>OU015523.1:27991701-29467951 GCA_907165065.1 Caprimulgus europaeus | reverse complement strand
AAAGAAACTCAACAGGGCATTAGGCAGGAAGGAAAATAATAGCTTTCGCAGTCTGAGGCATTCTGCTCTCTTTGATATATTTTACTGTTAAATATTGATTAAATAAGACTTTTAATGGGGTACCAGAAGTCTGCCTTCTTTTACAGTTTTCTGCATCCAAAAATATTAATATTTTATATGTTTCTCAAATTTAGAATAACAGTAACAGTGGTAACAGGATCATCATGTTAAACCATTATCTTTCAGTGACAGTTCTCCTATTAAATATTTTTTAAAATCTTACTAACATTTGTCTTTTGCATAGGTACTACTAGAAAAATTTCTTTTAAAATGAGTATAAAAAAGATCTTTCCGAATGTACAATTTTCTATTCCCTTTTTTTAATATTGAACAAAATTTATGAAGGAAAGATGCTCTTCCTTGAGAGGAAAAGTATGTGCTAGCTTTTACTTCTTAGCTGACTGAAACTGTGCCCTCAAAGCATCAACCAGAATGGAGAAAGCCTAACACCATGTTTTCCACGTTCCTTGTGTAACTTACATTAGGCTTATAACTAATCATATAAGAATTACCCAGTTGTTAGCAGACAAATGGAATGTCTGCAATAACTACAGTATTCCTTTTTCCCTTTATCTGCTCTGGGGAATGTTATTAAACTGCATTTAGTACACCATGCTTTGGTGTGCAAGCCAGCAAAAGTTGGGAAGCTACAGACGTTTTAAAGGATTAAAATCTCAGGGAAAAAAAAAAAATGAAACCAATAAGACATACAATGTCTGACTTCAAATACACGAATGGAAGAGCAGCACACAATGCTGAATCCCTCTCAGCATTGCTTAATTGCTTGTCTCAGTTAACCTGCAGTGCAAATATCTCCTGTTTCACTTGCTTGCCTGCTTGTATTCAGCTGCAATGATGACAGATGGACTGACTAGTCATACCCAGCTTGCACTACCCTGATATTTCATACAAAAATTTCCTTCTTTATTCTTATAGGTATGGTTCAGGACATACAGCATTTCCCAAAAGCCTCCAGATGGTGTAGTAAGTGTTTCTATCCTGCTACAAGCTACCACTCTATGTTGCTAACTGTTAAAGAAAACTTTCTGCCAAAATTATTGATTCAGACACACTTTTGACAGCAACATCCTTTGAGGGCTCAAGGTCCTGACTTATCGCAGTATGTGCATCCCAGCTTGTGTCAGTATGTTAATTCCTCTAAAGAGCACGCTAGGAGCAGCTGGGTGTAGTCAATAGTGCTGGTGCAATCCTCCACATTCAGTCCCTGAAAGCCAGCCACTGTTTCAGACACATTCAAAATGCTTCACCTCTGGACAAGGCTCTTTGTAACAGTTGCTTCACAAACCTCTGCCAACATTGCACTCCCACCATGCTAGTACCAAAACTCTTTGCTGCTGAGCTGTAGCAGCTTCAATTTACTAGCCTGACAGACATTTAGTTTTATGCCATATGTGAGGTGAGGAAAGGGGCAAACTCCTCACATGCCTCCACGAAGTTCTGGAGCTTTTGTTGGCTAGGCAGAACTTAGCATGGCACCACAAGCACAACCTACCAAGTCTCCTGCACTAAGAGATACACAGCATGCACTGAGTCTCCGCAGTCAATCACAGACACTACCTTGCAGTCTTCCGAGATTCAGAAACTACTGTTACCTCATCATCCTCACATTTTGGAGCCCAACTGCCCTGCTAGATCACTATCTTCTGCCCTAGCAGCAGAATATAAACCAGTTGACCCAGTTAGATAGTTTCACTACTTGAAGAAACAGAAAAGAAAAGCTTTCAGAGCTGTAAGTGCTCAAGGAAAGACACCATGCATCAAAACCACTTCTCTACATGCCAAGAAATCAGTTTCTCAGCCCCATACCATGAAACAATTCCCACATTCCAGTTAGCCAAGTGTTGCATGTTTTAGGATAGAGGCTCAGGAATCTTGGTATCAGCCTACACAACAGAGATAGGTGGTACAGCGAGCGCAAAACTGAGGTGTAAGGCTTCACAGGTACAACACTGAGCCAGAACACACAAAAATGCCGCCGATCAGAAATGCATTAAGCAATACTTGGAAAGGCGTGAAGGGCCCGTGAAGTCATCTGAGATCTGAGCACAGCCAGTACACATCATTTGGAAAAGATACAAATTATTCTTTTTGCTTTTTCCCTTTTTCTCTTTCTGCTAACCTATCCCAGTTGAATATAATGGATTTGTTTTGTTACAACTGGTGAGAAGTTGGCCTAAAGACTCATGTGAGGTGATTCACTGAGGCATACCCTGCCTTTAAAGCGTATGTGAGAGAGATTATTATTTTTCCCCACCCCAGAAAGAGAGTCCAGCTGTTGGCTTCTTTCATAGCAAGGGATCAGTACATATTGCTTTACATTTTCAGTCTGGTCATGCAAGTAAAAAGGCAGCTTAAAGACTTTGTAAGTTAAAGCTGAAATTCTCCAAAGCCTCCACAGATCATGGGGCTTATGGCTTTCATTGAGTCATAGCTTATAGACTTTAAAGGCCAGAAAGGAGCATTAGATCATAGGTCTAACCTGTACATTGCAGTTCATTAAACTTCAGTCAGTTACTCCCGTGCTGAGCTCAGTAACTTCTGTTTGCCTAAAGCATATCTTCTACAAGGCATACAGCCTTGATCTGAAGACATCAAAAGAGGAAGAAACCACTGCTTCCCTCAGTATTTTGTTCCTGTGGTTAATCAAACTCCTAGTTATAAATGTATGCATTATTCTAATTCGAGCTTCTGTGGTTTCAGTTCACAGACATTGGTTCTTGGTATGTTTTTTTCTTCTAGAATAGTCCTTTAGTTCCCAGTATTTTCTTCCCTTGGAAGTATGCACACACAGTAATCAAGTCACCTCCTAATCTTTTTGATAAGCCAAACAGATGGTGTTCTTTCATCTCTCATTAGAAGCCTTTCCAGTCCTTCAATCATTTTTGTGGCTCTCTTCTGTGCTTTCTCCAATTTGCCTTTTTTTTTCAAGTGGACAACAGAATTAAACAGAAAAGTCCAGTGTCTGTTTCACTAATACTGTATAAAGAATATAAATATTCATCCTTGCTATTCCTGTTCACTATTCCCCTGTTTATGTGCACAAGGATTTGCCATTACCCCTTTTCGCAACAGCATCACAACAGGAGCTCACATCAAGCTGTTTGTCCTCTGCAACCTTTAAATACTTCTCAGAGTTGTTGCCTTCCAGTTTCTTGCCCTAAAAGCTTTCCTTACCATAACTTGCTGGAGCACCACACTGGACTTATCTAAAGAGTGATGACACAACAGCTAGTTCACCAACATCCGTTTTCCCAATTTTATTAGATTTAATATTGCTATGAAGTCCCAGCTGCTGGAAGAATGTGATTATTCAAGAATTTTCACTGTCTTTAAAAAAAGCTGAATATCTACCCTCTATGTTTGAAGATGTGCCTTATTGTACCTGAAACATTAGGAAGTCCAGAGCAAGCTTAAAAAAATGAAGGTTATACTTTTTAAACTAATGTATTGTTTTTTAGTAGCAGGCTGAAATATCTTAAGAAAAACAATGTGACAGTAAGCATGATATAAAGAAATCCACACTAAGTCTGATTTTATGCAGTGAACAATAATTTGTGTTTCTCTGAGAATTAAAACTTAGGCAAATAAGATTTCTAGAGCTTAACAGCTGCAAGGCTTCTACCTTTCTCATGTTGTTTGGTCTTTCAGAAAAGCGTCTATGGAACTGATGAAGCATTGGACATACAACGGAAGGTTTGAAGAGAATAATGAAGGAAAATTAGGAAGATTAAAAGCAAATTAAGAAATAAATAAAGAGATAACATCAAAAAGTACAAAGACTGTAAAACTGGAAGGCAAAAATAATCTGTACTCTAGGTTATTCAACACCAGTAACAGAATACCACAAAGTATAGATATATATGTTCACTCTGAGATTTTATTTCTGTCATAACAGATCTTATCCAGCTACAACTGCTGAAATAGCAACTGAACTAAAAATGTGTGTATATATCTGAGAATTAGCTGAAGAACACATCTGGAGCAAGTAAAGTTACATGAGCCAAGCTGTAAATTTGTTTTATGAATGTCTGTGTCTGCAGTGCAATATTGATTTTACTCTTGAGTGACTTGATGTTTCAGATGTGTTTTAAAATATTAAAAGAGATTAAATCAAACTGAAATGATAAAAAATGTCCTTGAAAACATCTGCTTTCCTTTTTATTAGAAAAATAAAGCCACTTTCAATCAACTTCCTTCTCTCCTAAATTATTTGTAGAACTCTATATTTTATTTAAATATTCAAGCTATCTACTAAAATATAGACAGAAGTTGCTTTATTCCTGTCATTTATTAAAAAGGTTTCAGGGCTTCATTGAAGAAAAATAGGAAACCTGCTTTGATTTCCGTAGGCCCGCTAGCTTCAGGTTATACATCAAGATATATATGTATAAAATGTATACACTGCAGAAAAGGGAGCTACTGGCACAGGGAAGACAAGTATAAATATTTTTTTGGTCACTCTGTTCATTTAAAAAAGATTTTGCTGTGGATTCTGTATATTTTAATACACCCGTTCCATGCATTGCATGGAGAAAAGACACACAGAAGTAAGATTTGCATAAAATAATCCCTATACAAACCAGAACACAGCTTAACTCCTTTATTTATCTTCTCCAAATCTAGGAATCCAAATAAGATGACATTGTTTTGAGGTTTTTATCAATTTCCTCTGCTGCACAAAATTTTACACAAAACAAAACATAGGTAAATGGATCACATTTCAAAGTATATTTTCCTTTACCTTTGCACTATTGAGAAACCAGAGGTTGATGCTGACAACAATCAGCATCTATGTAGAACGAGGTAAAGAAAGCTACAGAGAACGAGGCACGTATCTAGGGCTAATTATACCATCAGCAGAATTTCAGACAAACAGTTGCAAGTAAACTGAAATTATCTGTTTTGATTGTGTGTAAAGTCTTTTCAAACACAACTAGAACAGAATTACACTTCAGAGTGTGGAGAATTTGTAAAGGAAATACAGAACTTGACCATAAGTACTTAAAATGAGAGAGATCTGATTCAGGAAATAAACACTAACGGGTAAGATAAGCATCCAGAGACATCCAAACTGTAAGCGAGAAACAGGCAGTACCTAGATCTAAACAAAAAAATCCCAGCCTTCTGGAACTGAAGTACCAGTGTGCTGTCTACTGTTCCTAGTAAACCAAAGTCATGATACTAAACACAGAACAGGAAAAGCTGTAGGCTTATTTGCATTTGACATGGAAATTCATTCCAATCAGTTGTCCATGACTTTAAATTTGTAAAACATCTCCAACTAAAAAAAAAAAAAAGTTACAAAAACAGGAGGCTGCTGCCATTGGCAAGACAGTAGGTATAAAAATGTCTTGCTACCAGTTCTGGATACCAGCAGAACTGCATGAAAAGTCATGGATTTATAGCAGAGGTATCCAGTCTCTATCAGTAAGTTGGGAAAATGGAAAAAATGTGGGTTTTTTTTTAAATGTCTACATTAAAACAAAAAAAATCCCTGACAGAGGAATAAGCAAACTATGAAATAGTCAAGTAACAACTAGAATCAGAGGAGTCCAAGAAAAATAAGAGTTTGTTTTGCAAGACACAAAGAAGTACACAAGACAACCTGTTTAGGGAGGAAGAAGAAAGGAGGCTAAGATAATTCTTCCATTTACACCACTCAGAGCAGTACCTATGCTTCCAGGCACATTAAACTCTCCTGCGTGCAGGGGGTACGTGGTTCTGTGCTGATGGAATCACAGCATTCAGAGCTGTGGTGAGATCACCAAGCACAGAAAATGCACAGGCACCAGAAATGTGAAAATAATACCTGATCCTAAACAGAACTGTAGTGCAAACCCAAAGCTCCTCAAGCTTTTAGGAGCTGTGCCTGAAGAAGGCCAGTAAAAACTAACAGGATGTGAGATCCAACTGATCAAGCAATTATGAAATATGTGTGAAAGCTCATTGTACACAACGGAGTCAGATTATTTCTCATATTTTAAAGTTCAAAGAACTGCCCCCAAGGAAACAAAAGCTACTGAAGAAGACAGAGCAAAGATGAGCATATCTTTGTTAGTTATATAGTAGTTACAACACTGAAGTAACAACTTAATACACAAAGAGTTATGATAATATTTATGTGTGGTGGCTGAGCACAGCCAGGGTGGACAGTCTGATCCAGGAGTTCACATAATCAATAAGAGTTCTGCTGTCTCCCCTGACACTCCATCCAGCTTAGCATCGTGCTGGATGGGTACACGGGGGTGAATCATCTGCAGCACCTGAACAGGATGTGTGGAGAGGCTTGGTGAATCAGCGATCCAGTATCAAGGCAAGAGGACATTATTTTCCTGGAGAGATCACTTTTTAAATGACAGTTTCTAAATGTAAGTCATTTACAAAACCCATTTTTGTTCTTCCTACAGTGGAGGATATGAGGTCTGGCTTTTTGTCCAAGCTTCAAATTTAACAGTTGTCTTTAGAACATTAAAAGTGTCCTCCTATTTCTCAATTGCCTAATGTATTATTCTTTTTTTTTTTTTCCTGCTAGGACCCCATAGCTGCAGCTGTGCACAGCTAGACCATTGCAAAATTCCTGCAACCTCAGCAATGATGACAAAATAAAAGAGATTAAATGTCCACTGGGCAAAATCTAAAAACCTGTTTAAAACTGCATGGACTCCATGGCATGAAAAACATTAATTAATCTAGGATACCTTATTCCTTTTACTACAACAAACCAAAACCCTGGGTCACAGTTTCAAGTTCATGCTCCTGCTCCATTCATGTACATAGCTTCATATCAGATAAATAGGAACTTGTCACATTTCAGCCTTGGTTTTGTTTTTTTGATTTTTCAATGGCAGTTTGATCACAGATCACACAAGTACCTTGTAAGAGGTGAGGATGAAGAGGCTGGTGAGCAGTAAGAACAGCTGTCATCTCATCGTGATCGGAAGGATGTATGTACTCATAAATGCTATTACCAGTAAGCTCCACCTGTGAAAAGACATGTAACACATGAAGCAGTGCAGCTGGCTTTTTTTTTTCCTATCCCAGAAGTGCTCTTAAGTAACCTGCATACACTGCATCTGGGTAACTACACACCATTTTTAAAACAGGAGTTGAATGTATCAAAACCGTGTCCCAAATTATACCCATTAAACTGAATTAATTCCTTCTTCAGCAGTAACGAATATTATAGGGGATTTTGTGGGAATTTCTGGTGTTGATCCAAACACAGAAGACCTGCTATTAGAGAGAGCTGGCAAATGAAGTGATAAACTAGAGCAGCTGTAGAAATGTTAGATTGCCGCAAAAATGGGATAAAACCTCTGTGAACTGTATTAATGTCTCTCAAGAAGACAGATATCCAAAAAAGCACAGGTTCTACAGGTTCCCAGAAACCATCACCTGCATTCAGCTGGCAGCAGAGCCTTCAGAGCCAAACCACGAGACTTACACAATTCCTTTGTGTCTTTTCAAAGACGATCCACCACATTCAATCCACAGCAGTGCGAAGGGCTCAGAACAGTAGCCAGTGAATTCAAAAGGCAGACTTCCACAGATTTTCATGGGCACTGGACTGAGCCTTCGCTGCTTTAAGTAAACACGCACAGCAAAGACCAGATCTATCTTAAATATCTGTGTCTGTGTATTTCCTCTTCTCACTTGAACTTTGCTCACACAAGAATGTATTTCTGTCTTTCCCCTTGTTGTACCCATAATAACTGTTGCACAAAAAAATGAATGGCGTACACCGTACGTCCTTTTTGCTAACTCTATTTGCCACGTATAAAACTCACCAACAAAAGTCTCCAGATAGATGCAGTAATTGATTTAAGGAGCGAACCAACACTTTGAGCCTGTGTTTTAAATTAGTGTCAGGCTGCCCAATTGTTCAGTGTGGCCTGATGTGCCTTGGGCCCCCAAGATCAGAGACAGCTGAGAAGTGAAGTAATTTAACCTATTCTTCTGAGCCAATCCTCCTGATTTGCTAAGATGTGTGAGTTGCCTTTTCTTTGGAATAAATGAAGTTGTCTACCCCACAAAGCAATCTTTTTCCAAAAATGTTTCTCATCGTTCCATTTTCTGCATTATTCATGGAATGTCTCTTCCCAAGACTATGCAAACTAACTTTTTTTCTAGCCATCTATTCCTCACTGCTTCTTTCCAACAACCTCTCCCTGCAAAAGCAAAAATGCCAACACTGATTTGATAGTCTAACCAGAATAAAATTTCACTCCATAATGAGAAAAAGGGAGAAAGAGGGAAAAAAAAGGAAAGGAGAGAATGAGAGAAAAAGAGAGTAAGGTAGGGAGAAAGAGAGGCAGAAAGGAAGGAGGACAAGAGGAGGAAAGGAAAGGAAAGGAAAGGAAAGGAAAGGAAAGGAAAGGAAAGGAAAGGAAAGGAAAGGAAAGGAAAGGAAAGGAAAGGAAAGGAAAGGAAAGGAAAGGAAAGGAAAGGAAAGGAAAGGAAAGGAAAGGAAAGGAAAGGAAAGGAAAGGAAAGGAAAGGAAAGGAAAGGAAAGGAAAGGAAAGGAAAGGAAAGGAGAGGAGAGGAGAGGAGAGGAGAGGAGAGGAGAGGAGAGGAGAGGAGAGGAGAGGAGAGGAGAGGAGAGGAGAGGAGAGGAGAGGAGAGGAGAGGAGAGGAGAGGAGAGGAGAGGAGAGGAGAGGAGAGGAGAGGAGAGGAGAGGAGAGGAGAGGAGAGGAGAGGAGAGGAGAGGAGAGGAGAGGAGAGGAGAGGAGAGGAGAGGAGAGGAGAGGAGAGGAGAGGAGAGGAGAGGAGAGGAGAGGAGAGGAGAGGAGAGGAGAGGAGAGGAAAGGAAAGGAAAGGAAAGGAAAGGAAAGGAAAGGAAAGGAAAGGAAAGGAAAGGAAAGGAAAGGAAAGGAAAGGAAAGGAAAGGAAAGGAAAGGAAAGGAAAGGAAAGGAAAGGAAAGGAAAGGAAAGGAAAGGAAAGGAAAGGAAAGGAAAGGAAAGGAAAGGATTATCTATGTTGTTTCATTTATATAATTTTCTCTACAGTTTTCCTTAAAAACCACTGGCTGTTAGTTTTCAGGATTGTAACAGGTGGGGACTTGTTATAGTAACACCCCATATTCAAGCTTTTGTGGTGGGAGAGGAAGGGGAATATACAATCTCACTGTGATCACACTTCTTAATGCTTCTGTTTGTTTTTAATTACATGAGGAAAAACATATTGTAAATTTCCATAGCTGTCTCCATAAGTATCATAATCACCTGCAGACACATAAAACCAATTTTTAAAGATTTTAATAATTCTTATGGTGATAGGCATTTCATTGACCTATATGCTTAGCAAACTAGAACATGAAAAAAATTATCACTGAAAAAATGCACAGCTGTCGTCTGTATTCAAACCAAAAGGAATATCACTTATTACCCTATTCTTATTATTTTATCTTTGGCTAATAGTGATTTTGCTGAAAAGTATGTCTTGCTTTTGAAATTAAAACAATCGTATCAGAGAATACAGTTTCCAAAAAAATTCATTCATGGGTGGCTATGTGCGAACAATCACTCCCTTCAATATAAAGACTTTCTTACAAAAACAACACCAACCAACCTGACAAGCAAAATCAGCTGTAGTAATCCAAAAAACTTGTTCCATTTCTGTTATTACTGAGTAGAATCATAAACACATCAACATGCATCTACTCTCTCACAAAGTATAACTCATGGGTATCTTGCTTTTTCTAAAGTCACTGTTTCAAAAGGACTGCTCACAAAAATACACATTTGTTCAGGGGATTCACAGGACTGGACCCAAGGTCACAGTTTTATCCAAACTGCAATCTGTATCCCACAGTTCACATCTAAAATTCAAAACTAAAGTGTTTTGTCTAACTAATGACTAGTTTTTCTGGTTATACACAAAGGAATATTTTCTACTCTGATGTATGCTTTGCAACCCCAGGAAAATCAGCAGGAGGTGAACACATAACACTGAAACCAAAATTGACTGTAAAAATGCAAGTGGAAACATAAAGCCGTCAGCAAAGAGATGGGGGCTATGTAAAAGTCAAATAACCAAAATATGTATACAGAATTTTGAAACTGACCACAATCTCTTGCTATGCATAGTGCATGCATGCTATTTTAAAGCCTACAATGAAACACTGGAAACTTTAAAAAAAAAGATTATATAGTTCAATTCATAAACCTTCTAAAATCCCATGCCTCAGGCTTATTAAACCAGCTTCCTCGATACAGCATTTTAATATCTGTAAATACCTGCTTACTACCAAATATCACTGTTTCCTACTAAGAGGTTTTTTATGTGTAACTCAGCTGCACATTTTTTTCCTACCAAGAAATAGTTCATAATAAACACAGAAGACTAAGTAGATGGATTCTAGAGCAAGTAATTACATATTTTGCCTTTCGTATACTTATTTGATGAATGTAAAATAAACTCTTGGAAAAGTTCAGATGTTTGTGGTTAAATATTTCAAGACTTATCAAAAGTCAAAGATAAGCTTGGCTCTCTCATGGACTCAGAAAATGGCTGGAATAAGCTCCAGACTTTCAAAATTAAAAAAAAACCAAAACCTTTCACCATTGTTTCCTAAGAGGATTTTCCTCTCCATTCTGTGTATTTGGGGAATTTGAAACTATTTGTTATCCATGCAAAAAAAAGAGGCAAGGAATTGGGTCTCTCAGCTAGTACAAGTCAGTTCAACAGTTCTGAGGCCAATTGAAATTAGATGGAGGAGGGGATCCTAACCACGAGTATTTGCAATATTTACTGTTAGAGTTGAAAGCAAAGGCAGCTCAAAATCCAAACCCACAAATTATGTAATGCATCCCCAAATGAAGATATAGCCTTTTCAGAAATACGCTTCCTGATTTTCTGATGCTGTAGGCAGAAGTGAGGGAAGTTGTGCTGAAAAACAATCCTTAATGTTGTTTTTAAATTTTAAACTAGCTTAACTACACCAGTCAGTGAAGGGTTATTCAGAAGCTCTAATTTCTTTCTGCTGAAGTTAAATTCAAGATCAACTAGAAGATAAAGACTACTGTAGTAAGTCTCCAAGAATATCCTGCAAAATATTTTTAAACCGACTTTTTATTTAGTTTAAATACATATTTTTAAACAAATGGCACTTTAACTGGAAATTGATGTGTGGACTAGTTAATTGTCAAATTATTTAATAAAAAGGCCTTTCTGTGCACACTCTAAAAGATTTTCTACAATCATCATCACTCTGGTCTCAGCTTGTATTGGCTGGAGCTCTATAAGAGCACTTGTTGAAAATATAGTGTGGGATTATGACTTGGTGAGGGAGACTTGCAGAATTTGCTTGTACAGACCAATCTCATTCTTGTTGATGTCAGTGGCAAAATTCCCAGTGATTTCCAGAGAAGTAGGAACAAGAACTCATTTAGAGCCCTGGGAAGCTTACTGGAATATCCTAGTGTTAATGTATTAATATCCTAGGACGTAGGAGAAGCCTAGCATTAGTGCTAGTACTATTTAAAGCAGAAGTGTCCCTTCAAAAACAGAACACTGAAAAATAGCAGGAACAGCTTAGATGATAAAACAGTATGAAGAAAGAGGTGAAAAAAATCACTGCCTTGTTTAGCTGGGGGTTTGTATTTATAAACAAAAAACTGCATGCTGTGAAACTGCTGGAGCACTTCGTGTTTCGAGAGTCTAAAACATGCCCTTAATTTCACATCCCTCTGTTCTCTCCAATCTACAGCTTTCAGGGAGTTCAAGGATACAGCCCATTCATTTACAAATCTCTACCAAAGTGAAATATTTGTGATTTTACTTACTGAACAAACTTTGATTGGCAATATGACCAAGCTCAGCACCTCTGGCACTAAGGGTTTATAGATATTTACATGTGCAATGGCCATGGAATTCAGCCTGTGTAGAGGGCCGTAAGGGCATGAGGGTTAAATATGGCTAAAGCCTGTATGACACTTCCAGTCCTCTCTCCTTGAGTGTGGCCAAGTCTACTTAGTGCCCTACTGATCCTGTAGTTCTTTGATTTCACCCAGATGACTCAGTAATACTGAGACCTACAAGATCTAGTGACTTGATATTCCTTGAAAAGAAAGAAAGAATTTCTGGACAAAACCTGGAAGATCAGTCAGCCCTTATCAAAGAGCAAGCAGCACGGGACAGTTAGATGTTACTTCAGCAAGGACAGGTGGGAACACTCAGTGCTTGGGAACGATCGCACTGACTAAATGAATCTATTTAAGCAGCCCTCAGCATGGTGGATGTTTTCAAAAGTCAGAACTTTTGAAAGAAAAACTTTTAATAATGTTGTTGATTCAGAGTTGAAAATATGGTCATTCTCTAGGAAAGTTTATTCTAAAATAAATCAATATTTAAAGTAATTTGAACACGCATTGAATGCTATGAAACAACTCATACTGTACTGTAACAGACTCAATTGAACAAACTGCTTGAACGAAGAATGTTCCCTGGGCACATTTTTAAAAGTTGACAGGAAAAAAAAAGTATCCATACAGAATACTGTTTCTCAAAATTACCTTTTCTAAAAGAGATTATAAAAACAGGGATTATAGCTGCCTTTGGATTTAGAAGTGGTATTTATAAGATTATATACTTGCTTTTGCTAGCTATTCAGAGTCCTATTTTTTCTCACAGCTACTATTTCTAATATCACTATTATAAACATACATCCAAAGAACTGCAGTTTTTCAACCAAAAATATTAGTTACTACCAAAGTTAAAGTACACATATAATCTTCACAACTCAGACCCCTCTCTGTTTATTGGAATAGCCACAGGGCATATTCTCCAGACCTTTTCAGAACATCCTGCTCCTTCTCACCTTCATCTCCTCATTTTTCTTCCCTCTGCTATTAAGTCTTTCTTTAGATTTATTTCATTCTGAGAAGTATCTGAGCTGCAATGGTTCTGAAGAAACAGTTCTGTTTCTTGCAAGTCTCATCTAGGACCTAGTGAAATTCATTAGGATTTTTTCTATTGGACTTTGGCAAACTTTAGGTCAGGTGCTACCACTGAATTTGTGTAATACATTTACACACAAAGGTATGGAAGCTTGCACTCTGCAATAAATTCAGGCTATTTGCCCTTGTGTTTGTCCCAAGAAGGCAAAAAATTAGAAATGTCCTTCTAAGAAAAAAAACAATAAAAAACCTCTTATACTTCTTGTGCAGAACAGTAGTAAACTGAGTTTTATGAGTTCTATCACAACCATATAAAACGCTTTACTGAAAAGACCACTGAGCTGGAAAAACTCAGGAAAAACTACCCTGAATTCCATGTGAACACTCATAAATCTGCCCCCCTTTTCTTTTTTTACTAAAGCACATTTACCATAAAACTCATGTTCCACATCAGATTTCCTCTTTATTTCATAGCAAGTCTCAATATCTTACACAATCTAAAACATATAGACTTGGATTCTAAACTTTATTTCAGAAGTATAGCGTTACCACACAGGCAATAGGCTTGGGTTTCAATATTTGCAATTTGCAATATTGTATTATTTATTACCCTTAAAGGTAATGAGGAGTAAAATACAATGAACAAGAAAAGATATAAAGACAGCCACAATGTGGTTGTAAGTAAAGGAAACTTGAATATTTAAGTAAGGCCGTTTGTCAGATAAAGTCAAGGCTTCAAATACCCCTAAAAACCAGTGACATTATATACATGGCAAGATCCTAGTGTTAGGTTCCAAATCTAGTATCCATATTTAACAAACAGGCAGAATAAATCACTCTTACCTGAGATAAGCCAAGATGTACAGATGCTGTTTCTGAGATGTACATTATTTTGCCATCTGATGCTACCACAAAAACAAAGCCATCCAAAGTCTGAAAAAGATAAATATGTAGGGTAAAAGGCAAGCACTGTCATTAAACCATTTACAGTGAGAAAAAAAAATGTAAGTCATTTGGAGGAAGGTTGCTATCCAACTTCAACAGCAGCAAATAGCAGCAAAATTTAAGGAACAGAAACCTCTATCCAGTGCTGTTCCTACAAACCCTGTGACACACGCACACATTGTGAAATCCAATTCATTCCCCTACAGATGCTAGCTTTACTGCTTCACTTTAAGTTAACATTCTCCTGTTGATTCTGGTTATTTTAGTACTTAGTACAAATCCTGAGCTATGTGGTACTTAGGGGGAAGTCTAGTACTATGCAAGCCATTTTTTATGGTATAATTGGCAGACACAGCTTACCACTATTCGCAATATATTTAATGACACCATAAGCAACACTTTAAATTTCTTTGACTGTATTTTTAATAATGTCTTTCTGAATAGGAGGCTGTCTGCTATGTAACTATGCAAACTTGGGAAAAGAATGTAAAATAAATCAGCATTCAAAACTTTATCACACTTGAAGAGAGATATTTATGCTCATTAAGCTACACCCTTACAGTCTGTGAATCTCAACTAATGGTAATATGTAAGGGAAACTTGAGGTCCAATCCAACATGGGATGGGATATTGACTGGAAGGTAAATATTACTTGTGTGAGTAAAAACTCAAGTTTGATTTAGTTATATATATCATTCATACAAGAAAAAAATGTGATGCAAATAGTACAGGTTAGCCAAAACTGTCCACAACTTGGACACACAAGGTATCAGTTTGGGGGCACTTTTTTTCAAAAATATCTGATATCTTGGTCAAAAAGTATCCATTATCTCTAACCAATTTATGAAGCCTTGATCAACACATCCATATGAACATCATTGGAAAATATATGCAGAATAGAAAAAAAAATTACTGTACACAGATAAAACAAATGCCTATTTTAATTCATCTTTTAAGTTACTGAACAAGGAGAGAGCAATAAAATCCTAGATGCTTCATACAGCTTAGAGTGCTGCCCCAGTAAGAAAATATTCCAAATTATTCTCTGGCCTACTAACAATTCTACAGCATGTAATTGAAAACAGATTACTATTTGCCTTTACTTTTATTTTGGAACATAAATTTTGCAGAAGTATTACAATGGGAAATAAATTATTGCATCCTTAGCCGTAACCTTGCTTTTAAACACTGTCGTCTTGCAATTGCTCTGCCCAGTATCATAACTAAAACCGTGTCAGTACTTCCATTACTGCATTATATGGTGCAGTAGGTCTTTAACTTTCCTACACGGAAAAGCATATTGAAGCTGAAACTTCACATGTAAGGTTTCAGTCTAAGAACCCTTTAAAAAGTTTACAGTAAATGGGGGTTTATTAAAATGTTAAGCATTCGTAATTCAGATATAACTGAACCGTAAAATGAGTATTACAGGTAATTAGCATATAATGTTGCTTAAGTTAATTTAATGGCAGACAAAATGTGAAATTGCTAACAGGGAGGAGGAGCAAGTGTAACAACAAGGATTTTGATGACATAACTAGATCCGCATTTTCCAGGTAGAGCATTCAATGATTCTGAAACAGCTGATAGGACATCAGCTACTTGAAGCAGAATTTGCAAGGCTATAAATACCTCCGCATGAGATAATTTTGAACTTTATCAATCTCCATTTGCTATCTGCGGTCAGTAAGGGCACGCTTCAAATGACTCTACCGACAGCGGGCTCTGTTTTTACTTCAGGAGAACGGGTGAGACTTTGCAAGGGCTGCGCCAGCAGATCAGTAACGGTGCGCGGTGTTTCCAACGTGTCGGACCGCCTGGCACAGCTCTCCCTGCCACCTCTCTACCTCCCTTGTGCTAGGCGGCTTGCTAGAGCCTGGAGAGAACGGCAGCTCTCTGAGGGGGCTGAGGCTGGCCCTCTGCCCGCGGGCAACGGCCGGGGCTCGCCCCGAAGGCCACCGGCTGGCGGAGAGGAAGGTGGGAGAGCCCTCCCGGAGACTCGGCGAGGGGAAGGGGCCACAGACCCCAAACAGACTTGCTGTTGAGATATTTTTTGTTGGTTTTTTTTGGTTTGTTTTGTTGTTTTTTTTTAATCCCCAGCCGAGCGAACAGCTAAAACAGCTCCAGCTCTGTGACCAGGAATTAACCTCCCACAATAAAAACGGCCGTTTACCGATTACGGTTTACTAGGTCTTTAAAATTGGGGGAGAAAAAATTCTTGCTGTATTAAGTTTACATATAAAAAAATTGAGCTAAACGCCATTTTTCCTCCCCGTCCTGCCGGCACACACGCCCCAGATACGACTTCCTAAATTTTCCTACGCGGGGGGAATTCAGGGGAATTCCAGAGCAGATCAACGGGATTGTGAACAACGGTATTTTCAGGTGCTAACGTCCACGGGAGATCTAACCCAGGTGTTTACCCCTAGCCTCGGGAGCCCTGCGCTCCCTTACAGGTTTCCCCTCCCGAGCCACCGGCAGAGAACGACGATCCGTGATGCCCTCCACCCCTCCAGCCTCAACACATTGCCTCCGGCCGGGGGCTGCCTGCGAGAAGTCCCCAGCACCTCTAGGGCGTCCGGTTGTCGCTTTAACGGCTGGGAGAGGCTTTGTGTGCACAGAGAGCCGATTCGTGCCACAGTGAGCTGTTACTTCTACTAATATCAAAGGCGACAACAAACAAACATAAAATAATTAAAGTGGTTGGTGTCTCGGTTTTTCTGCCCTCCCGGCCGGTATGAGGCTCGGGAGTAAGAGGAAGGCTTCCCCCGGTTATGCGGGGAAGAGGAGGAAGAGGAGGAGGGAGGTTGATCACACCGCAGCGACAGGTTTCCGATGTGCAGCGCGTACGATAGGAGGAAGGCGTCCACTACCTGAAGCAAGTGGGATCCGAGCTCCTTGGCCACGTTATCCAAGGGCCCTATCCTGCTCGGCTGTCCCCAGGCGTCGCCCAGACCTGCAAGGGAACCAAGGAGCTGGTTAGAGCGGGAAGCGGAGCCAGGCCCGCCCTGCCCCATCGGCGGGACGCGCGCTGCCCGCAACTCGTCCGCTCTCCCCCATTCTTCCGCGGAGAGCCGGCCGGGGTGCTACATGGGGGCTCGGGAAGTGGGAGAGGCTGAGTCCCTTCCACACACACGCGTGGGAAAAGAATTGCTCTTTCTCTGGAGGTCCCGGCCACGGCACCCCCGCAGACGCACTTTCTTCCTCTCCGGAGAGCCGCCCGCCCTCCAGCGCGCCCCCCAGGGAGGCGCCTGCCCCCACCGCATCCCCTCGCTAACCATGCCGGTACCGTCCTGCCAACAGCACCGTGCCCGTCCCTCCCTCCCCCGCCGCCGGGGTAGGGGAGGACGGGCCACACACTGAGGGCCCGAGGCCTGCAGCCTTGCCAGGCACAGCCCACGGCACTTGGCGCCCAGCGGGGGGTTCCCACACGGAAGGAGCTGCGAGACACCCGCCTGTCTTCAATTACTGCCCCGGCCACGCGTGCTCCCCGGAGGAGCTGCGGCAGGACGGCCCCTGACACCCGGCGCGGTCCCCCCGCCCAGCTGCCCTCCGCTCCTGGCGCCGGCCGACGACCCCCACACTGGCCAATGCGGGTCCGGGGTGGGGAGGGGTCTGAGGAGGTTAAAGAGGGCCGGAGCCCAGTGGAGGAGAAACGGCCTCGACGGCCTCTTCACCTGCGCACGGACGGGATGGAGCAATTTGCCGGCGCGATTGCACAGCTTCGACATCCCCAGCCCCTGCCCGCGGCCAGCACGGCCCCAACCGAGCCCCGATCCCGCTGAGCCGACCCCGCCGCTCGGCCCTAGTGCTGCCCGGCGGGCTAGGGGGAGACCGTGCACCCGGTACTGTCCTGGTGACAGCGAAAGGTTATTGATGGAGCTGTGTTTTGGGGGATTTGGGGTGGGGAGGTGAGAGGAGGGGAGAGCCTGTGCTGGGGTTTGACTGTTTGTTTGTTTGTTTGTTTGTTTGTTTGTTTTTCATTTCCTCCATGCCAAGAAAGCTTGCACCAGCTCCCTGGTGGAGCTGAGACCACTACTCGAGCTGGAGCCTCGTGTTGGCACCTGATGGCAGGCCCGCAGGACCACACAGATGGAGGGCAAAAAGGAGGGACGGGACCGCATCCATTTAGTGCCTCCTTCTTGAAGAGAAAGGCAGCCATCGGGGCTACTGCACCGCTGCTGAGAAGCCACGGATCCCTAAGGCTGGTCCTGCCACTGCTTCCCTGCAGCCGAGAGGCACTGCGGAAGGGCCGGTGGCGGGTGACAGGCGGGAATGGCCGGTGCTGCCAGCCCGGCGGTGCTGGGTGCCCGGCGCGGCCCCGCGGACTCCAGAAACGTCCTGGCTCATCGCGGCCGGGAACCCCGGGGGTCCTGTCTATAGCATTTTGCGTGGGCGCACACACGTGCGATGGATGCACAGCCCTGCGCCCTTCAGCCCAGGCAGCCTTCAGTGTCGCTGCAAACTGATGTGCAGCAATGACACCCAGAGCCGTATTTTCCTACGGTGCCCTTTCACCGACCAGGTGCTTTCAAAGAAACCTCCCGCCGCACGCCTGCAGGGGCAAAGGCCGCTGCAACGGGAGCCCCTCTCGGCTCCGTTACAGGAGGGAGAAGAAGTTGGCACCCAGGCGGAAAGCCCTGCCCTGAGCTCTAGCTCTGGAGCCTGTTTCTAAACGCCCCGCCTGAAGCCCTCTCGGATCCGCGTATCCTTTGGCCGAGTGTCCCCAGGTAGCGCTGGTCTAGACACGATGGGAGCCTTTCTCCTCGCTCTTGGGGCGTCCCTTGGACTGGGCAGGTTCTTCCACTGGAGGAACGGGAGAGCGGCGGAGAGGATGCGTGGCGAAGCGCGGCTGCCCGCGGTACCTCCTCCCGAGTTTCGCCTCCTCCCGGTGCCCCGGTGTCAGAGGAGCCTGTCCCCGCGCCCCGCTCCCTCCGGGCAAGTACAAAGCAGCCGCTGGTTCCCAGCGCCAGGGCAGTGCGCCCTGGGGACCTCGGCCGGCCCTGACGCCTCCTTTCCGCCATCGCAAGGCAGTAGCAGCACCCAAGGTCAGTCCCAAGAGGAGGCGTCTGTCTCCTCTGCCCCATGTCAATCAGTCCGGCTGCCCTCCAAACCGTCCCGCACAAGTGCAGGGTGTGCGGCTGCGCTTTCTTGTGGGCAGGGGAAGGACACCTTCCCTTCCCGGCGCTGAGAGAAGCCTTTGGCCATGCATTGGGAAATTTGCTTTGAAGAGCTAAACGAAAAGTCTCACTTTTCTACCGCCCTTTCCCAATTCACAGTTTGAAGAAGGCTCCCAGACTTCCAGGAACGCGTCAAAATGTTGTTTGTTTGGAGGTTTTTTTGTTTGGTTGGTTGTTGGTTTTTGGTTGCGTTTTTTTTTGTCTGTTGAAACGCTGTTTAGCCCGGGGCGGAAGGTTTGAGGATCGCAGTCCTGCAGTCTCTTTCCCGCAGCGGTAGCAAATGAAGACTATAGAGTCAGTCTTGGTGCTGCGCGGCTTGCCCTTATTTTGATTTACTGATTTCAAGTCTCGATGCATGGGATTATAACCCTACAAAGAGGGTTATGCATAGCGGTGTAAAAACTGTCCCGAAACGAGCCCTAACTTTCCGAAAGATGAAGCAGATTTACTCTTTGAGCCACTCACGAAGCAGCTCTTCAAGAACAACCCGTGTCTCTGTCACACATGTGCATTGCAATCTGCTCCGTCCTGTCTGTTACAGTTGGCCAAGTGCCGTTTCACAGCATCCCCAAAATCTCCACTATTTTTGAAGTTCTCCCCTAACTCGGACTGAAAAAGACGCTTCTGTAGATTTATTCCCTTTGAAATTGTAAATTGGAGTTGCAATTGCGAACTCACATCAAACGTAAACGCATTTGGTGGATCAACCTGGCATTCATCTAAGCTTATTTTAAAGCCGATTATTTTATCATTTAATCCACTAGCAGATCGCTTTAAAGATGGAAACGAAACGAATAAAACCTTACGTTCGGATAAAGGACTAACGCCCATTAACTTGTCTTCCGAGAGATTTGCAAACGCTCAGCCTACGTCCTGTAAACATATGGATGCAATAGACTCAGCCTAGCTGCTCCTGCCCAGCCAGTAAATAACGCACATTTTCACTCACTGGACTGGACCGAGGCCAAAAGAGCAGCCGATACAAAGAGAGTGTTTCCGACATCGCTTAAACGCGGTGGGCGTTTGCTGGGGCGGCCCCGGCCGGGAAGGGGTCTCCGGCGGGGAAGGCTGCCAGGGCTCCGACATGGCTCTGCAGCCGGTGCGGTGCCAGATGGGTCATTCCGAAAGAAAAGTTTAAAAATGCCCTGTTGCAGCACGAATTACCTGCGACGCTGGCCCAGAGAGCCGTTTCCCTGCGAGTCAGCGAGTACCTGGCGCATCTTTCCTGCAAATGCTGGCTACACGCTTGAGGGTGGCCTGTCCTCTTTTGCCATGCTAGAGGGTAGGGGATCGCCTACAGCCAGCGGCTTGGGGCCACTCCGTGCGCTACCGGTAGCGCAAAGCCCGGAGAGCCGGAGCCGGGCTCAACGGCAGAGCCTGCCCCGGCGGGCAGGAGCTGGCAGGGCCAAGCGCTGCCTGTGGGAGGGTAGCTCGCTAGCCTCGGGAGCAATCTCCCCTTTCCTGGCGTCCCACAGTCTGCAAACATGGATGAGATGAGCCCCTCTCCTTGTTTGCCCCCCATTTACTGGTGTCTGTAACGACCGCTGGTTCCCTGGCGCTGGGAGGGCAGGACGGGCACAGCGGGACGCCTGGCAGGGGGGACGGCCGCAAAGCAAAGAGGGAAGTAACTGGCCCTACTCGCAATCGTGCCCACCAGCCTTCCCGGGCACCGGGGGGCAGGTTCGGCTCCGACAACGGCGTTCCGTTGAGAGGGGATTTTGCACAGGCACCCCAAGGTACGTGCTACTTTTGCCTCTGAGGAACGTGAGGGTTCTCATACGAACGTGTCCCCCTCCCTTCGGCAAACCTGGGCACGACTTCCCCCCCATCGTCTTTTGCCACCTCTGACTGTTTTTCACAGTACTTCGCTTTGTACCATTTCCCAGTTTCCAGGGAGAGGGGGAGTTAAACTGTAATAAGGTCTAGAAATATTTCAGAACAGCTATCACCTTTGCTCTCCAAATATATAAATTCGTACACACATACATTTGGAAGCCCGGTAGCTTTTCTGCTTGGGATTCTGCTAAATGAATTACCTAGCGATGTATTATGTTAAGTATCGGATTGCCCTGTAGCTTGGAGTATTTCCTTTGTGTCTACTGTATTGTTCCCCGGCTCCCCCGGAGCGAACGGTCCCCTCGCGTTATTGAGTCGCCATCCTTCACAAGGAACCTGGGTCAACTACAAGCGCCGGACTTTTCAGTGCCACCTCTCCTGGGGAATTTTTCCTCAACGCGGTTGTACCCCCCGCAGCCGGGAGAATAACGGGAAAATTACCGGGGTAACGGCGAGTTGCCAGCCCGAGCACCCACCGGGGACCGGGCGGAGGCAGCCCCTGCCCTCCGTCTAGCTTTGGCTCCCTTGTTTAGGCGAAGCCCAGGGTTGGATGGGGATGGGGCGGCCTGTCAACCCGTGAGACAGCGGGCCTCTGTGGGAGAGGCAGAGCTAACACCTTGCCCTAAGCCCCGTCTGCAGCGGGGACGAGATATCTCAGCCCCGACGGCACAGAGGGGTCGGGCCGGGTCTGTAGCCATCCAGGAATCCCCGGCACAGACGGGGGTAACCTCTTCTCTGTATAGGGGGCTCCCACGTCGGGATAGCTTTAGGAAGAGCAGGGCTGCTTTTGCTTAACTTCGGCAGGGATGTGCCAGCCCGCCCGCCTCCTCTCTACGGGCTTCAGCGTCACTGGCTGGAAAGGCGGCCGAGGGCTGGGCGAAGGGAGCGACGGATGTAAAGATCAAGACTTCGGTTGGTTTTTTGTTTTGGTTTGTTTTTTTAAGAAAGAGGGAAAAAAAGTAAAGTCCCAGAGGAAAAAAAAAAATAAAACAACCAACAAAACCGCCCTCCAGGACAGCCGAACAAACCCAAACCCGGCTCTTACCGGCGAGCCAGAATCACCAGACAGTGCTAACAGACTAGAAAGAGGGCGCAGGGCAAACAGCGAGGTCCTGGGCAGAGCCACAGACCCCGCCGCAGTGACCCCCGCCCGCCTGCCTCTCCGGGAGGGAAAGGCCAGAGCAATCCCGCTGCCGCCCGTCCCCACACAGCGCGGCTGCCGGCTCCCGCCGCCTGGGAACGGCCGGGCAGCACCGGGGAAGCCCTAATGGCACTTTTGTTTTAGTAAGACCTTTAATGCCGCTATTAGTGGTTATTACAATAGAGGCACGGTTTTGTAGAGGGATTACTCACGCCTCTGACTTGGGCTTTATTTATTTATTTAATTCATTAATGAATCTCTTCCGAGTGCGTGTGAAAATTAGATGAAATAGCTACAAATAGTTTTGATTTTCTTAAAATATACATTCACGGCCAGGTTCAAATAGGGATCGAAAACTCCCCATTCCCCTAGCAATTTCTATTGTCTGTGCCTCGGAATAAGGAACAGGTCTAAAATCTACAGCTGAGTCAGTTCGTTCACATTATTTTCTATAGAGCACATTGTCTTTCGAGTCGTTTATTAATTAGCTCGTTCCCATCCGGTTTAAACACCCATAAATGTGGAGTTTTAAAGTCAGTTTTGGAAACTGCGTCGGGGATGGGCGAGGGAGAGGGTCACAATTTAACCCGTCTGCCATAACCAGTGAGCAGGGAATCGCGGGTTTTAAGAGCGATTTTTTTTCTCGCGTCTCTTTCCTTTATTTGCTCATTTTTAGGAAAAAAAAAATACTGACAGTCAAGACAGGAGAAGTCCCGTAGCGTATTTTTTGTTCTACAGTAATAAATGCTTTGGCAAAAAATCAAAACACAAGAGAAGACAATCTTTCAGACCGGGAGCGCGGGGGAGGCTGTAGGTTGCTGTCTCCTGGACTTTAATTCATGAATCTGAAGGTCAAAGAGAAACCGCATGGCAAAATTCGTGATATCGGAACACGAAATTGTGCCTTTCAGGGCTTGCACTTTGAGGGGAGAAAGGAACTGGGATATAAATCTCCTTTCACTCTCATTTCTTTGAGCCTGATCAGGCGCCTCTGCGGGGGGATCTGTGAGCTCAGTCCAAAATGTGCATCTTCGGGAAAACTGCGGCCGGGGTGAGCAGGAGGAGATCTGTCTGAGCCCCCTCACAAGCCTCGTCGAACTGCTGGGACGAGACACCTCGGTGAGGGTCTCAAACTTTGCCTAAACTATGTATCAGCTCACTCTGTAAATAAGGTGGGTGGGGGAAGTTATCCACCAGAGTTTTTAAAAACACAACCCTCTCTCTCTTCCCCTCCAGTCTAGACAGAGCTGGAAGCCAGTTTTATAGCTGGACAACATTTCTGATCGCGCTGGCTGCAGCCACCTCAGGCCTAGCACGCATGCTAGAGGCGTCTCGGGCCTGTCCCTCCCCGCAGCCGCGGGCTGGAAGAAGTAAACTCCCGTGAGACTGACGGGCGCGGTGCCTCGGTGCCGGTCACGGCGGCGTGGGCGGCCGGGGGCGCTGGACCCGTCGCGACGGCCGCTTCGCGGGGGAACTCCCGAGGGAACGCGGGCGACGCGGCTTCCGCTGCCCCGGGAGCAGTGGCCGGCGGGTGACGGGGGGTCTGTTACGTGCCCACCTCTATTTCAAGCCCCAGGACCTCAAATGTGGGCCCTCCCACCCGCTGGTTCCAGCACGCTCGAAGGGCCGCTTTTTCCGGGTCTTACTGCCCACAGAATTTAAGATGCTGTGGCGGGCAGCCCTTTCGGGATCTTGGGCTTCCCTCTCTTCCCTACCAGTAAAGCCAACTAGAAACCACCAGTCAGGTATGGGAGAGGGGAGCATCTCCCTCCCCTTCCCTCCCTCCGCACACAAATCCCGAGGGAGAAGGAAAAGGGGGGCAATGCAGGACCATGCGCCACTGGGCAGCCCCCCACCCGACACCAAACGCCCTGCGGCAGCCAGCGGGGGAGCCGTCACTGCCCGTGGCTGCCTCTCTCCGACTCCCCCTTCTGCCCTCCACCCTCCCAGGCACTAAACGCACGGCTCGGGGGCAGAGGAGGTTCTTCTCCCGGCCTGTCATCCCTAGATGCAAAGCTTTGGTTTGAAACGTTTTGCATCCGTTTTTAAGACGATGAAAGATCAGGAATTCGCCTTATGCATTTAAACGTTGCTCTTAATAAGCAGAGTGTGCGGAAGCGCACGCCTGGCCTGTTTAAGGAAGACAGACACATAAAATACACTCGAGCTGTGGGTATAAACCTGCTCTCGGGGTCGTCTTGTTGCTCTTGAGGATCACTAGAGCTGGAAAAGCAGGGACACATGCAGCAGCATCTCGAAACGTGCCACTTTTCTTCCCACCTAAATCAAAGCCATTCGGGGGCATGTTCCCCAAGCCAGGGCCGGAGAGTGGCCCCTCGAAATTACGACGCACTATTTCTCGTTGGGAAATTTCCCAGTAGTGGATAATGGCTGGAAAATGCAGCGGAGCAGCGCCTCGCTTCGCCTTGCTCCGCTCACTCTGTGTGCTCCGGCAGCGCACGCTGAAGGAGCCCTGGCTTTCTGTAGCCTGGCTGGCACTCGCTCTCGAACTTACTGAATTAGATGGCCATAACGGTAAGCTTGTCTCGGTTTCCGAGTGAGTTTTTTTTTCTGTCCTCCACTCTTATTTTCTTTTTTCTTTTCTTTTTTTTTTTTTTTTTCTAATTTACAACCCTTTACTAAAGCTCCTTAGAAACTGCGACGAAGAACAGGCACTCCAGAATTTGCTAATTCCTTCACACCCTCCCCATCCGGAGAGGCACAAAAAAATGACAAAGAGAGGAGCTGGGCTTTATTTAGCCACCCGCAGACACTAACCAGCCTTTCATTTCACATCTCCCATCTGCTCAGCAGCGGCACGGAAAGGACGAGCGGCCGACGGCTCCCCACGGGTGCCTCCCCTCTCCCAAAGCGGCCCTAACCGTGCGCCCTTTTGGGTCTCGGGGTGTAGGTGAGAGGATGACAGGGGGCTGTTTTTTACCAAAGCCCGGGCAAAGGAGTAAGCAGTGTCAGGCCTCGTTGCTGCGTGTCTCCGAGAAGAGCTGCAGGAGCCACTGGCGCTCGCCGCCCCGCACAGCCCCGACCGAGGATCTGCGGGGTCCTGGCCCCGCTCGGGGACAGGTTGGGCTCGGACCAGCCCTCCCCGCTCTCCCTGGCCCCAGGAGAAGGCGAAATGCCTCGCTGCGAAGTCGCCGCGCCTTATATCCCAGCCTGCTTCCCTACCTCCAGAAAACTCCAACCAAAACAAAGTAATAATAACACCCACACTATTTTTTTTCCCCGAGGCCGTGTCTGGGCACCGGCAGGAGCGCCATGCCGAGAGGCTTCTCCCGGTGGCCGGGGAGGCTGGGTTCCGGGGCCGCAGACGCCGGGCACGGCGAAAACGAGCGGAGCCCGCTCTCTTCGGGACAGTCTCCCCGAGCAAGACGGCGCTGAACGGGCAGCAGGGGAGGAAGGGTAGAGAAGGAGGGGATTAACCGGACTGCTCTGCCCTTCTGCCACCGCCGGCCGGGCAGCCCGCACCCGCTCCGCCGCCAGCCCGGGGCAGCCCCCGCCGGGGTTCCCGCTCAGCCCGTACCCCCGGGCGCGCCTCCCGGGGGGGCTCGTCTTGCTACGCGCGGCCGCGGAGAGATGTTTGTGGGTTTAGGCCGCACAGGAGCGGAACCCTCCGCACGGCACCCCCGCGGCAAGACGGGGGTTTCGGGCAGCGCAACGCTCCTCCTCTTCCCAGGCAAACGGGTTCCCTTCCACCCTCGGCGACTATTCCCTCGCTCGCCCCTCGTTTGCTACCAGGCGCTGCAAGCCCCCCGCTCCGCTTCCCCCCCCACCCCTCCCCGATTCCTCTCAGGACGTAGAGGCGATGCGGGCTCGTCTCGGGGTATGTGCCCCCCTCCCCCCTCTCCGTCCGCAGTGCTGCCCTGCGCGGGCCGGGCGGGAGGGCGGACGGTCCGTCCCGGGGAGCCCCGGAGTGGTTACCTTCGGGGAAGACGGCTCGCATTTTCAGGTAGCTGGTGGTGAGGCGGATGATGGACGCCTTGTCCAACTGAGAGGTGATGGCCGAGGGCAGGGGCAGGAGTTTGGCCAGTTCGTAGAATTCTCCATTTTCTTTTTCCCGTCTAGTCTTTGCCGCGTTCTTGGATTTTTCCTTCATCGCGACTACTGCAAGGCGAAGATGACACTGTCATATTAGACCCGATTCTTCCTAATTGCAGGGGGCATGGATTGCGACTTCGGAGTTAGTATTTTCGTTTAAGGAAGGAAGGGAGGGAATTCACCCAAATCAAATCAAAGAATTAAAAAAAAAAATAAAAAGAGGAGAAAAAAAGGGGAAAAGGGGAGGGGAAAAAAGCCAAACCAAGCAAACAAAAACACCAACAGAAATGGTGCGAGAAGGGGCAGGCGATCTTTGAACCACAACCACGACAGGCAAGCCGCTCGGGTGAAGGCAGTTCTTCTGTGACCCTGCAATATCTAGCGCTTCGAAACCGAGACTGAAAGACCTACACGAGCCATGGTTCTCTGTCTGCAGCTGGAATCGGATCTTCTCTTCAACAGGGAGCAAAGAATTGGGTTCTCTTCGCTGAAGGATTTCTTCTACTCAATCCTTCCCCCTCCAAAAATAATAATAAAAAATATTAAAAATACAGCGTCCACGCAAGAAATCATTTGGCTAAGCACGCTGAACCATTTTTTACACTTTGTCTCTTAAAAAAAAAAAAAAAAGAAAAAGAAAAGGAAAGGAAAGACAGTGCTGCTCGTTTAACGAAGTGCAAAATGATCTGGTCCCGGAGCCCGAGATGCCGTTATGACGACGAGCCGGCAAGGCAGCCCCCCGCTAAACGAAAGTCAAAGCCGGTGAGGAGGGAGCTGATGCCTGGAGTGCTCCGAAATCACAAGCTCGCATTTCCTTCAGACACTTCCCTCTCGGCTGGCGGCGGCTGGTCTTGCGGCAGAAAGACGCTCTCCCCCGTCCCCGAGGGGCTGCTTCAGCGCCGGGGCTCGGGGGGCGCCGAACCCGGCTGGGTTGGGATGCCGGCGGGGCTGACGGCCCGAGGGGCTGCTGGCCGCGGGGCTGCTCCCGCCGCTCCGGCCGCTGCGCCCAGCTCCAAATGTGGTTCTCATGCGGAGTCAAATTAAAGGATCCGTCTTCCTCGGGACCAGTGCCACTTCAGCGTTGTCTCTTTCCAAACAAGTCCGAGCTCTGGCAAAGGCGTGGGTTTGATTTTGTTGGATTTTTTGTTTTGTTTTTGTTTTCCTCCTTTTAAAGAAAAAGAATTTGCAAGATCAGGAATCGTTTCTTTTTTATTATTATTATTTGTCATGCATTGAAAGAGCAAAGCGGTGGCTCTTTCGCATAGACATGCCTTTCAAAGGCAAAGGGAGGTTTAGCTACATTCACCTCCTGCAAGGAGCAGCGATCCTCACCATACGGCAAGGATCGAAGGTAAAATTCTCCTCCTCTCGGAAATCCTATCCGCCACGCTCCTCGCCTGAAAGCACCGATATCTCTGCTTTTTTTTTTTTTTGTCTTTTTTCCCTTTTCCTTCCCCCTCCTCCCTTTTTTTTTTTTTTTTTTTTTTTTTCCCTGGGGCAGAAGGAGCTCTGAAGTGGACCCCTCGGTTAATTCTTTAGCAAAGGCTGCAGAAAGCCAGGAGAGCCTCAAGAGGGGAGGGGATAATGTATCCGTGACGTGTCCTCCCTCACAGCGCCCTCCGAGGGACCCAAATACAGAGGAGCCAGAAAAGAGCCGCAATTAGCATTTGCGATGGGACGGGAGGCCGGGGCGGGGGGAGCCGGGGGCGGAGGCCGTTTGCTGTGGCAGCCCGAGCTCGCTCCCCGCGACCTCCATAAGCGGCCGCGGAGCGCCGGCGGAGACCCGCGGCCCCCTTGCCCCGTAACCTGCCGTCGCTCACGTACGCGCTCGGTGCACCGGCAGTGACCCCGCGGCGCGACGGGGCCCCTCCTACCCCCACCCGACATCGGGCTGCGGGCGGGGGCCGGGACACGGGCATGCGTGGGTCCGCGACACGCTTGGGCCCTGCTTCAGCAGCGCCACTGCACCGCCATGAGTCACCCGAGCACTTTCCCCTGTTGTTTTGGCGCTGGGTAAAAGGGGCAAAATGTACCTGCGTGCACATACATATGTGTGTGTATCGTATATATACATGCATACCTATATATAGCACACATTTATACTATAGATACACATTTTATATATTTTGCACATACACTTGCATATGGATGTATACGTGTACACACAGGAGTACACTTACAAAGGCACACACACACATATATATATTTATACATGGCCTCTCGCTTTGCTGGGTGCGGTGAGAGGGGAAGCGCGGGCCCGAGCTCCGGTGCAAGCGGCGGGCGCTGCCGGGGGACCCCGCTGCCCCGCAGCCCTCCCCACCGGTGCTGTACCGGCAGCCACTGCTCATCAGCCCCCGACGTGACTCTCCGCTGCCCGGAGGGCCGCCGATGGCCAGGACTTAACCCCGGAGCAGCCGAGGCGACCCTCCGGGAGAAGGTTATGGAAGTCCCAGAGCGCCTGGGCTTTGCCGGAGTCCCCCGGGCCCCTCCATGCAGGCAGCGGAGAACCGGCGGCGTCCCTACGTACTGCAGTGTGGGCAGAGCCGGGCGATGCGGAGCTCATGGGGCTGTAACCGCAGGGCTCGGGGCCACCTTTGCAGAGGTTGTCGAGAAGGTAGCTAAAACAGGAGCGATGGCAGAGTCACACCCTCCCCGCTAGAGTCTTGTCCCGAGCGACCGGAATAAGCCCGTCCCAGACCGGACAGGCCTGGCTGCGACGCGGCCCCGATCCGACGGGAGCCTTTCGCCCTCTGAGGGCATCGCCACGTTGCTGCTGCGAGGGGCACAGGCGTGGGGACACACACGCGCACCTACATACACCAATTCCCACGGGGAACCGGTCCTGCCCAGCGCCCCTTGCAAAAAGCCTCCCTGTGGGCCGGCTGCGCACTGAAACGCGTGGCTCCAGCACCCTCCCGGCCGTGCGGGGGAAGTGGGGCTGCAGCCAGGCATTAAAGCAGCGAGGAGAAAAGCCCTGGTGCGAAAAAAAGAAGGGACCCGGCAGAGCGGCGAACAGAGCACAGCGAGACGCAGCTCCACACCCGCGGACACGGGGAGGGCGCCGAGGGGGGTGGGATCACGCGTTTGCAAAACACAATGCACCGGTCCTTAATATTAATCCCCGGGAGAGGCCTGGCCGGCGGGCGAGTGTGTTTGCTTAAGCTCGCCCGCCTCTCTCTAATTATCCTATTACACCAGAAAAGGCCCGGCCCGGTGCTGTCGAGGGAAAGGCCGCGCTCTTTAACCTCCCCGCAGCGGCCGGAGGCCCCGTCTCGGCGGGCGGGACTTGCGCGGCCCCCGGCACCAGCACCGCTGCCCCAGCTCTCCCCTCCCGGGCCGCCCCCGCCAGGACACTCCGCGGCTGCCCGGCGGCAGAACCGGGGAAGCCGGCTTCCTCACCGAGCCCGGGGGATGGCGAAGGGGGCGACTGGGGCACCTTCTGCATCGGCTGCTTGAAACGTGGGGCAAAGAGGGCGGGAGCGGAGCCCCGACCGGCCCCGGGCCCTGCCCGCACGGCCTCTTGCCCCGTCCCGTCCCAAATCCGCCCTGCTCCCGGCTCAAGTACCCGGTATCTCGCCCGTCCTTTGGCCGGCGCTCCGGGGAAAGCGGCTTTTGCAGGGAGGAGGGCGGGGAGCGGGACCAGGCTCTCTGTCTCGCCGTCCTGGGTGGGATTTAGGCCAGAGCTGGCTTCCAGGTGAAGGAAACCTGAGAGACACGGTTGCACAGGGGAACCCGAGCGATGTGTCCCTTTTCACCCTCCTGCACTGCCCTTTTTACCTGCAAAACAGGAACAGCCCCGTACCCCTCTCGCAGGGCTACCCCTCTCACGGGGACATTTGGCGCAGGCTTGGGGACGGCAGATGTAGTCGGCGATCAAACCCGCCGTTATATTTTCCTTTTTACGGAATCATTCTTCTGGGACTTTTCGACGAGTAAAACAAACTAAAGTTAATCTAGAAAAAACACCAGTCGAACAGAAACTTCAGCGTTTCGGGGAAATTCTCAAAATTCAATACAACCTCCGCCCGCCGCCGAAACTGGACTCATTAGCAGAGGTAAAAAAAATTGTACGGGGAAAAATTAATATATATACGTGTATATAGATATAAATATGCGGAAAAGTAGATGTATTTCAAAGCAGGTCCTAACGGGTCCGATACAACAAGCTCCGCGATCGCTAACCCCGAGAGGAAACTGTATGGGACATTTCTGGGTCCTGTAAACAATATATAGGGATGAGAGACTGGGTCTCAACGGAAAGCGAGAGGGGAGCACGTTACGTTTCTTAAAAAACATGGTGGTTTTGTAAAAAGACAGGTTTGCGAATGCTTGGAACATAATCCCGATAGAAAAAGAAAAATTGGTGGCCCAAACCTATCGAGGTGGATTCGCAATATTCAACTCAGCGAGCCCGAGGTGGCTGGGGGACCTGCGGGGAAGGGCTTCGCTCCGTCCGTTTTAATAATAAACTCTACGCTAGGAACGAAAATAAATAAGAAAAATAAATAAAACATTTAATTATTTAAATAGATCATATTTTCACTGATACGTTATTGCTGAATCATAAACTGGGCGCACACAACAAGCACTGTTATTGAACATTTTTCCTTGCGTCCAGGGAGGAAACTCTTTACGGGGTCGGAGGTAAAGGGAGAAAATTTCTTTCTCAGGTGACCTGTATTACAGAAGTATATTTCGCCTTTCCTCCTCGCCCCCAAGGGTTTAAACTAAAAATGGAAAATAAAGAGGAAAACGTGTGGTGAAAAACCTCTCCACCACCCCCCAAACAAACTCTGTCGGCAGCTCCTCCTCCGCCAGTCCCGCACTGCCCGGCTGCAGCGCTGCGGGGGCTTGCGCGATGGGGCTGAGCCCTTCCGCGGCCTGTGTGCGTGACGGGGTGGTTAAGCGGGTGGGCGACCGCGGAGCATTTCCCCTCTGCCCGCCGCGGAAGGAGGCGTGTGGAGGGAGCTGCAGGGCTCGCAGCCCACGCATGTCCGCCTGGCGCTGGGGACAAACTCGAATGGTTTATTTCACTCCAGGGTGCGGAGTTGAGATCCCGGGGGAGGCGCTGACGAAGGAGAAGCCCCAAACGAGGGAGTTTGACACCTGGTTTTGGTGATCCCGAAGGAGACGCGAATAGCGTCTCGCAGTCGGAGAGAGTCCCCGTGCCCCAAGCGGGAACCCCTCTGGTACTCGGTGGGGTGGGCAGCCCCCAGTCCCCCTCCCGTCCCCGGCCCCCCCGGGCGGCAGGAGCCGGGCGGCGGCGGCCCCGCCGGGAACCGGGGAGGGGAGTTTACAGGGGAGCTTCGGCTGCGGTTTGAGGGCGTGGGCGCGTTTCGGTGGGGACTGTGGCGAGGAAGAAGGGCTCACGCAGGGGCAGGCGGCAGCCCGGGGCTTGCCGTCCACCCGTGTCCGTGAAAGCGGTCCCGGTGCCACCCGACCAGCTCTTGCGACAGACACCTTTTCAGTGCCGTGGTTTTGGTATTTCACGTTCGTGTAGTTTTCGTGCCTTTCCCGGTCAGGCAACGCTAGACGGGTCCGGGCTGGGGAAACAGGGCTGCGGGGCCAAGCACGGTGCGGGTCTCAGTTTTTGTCTGACGTGCTTAGCTAACGTATTAACTGTGAGAAATAGCACCGAGTTCCGTAGGAAAGAAAATATCATCAGATATTTTAACATTTACGGGCTGCAACATCAGCACTGGTATGAGCTCAAGAACTAGCAGGGCTTATCTCCCCCGGAGGAATCCCTTATATTTTTTTTTTTCCTGTAACTACTGTTCCCAAGTGTGGATATATACACACACACGCTCTCACACACAAATCCTATAAATGCTAATAAAACAGATTCCTCAGGATTTGTTTAACTTTCCCCGGCACCACAATCTTATATTGATATTCAGTGGGGTTACTGGTGTGCATGAGGATTACTAGTTAAGCACAGACCACAGGATCAACCTTCTAGTATGCCACTCGAACATGTCCTTACAAATAAGTAAGGTAGGAAACGTAAGCATTGACAATACGATTAATTTACGCTGAATACTTGAAAGGAAAAAAGGAAGTTAAATCATGGTGCTAGAATTATTAAACTATGCAGAATTGAGGCCTCCGGTTGCAGGGGATCGTTTTCAGTTCTTTACTTGAAGCTGTGTTACTGCTATTGTCCAACCTTTGCTGGCCACATGGGACAACATTTGGCAATCCGACAGAAAATTATTTCTACTGGGCATGAACTGGAAATATCCAGCTGGGACGTGGATCCCATTTCTAATCAGGGCAGAGAGAAGGAAAACTCAGCGCTCTTTCTCGTTGCTCCAATAGCATTTTTAGAGTTTGTCAAAAGGGGCTTGAGCTAACTATCCAGAAAAACAGCCACTGTTTAAAAATGAAATAAGAGTGTTTTTTTTTTTTTCCTTAGAACTTGTGAATTTTTTTAATTTATTCTGTACATGATGTAGAATAGGGTACATGGTGTACAGTGCCTTTATACAATGCACAGTGATAATATAGACATGCAATACTGCAGGAGCTGTTAGAGTTGATGGACTGATCCAAATGGATGACATTTGCAAAAAACATGTCTAAGTTAAAAACACTGAATGCTCATGTTTGGGTCAGGTTTTCAATTTCAATTTTCTAAGGAGAATAAAGTTATTTTGTTAAGGCCAACTTCGGATTTTTTTGGTTGGGGTTTTTTTTTTTTCCATCTGGATGTGGAATTTGATGAATTTTCTGAAAGTATTTTCATAAAACTCAGATAATTGATATTAAATATGATGCCAAATCTTTCATGACCAAACATTTGCTTCTGCTAATGTAAGCTGCAAACCATATTTCTTCTAACTACAGTAGATAGTTTAAAAGGTGAAAGCTGTCCTTGGGAACAGGAGAGGGAATGTATCAATCATAGAGAGGAAGCTTCTAGTCTGAAGAAATAGGAAAAAACTAGTAGGAAAATCACACAGTGGAGCATTTTTGCTCTATCTGTCTGAAACCCTTTGAACATTATGAAAGTAAATGTAAGTATTTTTATTTGCTTTTTTTAAAAGTTATGTTCAGTGATTTGAACTTGTTTTCTCAGTGGCCCTCAGCTTATATGAATGGTGTGACTAATCTAGTGGAGATGAATAATGGATCTGTGAGGAACAGAGGAATTCTGATGCAAAAATATCTCTCTGTTTTTTGGTGGTATTTTATGCTGCTTGGCATTCAATATATTATATAATGACTGTCAGAAGAACTTTGGTAATACTTTATGGTAAAGTTTATAAATACTTTAGTCATGATTTAGAAATGATGAATGGAAAACACTATTTATAGAAAATTATGTGATGTTTTACTGTGTTCTAAGCACATTCATAAGCATATGTATACACTCTCGTTAACTACTGTACCTTTGATTTGTTGCAACATCCTGATTCAATATTTTTGCATTTGTCTATTGAACACTTTGTAACACATGTAATAGCTTATTCCTAAATAGCTTGGTATTTTACTGAGTATGGGCAGAGAAATTTAAGTCAAGAATAGTCAGTTCACATGGGACTGAGACATTATTGCAAGGGAGAGGGGATAGAGAAGGGAAACAGAGATTCTAGTGAAGGTCACTTTGATGAACTTAAGACCTTCCACCCTGCAAATGAATGTGTATCAGCCAACTCTCCAAGCCATTAGCTTGAAACAGCGTGGAATACTCAACAGCAGTGCAGCCTTGGCAAGGCATGAAAAGGCACTGAGAAGACTGGAAAGATGGAGTCTGGCTCCTTGTGGTTGAGCTGACTGGGAAGGTCTAGCATGGGCATGGGAAAAGCAAGGATCCACAAGCTCAGCTCTTGGGGAACTAGTGGTGTGGTTTCAGTGGATATGATCACTTTGGGTTCAAAGGCAGAGCAGAGAACAGGCTCATACCATGATATCTTGTTTGAAACATGTTGCAAGTCTCCCAGTCCTCATCCTTGCAGAGGCAAGGCTTTGCAAATGTGCAAGGAGCCCATGCAAGCCGACTTCATCCAAGGCAGAATGCAAGAGGTGTTCCTCACCTTGGCTCATGTCTTTCCAATATAAAAAACAAGACAGTTGTTTTCTTCTGGTTCCCATGAGCTCCCCCAGTAGCAGTGAGGTTGAAAAGTTATGCCATTTAAATAGTAGTTGTCACAATGCAACTATATTTGCCATTGAAACTTTTCAGAGACATCCTGCATGGGCATGCTAGGTATTTACTTGTATTGGTAACTCACCCCTCAACAAACTCACACCAGCAGGTTTTGTAGCTGAATTGCTTCATTCAGCACACGTATCTGAAAATGGAGCTACTCTCAGTATAGGAACTTACTGCTATTTCTCATTATTGTTTCCAGCTTTGGCTATAACTATGCATGCCTTCTTCCTTTTGTCAGGGTTCGTATTATCAAGGTTTCCATGCTTTTGTTATGGGAAGTTGGGATGTGTTCGATCTTAACTGAACAAAGATGACCGAAGTTCAGTCCCTGTTAACATCAGAAAGATACTCAGAAGATACTGCCCTCTAAAATGATCTGTTTGACCTTCAGACACTGACCCTGAAATTTGATCCCCAAGACTCACAAATACCAAAGAATTAGACACTTTAGTCACTGGATGCCATTTGAATGTGCTCTCAGTTTCGGAGCTCAAGGCCAGATCCAGAAAGGGTCCCAGGAAGAATGCAGATGCTGAAGTCTAAAAGGAGAATGCTGAGCACTTCCACTCAGTTGCTGGCTAATTATGGATATATCTAAAGCCCAATTTTCATAATTGCAGCTCCTTAAAACCACCAAGGCCACTCTACCACTCCTCCTCCTCAACTAGACAGGGGAGAGAAAATATAATGAGAGGCTCATGGGTTGAGGTAAGAATAGGGAGATTACTCACTAATTACCATTACAGGCAAAACAGATTCAACCTGGGGAAAAGGAATTTAATTTAACAATCAAATCAGAGTAAGATACTGAGAAATAAAAACTAAATCTTAAAACACATTCTCCACACCTCTTTCTTCTTCCCAAGTTTAACTTTACTCCTGAATTCTCTACCTCCTTCTCCACAACAGTGCAGGGGAATAGGGATCTGGGGTTGCAGTCAGTTCATCATACATTGTATCTGCCACTCCTTCTTCAGGGGGAGGACTCCTCACACGCTTCCTCTGCTCCACTGTGGGGTCCCTCCCACGGGAGACAGTCCTCCACAAACTTCTCCAATGTGGGTCCTTCCATGGCATGCAGTCCTTCAGGAATGGACTGCTCCAGTGTGGGTCCCCCACGAGGTCACAAGTCCTGCCAGCAAACCTGCTCCGGCGTGGGCTCCTCTCTCCATGGGGCCACAGGTCCTGACAGGAACCTACTCCAGCGCGGGCTTCCCATGGGGTCACAAGCATCCTTCAGGCATCCACCTACTCCGATGTGGGGTCCTCCACTGGCTACAGGTGGTCATCTGCTCCACCATGGACCTCCATGGGCTGCAGGTGGACAGCCTGCCTCACCATGGTCTTCACCACAGGCTGTAAGGGAATCTCTGCTCTGGCACTTGGACCACCTCCTCCCCCTCCTTCTTCCCTGACCTCGGTGTCTGCAGAGTTGTTTCTTTCATGTATACTCACGTGTCTCTTCTGACTGCTGCTGATGTGTATTTTTCCCCTTCCCTTCTTCAATACGCTATCACAGAGGTGCTACCACCATTGCTGATAGGCTCAGCCTTGGCCAGCAGCAGGTCTATCTTGGAGCCAACTGGCATTGGCTCTGTTGGACATAGGGGAAGCTTCTGGCAACTTCTCACAGAAGACACTCCTGTAGCCTCTCAGCTACTAAAACCTTGCCATGGAAATCCAATACACTTGTCTATGAAGAGTATGTTCAAGGTATCAGATCATCATCTACTTGAGTGTGTGTGAGGTACTCTTCTACTGAATTGACTTTGTTGTGCATAGAAGAATCAAGATTTACTTTTGATGTATTTTCAAAGTTTTTTTTGTTTGTTTGTTTGTTTGCTTGTTTCAAATGCTTAGTATTTGGGAACAGATATTGCGCACAAATGCATTAAAAGTCTTTGGAATAGGTTGAGGTGCAAGACACCCTTCTCCCAGCCAACTGCCCTGCCAAGCAGGCTAAGGTCACATTCTTTTTTTTTCTTTAGGTTTTCTAGGGAGAGCAGCCCAGAGTGAACAGAAGGGATTGAGAGTCTCAGCCTCATTTATATCCTGCTGTTGAAAAGATGGAGATAAAAGTTTGAATTTCCTCAAAGGCAAATCAACTTTCCCTTTTTTTTCACGAATTCAAGACCACTCTGTGGTATGGCAGGAAGATGAGGAAAACTGGTATTCTGCCTGCTGTCTTAAGGGCTTAAACAATGTTTAGGGACATGGTTTAGTCGTGGTTTAGGGGACTTGTTAGTGTTAGTTTGACTATTGGATGTGAGGATCTTACAGGTCTTTTCCAATCAAGGCAATTCTATAATTCTTTTGCTTTTTCTCATAAAACCCCAAACTAAATAAACAACCAACCAACCAACCAAATGAAAATGTTAGAAAAAAATCCCAGTTAGGGAATCTCATGATGAGGAAGATGTCTAAGTCTGAGGTAGATCAGCCCACTCTCTTATCACCTCCTTGTAGCTAGCTCACATGTTTCACTGCTCAGGTTTTCTATGCGTTCTTTTTGGAAGAGCCCAATCCCACAGCAATTTAGGTAGCTAACACTGAGTTTGGAAATGATGCTAGGATTTGGATTATTTATGAGGAGCTGCAACACCTATCTTTATGTCTCCAAAGTTTTGTTTTATACTTTTCTGTCTAAAAAACCTGAGATAAATCTGTTTTCATGTTGCTATGGAGTGATATATTAAATTATTCCACTATTTTCTGGTGCTACTTATTAGGAGTTCCTGAACATTTCTGAAATCATCTGTTATCATATAACCATCTCCATACAATGAACCTCACCCAAAGAGGATTCTTGGACTTAAATGTCCCAAATGGTGACCACCATACTGTAGTGGAAAGAAAGACACCTCCCCTCCACTTCTCCTTCTCACTAAAACTATGTACAATTTTCTTGCATTTCCAGAAATGCAATGTGTTTATTTTCTGGGAGATTCAGATTCCCTCCATCAATAGGAGCTGGCACATACTGTTGTCTCCAAACATTCCTTTTACCACTTGAATGTTTTCATAAAGTCTTTTCTCTCTTTGCCTCCCACTTCCCAATACAAAAGTCAGATTCAGAAGATGCTTTTCTCTTCTTTCCTCCATTTTGAACTCAGAACCTTTTCTGTTTTGTTTTTTTTCTTTTTTTTTTTCCCAAGCTTTCTCTACTTCAGGGTTTCTCCAGCATTGAAGACATGCTATTAGCATATCTAGGGAAACCTTCCTGCAGTGAGGATTGGCAGACAACTGTTTACCCTGAATAGATTGCAAGTATCAGACAGTGTAAATACTCACAGTGGGATTGATTACACTAATGTCTCTAACTCTCTGAACACGTGCAGCATGGACTAGATGAGAGTTCAAAAACCAGAGAGGATCTCAGACTGAGCTGAATATTTGTGCAATTAATACAAAATAAATATTCTACCAACTGCCTTCCCAGTGCTTTACTGACTATTAGAGACCCATCGCTGGGGAAGTTTATACTCTAATTCCATAAACATATTGGGGTGTCAGGCAGGTCAGTAGGACAGACTTTAAACTGAGACATGTAAAAGCAAAGTGAGGGGAAATAGGAGCATGAAGAACACAGGGAGTATTATTTATCATGAATGCCTGAGAGAATCAGCTAGAGAGCTGAAAGGAGTTTAGGGGCAGATAAAGCTGACAGATAAATCTCAGACAAATCTAAGATGAGAGAACAGTGTGATTGGAGAAATAAAATAGATGTGGTGATGATAGCTGCTAGAAGAGGAGGGAAGCTCTGCAGAAGTTCAAACCCATTTTCAATAAGATGTTTTATCTCTATGGATTACTCAGCCAGAAACTACAACTCCCCTGAGATTTATCTCAACACCAGTAAAAATGTACAGGTCTGATACTGCAAACAGGGTTCCCGTGAAGAGGCTAAACTCCTCATGAATCAACATCATGGTCTTCAATATTAACATGGCTTTCAGTCAGTGAAGGCTTTTTCAAGTGATGTCATGTTTGTAACTTGATATCCTGCTCCATAATCCTTGTGAGGACAGAGATATTGTGGAATCAAGCTGTACTGAAATGATCTTTTCTTCCCTATGAGTGTTTGGTTAAATGTTTTAATAATTTCTTAGGTTCAACACCTAGGACACATAACGTGTCTCAAGAGCCTGATGTTTACTACTTAGTGAAATCAGACCCGATGCTGAAATATTAAAAAGGAGAAGTTCAACCCTGCATGCCTCTGTTCTGGTCCACCACATATGTAAGCTTTCAGTATTGATGTCCCCTTTTTTTGTAAAATGAATTAAGAAAATATTCAGACTGTTTGTGTAGGCACATCTATATATGCATATGCTTATTGTAGGATTTTTGATAACTTGTTTTTAACAATAAGGCAAGTTAAGGAAGGAGTTTCAACTCTTAACTCTACTTCCTGGGGTTTGACACATTGAATCAAATCCTTAAGGCCATTTTACCACATTTTTTTCTATGCAAGTGTGTGATTTATGTCCTTTTTTAAATTTCATGGACCTTTGTCTCAGTACTATTTGATTTAGTTTACTAACGTTTCTCAGCTGACCTTATTTTAGTATCTGCAAATTTTTGCACATAAAGCCAGACAAATGCAGTGCAAGGGTAAATTAAATGGTGTGATTTAGTGAAAAAGCGAGTTACTAAGAGAACAAGATTTTAACTGTTGATCGAAAACAGCTCTGCAGGTAAACAATGGATCCTTGGTGTTTACTGTATATTATCTGTCTAAATACAAAGATTACTGTTTCCTCTGGTGTAGTAACTGGCTGGAGGTTCTCACCAGTAGCTGTTATTAGTAGCAATGACACATTAATTGAACTTCACTGCTTCCAGGTGTGTGGCACACTCCAGGGTCACCCAGTGCACTACAGTTTCATGTGTATTCAATTACTGTAGCATTATGAAGGAATGCAACATGTCATGCATTAAAATGTCAATTACCACTTCTTATGGGATAGTGGGTAAAATAAAGCAATCAGCTTTTCCTACCATCAGTTTTGTCTGCTTGGTTGCTGTAAGCATCCAGAGAAGCAAGCCTTTATTCCTTCACCTATGCAACCAGAAGAGAAAGAGAAATGCGTTTAGAAATTACTGCTCACTGTTAGAAATGTTTGATTTTTTGTGTATAAATGAGTAGTTTGGCTAGACCATGCAATGTTGCTTTAGTGACACATCATAGAATCACAGAATAGTTTTTGGCTGGAAGGAATCTTTAGAGGTCATCTAGCCTAAGCCCCCTTCAGTGAGCAAAGACATCTTCAACTAGCTCATCTCCATCCTGACCTTAAATGTTTCCAGAGATGGGGCATCCTGCTATGAACGAAGCAGTAACTGTCTGCCTCAGTGATTTGGCCTGAGATAGTCAAGGTCAAGGGCACAAACCCTCAAATGTTTCCAGGGACACAAAACACCTGACACTCTGTCCTGTCAGCAGTAGCATCTTTGCTAAAGTAGACACAGTGATCTTCAAAGGCTTTTCAAGCAATTTTTGCAGTGTAAATGTTCACCCCAGAGATACCCTAGGAAATGTCCCTCTCTAAAGAGAAATGTCTTCTTTTATCAAGGTATTTGTTCTCCCCAAGAAGGTCTCTTTCCTGCTGCTCCTTTAGATGAGTTGTTGGGAAATCACTTAAAATCCAACCTTTTGGATTAGATGAGAAGTGAAATTTTTGGAAGCAAATTTTAGCTAAAGGAGATGGAATAAAAATATCCTTGAAATATTTTTATTGTGGAATATTTTCATGATCCTTACTTTTGTTTTTAACATCTCTTTTAAAATTATTTGTTGGCTGTGAAGTTGAGTTTATGGAGTCAATGATTACCAAGTCTCATGGTCCATGCCATGGTCAGCTGAATATTTATCAGCAGCATTTTTTGGTGGTGTTGCTTAAACCACAACTTGTTGCTTAAGCCTTACGTGAGTAAGGGTGGTATACAGATCTTCATAAGGATCAAGATAAGTAAATCACTAAGTGGAAGTAGAGATTTATTTTAAAATTTGAAGTGTGGAGCTTTTTAGTCTGTTTCCATGGATCTTCCCAACCTTTGAAGTTGGCAGGGGCAGAAGCTTCTGCAGTGCTGCTAAGGACATTGGATCAACCTCCTATATCAGTAGCATCCTGAAGAAATATTGCAACTCCTCCTAACCAGATCTTTCAAAAGCTGTTGTAAACTGTGAATTAAGAGAGTAAGCCTTTTATATGAAAGCCTAGGAACAGTGGAAAATAACGTGGTCTAAAGTAATCTTGCATTAATTCACAGTATGTTTTGTACCCCATTAAATTTCAATTGAATATGTTTCCTACAACTGTAGGAGACTTTACCTGTGATTTCGAAAGTCATTATTGAGGAAAAAAGCATCAGGCTAGGACCACAAACATGCAGCAGACCCAAGACTAGGAATAATAACTGAATTGGGGTTTCTGTATTTCTCTGCTGGAAATGCATTGCGAGAAAGTATCATCCCAGGGAGATTCCTTGTCTGTCATACCAAAGGCACATGATAACCAGCTGCATGATGTACAGCTCAACTTAGGAGTAAGACAATTCTTACTAAAGAATATGAGAAATTTCCTGTAATTTGAGGCCTTTAAAATTAACTTGGTTTGTAGATACACAGCATGTTAATTCAAAAGCCCCAAGTCTTATTTCTAGCTCTTCTAGATCTCTGAGAAAGAGCAGGGAAAACTGTAATGATCCCTTCTGATCTTAAAACCTACAAAATTGTCCCAGATCATGCAGGAAGATGCTTAAAAAGTTGCAAAAGCATTTATTTCCCAGTCCCATTTTTTAGCTGCAATCACACAATACCTAATTGACTTTTGGGAGAAAATATATATTTGCTAAGTAAATGCATCTTGCCAGTTTTAAGCCAAAAAAAGTTTAAAAAAGACCACAAAGCACACTAACAGTTCTTTAATTCCCTGAGGGTCATAAGAAAATTTATTTTAATGGGTTCTTCAAAAGAATGCAGGCGCCTGAAGAATTGTGTAAATCCTTTCTCTTGCAAGCAACCTTTTAAAAGATACAATGATAAGCACACATTCACAATATATAAAAATATCTCTACACATACACAAGTATATAAATACAAGTATGAATGGTTATGCAGAACATTAAGTTGCACATCATTACTTTAGAAACAGCATAAATGGCTCTTTCTGATCTCTGTGTTTATGAAAAAATACCAATCCCAAACCCCATCAAATTCTAGATCACACAGCATTTAAAATGAAAGTACAAAATATGGACTGTGACCACGTCTTATTTATAAACATGTGCTATAAAAAAAGCTAGAATGTACACTTTATTTTTAAATTCAATACACAAGGGGATATTGTTTTAAATAGACATTCAAAGTAGTTCCCTTGAAAGATTAATTTCTAGAATGAAGAATAACACAGATAATTTGAATAGCACCATTGAAAGGAAGGCAGCCTTTGGCTTTACACAGTTTTGATGAATTCTTTGATGCAATTATTTATTGCTGGCACAGATGAATGAAATGGCACAACACATTGCCCTGGGGGTTAGCAAAAGAAAGATAAATCTCTATGGAAAATGTTCATGCCCTCTGACTTTAGGTGTTTAGCCTAGACAGTTAAGTGGGTACCCAGCATGAGCCATCAAGAGCACTACTCTTGATTCCTCAGAGCATCTACATTAGGGATTTTGCCCGAGCTTCTGTCTTAGTCCCTCTAAAATATTTGCCCCTCCAAGGATGGGATTCTCTCTGCCCTCAGTGAAATCTCACTTGACTCAGTTCAGCAGAGAAGTTTTTCTGCTCCATTAAATATCTATTCTATCATTGTGTTTTGGGAGAAGACCATCCATCCATTAAGAATTGGGTGCAGGCAATTCAGACAAGAAATGGTAATGTATTTTGTACTCTGTTGACTGAGGCCTCCATGCAGGCAGAATACGTCTAATTTTAAGTAGTCTCACTGACTGCTGGGACTACTGACATGATTAAAATTAAGCGCATGTTTCATTCCCTTCCTGAATCAAAGTTTAAATGAGATTCGAAATGGTTGCTTGACTTTACATCACATTAACTTTAGCAATTTCCTGGCTATTGTTTTTCTTCCCCACAGTGGTGACTTTTCCAAAATAGATCCCTCATCTGACTGTAAAGGTAAATGAAAATCAGGCCCATTAAATTTACTGTCTGTAAAACACTAATGCCTAACAAAGAGTATCTTTACATTTAGATGGCATTTTTATCCTGAGGAATCTCAAATCAGTCTGTAAACCCTGACCTTGATCCTGAAGTCACTTACGTACGTTAGCAACTTTATATTGCATATCAAACAAGATTACACATAAAGGTAAAATTACCCATAAGCTTAGGTGTTTGCATATTGAAGACCTTAATATATGGACAAATGTTATTAAAATTGTACTTTATGCACAAACAATTAGTAAGCTACACGAAGGATTCAGTCAGGTTTCAGAAGTGCATACTGTTTACCATATACCAAATAAAGTTTCTTGTCTGCATCCTCACAGCTATTGCCTTCATCCTTTTAAAGGAATGCAAGTAATCCCAGGACTTATTGGCACTGTCATAAGAAAAGTGTTAATGAAAATCAGAACTGCAAGTCACACAAACTAAGCATCATTTAGGGTTTTTCACATTATATTCTCAAATACTATAAATGCCAGATTAAAATTCACTAAGCATGTGATGACATCTGGCTCCTTTGCCAGATTTCATAATCCTATTGACTAATCTGATGAAAAGGTAAATTGACCAAGTCCATAACATTATCATTCATAACTATAACTCCTATAAATTCTCCTTGACTGCAGACTCTACTTAGTATCCAGACAAGGCATGCTGATTTAGAAAGAAGCTTCTCTCAGGATGTACTAAAATTATTCTTTTAAAAAGTTTTACGGCATTCATCACCCTCTTGGCAGTAACTCTTGCCCTTATCTTATAAATAAACTACTAAATAACAATTTATATATATGCATATATATATATATATAAAAATATATAGATTTTTTTTTAGTTCTAAGGTCTAAAAGCACAGCATTTAAAAGAATCTTTTGTATGAGTAGTCTGAGCCTTTTTCGTTGCAGACACTTACATTATGTAGCCTTTCACAGGCTGACCATGCTGCAGCTTAACTGCAGCCAGGTAGCTTTTTATCCCATTTGCAATGCCCCAGTTCTTTTTCCAGTAAATGCCTATTCCCTTCCAGGGACAAGGTGACAGCATATTTACATGGAACACAGTGGTTCTTACATGCCAGGCTCAGAGGGAATTGACTTGTAGACTGCTCCTTAAATAAAACTTTAAGGGACAGATTTCTATACACTGTTTTCAGGGTCCTTTCAAATTAGCAAAATATCACAACATCAAACCCATCTGTTAGAAGTCCTGAACATGCTGTAAAATACTTGTTGACATACTCAGAAGAAATGTCCTGATGAAGGTCAACTTAATCATTTTAAAACAAGATATAGATAGATTCTTCTCTCTTATTTTTTTCATTCATCTTGACCCTTCACAATCCTGCCTCTGCTAGGGTCAACATGGGATTTGTTGTTTTACTCTTGGTGGACAACATTGCTCATGGTGGGAAAGATTCTGAGATTAGCATCTGCCTTTGAAAAGCAAATGCCCTTCTGTCCCTCTCCTTCACTAGGTCAATTAGTCTTTTGTTAATTTCCACATATAACCGAAAGAGTGTGACAACAGCAGAAAAGATGCTGTATCAAGTATTTGTTTTATAGAAGTTAAGTGGAATGGAATTTGGTCGTTATTTAACTCATATAATTTAGGATGCAATGAACAACAAGGGCACTCATACTTTTATTTTACTAAGCTATTTAAAATCCCCTTTTTTGCATCCAAGAGAGAATATTTGACATGATTGTGTTCCCTCTATTTGCTTCATCAGAAAAAAAATTGTCAAAATCATCCAGACAAAGTGTCTTCTTCATTTTCCTTATATTACATATTATTTCACACACCTCATAAAAAACCCTCATGTATCTGGAGGGCTCTGTCTGTATTCAGAACTAATACATGTGCTAGATGCTGATTATTCTACTCAAGCGCTTCTCATTATTCTATTTAAGTACTGATCACTCAGCATGGTCTGAAGATAAGATAAAAATCAGCTTTATTTCTTATTCTGAGAAAAGCTGACATCAGGATCAATAAATCCTGACAGAAGCTATTAACATTTTAATGAGTTACTCAATAATATTCTAAAGATGTGCTGGCAAGTCAAGCCTCCTTTGATTAAGGACAAATTTCTTAGACTACTGTAAATATATATTTCAAGGTCCAGAATGTAAAGCTGTCACTTATCAATCAAGAAAAAAGGGCAAAAGTCAGGGCTAAAGAAGATAAGGAAGGGGCTGTCCACATGATTATGATGATTACTGTACACAATGGAACTTTTTAAGATGCCATTCATCTTAACCAAACAGAGACAAATATTAGTAGTGGGGTTATGTGTTTCATTGTCATACTGTTGAAGAAGTGTCCATGACTTCCTCCTACAATGTATAGAAACCCCACAATGTTGGGAGCAGTGGGACATGTCTATACATGGTTGAATGGAATAGCAAATACAAACAGTAAGCCAGGTGAAAGGGAAATCTAAAGTGTGCAAACTCTGCTGAGCCTCAAGAAAAAAAGCACAAAGGGCCAATAGGGTGAAATATACTTGTCTAAGGGTGAATTTTGCCCTTTAGACTGCACAATTTAATTGCACTAAAATGGATCAGGGTTTGACCTAAAGGAGAGATGTTACTTGACATAGTGTTAAACGTTGCAATAAATCTGTTGTCAGGATCATGCTATCGAACATAGTGCCAATAGGTTACAGGAAAATCCTGGCTGGGTTGCCATGCTTACAGAATATTGACTTGAGTACAACATTTTAATAAACAAATATGAGTCTTCAAACACAAAGTCAGACGTGACTTTTCTAATGGAGGCAGTCCGATAGACTCCAAAGTACTGCAATAATGCTGAGCAGAGCAGTGGGCTGTAGGGACTCCCCATCAAGGCATAAGGGAAAGCTGGGTAGGTCACATAAAATCACATTAGCCAGTCTTCCCTGTAAGTATGAACATATGGAAACGTGAATCATGAAACCAGCCAAAAAGAAACTTGTGTTATTAGATAAGTTTCTCCATGTGCCTGCCTTACTCACAATGAAAGCATTCATTGGTTTCAGTAGGAGGTATTGCTCTGAACATGAGATGAAACTCTCATCAAAATACAAAATAAACAGGCTGCAAACACAGAAAGGGCAGAAAAATGCTCTCAAATATGTAGTGTTGTTGATGACAAACTCCTTGAAGATGGCTCATGATGTTTGAACACCTGAGTTTCCAGTTCATAGCTTAAGAAATACACATTTGTGATCAAGAACTGCAAAAAAATCCAAAACACTCTTTCTGTACCAGAAGAGGATACACAAAACGTGGAACTGAAGCTCTGGAGTTTGATGACCAGAATACTTACAGGTCCTAAAAAATAAATCTAGATGAAGACTCAGAACTGTTCCATCTAGTGTGGAACACTCTGATGCTTCATAATTAAGAGAGTTTCCTGTAAAAGAGTACAAGGAAAAGGGAAAAAATGAAAAAAGGAACAAAAATTTGAATATTCTACCTATTCTCCATAAGATTCTCTCTTTTATAACTGTCCACTTTTATGAGTTTAAAATCCTAATATATGAAAATGCTGTATTCATTCATCTCTCAACTTCTCACAAGCATCTTGCTCAGAAATGAGGAGTGCTAGGACTTCACAAGCAAGTAGGTCATGTGACTGTTGAGTGAACCGAACTCCATCACACTGCAAAGGGAAATAGTCCAGATTTCTTTTCTTCATGCTTTCTATATGTGTTATATATAATGTGTGTGCATGAGCATAAACAAAACAGAAGAGATTCCAGGATTCCAGGAGCAAAATGAATAACGTTGGTATTCATAAAAACATTCAACAACTGAGGCTTTGTTGCAATCAAGTTGCTGTTGGCACTCACTAATAGACATGACATTTATTTACCTCTTTGACGGTCTCAGTGCCTCATGATATAAACCAGCATTTACAGGACTTAGCCTTGAAAACAAAACCCTTAGGAGAGTCATGAATGCCACTTCAGTATATTGGGCAGGTGGCAAAGGGATGGATGTCACCCAAACCCATCGATACACTCTTTTTTCTTTATTTTTTGGAACTGTGGTTAGGCATTCATTGCCTATAAATATAAACAGTAAGGAATAACTTATTACACAGCTTTGTTTTTTTTAATTACTGTTTTGACTGAAAGGGTTGTCTTGCAGTCCATGACTGGACAATGCTGAAGATTTGCTTAGTGAAGCAGAATGTGTTGTGAAGATTCCTACTGTTTTTTCCTATTGAAGTTCTTGCACTGAATGGGATCATACATGTCATCCAAAGGTGAGGACCCAGTCCATGTTCATGCAGAGACTGGATAGTAGAAAGTTCTTCCCACTTCACTTTTAGGTGCATAAAGTCTTCAAGACTCCTAAATCCCTTCTGCAAATGACCAGAAGGGTTGCCATCCCTGCAGAGCTGTTCAGGTTGGGTTCAGGCTCCTACTAGGAGCTACTGAATAATTTTATCCAGTACAGCTGTCATGTATAATGTATAAGCAACACTAAGAGCTGGGCTAAGTCTCTGTCTCTGTTTTCCCACATGAAGAGTCTTCATGCACCTGATTAGAGCACCACAGTCCTTCTTAACACAATGACTCTTGAAGGCTTTTTGTGAGCGTGTGACCTGGCAAACAGAGGAGTGCCCAGCCTCACCAGTAGCTCTGTCACCAGGGTACCGTCTTGCAAGAGCCTTGAACAACCCGTGTCCTGAGAAGTGCTTTAGCAGCTGAATTAGAGGACAAAAGGTTATTATGACGACAGCAACCTCTTGCTCTTTTTTAGCCCATGTGATAAAAGAGGAGAGTGACCTCTTGCTGCATTGTTGAAAGGAACAACAGCCTGGGTTAAGAGTCTAACCCCCAAAAGAAGCAAAATGCATGACATGCTGCTCTTTAAAGCATTTCTCACTAGCTGGTTTGCATGGGTCCCCTCTCAGCACACTGGCTGCAGCGAGTCCCAGGCAGCACACAGAGGAGCCAAGCGTGTAACCAGGGCTGGGCCCAAGCCGCAGGGCAGGGCAGGCAAGAGCATCTACAGCGCTCTGTAGACCTGATCTCAAGGCCCAACTCAGATGTCATTTGAGGCATGCAAGTTAGATTCAATTTTGATGCAAATAGATTCTGGTGACTTCACAGTAACTGCACAGATATGAACAAGACCTTGTTTCCTCTCACAGCTTTATAGGTTCTTGTGAAAGTCACATTTTTCAAAAACATCTCATTCTCTTCTGAGCAGCTTTCAAAGGAGATAAATTGAAATCTTCCTCTCAATTTTTTAAAAGTTCTTTCAATCAGATAGTCTAATTTACCTGTTCAAAGTAAAAAAAAAAAATAAAAAGTAATTTGAAATTAAAAAACCAATTCCCACTGCTGTCAACAGATGTTTATATAAAGGACTTTGAAGCTCTGAAAATATTAATGGGTTATTATGTTTTTTCTAGATTTTTTCCCTAGCTATTATTTAAATCTGGGGGATTGGACTAGATGATCTTTCGAGGTCCCTTCCAATCCCTAACATTCTGTGATTCTGTGAAATTTATTTTATTTTGTTCATTTAAATTTTTCTTCACGGATCGTGCTTCCTATATTTCTGGTTATTGACATTTCTGTTTTCTGAATTCCCTCTAACTGACTCCTTCTGTGGTGGAGGGGATGGATTACCTCCCTACCCCACATGCTCTGCTCCCATCCAACCTCTGGATGGCATCCACCCTTAGCAGAGTGGCCCATGGCTCATCTAACGACCTATTCTAACAACTAGGTCTGTTCCTAGAGAGCTGCCATCAATCAAATTGCTCCCTGTCCTGTGCCTATGCCATCCCTACATAGTGCTTTACCCTCATTATTCCTGAATTAATTATTTTTAAGCGCTGTTTCTGAGTTTTGTAGACATAATGTAGAATCAACTTCATTCTTTCACTATTTATGGGCCTTCCCAAACTGGAGTCTGCAAATGTGATTAGCATGATTGCTTACTTAACATCCAAGTCAGTAATGAAAATACTAGTATCAGATCCCAGGAGAGACTGCTGCAAAACCATGCTCAGCACAGCCTCCCATGCTATTAGTGAGCATTGACAACTGCTGCCCAAGTACATCACTCCAAACACCTTTGCATGGCATCTTGTAAGAGCCCTTGCTATGTTTTATCCTTTTCCAGTCTTCCAGTACATCAGTGGTCTCCCCCAAATGTCTGCTGTCTATAGCTTTCCCATTCCATTCTGTGGTCTTCCATTTGCTGCCCATGTATCAAGCAGCACCTTTACTGCCTACCAACCCCTACTCACAGCCTCACTGCCAGGTTTGGAGTTGGAAGGGGAATTTTCCTCTCAGAGATCAGACTGGCCAGGACCATCTCTTTTCTGCTCTCAACAGCATGAAGTATTTTTGTACAATGTTCTGGGAGTTACAGGGTCCTGGGACAGAGGCAGTATGCTTGATCCTCTTATGCCCTCTTCCTGTGGCAAAGAAATAACTATGAGATTTTGGCAAAAGGACCGATATTTTTTACAGTGTTTTGGGTAGATTTTAATGGCTCAAGGTTGGTGTATCAAATCAATGCTCTGTGTACTCTTTCAGAGTGGACATCTGTTGCAGGACAGGGAACCAAGTGTTTCTTTCCTTCCTTTGTTGCTCTGCATTAGTTATTCTTGGTGCTCCATGTGAACTGCATTCATTTTATGCCTGGGCCTCTGATTTTGTCACTATGTGCTCATGCTGTGTTTCTGTGAATTACCTGATTTAGTTTCTAGCTTCTCTACACTCTCTCTTTGTGCCTGAGGCCTGTGAAAAGAGCTCACAGTGTAGCCATCTTGGTCTTTTCTACACATTTTTTTCCATTCCTTTCACAATGAGATAATATTTATCCATATTTACTGATGGGTTTTTAAGACCATTTCCTTAAGAATCCTTTCCACTCCTTTGAACCAGTTGCCTGGAAGATCAGTCTTATAAAGTCTCTGGCTTCTCTGAAGTCCACTTTCACAAATGGATTCATGGTTTCTGTCTTGTTGCTCTTCCTTCTCCTTGATTGTAAAAACACTGTCATTTCAGTCAACCTTACTCAACTTCTGTGTGAAACAGTTCCTCCCCTGCAGTTAGAATTGCATCCAAAAAAGCTTCTTCTCTAATATGCTTCTTAACTTTTAGAATTTACAGATTAAAAATAAAATGGACAACACTGCATCCTCTGAGTTTTCTGGATAGTTGTTTTGCTTTTCTCTCCCAGAAGACGTTTGGATAATTAAAATCTGGACAGGTTACCAAATGTTGTGCCCTGGATTATCTTGTTAGTTACTTAGCAAAGTCTTTATCCACCTGACTTTCCTAATTTGGCAGCCTAGGTTGGATCTGCAGATCTATTACTAAGCACAGTTCTTTTCTTGTTTTATAATTAATTATCTCTTTCACCCTTTGCTCTGCTGGTCACATTAATTCATACCTCATAGCACATTCTGTTTCATTCTTTTGTTCTCACTTAGACCTCTCTTAATTCAAGTAGCAAATTGTTGTATAACGATGCTCTTCACCTTTTTCATGTTGTTAACTCCATCCATGCTCAACCTCATCATATGGGATGGGACGGCCCCTGGCAATGTCATCTGTGCAGCCACATGCAAACAACAGCTCCTGGCAGAGGAGCTGGAGGGACACACTGAGAGCAACAACTGAACACCTAATCCCTTATTCCCGGGGCCTTGTGGGTCCTCTAATATGCTCAGGATTTCTGCTGGTAGTGTCACTACTGGTCAAAAAAATGGGAGGTAGAGGTGCCACAGAGATGCCTGATGTCTTCACAACTTTTGCACAACTGTTTTATATTTGACCTCTTTGCACATAGCATACAAATGTGCAGCTTGGCCCACTAGTGTCTATCTTTGTTGCCTCCTTCCTCAGACCAAAAATTGCCATCACCTTGTGCTTGTTTTTAAGAGTGATAGGGATGAGTCCTATGGTCTTTACGGCACATGACATTTGCCTTTCCACTGTCCTGTCCTCTAGCAGGTTCATTTCCTATTGGAACAAGAGAATAACCTCCACATCCAGGGGACACTCGCCTCCAGGTCAGTCTCAATTCTTTGAGATTGACTAATTCATCTTAATTATACACACACTCTCTCTCGTGTAATACACACAGAAATTCTCTTAGGAAATAACTTTGCCTATTGCTGGTGCCACTACAGACTTCACTCACTGCTTTTGGGACATAACCTCCTACATCGTGCTGCTAATGCTCTCACGGGGGTAATTACTTCTCTGCATGCTTCTTCCTCTTATTGCTCTCTTATTTGCCTCTAGAGACATTTCCCCAGCAAGCAACCCCTATGCCAGGTATCATCCTCAGCCTCATTTCACTGCAGTGAATTTGGACACTCCCAGTTCACTGTCTGCATCCTGTCTCTGTCTCTCAAAGGGACTGGAGAACAAAACTTCCAAAATATGATTACTTAGACTGAAGCCATTGTGAACTATCCCTTAAAAACATCATTTGTAAGCCAGCCAAACAGTATGTGATCATTAAAACAGTGTCTGCAGAGGTGCCAGAACATTGCTCAACAGCCTTTATGAAGATTTGGGCCAGGTACTGTGTATAAGTTCACTAAAGCCAGCAACACTTCACAGTTGTGTTGACCGATGATATGATCTGTCTCTCAGAAACCACTGCATTTGAGTACACCATCACCTGCAATAACAAATAAGTAGCCTGTGCTTGGGCATCAGAGATGTGGCTATCACAATTTCAACAATGAACAGCAGCCCACAAAATACCTAAATCTTTTGCTGTCTCTATTTCGAGGAAAGGCTTCAGTGAGCTGTAATTACATTTCACCTACTCAGGCCGTTGCTTTCCGAGTCTCCCTCCTCACTACCTTCCAGAAGGGCTCTTTGCTGGTTTTTAATGAAATAGCCTGAACAAACATAAAGCTTCCAGTGAGGCAATGCAATGTTGGTTACTAAGCAGCCTTTGTAAGGAGTGTGCACTGCTTAAACCCCCTCCCCCTTTTATCGCTGAGATGTTATCTGCACAACAGACCCAGTTGTAAGTAAATGCTGACACTATAATATGAGTACGCTTTAGCTTTCTGCTCTCACATTATACTTTTAACATGCTACTTATTTTGAAGGAACTGAAGAAAATGATGGTGATGATTTTTAGCTAAAAATACCTGGTGCATACTATCCAAGAAATCTAACAAAAACATTAAATATGTCCCAGGAAATCAAATTTATAGTGCAGGAAAGGCTTAGTGACTTCATTGCTCAGGTTACCAGTTGGATATCAGTTTCATCATCAGCAACCTCCAATTTCCTGTTTTGCTTATTGTAGAATTACTGTTTTCTTTTTTTAATGTTTTCATAGCCAGTATGGCAACAGCTACACTAAGATTAGCTACAGGGGTTTTCTATGATGGATTAAAGATCATGTTTTTTTAATGATATTGTAAGAAATAATAATAATTAAAGTCAGGAACTGAATGCATATAAAGTACAAATAGTACTTATATGCTTTTCTTTTTTACCATTGGAAAAAGTATGATTCATGGCAGTATGTGCATTAGTACTCTGTAACCATTGCTGATTTGTGTCCTGCTTTGGAACTGTTCCTTCTTACTGACTAATAAGTGCCGCTAGACCTCTGGCAGTTCATAATAACATTATGTACTTCTAGCCTTTACAGAAACTTGTTTCCCTCTTCTGTCTTTACCTGTATGAATCAGACACTCTGTCATCTCTTTGTGTTTAACAAACTTTCCTATTAATCTTACAAGTTGCCTGGTCTTGCAAAAGCCTGACCCACTATGTTGTTTTACTCACCTATGAACCTCCCTTATTGCAAAATGATTTTTTTTCCAAGGATGAATGTATTTCTTTGTCATTCCCAATCATTCTGTGAAACTAGCTTTTTTCTCTAATGCAGAGCTTCAAACCCAATCTCTTCAAAACTCCTCTCAAGATAATAACTCATTGGCCTCTCTCAAATTCCTCAGGAGGTTTCTGAGCAAAAGGTTTGATGCTGCCTGGAGACCGTCCAGCCAGACTCACAAGTGTTGCTGCCAGGAACGTTTAGGCTGCCCAAGAAAGGACCTTCACCTAGGATTGGTGCACCAGTTCTGCATGTCTCGCAGCTTTAGGCTGGGTCTGTAGTTCTTCTACTGAATTTTAATCTGACTTTTGAAAAGTACAGCATACTGCATGCAAAGCAAAAGGAGAACTTCCCTCCAAGTGATGAAAAACAGACTTAAGAGGTCTCTATAGTGAAGGAAGAAAAAAGGAAAAATCTGTGATCAATTTGTGGGTCAGCAGGTGGTGACAATGTGGAGTTATTAGACAATGAATATTCACCAAGTGTGCATGTTCACCAACATGCGTTCTGTACCAGGGGAATAAACACATTTTCAGTTGTTATTTAGAATTAAAAATAGGAGGATAATAAAAGTGAAACTGTTTGTTGAAGGAGTATGAAGCTAACTTAAAGCAAACATCTTTTAGTCACCTTTACCAATTTATTGACAAGTTTTTTAGTGCTGTGTTTTTCGTTTGGAAAAGCACACTGTAAAATATGCTGAGATGCACAAGCAATATTAATGCACAATATAAATTCAACTTCATGACTATATTAAGATGTTATAAAGATGTAGTAGATTTATAAATGCAAAAGCCTACAGAAAATTTGTCTTATCCTCTTGCAAGCATCAGAATCTTCTGGTTGAAAAATAATCATTAGCTAACAGACATTCAAACTAAAACAGTAATTACTTGTGCAAGTAATTATTTCCTATTTGCAAGATCTGACTTGTTGTTTACTTAAACAGTTACAATACAGTTTTGAGGCTATCTTCTGCTCCTTTTCCTTGAAGAACAGTGTAGTGATATTGAGAGAATTTTCCCCACTGGTGTAGGTGAAGTTCAGTTCACAAGACCACGTACATACATAAAACTTCCACCTTCATTAATTTGGGAAACCAGACTACCCTTTTGGGCACTTAGATAGCCAGGATCAATAAATTTTTAGCAGATGTCCAATTAATATCAGCACAAATCTTTGTGCCACATCTCCTTTGCTTTTGTGAGAAGATGGACTTTGCAGTGAGCATTTTGCAGGCAGTTTTGCCAGTTGGATCAACAGGGGAAAATAGTAGCAATATTTGAAAACCCTGTCACCTAGGGTCCCCAAAAAGGTCTTCTTTGCAGCTTTCATTGCCAACACCAAATAATACATTTCATAAAAGAGGGAAGAGAAATTGCATGTGTACAATCCTTCATAGTTTTCCCTGTCTTCCCTCATTCAAACATACTTTGCCCTGTCTCTCATGTGAATGTAGTTGGTACTTGCATTATGCAAGTACGAAGGACTTGAGACACAGGTCATCCCAATGAGGATGTTGTTAGTGTGTATGACAGAAAAAGTATTAGAAATTATCTGCCCTACAGCAGAGGGCCTCTCCTCTCCTCTCCTCTCCTCTCCTCTCCTCTCCTCTCCTCTCCTCTCCTCTCCTCTCCTCTCCTCTCCTCTCCTCTCCTCTCCTCTCCTCTCCTCTCCTCTCCTCTCCTCTCCTCTCCTCTCCTCTCCTCTCCTCTCCTCTCCTCTCCTCTCCTCTCCTCTCTCTCCTCTCCTCTCCTCTCCTCTCCTCTCCTCTCCTCTCCTCTCCTCTCCTCTCCTCTCCTCTCCTCTCCTCTCCTCTCCTCTCCTCTCCTCTCCTCTCCTCTCCTCTCCTCTCCCCTCCGCTCCTCTCCTCTCCTCTCCTCTCCTCTCCTCTCCTCTCCTCTCCTCTCCTCTCCTCTCCCCTCCTCTCCTCTCCTCTCCTCTCCTCTCCTCTCCTCTCCTCTCCTCTCCTCTCCTCTCCTCTCCTCTCCTCTCCTCTCCTCTCCTCTCCTCTCCTCTCCTCTCCTCTCCTCTCCTCTCCTCTCCTCTCCTCTCCTCTCCTCTCCTCTCCCTTTTCTCTTTTGACTACTTCACTTCATTTCACTTCTCATTGACTGCGCAACAGGGCATTAAAGCCTTGTGATACATTAAACTGTTGGCCTGGAGTGGGTTTAGACCAGGCAAGGAATAGATTTTGACACACCATCTGTGGGATTAGCCTGTTTTGACACCACCTGTTTTTTGCTATATTTGTAATATCACTGTGACTCTAACAACATTTTATTTGTCTAAGTGAAATAATGTTTAATTTATGGAATAAAGTACTCTAAATATATTGTAAATATGGATCTAAATATACAGCCATACACAGGTAGAGTTTACAGCAGTAAGTTGTTTTGAGTTATAAATGATGTCCCTGACAATCAGTTGTTAAAAGCTTTTTCCAGAAAGACATAGTAAAAGTCCAGGAACAACAAACTACTGTCAAGGTTCATCTTTTCTGAGTGCTTCTCTGATTTTAGCAATTAAGATTATTAAAGAGAAGTCAAATGGGATGATAATCTTAAATTTCTGACCTTCTGCACAAAAAATGCTGTCCACAAATCACATTTTAGTGCCCAGTGGATGTATGTCAGCTCTGCTGTCTGCCTTGATAAGCAAGGTTCATGGGCTGTGGGTGTTTTTTCAGCCTCAGTCTTTTGCCAAGAGAAAGATTCACTAAGTTAAAAACTTGCACTCACAGCTTGGCACTCACTTTTTTTTTTACTACGCTTCACTCTTTTACTAAGTGGTACCTGCTTAATTCTGGATAATCTATTTTCCTGAACTTTTTGGTGAGTTTGAAGTGTCCAGCACTAGTGCACAGCCAGTGAGGGAGGAAGAAATGATGGTTCGAGTGTGAAATCATAATCTGTAGTGATTACAGGGCCATGAAACTCACTTTTGGTGGAAGTGACTGATGGGAGACACTTCCCTTCAAGTAGTGCTGAGTGACCCTCAGAACCCTATCCTCTACTTATCAGGCAAAGAACAAAATCATATCCCTCTACTGTGTAAATGTATAGGTCTTTCATAGGTTCTGTACATTTTCCAGCTATGAGCGGAAGAGAAGATGCTGAAATGACCCTTTTGAGGTTTCCCTGAGGTACTGAATACCTCATGAAAAAGCTTGCTTGCCTGTTCAAATCATTTGAAACTGGATCGATGAATCAAAACACTGTTTTTAGTATACACTAGCCTACCCATTTATTCCATAGAGTTTGGATAATTCAGATTCTGTCAAATCTGCATATTGCCCTGGACCCTCTCCTCTCCCAGCCCAGGAATCTCAGTGAGGACCTAACTGCCCCCTCAGCTTGTGTGGAAAGAAAATTATTCCTGTTTTCATGTGCTAAACACATGCGCACACCCAGACACGTATGTGGTCTTACCTCCGCATTGCTACTAAGGATCGCCACTCCAACACAGTCTCTTTTGCTCTTTAACTGTATTTTATTTCAACAGGTGCCCTTTCAGCAGAGCAGCAATTCAGCTAGCACTCACCTTCCATCATGGCACACGTCTGCAGACCTGCAGCTGTTTACGCCAGGCCACATTTATCCTACTCACTGTATATTCAGATTGCATTTCTGGTAGGACTTACTACTGAAGAAACGGGTCAAGCATGCAGGAATTTTTGACAAAGACTTCTTTAAAACAGCCCTATCAATCTATTGTGTACTGTATTTCACTCACACATTATGAAATAAGACTAGGGAAAATGTTCATCTGTGAAAAATTCCCCAAAGAGAGGCACGTCAAGACCGCTAGTCTTTCCTTATTGTTATGAATGAAACTCAAAGTTTCAAGTATCAACCCCCAAAAGAAATCACTAGGGATTTCCACTGATTTCCACCCCCTCTCAATTTTAAAGTAACTGCATTAAAAGTGTGTGTGTTTATACATTAAGACATAATGCACGGATACACAAAGAACAGTGACTGCTGCTCCTGATGCAGTGAATGACCAAAAAATTGGCTGCGATTCAGAGAATACTCCATGTTTTGGAGACTGTCATGACAGGCAGGGATTAGATTTTACATGAGTGGTGATGAGGATACTTCTACTGACATGTGGGGGCTGTATGTTTTCTTACCAATGGGTCTGAGCCACATAATTCATCTTTCTCACTGAGAAAGGAGTACATTGGCTACAGGGACTCCCTATTTACACAGGGAGGACTACTCAGTGCACAAATAGAGAGTAGCTATATATCGAATCCAGCACGACAGATTATTAAGGCTGCTTTTCTCCCTGCTAATTATTTAGAATTTCTTACCTTTTGTAGCTGGGACTGGCATCTCTATGGAGCAACTGTGATAGCTTGTCACTAAGCAGAAAATCAATCCCTGCAGATGCATAAATGTACTGTTTTGAGATAATTTAAATGAATACTTTGTTTCAAGATTCACCATCATTTAATTTAAATACATATTTTGTTTCAAGAGTCATCATCACCTCTTATTTAGTCATTACTGCTGGGTTATAAGCAGTCTTACGTAGAGCATGTTTCCTTAGTTTTTCTATAATCACTCCAAAACACACACACACACACATATATATATATATATATATATATAAATTTCTGGTTTTCCTACCTTGAAAATTTATTCTTCGGGGTTATGGTGCACCCAGATATTATGGCATGAGCTGCAGCATTAAATATCTCAAAAGAAGTTGGTTATCACCAGTCAATAAGTATAGGTTTTTAATCAATGGTTACTTTTAGATATCTCATCTATAGAATAGTAAACATACAAAAAAGTTAAAAGTTTTTATTCTGCATCATATTTAGTATATCACTTTACCATTAATACTTTTACAGAGTTTATTTAAAGACAGTTATTGGCAGTAGTTCTTTTTGTAGAGTGTAGATTGTGTGGACTAGACATCTTTTTATTTTAAATCCGTGCATTTTTTTAACTGATCAGCACTTCTTATTTTTGCTGCTTACACATGTAGTGCAATACTTAATGAAGCTGGAAAGCAGTTAAAAAAACCCAGTAAGCATGTTTCAACTTCTGTCAGAGTGACTGTATGACCAAGCAGGTTTATGTTTTGGAACGTTCCCTCGAGCCATTCAAGTCATGATGGGACTTTTAGTTTGTGCAATATATAGGTATGCTCCTGAACAACTTCTGTGCTCCCCTGCTTCTTTTTAAACCAACTCAAACAAAGTAAGACTTAGCCTAGATTTGTATGCTAAAACAATGAAAACTTGAGATTAGGAGGCTTTGAAAATGTTACCTGTCATTCCAGCCCAGCAATTTTGGATTTCCAGGTTTGAGTAAGATCATGAGCGATAAAACAGATACAAATAAAAGACTGTTCTCATGATATTTCCAGAGTAGCCCGACAGTAAATCTCACTAGGCAAATAGATTTCCAGCATACCTCTAATGTCTCGAGGTCTAAATAAACAGAAATATTTTATGAGGATTCACTCATCACTTGGGCTGAGTGTGACCCAGTGTTTGTGTTGCAAATGCAGGCATGGCTGGTAAATGATCTCGTAATCTTCAGTTTTGAGTTTGTGGTTCAAATGAAACGAAAACTTGAAAACCAGAAACTCAGCTATTATCTTGTTTTGTTCCAGTTTCCATCCCAGGTAATGATTTAGCTCATGCTTGTTTGAACCTTAAACTCTGCTTACCAAAAATTTGTCAAACCAAATTTGGGGTTCATCATCAGCATCATGGTGGCAACCAGAGTCAGGATGCAGTGCCATGGTACTAAGCACTATAAACTAAACAATCACTATTAGAAGAATTTTAAAAGTACTGCTAAGCTTCTTGTATTATAAATGACACAAAGCTACAACAGGAGGGGGACTGAGTTCTGCTTGGGAAGTAGAGGAGACCTGAAATATTTTCTAAGATGGTGAGAGCATGTTTTGGGAAAGTAGTTGCCCGTGTACAGCACTTTCCTTCAGCTCTGGTAACCAGGCTTTAAAAGGAGTGAGATTCATTAAATATACCCCATGAAAGCAACAAAAGAGACAACTGACCTGTAAAAATAAGGGCATGTCTGCACTGGAAAGTGGCTGTGGATTTGTTGCATTAAAGGATCCACAGCAGCTGCTGTGCCGGCAGCAGAGTAACGTACCATGTATTCCCATCCTTATGGGAACAGTGCTTCTTGCAGTAGGTCTTCGAGTGTCTCAGCAGAGAAAGACGTGTTCCTCCATAGTGCTGCAAAATCTGGTTAATCACCATGGAAAATATCCTCAGGCAGGGTTTTAGCAGTATACCACCATCCTTAGAAGACTGAATTGATTTCTGCCATGAGAAAGAGGTCTACCATTTCTCCAGTCCTTTGGGTGAATCCTGTTTAATCTTTGCTATGGTGTCCTGAGGAGCTATTTATTTGACTCGCAGGCAGAAGGAGGGAAAGGTACCTGTGGAGCTGCAGATTTCCCATGGGATGTATGTTTGGGAGCCTGAAAGATTTTCCTTTGACATCTGAGTTGGAGATGAATAAATCTCTGCCTGTTACAGCAGCTGCTTCAAAAGGAGAAAAGGCTATGTGGTAATCAACAGGAAAAAGGGGCTTTGGTACATAAACTGACAGAGAATAGCATCCTAAGAACTACTGGCTTTGACTTAGCAAACATACAGCTTGATACATGTGCAATCCGAAATCAAAGATTGTCTAGTCTATGAGAGTAACAGCCACCAGAACTAGCTGAGACCAAGCACTGGTGGTCACAACACTGGTGGCCACAGTAGAAATAGTAGGAGATGGTTAGTCTCCCAAGGAGAAACAACAAAGGAGACAAAAGATGTTACAAAAAACCCAAATGCCAGTGTTCTTGTTTCCCCCACTTTAGAGCTGGAAACTTGAGGCAGAGAAAGGTTAGTTTGGTCCATATCGCCTACAGAATCTGTTGCAGACTTGTCTGGTATCTAAAAACTGGGTCCAGGTCCTTTGATATAATCCCACTTCCTACTTCCTGCTGCATTAAATTGCTTGGTGGAAGCCTGAATTAGCATTGCCAAAACAGCCACCTCACCATGTATTTTTTATTCATTCACGTTTCACTCCTGATTTTCACCAGGAACCATAGCTTCTCCAGTCTGGAGATTCCTTTTGACACTGCTATATCAAAACATATTTTGCTCATCACTTTCTCCCAATGGGAGTATCGTGTACCACACTTGTTATCTTTTGTGTGCTGGAAACACTCTGCACAAGATTCAGAACTCACAGCTCTAACGTGCACTTTTATCTGCGTCAAACTGGGGTAGACAAGAGCTTACAAGGAAAGAGATGCAATCTTTTTTTTTCATCTTCTCTGCCTCCAGATGTCACCTCCCTGTTCTTACAGTCCCTGTAATAGTAGTGGGAGAAAGAGAGACATAGGATGACTGTTGTGCTAAAAATGAGGTGTCTCTAAAAGGAAGCCCTTTTTACCTTACAGCATTTGCTGATTTTCTCCAATAAATGTACTGATGCCACTGAGAAAAATGCCAAAATGTATTAGAACAGCCACAGCCATCAAGCTGTAAGGCAAGCTGACTGGGAGAAAGGATTCTCTTGAGTTCAACGAGTCTTTTGTGATTTCCAATGCACTATGAAAAAATGCCTTCAAATTACCCAAGAAGTATGTTAATAGCTGACTAATGCACAAGCTGGCAGGAATCATTGCTGCTTGAGCATGGCTCATTAATCTTACCGTTCATTAAAAAAATTCCAAACTTTTTAATAAACAATTTTTATTTAAGAAATAAAGAGCACTGGAGTACACTTTTTGCTAGGCAAGTGAGCTCCCTATGAAAATAAAACATTTCTTTACTTTTTTTTGCATATAAAGCCATCTTTCTTCCATCACTAGCTTTGGAAACATACAGAGGACTTTCCACTTCTGTAAACTTTCAGGGCTAATTTTTTAATCTTTCTTTTCACCTTTGCAAGCTTGTCCTTCCTAAGCTGAAAACCTCCTGCTGCTGACACCCAGCCCGTTCCTGCATGAGCTGGGCAGCGTTTCTTTCTGGTGAAGAGCCGGAGGGCTGGTGAAGAGCAGAAATGAGAGGAGAGAACTTGTTACTGACAGCTGGATGAGATGCTGTGTGCTGGCCTGCAGTGCTCGAAGTACCACTTCACATCATTCAGACCCAGTTGTGGTTGTGTTTCCACATGAGAAGAGACCTCAGGGGCCTCCTGTTTCCCTGACCTCCTTGGAAATATTGCAATCCATCTTTGTGAAACAGATATCTGGAGCAATTTTGTGTGCTGGGGCAATTGCCTTCGTGTTCTCTTTTGCCTGTGGTTGTGGTATGAAGCGTTGTAGTGGAATAGATAACTCTGTCCAGCCTTATTCTTTGGGATTCCTTTATCTGTACAGCATGCCTTATTCAATGCAGTAATAAAAATGAAGGATAAACTATATTATCACTAACAGTTACAGAAACATGATCAGTTTTGCTGATAAACAATAAATCAATAAACACTAAGGAAGAACAGCTTAACATCAGGTGTTGGAAAGTCCTGATTACACAAAACAGAGAGATAGAAAAACCATGAAAAACATCTGATCAGTATTATCATTTATATTTTACATTCACACACATCTCAGTACAGACATTTGCTAACTTTTCTAAGTAAATGCTCTTCAAGGTTTCTACAATAATTTTATTTGCCTTTCAAAACAACCCAGGCTTCAGGATTTATTAATGCAGCAATTAGTATGCTGATCATGCCCAGCATGCTTAAATCTTTATTGGCTGTATGCACCACCGAAAGTTTTAGTTTTATTAAACCTGAGCCTCCTACATACTGCTGTTTAGTGTGTGTTACAAAACTAAGATCAGCTCTGAATGTAATGTAACCCACATGTTGGATTGCTTGCTTCAATGACTTACAGAAATATTTCAGGTAGCAAGTATTTTCTTAGTACTCTGTTATAAAAACGTCAGGGGCACAATGTTTGCATTATATGTTCCTTTTCTGTTATAGAAAAAGAATTCTGCACCGGACTCCTGTGATCCATTCTGAGCAGTCATTTGCACCGACTGTGCATCAAACTACTGTGAATCACTGTATTTCTGTGAAGATTTGCCGGTGAGATAGACAATGGGTTAAATTAAGATACAGTTTTCTTCATCGTATGTAGATAGCTAGATAAACAGATAGATAGAGAACATACTGTATCAGACATGCAAAAACTAGATATAGGTTGTAAGTTTAGTTCACGTGAAGGAAGGGGAAAGTACAGCTGAGATTTTTTTCCACAGCAGGTGCCAGACGCTGTAGGAAATCTGCCAGGCATGATGCTAGGCATATTGATTGTTGCAGAATTGTCTTTCTTTCATACCCTGAAGACAAAAATGTCAGCATGATGGAGCAGCCTCCTGAGCCCCTCAAGGCAGCGTTGTCCTGCCCACTGACTTGCAAGCACCAAATGGACATTTCCTACAAGCACAGCTCTTTCCCTGCCACAGCATCCTGCTGCAGTACTGATGTTTACACCTTCCACAGGGAAGAGAAGAGCCAGGGCTGATCTGATCTGTAAAAACAATTCTAACAGGTGATGTAGAGGCTTGGCCAAGTGGTTTAAAATGTTTATTCCCCCACACCATACAAAGAAGAGGCAGTTTGCCAAGTTTGTTTCAAATTCAATCTGTGGCAATTTATACAATTAATCTCACTAAGGGAGCTAGCCTAAAGAGAGTTCTAAGAATACATGAGTTGCCCCCGTAACGTACAGTTTAGTTTTGGTTCCAACAGATGAACTTTCAGACTTTAGCTGCAGGTGACATCCCCAGTTATTGGTCCCCTTTCCATCCCAGGTTTTCATCTTCTGTAAAAGTGGAAGAGGAAATGGGTTTACTGTTGTGCTTGCACTGTTGGCTGCCTGGCATGCTGATCTGATACAACGTGTTGACACCCTGCTCTCTTCTGCCACCTCTGCTATGGCAAAAGACTAACATCCAAGAGGCTCTGGATAATATCTTAAATTTCTGTGTCAAGGTTTGCCAAAATGTCTCTGTCAGAGCCCTCTTGAATGCAGGATTTAGGACTGAGGGCAAGTGGAGAGCTCTGCATTTGCAGAGCAAAAATAGCACAGATAGTCCAAGATTCACCAAATTACACTGCCAAAAGGAACCTGAAGCCCAGCAGAGGAACTCCACCACTCTGTAGCTGAAATTCTGTGTCTAAACATGTTGCATTTTGTTATACTGGGATAGCTGGCAAATATATTCTAAAGGGGGGAAAAACAAAAAATAAAATTAAAAAAATAGATACCTCTTGAGGCTAGCCAACAAACTTCTGGTCCACCAGCTGAATACATTTGAAAGTCAACACACTCAGGCTTTGTTGGAGCTAATTCCAGCACTTAGGATTTAAGTGTGAATCCCCCTCCCTTACCCATAAATACACATATTTAAATGTGTTCATTTGAGTGTTTCAAGTCATCTCAAATTCCATGGCACCCACAGAAAAAAAGCCAGTCTAAAGTCAACAAAGCCCACAATGACATAGTAAAAAGAGGTGTTATTGGGAATCCATTTCTGTTTTCTATGTTATATCCACCAGTGTTTGCACAATTGCTATCCCTGAAAACACAGTCTTAAAGTTAAATTTGGCTTATCTTCCTTGCTAATTATCATAAGCCAAAATACAGTTTTTCAGATTTAGTAGAGCTCTCGTCAGGATAAAGGGACAATGAAAACTCTAAAAGAGTTAAATTTGATGTAAAACAAATGTTTTGGAGTTTTAAGCATGGTTTTTTCTCAAAATTCACAATGAGTGAAATCCAGATAGTAGCAGCAGACAGTATGAATGAAACCCTAGAACTATTAAAACCAATGGTAATTTGGCTATCATCTGGAGCAGGATTTACATGCCGTATCGGCTCCCGCTTCAACATCTTCCCTCAAGCCTCCTAGATTTATTTCAGTCATATTCGCATTGAGTCTGAGCCAGTTAGCTCACCTCTTTTTCTCTTATGAAGCACATGCACAACCTTTGCCACCACAGAATAAGTAATTCATAGATCAGGGCTACTTTTCCACCCTCCTTCCAACCTTCACAAAGAGCAAAAGGACTCCAAATGGCTTGGTGGCTTTCCAAAAACTGCAGAGGGTGGCTAAATGAGCAAGAAGGTAACCTAAGTTCCTCCAAAACTTATGCTAGTGCCTGAAACCCCTTTCTTGCTGATCCAGTTCTTCATGGTGGCTTGTCCTGGTTTCCACTGGGATAGAGCTAATTTTCTTCTTAGTAGAGTTGTTTGGTGTTTTGGTGTCAGTATAGGATCTGGTATGAGGAGAATGTTGATACCATACTGATGTTTTTAGTTGTTGCTGGGAAATCAAGGACTTTCCAATTTCCCATGTTTTGGTAGTCTGTAGGTGCAAAACTGAGGGGAGGGGGTATTAGTAAGATTAGAAGACCCAAATGGCATTTGGATATACCAATGGGATATTCAATATCATATAATTCATGTTCAGTATATAAATGAGGGTTGGGCAGAAGGCTCTGAGGGCTCTCTCTCTCTTCTAGGACTGTAGTTTTGGTTTCAGGATTTTGTCTACTCTGAGATCGCTAGCCAGGGAATGGGCTGGGCACCAGTTGGTGGGTAGTTAGCAGTGACACTGTGCATCACTCATTGGTATATTCCATTATTAATGTTATCATAATTATTATTGTTATTATTATTTTAATTTTATTTCAATTATTACATTGTTCTTATCTCAACCTAAAAGTTTTCTCACTTTTACCCTTCTGATTCTCTCCCCCATTTCCTGGGTGGGAGAGGGTAAGCGAGCGACTATGTGGTGTTTGGCTGCCAGCTGAGTTAAAACCAGCACATGGCTGCATGGTGAATACATGCTTCAGATAATACAGGGATGATGCCTCAACCTGAGTGGGATGGAACCCACTTGGAGGTGCAGTAAACAAGCCCAAGAGTCCCAAGGATGTGGAGGTGCTGCAGAGCCCAGCCTTGGAACAGCCTACCTGAGGAGTTGAGCTAAAGCAATGAGACCAGCATGGGTGGGGAGGAGGAGGAATACAGTTATATGTGACTGGTAGAGTTCAAAACATGAACCTCCACAATTGCTGTTGGAGCAACAGCGTTGCTGTTACTGATCATGTTTACTAAGGGAGGACTAGGGCGCCCACCAAAACAGACAGTGTCCCTAGTAAGGGGATGCTGGTTGCTACTCTTCTTATAGTAAAGGTTATGGGATTCTTCAGTTTGATGTTTTGGGGACTCTACCAACCATATGTGCATATTTACATGGAAAATAACCCTCTTTACTTTATCCCCCTGTTTATTTAAACAGCCCACTCATCATCGACAGACTCAAACAACTTCCTCTCTACCTACCCCTTCCTTCCCACTCCACCTCCTCCCCTTAATACAAGGGAATCCAGCTCCACCTGTGTACACAGTTATATAATTATTCCCAGGTTATATAGCCCAGAGTTTTACATCTGTTCCTGACATTCCCAGTTCTGGGCACTGGCACAGAGAATACTGGGATGGCTAATGATCATTCCCTCAAGCATTTTATTCAATCCTTTTGAGTGTAATACTGAGATGATCCTTTCAAGCCTAGTACTCTGCTACTTTTAATAGATTGCCTCTTACAGTCCAAACAAATTTATTATTAAAATAAAATTATCATAATAAAAAAAAAGTGTAGAGCTGTTGCCACAAAACCATCTGTTCAAACACCATCAAGAGGGGAAATCCTGCATTTAAAATAATACTTTCTACAGCCTGGCATTACTGAACCATCAGGCTTGCTTGTTGAAATAGCTAGGACTATTGTTAGAAAATTTTCTTTAAATAAATAAACATTTTTTTGCAGCTTGTGTGAATGAGCTGAGTTGCATTTAGTGGCTTATCTGGTTTATGACTGAGTCCTTTCAGGACTCAGGTTGAGGTCAAAAAAGAAAGAGAGTTATGCCGCACTCTTATTTTGTTCAATGTGGCTTTTGTCTAAGGAAAACAATTCTCCACCCTTCTCAGTAAGCACTGAAATTTTAAATTGTTGTCTTTACATCTGTCATCAACCTTTCATCATATATTTGCATGAAAGCTGAGCTGAAAGGGTACATCTTCAAAGAGATACTACCAAGAGTACAATGTTGTCTGCAGTTTGCATTAAAGCCAGAGGCTTTGTTTCATATTTGGTTACTGTGCAGAACGATACATACTGTCCCCTTTTATATTGTCAGTGCTGAAGAAGAAAATAGGAGGTGAAAATATGTTGGCAGCTATAGGATGCCCAAAATGCTTGACTGCTTTTGCAGGAGTGTGCAACTTAAGTCCTGCTTTAATAAGAGTGAAGCAGGTTCCTTGCTGGTGTGACCCATTCAGCTGAATTCAGCCTCTTTTGTCTTTGTCAGCACTGGGAAAATCATTCAGATTAAGCAGAATGTGACTTTGAAACAGCATAGCTAGGCTGGTGCCTATCACCCTGTGTGTACATGGGTATGTCCATCTCAGGTTGGAAGCAAATCAGAGAATCATTGAATGGTTTGGGTTGGAAGAGACATTTAAAGGCCAACCCCCCTGCAGTGAGCAGGGACATCTTCAACTAAACCAGGTTGCTCAGAGCCCTGTCCAGCCTGACCTTGAATGTTTCCAGGGATGGAGCTTCTACCACCTCTGTGGGCAACCTGTGACAGTGTTTCATCCATCTCATTGTAAAAAGTGTCTTCTTTATATCTAATCTGAATCTCCCCTCTTTTAATTTAAAACCATTTCCCCTTGTCCTATTGCTACAGGCCCTGCTAAAAAGTTTGTCCTCATCTTTTTTATAGGCCCCCCCAAATAGCTGAGTCTGAGGTGGAGGTGAGGGGGACTGGGCAGCATCTGCAGCGTGGCAGCTCAGCAGGACTGACCTCAGCAACAAGAACCTTCTCCAGTGACTTCTGCTAGCTTTTGGCAGTTTTGCCCCATTTGGGTCCTCACACAGGGCCACCTGCACAGCACCAGTCATCCTCCATCACCAGGAGAGGAATGAGAGGGTGGCTGACTTCACCCTCTGACACCGCATGCCTGCTCACACAGAAAGCAGTCAAGAGTCTTCCCACCACTGAGTGACAGGTATCAATCACCCTGCACTGCTGCCTTGTCCCCTCAGGAAAGGCTACGGCAGCTCAGCTGGTTGTGTTTCAGTCTGGCCTGCCCCAAAACATTGGCTATATTATGTGCATCAATCCTCCTTAATATTTATTTTTTAAAGAAAATTACAGTGTTTTTATCTAATGGATGGGATACTTTCCTCCTACTGAGGAGTACTAGAATTTGAAATCATGAAAATACTTACACATGTTCCAAGCTTTAAATACCACAGGGGATTTATTCAGCTCTCAAACATGTGTTAATGGATGAGTTTAAGTACGTGCCTAAGCACATCGCTGAACTGGGGCCTAAACAAACGCATTTTCATTTTATTTTCAGTTTTATGAAATTTCTTTATATATCCATGCAAATAATTTGGTGAGATTTGACTTCACTGGAAAAACATTTACTGGAAATTATTTCTTAATTAAAATCTGAAGCCATAATTTTTCACCTACAGATGATGTGCAAGATTTTTCTAGTGTGAATTTGATGTGGTACAGAATCTCAAGTACAGACAAGAGAAAGAGGGTGGAAAGGTGGGCAATCATCTGGAAACCGTAGGGAAATGTGACAGAGACAAGGGAAATGAGCAGGCCTGTATAACAAATATTATAAAAAGATATCCACAGGTTTTAATCAACAATTGCTGGAAAGACCATTCCTGGGAAAAATAACTTTCTTTGCTTCACACTGAAATTTCTGAACAGATTCAGCAAGAGGGTTTTTAATATAAACTGTCCTTGGAAATTAAGAGTTTCAAAATAGATACAGCACAGTGAGCAGCTGGGAAGAAACTTCTCTGAGGTGCAGAGCTTGAAATGCTGATTCTGTTTTAACGTCCTGCAGCCCCTGCCTCCCCCACCCTGCCCGGCTATTTCCTGGCTGCCGCTCTCCTGCTTGAATTGGAGCCCAACAAAGCAAACTGCCCCAACAATTGTAACTCAAAACCTACATATTTCTCAAAACTGTATTACACCCTTCCAGGTAACCAGCTTCTTTACTGCTCTGAGCTGCAAATGCTAAAGTAGATGTGAAGTACAATTTGATTGCTGGTGGACAAGAGAGGCATGAGGAGGTGCAGCTTTTCACACGTCCAAAGGAAGACTTAGAGCAAAGAGTTCCCATCTGTACACTGGGGATACACCCATGCTGCAGCTGAAAAAGAAAATCACAGGATTAAATCTCCTCCTATGCAGACAGTGCACTGCCAACATCTGACATACCCATGGATGAGTGTTTGCAGCCTTTGAAAGCAAGAGATATCAACACCAACTGCCACACCCCTGGTACTGGTGAGATGCTACTCATGGAAAGTATTTAACCTTCCTCCCCAGCACTCATCCTCAATGTTACAGCAGGAAAAAGGTCTCTGCCCTGACAGATTTTATTACCATAACTGCTCGGATGTCTGCTGGGAACATCAGTGGCCACTGGGGTTTGCTGCTGGTGGTGTTCAGTGTGAGGTCTGTTTTAATACTTCTTCAACAGAGTCACTGCAGGGCTGAACCTAGACCCATCAACACACTTCAAGGGTTAACATCTGCAGAAAACTCAAAGTTTATGGTTAGAGGTGTTTTGGGGTAGTCTATTGCTTGCTGCTTCACAAAATCCTCATGCTGCCCTTTTTGAAGCTCCGTGACGGAGCTGTCATCAACCACAAAGGCCAGACAAAGTGCGTCGGCACTGAGGATACATTTATATGCACAATTTTACCATACTTGGGAAATTTTGATGAGGGGGAATTAGACATGCAAGTTCCAATATTTATGGACTCTGCCCCTGGGGTGGCGATCACATTTGGCACCCTGCCAGTGGGAAGTACCCTGGTTTTAGGGCTGGTGCCTCTGAGCTCAGAGGGTCCCTCCTCCTGAAAAGCTAGAGGCATACCTACCCCACACGAGGATGTGTGCGGATTAGCTCTCTGTAAAAACAGACGTCTCCTCTGTGGATCACAATTTATATTGTGTGAGAGACCTCGCCCCAGTGTGGGTATCGCTGCCTCCAGCCCTGTGCAAACATACGGGCTGACAGACGGTCTGTGACAAAGGGCTCCTGGCCCAAAAGTGTTGGGACAGGTGATGGAGACAAACATGCGGATGGGAGAGGGGGAGGAGGAAGGTGACAGATGAAAATACAAAAGTAGCAGGATGTCTTTGTGCTTAATAGCTGCCAAGTGCTCCACTAAGGCTATGGGACTGAAATAAAAAGCATGTGAAGTCTGCAATAATGAAAGCTAAATACTGTAATTTTAGTACAAGAAGCCAGAGATACATACTTATAAAATAAAATAACTTTTAAAGCTATTTTTAAGCTTTAAGATTTTTTAAATAACATTCAAACTTTTTAATTCAAAGACAGACTTTTTTGGGGAAAAAAATATCCATGTGGACTTTAGCAAAGCCCTCTACTCTTCTGTCTCCTGGTGGGAAAGCAGAAACTTTGTAAGGACATAGATCAAACTGCCTGTGAGACAGCAGCAAATCCCATATAGAAGCATCTTCCTCCTTCCCTGTGGGTACAGATACCTCTCCTTTTTCTTTCTGGATACGATATGTCCTGGGGACAAATGAGGCCAAAGAAGAAACTGACCTCTCTATGTAGCACCACGGCCTAGGAGCAGCACATCCCAGGATTTTTCCAGCAGAAAGTACCAGCAGGGCTCACTACAGAATTAGCAACTCCCACAGCTTTTGAGGAAGCCAAAGATATTGTGATTTTTAAAGGAAGTTTGCAGCAAGGAGGAAAGTAGGGTTATGGAAGAGGGCCAAGGGAGCAGCCTTACAGAGCACACCCTCTAAGGGATCGATTTGAAGGCTGTGGGGTTTGTGATGGATTTCCCCATGAATCCTTATGCTCCGTGTGGCTGGAGGAGCAGATCCAAGCCCTACACAGTCCACTTCTAGTCCATGTAGAGGGAGCTGTTAATGGAGAAACTGAACATTGAACCAGGCAAAAGTTACTTAGAAAGTTTCTTGTGAGAAAGAGCAGTGAGATCAAGTAGTTGAGGGATGTGTTACAATTAAAATAATACAATTACTCCCTTTCTTCTTTCATTCTAGCATTTAGTAACCTTTTCTTTTTCCAGTCCCACAGGCTGATTCTCCTCTTGTATAGGAAATGAGAGTCAGGAAGGGTGCCACTGAATTCAGTGATTTGTCTGGACTCCATGCAGTAAGTGCTGTATTTTATAATTTCCCATTCAATTAGTTTCTGTGCAGGGGAAAGTAATAATCTATTTAGTCTTCTGAAAAAGTACTTGAATTAGTAATTCATTTATAGTAACTGGGTTTTTTTAATCTTTCCAGAAGAGAGTTTACTTACAAAAATATTTCTTTTACTTGTTACCTGTGATCATTACTTAAGTTTAATGCAACAGCTAATCCCCCTTGCCTGATAATTTATGTTCAGTCAAGTTGCCTTTACAGTCATAAGAAAGATTTCTATTGAGTCTAGTGAGACAATGTAATAGGCCCCTAATTTATTGGCAGAGACGCTGGCCAAATTGTTACACCCTCTGCAAAGGCCAGAAACAAAGTGAAAGAGATGGGACTTAAAGAAAAAAAGAGAGAGAAAGTGAGCAAGCGAATGAGGGATGGAGAGAAGTTTCCTGTGGCGTTTCTGTGGAAGTCAATGGCAACACTTGCACTGGCTGTGTCTGCAGGAACCTGCCTTTAAGCAGTTGACCTGAGCCCTGCCTTGGTATAGGATCAAGCCTCACAGACCTCCCATCCAAATCTCCCATCCTATTCTGAGCTAAGGCTGACCTGACAGCAGGTGAGATCCTGGTGTTAGCAGTCCACTTCCTCTGCTGTTTCTGTCTCCATGGTGAATGACTCACACGTCCTCCCAGTGGTCTTTGCAAGTAGAATGAATAAATAAAAACACATTTTTTGTGGTGTTTTTGTTTTTTATTTTAATGGGAATAATTTTTAAAATAACAGGTGCTTAAAACAAAGGCTACAGCTGTGCATAAAACTGCTACTTGTGAGTATTTTCATTCACTATCTAAGTGAATCTAACTATGCAAAGCTGTTAAAAGGTTTCTCTCTTTTGCCTTGTGCAACGCAGGATATTGGGTGGGATTGCAGTTTTAAATCAAACTGGACATTTTCACAATTGTCAGATGGGAAGAAGGAAGAAGAGATGCAAGAATAAAAAACCAAAACCTGCCAGAATCATTGACCTTGTAGTAAACTGCTCAAATCACATTCACTCTGAATAATTTCACAGAGATGTCCCTGGGTGGTCTTGCTTACAAAGACACAGCGAGATCTCTGTCTGATGCATTTTACTGCATCAAGCTTGGGGAAATGAAGTATATTGGGAGGTGGGAAGTTGCTTTGCCAGGAGCCATATCCACTGGGCTTTAGGAGTGTTTGGGACTGGCACTTCGGAGTTTTCAGTCTTGCACTGTGAAGGCAAAGGCCTGCCACTAATGCCAGGGGTTAACTTCATGATTTCACACATTAGGCTGGTCTCCACAAAAGAAAACTCTGTTGCATGGGAGGCTATGTGAGCTTGCATGTTGCGAGTCTCTTACAGAGGTGGGTTGCATATCTTGCCCATAACTCAAGAGGAAACAAAATCTAACTGATGTAGGCATGCAATTTCTGCTGCCTAAGGCCTATTGAAGTGCAAAACTGGAACACGGAAATCCCCGGGGGAACTTGCACACTAATCTATGGTCCACACTCATATCGTAAGTGCTGCTGTTTTCCTTCTCGCCAGAGACCTGTTTCTAAAATGAAAAACAGCATTCTGGAAAACAAGCGTCACTGTCTCAGGTGTAGAGCTTTGCATGTGGAAACCCCATATTTTGGGATCAGCTCTTGTACAAACATATACGTAAAGTGTTTTGACAGAAAAAAAAGGAGACTTAATATGCTCTTCACTTATTAGAAATGTGGGTAGGCCTGTCTTTAGCACACTTGACTCCAGATATGCAAAACTGTCACTTTCAAAACAGTGGGTGGCAGGACGAGCCACAACCCCATTGTAACAGATTTATCACATGTTTATGGGTTTATTTCACCCACTTACACTCCAGATATTCAAGTGCAACAGAATTAACATTTTAAAACAAGAAACAGCTATGTGAGGTTGTCCAGTGTGATGTCATCCTTCATAAGCCTAATTTCTCAAGAAAGGGAAGGACAATCAATGGTTAGTTTGGAAAAGCCAATGGATTTTACATTAAGTGCTGCCTAGGTCAGAAGCCAGTGTTAATTCATCATACTGTAAGTTTCTCTCTTCAATAGGCTGAGGAAAAAGACCAGAGTAATGGCAAATCAAAAGGATTTTGCACTAAAAATCTGTGGTGACTTTGGTTCAGTAGCTTTTGACATCTTGCAAGCACTTTAGATACCAAAAATCCTCAGTTAGCAGAGCTCTAAAAAGAAGAGAAAGAGAAAGTTCTCCTCTCTTACACGCATTTGAGCAACTGAGGATTTCAGACTGCCAAATAACAGCAATGAGTGTTGGAACTGCTCTGTGCTCTCACAAGTCTTGCACAAAGAAAAGAAGTCTTTTTCCTTCCCTTTCATTAAAAAGAAAGCCAAAAGCTATTGGTCTCTACTAAACCATGTCTTTGGGTTATGTGTTTATATGAACAGGCTGTCTCTTTTTGAAACACCCTCTTTCTCACCTCCTCCTTTTTTTACCTTGATTTTTCTCACCCACCATTTGGTCGTCCCTGCTGACTATAACTCCAGCCTCTTACAGCTCCCAGTCTCGAGGCACAGGGGAGCACCATGAGGGTGAGATGGATGAACTATGTACTTCCTGGACCAGCAGTGGTCTCTGAGACATCCTAATGCGTCCACTGGCAGACTGGCGGGCCTTCTCTCCTGACACAGCACAGCCTTCCCACACTGGCAGGTGAAATAGGGCTGAGACTGGGAAACACTGAAAGAAGTGTCCTTCTGACATCTTTTCCAGCTTTGTGTTTGGCCAGTTGGCCAAAACAATAATTAAAAACTGAGAAGTTACTGAAATACTGCCCACATAGGTTAGGATACACTGAAGTCCACTGCTTAATTTCCCGACAGGATGAGGCAAATGCATATTTGGTGTTACAGCTCCTGCTCTGAAGGAAAAGGTGAGGAAGAAGAGAGGCTGTGCCAGAGCCAGATGGAGAGGATCCATGTTAAACTCAGCCCATTCAGATTTTCAGCATTGCACTGCCTCTTCATGGTGAAAACTCACATTTAAACCAGGAACCTTTTATCCAGAGAGCTAATTTCTTTTGTTTGAAATGCCTAGGAAGACTTGCAGCCCAGCATTTTCACAGGGTTTCCTCCACGTTTTCACTTTGGTCTTAAGAAGATTTCACCTACAAGTGCTTTTGCTTTCTGATAGATCCAAACAAGGCTCCCCACTTTCTATGAAGATTAATTTAGATCTTCTATGGCAGAGGCATCCACCCCCCAGCCACGTGATTCCCCTCCTTTTGAAAACTAGGTAAAGCCTGTAAAGAGGCAGCTGTGTTTCAAGCTCTTTGAACAGTGTCTCTTAGAGAAGAGGAGAATAGATAAGCCGTCTTGCAAACACTGTTAGTAGAGACCAGTAATCAGTGTAGAAGAAGTCTGCACTGGGAATGAATGTATCAATTTACCTCAGGCTGTGCACTTCAGAGATGGGCTTTGCCCTAGATGGGGTACATTTTAAGCTTGGTCTGTAACTAAAATTAAACCACTTTGTTATGACGGGGGTTTGTTTCTAAATTGCAGATTTTCTCCTTTGTAAGAAAAGGCATGGCAATGACACTCTAAACCTGCCTCTTTGGAGGCATCATGAATATACACATTATGCACATGAGCACTCATTGTTTATATATATATGTGCTTGTAAATATATCTGTTTATATATAAATAAATGAAACAAAGCCAACCCAAAACTTCCCTTCTCTTGAGCTGTCTATAGAACAATCAGTAAAAACTTCACATTGTACATTACATAGATTTCTTAATTTGCACATGTTTCCTATGAGCACTAAGGAAGGGACTCCTGGGAGCTGTAAAGCATTGTTATGTTGTTATTTGCATTACACCAATGTTTGCATCTTTTTTTTTTCTTCTTTTTTTTTTTGTTTTTTAACTCCAGTGCTTGCCAGGTTGAACCCTTAATGCTGTTATATATAAAGCTAAAAGCCAAAGATTGAAAAGTGCTCCCTGGTAATCCAACCCTGTGCAGACTAAAGTGAGATGAGCACTCCGAGAAAGTAAGCTGAAAAAATGAAATCCCAGTAATTCCTGCAGAATTAGTATTTCTCCACTGGCTGGGAACAAAGTCAAGTTGCCTGTAGTTGACTTTCAGAAAAAAATATTTCACATCCTGGAGGAAGATAAGCACATGCCATTCTGGGTGTGCATGGTGAGACTTCAGATGGGGGGAAAACTCCATGTGCTTCTTATTCCATAAAAGGAGAGAAAGCTGAAATACAAGGTAGAAACCTTCAAGAAAATAATGAAGGAGATCTTGGCTACTAAAAGATCAGTGTTCCAAAGTGACTAGCCTGAGACTATTCAGTGAAGCCACTTCAGTTGAAGACCTCTGGGACTTCAGTATGGAGGAGATTTTCAATTTGTTTAAATCAAAGGTACAAAAAAGTGGCTCAAGTCTGTATTCTAGTGAAAGGGAAAATGTTCATAAGAAGATCTTCAGATCAAATAGATAAAGAAAAAAATTGCTTTACAACATGAGAGTAGACGCAGATGTCTGCAAAGATGGAGAGTAAAGAGCAGGAAAAAATGCTGAGAACTATGTTCTAAGTAGAAAAGTGTAAGTATAAAGTAAGAATTTCCAAGAGTCAAGTTGGGGGAAATCTTTTTTATGCTAAAAAAAAAAAGGTAGCAAAAGATTAATTCAGAATTTCTATTTAAAAAAATCGCATCCAATGAGAATAAGTCAGGCATTAAAGACCATTCATTTGAGATTCAAGTGAACTTCAATATCTTGCCTCATCTTCTGAGAAATATATCGCTGTTGATAACGAGAGGCCACATGGGAAGGTGACTATAGAAATGGAAATGACCATGACATTGAAAATGAAATTGTGGTTCCAGTGGAAGAACTTTTATCAAATAGATCAAGTGAAGAAATGGAACCACAAAAACAGAGGGCTGTAATAGTGGCATATATATTTTAGCAGAGGGGGCAAACTAGGACATCTTGGAGTCCGTTGGTCTAATGACAGCAACAGAACAAATGCTGAAAAAAAAGGAATAATTAAAATGAAAGTGCAACAGGATATAAAAATGTGACAGAGGTTATTGAAGAGATCATGCCAGACATTTTAAAACTCTTTGATGACTGATTTTCTAGATAAAGTAAATCTATTATATCTACTCTGTCTGGCCTTTGTAAGGTATAAAATGTACTGACACATGTGAAATCTTTAGAAAGTAGAAAAGAGAGGTATGAATTCAACTATCAAAAGGAAGTAAAGAACTACTTGTCAGAGAGACAAAACGAGACTGCAATGAAAGCAAATATGAAGCCAGAGGAAAACTACTGGGATAAATCTTCAAAGATGGATCTAATATTCATGCAAATAACTATCTCACAGAAAGTATGAACTTCACCAAAGTTGGTATGCATTGCCAATACCTAGGAGGGGCAGAATATTCAAGAAAAAACGGAGCAATAAAGTTGGATTAGTAGTACAGAGCAAAATAAGGTTATTTTTGTGGAATACTGGCAGATAAAGAGAAGATACTGTTGCTAAGCAATAGAGAGACAAAATATTTTATTCTAATATTAGCCAAATGACAGTTTTGTATACCAAATTACACTCATGATACGCTGGATGTCTGAAGCATCTTCTATGAAATAGGCAAGTTGCTGGGAAAGATTAGACACAGTTTCACAGTACTGAGAGCTAAGGAAAATATCCCAAATTTACACAGCAGGACCTAAGGGATGTTCAGCAAGTTTAGGTTCTAGGGTTGCAAACTCCTAAGGCCTGTATGTGCTGCTTATGTGACATAGACTAGGTCAGTGCTTCAGATTTAAGAGCTATTAACAGCCAAGAAAAGAGCATCGTCTCTCATTTGGACATGTGATTGTCCATGACTGCCACTGTCACCCCTGTGGGGAACTGCAGTAAGTCTGTTCTGGAGGAAAACAGACTTTTCTCTTTGATTTCTTTTCCCCCTAAGCATATGCTTTGGAAAGGCAGTATGCACTACTGAAGCATGTACTCCCCCATCTGAATGATGGGGGTCTCCCATGAGCAGGTCTCCCATGTCATATAAGGAGCTGCTGTGGTTGTGGGGTGAAGAGAGACTCAGTGCTCAGGAAGGCCCCCACTTCCAATACATATGTGTTTGAAATTCTGTAACATTTCAGTAGATGTGGACATGGCTTAGCAAGTCAAACTGTTTAGCAGGTTTAGGATCCTTCTGAATTAAATTAAAACAGGGACCATCTCATCCCCATGAGGAGGAACCCAATTAATTCTACAGCAATAAACGTAGATAATTTGATACAGACGTGGCTGGGATTATATATCCTCTCCGATTCCACGTTCCAGGAGAGAAGAAAGATCTCTCATCTCAGAACTCTCTGTTTTTCAGTCATGCAGATGATGTTTTGTTTTCCACCACAAATGCTGCTCTGCTTCAGTGATATAGCCAGGTGTGGAATCCTCCAGGAGTTAAAAATGCACTCTGTAAATATTATTTTTAGGGAGTCTGAAACAGTTCTTGCTCTTAGTATTTTCCACACTCCAGAAAAATTGCTAATTGCAACAAAAGAGCAGACCCGTGTGTTAATCTGGTAACAGAGTGCAGGAAAGATCATCAAGGGTGCTCAGAGTCCATGCTTCTCTGCTTCTATTATGTTAAAATTAAATTTACTACTGGTTAAAAGAGAAACATTCAGGCTACTGCTTTCACTTCTGACAAATCTGACTTTTCCTCTGTGTGTTAGACCTGATTCCAATGTCTTATTCTAGACTGGGAAAGAGTTTCATGGCAGATAGATAGCTTCAATTTCTCAGAGGCTTAGACTATGGAGCCCTACCAACCCATAACGGTGTTCCGGCTATACTAACTAGTACATTAATAATGTGCCTTGATAGGGACTACTTGGATTCCTGCCAGAGTAATTACTCTTATGTATAAACTCCAGAATGATTAAAAGATTGCACATTTATTTTAAAATAATTTAAGAGTACTCTTTGTAATGGTTATACTAGCCACAAGGATTGTTTGTATTTATGTTGCTGAAAATGATATCTTAAAAGGGCCAGCACTTCATTTAAACACATTACAACAGCATCAATAATGAAGTCTCAAAACTACTCTCTCACCCTCTCTTTCTCTCTTTCATCCCTTCCACCACCAAATAAAATGGAATGGGACAACCAGGGAGATAAAGAATCTGATCTGGCATACAAGTTCTATCAGAAAATACACAATATATGAGGTTGCAGCAATGGCCGTGATGAAAAAAAGGATATACCTTTTTCCAGAAATGTCCCCCTGCCATATCCACATCAATCCCTCAGTTTTCCATACCTGATCTGGAAAGGTTCAAAAAACACACAAAACCCCATAATTTACTGAAATATAACATCATTGTAAAAGAGAATGATGTGTAGATTTATTAAGACAAGAAGTACTGAAAACATTTGGTATGCTTTTCAATTCAACTGAAAAGGAAGGTGGTTTTGATAAATCTGACATTTGCCCCTTTCACATTGCATCCCTTAAGGCAGAGCTCCAAAATTGCTTGAAACATAGATTTTCTTCCAGAAGTCAAGTAACTTGAAAGAAATGAAAATGGAAATGAAAATGGAAGGTACCAGCAACCACAAGTCATTAAAAAGTGCTTTGGAAATTTGCTGATAAGAAGTGTTGCTGGTGAAATAAAGGAGAAGTTGAACAAGAATAGAACTGCATAGACATGTGTGGCATATATATTTGCAAAAGACATCCCATTGATAGATGTCTGTGGAGACAGTGGTCATTTTTATCCCACGAATGGATAAACATTTACCACCACAAACTGAGGGTCCTACCTTGGTTACTTGAAATGAATACCACAGCATACCAGAATGGCTCCTGGACATTTCCTAGTTTGTTTTGAAAGTGTGATCTCCCAGCTTGAGTTGAAACATCCTTCCTTCTAACACAGGTGATCAGCTGTAGTTACAGGGATAAAACATTAAAACATAAAAAAACCAAATTCTTGCTTTCTTTGGTGCAAATTTTTGTTTAATATTAAAAAAAAAATCAATCAAGAAATAATTGAAGGTGCTTTAAGAATTTTTGCCATGTTCAAAATGCCTAGATGAGCTTTTGAGTTGTAGACTATATACTTTCAAGATGTTCCTTGTATGCTTGTGCTTAAAGTCACCTTTAATATCACAGTGATGACTATCTACGTCTTCAAAATCCAAGGCCTTTACAAGTTACATTTATATTTCATTTGCTTAATGTGCTTTTGTCAAATGTTGTTGCTAAAGAGTAATAAGAAACTAAAGCAATTTTCAGATTCCTGCTCATTCTGACCAGAATTTGCTTTAGAAATTAAATCCTTAGACCTCTAATATTGTTCTGTATGCCCTCTGGAATTGCTAGAGGAGCATAATGTAATTAGGTGGAAGATTGTTTCATTCAGATCAAAAATTTCATTGCTCCAGAAGAGGAAGCACTAATCAAACAAATGTAGCTCTTTGTACTAGAATAATGAAAATATCACTTGTAACATTACTATTACTTAAGCATTTAAACTAGACTCACTGGAAAGAAAAAAACTCTAAGATAAAGATATACCAACCTGCTTTTTGTTGTTATTATTGTACATGGTGTTACACTAAGATCTTAAACAGAAAACAGCTTAGCATGGTAGAATTAATTTTATTTCTGTAAGAACTATATTTGCTAATCAGTTGTGATTCCTAAAATGCTGGTATTTAAAAAGTGCAGCCATGCATATTATCATGTGCATTTTGAAACAACTGGAATGAAATAGTGGAGTCCCTCACCACAGAGAGGAAACGTAAAAAACCTCAGAAGCACAGAACATTTGATCCATAGAAGTTTCACCACAATTTCAAAGGAATCAAGGTTAGCCTCTGTAAATAACATCCCTTGGATTTATCTCATGATCCTGCCACTTATAAATCACTATTTTCTCAAGGTTACGTTAGCTACATGACATTACAGCTTAAAGTCCCCTCCCCTGCACTCTTTGCACTGAATTCAGTTAAGATTCTCAACTTATCTTCAAAGAGCTTCATTGTTCTGATCCTTGATACTCCAGATGTGACCCCCATACTATTTCTCCCCTCTGCCAAGGGCTCTGCTGTTGACTACCTGCAATGTAGTTTGGTAGAGTCAATGCGTCTCACAAGAGGTCTACATATATGTTAATACTACTTCAGGGGCATGTAGTATCAGCTGGGAACAGTTTTGCAAGATCACCATCCTCCAGCCACTATGATAAATAATCCTACGTGGAATCTGATTACCTGGCAATAAGATATGTATTAGAAGAGGCAAGGAGCACTTAACTCAAAACATGCATACTTGACAAAGATAAAATTTATTTGAGTTGCAAAATGCATTTGTTTGATCATCCCATGAGTACCGCTTGCATGTTAAATATCTTCCCCATTCCCTTTTTCTGGCTTTCTCTTTTTTCTATTTGAACTTAAGCTAGGGACATTTTCTTCTCCTGTGTTTTGCACTGCTGCTAGTAGAAACATAGGATAGTTTGGGTTGGAAAGGACTTTTAAAGTTCATCTAGCCTAACTCCTCTGCAGTGAGCAGGGACATCTTCAACCAGATCAGGTTGCTCAGAGCACCATCCAGCCTGACCTTGAACGTTTCCAGGGATGGGGCATCTACAGCCTCTCTGGGAAACCTGTTCCAGTGTTTCACTACCCTCACTCGAAAATTTCCATCTTTGAAGAGCAACTCCTTGCCACCAACATTGCTGCAGATAAAGGAGAACAGACTACAGAGACACCGTGTTGCACTGATCAGTCAGGCCACCAAATTCTAGCTGTGGAAAATAATTCTCCATTTTCCTTTCCTTTCTTTCTCCACTCACTACCAAGTATCCTTTCAGCACAGTGAACTTGGTCATTTCTGACTGGAAGAATCCAATGCTGCAATAAGAAACGATATAAAAATTGAATAATAAAAGTATGGATATTAGACACATTACTGCTTAGATGTTAAACTAGGAAGGAAATTTCATGGAAGCAAATACAAATGAAATTCTAATTTAATTTCTTAAACATATTTGATTGCTAGTCTAGATACACTGAGTAGGAAAGGAAATATGTCCAGCACTTGTTTGATTTTAGCAGTTTTTCGCATACATACTTCAATGTACCATCAACAGAGAAGGAAGACCAAGTATTCTTAGGGAAAATCAAATTGTCATGGAACAGGAGAGGAGGTCGTGATATGTTTACACTACTGATGAAAAGGCAATGAACAGAGAGAAAAAAAGAAATTAATTTTTTTTTCAGAGGAGGAAGGTTAAGTGTGGAGTTCTGATTTCTGTGATAGGGCCTGTGCTCTCAGAAATCAGCTGAAACAGAGGATGAAGAGTAAGGTGACAAAGCTGGCATCAATACAAATTTATTCAAGATCCTAACAAGCTGAGTCAATTGCAGAGCTCCAGAAGGACCTCACTGTATTGAGTAACTGGGCAATATAATGGCAGATTAAATTTGATGCAGAGAAATTGAAAGTTTCAGAGATCTATTAGACGAATTAGTGTTAGGGAAGCTCATCAAGCACAACATTGGTGCTACTTTTGACTCAAAAATTCTCTGAGCTGGAGACTTCTTCAGGCTGTGAGAATGGCCCAGGTATGTGTCCCTCTGGGATCACCCCTCTGTGTTATACTTTCTGGGCATCTGCTAGTGGCCATTGACAGAGATGGAAAACCAGGCTACTGGGTGAGACAGGTCTCCACTCTGCAGTGGCTTTTGTGTGCACATATGCAGTTTTTATTGTAAGAAGGTATGTACATTTGATTAACAATCATGTATCCTCCGGATTGCAAAGACACTTGGTCAAATCTGTAAGAGAAGATTTTGATTTCTAAAACTGAAGGGGAATTGGTTTTCTCTTTAGCTCAGGCTTCATCTACAGGAATGTTTTCCCCATTGCTTATAAATTTACTAAGTGGACAGAATTGGTAATATCCAAGAAAGTTGTTTGATTTGTACTGTTTACACTGTGCAACTTCAAATAACGGAATTTTATCAATTATACTGAGAATCAGAATGATGCCTTCATTAAAGTTAAAAAATAAGGCTTAAGTCAGACTTGGTAGGAAGAAAAAGAGGTATTAAATTTTCATGGCAATGTAACTCAGTAAATCATGTCATGTTATTTCAAACTGACATGCAGAATATGCGCAGGTGTGTCTATATGCACTATGCACATATAAAGTCAACAAATTTACATGTGTGAATGACAAGAATGTAATTTAAAGCAAAACAACTAAGAGTGGATTAAAGCTTGCCTTTAACTTATTTATTATTTGGGAGTTAGCATTAGATAAGGGATTCATAACACCTGAAAATAAATGAATTGTCATTCCTCTATTTTGAAGCAGCATTTTTTTTAAGTGTTCATTGATGTGGCACTGGTGGCTCTCAAAAGAGGTACAGGGTGCCAAAAGAGATTCTACATCTCAAAAAACCTGTTTTTCTAGGGGAAATATTGTTAAAAGAAGATTTAGGAGAAGAAAGCTTCTACTTTTCTTTCAGAACAAAGATTATAAATTCTGTTGCAATATGGATGTGTCCAAATGCAAATCAAAAGATTTGTAATACACACTTACTACAGAAGCAGAGCCACTGCCTGGGTTTAGTGGAGAGCAACTACTTCAGGCTGCCTCCTCTGCTCCCCCAGCCTTTTCCTTGAGCGTGCTGAAGATGAGGTATTACCTTTGATGAAATCCAGGACTGCAGATCAATACACCATGGAATCAAGATATGCTCTGGAAAATGTAGTTCCTGCATCTTTAATATTCTCCATTTCCTTTTATCCTAACCTTCACACTCCCAGGAGCTTAATAGCTCTTAGTCAGCTTGGTGGTTCCAGTGCCCCTCTTCTTCCTGCTGGCAGACACATGCCTTCCGGCTCAAAATGCCGATGCATGTCAGACTATCTAATTTATAATCTTAAATCTTCTGGAAAAGGCTGCAGAGGCCAGGCCATACAGGGCTTTCCAAATTAATTCTGAAAGTAAAACAGTGTATGTAGCAGGCAGGTAACTTTATCTAGATTTCAGAGATTTAGTTACATGAAAGTGAGAATATAAAAACTCTTTCGCATGTAGCAGAATACTGTTGAACACATTTGGAAAGGATCAAGTCAAGACTACCTAAATCATTCAATAAAACCTGCTACATAAAACATCTAATAAATTGTAATGGCAAGGACTTGTGCAGAGAGGCTGAAATTCCAGCTATGCACTGAAAATAAAAGTTTGGTCACATAGTCACTCTCTTTTCTTTTCTTTTCTGACTTTACTAGCCATTGGGCTGGAAGTGTCCAGTTTCACTGGAACACCACAGAAAATGTTTGGCACTGGTCTCAAAGGAGAAATGATTTGGTATGCTGTGATTTGCTTTATGATTTTGGGGATACTTTATTAATCCCTAAAGTTTCAAATCTCTTAAGACCATGATTAAATAAAAAAAAGTCCCTTGGTGCAAAGGCAACTCCTATCATTAAGAAAAACGGTCATAAAACTCCTGTGACAAAGCAATAAGGATTTCATAGTAAATTACAGAGTTAAATAATTATAGTATCTCACACGAAAATAAAACTTACTAATTCAGTTAAGCATTCTGTAAGTAAAACTGGCATACTGCTAATACAATAAGATTTTTATAATCATGGTAGTAAGACTGATAGCCTTATGTTCCATATCCTGTTCCTCAAGTTTAGTACCTATAGGATGCAGTGCAAGGAAAAAAAAATCACCACAGAATACATATGAGGAATCTGGAAGCATCTGTTTCTGTTACTCTTTGTTCTAGACAATAGGTATGCTGATTAAATCACATATATCTGAATTTTTGCTGCTGGACTGCCTTAAAGACATAGCAACCAGAAGTAGGAGGCTATTCAACATATGCAATAACATGTATTATGTATTGCCTAAACCAACATGTCTTAGAGACAGGATATAAGATACTTTTTATTAGTCTCTAGTTGTCACGATCCAGGAATTAAGTTCAGTTTGGGCGCGTTTTAGAAGTTGGACATGTTTTCTCTTAGTAATTTTATTTTAAAAAGTAACATTGCCCAATATGTTGTCCTCATTTTAAATGTGACTTGTGATGTCCCCATAATTTTAACTACCAATTTAAACTAGTTTCAATGAACACTTCAGAATTTAGCGTGGAGAAACCTGGAGAAATCTTTGATTTATCAGTTTAGCCTAATCAGGAGCAAAAGTTTCCCAGAAACAGCTTCCTTTTCATTTCCTTCCAGACTATTTTTGTCTACAGTTTTTAATTTTAATGCAGATTATGGCCTTATTCTGTATTTGGACCTATTAATTTTTTGTTTATTGATATCTAATGAAGTGAGTACTAAGGCGACAAGTCTTCATGGTCCTTGCAAAAGGGGGATCACAAGTTCAGTTCACATGCTATGAGCAAGGTAGCTCTGCCTGGACTTGAGTTTCCTGGGTATTGCTGCAGTGCTAACGATTTCTAATCTCTGCAGCTTCCTTCCTTCAAGGTCAGGGCAGTGACTTAGCTTAAAAACAACAACCAAATTGTGGCTGTACAGGGGGAGAAATTATACAGTGTAAAAGGACCATACATCAAGTCTCCAGCTTGCTGCTTACACAGCTCCTCCAGGTAAGATATGAGTGTTATGAAGGTATGACCACAATTCAGTGAAGTTTCAAGTAAAATCAGCTTCCCAATATGGAGCAGAATACAAAATACATATTTAAAAAAACCCAAATCAAACCAAATGGCATGACCACTGCAGCACAAAAAACTAGGAGGCCAAAAGATACAAACCCGCTCTTTTCTGAGTGGTTTTTGCAGTAAGGCTGTGACTTCAATATTCAACATAGTTTTAAGCTAACTAATTTCTGCTTCTCTTTTGATTTGGGCTCAATTCCAAGCATGGAATATTACGGAAAATACTTATATCGACTGTAATGGGGATTTGATTGGAACCAGAGGTAACAGAAAACAAGTAGGGGATTGGAGAGTGCTTGAATGTAGTAGGAGTACCCGAGCAGAGAGGAACAAAACAGAATCACAGAATCACAGAATGTCAGGGATTGGAAGGGACCTCGAAAGATCATCTAGTCCAATCCCCCTGCCGGAGCAGGAACACCTACATGAGATCACACAGGAAGGCGTCCAGGTGGGTCTTGAATGTCTCCAGAAAAGGAGACTCCACAACCTCCCTAGGCAGCCTGTTCCAGTGCTCTGTTACCCTCACCGTAAAGTTCTTTCTCAAGTTTAAGTGGAACCTCCTGTGTTCCAGCTTACACCCATTGCCCCTTGTCCTATCATTGGTCATCACTGCAAAGAGCCTGGCCCCATCCTCCTCACACTCACCCTTCAAATATTTAAAAACATTAATCAGGTCCCCCCTCAGCCTCCTCTTCTCCAAGCTAAAGAGACCCAGCTCCCTCAGCCTTTCCTCATAAGGGAGATGTTCCACTCCCTTAATCATTTTGGTGGCTCTTCGCTGGACTCTCTCAAGTAGCTCCCTGTCCTTCTTGAACTGTGGGGCCCAGAACTGGACACAATATTCCAGATGTGGCCTCACCAGGGCAGAGTAAAGGGGAAGAAGAACCTCTCTCGACCTACTGACTACACCCCTTCTAATGCACCCCAGGATACCACTGGCCTTCCTGGCCACAAGGGCACAGTGCTGGCTCATGGTCATCCTGCTGTCCACCGGGACTCCCAGATCCCTTTCCCCTTCACTGCTCTCTAGGAGATCATTTCCCAACCTATACTGGAACCTGGGGTTGTTCCTGCCCAGGTGCAACATCCTACACTTGCCCTTATTATATTTCATCAAGTTTTTCCCTGCCCAGCTCTCCAGCCTGTCCAGGTCTCTCTGGATGGCAGCACAGCCTTCTGGTGTGTCAGCCACTCCTCCCAGCTTTGTATCATCAGCAAACTTGCTGACAGTGCATTCTGTTCCCTCATCCAGGTCGTTGATGAATATATTGAATAATACTGGTCCTAGTACCGACCCCTGAGGGACTCCACTAGACACAGGTCTCCAACTAGACTCTGCCCCATTGACCACTACTCTCTGGCTTCTTCCCACCAGCCAATTAATAATCCAACTCACTACCTGCTCATCTAATCCACACTTCCTCAATTTATCAGCGAGTATGCTGTGGGAGACCGTGTCAAACAAAAAACACCAGGTGATAATGAATTATCAGAGGGTCAGAATACCAATCTAACAACATCTGCTCAATGTAGTCCAAGCCAGAGAAGACAGTAATAGACAAAGACTTTCCCTGAGTTGTAGAAAATGCGTCTGATTAAGAGAATTATATGAAAAAAGCGTGCATCACAGGTTACAGAAGTTGAGTCATAATTACCTAGAGACAACTGCACATGCAAATCCCACATATTTCCAATACACAGACGATCTTGTGCATATTACTTGAAATATTCTTTATAACTCCAATTGTGAAGTATGTTCCAAGTCTGACCCCACCCTCTTGGACTAGAAATGGCAGCATAAGTTGATAACAGCACAGGATAAGAAGGGTGCAACCTAAAAAGTATCAGCAATTTAAAACTTTCCTCCACTGAAGAATAACAGACAGAAAACAGAAACATCACAGATCCCAGTGTCCAAGAAATGCTGCAGTGAGACACACACATGGCTAACATCCAGGGAGGCCAGGTTTTTCCTTCCATCACTGGTCAAAATGAAGCAGGGCACAACTGACCATCAAGAAGAAAAAAGTGCTTATGGTGCGGAGTCTGGATGGGAGTCTGACATTCTGGAAAGAGCAATAGTAAGGGGAAGGAAGGAGAAAGAAGGTGTAATGGAGTGAGGAAAGGGATGAGTGATGTCTAATGTGAAGGGAACAAACCTTTTTAAGAAGCCAAGACATAGCAGACATGTCACAAAAAGGCAGGAGAGGCAGACGAAAAATGTGTTTGATACAAAGATCACCATTTGTGGAGACTCTTGCAATAAACCGTGACTGATTATTCTCTCTCCTAGGACATATTTTCAGGTTCTGGCACCTCATCTTTATGACATATATTCCAGGAAGAGCAGGTAAAGACACAACATGAGTATGTGTCGTGGTTTAACCCCAGCCAGCAACTAAGCACCACACAGCTGCTCATTCACTCTTCCCAGGTGGGTTTGGGGAGAGAATCAGAAGGAGAGAAGTCAGAAAACTCATGGGTTAAGATAAAAGCAGTTTAATAGGTAAAGCAGAAGCCCTGGGTGTGAGCAAAGCAAAACAAGGAATTCATTTACTACTTGCCATCAGCAGGCAGGTGATCAGCCATCTCCAGGAAAGCAGGGCTCCATCACATGTAATCGTTACCTGGGAAGACAAACAGCATCACTCCTAACATCCCTCCCTTCATTCTTCTTCACCAGTTTTATATGCTTAGCATGATATCATATGGTATGGGACATCCCTTTGGTCATCTGGGATCAGCTCTCCCAGCTGTGGCCCCTCCCAGCTTCTTGTGCACCCCCAGTCTACTCGCTGGTGGGGTGGTGTGAGAAGCAGAAAAGGCCTTGATTCTCTGTAAGCGCTGCTCAGTGATAATGAAAACATCTCTGCATTGTCAACACTGTTTCCAGCAAAATCCAAAACACAGCGCCATACCAGCTACTATGAAGAAAATTAACTCTATCCCAGCCTAAACCAGCACAGTTTTGTTTAACAGCAATAGTAGATAATACATCCATGAGATTTTTATTATGGTCCCAGTTTTTGTAACTTTGTGGTCTTCCTTGAATGGCTTATTACTACTCAAGCCCTATTCCCATACCTTTGTATAATAATAATAATAATAATAATAATAATAATAATAATAATAATAATAATAATAATAATAATAATAATAATAATAATAATAATAATAATAATAATAATAACAACAACAACAACAACAACAACAACAACAACAACAACAACAACAATTATTATTATTATTATTACATCAAAACCAACAACATCAGGAAAAAAGGTTTCTTCTCAGCACATTTCAGAAGTACCTTGTAGTTTTCCTATGTTCAGTACAATACAGCATGTTGCTTAGAAGAAACCTCATGACTCCCAGACAAGTTCTGAAATATATAATCAGTTGCAAATGTTTTGGGGTGGTTGACTGATAAATGCAGTAACTTTACCATTTATCTCATTTTTTTACCATTAGCAAATCTTATTTTCTGAACAGCAGCACTTTCCCTTTTTTTAGGATTAAAAAACCTAAAAAACTTCAAAAATTACCAAAACAGCTGTTTAACACATTGATCGGTCTGCTCCTTGTAATAATAAATACAGTAGTGATATTACAGTGATGAATTTTTGTAAGAACTGACATAATAGGATAATTTCTACTATAATAAAATGCAGTGTCAAAATATAGTCACCTGCTATTCTTTATACTTTATAAAAAACACTTTCTTTCCTGTATTGTCGTTACAGTTTCTTCCCCTCATAATTATAGGAAAAAATCTATGACTTACAGAACAGTCTCTACACTGCACTGGGCCAGAAGGTTTTTCATTCATTCACCCTCTTTTCAGTTCCAAACTTGTTTATCATTTAGAGATGCTATTTTTTTTTTCCATTCAGTATGTCACCTGTGATTTACATGAATAATAACATTCAGAGGAGCATTAGTGAGGACTTGCACACTTCAGAAGGTAAATAAACCCTTGTATTTCAGGACATAAGCCGAGGTCTAAGTAATAAGGAGCTGTTATTACATCAACAGCTTAAGCTGGGATATTTTGCAACTCCTTCATGCTGTTCACCCCTGACCACTCTCAGAATGAATATGGACAAAGAGGACCACTGGACTGCTCCGACATAGAAATTCCACAAGAGATTATTCAGACAGTTACAATTTATTTTAGGGTGTGTGTGTGTGTGTGTGTGTGTGTGTGTGTGTGTGTGTGTGTGTGTGTTTTCAAGAATTTCTTTCTAGGCTTGCCAGTGAGGAGTGAAAACCAAAACGACTCTGAAGAACAAATGCATATTGTCGCATCAATGACTCTGGCGAATGTGTTGTGAGACCACTTCCACGTCCAGGAAAGAAACCCCTGTCAGAACACCTGCAGGAATAATTTATCAGGGACTTACCCCTCCAGTTAGTAAAATTATCTCACCTTACTCTGAGGACTGGAAGTCAGAGCTTTTTCTTCTCCATTCATATTTCAACACCAAATACATCTTTCTCATTTTGCAGCATTTAAAACATAATTCTACCTCTTCCAGATCTGAACATGTTCACCATGAATTAACCTGTATTTTCAGAATTATTAAACACTGCAGTAATAAAGCAAAACAAAATCATGCTTCATGCAAATAATTTTGATGCTCTGTTCCCTGATGTCCTCAGGTACTACTGGGAGGGGTCTAAAATGCAACTACTTAAGCATTTTTGAATTTGTATCCCAATGGACTTTGAAATTGGCGTTTACATTGCACAACAGAGTGAGATGTCAGTGAACAGAAGACTGGGTTCCACTTTTGGTGTTGATGCTGACCTGCTGAAAAAACAGGAGGAAATCACTGAGCCTCACTATGTCCCTGTATCTTGTCCCATCCTTTGTCTTATATTTAGACTGCAGACCCTTTGAGGTGAAGGCTGTCTCTTTGAGAAATTACAGATACAGGGTAGGAACAGGAACTTTAGTTTGTTTGGGTTTTGTTTTGGCACATCACTCAAGTCTATACCAAGGCTTTGTGTGTATTATAAAGGCTGTAGAGATAATATTTGCTGCTGTGCTTTGAGTATATGTTATAATAATGGTTTATATACCCACAGACTGAAATATATGTGTACAACATTAGCGATAAAGGCAACAGTAATAAGGCAAATATGAGAACACATTTTTGGGTGAGTGCCACTAATCCAGGATGTCACTGGCATGCCAGAGAGTATCTATTTATCTGTGTGGTCTCATCTCTGCTCCTTCAGATACTCTTCCTGCTGAATGATTTTAGAGATGCTCTCTTTTCCTTTTCTTCCAGCCTTTGACTGTCTCCCTCCATCATATCTAGTGACTCTTCCTTCCAGCTCTATCTCTGGAGACTCCCCATTTCCACCACCATGAATGGTGCTCAGTAGCTGCTTTTGGAACCTTGCCTTCCCTCCTTCATGTATGGCTCAGATCTCCACGGGAGAGCAGTTAAAATGACCATCCATTACTGCAAAATCCCTGGACACCATCTGGGAAATCAAACTTTCCATCTGCTCTCTCACATGGAGAAGATGCTTTGTAGTGGAGATGGTTGAATTTTCTTCAACTGACAAAAAACAAAACCCAAGTCCTAAACATTTTTATTAAAACCAGAAGCATGTTCAAGTCCTGGTATTTCACCAAGACACAAAACATATTTCCACAGGAAATTAATTTTTTTCAAAGTTTCCAGCACCCCCCTCCCTTAAATCAGCCCTGAACTTCTTTCACAGCCACATGAACTCTCTGATAACCTCACGGTGCCGTCACTGTGGAAAAGGCAGATGGAAAAAATTCTGACTGGCACAAAGAGAAAAGGATGCCTCTCTACCAGGGGTGTCCAGCAGTGTTTGTCTGCTTAATCCTCTTCTGTGCCTCTGGAAACCTCCCCACTGCTCACCGCAGAGCCAAACAGAGGCTATACAGCCCCTCCTGCTTTGCTTGGAGCTACAGCAGAGAGAGGGTAAAGACAGCCAAGACACTGTGTGTCCCCAGATGATGCTGATCAAACCCTTGCAATTTTCTCAAGTCAAAATAATTTTTTACCCACCCTTTTCAGTGGGTGCAATGGGATCTTTGCTGAAGCTTTTATGACTATGGCAAAGTTGGGCTTGCAAAGGAACTAGCAGTCAGGAGTGTTATGTGTAGTGGTTCTCCACCTCTTTTTATAGCCTAAAACTCACTTGAAAGAGTTGGAAACACTCTGAGTCTCACCGAGTCCAGCTTTTTTCCATTCTCTGCCATCTCTCTCAGTTTCCATTGCCCAGCTTTGCCTCCCAGTTCTTCTACAAAAGCTGATTTACATGCAGGGATAACTCACAGGACCAGCATAGATCCGGGCTCCTCTTCTCACGTACAGTTTATCCTGTCTTACTTGTTTGAAACTGCAGTCACTTTTAAAAAGGCTTTTTTTTTTTTTTTTCATGGCTTAGATCATTATAACTAATGTTTGTAACTTCTATTTGGAAAGCTAGGTTCAGGCTTTGATCTTCTTTAAGCATATAACTTAGACAAAGTTGTTCTATTGAACTGAAAGAGACTTACATTCCTGAAGTCAAGCATATGCACAAGCATTTTAAGAATTATGGCTTCAACCTAAGTCAATCCTAAACCTTACATGAATTTTGGATATTAAAAAGAAAAATGTTTTTAAACCCAAGTCTCTAAGGAAAGAAATAAATACTTATATATGTCCACTATGTTATGAAAACTACTGCACTTGAGTAAGACAGTCATGAATGTTTTTTAGATTTAAGAAAATAATTTTGAAATAAAATATATCCATACATTCATGATTAATGTGGCTTCTCTGTTCTCTTCTGCTCGAATTATTTATATTCTTAGTGAGAGGGGAAAAATTCTTTCCAGCTAAAGAAGTAGCCTCTTTTATGGATAAAAATGAACTTTTTTTTATTTTTCTTTACAGAAAAGTGGAAAAAGGGTCTCCTTTCAGTTTGATTTTCTGACATCAAATTAATATGGTGCAACTTCTCTTCCCTTCTCTTTAATATGATCTTCTCTTTTCTTTGCTTTCTACCATGTCAAATTTTCATAACAGATTTCACTGTTCAGCAACACTTAGAGACCCCAACAAGGCATTTGGTAAAGTACATGCAATAAGTAGGTAGTCATGGCCCGAAGAGCCTATAAGGAGAAGACAGGGATGGAGATAACACAGACGGAAAAAATAAAGTAGCACAATTCAAATAGTAAGGAGCAGTCATCCCACACCCATTTCTTTACCATCGTAACAGAGCGATTTCCTAGCATATACATTTATCATAAAGACTCCTACAGATAACTGTGTTCAGCAAAACCTCAAAGATTCAAGTCAAGAAAACTCTAAGAGGCCGGATGCTTAATAGGCAAAGAAAGAAAACTGGATAGAATTGTAAGCCATGTGTCAAGTAGCCACACTGCAAAGCAGACATTAGCCAGGAAGGAAATGTTACAACAAAAGTTTTTTGTAGGATCAGTTTACTAAAAAGTGGAGAGCTCTTGAGGCAACCCAGCAATTTGGATAAGCTCCAAAAAATGAGGAAGGCTTCCTCCTGTAGGGTTCCTTTCCTCACCAACTTGATACATAGTCCACTTATTCAGACTATGGAAGCTTTTCTCCTTAAAACAGTGTCTGAAGCCATTGGTGATGCCCTCATTCTCTTCTTGGGGCAAACTGTAATATCTGAAGTTGATACGAGTCTCTTGTATTTACTTAGGAAGTTTGCTAAAGAATCCTGAGGAGCAATCTGGGACTTGAAGTTTGGCTGTTTTTTTTCTCTCTAAAGTTTCTATTTCATGCTTGCTCATAGCTGTGGGAGATATTTGGCTCAGTGATCCCAGGGGTACAGTCCAGGTGTCTTTCCACTAGCCAGTCCTCAGGACTGTTACCAACAGATCAAAGGCTACTGGTTTCTGCAATAACTTCTTTCTTCACTTTGCCAAAGGATGGAGGTCAAATACGAAAGACAAGAGTTTGCAAAATCAGACTGATTTAGACACACATGGGTCTAAGAATCTTCAGCTAACGTGAACAGCCTAGAGATGAGACAACAAGGTCAAACTGGAAATGGTACTGAGAGAGAAAGGAAAAAGATAGACGAGTGTGGATCCAAAAGAGAATAACAAGGGTACCAGGAACAGAAAACAGTCTTTTTGTTTTCCTACAGAACCAGCTTCTGGCGTGCAACTTCTGACAGCACACAGGCAAGACTATTTTGAAACAGCAATTTTCTGAATGTGTCCTCAAAAGTGGCCTTTTTCCCCTACTCCCTCCATGCTGAAGATATTTGTTAAGAAATAAAGTACAGACAGGTTAGCAGACACAAGGACCCCACGTATCTAAAAGGCCCATTTGTAAAAGCAGCATAACGAATCTCCCCACTAAAAACAGACTATTAAAAAACACCTGCTTAAATACTGCCCATTGGAGACAAAGAGAAGTTTGGATTACGTGTTGCCCTCATCTCCTCCTGTCCAAAAAACACCAAAGGCGAGACGACCTCTGTTCCCAGCTGTCTCCCAGGAGCTGAGGAGGCAGAGAGCGGTGGTGCCTCCCCGCTGTGGGCAATGCCGCGAGGCGGCTCTGGCTTTCCAGGAGGCTGCTTTGGCTTTCCAGGAGGCTACTTTGGAGGGGCTGAAATAACATGGACCTGGTCAGGGAAGCCAAAGGAGAGGGGAGAGAGGTGCCTTGATGTTTAGGAATTGAAAAAAATAGTACAGTTTTCAGAAACAAAGGTCAGCTATTCATGGCCTCACAGCTAACTGCTACTACTTCTTCCCCCACCTCCACCTGCAGAGCCAGAGGTTTAAAAGTAGTTTCAAATCATAATGGACTCTTCATTAATTTTTAAAAAGTCACTCTTGGGGTAGCTATCCATCTATCTCATTTGCCAGATCATCTCACAGAAAACACAATAAAGCTCAGTTTATTTCCCATGATTTGTTCTTAAATCGTAAGAAAGAGAGCAAGTTATTTGCTTCAATACTGTAGGTGCCAGTACTGATCCCACTTGAGGTAAGAGCAAACTCCCTTTCAGTTTAACCTTACTGGGCCACTTGGCTATGATTCTTTAGTCCAGGTACACGAGTGAGTCAGTCATAAGTTATGGAGAACAGCAAATCAAATTGTATCATTTTCCATTGGTGAGTAATAGACGGGAAATGTTAAATGTCATTACAGGGCTGGTTAACCATCTGGTAAAAGCTCCTGTATGAACAGTGCAGATGAACTACATTGAAATATTAAGGAAACATCAACTGAAGCTATTTAGCCCCTCCAGAGACCTATAGTTCACGCATGGTGGGCAGGTAATAATGTCCAATTATTCTGGAAACAACTAAACAAGTCACTGTAAAATTATCTCATTTGCACTGGATCCAACATTAAGTATTTTTAAAAATATTCATCATTCATTCCAGGTAACAAAACAAAACAACTAATCAATCTCTGAGGAACTACCCATAAATCAAAAAGCCATACTGAGAAGCTGGCTATTTTTCATTATTCCAGGAGTAATATTTTAAAGCTGACAGGCTGACGGGGTGGTCCAGGTCTGTGACACTATCACATCTGTGATGAACAACCAAGCTTTAGACAATCACAGTAGTAATTGTTAGAGTTACTCTAACAAGTTATCACAGAACTTGTGGAAAAATAAGACCTTTTTTTTTTAATCTACACTGACTTTACTTAGCAGATGAGTTAGTAAAATCAAGTCTTGGCCAAATTAAAGGCATTTTGTTATTACAACACAGAGAAAAAGATTTGGCTTTGCAGCCCCTTATGGTGAGTAGCCATAGGCTTTCATATAGGACTCATCTCCTGAACAGAAGTGTACCTTCAGCCTCTATTTAGTTCAGAGCAAGTTGATGTGAAAAAGTTAAAAATATTTCAGTGAATGGAAAATCAGGTAGTAAATTTAAGGCTACCCTGCTTATAAGTTGTGCACATTGATTGATTACCTGTTGGTGGTGATTGATAGCACATAAAAATAAAATTGTCCATTGCTTTACATCCCTTTCTGCTGAGGATGTAGTTCAAGACTCTATTAATGTCACGTAGCTGCCTACTGAACCAGGTGAAACCAGGATGGGTAGAGCTTCTGGTGAGTCATGCTGGATGCTCATCTTACCTCTTAAGACTCATCTAACTGTTGTCATAACTTAAGGTATGAGTGAGAAAATCCTGGAAGTTCTTTAAGCACAAGGCCAAATTCTGCACAGTCTGGGGATGATTGGTTATATATGCAAAAGGAAGATTCTAAAGAGAGCAGGCAAGGCAAAGAGCACAGAGTCTAAAAGCCTGGTTTAGCAGAGCAATGGTATTCAAGCTTTTGGTCTTCTGGTAGACATGTAATTTGTCACCTTTTAAATTTTTATTTATTTATTTATTTATTTATATTTTTTAATATAAATAGAGCAAATACCAGTTGCATATACAGACGGTTTGGGAATCATTTCTGTTTTGGATAGTTCGGTTTAGGAGAAAACTTCATCCAGGCTTGTGGTATAGCATAGTTTGCTCTTAAGAGACTCGCACACATGAGAGCAAGGAACCTCAGAAAGGAGGCTTTGAACATGGACCCTGAGCACATACAGCATTATACACATGCAGGAGCATCCAAGTCAGGTCTGAGCAGGCATGAGTTATCTCCATAGAGCACATATTAACCCAGGTATAATAATAATGTGTTTAGAAAACACCCTTTGCAATTTCTTGGCAAATGGTTTGACTATAGCTAAGTATGGGATGAGGAGGTTACAAAAATTTTGGGTGATAGGAAGTGAAGGACGGAATGTCAGAACTACCCACTGTTTTGTCCAGTTTGTTTAGTTCATAAACCAGGGAATTTCACATGTATAAGAGCTCAAGATGATGTCTAGTCACATGGGCAGAAAGACTTGACTGACTAATATGTCCAAAAGCTTCTGTACCCAGTGCCATGCTTAGATTTGACTCATAACTAGTTCAAATATTTGCTAACAAAAACTGGGGGTAGGGCAAGGAGTGTTACTTCTGTTTGCCTTCAGAAACACACAAAACCCCACTAAACTGCTGCTTTTGTCTCTATTTTTTTTTATTTTGCCCCATTTTTTTCACTTTAGCAAGTTTACCATAAGATACAAGTGCCTACTTCTCTCATTTTTGTCCACTTTCTTCCTCTGCTTCCCCTCCCCAATCATAATTTCTCATCTGTTAAATTACAAAGGATTTGCATGTTTTTACAAATTATCTCTTTCTTTTAAAATCCTGATGATACCAGAACACCAGAAGTTTTAGAAATCAAATTGATATATATTCAGATGTGCTCACTTGCTCAGCACAGCCTCTATTTTTGGATGTTTATTCTCTCTGTGCGAGCCTTTAAGCTTTGTTTACACACTGAAATCCTGTTGTGCTCCTCAGGCACCATTAGCAAAGCAGAAGTCATTAGGTGGCAATACTTTATCAATTGTAAAAAGAGACAGTTTGCAAATTCATACAGTAAAACTTCAGTTCTGGTTCCTTCAATCTGCAGCAAATTCTAAAAACAAATGCCACAGCACAACTCTACGTACTTTAGAGACAGCTTTTAAATCACAAAATGCTCCCAAAGGCGTACGGCTCCATAGCCGAGAGGTTTGTACTGCTGAATCTGAGGACCTCTCAGCAATATTCTCCAAGTGATCTTTGTTAAACTCTCAAACTGCAAATCTAAGACTACATCTACATCTACATTAGCAACCATGTGGCCTGATAAGAGTGGATTTATAGAGTGAAAAAATGGTGTTGAGTATCTGATGTGCAGATGATACATGCTTCAAGGGAATTTACTTCAGGCTACTTTCAGTCTGGGTCTGTGGATTGAATATGTAGAAATAATTGGAGAGCATTAAGACCAACACTGGAACACATTGTCTGGTTTCATTTAATCCAAAATGAAACCAGTTTGTGTACTCAGAGACTGCTCTGTGCTGTGAGCCAAAGCGTGGTAAGTGGCAATGATCAGGAGATCACTTATGTAGCTGCACCCTAATTAAGTGTCAGTCTGATCTACCAGGAAGGTTCAAATTCACATTTCCTAAGATAATTATTAGCAAATTAAATTGGAATAGTTATGTTTATGGTCCTAAAGAAATCTCACTGATATCAGAAATTGCCTCTGAATTGCCAAAGCTTTCCTGTCCCATTCTACAGATACTTTGATCAAAAATAAAGTGGAAATTCCAGTGTGTCCTTGCAAAATTCCTGTATATATCAAACCTAATGACTGAGGACTAGGGAGAGAATTTGAGCCAAGTCATGGTTCATAACTTGATTTTGAGCCTGTTCCAGTAACACCACCCTGCCTCACGCCAGTTTGATTTAGAGATAGGCTTTGTGCCCAGCATCTAATTTTGTATATAATTACAGATTTAATGTTGGAATATGGTCTTTGTAAAAGCAGGAACCCTCTGAGGAACCTTCAAACCATGCCAACAGTCTGAAAAACTGCTTAGGTTGAGACTCAAATGCTTGAAAAAAAAGACAAAAAAAGTGAAGATAATAGATTAGTACAGCTCAAGCATGTTCATTCTCCTTATCTGCTGCAGTACCTGCCCTTGGTCAGTGCAGGAAGCGATCCTCTATACAGACGTGTGCACAATGTTTAGATATGGAAGTAGTGGACTGAGATTAGGATCACAATAAAACAGGCTTGATTTCAACCTGTAATGTGAGGATTATTGGCTACACCTCAGAGATGTGTTTTCTTTTTGTGACTCCTCCTCCATTGGCATATGGATTGCTGAAAAGCAGGAGTTAGACCCTGCTAGTTAGCAGGACCGATTCTATAGTCCTTCTTCCTTGCTTCCTCCATCCTCAGCAATCTTTAGCCATGCTGCTTAGGCTTGTCCTCAATAACAAACTATGACTGGCAAGTTTCTGTACAAGTCCCATAGTAAATGGACAAGCAACTATCAATTTTAGACCCAGCGATGCAATGATTACAGCATTACACCTTCACATGTGCCTGTATCTTACATGTGCCTGTATCTTTTTACAGAAGATTGATGAGAAACCTGGCAGTACATTTCAAAATTATTCAATAAGCCTTAAGAATAACCCAAACAAGAACTGATTTCTTACCTCAAAAATTACACACAGAGGAGGCTTCTGCATAAACCTGATCACAAACTGTAACCAGATTGGTATCTGTTAAGATAATACAGAGGAACATAGTGTTGCAAATCTTAGAGCTGAAATTGAGACCACTGGCAACTTTACTCTCTCATGTTTCTGAATGATACAGCATGACTGGTTGTGTATTTAACAGGCACTGCCAACCTTAGCAGCCATATTGACTTCTGGGACTAGTAATATAACATACTTTATTGACTGGGTACTATTCAGAAAGTAAATCAGAAACACGTGGTTTTACTTTTCAAATAACCCACAAGGAGATGAAATTATTAAAAAAATATATAAGATCTTCACCTACAGATTTCTCAATAGTTTTGGTATCCTGAGGCAGTTCCTATTGATATAAAAGCTATTTTGCTAATGGTTACCTAGCAGTCAGTTTGCCACTTCTGGGAGGGGGGGGAATTGATGACTTAGTTACCACATGACTAAACATGCACCACAGTCTGTAAACCTATGTTACAGCCCAGAACTCACAATTGTCATTATCAGCATACTGTTCAGTTTAGCTGCAAATTATATTCCTCCATGTTCTTCGAAGTGCCATTTTTAAAGAAGTTATGTTCTGTAGCAAAGCCAGCATTCAGATATTCACATCCAAGCCAATTTTTAAGACTGACGCTCTGCTCCTATTAGGAAAAGAACCTCGATTTTTCTTTAAAATGAAACATTTTTTGGAAAGTCCTTCAGTTCAGGCTGTTACCATGACAAAAAAAATGGCCCTTTTTCACACAAGGGCTTTTAGAGAAAACTATTCGTGCACTGCACAAGCACAGGGAAACAGGGCATGCAGCTGAGAACAGATTTTGAACTGAGCCGTGTAAGCTGTTTCTCAGCTGCAGGACTTGGGATTGCTCCTAACTTCTGAGTCTCAGTTGCTCCTTGGCTAGGCTGAAGTCAGGTGAGCCTGCCCCACACCTCACTTCAAGGAGAGGAAAACCTGGCTATGTAAGACAAAAGAGAGCCCTGGTGCAGTGCAGCCAGGCCACTGGATTAAGTAGGGTGCCAGACGCTCCACGATAACACACAGTCTGAACACAGTGAGAAAAGCATTTTAGGAGTTGTACCTAATGGGAATGTGAAAACTGTGTGGGAAGATGTCTATGTACAGCTCTAACCTTTCCCTCAGGAAAAAGAGGCTATGGAGAACAAGCCCGGGAAGGTAAAACCAGAGGAAATATCAAACAAAATTTACCTCCCAGAGAGTAAATGCTTGAAGCGTACAAGATCGGGCACAAGGGCTCATGCTAGGCAGATTAAGTCAGTGAGATGCTCTGTGCCAGTAGTCTTCTAAATGAAAAGCCACCTCCTTGTGCCACTCTCTTGGTTTCTGATCTCCTGACATCCGCACGGTCTCCCAGATACAGTGCAGCTACCGTCTGTGTTGCCCAGCAGCTGCCTTGCAGGAGCCTCTGAGGCACTGAGTGCTGCTGAAGGCCAGCAGCTGCCTTGCCCCACTCCCTCTGATGCTGCTTCCAGCCCCTAAGCAACAAGGAACTACTTCATGCAAACCACAAGCAAGGAGAAGACTGTGCTGCAAAGACAACACTCCTTATGCTGCAAGGGTAAGGGGATAAGAAGAGATTGCAGAATCAGAGCAACTTTGGTGTTTCACAGGTAGAAAACAACCTCCACTAGTCACTCCCTTCATGAAAATGTTGATTGAAGAGTTTTGCTTTCACAGGATTTGGAGTTCTCCTTCTCCATCTCTATTATTAATAAATAAATAAATGTCATGGGGACATGTAGGCAAACTTTTTTCTTTGAAACCTAGAAAAGCCCAGCATTTTTAATTTTAATTTTTTTTCAAAGCATCTGACCAGCTCAGCTACTTGACTTCTGTCACTCTTACAATTGCGACAATGCAGTATGGCCAAAGACAGCTGTGGTCACAGGCCACCAATGTCATGTTACAGAAATCCATTTTTGCAACAAAATATATCTGCTAACAAAAAGTTCAGCACTTATGACATATATGTGGAATATAAAGGCTTAAGCAATACCCTGAAGGAGGCATTTTCTGTGAAAGATTAAGTACTGTCTGGTGGGGAAGATGAGCAAGTCTGCAACAAACCAAGGATGTGAAAGGACATAAAAAGATCACACATTAGCTGGTATTATAGAAAAAAATATTTAATTCACCCATTTAACAGAATGATGTTTTTCCTTTTCTTTTCCCTGTCACAAGACCCTTTTCTTTTACTTAACTAAAAGTAGCTGTGTATTAACTTGATCAAATGCAGGTCAGAGGTGACATTAAGAACTTATTTGCAAGTAATGCTTTAAGCTTGCAGAAAAACCAAAAGGATATGGAAGGAGTCAATCAACAGACATCTATGAAGATTATTTGGCTGTTTTAAAGCAAGAGAGAAGTCTCAGCGTGAATGCACCTATTTCCATTCCTCCTTAACTGAAGATTCAAATGTATGTACTACAAACCTCACTCAACTTGCCTGCTTTATAACTAGATGCAGCATCATCTGTATGATGATGAAAAAAACCCAAACAAAACACACACATCCCTTCCATTTTTGTGTACACATATGTGAGAGATCATAGTTCTTCACCTGGGATTCAAATCTTCTTGAACTAACTGAAGTGGTGGTTGACAAGAGCAGGTTAAAACAGGGTGGTGCACGAGGCTTGTCAAACAAGTCCTGCCTAAGATATCGCATTGTTGTAGTTCCAAGAAGCATTTCAGGAAGAGCATAAGTGGAGGTTAGCCATGATTCATCAGCTGTCCATTTTAAAGTAAATGTCTCCAAATAAGAAGGTAGAAAATCCTGGGGAAAATAGAAACCTCTTAGCTCCTTACAGGGAGTTAGATCGTGGATGGACATCTCTGGTGGTTTCACCCACAGGTAAGACCATGTGGTCCTTCACTCACTCCCTCCACCAGATGAGATGGGAAGGGAATCACAACAAAGGGGCACAGATTAGCATGAGGACAGGGACAGTTCCCTCACCAGTCATGGCCATGGGCAAAACACACTCACCTTGGGGAAGAAAAATCAATTTAATTTGTTACAAATCATCCAAGTAGGATAGTGAGACATAACAACCACATCTTAAGGCATGCTCCCCAAACCCCTCCCTTCTTCCCGAGCTCAAATCACTTTGCTCCTGATTTCTCTACCTTCCCCGCAGTGGCACAGGGGACAGGGAATGGGGGTTGCAGTCAGTTCACCTCTGCTGCTCTTCCAGGTATGAAAGTCCCTTCTGTGGGCTGCAAAGGAACAAAGCGTTCCAACACAAGCTTCCCATGGAGTCATTGGACCTCTACAGGCTCAGGTCCCGGCTCTGGCATGGGGACATCCATGGGCTGTAGATGGGCCTCCGGTTCAGTATACCTCCTCACCCCTCAGCTCTGGGGGTCTACCCCTGCTCTGACATTGAACAACTCTGTGGTCTCAATTTCAGTCACACATGCCCTCAGGCTTGGCTTTCTGCTCCAGCGTGGACTCCTCCATGACCTACACATGGGTATGTGCTCTGCCATTGAACTTCCATGGGCTGCAGGGACCTCTTTTGCCTTCTCCTACTCCATGCGGTTGAACTGGGTGTCTGAGGTTCTCTGTTCTCCCCCTCTTCCTCTTTTCTCCTGGTAACAAAGCTCTCTCTTTGTTTAGGTTATGGTTGTCTTTTCTTCAGGTCAAAGGCCTCTCCTCCAGGTTCTCTTCACCTTCTTCTTTTCCATACAGTCCTTCCTCTCATACATATGAATTAGAAGAAGTGTTTCTCTGCTGCTAATTAGCTCAGCCTGGGATGGAGGCGGATACACCTTGGAGCCAGAGGAGCTTAGCAAAGCTCCTGGCAGGGGCCATCACTGTAGCCCCTTCCCCCACTACCAAAAACAGCCCTTCCCCACAAATCTAACACAACATTCGAGAACATGAGTAGAGAGCTTATGGGTAAGATCTGCTCCATTTCTCCCTTCTTCCCTGCTGATGGCATTCAGCATGTTGTATGTCTCTCCCATAAACAGTTACTTCAGAGATGTTTAAGAGCAGCTGTTTCCATATGCATGTGCCCTCTCCCTTCCCAAATTCCACAGGCGCAGACAGCACAGTGGAGCAGACAGCACTCAACTGGAGCTCCTCAGCTAAGGAGGTACAAGCCTACCAGGTGAGAAGGAATAGCTGTCTCACAGCCATTATCCTCAGGCAACATATCCCACTGCAAACAACTTGGTTTGGGCTGATTTCCACTTCCCCAGGCTATCATTAAGATTCAAAACAAATAAACTGAATCTGCAATGGGAGAGTACTGCTTTTTGCAGTGTCTAAGTTCCTCCAGGAGAGTGCTTCCTATAGCAAGTCCTCCAGTCAAAGGTGCAGGCTAAAGAGTTTCAAATAAAGTTTCTTCAAACTCAGAATCCACATATTTGTGCTTCAGACATTAGAAGAGCCACTGCCTTCCAGTAGCTTTCCTGAGCAGACCCGTCACTGGCTGACTTGGCACTCCACAGGGCTGTGAAATTCCTCCCTTCTCCATTTTAACCTCCATGCTTGGCAATAGCTGGAATTGGTTTTCAGAAGCAGAAAATTTCATTTTGGCAGCAACCCAAGGGCAATTTATGAGAAGTCAGCTGAGCTTGGGTCTCAATGCTATCACCACTTACCAGGGTTTAGTGAGCCTGAGCAGACAATTTGCCTTGGGTCAAAAAAGCATTAGTCCTTTCACACAGGGAAAAATACTACTATGCTTCCTCCTGCTTGACTTTGTCCATTCTTGACCTTACTAACAATTAGGATTTATTGCTAGAATTATTCATAACTATTCCAATATCTGCTGTTTCACAGGCACTGCAAATCAACATCCATAGCCTATAGTTAATAGGGTTCCTCTGTATGAAAATCCCCCCAAAGGAAAATCATGTCACAGCAACACTAGGAACAAGAGGTATTACACTAGGAACAAGGGGTATTATTGCACTGTATTAATTGTACAGCAGGATGATTGTGCATTGGTGTGGCTAGTAACACACATACAAATTGCTTCAGAGTTCAAAAAAATTAACCTATCAGTCTTATAATGGGCAGAAGGTTTCTATGCCTCATGGAAGGAGCAAATTTTAATGACATATCTTAAAGAATTATTCTTTCCTAATGTCTTATATATTTCAAAGTACAGTCAATTTTATATTTCTAGAAATAGTTGGTCATACACCTCTGCTGTTTGCTGAAACAGAAAGCTTTTCAATCCAAATTTGGAGACATAAAAAAAGAAAAAAGACTGTTAGATCATCTGGTCTGTCCTTTGCCAACCCAGAACTGTTCCCCAAGGTTGCTAGTGGTTTATTCGCTGCACTACTCAGTGAGTCAGGCAGTGGGACCTAGTGCGTCACCTTGGGGAGACTCTTGCACAGTTCAGTAAGACTCGTCTGCTAAGAAAGTTTTCCTAATATTGTTTTATGTAATGATGAGATCAATAGGGTGGATACCTGGCTTACCCTAGTAAGAGCTGTTGCTGGGTTCCCTGCTGCATTTCAGTTTTAATTTATAACCCCCTAATCCACTTTACATTGAACAGTACTGTGCTTCCCTTAAAAAACCCCTCATGCTAGCCCTGTACATCCATCACAGAATAAATAAAATAGCGAAATGCTCAAATACCTGACCTGCTTGTTCAGGCTTTGTGAAGGCTCTGCCAAGTTTGCAGTTCAGATGTATATCAAACATCTGAAGGAGGCATTCTCTCTTACCTCAGCGCCTACAATGTTTTATTTCAGAATTTTTTGTTAAATACTAAACCTCAGGATTATTAATATTCTTTGTGAGAGACAGTCCCTTGAAACAGTATAACAAGCAGACTTTTATAGATTTGCCAAGACTTGATGATATAGTGGTAGCGAGATTTTTTTTACTTTTAAGAAATAAATCAAGAGTGAAATGTCTGCGTCTGAGATAGGTCCGGAACATGGGATCAGGAAAGCTCCAACAGCTGTGAGCATGGACAGAGAGGCTGGGTGACTCTGAACCCACATCTGGATTCAATGTTGGGCCGGTTCCTCTCTTTCTTTGGAATGATTTGCACCAAACGCATCAGGCCGAAACATCCATGACCTTTCCAGGGAGGCAAGGACAAGGAGCTTAGCGACTAATGCAAAGATCTGCCTTTTGCAGATTTGGCATTTCCTAAAGGACCTTTACTGGGAAGAGCTTCCACAAAACAGAGTGAAGATTTATAGCCTTGCATTTCACAAAGAATGTTGGTTAAGTCAAGTCATTTAATAAATGCTTCATAATGGTACAGCATGGTGGTAAACAAGCAAGTTTCCAATTCAGATATAGACGTCTCCAATGTCCTCAAGGCAATTCAGTGTTTTGACCCCATTTTCTTTAGGAAGGGGTGCGCACTTACGAGACTCAACCAGTCAAAGGCATCATCAAGTCTTTACTCATCTATCCGACAGCCCCAGCGGCTGATCTCCCAAGGCGCCAACACAACAGCCGCCCACGATTCTTCCCTTGAAAACCTGAGGAGGTTTGTGGCCGGAGAGCTCAGCTCTGGGGCATCGCCTGGCTGCCCGGGAGCGCTGCACCCCACCGCTCAGCCCCGGCCCCGGCCCGGGGTGGTGTCGCCCACGGGCAGGGACACGGCGGGACGGGGCGGGAGGCTCCGCGGCGGGAGGCGGGGGCACCTGAACCGGCGGGGCACACTGACATCTAGTGGGTGTTTGGGAAAGTACTTGGTTGTCTTCGCTTGCAACAATCGGGGAGAAAAAAGTGCGAAGCGTTTCACAGCCCACTGGTTTTGAGCCATCAGCAGATGTATGAAAAGTGCTCTTGAAGTCTGCGCTGAGGCGCTTGGCTTTACTGCTCCCACTCAGCCATGCCTTGCTGTCTGACAAGAGAACATCCATCCCCAACTTCACACTGTTCTGAGGTCAGGTGAAACTCTGATCATGTTCACCGGTTTGTTTTTCAAGGCCCAATAAGCAGAAGCTGCAAAGTATTTCATATGGATAGGGAAAGTGTAATTTTCATTTTTGTTTGTGGAGATAAAGTGTTTTCCAAGAAGGGAAGTGTTAATTGTGTCTACAAAGAACCGTAGTTCCTGGGAGCCTTCCAATGCTTTTTGGGTTGGCAGCTGTTATGTTCACCGAAGTCCAGTAACTACAACACAGGCCATTTTATCTTCTCTAATTGAAAGTACATATTTAAGAATTAAGGATTTGAAGAGAAGGAAACCTTCATTCCTCAAAGGCTTTCATCACTATACCCGTAGTATTTCATAAGTGCCGATGTGGGATTGACCTTCATGGTTTTCCGCAAAAGCAGCTCCAAAAGAAAGTAAGATTGCTCTATACCACCAAATTATTTTGCGGCCTTTCTCCTCCTCCCACTCCATCCCCGTTACACCCAGCTTTCAGAACACCAAGGCAAACGGAGGGTCTAGAGAAGAATATTTATACTTGCCTAAGGTGTACTGTTTCTGAAACAGCTCGGGCATTAGCAGAGAGAAAGATGATCCTCTTCCCTGTCCCAGCTCTATTTTGGCCACAGTTTCCACCTACTTTCCAGGTGCAGTCGATAACTCCCCTTTTGGAGTCTGAGAAGGAAAGACAACTCCAAAGGCTATAGCCAACCCAACATACCTACCCGCAAAGGGAAGTGGCTCCCTGCACAGGAATGTAGCAAGAGAAAGGGATGAGGAAAAACAGAGGTAAAATACTTCCAGTTACATACTCCTAATACAACTTTCTTCCTTAGTTTAGCTACACCCCTCCAAGTTCATGTTACAAAAAAACAGGGGCTCTGGTATTGGATTTGAAGGAAAGTGGGGTAGGAAAACCAATTACCTATCCTGATCTGACACTGAAGGCTGAACTGTCATGCTGTAAAGGATATTGCTGTAGGTAAAAAGGGAGTTAATGACATGGACTAGACTGAAGGACCCCTTATTAGCCAGTCATGCCCAGCTGCACTGTTGTCTCCATCTTGGTGATCACCACTCCAAAGCTCACAGGCTCCTTGTCTCTAGGAGACTGTAAATAGTCATCTGAACTTGAGGCTCCCATTCCAGCATTGCATCCTCCACCAAATAGTTAGGCATGCTCTGTTTTCTGACACCTCTCCTCCCATGACAAATTTAGATAGCTTGGGTCATATACTCCCAGCTGGTTACTGACACAAGACTCCTCCTAAGCAAAGGATCTGCCTACAGCATTTATATGTGGGAAGATGTGTTTCTAATTCTTGCTTTCAAGGTCTCCTTGAGCACTGCCCTCTGGTAGTTACTGGGCTTGTGCCCCGCAGCATCTCCTAGTGATCCATGTCAGACGATATGAGAGAGTCCTGTAGGAAACCAGCTGATGCAGGCAGCGGATCAGCTCCTCACTCAGCGTAGGGCAGGACAGCCCTGCCCGGTGAGTGTGTCACTCACTGCCTGTGGCTTCCCAGCAGCGGGTATACGGTTTCCCTTCGCGACGCAGTACCTCTCAGCTCTAATCAAGTGTGTGATGGCATTACCCTTTAGCACTTGTAGCCCACCAGGGATTATCACCAAGAGCTTCTGTGCTGTTTCTGAAGCGTGTAGAGGCGAGTTGCCGGGATGTCAGAGAGCTGTACAGAAAGCGTAAGTCACTGTGGTGGAAAACAGGCACTTCTTGTCTTTCCTATTAGAAGTGTGGATGAGAGAGAATGAATAACAAAGCTTGCTTGTGGTGTTTTCCTAAGCTGATTGTTTGCAAAATGAAATATGTAAACTTAACCCATGTATCTGTCAGGACTTTTTAATTAGCCAGGGTTTAAAAAAATTTCAGCTCCTACATAGTTGAGTTTATAAAAGTAGTTTACTTAAAAAAGTAGTTTACTTAAAAAACACTAAGTTTACTTAGTGCTCTTCCAAACTAAGATTTTCCCCTATCTCAAGTTATTAATAAAAGGGAACAAAGTGAGGGCAACATCATGTTTTTAGAAGATATGAGACTTCAGGGAGGGAGGGAGGGTGAGTGCTTTTCACGTAAGAAAAAACAGAGTCTATTCTAGCCTGCCTTGAACATAGAGGGCTGTTTTATCTGTTTGGCATTGCTCCTGTTTGTAACTAAATAGAACTAGCAGATGAAATATTGTGATATCTTGCTGATTGCTTCTAAACAGCTTCCCTTCCGTGACTGCAGAAGTCAAGATCAGGAGTTTACACAGAATTTTAGGTCCAGCAGTGAAAGGCTGAGAATTTTTAAAGAAGGAAAGAAAAAAAACCCACAGTACTCTACATCAAAATGAAAATCAGGCCAAATATGCACAGATGTGCAAAGTTTTGCAGTAGTTGTCACAGAATATTTACATTATTTTTGTACAAGCTTCAGGTTTTAGAGTACATTTTCTTGTTCACTTCACATCATATGTTGCCAAAGGTCCATGGAGCCTTCCTGGCTTTTGAACATGTGCAGACAGTTCTGACTAGCAGAAACAGTTTGAAAGGAGCCAGAAAACTGATTCACACACTCCTTCTGCATACATATTGAACACACCTCTGCCAAGCACTAACCTAAACAGAGCCAGCCTGTAATAAAGCCCAAGAACTTATTAATTCACAGAGTGCAGAAGCAGGTGCTGTGAGTCTGCTGCTCCTGCAGTTTTGGTTTGTGCTTCTCTTGTGATAGTTTTTCCTACTCTCATTTGACTGTTAGGGTAGAACTTACCTTTCCAATACACTGTGATGAAGTGAGCTGTAATTAGCAAGGGAACTCAAGAACTGAGGATATTAAATTCACACTCTTGAGGCACAAAAAAACTGCCTACCTTTCTACAGTTATTACAGAAGCCAGCAAAGGGGAATCGGGACGTCTACCTTATTAAGATCCAGTGGCCTACATTTTTGCTTGAGGGAAGTGCTGATGCAGTAACCTGAACCCCATCCCATTATTTTCCTAGCTTTCTGCCAGCGCAGTCTATTCAATGTAACACCTTGGTGGTGAATATCCCTCAGCTCACTGCTTGCATTCATGCAGCAATGCACCTCAGAGCGGTGGTGGCACAGCGAGATATGCACAAACCCTTCTCCATTAGAAGTTTCCATTTTTCCTGTCCAGATGAAATTCTACTTGCGGGTGTGGGATGCTTATTGGCGAGAGAGAGCTAGAGACTAGTAACGTATGCTGTATAAAAGGTCAAGCAAAAAATCTCATATAAGAAACACTCAGGATGAGGGAGGATTTAGATACAGGATGAAAGTTGTAAAACTGGCTTTAATATTGTTATTATGCTTCCATGGGAGGGAAAGAATATGTTAACAATTTTATGTTAAAGGCAAACACGATACAAAAGTAAGTTTCTGAAGATCATCATGCCTCTCCTCAGGCTGTATTTCTTTCTTAAGTAATAACTAAACTTCCTTCACAAGAGAAGTACTCATTAGTTAAAGAAAGTCAGTATACAATGGTATCTCAGTTCCTGAGTTGTACACGTATTTGTGCAATTGAAATAGCAAATGTCATCACTGGGGCTGCATTTGTCTATTACAATAATTGTCTGTTAGACCACTGTTCAGTATAAATCTGTGACCTGGATGTTACTTTTCCCATGTAGTAACATAGAGCAATTTGGACTATGAAATATATGCTGAAGTTTTGTTTCCTGAGGGTTATGTCTTCACTTTGCTTATGCACCACTTCCTCCACAATAATTTTGAACTTCTCAGCCAGCTTCAACCAGATATGAGAGAGCAGAACCTTCTAAGGTATTAGGTTCCTACATATTTTATGAAAGTAAGCAACTAGGCAGAGAAAGCTGTCCCTATGAATGCTTCCAATGCAAGGAAGGCAGCAGCAGAACTGCTTTTGCTAAACACCACAGAGACACCACATGGGACAGAGACAGCACAGCTCCACAGGAAACAAGTTTTTTGGGCCCTCTTCTTACTAAAACACAAGTACTTGCTGCTCACTCTGTTACAGTCCAGGTGTCCTCTGTAATGTGAGAACTGGGACTGTCCTGTGAGACAGGGGGTCCTGAGAGCTGCAGAAATCCAGCATTTCAGGAGCCCACCTACAGCTGTACAGGATATTCAAAGGGAGATGGGTGTTGAATCTAGGTGCCACCTTATATGCCAGTTGCTCAAAAACACCTCAGCTTCCTAAGAAACAAAAGTACCACAGGTTACTAGCTTCAACCCCGTGATAGTGAAACTATCACAAACCCCTTTCCCCCAATTTCCTTGGACTTAGCTTGCTGAATTGCCCCCAAAGAGATAAGTTTTTAGGAAAGCAGAGTCAAATCTTTTCTGTTTCAGGTTCTTCTGGAAAGAACAAAAAGTAAACATTATCTAGCATAAAAAGACCTGAGAACCAAAACCATAGTCACATGAGCTTTCACTCCAGCTACAAAGCAACTTGGCTGTGCTCAATTAAGGCAGCCACAGCTGGAAGACTGAGGAACTTCAAAACTCCTAGTTTAAACAGAGCTCTCACAAGGAGAAGTAAGTAAATGGTATGATTTTTACATGCTCTGCACTGTCCTTCTGTTAACCCTCCTTCCCCCAAATGTAGAAAGACTGAGTCTCAACCTGGTTCTCCCCACTCTCTTCTGCATTTAAATTCCCAGCAAGGCAGAGCTGGGGACTCTTCCCCTCTCCATCTTAGCAACCCAAACAGGTGGGGACACCTCTCTTTCCCTGCTTGGAGCCCTGACTCTAAACTTTTGAAAGATGTAAGGTCTGTAACAAAGTTAATAACATTTGAACTTTGTTTCTGGTGCCTCTCATATTGCATCTAGTCTTCCTGCAATATTATCTATTGAAATTCTTGATATAGGCTGAAAATACCTGCTGCAAAACTTGAGATTTTCTGTTTGATATCAAATTTTCAATATTATGCTAAATTCTGTACAGACAGAACATTTGTTCATCAGTGCACATACTCATGGGAGTATGTGAACATCAGTGTATGTTAAAGTTCTTTACAAAGATAATGCTAATGGAAGTATTTAACTGGCTATCATTACAAACCTGGAAAAAGGATGCAAGAGGAAAAAGACTTCAAACACTTAGATCCTGCACAGAAGACTTTAATCCCTTTCACTGTTAGTCTCAAAAGAAAGTAAAGAGAAATAAACCCAAAACCACTCTCTGTTCACTCCCCAGAATCTAACACATCATGAGCTTGAGTGAGAACTATTATTGCTTACCCTTCCTTTTGCAGGCAGTAGTTGCTGCCATAAATCCCTGTGTCTGACTGATGAGGTAAAGACAGCTTTTCAACCTTCATTCCATATTGCTTGACTTTTACAGCTTTAAAAATTATGTCAATATTGCCTTTGCAGAATAACATTTTTGTAGTTCTCTTTGGGTCTGTTCTAAGTTTACTTAAAAATAAAAGAGTTGAAAATTAATTTGTGCAAAAGAAAAAGTAGATCCTTAAATCCTTTCCTTTTGGAAAGTAAACTGAAGTGTGTGCTTAGCAGTGCTGGTAGTTAAGGGGTTTCTCATATTCCTCCTTTTCCCAGGAGGAAGAAGGTGATTTGCAAAAGCCCTTATTATATAGGAGGATCCACTTAGAGCGTTTGAGGACATGAATGCAATCCTAAGATGTGAGTTCTGGCATTCTTGTAGAGATTCCCTTGTTAGCACTACTTATCAGCACCACGCTTCTAGAAAAAGCTGCTTATAAAGAACTGCCTCCGTTTGCAATACTCAACAACCAACAGAGTATTGCTATTAGTCACACCAAACCCAGAACGATGTTAAATATTCTTCAGAAAGGGAATATTATCCTTTGAGTCCTATCCATTAAGTCAGGTAGAGAGGCAGGCCTCATAGCAAATTGCCCAGTGCTCTTTGCAATGGCTTGTTTTTTGGATGCCATACAAATGCCAGTCGTTGAGCAGTAGAGCTTTCAAAAATTGTTCTGAACAAGAAAATTAGATCTTGAAGGTAATAGTACCTTTCCTGATGGCTTCAGCAAGAACTGAATTTCCTATGTCAGAATAGCTCTGAATCTATTTATAACCATTTATAGCCACAAACTGAAATTTACAGCTTATATGAAACGAGCTGTAGAAAGAAAACACTCAGTTCTGTGCCACCGACTGTCCTCCTTGTTCTCGTCCCACCACCACTTCATCTCCCCTCCAGAAAGCTAAACTAGTCACAGAGTAACTGCAAGAAAGATACCATGGAATTCCAGCAGTTGGGAACTGAAGGTGGGTCATCTGGTTGTAAGGCAGCTATACTTCCCTCTACAGCATCAACGTGCACTCCTTGGTGGGAAATCGACCCAGAAGGTCCAAGCTTTTGCTATATTACCATAATCATAGAATCATAGAATGGCTTGGGTTGGAAGGGACCTTAAAGATCATCCAGTTCCAACCCCCCTGCCATGTGAAGGGACACCTTCCACTAGACCAGGTTGCTCAAAGCCTCATCCAGCCTGGCCTTGAACACTTCCAGGGAGGGGGCATCCACAGATTCTCTGAGCAACTGTGCCAGTGTCTCACCACCCTCACAGGGAAGAATTTCTTCCCACTATCTCATCTAAACCTGCCCTCTTTTAGCTTAAAGCCATTTCCCCTTGTTCTGTCATTAACTGCCCTTATGAAAAGTCACTCCCCAGCTTTCTTGTAGGCCCCCTTCAAGTACTGGAAGGACACTATAAGTGGTAGTTTCAGTTTGCTATTTGTATAGGGAAGTACTGGTCAGTAATAATAAATAAGATAGAATAAATTTTGCCTGCTCTGTTTGAGTTAAACAGCAGGAGAAATATGCTGGGTTTGATATTTTCTACCACACTAGCTTTATTTAAGAGAGTTAGCACTTAGTACATCTTCTGTGATGTTTTGTGGGAGGATAAATCCCTATTTTTCAGGTTCATACAGGTACCTAATCAAAACACCCTTTCTGATAGGGACCCTGGAAACATTTCCAGTTGATTTTGAAATCTTCTCAATACGGGGAGTTGTGTGCCTCTGTGTGTTTACCCACAACTCCTTTAGTTGAATCTCCAGATAACTGAAAAGGAAAAAAAAAAACCAAAACAAAACAGCTTGAATTTAAGGAAAACAGGAATAAAATTTGCTGCGTGTAGTGGAGTTTTTATGGAGTATTTGCTGCTTAAATATACAGTGAGAGGCACACTGTGAATATTTCTGCTGAATCCTGTGGTACAGACTTTTATGGAAAGGATGTAGCTCCTAAAGTACTTAACTGTTTTGGAAAAAGTTATCCCCTGTCTTCTGGGATACTTCCACACAGAAAGGACTTTTTGTTTGGTTGTTTTTTTTTTCTTAGCACAAAAGCAGAGAAGCCAAGTGAACTACTGAACCTTCCACAGTGGGACTGTGAGTCAGCCCCAGTGAGAATCTAATCAACAACCTGCCATCTTGCCTGAGCTTTAGGAGGATGGAGGAGGTTTCATTTACTTTATCTCTTCTCAGGGAAAGTGCCTGTCACTTGGTTTCTGATGCCAAGTAAATAATGGCAGATGGAATACCAAGTTCTTGCTTTTAATTAAACCACATTTCTTTCTGAAATTGTACTCAGCAATTGGGAATGCTTCTTCCCTGCACATAAGATCTGTTCTGTGCACTTTAGACTCAAAGAATCCTTGCATGTATAAAATTTTCAAAAATGTCCAAGAGATGTAGGAGCTTTAGCCACTGCAATATAAAAAGATAGACTCCTAGATTTAGGAGATTTCTTTTGGTGCTTTAGAAAATTTTAACTGCTGTCCCTACTGATCATAGTGAGAGGAAGAAAGAAGAAAGATGGACTGTGAGCCATGCCTGGACCATTTCAAGATTCTACAGCTGAAAGACAGGATTGCAGAAGCCAGTTGTTTAACTGGACCAGGAGTCCAGAGGGAGTGCAGAGCTCTGGTGTGAAGTGCTTTCTTTGGCATGTCCAACTCAGGAGACAAGTCTCATGAACCAGCTACGGGTTCTGAGTGCCTTTTTGTGGTTAACTCCATCTTGAGAACGTATTGCTTGCAATAGTCTAACTTGAAGGTGATGAAAGCATAGTTTGCTCAGCCAAGTTCCACATCCAAATGTGAAGGGCACAATTTTCTGGCTAGCTTCAGATGAAATTAGGTGTTCCTGTTGTTATTTTGGTTTCCTGAAACAGAAAGAGCAATGGGAACCTTAAGTCCACATCCATCTTAGCTGCAGGAAGGCCAGTCCTTCCAATAGGGATGAAACCACAGCTTCTGCAGACCTGTTGTTTCTCCCTTTTCACTACACCAAATTGCTTTCTCCCAGTTATTATCCAGAAGAGACTTCCTTTTATCTGGTTTTCCACTTTCTTCAGACTGCAGACAGGTAGGAAAACTGTTGCCAGGGCATGGGAGCGAGCAGGGACTAATGCTGCTAGGGTAGTAGTGGCCCATAACTCATGGGGTCTTGTTTTCCTGGCTCATGGCTGGACACAGCAAACAAACAGGAAGAGGGTGATGAGAATGAAGAATTTCGTAGCCAAAATTCTGAGAGAAAATTAAGAGGCACAGGAACTGTTTTGCCTGAGTCTATTTATTGTGAGACCACTGAGATGACCTATATGATCAGCCAGCCCCTGGTGTCAGATCGCCCTGTTCTGGAAAGGCACCTGTTTCTCTGGTTTGGGGTGCTCCCACCAGCTGGCTTTCTTCTGGTGCCAGCATAGATCTCTTGCTTGCTGCTGAGATCCTGCCAGCTCCTACAGGCTGCATGTCATGGATCATTGATAATGCAGCGCATTTCAGCAGCTTCTCAAACACTTGATTGCAGATTGTTGTTGTCAGTTTTTCTCAGAAATGAACCTTACATGGTTTTTGACACTTACAGAAACAGTCATCACTCAGACAGTTGAGAGTCACTACAAGGCAATACTGATGGATTTTAAATTTGCCCTATTTCTGGCATTTCAGAGTACTTGGTGAGTCCTTTTGCTCAGACCATACTAAATATGGAATATGTTATCATCAGTGCAGTGAATTCCCTCTCTAGGTTCAGAAGTCTTCCTGTGTTGAAAAGACAGGTAATGTAGAGCAAATCCAAATGAGTAAGGTGATTATTATGTTTGTCTCTTGTATGTATTAGAAGATAATACAATTTTAAAGTGCTAGTTCTAGTATTATTAACTTGGTTATTTTCACTTCTGAGCTCTTACTTGGAAAGACATGTATTGGATATGTCATGAGAGTAGTTTTTTGCTATTTATTTTTAATGTCTGTAAAATCTGCAAATGCTGAATGCACCCTTATTTAGTTTGCAATTATCCTGCAAGAGCAGTGCTTGTTGTCTTGGCCACATTTTTCCATGATTGTAATTCTCTTTTGGTAGGCTTCCCAGATAGCAAAAGATGCAGCCACACGGTCTCAAAATGCAATGAGCAGCCACTATCAAAACACAAAGCCTTGCTTTCCTGATATTTGAGAACACGTCCTGGAGCCTGTCCTGAAGGCTTGCTGCTAGGGTCTGTCTGTGGAGATTTGGGCTTAAACTCATGCTCACAGAAGGGATCTCAGCTCTGTCTGGAGAAGCTTCCTCTGCAGGAAACGGGAAATGTGGGAGTTTGGTCCAAGCACTCCTCCCAATCTGCTGTGTGATCACACATCCCTCTACCCCCATTTCTCCTTTTGTATGACATGGGTCATACTGTCTACCTTCTTCTGTAAATCTGAGATTGAGGATTGTCTGTAGGCAGGTACTGAGTAGATCTTATGTGTTCACTGAGATGAGCATATAAAGACTGTATAGCAGATGTGTCTCAGTTGTCCTTGGCCTGGGGGAGCAGGTACGTACCCCAGTGTTCACACACCTCATGTGCCCAGCCTGACTTACACAGCCTTTCCTTTTCACTGCAGGGTGGGGAGGACCCCAGACACATTAGCTAGCATCCATTTAATATGCTGTATTCCACATGGTGGCTATCAAAACCCATTTCTTCTCACCTGACAATATCATTTTTAAAATGAATAAGATTGAAGATTTTCTATTCCCAAACAAACAATGGTAAAAGCTTTTACTGACCTATTGCCACTTGCCTGAGGACCTGGAAATTGCATGTCACTCAGTGAGCCATTATAGATTTTGCACGCACCCTCCTGTGGGTGAGAGCTCTCCCATCCTGCAGACAGTGACAGGAGGATTTGCAACCGGCTCCCCATATCTGGGGGTTCCAGCTAGGAGGCAAAACCGATTCTCAGCCAAGGTTTGCCAAGCTGTTTGCTCCTGGAGAGTTGGTAGTAATTTTTCTTATCTGCTCAGAGAGGGAAAGAAAGAAAGGCCCTAATGTAGTGACCTCTCCTTTAATGCCCAGAAAATTCCCAGTGTCCCCGGCTCCCATGGATTTCAGCAGTCACTCAACAACTTACGAGTGATGGTGTCTGCTGCACTCTGAGCCTTGCTTAAATTTTTGGTCTCTTCATCCTCAAGCACATATTCATTTATCTGCTTAAATAATTTTGTCAATCTATTCTGATTTATGCCTGCAGCAAGTAGAACACTTTCTGCATATGGGTCTCTTTGGGTTTGCAGTCTGAAGGCAGCCAGGGGTAAGGAGAAGCTTGTCTTACTCTCTCACAGGTATGCCTCTCTCTGCAGTTTCTCTCTGAGAAGGAGCTCCACAGTCATGAAAATCTACTCAAGCAACATCCTTCTTGAGTTTTTGCTTTTAGTATATTTTTAGTATATTTTTTTCCTGAAAAGTGATTTCAGCATCTGGTACTCCCAGGACCAAAGTGAATTGCTCTGCAGCTCAAAGGGGTTTGAAGTTCAGTTTGCTTTCATGGTGTGCCCAGAAGCAAGCCTTGCAACTGTAATTATTGTCAGATAATTTTTCATTTTATTGATTTAAGTTTTCCGCCATATCACTGATTGTCAATAAGGACTTTTTTTTCCCTGGACCATGGGGTGTAAGGCAAAATAACTTATATTCTAATAAAACAGTAATAATTGAATGGTGATATACACAGATGTGGCTGGTGAGATTTCAGGATTATTTTCTCAGTGGAAGTTTCACAATTCCAGAAATCTGAATTTGTCATTTAGTTTCTGTTCAGGAATTGCACTCTTCAGCCTAGGAATATGTAGTTTTTACAAACAGAATCTAATAGAAATAACATACGTCTTTTTTAAAACAATATTTGGTAATAAACCCAGACCTCCAGTATTTTAAATATATGTATAAAGCCTTAGTGCCAGCTACTCAAAAAACATGTACAGACCAGCAACACAGGATCAGATTCTTCTACTGTTCCTCAGCATGAGTTGTTTTTAGCTTGGACTCAAGTCTTTTGAGGCTAATTTGCAATCAGATAAAACTCAGTGTGAGAAAGAGCAGCAGAACTGGACCCTGAGTCACCTAGTACTTAGCAAAAATTGAAAAATATCAGAGACATCTGAAATTTTCATGCAATACTGGTGGTCACCATCAAATAATTATTATTAGAGTGGTAACAGTGAGTCTTGGCTTCACTGGCCTTTCACTACTTTGAGTAAACAGTTAGTTGCCAGATTATTATTATTATCTTGGCACTTGATGCAAAAAACTTGTAGTTTTCCATGTTTCTTAAAGCTAAGTACACATTTATTGAATGAAAGCATTCATTAAATATATGAGGACAGATTCTCAACAGGCATTAAATAACTTTTACCTCCATTTGCCAGGAACTCTTGCTTGTTACAGTTTTTTTATGCTGAGAACTGCATGCTGCCTAAGTGGAAAATGGTGGAAAATGAAAATATGTGGAAATGCAGCTTCACTATGAAAAGTCAAATAATTTTATATCTCCTGATATCATGTGTATTTGAACTCCGTGGTTCTGGATTATCCTCACAGTTGCATCTATATTGCAAGTTCATGAAGAGCAGCACAGAAACATTAAATAGGGAATGACTATCCTAATACAGGAAGAAAGGTGCATACAATGAAACTAGGATATTGCAGGTTCAGAACATTGAGAAAAAAAAGTGCTGTACCCTCTGCCACAGGTCTTAAACACTTGAATGGGTTCAAAAAGTAATTCAACAAAGTAATAAAAGAAAAAGTCATTAAGGTGAAACACTAAGATAACATTTCAGGGTCAAGAAATCTGTGATCATCAGTTTACAGGGAGAGCATTCTGGAAAAGCAATACTCTATGCTTTTCCTATTTTTACTTTTTCCTAAACCTCATCTATTTGCACTATTGGGACAGACTACAGGAGTGGATGTACCTTTGATCTAACTCAATAATCTTTTACATTCCTACATAAAACTTTTTTTTTTTTTGAGCCAAAGAATGAGAAAAACTTACACAAAAAGACTACTGCATATTGAGATACACACTTAAAATATAAACAGGGTCTAAACCTAACCTAAATCTCCCAAACTAGAGGTCTTCAGATACAGGATTTGGTGTGATCCCATCAGCAGACATACTGATGGCACACAGAATTCCTAGATGTAGGAATATCCTAATTTCAGAATTCAGGCTGATTAAAATTAGATCTAGTGTTTGTAGTATTTGGTAAAACTTTGCCCATTCCACTTTTCATCAGGAGAATGGGGTAAAGCCTGAAGCCCTCCTCAGCTTTCCTCACCCCAGCTCAACTTCCATCAAAACAAGACTTTTGTCCACATAAAAGCATTTGGACTTTTTCCAGCAATGATAAATATCAGTAGACAGACCATCCTCCTGGCTGAATATAGGGTGTTATTAAGGGTCAAAATTAAGATGTTGCAATGAAAGAGTCCTAACTGTGTGACAGGGGTTCAGAGGCATGAGTTAACATGCACTGCTGGTTCGTCAGCTCAGGTAGACATCATCAAACAAAAAGGGCTGAAGGCTGATGTTGCTGAACACTATCTTGTACTTAAATCATCTGCTAGCCCAAATTATGTCTTTGATTTGTTCCTCTCTGAGTTTTTCATCAGCTGAGGTCAGCTGACATTCACCCTACCGATTATGTCCTCTGAAAGATTATTGTTGTCAACAGTGACAAGAGAATAATTTGACACCACCCAGAATTAGAATCTTGGCCCAGAACTCATTCAGGTGAATGATAACTTCAGTGGGTGAATTCAGAACTGACAGTTTTCTACCTTTGTTTATGTATGTGTCCCATTTGTGTAGCGAAAAAAACCCAGGGAGGGAATTTGGAAAACATCTAGGGAGAGATTCAGATGTTAGTCACAGCGAGGTCACACAGATGTCACCAAGAGGGCCTGTAGGCTTTTATTACCTCCTTTCTTTTTTGCAATAACTACTTCTTTAAATGATTCACCAGCCACAGAGCCCACCGCACTGCACTGCTTTATCTATCAGCATCCAGATGAACTACTGCTACTGGGCAATCCTGGAAGATCATTATTCCACAGCATATATTAAGCCCCAGGAAAAGGAAGGTAACTTTGTGTGTGTGTAGAAACAGGCTTGTATCCATAGCCTTAATAAGGTTTTAAAGCAGTGTGGAGAGCCAGAGTTCTCATGGAGAATCTGATACATAACATAAAGAAAACTTGACCCTTTTACCATACCTTGCATCCTGGGACCAAGCAGCTGCTCTGATCTTCACAGGATGCATGATATTCCAGTGATACGTGGTAGAAAGGATGACAAATAAAACAGAAAGGGTAGGGATTAGATAGTTTAGGTCCAAAAAGCATTAAAAGGCTCGTGATAACTCCTGGGAGCTAGTTATTGATTCCTCTATGCACAGAACATTCCCATTAAGTGATTTCATTTCCTTATTTCTTCTAATCACATCACTTGGTTTAGAAGTCTCTGAAACCTGAGGGTACACAGATAAGTTCCCTTTCTCATGTGGTTATACTTTTTATTACATGTGAAAAGTTGATACAGTAAAAGTAACTCCTTGGAGCCAGCAGGTCTGGAGCTTTCATCATTACAAATCGCTGCATCAAGGAAGCACCAGCAGGTTAATTGCAGTGTTAGTCTCAGTCGAATTAACGTGGGGTTTTTTTCCATCTGTGTAATGGGCACTGATAAAGTCCTCAGAAGATGTGTCTGCCTCTAAAAGGTATATTTACACCTTGGAAATAGTAGCAAGAGACTAGTAATAATAATAGTAATAAGGAAAAACATCTTTACTGTAAGGGTGACAGAGCACTGGGACAGGTTGCCCAGAGAGGCTGTGGAGTCTCCTTCTCTGGAGACATTCAAAACATGCCTGTATGCTGTCCTATGCAACTTGCTCTAGATTATAGAATCATAGAACTAGGGTTAGGGTTGGAAGGGACCTTAAAGATCATCTAGTTCCAACCCTTCTGCCATGAGCAGGGACACCTTCCACTAGACCAGGTTGCTCAAAGCCTCATCCATCCTGGCCTTGAACACTTGTAGGGAGGAGCAGCCACAGCTTCTCTGGGCAACCTGTTCCAGTGTCTCACCACCCTCAGTGAAGAATTTCTTCCTAATATCTAATCTAAACTTGCCCTCTTCCAGTTTAAAGCCATTTTCCCTTGTTCTGTCATTAACTGCCCTTATGAAAAGTCCCTCCCCAGCCTTCCTGTAGGCCCAGATGTAGCTGTTTTGTCAGAGGGGTTGACTAGATGATCTCCAGGGATCTCTTCCAACCCCTACCATTCTCTGACTCTGTGATTAATAACATTGTGATGTTGTAATGGTTACATCCTTGAGTCATTTGAATACCTGACACTCCAAATAACTTCTACCATAGGAAAACATGCTCCACACTGAGATACACTGCTTGGAAAAAACACCATTTTTGTGGGGCAGGGAGAGATTGGAAAGACGGGGAGAGATGGGTTGCCACTTTCTTTTTTTCTTTTAAAAATAAAGAAGTGGAAGGTCGTAAAACCTTTTAGTTTGGCAAAAAGGAAAAAAAGCATTCCTTACTCTAGCTGACTCTCACATGCCATCCCAGGACCATGCAGGGCTTTTACTGCCTTTGCCTTAAGGGGCTGCCAAGTCCCCTGGCTACTCACTAGTCAGCTCGATGGCACCTGGAGAGCAGGAGGTTTTTCTTCCTTCCCTGGGAGTGGAGAGAGTCACCTCAGATGCCTCCCAAAGCACAGCTCTCTGCAGCTGAGGACATTGCTGCTCTCAGGGACAGGAGGATCCTGGCCACTGCACTCTCCCCTTGCAGACCTTTCAGCCTGCTCAAGGCAGGACTTGCCGTGGGCTGCAGCTCACCCAGACTGGCTGCTGGAACCACTCACCTCTGAGCCAGGGAAAAAATCTGCAGCTACTCTGGAACAAGAAAGAAATGAAAACAGCGATACACAACACTGAGTCTATTTCCATTGGCTCTGGCTGCTGGGCATGGTATATCAGCAGCCTCTAGTTCCCGAAAGGTCCCTCCTTTGCAGATATTTACAGAGGCATCTGCGGCAGTCAACCGGACGGCACCTAATGGATGAAAAATAAACCTATGAAATGATATTTCCCATTCTTTGGAACACAGTAGAAGTGTCTCCTGTTCCTTTCAGAACCTAAACTAGATACATTCACCAGTGCAGGAAAAGATGTTGGCACAAGGTTTAGGGAGACACATATTCAAAGGAAACAAACCTGCGTCACCCAGTACTTTCCAAATTAAATAAACCTGTAATTGTACATATTTTTGAAAACCAGGCTACCAGTAGTGTGAATCATTTTCTCCTGTATGTTGCTGAGCCCTTTGGAAGACCTTTGCTTCCACAAGGTTTTGTGCTCTTTGCAGCACAAATTATGCCCTTGTTTAAAAAGATATTGGTTTTCCACTGCAACTCTTAGTCATACTCGTATAGAAGACTTCCTGCGGTTAACATATCTGTCTAAGTGTGGAGCTATGTGTCATTTAAGGTCAGTCATGAAACAGTTTGTCACAGACAGGCGTAGAGTGTCTGATCCCTTCTTGCTGCAAGGGGAAGAGGATGAGGTGCTATCTGAGAAGTAGGTGCCTATTGGCACTGCACTGTGCTGTGGTTCATTTGAGTCGGCTTGAGGGGCATTGCCCTTCCTTCATCTTCAGATTTCACATTCAGCTGATGAGGGGTAAAAAGCCATCTCATTGTAGAAAGCCACCTTTAGCCCTCAGACACCATTTAATCCTGTTTAAGGAGGTTTAAATATTGCATGGGTCTGCTAAGTCCCCTCACAAGGGGGGAATTTTCACCTAAAAAGACCAGCTAATAAAAAAGCACCCACCACCTGCTCACCCCAGGTGACCAGCCAGCAGTGGGCAAAGAAAAAAAATCCTTAATTTGAGATGCAAAACAATCTGGAAACAAACTGAGAACACAGGTTGTGTTTTGTTTTAAACGAGCACAGTTTCTCTTACTCTTTATGCTACTTTATGATTCCATATAGACAGAAAGGATTAATTTCCCACTCATATTCAGGCAATATGCACGATAGCAGACATTAGATGTAATTCGTCATCTGTTTAAATCCCACATGCATTGATAGGAAAATTAAATTTAATTTCCTTTCAAGTTTCAATATCTCTAAAGATATTCCCCAATCCAGGAAAGCACTTAAGCAAGTGCTTCACCTTGGGTATGTGAGTGGTTCTAGTGATGTCAAGTGCTTTCTTGGACAGGGCTGTGATCCATAGCAGATGTACACCTGCACCTTAGAATGAACACCCAGCAAATACAGAAAAGTTAAGGCACCAGGGTACTAGAAACACTCTTGATTATTGTTGAGGTCCTGCAATTTTGCTCCTGTCTGCGGGACATTCAGTTGAAAAAAAACCTCAACAAAACCAGGGAAATTAGCTACAGAAGGCAATGTTTCAAAAGCACATAGTTCTCTTAGTCTCTTGGGGAAAATTTTACACAATCCTAGTTTCAAAATAATGTTAAGGTTGCAAAATTGAGCAATCATAAAAGTCAGGAAATTTAAAAAGTTAGTACGTGTCTTTCAATGTTAGCTCAGTAATAGCAAATATACCTAGTGGGAGAAGTTTATACTTTCAATTTCTGTGTTAAATATAAACATTAAAGTATTCTTGTTGACCATTAATAAGCAACATAAACTATATTGCATATTTAATGTCTGTAAGAGGCATCTTAATCATAAGAATTTCCTGCCTTTGGTATTCAGAGGACTTAGTTTTGAAAAATAAAATGTCACTGTTGTGTTGCTGAGTTATTTTGGCTCTTTTCTCACTTGTGGGAGAAAGTCATCACTGGGAAAGAAAGAGAATTTCACCTGTGTTATAACGTAATTCTCACATCAGAATAGTTTTGTGATGTTTATGAAAGGCTATGATTTATATAGTTAGAGAACTGACTTAGTTTTGGGGTTTTTTTTTGAGAAGTAAGAAATTCTGTGGTAAAGAGACCACAGTGCTTCCCCCTTGCTGGCAAGAGAACTAAACCTCCCAGAACAAATGTGCTCTACCTGAATTAATAATACGGAGCTGTTCCACAAAATGTTTAAAATACAAAATGATCTTTCCAGGCCAGATGTATGACTTTCTCAAATCTATGTGTCGTGGTTTAACTTACCGTGAAAAACCTAAATACAGTGTGATGGTAGTGTTTAGATAAGACAGATGGAGAGTGCAGCGCAGGCTTGGTATTGCCGAAATGCTGATCCTTATAAATGAGCTGTATTGCGCTCTGGGATTTTTCTGGCTGAGTTTTTCAAAACCCAGGCTAGATTAAATCATCACAGCTGGGGAGAAAATATCAAGAGTTAAATAACTACTTTATGAGAGTTGCGAGAGTGTGAAAGTTTTAAGAAGTTAAATAATTATAGCACACTCTGAGAGCTGCAGGAAAGACAAATGAGTTTGTGACCGATGGTCTTATTTACACTGATGTTGTTCTGAAAGATAAATGAAAGTGTAAAAGATGCGAGGACAATTTCACACATGACCAGAGATGTAGCTATCAAAGCAAATACTGGTCAAAGTGTAACAGTGAGGAGTCCCAACACTCTCAGCTCAAAGGAAAGATGACACTTGGAACTCAGTGCTTCCACTGATTTTTAGTGCCATGGGTATTGTGCAGTAAGTCATGAGCATCTTGAGCTCTCTGTTACTCAGCTGTCAGCTTGTGTTTTAATGGAACTAATCCAGCTTGGGAATAAAATATTGCATATTAAGATATGCAAGTGTGAGGACCCAAAGCTTTATATAAAATCTCCATGAGTGTGTCACAAGTCCAAAGGCAAACACCTAAGGGAGAAGATGATCTTTGCATGGGGTTAGGTGTAGTTTGTGCAACATACACATACAGTGTATATAGGATGCGCTGCTCAGAGATTGTCTGTACTTCTGTCTGGAGTCTTCCTGGTGGCAACATAGGAACCAAAAAAGCAAAACAAAAAGAATAAAAAGTGTGAGCGGACTGCAGATGCCTGCACAGCTCTGAGCGATGGGGATGACAGCTTACTGGGCCAAAAGGGGAGAGGGGAGAGGCCAAGGGTGCCATGAGTCTGTTTGCATGGAAATCATGGTGAGATGTTCCACTGACTCTGGGTAGCTTAGCTCAGATCCAGCAAACGGTCTTCCCCTTCCCCCTCCTCCCTCCACTTCATGGCTGCTGAGTAAAGCATGGCAGCCCAGATCTGATTTCAGGCTTTGCAATGGTGCATATTTTCTCCCTTAGATCTTTCAACAACAGAGCACCGGCCTCTCCGTGTGGGACTGACAATGCCCCTGGGACTGAGCCTGGAGGTGGAGGGTCAGGAGGGGAGGGTTGGCTGCGCTGCCAGCCATCACCTCTGGAAAACCACCAGCAATCTTTGGAATGAGAGGAAGATGCAGACATCTAGCAGGTTACATTACCAGCAACCTGGTAAATTTGATTTCAGTCTTTAACAAAGTAATGGTTCAACTATTCAGAAGGAGTTTCTGAAACCACCTGTATCATAGGATAACACTGATCAGGATCAATAAACACGAAGATTTTGCAGTGAGAGGATTGGTACCAGTGTGAGTAGCATGATCCCTTTCTGAGATCAGTCTTTGTAATGGCTGAAGGGGCAAAGACAGCATAAAGCACAATACATCTCAGAGCCCTGCAATAAAGATGAAATTAAATTGGGCTGAAAACTATTTTAAGCACTATTAAGTAATGTAAATAGTACGAGAGCTGGGGGCAGAAGGGGAAGAGGGAGAGAGCCCAGGTGAGACACGGGTAATAAAAAAGGTATGATAACTCTCAATAGGTATTTGCAGGGCATATACATTAACGAGGTAATTTGTTTAGGCTGATTCAAGGAAATGTGGCTGGGAGAAAGAGTAGGAGAATTTAGTTTGGCTCGCAAGGTGTATTTCTGAACTGTGAAGCGTAACAGACTGTAGAGCAGTCTGCCACAGGAAATGTAAGAAACTGCAAGGCTTGAGACATTTAAAAACTGGGCAAAATCACCCAAGAATAATCTGGAGGGAAACTTTCCTGCAACTGGCAGGCTGTGCAAGCACAACAGTGCCCAGTCATGAATCATAATAACTCGGATACTAGGTAGCCAACAAGCTGCATGCATGTGAATGGAAGGACAGAACTCAAAACCTCTGCCTCCCAAGCTCCCAGAAGCCAAACACTGCTGGTGTAAATTGGGGTAGCTCCATTCCCGTCACTGGGTAACGGTGCATGGATTTATGCTAGCTGAGGTAGTTTCATCATCTCATGGTATTCCTGGGTACCTGGAACACCCCCTAAATACTCTGTTTTAGCTGTTAGGTTTTCATAATCTGACTGGGCAGCCATTAATGTACCAGCTCACACTTGCAGACAGGAATCCTCCAGGGCCCAGAGCCCCCTGTAAGCTCTGCGTCATTCCAGCTGCAACCCTTTCTGCAGATGTGGTGGCCTTTTAATCTGAGGGCCCGATAAAAGGCCAGCCTACGCACAGACTTCCCCCGGTTCCAGCAGATCGTGTTCCAAAATTGGATATGGTTGTTTTCAACATGGGGCTACGGGGAGACTTTCTGATGTTGATTTGCCTACTTTCATTCTGGAAGAAAAGGGTCCTCAAGGACAGTGGTACATAAACAACTAGAGTTTTGATTCCCACATCTCTTTATTTTGCACAAATTTGTTTTCATGCCAATACCACACATAAATACTGAGATAAATTCTTATCTTACGTTTTCCTTGTATACTAGCTTACAATAAAGTGCTCTACTAAGTTTAGAGCAATGACATTGTGGTTTTACTGTAAAACATCAGTTTCAAACACTGATAAATTTACCTTCAGCTGAAATTATTTCCATTTCATTTTGCATGTGAAGAAAAGCCAAAATGATCAGAAATGTCTCCCATTGTTTAGTGTTTGACAAGTGGAACCACGTACCTGATTTTCATAGCACTGAGTATTTCATCACACATTATTTTGTCCCATCTCCCACTGAATTTCTTAATTGTTATGCTTGTCATGTTTGATACTCCCTGAAAATGAAATCTGACGCCTGTGATTTGCCCAATACTCCTCAGGAGCTTTATGAATAATGTGGATAAAACATCCCCAACAGCAGCCTTGATCACCTCACTCCCCTGAATACAACCCATTCCTCCAGCCTGAAAGAGAGATGGGCTTTAAAGGAAAAAAGGAAAACATGTACTATTTTATCGTGTCCATATACAGTACTTCACAATGTTTGTGTGTTTGCTGATGGATCCAAATTAAGATTATCTAAACAGGTACTAATAACTTCAGCAGAGTTTCTTCCAAAACCACAGTCAACATGTAAGAAAAGAGCCCATTATTTCTACCATGTTACGCTGACTCATCTAGTAGTGTCCCACAGGCAAACAAACACCTTCTAGATTGAGTAAACCAATTTCAGTGAAAGGATTGACTTTCTGAAAAGAAATGAAGGTTTATAGTGTATATTTGCTACAATGCTCTTTTAAGACATTAATACTATAAATAAAGGGCAGAATTAAGTAGCCACATTGCATGTAGAGTACACTTTATAAATGTACCATTCATCATATCCTCCTCTATGTTATACTGTATGAAGGAGGCACTGTGGATGTTTATGATAATTAAAAACTAATAACCCTGGCTACATTCAGTAAAAAATGAGAACATGTAGGCTGCAAGTTCTCCAAGCACAAGAGCTTTTGTTCACATGCCAGCCAAAAGCTATATGTATATATCCCTCTGTCTAAACACAACAATCGTTTTCATATAATCACAGTTTAACTCTCAGATAATTTTGTCCTTTCATTCTTTTTTCCATACCACAGATTTTACAGGAGGACTTTTAGACCCAGTTATAGATGTAACAAGTGATTATAAATTTCCCAGTTCTTAAATCAGATTACCATAGAGCTGAGCATTGAAAGGTTTCTCAAGCTAAGCATCCAAAATCCAAGCTGCTCAAAGTCACAAAACTCTTTTGAAAGCTGATGAAGAATTTTGGAAATATCTACGTGCACAAGTTTGGAAATGTATAGGTATACATATGCATATACCTATATAACATTGGTAGTTAGTGTCCCTTCATCCCTTAACTCCCTGTTGCCTACTCCTGCCATACAAACTGCAACTTCATTTTGCAGTCTTCGTCACTGAGGCCTGGGATCAGGCATTGCCTGGAGCACCTCGACGAGGAGACCTGCTCCTCCCAGCTGCCCCTATCAATCCCAAAAATCAGATAGTAGCCCTTCAGGGAAATTCACCACAGTGATGATCCAAACCTGTATCTGAATGTACCTACCTCAGTCAGTGGCTATCTGGATGACTGAGGTGACAAGACTCCAAAATCTGGGGAGTAAAATTATGTGGGATCAAAGTGTGGACCTGTTCCTTTTTAATTTGTGGGCTTTATAGGTTTTTCAGGTCTATTGACTTTCATGTAATTTCAGGATAAAGAATAATCTCTTGGTTTGCACCTCTAGAAAACCCCCAAATAACAGACCCCCAAAAGTTAAATACTTCTGTGATAGAAACAAAAAGTGGGGTCCATTCAAGAGCATTTCAAAGCCAGATAATTTTAATGTAGAGATAACATATGACTGGTCTCAGGCAGAAACAAGCCATGAAATGAATGGTAGTACTGCTGGTGACTGATAGCACCCGTAGCCAAGATGCACACCCAAAAATCTGTGCAGACAATCTGCCCTGGTGCTCCTGAGAAGGATCCTGTCCATGCAGAAGGAAACAATGAGGCAGCACAAGGCCAGTTACAACCTGATAGTGCCGCACGGGGAAAGTCCTGGGGGCTTTGAGGATCTGAGGAGGGGCAAAGGCTCCTCCTGCACATCTGGCAGAGCAGCAGCTGTGCTGCAGTGATCAATGTCAACGTTTGCCTCAAGGAATTGTGTCACAGAGAGAATGTGAGAGTAGGTGTAGGATCAGGGTTGGTTACAATGTGCCTTTCAAATTTTTATTGATTTCCTAATCTGTTCTTCAAAAAAAAAATGAAGTGGGGAGAAGAGTAAGAATAACTTTGCTGTAAGCCTGGCAGGCCTTATTTCCCCTCAGATCTACCCACCAACACCCACATACAAGGAGGCATCTCTTCTTACCGAGTGCAAAGTGTCAGCCAATTTTTTTTTCCCTAAAAATATTTCAGCTGGACTTAGCAATGAAAGGGCCTGGAGAGGGGAAATGGCTGAACTCACAGTGTCAGAGCGGGCAACCACACTGGCCACCTGGCAAGAGTACTACCTGAGCACGCCTTAAAGCTCTGATCCAGCTGGCACTTAAACATGGACCCAACCTGAATCATTCAGGCTGTGTGAGGCTAAGCAAGTGTGCAAAACCAGTCTATACTTAAGGGCCTGGCTCAGCCACGGTCCACAACAGGGAGTCCTTCAGGTCCTACTCTCCACTGGTCTGCAGCTGGTGAGGATATCTGGAAAGGGCATCACCACATTGTACCATTTTGCACTCCTCGTGCAGAGGCTGAAACAGACAGATTTTCAGTGTTTTTGACAGAACTGGTGCAGAATTTGAGGGGCTGAAGTGAAAACATAGGTTGGTAAAGGTGCACAGAGAAATACCAAAGTTACTGAATTAAAATTCCTTGGCAGAACTGACTGTGGCCCAGGGCACAAGAGGCACCATACCCATAGTCTGCATGAGAAGAAGCAATTACAGGTCTGGAGAAAGGGCTCAGTAAAAGCAGAAACAAAAGGATAAGACTGGTATGTGTGGGGAAATAGTAAAATGAGAAACAATGAAAGAGACAGCAGTAAAACATGCATCTGTTGTTTAATCCTGGGTAAGTACCTAGATTAGTGACATTGGTTTCTGCTGTTTGTTTGGAGCTTACTCTGGAGCCATGCCTCCCAAGCCTAATGCAGCTGTGATACAACCTAGTGGAAAGCACAACCAAGGATTTATCCCAGCTATGGCTGCTCCCGTACAACACAGGCATTAGGCAAAACTAAAGTTTATATGGAAAAATTACCTTTCCAACCCTTGTGATCATAAAATAAGGCTAACATGAGCTGACAGAGCAATGAAATTCAAAAGTTTCACAGTTTCTCTTCACAGATTTTAAAATAATTTTACAATCACTCAGTGCTTAGATGGACTTTGAAGATCATGAGGCTAAGGATGCACGTTTGTTCTGCTCTTTTCTTGGTGCAGTTATGGGGCCTTGACACTGGGATCCATCATCTCTTGTATGTCAGCAAAGTAACAGGACTCATCAAGACAGGTCTGCTGCAGGGGTTCAGTTCAGCTGGACCAAAGTTTCTCACTGGTGCAGGCCAAACGGCACCAAAAGGATAAAGACAAAATGATTTATCTGAGATGATGAGCTTGGACAAGAGCCAGGGAGGTTGCTGGTGTTGCTGCTGAAGGGGGTGCAAACAGACATCACCGCAGCTAGAAGGGACTTCCTCTGAAAGAAGCAGCTTGCTGCAGCAGCCGAGATGTGGGTGTCTGTCTGAACAAGCCAAAGGCAGGGAAAAGACATTTCAGCAGCGTGGTTGACAAATCTATCTCTGCCTTTGGCAGCTGTGCACTGGGCAGTAATGCTACTGACTCCCCTTAGAAGTAAGCAGCCATTTTCTCAACTTTCATCATTTTTTACCCCTGACAGCTTCCATCTTTGCTGCCTCACAAAGGCTGGCTCTCGTTTCCTCATTTTCTAAAAAAAATATTAGCAAACACAAGCCATGCAGAAAAAAATGGCTTGTTTTCATTCTTGTGTTTAACTAGGTCAGTCCATGAGAAACATCCAGCCAACTGCACACCTGATCCTGCCACAGTGGTCATGTTCCTCGGCTAAGCCGTTAGGAACAAAGCTATAAGGTGAGACATTCTAACAAGGCCATTGATGTTCTTGGAGATAAATGTGTTAAATTACCACTGGTTTTGCCACTTGCAAACAGAAAGGGGAGGGCTGGTCCACAGTGGTTAAGGCGTTACTGAGCACCAGGGGCAGCTGGCATCCGCTGAGAGGCACATGGAAAACATGACGCCAAGCAAGAGGGGCTAATTAACACCAGTTTCTTAAATTAGAAGGCTCTCAATGGCTAATGTTTAAAAATAACACCTTAATGACATCTAAAAATAGCTGCTGCCAAGCCCCAGAGTATTCTGACCTCCATTAAACTGGGAGTCCATTTCCCGTGACTGGTGGTGTAAATCACATTTACCTTTTATATCCTGTTCTCCCTGGGATTAGCTGCAGAGCCTGATGCCTGACCTTGAAAGCCTATTTGGAAACATACAAGAGTAACCTAGAGCACTCTTCTGAATGGTGTGCAATATAATGTGCGGGCTGAGTAATTGGGTAGAGTAAAATCTCAGGTTGCACTTATCTGCACAGGGAACAATACCAAGGGAGTGGGGGACTATCAGACCAGGCAGAGACCAGAGATGTGAATGGTGGTGCTGGGTTTAGGGCTTAGGAAACTTGAGCTCCATTTCCAGTTTGGTCACAGATTTCCTGTGTGACCTGGGTAGGTTCCTCACCCTGCTATGCCCCAAAGCCATGTCTAGATCTCCCTGATCCTGGAGGTGTATTACCAGGATAATTCCTCTAAGGTGCGTGACATATATGCCTCCCAGGAAACAAACAGTAATGTAAAAAGGGAAAATACTGCTTAATTTTCCTTATGCTTAATAGATGAGCCAAACTCAAATAATCTGGAAGGCAAATGCATGTTGAAGACTTCTAGAGCTCTTACTCGGCATGTGGTGGAAACGGAAATCAAATGTTCAGTACTGCTGGAGATAACTATTTGCTTACTTTTGCTGTGCTCCTCTGTGCTGTGCTTGGCCCTAACCTGTGTCCCATCATATCACAATACTCTGTGATAGCTGGTACAAAGAGAAAAATCTGCAGTTCCATGGCACCTACCTGGAACAATGATTTCTGATATAAAACCCTCTGCATTTGTCTTACAATTTGCAAATTACTTCAACAACCACATAAATCTGGTTATTTTCATTTAAGCATTATGTACAGACTATTTGAAAGGCCAGAAAGCCTTAACATTAAGAAAATGCCTTCCTACAACCAGCCACACTAATGCAAAGCTGCTCTTTGGTTTTTCTCTTCCCTTCCAGTGAGAGGGCTGTGTAATTCTCCACAAATCCTGTACAACATCACATTCCTATGTATGTGCACAGCAGACATGCTCCAAACAAAAGAAAGGGAACATGTGCAAGTACAAGACTCCCAGCCTGTGTTGTTGTCCTGCCTAGCCCACATAACCCCTGTGCTTTTCAATTTTTTCCTTTCTTTTGGCACAGCGTCTAAGGCAGATTCTGGTTGCTTTGGGCAGAGCCAGCCCATGTTGCTGTTATGCAGAGATTGTTGCATGCTGAGATGTGGTCTGGAGACCAACATCAACACTGATGTACACCTCAAGCACTCCTGCCTCATTAGTGAGATAAGGGAAATGTAAACCAGCTTTCACTTTTCTCCTTCTGTGTTATTTTGTTCTTCTAATGGTCTTCATTAGTTTGGCCAGATGGTTTTCCTTCCTTTGCCTGCTAAGGGCCAGTCCTGCAAACACTTATCCTTTCTTCTACGAACATGAGTTCAGCACATGCATGGGTCTTTGCAGAATTGGAGCCTAAATTTGTTTCTGTTTCTGAATTCCAAGTTGGATTTTGATGCAACAGTTATTTTATATATTAAAATATCAGGTTTCTGCCCACACAGAAAATGCATGATGTATAGCAGACCTTGCAAGGCAGCCATTGGAAAAGACCACTTAATCTGTGACTTATACAGAAGGAAGAGTTACTATTCCTTGTTTCTCAGCTAGAATTTATATGCGACAAAGCTGTGAAGGTGTTGCTCTTCAGAAGCTCCACGGTGTACATCTGGTTTCACATGCTGTCATTTTGCCCACAACCTAAAATCATAAGCTGAAACTCCACAGAGGCTGATGAAAATTATTCCCCTTTGAGTTGCTTTATTAAAACTCAACCTCGAGAAATACTGGCAAGTCAGGAAAGCGACTTTAATCCAATACTTGTTATCCTCTTCCACAGGTTTTAAATCACTCTCTTTGCTCCCTACTTTGAGCAAATACACCTTTATTGTTTTCCTAGTCCTGCTATGACCTTCTGGGAATGTTTCATCGTGTAAAGCAACCTGCAGTTCCCTACTTTATAAATCTAATTCATTCCAAGTGTTAACACTAGCTAATTCTCTGCTTTAGAAAGGAAATAATGTTTGTTTTTTTGAATAGTCTGCAGGGAAGAGGAATATTTGCATTTAAAATATTTTTTTCCATTTCATAAATTGTCTTGAGTTTTCTTCCCAGTGGGCAACAGAAGACTGTTTATATAAGTGAAGAGGGAAGCTTACTTCCCCATTACTTCCACAAAAGTACGATTAACAGCGATAACTATGCTAATTGTTGCACTAACTGCACTTGGAATGCACCTTACTGGCTGGAGAGGTAATGCATTTGGGTAATAATTAACTCCTTTTTTCCTCAATTACCTTTTATTAGGAGACCAGAAGGTGTCAAAGTAAAACAGCTGCATATCTTCCAAGAAAAGCCCGTGTTTTCTGAAGGAATTCAAGCGGAGGTACTTTATTAAGAGAACTAGGCAGGACAAATATTAACATGGCAAGCTCAGCTGTTCAGTTGCTTGGCTTCTCTCTAAGCCTACTCGGCCTAATTGGGACATTAATTGCTACTATTCTGCCACACTGGTGGCGAACGGCACATGTAGGCACCAATATTATAACAGCTGTGGCCTATATGAAAGGGCTTTGGATGGAGTGCGTCTGGCACAGCACCGGCATCTACCAGTGCCAAGTCCACCGCTCCCAGCTGGCGCTGCCCCGTGACCTCCAAGCCGCCCGTGCCATGATGGTAATTTCCTGCGTCCTTTCCGCGCTGGCATGCGTGGTCGCTGTCGTCGGTATGAAGTGCACGCAGTGTGCCAAGGGGACTTCTGCCAAAGCCTCCATCGCTGTCTCTGGGGGGATTATTTTCATCCTGGCTGGTCTCGTTTGCCTGGTACCAGTTTCTTGGACCACTAACGATGTTGTTACAGACTTCTACAACCCTGTGCTTCCCAGCGGGATGAAGTATGAGATAGGTCAAGCTCTTTACCTTGGCTTCGTCTCCGCGTCTTTGACGATCCTCGGCGGTGCTCTGCTGTGCACATCAAGCCAGTGTCGTGGGAACGAGACACCTTACCAGACGCAGGCCAGCAGCGTAAGAAGGACTGCTCCCTCCTATAGACCACCAACTGTCTACAAGGGAAACCATGCTTCTTCCCTGACATCTGCTTCCCATAGTGGCTACAGATTAAATGACTATGTGTGAGTTCCCTAAGATTTGCCTGCGGGACACAGCTGCTTTATAATTTCTATGCATGGCATAAAACAAAGCTAAGATGACTCTCAATTCAGAAGGGTTACGATACAAAGTTTACCATTGTTCCTTTCTTCCTTTCCTTTCTTTCTGGAGGAAGAAGGAATGCGAACACAAACTGCTTGCTGCAAAACCTGGAAAGGAAACACAAAGGAGGCTGCGATATTCCAGAGAGAGCACGGACCTGCCTATTTTCAGTCAGAGTGTTGCAGGCAGGCGCTTAAAGGACAGTTTTCCTACAAGTAATGGCTTGGTTTGCAGTTTCTGCCCAGCAATGAGCACTAAAGTGGAACTGGCCACAACTTGTTATTTGAACAGTGTTCCGACAAAAGACGTCATTTTGCCTAGAATGAACTTCATGGTGAGAGACAGAGATTTTCAGCAGTGTTTGCCTGCTAAGTTTCTCATTTCCATAACGCATGAATGTTTCGTCATGACAAAGGTATTAGTTTTGCTTTGACTTAACTTTTTGTTTGTTTTTTTTTTATAGACCCTTGAAATAAGAATTTCAATAGCATTATGACAGAAGTATTTGACAATATGTTATAAGCAATACTTTAAATTATACTACAATGTTTTGACCTTATCCAAATAAAATTTCAGCACATTTTTGAAACAAGATGATGCCTCATACTGGAAACAAACCATCTCAGTAGATTAGAATTAGGTTTTTAGAAATGTCAGTAATAGAATAAAACTAGAGATTTTATGTAAAAATTTTATTAAACAAATTAAAAAGAAAAAATTAACAGAATTTGTCACATAATGGGCATTTAGCTCTTTAGCAGGTTTAGCATTCTGTACAACCTGTGTATTATATAGATCAGAAAAATGACTTCTAGAATCCTATCCCCAAATAACATATAATGAAGAGTACTCATTTCTTAGGCTCAGTCTTGGTGTTTTTTGCCTGGGGTCCTGACTTAAGGTACATTAGGGTTAGTAAGAATATTTCCATCTACTCCATGTGGCATTTGGGGAACTTCCATTCTGCCAGGCTTTGGTGCACAAGGCAGCCTCTGTGCCAGCAGAGGTTACACTCATGGACCATAATCATTGCCTGTCAGTAGGAGGATAAAACCAAGACACTTACTTCTAAAATCCTTGCAAAATGCAAACATTCCACAGTGTGTTCAAACAATTAAAAAACAAACTAATGACCAAAGAATGCCAACCCTCTCCATTTCCTGCTACAGTGAAGTCCAGTGCAAATATACTATGGTATAAAATCACCACAAAATATAAAAGCATTAGATTCCTATAGACCCCAGAAAGCTATCACCTGGTAGCACATCCAGAGCTGGGATCCTTTCAACATTTGCCCTGGTTTCACTCTGAAACTTCCTTTCCTGGGCTAATCACCTCGCCATTTTTTTTTGTGTTGATTTGAACTGTGTCAGAGTGTTTTTCAGCATTGATGCAAGTTACCAGCATCACTGTTTTTAAAAATCTAAATGGTGCTTCTAAGGAAATTGTTGAGACCAACAGTAACAAAAAGGATCTGGGGCCAGGCTTTGGTGACTGATTGGTAACAACTGATTATAAACTCATGTTTTACTAACTGTAGCTATTACATACAATGTGAAAAAAATTGTACAGAAACTTCACTGACACAGCAAACATCCTAATAATAGACTCTGGGGTGCAAGGAATGGGCAGAAACTGCTTTGATAATGGTTTCTTAGAGAAGATGGAGTCAAACTGTTCATAGGCTGTTATGGATATTCTAGGATGCCTTTTTTAAGATGAAAGGTACCCTAATGAAGGTGGTCAATTATATAGAGTTATTTCTGTATTTACATTACAATAGATCTAGCCAAATGATTACGGTATCTACTTCAAACAAGAGCTTTGGACAGCCATGAATACTGGAACTCAAGTCCAAGTGCAGGAAATGGGCTTGTGTCTCATTAGGTAGAATGTTTGCTATATACTGATAAATTAATTCACTTGCCAAGATGTTTTTGTGCGGTGGGAATACTTATGTGTAGTGCTATTCTTACTGCACAAACTCCCAGCCAAGCAGGATACGTGACAGTAGTAAGAATGCTTTATAAAGTCCTGGCAAAAATACCTGGAAATGCTCTGATGTCAATAAAGAGAGGGAAATGGTTTCTTTCACAGGGAGCTGTGAACTAGTGGATCTTGCTAAAACTGACATAAATTTCTGTGTCTTTCTTTTTTTTTTAAGCTGCCATTTGAAACAAAAAGCACATCCATCCTAGCAGCCTTAGAGGTCTGGCTGCAACTACCCCAGACCGACGTATGTGTTGATAACCCAAGCTCCTCCCCTGCTGCCATGCAGGTGGGTGGCCAGACCTTGCTCTCTGCTTGCATGGAGCCTGCCTTGGCAGTCCTGCACAAGGACTTGGGGGCATTGCTCTGAGACCTTAGCCAAAGAATGAAACCCCATGAATGAATCCTGCTTTGCTGAGTAATCCCTTGGTTATTGGTGGCATCGATAAATGACAGAGTGTCAAGGAAAGGGGATGAGTTTCCTGGACCACGGAGGTGCTGTTTATGGGAGCATGCTCTTTGGGCAGCTCTGACTCCACAGCAGGGGAACAGGGCAGGGCCATGGACTAGGGCTGCCACATGCCTGATTCTGCCCATTTGCATCTACTGGCTTTTTGCAGATCCCATGGAGGCGGACTTTTTTTTTTTTTTTTTTTCTTCTTTTTCTTCTTTTTTTTTTTTTAGATAAGTACAGCCTGGTTTTTGCCTCCAGCTCACCACAGCTAAGTGCCAGCCTGCCCTCCCAGTGGAGGTACTGCAGGGAGGTGAGGAGGGCATACAGGGCAGGCAGAAATTCCTTTTAGCAATGCAGGTATTATTCGTGTGTGTCATTCTGGTTACACAGTGTTTTAATCAATTTCAGAGTGATGTTCCTGGATGAGCAGGGGTGGGACACTTGACAGGGAGGCGTAGGTGGAGGACAGGATTTGGCAGCAAGAGGACATTGTGGTTAGGTCTGCAACATCAGGGAGAGTGGACACTCTGCTGCAGGATCAGGCAGGGATAGAGGCATCTGAGGTAGGGGTGGAGGGTGGGCTCAGAGACGCTGATAGCTTCAGAGGCTATAAGGAGCTTCTCCAAAGATGCATCTAACCAGGACTATCATGTTGGGGTGGGACAAGGTCAAGAATGCTGCCTTCCACGTTGGCATCCTCCCTCAGGACTGGTGAACTATCCATTCTCCAGTCACCTTGGATTTTACCATCTAAAATATGGCAGGCCTTGATATCACCTCACAAAATATACCAGATGTGTAATCCTGACTCAGTTGTCACAATCAACCAAATACAAATCAAAAGAGATGAAGAGACAAAAACATTATTGTTACCTCTAATAGTGCTGCTAGACAGAGGCTAACAGACCAAAGGAAGAAAATGTGTCATTCCATTATTACTGAGCCTGTGGGATTAAAATAATGAGCTCCTTACAAAACAGTATACCACAAACTTCACCTGCAGGAAAGGGACCAGGTCAGGTACAAGAAGGTACAAGATACAAGAAGAGACTGGTCTAATGACCTGGAGGCTAGGTTGAAGGTGGACACAGAGGTAGACCAAGGCCTTCCTCAGGTGCAAGGCGGGTGGGGAGAAAAAGTGATCTGCCATTTGGCTTGAAGTGCAGGAATACATCAATTTGAGGCCCCGAAGAATCTATTATGTTCAAATCTGCCGTTCTGCACAGTAGAAGTCAAAACAGTGTGGTGCTGTAGTAATATGCAATCCATCAGTGAGTTTTAATGCTGTTCAATCTGGAAGTCATCAGCTAGATCTAAATTTGGTAGATTACATGTAGGAGACAGCAAGAGTGCTCACATCCCCACAGACCTGAACCACAGGTTTCAGCTGTGGCTTATGCTGAGCTTCCACCTTGATCCATGACTTGATGTAGCAATTTGCTGCTACTGAAGTGGTGAGATCCCATTTCCCCTGCCCTTGATGCCCACCTCCCAGCCATCATCTCGCACTGGGGTTCTCTCTGCCAACCAGTTTAACTCCTTGAAAGGCAGAAGATAACTACATCAAAAAATGGGATCATTTTCCAGTACTGAAGTTAGCTAACCTAGCAAGTGGAAAGGTGAGAGGAGAGGCACAAAAGGGATGTCTGGGAGGGCAGGAGCAGTGGGAAAGGAGAAGTAAGGATTAGAGTAAGTGAGCAAGAATTTCCCCTTTTGGCAGCAGGGAGACAGTTGGTCAGCAGAAGGGCACAGCTGCCCCGAAAACTAGCGCCTGAGATGTACCGTGCTCTTCATTGTCACAAAACCAGACAGAGCCACTGGGCAGACAGAAGCTTTTTGGGTCATGAATGGGTTGATTTTTTTTTTCTGTTTTTTTTCCATAATGCCTAGTGCAAGTACTGGAGTGAAGTAACTGATAAACCGTAGCAAAACTGAACTAATTTCTTCAAGAAATGTGTCTTAGCTAACTAACAAGGTGAGGAAATAATGTAAATTAAGTAATTAGAGGTTCTGCAGATCTAAGACAAAAGTTATCAGACATTCCTACAATTAGCTGGTAACTAATTTTCACACCAGTGTATTAAGATGAATGGAAATTCTGTGTTCACCTGTAAATATCTACTGCTAATATGCTGTTTAGTTTACTGTATATCCCATAAGATGGTTTATGTATGTAAGAAAGATAGGCAAGGGTAAGGTGTCTCATGAGGTCCCTAAGCAACTTAAAGAAGAGCTGAAAGCTTATACTTATTTTTCTCCTTAGCTGATCTGCTAAAACATAATATCTCTTCCTTGCCTGCCTTGCTTTGCTGTGCAGCATAAAAGAAAGATACGTTCATTTTTTACCTGTTTTCTTAAGAAATTAATACAGCTTCGTCCATGTGTTCTGATTTTCCACATTTCTTCTTACCACTACATGGGCACCTGGTCATGCTGATTCCCAGGTTAATTCATATCCTTTCCTGTTCTTCTGCCCGTGACATCAGAAGACACGTCTAAACCTACTGAGGCTTGATCCTGAACAAATATAAATCAGAGAAACTCGGCTGAAGTCATCTTACCCCTCTTTCTCCTCCTCCCTCTCTCTCCTACACAGTAGATCCACATGAGGTATCCTCAATTCAGTGAGAAACCTGACCGCTTGTAAGATAGTTTTCCATTAACTCAAACATCTGAATGGACTTAAAATGCCCCACAAAGAAAGGCAAGATACAGTGACCTCCCTCTTTTTCCCTTTGAAGAAGGCTTCCTTGGGGAAAAGTTTGTTAATTTTATTTTATACTTTAAGCATGAGGAAAATCCATTCATCTCATTAGCTCACACCTAAAATATCTTTGGTAAGCAAACTGTTAGAAAGTAGAGTAGCTAGAAAGAGGGAATCAATGTGCAGATTTGATCTGTTAAGAGCATATGTACATACTTTGTATATGTGTGTGGCTATACAAAACTGTGGAATTCTGGCTGCATTGACTTTAGTGAGGTCAGAATTTCACCCATAAGCTTATTATTATTGTCAATACTTTCAAGTCTATTATAGAGCTTTTAACTAAAAGGCCTCCAGAGCAAAGAGACTCAAAGTCATGGGTGTTTTGCCCCTATAAGAGAGAAGACAAGGAAAGACTTGCAATAGCCATTTCACAAAGTGTTTCCTATTGAACAGAGCAGCTGTAACCAGTGGCACGTGTGAGTGAGTCCTACCTCCCACTCCAGTCAAGGACAATCAGTTTTATTTTTAAAATGTCATAATCACTGGTATTGATCAACGCTCCCTAATGGGGGTGCTTTCAAATCCGTAGTGGCTTGAGCTCCCACCACTTCCCTAGCAATCCAGGCTCAATTAGGCTGCCTTGCTAATGCACGTCAGCTTCATTTAATTGCTCTCAGGCCTGCAGTGCAAGAAAAGGGCCAGCTGACAGAGTAATCCCACACTTCCACTTTGCAGTGAGCTGCCTATTTGTTTTATTTGTTCACATTTTAAAGGGATAAGCACTTGTTATATGGATAACACAGGAGAGCAAAAGTCAAGAAGTATTAATAAGCCTTGGAAAACAGAGTTAGAACTCAATTGCTGCGCAAAGAGCAGCTGAGGTTTTCAGCACTTGGAAAAGAAGGTGGATTTTGTAGCTGATGGTGCTGGGTAGGATTTGCCTCATGGAAACCTCAGTAAAACCTGGGTGGGAGCAAGTGTCTTCTAACAGCTGCATCTTAGGGAAAACCACCTGTTTATTCATTGGCTGTCTGATGATAATGTGGCAGAAACAACCTCTGAAGGAAGCTGGTAATAAGCTGGAGATCATAGGGTTATGGTTTCTTCCACAATATTTAACATAAATGTTAGCAAGTGTTAATAAATTAGGAGATGGGGGAAGAGAGAGATGGCAGCAAGCCAGCAGAATGGAAATAGTCATTAAACACCTAAGATCTCCAGTCTGTGAAAGAAGTATGTGCATAGCTCACATTTCCCACAGCACACAAGTTGTGAGTTGAAACAAAGAAATCACCTGTCAGTACCAAATTGTCTGTCTGCAGACAGAAGTTCTCAGGTTTTTGCATCTAGATCTGAAACTAAATAACAGAGGAAGAAAAATGCAGGTATGAGAGAAGTGAGGGAAAAGACCTCCAGGGGGGCTCCCTAGAGCATGGTGCCCCCTTTATAGTTGGGCTATATGTGCCTGGCCACCTTCCCACCTTCTGGCTAAAGGTTAGGTTTGCTGAAAGAGTAAAGAAGTCAGGGTAACTCTTGGAAGGTGGCATGGACTCACTGCCACGAGTCCTGGATTGTCAGCTCCAAGACCCAATGTACATCTTGGGAATCTGACTCACACCCAACTGGAAGAGGCCGACTAAGGTTGCATTTTATTTCCATTTCTTTCTAATTTTGGTATTGCAAACCATGGATGCTGCTAATTAAATGCCTGCCTGATATTTGGGGGATGTGGGGCAAGGTGCATCCAACAGATTTTGGGTGTCTTGATTCCTTGGAGCCAGTGGCTCTGCCTAAGCAACAGCACAGTCTGGAGGGACCTATGCTCCAGCTGTGGGTGCGAGTAACCTGCAGGATTCAGATAAGCAGATGTTGTCTTTCTGCTGATAGCTATGGGCTTTGGAGAAAGACTTGTCCTCATCAGCACACCTGTAATCCTGTCTCCTGGAAGGGGTAAGTGGCAGTACCTCACCTCCATAGCTCTGCAAGTGTTGCTGGATTTTCCTGCAGAGCTCTGCCCTGTGCCGTGTCCAACAGGACTACAATAGGAGAGCATTAAAAAGACAGTATGAAAATGAATGCACTCCAATACTGGGGATGACGTGGTTTCTTGCCTCTCTCTTTCAATTTTTCATTTATTTCTGAAGTATTTAATTTCCTACCCATGACAGACCTTTCTCTTGTTCCCAGTTTCCCCTGCTCTAGACTCTCCAGGTTGCTTAGCTTATGAGTTTACTTCCCTTCTAGCGCTAAACTTGCTGAGGACAGTGTGCATGAGTCAATTTATAGCAAAAAAACCTGAAACCACCTTAGACAGGCAGAGAAAAATAAAGGTGTGGGCTTCAGTCTGAGATTTTAGTTTAACTGCGCTGGAAAAAATTCAATACTCCTACAAAGACAGACAATTATTGGTGCATGAAGGCGATCAGATGATAAAAGGGATTAGAGAGGCCACCTGGAAGTGCTCTGTGATTCCTTTCTGTTGCTTTTGAATGAAACATCTGATCACTATAGAAGATAGCAGATTTATCTGATACAGCTAACTCTCACTTGTATTCTGCTTCTACAAGTTATTTTATTAGCGCTATCTTGTGATATCATTTCTTTTAGGAAGACAAGAACAGTGTTATTTTTTTATTTGTACAATTTAGATGTGATGCTCTTGCTCAGCCAGCCTGGTGATCTGGCAAGTATTTAAGGCACAATTCTTCCACATTATGTCTGAGACAATTTTGTTCAGAGCCAAACAGAGAACACCAAAACTATTAATTTTGGCTTTTTATGCCCAGTTACTCTGGTTTTTAATTGCCTAATACGTGAATCTGTTGTTTTCATCTGCTTTTTATTCTTGTCTGCCAATAACTGCCAATAACTGAGCATTTTTCAGTATTCTTTTCACACCAAACATGTAACTAAAAAATAGCACCCACAAACATTCAAAAAATTCTCCAGGGCCGTTTTATGGTTATATTTCAAGTTCTTTTAGGTATATATTTATATATACATTTATTTGAATGTATGTATTTTACCAGCTTTAGTTTTCACATTCTAAATGAATGAAGCCCTGTTATGCCTAAGGGTGCTTTAAAAAATGAACTTAAATTGATCACTATGTACTTTTATGCACCAGTTTATGAAATGTACATGCCATGGGTATGGACTACAAATCATTTTTGTGTTACAGGTTACTAAAGACATGCCTCTTTAGATGTTAAGATATAGAAAATGCAAACCGAGATGCTGCATCCCTGATACCCTAGATTTTCTTCACCTACATCTGTTCTGAGTATATTTGAGTTTTAAAAGTTACATTACACAATTATTTCAACATAATGAAGCAGACAGAAAATTCATAACTCCAGTAACATGATCACTGATGTCTATGGGCCACATACCAAAAACACTGAGGTCAGTAATGCACAATTTAAACTTAACTACAATTGTTTATTAGCATCATAAATATACACACGTACCTGGAGAAACCCTCCTGAAATTAGGAATTGCACTGTAAATGCCATCCACTTCTTGTAAAAACACTTAGTCTTACAGTAAGAATGGCATGGTCTGGAGTGGGGAAGAAGCATCACATGATTCATTATGTGTGACCAAATTAGCAAATCCTTAAACAGCAGCCACCGGTTGTACAGAGGGAAATTCGCTCCCATTCAGAGAGTCGGAAGATGCCCTGTCCTACCTGCAATGCCCCTGGCTAGAGCGAGGGCTCCAGCTGCAGGCGGGTGCTGTATGGCCGTGACTGCCACTTGAAGCCAGCCGCCCTTTCCTACCGTAGGGTAGGTCCTTCCATAGGGTGGGGTAAGGACTCCAACCCCAATGCGTGGCCGAACAAGGGATGCTCGTGTCTTGTTTTAGGAACCTCAAGAACTGACTAGGTGAGATGCTCCAACCTCCACCCTCCGTGAAAGCCAGACATGACAAAACAGTGAGAATTAAGCCAGACCTAGGTGTACTGGAAAAGCCTCTTCCTAAATGAATGCCAGCTTCACCATCACGCCTGCAAAGTACAGTATGTTCTTGGAGGGTCTCAGCAGCGCAAGGGAAAGGTACCAGCCACTCACTGCAATGGGACTGGTGCCACACAAGTCAGCCATCTCCTCGGCCCCTGCCTCAGTAATGAAACCGAAAGACAATGAGCCTGTTGTTTAGGTTTGCTGGGGTCTTAAAAGGAGCTGTTCCAAAAACCCAGAAAGCTCAGTATGTTTCTGGCAACGAATGTGGTGCACTGTGTTTTCCTCAAAGTAACTGTCAGGGATTTGTTTTATAATGTGTATTCTTGTTTATGTGAATGATTATTTTTTAATTTATAACAGCAGGCTTTCTGGATACACGTAAGTTGGGTATTATCTTTTTTGCTATATTTTCTCACAAATCCTTCACGTGTGAAAGGAGATGTAATGGGTCATTTTGCACCAGGGTTGTAAAATCTTCAGGATCTTTTTTAGAATCCTTTTCCCTCAGTATCAAAACCAATGTAAAAGTGATTGGTGCAAAAGCACAGTATTGTATTTTATTTGGTTTCTCTTAGAAGATAATGGGTTTAAGTTTTTTCTAAATTTTCTAATGTTTGTACCATCCTCCATTATTTGCACAAGCACAGGAACTATTTGAAAACTTAAAAAAAAAATAATAAAGGAAGATAAAGAAATAAAGTAAGGTTAGATTTTCCTGACAAGAATGTAGAGACATAATATCTACAAAAGAAAAAAAATAGCTAGAAAGAAATCTTACTTAAAATTAAATTTAAATGTTTGTTGCTATCAGACAATGAATATCTGGTCTAATCTTCTGAAAAGACTAGCAAGGGCAAGCAATAAAATGGATTTTAAAATGGAGCATGGTTGCTTAATGAAAGGCATAATGGGATGTCGCTCCCTCGGACAAAGGGAGCCAGACTCAATAAACCAGAAGAGTCCTTCCCATGTTCTTACCTGACAAAGTTTTAAATACAAAACTTGATGGAATATTTTAAAAATCTTGTCAAATAAGGAACAAAAGTTCTTAATTTTTCTTAGAGAATGGATAGTGTCAGGAGTGATTTGACAGAAGGGCATGACTGTCAAATGGGGATTCCTCATACTGTAGTATGAGGAATCAATGACCACTACACTAAATGAGCAACAAGGATTAGGACCTGTAGATGGTAATCTGTCTGCCAAAACCTGAAGGTGGTGTGAGAACAAAAGAATAGTTTTAGGAAGTCCTAGCTAGACTTCTTTCCACACATCACAATGCTGAGTTTGCTAGATGTTTCTTATTCTAATTGCAACAAATACGAAAGTTTAGTCAGTATATGATTTCTGTTCATCACATACTATGCCTAGGAGAAATAAAAAATGAAGATAGAGAAAAACAATTTAAGAAAACCCCAAAGAATCAAAAAACTCAAAGAAAACACTTAAGGAATGTTCCCAAATAGATTAAAAATAAAAATCTATGTAACTAGAGAGCCCCCCACAATTGACTGGATACTGAATGCTACCATTATACAACTGACAGGAAAGCAGCAAAAAATTTTCACCAGGTTTCTATTTTCTCTGCCTGACAAAGTAGAGAAATAGTATGCAACAAGATCTTTGTCAGCTGCTCAAAATGGGGAAAATAGAATGAAAAAAATGAAAAAATTATCAGAGATATCATCCTAAATATCCTTTACAAAGTTGCAGCATCATGACAACATATGAACTACCCAGTCCTCTAGTCCTAATCTGAGTGAAACAGCTCAGATACTTGCTTCTAACTACCACTGACTAGCTGACATCACATTTGCATGTAACTACCGTTAGGTAAGTTGAAATACTGACTGACCATGGATAGGACTTGACAAAAACATAGCATACATTTGCACAGTAGAGAAATTCAACATAGTAAATTGCAGAGAAGGGAGTTGAGAGGTATTTGGCAAGTTATTGGACAAAGACATTGCCAGTTTTGCTGAAAATTTGGCCTGATATATTTAATAACAGAAAAATGGGACCACACAAGAACAAAAGTTAAAATCAATATTAAAACAGGTTATGGAAACTTCCACTTACTTAGTCAGCATGGCTGAAGTCATCTACAAAGAACCTGAGTACAGAAATAAAGAAGAGACCAAAAAGTAATTGTTGGAACATAACCTAAAGTTCCTTTCCTTTCTTCAAATTTGCATGACGTGAAATCCAAGTTCTTACACCAAATTTGTGTCTGTGAAAGAAGCATCACTGTTCTTTGCCTCACTGCTGTCAAGACTATTTCACAAAAAGATAAAGTTATCTCCTTTATATACAGCTAATCTGATCAGTCTGCTTTCACTGAGAAGTTTAAAGAATGCTGTCATTGCAAGCATTGATAGAAGGGAAGTATTGTAACAATTCATGTAACATTCTAACTGCATAAACACTTTCCCATTCTCTTTGTAGATGTATCACTCAAAGATGATATTACCAATACTGAAGCAATCTCCAAGACAACAAGAAAGGGCTATCACTCATACTGGCCATTGATCAAGAACATTTGTTTAAGTTATGTTGCTTAAATTTATTCAGATTGTTTGAAAGTTTTATTTTAACCTTAATGGTTAAGGTTTAAGGTTTATTTTGACACCCTCAGCTTCCTATCTTTAATAAGTATTTTTAAACAGAGCACAAAAAATATCCTTATTTAAATACTTTGTCTGCAGAATCAGTTATACTGTAAAGATCAGATAGAGTTAGATTGGGGTTACATCATGTATGCAAAGTTTGATCTTCTTAAATCCTCTCACTCCTGGAAGGAAGTTGAAGAGGAAGAACCTGGAAACCAAGACAATTTAATAAAATATTTTCCTTTCACTGAGCATTGTCAGCTCCATTAGTCAGCTTTGCAATTGTTAGTGTTTCCTACAGTTTTAGAAAATTGGTTTTATAGAATATCCCTCTACAATGAGCGAAAATAATCACTTTGCATCTCTAGTTACATAAATTACCAGCAGCAGCAAAGTGGCAGTGAAGAAAAGGTATTTCCATCCCCAGTAATACAAAAGTGTTCATGTAGTGACTGTGCTCCAGGATCCACACACACACATAACTCTTGGCACCATTTCCTGACAAATGTCCCCCCAGAAATGCTGTTCACCTTACCCATGCAGTGAAGATCTTTGCAGTTCTGAGGCCATCCAGCTTTGGACCCTCATTTGAGATCTCTCGGTATGATACTGTGACGCAGATCCCATGTCCAGCAGCACACCTGAAGCACTGGAGTATGCAGTACAACCACCAGACTCTGGACTTCAGTGATTGTGTTGGTTGTGTGTGTGGGGGGGGGGCACTTTTTGGGACTGGGGGAGGGCCACCTTGTAAGAGTGAAAAGCTCCCCTGCCTCCAAGGCAGAGACACCCCCACCCAGGCTGGGCCAATGAGTGCTAGAGTAACGCCTCTGAGAATCTGTATTTGTGAGGGGAAGGACTGTCCTGAATAGAAGAAAGTGTTATAATACGTGGTTGTTATGTCTACTTAGATGATTTGCAATGAATTAAATTTATTTTTCTACCCCACGTTTGAGTCTGTTTTGTCCATGACCATAACTGGTGAGTGAGCCGCCCCTGTCTTTCATTCCTAATCCTGTGCCCCTTTGTTGTGTCTCCCATCCCATCTCACTGGGTGGGGGGAGTGAATGCAGGACCGCATGGTCTCACTGTGGGTCAAACCACCACAGTGATGACACCTCAGGTTTCTCCCACAGCTTAAACACATCCTCTCCCAGAATCCCAAAGCAATTAGAAGTCTTCTGGCTACCTCATCGGAGAAGTTACATGGTAGACACAAGCAAGCTGACCCATAAAAACAGAAATGGGCTTTTCATTGCTTCAAAAGCCAAAATGGGAGAATATTGGCCATTAGAGAAGCTCACATGCCATGGACAGAAGACCTTTCAAATTAGCCCTCTTTTCCCCTGCAGGACTTATGATCTCTAGGCACACAGCTCAGACTTTCTCTCAACTTGACCAGTCCTGTAGCAAACTCTGTTGACCCAATCTGCTGCCAAGGTCTGATTCTCTTTCCCCAGTCCCATCCCAAGTTTCTTCTATTCCTTCTTCAAGACATTCTGAAGACATGTTTTGGCCACCTGCTTTCTTTGTTTTCTCCTTAGTGAGTTCCATCACCTCCTGAGAGGAAGGGGAAAAACCATCCCTTTCAGTGCCAGGTAACATCTCACAAGCTGCTAGTCAAAGTTCAACTGTTGTAGTTAACCGTTCTCCACCCACCTCTTCTCTACTGGCTGCTTTGTGAGCACGATGAACATGCCCTGACTGAGGTTCACGATATATGCACAGTAACAAGTATATTATACTGAACATCAGCCTATACATTATAGAGCCAGATTTCCTAAACCTTTGTGTTTAGAGTGTCTGAAGTGAACCACTCACTCTGCCTAAATAAGTAACTAAATTTTAACCTTTAGAGTCTCGGGGATATTATAGGATCATCTCACACACTGTTCAGAGGTCAAGAATGGAGCTCGTGTTTCTGTGTCTTTCAGACACATGGTATTACTAGCAACTAAACAGAGCACTAAAAAACCCGACTGGTTTTACCATCCAAGCTTATAATCAGGTAATGCAAGGGAAATGCCAAATGTGGGTCACCAATGACAAATACAAGAAAATGAATTTTTAAAGTCAGTTTTGCAATTGGTTCCCTCCTGATTTCTCTAGCTCCTCTGTACGTTCTTTCACTGATTTGACATGCTGGATATAACTGCTCATTTAGAAAAGATCTGTGCTGTTTGTACAGCTTTTTAACATACTGACTGCAAATAATAATAATAATTATTATTATTATTGATCCATCTGTAAGAATCAGACATGACCAGGGTTAACACTAGCATTTGTTCCTGTATTTATGGTTGATGCTCAGATATCAAACTGTGAATGCTGAATATTTACAACCTATATGAATTCATGTGGTTGACTCTACGCTTGCAGGAAGTTGCTACTGCATTTTCAAACATCACTGAACAAGAAACAATTCTAAGAAAAAAAATACTATTATTCTTCCATTCCCTATATAAGTTGTGCTCATCTTCCCATGTAACGTGTCATTAGTATTATTGCATCAGTAACTAGCTAATAAATTCTTTAAAGACAGAAACTTCTGGATTTATTATCTTTTTTGAGTTAATATTTTATTCATTGCCAATAAATAAAGATCAGCAAAACATAGAACATAGCTTAAACTTCTTAATACAAATGTCTTAAATTTACTGTCATGACACTCATATCTGGATTTGTCTGTGGGCTTTGAAACACTTCTGGGCATCAAAGGACCTAAAACTTTGCCAAGTTCATTCAGCCCATCTCTCTGACAGTTATAACTACTTTTATAAAGGAAAGACAAGGAATAAAAAAATCTTATTGATGGAGTCTAATAGAATGGAAACAAATGAGCTCCTGTGATAAGAACTGAACAGGGATCTTGGATTAGAACAGCTCCTAAGAAGCCTTGTTGAATGGGTTGTCACATCAGTAGCAAATAGCTCCAGTGCCTGACCCAACAAGAGGTTTAGCATCTAAGCCCAGGGATCCATTGCATTATATTAATAAATGCCTAATGGCTGCCACATTCGTACACAACTTCTACACTGTCAGCATTTAACTCATTAACCCCAGGAAATCCTGTGAAATACTTGGAATATGGAAGGTATTATCCTAATCTCTGGTATCTGAAGGCCCACATCACTGGCAGTTCCACAAGCACTGATGGACTTCGTCTCAGATCACTCTCAGGAGGGACACAAGGATTGTTTATCCCTGCTTTATTATGATGATTACCGAGCAAAGAGGAGAGTTAATTGAATGCTGGCAAGTTCACTAGAGCAGTTTTAGAAACTGAACACTTGTTCAGTGATAACCAATGCCACCCACCCCAGCCCCTCGCAATGCAGGGTGAAGCGGGTCTGTGACTGAACCCTCTCATTCCCCAAACCAGTCTGAGACACCAGAGCTGACTGCCAACAGCAGGGGCCAAACACAGGGCCTCTGGAGCTCATCACTACCGACTGCTGCCTGCTGTGGGATACTCATGGAGAATTACGCTCGAAAGCTGTAGCTCACACCAAGGACCCATGGGCACCTCGGGCACCAGATGGTGGCAGAGCACCATGATACTTATTTCTGTGTGGGAGTAATGTCCTATGTCCAGGACAGAGGCAGAGACTGGATCCGTATTCCAGCTCGATGCCATCTACAGCAGGCCTACCTTCCATGTCCGAAGGAAAGGAATATTTCAGCAGAGGATGAGCCAAATTATCTGCCACATCTGATTTAAACTTCAAGATATTCAACAGGAGCCAACTCCAACTCGTGTTTCATCTGAACGCATGTGGAAAAAGCCACCTACAGCTCCCTGAAGGTTAATCACAGAGTCCCAAAGGATGCAGCCAATAGCCCCTTTCCTATTTAAATGCAGTCTGAATTGGGTATTAACTACCTGCTGTGTTTGGCAGATCTCTTATTCCTAAAATAAATAACTGTATGAAAAGTCATAAACTCTATATTGGACTTTTTCATTTAAAAAAAAATCAAAGTAATGTCAGGATTTTAGTAGTCTCACTTCTTGCAGTAAATCTGGCTTCCACAGCTGTTCATGTTGTACTGTGTGCCTCAGCCAAGCATAGCTGCAGTCCAACATTTCCTTCTTAAGGTATCCCTTACCTAGAGGGAAGCCAAGTGAATTTTGGACAGGAGTAGCACGCTAGAAATTATGAATGTGCTCTTATTAGAACAGGTTGCATGTTTTACATTAAATATTCATTCAGCTAACAATCTAGCAAAATGTTTGTCAAGATGATACTTACTTTGGCTAAAAAAACACATTTTTCTTCCAGTCTCCATCAAAACTTGCCCATATTTATCACATTGAGAATCTAAGGACATTAATGAAGATCTTGCTTGAACTCAGCTGAGCTCCTTCACTGGTGCCAGATCCTGTTCTCCTGTTTTATAGTTGTACCTTTTCAGAAATTGCTTGGTTCTCACTAGGGACAACCCTTTTACAGGTTCCACTGCAGCTCATAAAAGGAAAAAAAAAAAAAAAAAAATAAAAAAAAAAGAAACAAAAAAAAAAAGGGGAAAGTAGCATTTTCTCCTCTTGCCTGTTAAAAACCTGCCTGTGTTGAGCTGAGACCCACAGAGCACCTCATAAAGCAGTTTGATTTCAGTGTCATGGTTTTCTGGGCAGAACCAAGTTTACCTCCACGCGTCCCTGCTGCCGTCACCCCGCTGTTGCCACTACTGGCTCAGTGTGCCTTTCTCTATCCTCCTTTCTTCACTCTTTGTGCTGGTACACTTTCTCAGGCATGTCACCATTTGTGCAAGAACCTCTCTTTCCTGGGCCACAGGTGTCTCCTGCCTTTTTTCCCAGTCCTGCGCTGAAGCCTCTGCCATAAACCTTTCTACATTGCCCTCGCTCCTGCTGAGGACTCTAAAGGCACTTGTGCCTGGCAGTCATTTGGTGGATGGTCTGAAGCAGTCCCTGATCCTGCAGTGGGCTATGTGGGGTTGCAGAGATCTCCCCCAGCAGGTAGGGTATGGGGTATGTACTGAGCTCTGCACGTTCGTTAATGCAGAGAACAAAAATACCTTTATGACACAATTAATAAAGTAATTACTTCACAAGTCTTATCTGAGACTATGGATTGTAGAAACTTTTGTGTCCTCCTTTACAGAGAAAATGTCTTTGTTCCATACTTCCTTCTTCCTTTTGTTATTCTCCCATTCTATGGCTAATGCATGTTTCCAAAGTCTCAGCACTACCCACACACATGGCACAGCACATTTATGACTATAGGATGTCATAGATCAAGCAGTATCAGTGGCCACTTCCCCCTCCTGAAGTCAGGGATGTAAACATGAGCCATATACAGGTACCATGTATATAAAGTCAAACCATGAAAGAAAGATTTCCTCTAAAAACCAGCGAACTTCAATATTCTAGTAGAATTACATAGCTTATTCTGAATCAAAACCAGAGCTAGCAAGTTGGTTAAATTAATAAAGTTAAAAATTAGCAATATTGCCATCATGTGGCTACTTTGAGTAAATGCTCAGGCGTGATCCTGAATTTATTAAGCACCAGAAACCAGACTGCATCTGAATTCTGCTGTTAAAACCAAGAGGCAACATTTGAAGTTGTTTGTTAGTCTTACAAAATCTAATTATATCTTTGTTACAATAACAATTTATGTAGCAAAAATGTGTTTACAATAGATAAGGTTATAATACTCTCTTCCACTGTGACCCTTATCCTCATGGATATTTTAAGAATTCACTCCAAAATTAATCTTGAGTTTACCAATCAGAAACTATTTAAGTGAAAATCACCTCTTACTGCAGAAAGCAAGGAGGAAGACAAAAGGACGAGTAGTTAGTTAGATGCCCTTCAGATTTGAAATGGCTTGTAAGTAAAGTTGTAACATTCAAACCCCTGAATTTCTTTACCTTATGACTGATATGACCATTTATTATTTTCAGGAATTTTATTATATTTGCTATCTCTCTCACCCCCTTCCCGCTCCATTCTCTGCACTAACACAAGCTCTTCTAAACTGACTAAAAAACATACAAGGAAAGGAACTTCCACAGCCTACGTGAGAAGAGATTGGCTTTGCTTTGTTAGCTAGATAGAAAATTAAAATTATTTATATTACAGTTACCAAAGAGGAGGTCAAATCCTGTCATGTGTTAAGATATCTCAGCTGCTGGCAGGAACCAATATAAACAACATGACTTAGATTTGCAAATTCTGTAGAAACAGAAAGCATTAATATGCTTGACAATACTCCTAAGTTGCTGCAAACTTCCAATGCCATTTTGAAAATTGCTTCCCTATTTCTGGGAATCCGATGAGTGAAACAGAAACAACAGTGTATTTACTACCAGCACCTGCTCCAGCAGCTAATACATGCCAGACATTTGCAAGGTACTCCAGATTTCTTGGTTGAAGGACGCTATCTAGGTACAAAGTAAAATTGTTTTATACACACACGCAAACACATCGTTTCCCACCACAGAGGATTCTCCATTTTAAGAGATATATTGCAACGACCAATAACTCATCTTTGTTACTGTACTGTCTGCTCCAAATTACACACACTGTTATCTAGACAAAATATGGCAACAGAAAACTGTTTTGTGTTATTCCTGCATATGCAAGCGAGAAACATGATTTAGCTTGTTGCTGGCTCCAGACATTGCCTTCTTGTAACAATCGATCACACAGCAGAGATGCGGGGTTTTCATGGGGTCAAGGCTCAAGTTTAAAATACTGGAGCACACAGCCAACATATTCTCTCTCTTCTGCTTGCAGAGTAAATCCATACCTTCTTCCCGCCCTACTATTTATTTGTAAGTATATCCAGCTGGTGCAACTCCCGCTGGTGCCAGGAAAACAAAACCATCCACAAGGCCCTGCAGCTCCCGGTATGCAGGAGGCAGCACTCGGTGATTTAGCTCCAGCTACCATTTTAATCTAGTTCAATTAAACAGGCCAAGACCATCCAGATAGCCATAGCCATAGCCACTCCCATTTCAATTTGGCCTATTTCCATTTCCTTTAGCAAATAACATTCAAGAATTCTTTACTTCAGCTTTGCTGAAATCAAAACAAAAATGCCTGCCCAGCTCATTTATTTAATTTGCTAGCTAAATACACAAGAGATTTATACTGAGACAAAACCTGACATTATTTATCATCATCATTGTTGTGCCTAAGAATCACATCATGCAAGGGAAGAACCTACAGAAAAATGTCAGAGGAGTCAGGGCCTTCAAAATTAACATTTCCAGGTTAATGCAACTCATAGCAAGAAAACCATTTTAAATGGAAAATATTAAAGAAGGACATCCATACAGTAGGCAAGAGTGTATATGTGTGTGCACGTGTACTTGAAGCACAGAATGAACCTCATGTCGCTGCAGACAGCCAACTTGAACTGGAGAGCACAAAGAATCTCCAAACACCAAGGCTTGGGTGAGATACGACAAACACCAGTCAGTCCATACAGAAAAGATACCAATAGCTCCTCTCTTAAAAGACAAAAACAGGTTCTTCTGCTTCCAGGAGCAGCAGGATCAGGTTTTCACAGTCCCTGGACAAGCCCCGATTTATGACCAGTTTCCAGACAGAAAGAAATCTGTGAACCTTTTTAATTATTCATGCTCTAAGAGGCAAACCCTCTCAGGTTGCAGGCCAAGAGGCCTCAGGGCCACAGCTTTTTGGGGCTTTCAGTTGAGGGAATAAGCAGACGGATTCTCAGCAATATCACTTGGCTGAAAGTGGCTGTCAGGCTCAAGAAAAACACCAGTGTATGCTGGTCTGGCAGACATGAAAGGGAACTGGCAAGGGAAAAACCCAACTGGTCCCCATTTGCACGTTCCAGCTCTTCTGCTGGTATGTGAGCACCTGCAGCTCGGGCATGGGAGCACGTGGGGAGGCAGGCAGGCTCGTAGAGGCCACGTCGGTGGGAGGCAGAGAGGCTCAACAGGTCACAGAAAGATTATTAGACCGCATGGAAGACCTTCTCATGCATGGAAGAGGGAGGAAGGAGGGCAGAGAGAGCAGTGGCAGAGAGAAGGCCACTTGGTAAAGACCTGAGCAGCCAGGTCAGGGCAGCCTTGGCACCTACCAGCTGTCTCTCTGCAACAAGCAGCTCTGCCAGCTCTCCAAAGAAACAGCATTGAGAAAATGGCAGTGCCCCAAAACCTCGCACGTGAGGAAGAACAGACCTGCTGTGCAGGGCCCTGGGCAAGTCAGAGAGAACAATAATTGGTACCAAATGTGGGGATTTTGCTTCAGAGCTTATTGGCAGCACGAGCGTTGCCAAGGAAGGGCTGAGAGTTCTCCTGAGCAGGCCTGTCTGGAACAAGGTGGGGAATGGGCAAAATGTGGATGTAGCACTGTCTCACACCTTGAACGCTCTTTGCCTGGTAGACTTTTCTCAATACCAAAATTCACGTCAGTCTCTCCGTTAAGACTGCCAGGACATCTGGCTGTTTGCTCCCACAGCCCGAGGTTCTGCTAGATGTCTGTGCAGCAAGTCTTTCATGCTCCTGAAACCCAGGGGTAGGTGTCACCTCAACCCAGGATGCTGGCTCACCAAAGGTCAATTGCTTAGAGAGTCTGCAGTGCCAGCTCCCACCGCAAAAGCTTTCAGACATGCTGCTGCTGCTGAGTGGAGTAGGAGAAGCCGTGCTCTGTTTCACAGCTGGAAGCACAGAGGAGACCTCTTGATCGAAGTCAGCTTGTTGTGTTTTTTTTTTCCTGAAAGAACTCTTTCCTGTAGAAGCCTATTCTCACATTTTCTTGTCCACCAGGTGGAAAGGAACAAAAAATAGCAACTTTTTAGAAAAAAATCAATAAAAAGATATAAAGAGATAAGAAATGTCTTTAAGCAGACAAGTCCAGAGTAAAGGTGAATTTCTGCTTAGTTCGACAGCATTCCCTGCATACTGTCACCAGCTGACAGGACACCACAAAACTGAGGTTTGTGGCAAGAAAAGACCCTTCCCATTCAAATGTGTGAGGGGGAAGCAATAGTACAACTACAGGTTCTCTTGAGTGAGAAGGATCAGCACTGGGCTGAGCACTGCCCAGGAACTCCCAGTGATACTGAACTCCCTCCTTGCTACCTACCACTAATCAGGTTCTCTGCACTCTCAGCTTCCCATCCACTTCTTTTTCCCAAATGCCAGTTTCTTCTCCTTCATGCACCAACCCTCAAGTATCTCTCTACATCCCAGCTCAAAAAACTTAAGCCACACCTGTGACTTTTGCTCTCCCAGTCATCTCCATTTCTACCTAGACCCATCTCTTCAACAACTAAGACCCTTTCCCACTTCTCATGAGGCAAAGAGAAAACCCAGAGGTACCACTGGGTAGGAGCACTGCCTCACATCTGCCTGACCATGATTTCCTTTATGGACTCAGAGTACAAAATATCTTTCTGCCTGTTGCTCAAAGAGCTTTGTTCTTGTCCCAGGGAAATTCAGAGGGATGAGAGTCCAGCTGGTAGCCTCAATGCCCTATGGGCATTTCCACTTTCTCCAAAACAGGAGCTTAAGGTTAGAAGGTGTTCCTCATCTGTCAAACAAGATTTGAAGTAGCATACCTGTATCTGCGCAGATGTACGTTAGTAAAAATCACATGGTCAGAAGCAGAAGCAAGATTCTTTTTATGAGAGATATTCATTGACCTACGATGAAAGTTAGAAGTGGACTGGTAAAACAACCACTGTTTCCATATAAACATTCACATTAAAGAGCTGTTTCTTCTGTTTGTAAGAGCTTTTAGACACTGACAGAACAGTACTGCTCACACATCAGTCCTTAGCACAGAATCACAGAATGCTTTGTGTTGGGAGGGACCTTTAAAGGTCATCTCGTCCAACCCCTCCATGAGCTCTTAGTACTTCTGAAAATCTGGCCCTCATTATTTGAGAATGACCTCTCTCCAGTTTCATATGTGTTTGTAATACAGATTTCTCTACATAAATTCCATGATGAAATTTGCTATTGCCATGTAGCAATAATCTACAGCCTTTGAACTGCAACAGAAAAATTGTTTATAGTAGCATGAAGGAAAGAGAAGTGTGAAAAGTAGATAGGTCCCATATAGCAAATCCTGTTATTATGTAAGATACAACATGCATTGTCACCTAACTCTAGTCTGCCTTTTCTTCACAAGCTTCCAACTGCTATAGCATAAAACACATCTACAGCACTTACTCCGTTAAGCCTGGTTTTCTTTATAAGAAATTAAGTTTATGTAAACGTACAGCATGTGCATACAAAATACAGAGATTCCACTTTGAAAAAATACAGAGATTCCACAGGCAAATACTAAACAAATTTTGACAAAAGGTAGTGGTTAAATAATTACAAGATGTATTAATACAGGCAGCTAGATAGAGAAAAATTAAAACATCAATAGTACAAGGCAGCACCATGTCTAGCTGTTGGAAAATCAACCATTATTACCCACTAGAAAGTCTTTCCAGAAGCAAGACAGTTGTGAATCCTCCCGCATCTAAAAAGCTTCAAAATCTATTTGAAAGCACCAGTGCAATTAGCTATTTATCTGCATGAAACAAAGCCTCAGTAGTTCAGCAGCTCACAGAGGCATTTTGTTCCTAAAGTGGTATGACTGCATATGGTTTTGTTGAGTAGTGAGATCCTCATGATTTTAACTAGCAATACTCAACAATGGAAAAGTCAGATCACTGACTGCAGAGAAAGGCTATCATGGTATGGACTCACTTTCCTGAGTCAATTAGAAAATGTATTTCATAAGTAAACCCTGTGTTCTTAGAAGGAAGCTTGTAGAAACAATAGAAACAATTTATTTGGTGATAACGTACATTTGCTATATAGATTCACCTACAACTTGTTTTTACAAGGAAAAGTGTGTTTTCATTCCCCTTCCTGCAGCCAGCAGCATTTGTTCCCCACAGCCTGGGGAGGAGGAATCCTGTCAGCAGAGTGACATCCAGCGGTCGCTCTGCACTTTCTTTTTACACAGAAGTCTCATGGTTGGTGCTTCCTCAGCCTGGGCTTTTTCAGCCCTTCACTGGACTTACAAAAAAGGCACAGAGTTTAACAAATGAACCATTTTTCTGATATGGAAAAATGATTATGCATACCTACAGACACACAGTTAAATGAAAAAGTATGCAGAATTGGGACACAAAGATGACCATTTTAAAGATCTACTATCAACCCAGAGAAGTACATGTAAGACATGAAGAAACCAATCTGAAAAAGGGAAAGGATCACTTGCCAGTAACTTGAACTCTCCAAGATAAATAGTCCACACAGTTATTTACACTACCAGACAATGCAGAAGACTATCTGTGCAGTAACCATAGCAATGTGTTTACTCAACACCTCTCATTAGGCTTCATGCACCTACACAAAATCCATGTGATTCTGAGGAAGATGGGAAGAAATGGCACATGAAGACCACATATCTCAGTGGACTACCATGACTGGTAAGCAACTTCACCATCTTAAGCATGACATCACTTGCTCCTTCAAACTATGACGAACTGCAAAGGGCAGCATTCACAGAATCACATGGGACCTCTGGAGATTGTCCGGTCCAACTTCCTGCTCATGCAGTCCTCTCTGTCAGCCAAGAGCCTGGGGAAATCACTTTGTGCAACTGTGGTTTTGATGTTTGTTTGTGTTTTTTTTGTTTGTGGTTTTGGGTTGGTTTTTTTTTTCCTTTTCTTCAGGGTACTGGCCTGTAGGGCATTGATATACACTGGTACCAAACGTGCTGGTGAAAGCAGGGCTTGGACACCCCAAATGAGGAGTTCCATGGTTCCCTGAGTCTAATGGTATCATGATGCCTCTTACAGAAGTTACTCCTATGAGTTCATCTCCCTCTTCTTACTGCTGCAAGGTCAAAAGATGTAGACAGGGCATTTTTCCATAATGCTATCTCATGAAGACAGTACAAGAAGGATAATAGTCCTTAGAGTAGATAAGACGTTTACAGAAGGCACTGAGCAAAATGTGCCCTAAGATGACACCTACACCATGTTCACAGCTGGAATATGAACTCAGGGTCCATTTAAAGTACAAACATTTCAGATGGACAATTAAAAATAACATTTAAGTCAAACCTGGACAAAAAAGCACCATTGAAAGAATTATGCAATACATCACCTTATGAAGCAGCAAAGAAAGAAGAGAAATAGCACTGGGAACGTTCTGTCTTGGAGCAGAGACTACTGCAAGATGGAGAACAAAACACAAACCCACTTGCTATAAACAGTGTAAGAATAGTTTTCAGTATCTTAATAATGTTATATGGGGATGGCCCCTTGGAAACTGAAACAGGGATTTACAGTTCTGACTGTCACATTATTCGAGATAGCAATTTATTATAGGAACTACAAGTATCCATTTATGGAAAAATGTTTAAAACCTACTAAAAATTTTGCAACAAAGTAGTTAAGTAACAAAATAAACAGAGAAGTAGGAAATCATAATGACAAGAGACAACCAGAACTAAAGGAAAGAAAAAGTTCTATCAGGGAAGACAAAATACCAGGTAGAGCACTGACAGGTATCATGATGTGGAAATCATCTCCAGGTGGAAGCAGTGGAAACCACATCAAGCTTACAGCTCCAATTAGATTGCAAACAGAGGAAAAATAAGCTAAACAACCATATAGACAAATATGGATGTCACTTGAATAGTTATGGTATGAAATAAAGATGAATACTCTGGCAATTAATTGCATCTGAAGACTGAAGACCAGAGAGACCAGGTATGCCAATAACACTAAAGTAATATACCTAACCTACTAGTTTTCAACCTACTAGTTTACACTGAAATACACAGTGAAACAAAAAAAGAAACACACACAAAAAAAGAAACAAAAGATTTAAAAATACCTATCAGGACAGCTTTGCAATTAGTATTTAGAAGTGCAAGTTTGAATTCAAAGGATCCTTTGCAGTGGACAAAATGAAGCACTGCAGTACTGTACCAAGTGGGTCACTGTCCCACCAAAAGATGAAATACCAGTGTTGTTATAACTCAAACTGGACAAAACATTAAATACCAAGTCCAGCCACGCACGTTAGTCACAAATATCTCCTTTAGCTATCAATTTAGATAGCTCTACAAACTTTAATTTAGGTATCTCTAAAATCTTTTGAGGGAAAAAGTTTTAGATGCATCTGTGCCTGGTAATTAAGTCTTTATATTCCTCACTAGAAGAAAACCCAGGTTTGGGTAAGTTCAATGAAGCTCCATTCTCATCTCAGTGGTTGAAAGCAAAGATACAGTTAGTTTCCTACAACTCTTTGCTTATTAATTTCTGTTGAAATTTAATTGTAGCCAATGTACTTCATTTGCTTGAAACACTCTGACATTGGTAATTGTTAATATTTGCTCCTTATGATATTTTTATGAATCACTTCTGAAACATTTGCATTTCTGCTTTTCTAAAGTATTAGTCCACTTTCTTTGAAACTGAAAGAAAACCAATACTAAGTGAATTACACACCTCAAACCCCACCAAATCCAGGGAAGAACGAAAGTCAAAGAGCTTTAATTGGAACTGCAGCTTTCTCCTCCTGTGTGCTGTGGAACTTCAAATGGTAAGATGAATTGGCTAAATCATAAGAGAAAATCCTGTTTAAAACTTCTACATGCCACTATCAGCTAGAATGACTATTCACATTTTAAGAATTATCTTACTTTTTAAAAACAAGTACATGATGTTAAAGAAAATTAAGTAGACAAGCTCAGAATACTGTGGCTGAGCATTCTGCTTCCAGAGGATAAATCTATACGCCACAGAAAATCAAGTGTAGTGATTTTCAAGTATTTTGGTCTCATTGTTTTCAGACTGCATGTCTTAGTTCAATTATATAGCAAGTATTAAATGCTATAAAGGAACAAATTTTTATAAGTTTAATACACAATGGACTTACATTTTATTGGCTAAGGGATTTAAGATTTGAAAAAATGAAAAAGGGGGAATTTCTAATGTATATGCTCAAATCCTGCTGCTGCAGAAAACTCTCATGTCTGTATTTTTTTTTTTTTAATAGAGAAATTAAACAATTAAGAACTTTCTTCTGCTGTTTATTGCTTATAACAAGTCTTCAGAGGATTTCTTCCTATTGCATTCTTGTTTCTTGCAGTTACAAGTTCTGATTTCTGTTTCAGTCATATCAGTCATATTGTGTGCTGCTGCATGAAGATGATGTGAACATCAGCTTCTGTTCCACGTGTATTGGACAGCATGAATTATTTCGCACATGGCTAAACACATCAGCCAAGATGCTTGAATGAAACTGGTTCTTTTTTTTTGTCTTAAACCACATCAAATCGTTATGATTAAGTCCTCAGAAATTCTACTTTAGCCATAGAGGTTGCTGGAAGATATAATACTTTAGAAACATCAACTTCAGGACTTTGATGGAGACGCTTAGGTTACTGTACAGCTTTTCAACACCCACATCTCCCTGATCTCCTTAAGCTGTGGCATTTCTTGAAGAATGCTGTCTTCAAGAAGTAGAAATACACTTTGAAGTCATTTCCCAACAATTTTCTCATCTGCAAAGCTACATTCCTGACACCTGTGTCTTCTACTGCCAGCTTCTTTCTTCACAGCACTACGTCAAATATGCGTACGGTACTTTAATCAGGAACTGAGGCTTTAACGTTCGCAAAAAGAAGTGCACTCTGCATCGCCATCAGACTGTGAAGAGCCTACTAAAAGCTTAGCCTTTATTTGTTTGAATCGCAGCTGATTTGATCTTCAGCAGACGTAGAAAGAGACATTTCCTCAGTTCTAGGACGTTTTGATGCTGGGGGGTTTTGAAGACTGTCATCAGATGCTAATGACCTCTCTGAAACAGGCAGATAGGAAAATTATTTAAGCCAAGTAAATCCAGATTAAGAAAGCAAATTGGTTTGTTGAATTCACAAACAATTCAGCATTCACCAAAAACAACCAACCCTGGTTTGACAGTACAGCATCTGAAACAATGACATGCTGAAAGTACAAGGATCTTTAAAATCCACCTGTAGGACCTGAAGAACACCACATCCAAGTAAATTTACTCTTTGTGGTTTCAGTGTTAGCTAATGCACCAATTACCATAAAAACTATGGTGACACAGTCACATGAGCAGCTGTGAGAGCAATCACAGTGAGAACACACTTCATATTGTCAAAAGCATCTTTCAAACACAACAAGACAATGATGAAGATTTAGAATCTGCAACTAAGCTTAGGTTTGTGATTGATTCTACTTGTGTTATAAGTTTATAGCTTACAACACAAGTCTATAATGAAAAGAACTTATTGGCAAAAGAGTTTGCTATTAAGAGCCACAAAAGCTTACCATGTTCCTGTTTCAAGGCAGAAGGTATGGGAACTGTATCTGTACATGCAGAGGTTGGTGTATCTTGCTTCAGTGGAATCAAGTTTACTCTCCTTTAAAATAGCAGAAACAGTTTAATTGCTTTAAAGCCTTCATTTCCAAAAATACTTTATTTAAAGATTTACTTCAGATAGAATCAGTTAAATTTAAAATTAGTTTAGATATATTTTACTATGCATTTTTTTCTTCTTGTTATATGTTGAATAGAACATTTTTTAGAAGTACTTTAAATACCACTAGTGATCTTTTCCACTAGAATACACATTTGCATATGTTATATGTGGCACAACATTCACCTTCAGAGTACGGTATTTTTGTCAAATATTTTAAAATTAAGACTGGCTGCAAAGGCAAGAATTTTAACCTGTTTCTTCACACCTGGTAAGTCTTCTACTTCCACTGGAAGAGCTTGCTATTCCCTAAGTCCTGTCCATGTTAACACTTTAGATTCATAAAACTCTGGAAAATTCTTTTGCCCACTGAGATCCACTAACAATTACTGTAGATCTATTTTCTTGTGCTAAATCTCTTTTGGATGGCATTAAAAATTAAGCACACAAGCAGCAGAAGAGTAAACCATTAAAAAGAAGTCTTACAAGTAGCACCATGCATGCTACTGTAAGATGACACTCATGGCATAATCAGTTGATGTGATTAAATACTGTTTTTCTCTCTCTCTCTCAGAAGATTAATTAGCTCCATCAGTTACCTCACTCTCCAGGCAAAAGTCACTTTCAACTGCCTACAATCTTTTGACTTATCTGTGTTTCAGCACAGATGAACACTGGTGTGTAGAGAGATTTTTCTTTGCAGTTGTTGATTAAATCCACTATCCTGCTTTCTCATTCACCACTTCCTCCCTAGCCACCTACTAATTAGAACATTTCTATGAGAAGTTATTATAATCTCCTTTAATAATGAAATAGCTTTATTTTGATGATAAGGTCTAATTGCATGGCTGTCTCCTTACTGTTGCACAAAAGCTCAGGATCTTATATTGCAGGCTGTTTGACAATCAATACATGGATTACAGGCAATTTCTAAAAACCTAGATCTTCACCTTAGGATATAACCTCAATCAATGCATTAAGTCCCACACCCATGACTCTCCACAGAGGGTCCATCTAGACTTGAACTCTTTACTACTTAAAATATTTCTTCACAGAACAGTCTTCAAATAGATCTAGTCAGCTGAAGGCTTCAGGTACCATCTTTGTACAGAAAATGGGACCTGAAGACAGACACCTGTTGCTGCCATATGGACAAGGCATAATGGTCAGGTTAACTTTGCTGCTGCCTCACATTTCAGACAGCAATGTAAAAGCTGTGCATTTAGGATTCAGAAGACATTTACTGGAACAAAAATCTCCATGTCAAGACAGCCACCACAAGCCTGGGAATTTATGTCTAAACCCCAACCCTTCAAATGTAACACAAGCACAGCTTGTCTTGGCCTTCGTACTTATGACTGGAAATGGCAATATAAATCTCACCTTGGCGTCTTGCTCCATGCTTGTAAAGTGTTGAGAGTAATCCTCCTGGGCTGGTTTACTTTAGTGCTCTGGCTAGCTGCCTGGCTGATCTTCCTCTCGTCTGAGGATGAGACTGGAACATTTTTTATGCCAAGAGGTGTGGAAGGCGAGTCCTTACCGGCAGCTGTGGGTGTTCTAGGTTGGAGGGTGGGAGTACTGGGATCGGCGACCCTGCTTGGAGGAGTCCCCTCTGTCAGCCTAGAGCCTGGAGAAATGACTTTGTGCGACTGGCTCTTTTTCACTTTTTTCTCTGTTGCACCAGAAGCTCTGACATTTATCTCTGGCTTTTCCTTCAGTGGTATTCCCAGTTCATCCTTCTCAAAGGTAACAAATGAACAGTATCCATCCATGGAAGAAATAGCAAGAAAGGCTCCATCGCTGGACCTATTTGTGACATTTTTTTTTTCTGTTTAGGAGGAAAGGTCAAGAACTTTTCTTCAGCCCCCACCTCCCATCTGTAACACATGCTACACCCATCTTTTCTTCCTCCCTTCCCCAAGTACATGTATACATTTAAATAAAACTGCAGTCAAGAGAAAGAAATCCAATTCAAATTAATAAAAGATCTTCAGTTCTGGACTTTGCATCTGATTTAACCTCTCTGGCATTGCCTGTGATTAACTGTAATATGCTGCTGCCAGCACCTGCATGCATTTGAGCTGGCACAAAGTATGGTTCAACTGCAGGTACACAAATCTTCAGACATAGTTTCTGAAATACTGCTGAACTCTCCTCATTTGGACCAGCAGAGCAGGCCAAGCTCTTTGGCTGTGCTCCTTGCGTTAAGTAGAGGCAATGCTCAGAATCGCCATGGTGCTCACACAAATGGGCCCTCTGTGCTCATTTCATCAAGTCATGTCTATCACTGATTAGAAACACTTGATTTTCTACGCTCTTGCACTCCCCTTCTCCTGACACACAATGGTTTTCACAGTATCTGAGCATCAGTGATAACTTCTGAAAAAGAGGCCTCTGTGTAGGCCTCAGCTTAGGTATACTGGCTAGAAAGGCATGAGAGGAGAAGTCTTGTCCAGCACAGGGGTGTGTCCTGATTTCAAGACTTCAGCTCAATTTTCAGCTCCAGTTCTGACTCCTCGCATCAATCCAGATAAATTACTTTGTCCCATACACAAAGAACCACTAAGCAGAATTGTGTAGATAAAGCAGAATTTGGCCAGGATACAAGACATCTGAACTCAGAGAAATTACTTCCAAAACCTCCAAATAACTTCATTATTACTAGTTACACTGCCTGAACAATGAGTACTTTTCGTGGGCACCCAGTACACGAGCTTTCATAAAAACTTCCATCTGCTTGTCCTCAGAGAGCTTGCACTTTGTTTCTCAACTGATAAAAGAACCATAATTCTCCAGTTTACAGGGCACAAAAGAAGCAAGCTTGCTGTTCAGACACCGTGATGACTGTGACCACGTGTGTCATAAGTAAAATATAAAAATAAAGTAAGACACTAGCTGTGTAGAACTTCAACATCCAAAAAGGACATTTCCATCACAACTTAACAATATAAGAATTACCTACCATGAGATGTCACTCAGGGTGTGATAATGTATGTTAGAAACATAACCAAAGGGGAAGGACTGCTCAGTATCGTAAAAAAGCACAGAATCTTCTGAAGCAACAGCAAATACCAATCGATAGGGCAGATTAAATAGAGTAGGAGCTGATTTCTGACTGATTTCACCTAGAATGCAAAGAAATTAACACATTGAGAATTCTCTCTTGTATTCATTGCAAGGCAGTAACTGCACTAGCTTAGATGTGAATCTAAATAAAGATTTCATTATTAATCAGTATCAAGATAACAGCTAAGACAGCACTTCTATAAAATTTAATGTCAAGCACTAACACTGTTGCCCAAAGCTTGCATCTTAGCTTAAGACAGATAAATTGGCAGTAGTTTTGTCCATCTGGATTGTTATTATTTTGTTTTGTAAAGTTTGTTGTATTTTTTCCAGATGAAGTTTTTCAGCATATTTACACGCACTTTAGTATAAAAGTCCAAACAAACACATCTTAGGATATATTGTAAATCAAGGTCACAATAAATTTATACCACCATGTTATATTCTGTATGACTCAGTTGAAACAATGGATTTAGCTCCATTTGTGTTATCTTGGGTTCAGCTCCTAGCTAGTCTTTTCACTGAAACATAAGTTCTTTTTAAAGGAAAATTATTCTACCTTCCACTGGAAGCTGAGCACTAGCTAGCTGCTTTCAGAAGTTCCCAGTATGCAGAGCTCCCGTTCAGTTCTACGATGATTATGGAAGCTATGCACTAAAACAGACAGGCCATTAACACCATGCAAGGTATTCATATGCATAGATTTCTAGACTACCACAGATTTTCAGTTATCTGGGTGTATGCTGCAGAAACTAAACACTCCATTTAGAGGAGCTACAGAGACCAACAGCAGACTCATCTCCTTTCTTTGCAACGCACCATTACAAAGGATCTAAAGATTGTGATGAAAATACAAACACAGCAACAGTTAATCTCTAAATCCTGTAAGGAGTACTACAAACTGACACTCTAAAGAAAGGAGAAAAGCTCTGCCTTTTCACCATAGTAAGACCAGTCTTGTTCAATTATAAACACCCTTGGACCAAACTGGGCTCACAATAAGGCTGGATTTCAACCTCCTGGTAAGTTCTCATGCAACTTCACACAATCCTTTCCCCACCTCACAACTCCTGTTCTGGCCAGTAACACCAGTACTGCTTCAGGTTTGGCTTCCTTGAATAAACATCAATGGTTGTTGCAAACTACATCAACTCTCTGGCACTTCTGTGATGTGGGTAGTAGAGACTAACAGAAAATTTTACTGGGGTTGCTCCTTTAGCGCTAAGCCAAGTTATTTACTTTTACTCACACAAAATGGTTAAAAGTTAAAGAAAAATATTAAACATTGTTTCTGTAGCCTAAGAAGCCAAGTAAGAACATTTATCCACTACATCAAAAGCTGTTCACAAGGTACTTAAGGTGAATTCAAGGTCTTGGAATCAGGAAACAGCCTCTAGGATACAACACTATCTTAGTGGAAGGTTCAAAGACCGAGGCATCAAACAGTAAACAGCCACAGTGTCCTTTTCACTTATGTGCTGTAAAATCATACTTCCCAAATGATTTACAGTACCTTTATTAAATGCTCGTCTCAACTCAAAGTAGACTGGGCAGCAGCGAACAGCAAGAGTTGCCTTTCCAGGACACGGCAGGTGACCCACAGGCCTTTTATAAAGAATCAGTATTTCAGAAAACAGCGTTTCATTGTTTTTTTTTCTTTTTTAATAAAAAGATACTCTGATCTTATTAAACTCTACCTTTTAAGATTGTTTCTGGAGAAAACATACGTGGTGTTTGTTACATTTTCTCCTGATTCGACACAGCCAGCTGCAAAAATAAAGGTTAAAACATTAGTCATCAACTCAAAAAAGTAGAGTATGCACTTTATGTCCATAAATGTTCTGCTTCTTAGGAATTAGGCTTGTCAGTTGGGCAAGAGCTGTGCAACCTGAATACAACTTAAGAAGGCATCCCAAATATTTATTTAGTGTTGTTTTTGTTTCTCTTACATACTTACCTCTCAAAGCTTCTTTTTGATGTTGCCAGACATCTATAAAAGCAGTGCTTACAAGGGCAAACTGATCCCCTCCTTGCAATGTTATTTTTACTATGATTACAGAACGTTCTTAAGAAAGGATACAAACAAAGAGAGACCAGTCAAAAGAAACCACTCATTCTTCTTCATTTCTATCATAATAGAGCTGTATTGTTGCAATGTGCACGTTTCAGTTCAGAAAAATGCCATAAATATAATTTTTATCACAGGAGAAAGTTGATGCTCTGAACTGCTAAGGGAGAGTATTGTGGAGTCTCTATTTTCTTCAATAAGAGGAACGAGGAATGGCATAATCACAATAAGCATCCCCTAGCACTTTGAAAACAATCTTGATGCACATTAAAACCAGAGCATAATAGACACAATGTAAGTTACAGTACACGTTCTCACATACCTGGAGTGAGTAAATAGGAGCCATCAGGAGTAAAACTGAGCCTGCGGAAAAAAGACTTCATGCTGTCATCGTGAAACATCCGATAGCTCCTGGCCTGTAACATTGAAAATATGATTGTCTAAAGTGTCAGCTAGAATTCAAGTAAGAAAAATAATTCAGTTGTACAATCCAACTTCATGGAACTTTGAAAATAAAAGACAAAAGTTTTAAAAACCACGACTCCTTCAAACTCACTTTCTGCTGTGCTAGAAATTCTTCACAGCTAAGAAAAATAGTCCTTGATCCCTCTTCAGCTACTAATGAAAACACTCCAAGAGCAGTCACATTAAACTAGTAATCAAAAAATAGCAGTAACCTGGAGAACAACATTATTTAACAGTCAATGTGAAAGCCTTAGGCATTTAATTTTAACTCTAGTATTAGAAGTTTAAAGAGAACTTCTATAATTGTAAAATGCCCTCTCTCAGGCCTGTTCTTTAGTCTCTATAAAACTGTTACAAACTTTTTCACAAAAAAAGAAAAAGAATAGAAGGAATTAAAAAGGTTATAGCCAGCATGGAAGTGACATTTTACTATCACTTAGAACTATTTGGGGGAAAAAAGCCCTTTGTTTTCCCTCTTAGGGTTAGAGAGAATTTCCTAAATTTTCACTGATACATATTTTTCCTAAAAATCAGACTACCTTTTTGAAAATTTCAGGTTGCTGACTTCAAATACTATTGCTACGTCACATCCATTCATAAACTTACAGCTACTGTTTGAAGTTTTTCCTATTAAGAATTCACTATGCATACTACTTTTCCACACCAATTTTAACATTTACAAGCAAAGATATTGTGTTACTACTCTAATCAGATGAACTTGCAGGAGATCAATAGCAGCAATGTTCTTCTTAGTCATTTCTGCAATGTTTGAGGAAACCTGCAGCAGTCTCCATTTACAAAATGCAAAGGTGAGACAGAGACAAAAATATCTGATATATGGAGGGAACATATTTGAGGGGAAAATATTTGCCCCTTTGGTTTCATAGAATAGAACAACTCAAATGAAATAGCACCCAGCATGTTCTCTAGTACCATTAGCAGCAGAACACTGTACCTCTCCTTCAGCTCCTGCTCCGGATGGCATCTTGGTAACATTGAATGCTACTCGCTTGGTTTGCGTGTTGTACACCCGCAGGACCCTACATGGTAGAGAGCACAGTTAGCTACAAACAGCTTCCTTTCCCCTCAAGTTTCACAGAGTGCCACGGCACCCCACTTCTCAGTCAGAACTGCCAAATATAAATTGCAATCACACATTAATTATAACTCTGTGCATGGGAAACCTTCAGGTGGACGTGTTTTGATTGCTAAAGAACCAATGAATCATTGACAATTATTTGACTCAATAAGGTTTGTGAAGTACCAGCATATGCATTCGTGGAGGAATGAGGAAATTAGTGGACAGTAAATGGCCATGCCATTCCTACCTGTACTGCAGTAGCCAGTATGTTCCTGCAGAGTGGGAACTCACCTCAAAGATATATTAGCTACATTTCTATGTGTCGGTTTCCTGGAGTGCATCTCTGTCCAGAATGTTGGAACTCCCCTAACTTCATCTCACTAAACCAGCAGGTAGTCTTAAGCAAACCCAACTGCTCATCCCACCACCCTCTCCTTTTCGATAGCTCTGACCTTCACAGTTATGTTGGTTTGTTAGGCTGGGCAGAAAACCAACCTAACACGAAAACCACTCTTTCCTGCATACCTAACGTGCTGAAACAGCTCCACAAAGAGCCCTGGACAGAGCCAGGAAGAGAAAATAGAAGGTGAGGCTGCAGCAGACAGCTTGAGACAGTTGTGAAACTACTGGCTCTGGATGTCATGCAGTTAAACTGGTCTGCCAAAAGGGGGAAGAAGTCTCCTCACCCCGGGCTGGTAATTGCCCAGTCCTGACCACCAGCCTGGCTCCCAGACCCCTAGGGAGCTGATGCTATTCACTAACTTTGCAGGAAAGTGTCTGAAACCTGAGGGGGTGGTAGATTTCCCTCCTTCAGATTAGTTCATGCCCTTGCTTGCAACTTCATTCCAAGAAAAACTTGTGCATCATTCTATTACTTGTGTTTCACTGCTGTTCATTTTAATAAAAACACACAAATCTCACATAACTGATTATCAGAGGCTCATAATGACCTAGTCGCCATTAACTTACCATTTTTTTCTGAGCCAACTGCAAATCTTAAATCAAAACTACTTTTCCAACTACTTTTCCACTATTACAACAATTTTCTTCGCAGCGAGTGCCAGATGACATGCATTTATTGGCCAGCTGCGAACCCCTTCAGAGCAGCACACATGCCCTAAACAGTTTAAGCTCAACTCAAAAGTTCTGACAAGGGCCAAGTTTATGAAGTGTGCATTTAGCTTTCCCAATGACATCACTTACAAAACTGTTGGGGATGGAGGGAGCAAGAGGGCAAAAGAAAGATATCAGTGGAAAAACATTTTAACTGATTTCTTAATTTGTTTATATCTTTCTGTAAAACAACAAGGATGAACTTACTAGCTCATTAATAACTAGAGAATGCAGGACTCTCTTAAGATGTATTTCATATCTCCAAGGACCAATACCATAAAAACTTTTTTCCTGAAGAAAAATTTCTACAAAAGTTTATGTAAGCTTATTTGGTGCTTAGAGAGGACATTCAGACTTTAGGAATCATATACAAAAGCTTAAAGTATCATTTTACTTTCAAATCAACCTCCTTACAGAACAATTTGAATAAAATTAAAAGAAAAGTCACATTTATCCTGTACACTTGCTTTTAATTCATCTAGCAAGAAAGAATACTAAGGCAAAACACTTAGACCAACAGCTCACCTATCACAACTCAGAGTTGCAATGTACTGGCCTAGAGGATCCCAGGTTATTCCTTGGACATAACTCTTGTGTTCATTTAATATTGAAACCTTCTGTCCTGAAATGACAAACAATTTTTCAAATGTGTTTTAAAACATTTATTCATTTCAGAAATAAAACAATAGATAAATAATTTTTAAACATACAAACTGTTAACTTGACGGCACCTGATAAGATTATCAGAAATAGTTGCTTTATATCTGTCTCATACGAGAGATATATCTCTCCACATGAGGAGAGGCTGAGAGAGCTGGGACTCTTCAGCCTGGAGAAGACTGAGAGAGGATCTTACTAATGTCTATAAATGTCTGAAGTGTGGGGGCCAAATGGGCTGGGCCGGGCTTTTTTCAGTAGTACCCTGTGACAGGACAAGGGGCAATGAGCAAAAACTGGAACACCGGAAGTTCCACGCAAACTTAAGGAAAAACTTCTTTATTGTAAGGATGACAGAGCACTAGGACAGGCTGCCCAGAGAGGCTGTGGAGTCTCCGTCTCTGGAGATGTTCAAACCCACCTGGACACTTTCCTGTGCAACCTGTTGTAGGGACCCTTCTTTGGCAGGGGGGTTGGACTAGGTGATCTCCTGAGGTCCCTTCCAACCCCTGTGATTCTGTGATTTCTAGAACTTTCACAAGCACAGTACATTGTGACACACCAATTTAAGGCTTGTTTGCTACCAACCAACTCAGATAAGCAGCTTGGCTTAGGCATTAAACATGAGAGATGAATATATTTCAAAACAGAAGCACTACAAAACCTTTGCGATTTAGAAAAAACTCTTCAGGCAAGTCTAGAATCCTGTTCAACAGCTAGCTAAATTTAGCTGAATACTAAGCCAGAAATTCCAGCATAAAAACATAACTTCTAGCTGTGGGGCTATATAAACTTATGTACTCTGCTGAGCAGGCACTGAAAAAAATATCCGGTGCACACACTGACTGATGCTTACACATGGGCAGCTTTCAGAAACAGTTCTACAGCAGTGCTAACTCACATTCTTTGACAGCTTATTCTGTCACTAAGATCTCTCAAAGGCACGATCTCTGACCCCACTGATGTTCCACAGCTGAATGTCTTGGATCCAAAGCATCCTCTTGGATGAGGTAAAGTTACAGATAATTCTCATTAAATGCTTTGTTGTGAATACTAGTGACAGGTGGGTTGTTTGTTTTTTTTTTTTTCTTGTCAGTCTTACTTTGTTGTAAAGAAATACTCTAAACTGACAAGTTTCAAAGACAACAGCTCTTAAAAAAGATTACACAAATAGAGTTGAGGCCATGCTGCATAATACCAAAAGTCCCTCTGGTGCAGTATTCTGTCTCCGACAGTAGCCAACAACAGATGCCCAAGGAAGAGTGTAAGAACAGAGCAAACACATAATGACATTTCTACAGGATGCCCTGTAAGCTGCCAACAGTCTGTACCTCAAGGACTTAGGCCAGTGACGCTCTCTTTGTACTGAACAGCCCTATGGATTTTTACTATTTTTTCCAGCCACTTTTGAAAAAACAATGCAAGCTTTTAGCCTGGCTATTACTGGAAGCCATCCTTGAAACTTCCTTTTCATGTACCTACAACTTCAGCCTACATTTTCCAGTAATGGCTTCTTACTTCCAACATACTAGTTGTTTCTCTGCCTAGAAGACACAATATGCCCTCCACAGCATTAACTGCATGCTAAAAGAAAGCAGTGAGAATAGAAGACATTAAGTAACATAGCTTAAGAGTCGATCCAGCTTTTTTAATAATAAGTCTAACAGATATGTCTCTTTAAAGTTGATAGAAGCAGTCTGAGATGCAAGAGACATAAGATCACAATGCCCCTACACATATTTATGCTCTAAGCACACACACTCTTAATTGAACATTCATGTACTTATGGTAAAGACTTTTGGAAAGGAGTATATGATGGAGTTTGGATGAGAGAGAACTAAGCACCCAAACCAAGAACACAAAAAATGCCAGCAGCAGAACATTTGTATTTTCATGTGTGCATGCACTGAATAATTAATCTGTATTCTACTTTATTTTTCCTAATTAGACACTAGATATTAGAAATGTGAGATAAAAGGTTAACTTTAGAGAAAGGTAAGCATTTCCACATTAAATTAAAAGTGAAAGTAATGATTACACTACTAATAAGAAAACATTAAGCCATTTTAAAGCAACCTAACCTACCTGGTTATTACCAGAACTTCTATAGATTAGTCTTTCTTTGAGAATATAAACAATCCCACTGCAGTGGGATAAGAATGAACAGAAACGTTCTGTGAATGAAGCCTAAAAAAAAAAGTCCTATTTTGCAAGACAGAGCCTGCATCCTATACTCTCTCCTCATTTTTTACCTAGATAGTTAGTTACCTGATACTAGTCAAGTTTTGTTTGTTTGTTGGGGTATGGGGTGGAGTAAGTAATACACAAGATGCCTGTTTGGGGGTGGGAAAAAAAACTGGGCCAAGTTTACTTCCTAAATACTTGAAGATGAAGACATTACTTATATACAAATTTTGCTCACCTGAAGATATCTTTATATGCTGGGCTATCTGTCTCGCAGTCCCAGAAATCTAGCAATTAAGTGGACTGTTCTCTCACAAAAAAAGATGCTTACAACTCTTTCAGTAAATACCATGAGGCACTCCCACCAGGACTGGAGCCACAAGCAATAAACGTAGCATTTACCTTTATTGACATCCCACATTATAGCTGTGTTATCTACAGAAGCAGACGCCATGTAATTTCCATCTGAGGTCCAACAAATATCATACACATCTTCTAAGTGGCCTCTAGAAGCCAGAATAGAAGAAATCAATTATTAAATTAAAAATTATCAGCTACATGTAAACATGAGTTTTGTGGATTTTTAGGTCAAAAAGAATCAGAAGCAAATAAAATATCATGCTGAAGTAAAAGGAACAGCACAAATTTCAGCTTTTAAAAGAAAACTTCCACATTCAGAAGGTGGTAGAACATTTTAAAAAACCACATCCTGCTTCTATTCAAAATAAGGTTTTCAACATGTCTTTTTCACAGACAACAAAAACCCTATATTCCAAGTAATTTATCAATTTGTATGTAGAGATTTGGAAATGAACACTTCTAGGATTTGTACAAACAGAAAATAAAACACTACACCAAAGTAATTAGGGAAGTGTTGCTATTCAGGAAAACCTTCCTGCATATTTATGGGTTTCATAAAAGCAGTAAACAAACATGCATACTCAGCAGAAACAGATGAAACACAGAAATTCAAGGTTGATTTAGACAGTTGAACAAACTTTGCAAGATATTCAGAATCACCTAGAAGGGCTCCCTCAAAACCATTTTTTATTGCTTTTAGTCTGAAGACTTATCATACAGTGTAGTAACTTCAATAACAAATACTTGCAGCGTAAGTTTAGGGAAGGGGGATTTGGTTTCTTTGTCTGCTTTTAGTGATTAACGTTCCTAAAGCATCATGCTGGTGCTTCCTGCAATCCCACTAGCACTCTTGAAACTGTTCTCACATAAAACCTCAGCAGTTACAAGGAAAGTATCAGTTATGGATAGCAGTTATGTATTTTTAACAAGTGTAAATTCTTAATTATTTTATCAGTATAGACAGATAGAGACCAAAAGTTTTAACAGATACTAGAGAGAAAGAAAAGCAGAGTTATAAACACTGCTCACTCAAAATGCATTTCTTTCAGTCTCCAGCTGAGAGTGAGAACAGAACACTGTTGTAGTCCAAATGACAGCAGTGGTTTGATGCTTTAGCCACTATCAGCTAATGCTTACTTAGTCTCAGCAGGCACAGTATGTATATTTTATTAATCATCATACACTTGAAACAAAAGCTGTATAATACAGTAAATTTTCAACTATTAAAATGAACTAATTAAAAAACATTGCTCGAGTCTCATATTGATATCATCTGGCAAAATTGCATGAATCGTTTTATCTACTACTGACGCTTTTCGCTTTAATAATGATCAGAATTTCCACTCTAAAGCCAGTAAATAAAACTTCACATTTACTTTATATATCTCTGTGCTAAGCTTTAAGTGACTGCAAATCTCAGGAACCAACTTCAGGGCACATCAGTTATGTCACATAAATGCCAGATCTCGTGCCTTAACAGAAGATGTAGGTTGGCACTGTATTAAAAAAAAGTTAAATACAATAAAAGGATGAACATTAAAGCAAGCAAATTTTGGAGAGCACTGAAGTTCTACACTGAACAGAAGACTGTACCAGATGCTAAAGGCCGTCAGGAATCGAAAACACTGAACAGAAAACAAACTCATATTAAGCTACCTTAAAGTTTTAACAACTGTCCAGTTCTCCTTGTTGAGCTGAGCTTCATCTTCATCCTGAAAAATTAATGGTTCCAACTCTTTGCTATCATTCAGCTTCCACAATAAAATAACAGCATCTGTAGAAGAAATCACATCAAGCTTCTTTATTTCCATTTCGCTCAACACTACAATCATCTCACATAAGACACGTGAAAAGCAGCTCGTGTTTTGTGGAGGGAAGATTAGGTGCTAAACTGCTTTAACTCCCAGTGTAAGCTACTGATTTTAATCAATGTCTTTTTTTAATTATTATTTAATAATGTAATAAAAAAGATGAAGATTTGCAGGTATAAGGTGAGAGTTAAGCACTTAGCTTAAAATCTGCTTTTGATTAAAGCTGGTTATGGTTCTGCACTTTGGACTTTTGAAAAAGTCTTCCACTAAGACAGATAACACTCGGCTCTGTCTCACAGAGCGCACGACCACCTAATGCTGCCCTCACTGTGACTGAGGAACCCACGCAGCCCTGGGCAGACAAGCCTAAATGTATGAATACTGCCACAGCTTCCCAGTATGACACTACATAATCCTCATCTGAGAAATGGAGATACTAATTACTTTATATCTGAAAAACAGAGCCAGACCCACAGTCAGTGAGAAGTTACTTAGAAACTGAATGACGTGTTTACTAATTCTAAGTGGAGAGCATACGAGAGTCTAAAGATGGAAGCGTTAGAGGGGTATGAACATGTTCCTTTGCTGGGTTTGTTTTTTTGTTCCCCTTCACTCAGCAAATCCATAAGCATAGCTTCTTTATATGAAGTTTCATTGTGCATTATTACTCACCATCTCCTCCAGTTGCCAGGATCTCGCCACTTGGAGAGAAGCGCACAACGTTTACAGCTTTGGTATGGCGGGCAAGGTTGGACAAGAATTCCACAATTGCTTTTCCATCTGGCCCTTTCTCCACTTTCCATATCTAGTCACAAAAGCATTACAGAGTTCTCAGGAACAAGATGCAATATATATGCACCACTTCAGCAATCCACAACTTACTCCTTGGGCAGTCATTCTGAACTCATGATCTGAAACATTCAGAGCTAAAGCTGTTGTTGCACCACAAATTTTCCCTCTGTGAGTTGTGTACTAAGTTTGCGTGTCAAGGTTTTGGTAGCTCAGGGAGGCTTCAGAGGTGGCTTCTTGCGAGAAGACACCAGAAGCTGCCTCCATGTTGGACAGTGTTAGTTCCAGCCAGCTGGCCAAAGCTCAGCCCATCAGTGGCACTGGCAGCGCCTCTGTGATAACATATTTAAGAAAGGGTAAAAATCACTGAACTACAGCTGTGGGACAAGAGTAAGAAAAGTGTGAGAGAAACAGCCCTGCACACACCAAGGTCAGTGAAGAAGGAGGGGAGCAGGTGCAGCAAAGATTCCCCTGCAGCCTCTGGAAAGGCAGGCTGTCCCCCTGCAGCCCACGGAGGTTAATGGAACAGATATCTACACTGCAGCCTGTGGAAGACCTGATGCCACAGCAGGTGGATGTGCCTTGAAGGAAGCTGCAGCCTGTGGAGAGCCCACACTAGAACAGGTTCCTGGAAGGAGCTGTGGAGTGTGAAGAGGAGCCCATGCAGGAGCAGGTTTGCTGGAAGGAACTGTAACCCCAAGGGGAACCCAGGCTGGAGCAGTTAGTGAAGAACTGCAGCCCATGGGAAAGACCCAAGTTGGAGGAGTTTGTGAAAGACTGCATCCCATGGGTGAACCCCAATGCTGGAGCAGGGGAAGAGTGTAAGGACAAAGGAGCAGCACAGACAAAACTGCAAACACTGTCACGTAAAAACTCAATTTGCCAGTGAGGAGGGGAAAAGTTTTGGCTGCAGTTACTGGAGTAAAGCCCTAATTTTTAATGACATTTATTGTCTCCAAAAGAAAGAGGCATTCCAATCACACACATATCACAGCAGTTACCATTCGTAATAATTTCCTAATAAATACATTAACAAACATTAGCATATTTCACAAAATACTGCACTGAGGATCCTGAGGAACAAATTCAGATCCAGTTCAGGGATTCCAAATTGCAAGTATAGATCTGATCTTTGTAAATCAAATTCTCTGTTAAAACAGAGCATTTCTCTACTCAGAAGAAAATGCAGCTGTAATACAGAACAAAACCTTATTCTTTGCCTATACCTATTCCACATGTAATGAGACCTTATGACAGTATTTCTTATTTCTTCTTCAGATATATCCCATGTTGGACTCCTGAGAGAACATTAGCAGGCCCAAAAGATAATTAAAATGAAAAATCACCATGCAAAGACAGAGAAATAGATAGACAGATACATACACACACAGCAGAAAACCTACAGGAACTATTTGTATTGGAGCTCATTACTAAGAAGCATAGGGAAGATCCCAGGCTGGAACCCTTCTTTACTGCAGGATGAGTCTGAGAAACTGTCTCAAATGAAAATGTTAGCAGTAGAGATTTTAGTAAACAGACAAAAATAATTTTTTTAATAGAAAATCACCAGGCCCAGATACCAAAGCAACCTACAGAAACTCAAACTTGAAACCAAGAGCCCAGTAGTGATGAGTAACCTACTCTGTTTCATTCTCAGCTCAAAAAACAGGGAATGCAAATGCATCAGTTTTTTTACAAGTCCTCTAATGGCAACTCAAGAAACTCTGACCGCTATGTCTGCCTTCCAAATAGAGAAGCTGTTAAATGAAAAATGAATTTAAAAATTGAGTCAACATATTTCTCTGCAAAAGAAATTGCGCCTCACTTGTCCATCAACTTTATTTAAGGAGCTGACTAACATACAGATCAAAATAATGTCATTCACCTAATGCATTCAATTTCCAACTAGGGCTAAGGCTTTTAGAGAAAACAAGGGATCACTGAACGATGGAGACAGTCCTAACATCCATTAAGAATCTGGAAGACAGTGAACAATTGCCTGATTCTGCAAAGGTGAATCTTACAGCCACATCTTTTGGGGCTTGTGTTATTCAGTATTGTCATAAGTGATTCTTAAAAGGATGAACGACTGATCAATAAAGTTTGCTAACACCAACAAAAAATTATTTAGGAGTTACATGTGAAGCCAAGTGAAAAGGGCTGTAGAAAGTTCTTGTACTGCTAAATGACTACTTATGAAATGGCAGATAAAATTCAACTTTGATGAACATAAAGAAGTTAAAACCAGTTGTTTCTCACTAACTCACAAACCTGTGCCCTAAATTAGCTGTTACTACTCAGGAATATCACCCAGCAGTTAATGCAAGTAATTTTCTAAAAATAACAGTTCAACACTGAGCAGCAGAACTCAAGAGCAGCATGTGAGAGGAACAGGCATTCTGTACCTGGCTGTACAATCTCATACACTTTGCCTAAACCATCTACTACCAGTATCATGCACTGGTCAATAATCTCATACCCTGGATAACAACCCGTTGCATGCTCTGCACATGCTACAAACCCAGAACACACAGGTTTGAAACTTACACGAACGGCTGTGTCCACACCTGCTGAGGCCAGTCGATTGATCTTCCCATCAGCTCCGCGTTGGAAGTCTAAGCTGTAAACAGGCTCCTTATTGTGCCACGCTATTTCACAAGTGATGACCTTCATGTTTGCTACAGGAAGCGGAGGAAACAATGGATAAATTCTTATTTCTTACGACTAAGACAATCAAAGTTTGCATAGATTTTGCAAGCAGCAGGCAGATCCTGTAACAACTTCACTGCAGAAACTGACAGGAGACTTTAAGGAAGACCATTTGAAAGTGCTATGCTGTATTTCGGCTGCAGTGACTGCCTGGGCGCTGCATGGGAAGGGTAGCAAAGCCACCCCCCTCAGGGGAATTAAACGCCGTGACAGCAGCGCAGTGTCACCGCAGGCAGAACACCCCAAGGGCAGAGACCGCAGCTTCTCCCCCTCAGCCCCCGCACACGCCTGCAGACCCGCGGCTCACCCGGCCCGGCTCCTGGCGGGGCTGTGCCCTGGCCGGGCAGCACCCGACCTGCACTGCGAGCACCCGGCCACCCCCAGGCAACCACTGCTCCGCTGCCAGCAGCGGGGCACCGCCGAGAAGCCAAAACAAAGCGAGGCGCGAAGGCCCCGGGGAGGGCGGGAGGAAGGCGGAGGCGCCGCGGGCCACAGCCGCCCCTCAGCCGGGCAGCCGCCCCCCGGGCCGCACCGCACCACCGGCCGGGGCCGCTCCCCAGGGGCCCGGGAGCCTCGAAAACCACCCGCAGGCCGCCGGAGCCCGGCGATACCCGGCGCTTTGAGGGGATCCGCCACACGAAACCCAAGGGGCGGGCTGCCAGTGGCCCTGCTAGCACCGAGGCTAACCTGCCCTCTCCCCATACCCCAGCGTCCTGGCTCCCGGTGCGGCTCCTCTCCCCGCAACACAGCGGGGAGCCGGCGGCCTCACCCGCCCCGGGACCCCCGTCCCCACCTGCAGCTCCAGCCCGGACGCGACTTTCCCGCCCCGCGCCTGCGCGCAGCCTTCCCGTGCGGCCGGAGGCGGGAGCGACTAAAAGGCGGTCCCCCGCCGGCCTCCGGTCGCTTCCCCGCCCTGCCGTTTGCTGCCGGCGGATGGTTTGGGAAGGTGCCCGTCCCGCCAGGAAGGCAACAAGGGCGGTGGGGGGCGACGAGGGAAACCCATGAGCGGGGAAACCCGCGGGCTCTGCCGCCTTTTCGGCTGAGGCATTTACCCTGCCCTGGTTTGCTTCCAATTAAAAAAATCCACGAAACCAACAAAACAAAAACTAAAGGCCCAAAGCTCTCCCACGCCCCAGAAGAAAAAATTTTATTTTTTTTAAAAAAAGAAAAAAAAGCATTGCTGTATTGGAGATGTTTTTATATTTAGATGGTCAGAAGGCAACCAACCCTCCAAATTCCCTTCTTTCCTAGAATCATAGAATGGTTTGGGTTGGAAAGGACCTTAAAGATCATCCAGCTCCAACTCCATGAGCAGGGACACCTTCCACTAGACCAGGTTGCTCAAAGCCTCATCCAACCTGGCCTTAAACACTTCCAAGGAGGGGGCAGACGCAGCTTCCTTGGGCAGCACCCTCACAGGAAAGAATTTCTTCCTAATATCTCATCTAAGCCTACCCTCTTCCAGTTTGAAGCCATTTCCCCTTGTTCTGTCACTACCTGCCTTTGTAAAAAGTCTCTCCCCAGCTTTCTTGTAGCCCCTTCAGGTACTGGAAGGCCACTGGAAGATCTCCCCAGAGCCTTCTCTTTTCCAGGCTGAACAGCCCCAACTCTCAGCCTGTCCTCATAGGAGAGGTGCTCCAGCCCTCAGGTCATCCTCGAGGCCTCCTCTGGACTCGTTCTAACAGGTCCATGTCTTTCTTGTGTTGGGGGCTCCAGAACTGGACACAGTGCTCCAGGTGGGGCCTTACGAGAGCGGAGTACAGGGGCCGAATCACCTCCCTCGACCTGCTGGCCACGCTTCTCTTGATGCAGCCCAGGATATGGTTGGCCTTCTGGGCTGTGAGCGCACATTGCCAAGCTCAAATGCAATGCTCTTTCAAATGCAAACCTTTCCATTTGAAGTAACAACGAAAAAATTACATCCTCAGAAGCTGGCCTTTTCCTTCTTCCCACACCACCTCCAGTGCCTTCTTCCCGAAACCAACAGGCAAGAGAACCACTGGCTGCGTGGTTAAAGCCAAAAATATTCTGAAGACCTCACCAGTTACTACACTGCCTAACACAACAGGTGAGATGAGAAAGCAGAAGAGAAAAAAAAATTGTATACAGATTAGATTTTTTTTTTTTTTAAAGAAAGAGGATTCCTAACCAGAAGGCAACGAGGATTTCCATGCAAGTACAATTAGGCTGAGAAAGCCAGGACAGCACAAACCTTTGTGATGGATTTCACCTGCAATTTCCCCTGCACAGCAGAAAGCATGAAAGTACACCCATGTATTAAAATGTCCAGGCACTTCCTTGAAATTCAGTTAACACTGCGGTGGTTTCACATGGTTGGCAGCCAAACACAGCTGCTTGCTCACTCTTCCCCACCATCCCAAGAGAACAGGGGAGAGAATTGGAGGGGTAATGGTAAGGAGACTCATAGGTTGACATAGGAACAATCTAATAATTAAAATAAAATAAAACTTAAAATAATAATAGTAATAATAAAATATGTAAATGAGTCATACACACTGCAATTACTCACCACCTGCTGACAAAGCCTAGCCTGTCCTTGGTAACAATCCCAGAGGAGTGACAATCCTGAAACCAAAACTGCAATCCTGAAAAAGCAAGAGTGAGAGCCAGAGACAGCAAGCCCCACACGAGAGAGGGACCCTCGTGAATATACTGAACATGATGTGATACGATATGGAATATCCCATTGGCATATCCAAATGACAATCTAGTTTACTAATTTTAATATTCCTCACTACCCCTTAGACTTTCCACTTGTAGGCGAGCAAAACACAGTCCTTAACTTCCAGCAACAACTGAAAACATTGGTATATTATCAATGTTTTATCACAACAAATCCCAGGCTGAAACCAGAACACAGCACTGTTCTAGCTACTAAAAAACCCCAGCTCTGTCCCAGCTAAAAACCAGGACAGACGCATACCCTGGATTATAACTGCACCGCTTTTCCCATATCCAGAACATTTCCATACCAGGTGCAAACCCTTTGCACAGCAATACTTTGCATGCTGCCATCTCTTAGTAGTTTTTAAAAGCTCTGACAATCAAGTACAGGTCAGGGAAGAACAGTCTGCCTCACCCCAAAAATATCTGAAAGAACTTGAGCCCCTCATGCTGCGGAACTGATCAATTAGCATAAGGGTAAAATTTCACAAGGAGAGCTGAGCTGACCTGTCCTGATCCAAGAACTTTCTGTCACCCAAAGAGGTAGATGCTCCCACCTCCCTGCTCTTAGTTTGTGTTCCTCTTACTTCTGCCTTAGTACCACAAATACAACTCCTCTCTAACAAGGCCTTGAAAAACAGTTTTGTCCTAAATCCTATTACAGTAACAGTCATGGAATTGGGTAACTTACTGCCTGAAGCAGCACAGCCAGCCAGCTGGTTTGGAGCTCAGTTCAGACACCCACCTGGTCTGAAGGCACGCCTGGTGTGTGTAAAAGGCAAAGACTCTCTAAGAAAAATACTTATAGGTAAAATGATATTAATAGAAGTATTATGGTTAAGATGAACAATTAGAAACAGGTGCTACGAAGTAATAGAATAATAGTAATTCTTATAAACCATGCAACCATGCTGCTTCTCACTTTGTCCTTTCTATAGCCCTCTCCACAGTTGGTTTAAACCCAATCCAGCTGAATCAAGAATAACAGAATTTAGAGACACAGCAATTACAGAGGGTGATTAACTTGGAGTAAGCGAATTGTGAAAGATTACATATTTTAAAATAGACAGAAGTTAAATGTCATTATGTCAGTTTTTCTTAGAAGTGCAAAGGTGAGCAGACAAAGATTATTCAAGAAGACAAGTGAACACAGTGACCAGAGTGGGACCAGCAGCTGCAACTTCTGAAGAGGCACCGAGACGAGACGGATCAGCTGTGTTTGAAGACCGCTGTGGACTGTTATAGAATTTTAAATTAATGAGAAATTTGGAACTGAGGGTTTGTGGGAAAACACCAAGAACTTTGAGAAGAATACCTATTATATAATGTTAAATTTAGCATATATATATACAGCTTGATTTTTGCAATGCCTTTGCCACTCACTGAGGTAATGGCCCTACTCTGTGTTGTAAATAAAGCAAACCTAGAGTCACCCACCGAGTTAAATTCCTTTAACAGTGTGCACACATCTTCTGCTCAAAACCACACTGAGACAGCTTTCTTGTAAGACCGAATACTTAAAATAAGCCAGAAAACATTAGCCATTCTGCATAGTATTTATTTATAAACAAAAACATTGCATTCGATCACATACAAGTTTTGATCCTGCAAACAAGATTTATATAGTTTTTTATTTTTTACAAAAAATACATTTTAACAAATAAAAAGCATTTCCATTAGTCCACTGTTCTCCAAAGTGTAAATGTACAGTGTAAATTTTCAATTTTTAATATAGACATATGCTATATGTTGACAGTTGTCTATAAGAAATTCAGCTACAGAGTCTGATGAACCATAATAAATAATGATTAAGAAATGGAAAACTACACACCAATAAATGGAAAATATAAACTTTTTAAAAGTCATACAAACAGTTGTATTACAGCCACCTCTTCAAAAATCAAACATTCAATTTATCCCTTATAAAGTACAACAGTATTGTCTTACCCTTATTGGCATATTAGAATAGATAGCATCTTAAAATGGAAATACTGCCCATTGAAAGAAACTGACTGAACTACAACTAAAAGGAACATAATCTAATTAAATTAGGACAGTAGCAGTGCAAAAGCCAAAAACTTTGGCTTTATAAAAAAAAAAGACACTTCCTAGGAATGAGCATATTGGTGCTATTTCATGATTAAAAAAAAAAAACAACCAACAAAAAAAAAAAAAAAAAAAAAGAAACCCAACCACACTTTTTTAAAAGCAAGAATCATTTTTCTTGATCACTGTTTGGATGACAAATACCACCACAGAGTAAAAGGCGGATTTGCTGTCTTTGCCACCCTTCTTATTCCTCATGACTTCAAAAGAAAACGATGCAATTGGCTGAGAATACTGTCAGCATTGTAACAGTAATTTCTCTCGGTACCATGTCTTCCAGGAAGTTTTTGTGTGAGCATTAAGAGCACAGAAGTAGGACTTAAGAGTCACTGTAAAATATTTACGGGGAAGGGGAGCTGAGGGAGGGAACAGGGACTTCCCTATCTTGCCTATAATAAAAGTGTCTAAACTTTAAGATAGCATAGACAAGTTCTATTTGGACATTTTCAGCTTTAGCTCACTCTGTAGTTATTAACACCACAGATAAGGAAACATTGCCTCCTTTTCAAAGTACTTCCACTCAACCAATTAATCAGGGATTTAGTAGTCTGACACATTTGTACTCAGCCTGGTACATTCTGATAGGAAGGTAAGTTTCAGAGACGAACCTCAGCACCCTCACATCTCAGCCTGAAAGACTCCACGGCAGACTATATGTTTAACACTGCAACAATTTGTTTTTTGAGATAATATAGCTAAGCATTTGTATACATCATAGAACCTCTATGTCAATCCTGTTCAGCACTATGCCTCCCTGAAAAAAGGCCTTCAGGTCTCAAGAGGTGGCATTCAATGTAGAGGAGAGGTGGTCCAGGACTCCTACCCTAGCTTTGGATATGCCACCCCAGCTTGTTCTCTCCAATGGTCCACCAGGATGCTTTCCATTCCACCAGTGGCCTTTGACTTGGAAAAAAGCAGACAAGGGCTGTGTATGAAATCTGACCATTGAAACTGGTACATACCTGGACTTAGGAACCAGCACTGCCATGTTCAAATGGAAACTACATGGTAGAACTGAAGATCCCTCTGACTGCGCTCAAATACAGACAGGTTCTTGGATGTAGGAAACAACAATCAAGTAGCAAGGGTGGGATACAAACAGACATGTGGTTTCCATCACTGAAAATGCTGAAATATCCTAGCCATATCCCATGGAGTTGTTTATGCTGCAAAACTATGTACAGATAATGTTCTGTAGTGACAACAAAAAAATCCAACAGGGAGTCAAACACAACCAGTTTTCAAGATAAAATGCTTAAAGATTTTTTCTTCTTTTAGTAGTAAAGCACAATATTACCCATATGGCCAAAATTTTCATCTACAAGTTACATTTCTATCCCATTAATGCAACATACAACATTGCTGACAGCAATGAACCAATACTGTAGCATACAACATTACTAAGTTTTGTTCTGAGAAGGAAATCAAGGAAGGTTCTTTTTTGCATTTTTAATATATTCCACTACTTAGATTTTAAAAGATGAAATAATTGCAAATATTAGTTCTTATATAAGATCAAAAGTCAACAGAAAAGCTTTTGTAGAAAAGTATTAAGATTCCTAAAAATATTTGCAAATTTAATTACAAATACATTTTCAAAGCAAAATCCTTAATTAAGTACATCAGGGTTGGTCAATATTGACAGTGTTCCTTTAAGAGGAAGTGAAGATAACACCCACTGCATCCGTGGGAACATCTAAATATATAGAGTATATACACTTACTGATCAAACTATGTCAGATATATAAAGTGAAGAAGCAGTATATACAATTTTGAACCTACACAAAGGTTATAATGGAAGATCAAGTAAAAGTCTGCTAAAATCTTAAGATATTAAGTACTACTGATTTCATGCATTTGTTCTACAACTTGTCCTAAAATTTCATCTACTACATCAATATCATAATTTACTTGCTGCAAGTCTAGATCAGGCATGATTGTAGCTAGAAGCTGTCCAACATTCACTCGAAGGGAACGTAGTTTCAGGCTGTGAAGAAATAAGTAGATATGATTAGATGTAGCTGAGGTTTTACATTCAAATACACAGTACTTTAACAAAGCTGGACTAATGCTTTACACTGGAAAGGCTCCGTACATTACTTCAATAAACCAAAAAAAGTGCAATGCAGTTAAAGCTGCATAAAGATAATTTCAAAATTTACCAATTTTTCAAAGCTGAGCCTCCTGACTTTTAATTTTGAAGGTGTATATTCCCTTAGTTTCAAACAAATGCTAAAGGCTAAACTGAATTCTACCTTTCCCAAAACAGATCAGAAATATTTCTGAATGCTTTTATTTAAGTTATCAAATAAACAATGGCAGAATCCTTTATCCCACAACACCATTTTATTTCTCAAAACAATACTAAACTCCAGTATATTTATACATTTAGAAGCACAAACTATGACCACCTATATGGGTATAAAATAAGAGAAAAAGAAGAGAGAAAAAGTGAAGGCAAAAAAAGAGTAGTTTGCCCAAAGGCTTTAAAATATACAGAGGAAATAAGGCAAAAGTTATAGTACAGGGAAAATGTTATGTCTCCTCTTTTTGCTTTTTTTCCTGGATCCCCCTGCTTTGTCTTCTTCCTGATCAAATTGCTTCCATATCACCCATCCCTTCTCTTGAGCACTTCCTTCTGCCATCAGTTCCTTTATCAACTCCAGCAACCACTCTCCACAGTGGCCACATATCCCAATAGGACTTGTGACAGAAGTTACTTACAAGTTCTGCATTCATTTGCCAATTCTTTTAAGCAGCACAAGTCAGATGCTATAAGAAGAAAATGAAATGCTGGAAGATAAAGGGGAGACTGAATCACAGAAAGAATTAGGTTGTAAGGGGGCTATGGAAATCATCCCGTCCATTCTCTCCTCCCTTCTCTCCCTGAGACACACATTCAAAGCAGGGCTAACTAAACAGGTTCCTTAGGACCTTCTTGCATTTTGAAAATCTCCAAAGATGCAGATTCCACAATCTCCTTGGGTCCCTTTTTCAGGTGTGACTACCCTCACTGTGAACATTTTTTTTATCTAATACTTAAACAGAATTTCCCTTGTTGCAGCTTGTGTCTATTGCCTCTCATCCTATCACTGTGCTCATGAGAAGAGCCTGGCTTCATCTTTTCTACACCATCTCCTTAGGCAGCAGAAGAGAGCAATAGGATTTCAAGGTAAACGACTCTTCACAAGGCTATTTCCCTCAGCTTCTCCTTCTATATCAGATGCTCCAGGCCCATCTCGGTGGCTCTTCAGTAGACTTGCTCCAATATGCAAATGTGATTCATATACCAGGGAGCCCAAAACTGGACACAATACTCCACCTTTGGTCTCACAATGCCCAGTAGTAGGAGAAGAATCACTTTCCTCAAACTGTTGGTCGAACTCTTGCCTATATAACCCAGGAGGCACTGGGGTCTCCCACCACAAGAGTGCACTGCTGGCTCACATGCAATTTTTAGTCCACCAGAAACAGAGTCCATCTTCTTCCAAGCTGCTCTCCCACGAGTAGTCTCCCGCTTGTTCAACTGCATGGAGTATTTCCAACACAGGTGCAGAACTTTGCAGTTGCCTTTGAATTTCCAGGAGGTTTCTTTCAGCCCATTTTTCCAGTTTTTCAAGGTCCCTCAACAGCAGCCCTACCCTCCAGAGTATCAATGGTTCCCTCAAATTTGATGTCATTGTTAATTTACCAAGTTAATTTTGCTCTCTCATCTAGGCCATTAACGAAGGCATTAACCATTACTGGCCTCAATACTGATTGAAGAGTTCAGCAGTCTGGCCAATTTTATGACCTATCTCCTGGTCTACCTATCCAAATCACACCTCACAGACTTCACTATCATGATATTATGGCAGCCCATGTTGAAAGCTTTGCTACAATGAAGATCCACAGAGCTGGTCATCTCACTGTAAAAGGCAACGAGGCTGCAAAGGCATGATTTGCCCTCAGTAAATCCATGCTAGTTGTTCCTAATCACCTTGATTATCATGGGGCTGCAGGTGGCTTCCAGGTACATTTGCTCCATGGTCTTTCTAGCAACTGAGGCTACACTGACCAGCCTGTACTGCCTGTCCTAAATATGGGCATGACAACTGCCTTTTTCTAGGCATCAGGAACATTGACTGCCACAACCTTTTGGAGATATCATCTCAAGGCCAACGTTCCATCAGCTGGCCAGCTCCCTCTGATGCATCTCAGCTGGTCCCATGGACACCTGTATGTCGAATTTGCTTAAATGGTCCCTTAGTTCAGTCACCTTTTATTACAGGTAATGCTTCATTCCTTAAGATTACCACTTGGCTCAGGGACATGGGCAACCAGAAGGCAGACCTTACCAGTAACAACCAAGGTAAAGAAGACACTGGGTATCTCACACACTTCATGTTCTTTGCTACTAAGCAGCTGCCCCACATTTTTCCAAGTTCCCCTGTTGCTGCTCCTGTGCTTACAGAAGCCCTCCTGGCTGCCCTTCACAGGCCTTACCAGTTTTGAGTCCAGCTGAGCTCTGGCCTTCAGTTCCATCCCACATGCCCAGTCAGTGTGCCTATATTCCTGCTAGACTGCACATCCCTGCTTCCATCCGGTATGATTACTTCTGTTGTGGGTTTGATATTTCTATTAATCAAGAGCTGCAAGCTCTCTATTTTTAAGTTTAAACCTTATTTAGATCCAGGATACACTCTGGACAAAACCTAGTTCCATATGTTTGGTCTGCAGCAAGAAGCTCTTACAGGAAAGGTAAGTTTCAAAGCCAAACCCAAACTTTTTTCAGTAGAGTACTACTGATCCAAGAAAGAAAAAAGAGAATATAGAAGGGAAGTTCATCTACACAGCATCAGCTGATGATCACTTTCCTGCCTCCTTTCTCTCTCTGTGTTCTGCAAATCGTGTCTACGAGTTATATAACATTTTTTGTATTTTAAGAAGTGTCAGTATGGCATTCTATTGTTCAATGGCCAATTCTGCTCACATAAATACCCAAGTCAAAAAAACAAATAAACAACTTGCCAAAAAAATTACTGAGTTAGGAGTCACGAGAGGCAGTAGAAAAGAATTCCAAGCACCACATTTTATTATATGATTATAAGACATGACCTTCATCAAGACATTTTAGCCAGCCAAAATCTTGCTTGAACAGTCTAGAAAGATCAAAATTTATACCTTTCTCCATCAGAAAAATTTACAGAGTCTTCTACATTACTGCTGTTAGAATCATTTGCACGTGCTACTGCTTGTGGAATTGAAGCTTTTAACTGTGCAATTTCTGCTTTGAGTTCTTCACACTGACAGGCAATTTGATTTTTTTCCACTTCTAGTAATTCAGTCTGCAAAGTAAATAAAAATAATTTTATATGTCAAATAAAATTGTGGTGGATTAAAATAACAACTTATACAAATTTAAACCATTTAGCTTTGTTGACTGCTTTTAATTAACTTTTCAGTGAGATTCTAAGATATGACAAGCCAGACAAACTGCCTTAAAAAAGCCAGCTGTCAGCTGAACCACTGTATGTGTGCTCCCTCTAAACCTGCTCAGTCTCTCTTGTTTTGCAATCAGAGCCAGAACCTTGCAGTCTCTCTCAAGTTTGCTTATTTCTACTTATGGAAACAAAAAACTAGAGCTCTTAGGCTAACTTAGAACTTCTTCCCCTTTTAGGTGGCTTGATTAGTTAGTGGACTGAACTACGCAACATATTGCACACTAGAACTGCTATTAAACATCCACTAAAAAATAAAAATAATTAAATTGTTAATTGGAAGGGTATAATTGTTTTAACAAACATACCTCACTTTTATATCTGTCTCTCTCAATGCTGCACTTGTCAAGTTGCCTGAAAACGTCGTCCAGTTGCACAGCCATTTCATCTACCTCACTCTTACTTTCACCCTCGGCACACTTGCTGCATTCAGTTTTTAAGTTCTGCAGGGTACTGCATTGTTCCTTTAGTTTTGCTATTTCTTCTAAGGCCTGTTCATAGAGAATGGTCATTTCTGACAAACTTCTTTCATGAACACTTTCTTCTTCAAATGAAGAAACTGTCTCAGTCGACTGATGGCACATTTCTTTTTTTACATACTTATTATTCATTTCTAAAATCCTCTCTTCCAGTGTTTCTACTTGTTTGGTTAATACTTCACATTTGTTTTGGTACATTTCTTTTTCTTTGTTCAATAACTGCAGCTGATTTTTCAGTTCATTTCCAAGATCTACAGATGTTTCAGAAACACCATTAACATTGTGCTGTTTAGTTTCCACCTCTGCCCTCGGAACTTGAATCTCGGTGTCATCCTCCACCTCTTCCTTTTTAACAACTAAGCTTGGGAGCTCTGTCTGTGTCGCTGAGTTCAACTGTTCACTCTTTGATTCTGAAGTAGCTGCACTGCAAGGTTCTCCAGCATCACAGTTTTCTTTCTGCTTCTCCTCTTGATCCAAATTAATACATTCAGTTTTTACTGCAGAAACATCAGAATCTGCTGAAGGCTTTGGAGTACTGCTCTCCTCTAAAATAATGACATCTTCATCATCATCATCATCGTGGTTGTTGAATGCTTTGTCATTTAGTCGAGGTGTCTTTAAGGACACAGATGTCGCACTACTCGGTGTCTTCCGTTTAAGACTGAGAGGAAAAATATTAAACTAATTATTGTATTTCTCTGAAATGAGAAAAATACTGAAGTACTGAAATGCAAAGTCATTTGTTTCAAACTGTTTGGTGTTTCTCTAAGCGCTATTAGAAACTACCACTCAATGACTAGAGAGGGATGTCTCCCTGCATGGTATTTTAAGATGTGCAGCCAAAGTAAATATATTTCTTGTAAAAACAAGTGGCTGACATCCACACACTAAATTACCACCTTTGGACATTATTTTGAAACAGACTCAGACTCGGTATTTGCAGGAACATTCCACCATACCTGTTCCTTAAGCAACAGAGTTTAAAGAAAACATACTATGGAGTGTGGGTAACACAGTATGGTCTTTATCTAAACAGACAAACCACTAAGCAATTTTCCTTGGCAGTGCACAGTATTTTTTGCTGCATTCACTTTTGTACTTCACAAGGTTTCTAGGTACCTTTAATCAACCTGCTGTTTCCTATACTCCCAAAAGCGACATAGGAATTTTGGCAGCTGTCACCTGAAGATGGAACTACACCCAATACCATAATTTTCATTAACAAGTTATTAATTTTAGAAACAAATAGGCATCTACTTTGTAGAAGTTCACTAACCTGTTATCAGAATCAGAATGGGGTGAAGATACTGATCTATTTAAAATAAGCAGAGGTCTTTTGACAGAAGCATTTGATGTTTCTGGTAAAACTGATCTTGACACAGCTTCCTTTCCACTCACAGCTGAGAATGTTCTAAAGTCTTTACTTGAAGAAACAGGTGTTTTTAAAAACATTTCATTATTGATCTATAAGATACAATTAGTTAAGAATGAAAAGAAACAGACATTAGTAGATTCTTTGGGATAGGTTTAAGCAGTTCTCCTAACTATCTGCCAACACCTAAAATTCTGACTGACATTTTTTAGGTATACTACAAGGACCTCGGTATTTTGCAATAAAAAAGGCTAACTAGACCCCTCATTGCAAACCCCAGTTTTCTTAACTTGATGATCACACAACCTTCCCCCAAAGTCTACTGATGCGTATGAAATATTTCCTTCATGTTGGCTTAAGACATACAACACATTAGAAAGGACCAAGTTCTGTATCACAATTACAGACTTCTGGCAGATTTCTCAGAGGACTTTGAATGCTGTATGCCAGCTGCACACTCCCCTCTGTACAGATTTACTGCTGGCAGAAAGCAGCCTTCTGATCTTACAAGCCTTTCTCTAGAAACAGCTATTTTAAAGTACCATGTAGAATCTCAGGCAAGAGGTTTTCCCAAACTGTATCTCTGTCTGAACATCATCTACAAAGTATGGGACAGCCATCTCTGCTAAAGCAGCTCATAATTAATCCAGTTTGTCTAAAATGAACAATACTTTTATAAACTACTTTTGTACTTGGGTAAAAGCAATGGCAGAAAAATTAATAAAATGAAGTATATAGATTAAAACACCACATCAAAATCTCTTCTCCAGAAATTGAGTGATCTTAGGTTAGCACTTTACTTTGAAAACAACTTAAGCTGAATCACACTTAGGAAACTTGGTTCCGAGTTACAATCTACACATTCTCATCACTCAAGTATATTGATCTGCATCTGCATTTCATTTGAGGGCCTGCTTGAAAAAAGTACAGCTACTACAAGTCTATCTAACCTGTCCACCTCCCCGCTCCCCCAGTTTTAAGGACATCTTTACCTTCATATTCTCATCACATCTCTACAATAAATCCACTCTCAATAATTAGATATCATGCCACAAAAGCAGGTATGAGCGACCAGCATTTTTTCTAATACTATTTTGTGAGAGGGCTTTGTCCCTTTCAAACTCTTAAGTACTACACTGAAAGCAATGGTGTATTTTCCATCATCAGACAGCAAAGACAGAGGATTTCTGATTTACTAATAGTGAGCATAACCTATACAGCCATCAAAACAAAACAGGATGCTGAACCAGTCAGCTGACCACTACCTAAAGCAAACTCTAACTTAAAGCTTGGCCTATTCAACCAAACTGCACAGAATTGTTACCAGCAAGAACAACGCAACTACTAAATTCAGTTTCCTCTCAGCTTCATGAGTTACCTGGTGGCTGTACTCTAGTCGCTTCTTCAGTTTTTCCCTGTCTCTGCACAGCAGCAAGGAAAAAAAAATTAAGAGCTTACATTAAAAATGTTAATTCATTATAAAACCAAATCAATCTCAAAATCTAAAAGAAAAAACAAAAGTCCTTATCTCAGATACAATAAAGTTCTAATGCACATATTCTGGTTTATTGAATGAAAATTTTCTGTGTGAACTTAGAAGCTATTATAAACTAACTTTAGGCTAACTTCAAACATGCTCTCTCTCCGATTAGAATTCATTTTTAAAAAATTGGAAAAAAACCCCAAAACTCCCAACTCTAGAATGCTAGCCAGCATTAGTTAAAATTACCCAAGTCAGTTTTTTTCCATACACCGTAGCTAAGAATCCTCTCCTCCTTAAGTGTACTGAGGTATTCAGCTGCTTGAACTTTGATCTTGAAAACAATAATTACCTAGACAAGGTTTCCTAACAGCCCTAGTAGCTCGCTTCTCTGACACCCCAAACTATCCTCAAACTGCTTACTACTATAAAACAATGCCTCTCTTTGAGACCTGTACTTGAAAAACACTTGCTGCATTGCTCTCCTTAGTAGTTACTAAATGAGAGAGGTCCCATAATAGGAAAGTTATGACTCTCCTAATTTTGATTTAGGATGGCAAACAGGTATTAAGTCAGAGAGAGAAATTTGAATGCACTGCCAACATGCCAGTAACAAAGAAAAGAACAGTGGTATTCATCTATTCACTGCTACAATCAAGTCTCAATTTCAGGGCACTATTTTCTGGCTGTATATATTCCCAGAAGAGTTGCAGTTATACAATAGATGAGAGAAAAGGGCATTTAGTTTTCACATTCCTTTTCTAGTGTTGAGATACTTGTAAGAAAGTTCCTAGTACTTACTTTTTCTTGTAAGTTTTCTCGTATGTAGGATGTATTAAGTCATCATCTTCTGGTTCTTCTGGCACATTACAATTCCTGAATTAAGGAGAAAAAAGGAAAAAAATCCAAACAAAAAAAGGTGACAGAAAGAGCTTAACATCCATGCTTTTAACAGGTGATAAAAAAAGAACTAAAAGCAGTATTTAGATATTAATGAAATCTAATTTTACCGGAACTGTGGGTCAGGGTTCAGTGAGCAGTACCACTTTTCTGGCAAGTGCTCTATTCCATCTGGCAGTTTCCGCCATTTCAGACATGAATCACATTGCACCCACGTCTGATCAGGCTGTTTTCTGTAATGGAAAAATATCAGAACTTTCACATGAAAAGTTCATTTTCATAACTGAGCGTAAAACAGTAGCAACATTATGCAAAATTATTCTGTTTTGAAGTGATACTCACTGTATCTCCTCAACTGGCAAAGCTAATGGATATTCTCCATTTTTCTTAGTTTTCATTTCATTCCAGTAATCATTGAGCTTTTCTCCTAATGCAGCTATCGTAAGTCTAAAAAGAAAAGTTTTTAAAAGACCACTTTAATAATAAAATCCTAGCAGAGAAACAACCTTTATAAACTATAGGGAAAGAATAAGTGTATTAACTACTCTAATATTTGTATTTGCACAACAGTAAGCTTTTTGCTTTTAGAAAATCCTAGAAATTGTGTGAAGTCACATTTGTCAGCAAAGAAATTACTGGAAATACGAGTTGGAGCTCTCATGAGTTGGAGCCTGAAATCAAGAGTTCTCAAGTCAGAAGCACTGTGAAAGGACAGTGCAAACCCTGAAGTTACCTCACCAGTTCAACCTCAATCATAGAAGAAACAAGTACAAACCCACCTCTGTCAATCTAGTACCCAGCTGTGTATTTGGCTGATGTTTCTATACGCCCACTAACTGCAGGTTCATGACTACTCCAAGCTGACGTACAACAATACTACACACGGATTAAAAATGTACGATCGCTTTAATGTAGTATAAAGTCCACATGCTGCTAAAAGGAGAAGGCCAGTCTTCCCCTACGTTAATTTTTAGCTGGAGTAGTTTCCTGATCAGGGCTCATCATGCAGGTCAATAACTACCAGAACTGGCACACAGGAGGGAGTGGTGCAGAAGAAGAACAACAAGCCCCACATGTGAGGCAGAGGTAAGACTACCTCTTGTCAGCATGTTAAATTTACATCAGAGTAAACTGGCTGGTTAATCAGAGCATGAAAGTCAGTCCCTCCCTGCCTGGTTTATTCCAATACCTACACCACCCCATCCCCCTTGAACTAACAAAATGTTTGTGCAGTGAACTAGTCTGACCTAGACAGTTTCGATCTAGATCACCTCTGAACCCAAGTCAATAATTTTGGTGCCAAAAAAAGGAAGTACCACAAGGGCAGAAACGAGCAGCAATGCATGGATGGGATCACATCTCTCTTCTGGAGAGGGAAGAAGGGCAGGCCAGCTTACGCTGATTATGAACACAGCATCAGTTTTATGGCTCTGTTTTGGGCTGGAAAGTTACCTATTGAAAACCTCCAGCACTCTTCGCAGAAAAACCCTTATAAAAGATCCTTCAAGTGTAGTATCTCTAGGACCACACTGCAAGTGTCTTTAAAATGAATCAAGTAAAAAGCATTCAGTGCTCACTGTGTCAGCCTTTGGGAATATAGTGCAAACACTGGTCAACACAAATGACTGTCCTGTGGTGTTCCTAATTCCTCCCCCTCTGCCGAGGGAACTGTTTGTGAGACCGCAAAGGAAATGGTTCAGGGAATGTCTGTATTGAAAAAACTAATACAAGGGCTATTTTCCAGTTTGACCAGTTCCCTGATCTGCTTTACCACATGTTCTTGTTAGTGGCTCTCCTAGCACAATGGTGGTAGAGACACAGGAACTGCTTAAAGCTGGCAGTATCACTGCAAAAAGCAGCACAGACTGTGGGTACCATTTAAAGATAGAGGCAGATTGAACTTTGGGGGCTGTAGCAGCTATCAGGCTTGCTGCTCCTCCTCCAGAAGGCTGGTGTTTCAACAGCAGGAACAACCAGATTTATCTTGCTATAGCCCCTCAATTACTGCAATTAACAGCTCTGTTTATTGCAGCATTCTGGTGTGGTTTCTGGATTACCTCTATATGCAGAGTTGCATATAAATCAACAATTCAGGAAAGGCACTGGGGACAGTTCAGGTTGCCAGGGGCAGCTGAACCACAACTGGCTGAAGGGCAAAACATGCAGTTTGAAAAAGCTAATGACTTCTCCTGACAGAGTTTACTCCACCTATGTTTGCAAATCAATACCCTAGGTGTCAGGGCACTTAGAAGGGAAGTGCCTGTTCCTTTAAGGGCATATGATCAAAGGAACTACAAACAAGAACATACAGAGACAAACCTGACTGACAAGGGAGGTAGTGGTAAGAACAAACCTGGTCAGTCACACTAACTGGTAAGGATATGTGGAGTTTATTTCTTCACCTGGGAGGATAAGGAAAGGGAAGGAGACAAACACAGAGCGTCATAAAACCTGACCAGTTAGTATTAACAGACAATAACTGGAAACAAACCTGGTCAGTCACTCTAATTGACAGGCTATCAAGAAACTGAAGGCAAATTGGGATTTTGCAACTGATAAGGACACAAACCTTGGGGTCCAGGATATTGGAAGGAGGTCAGTGGAACTATGCCAACTGATGAGGCAATATGCATAGTGAAGGGGCAGCAGGGAGGAACAAAGAGGGGGGGCACACAGAAAAGAGTATAAAAGGAGCTGGTTACATGTAAAATGGGATCAGTCAGTACAGTTTTCTGTCTGAACCCCATGCCTGATCACTGCAGTCTGTCCTATCTTCTTCTATCTTCTTATTTCATATCTCCTTAACTACCTCTCTGCATAACCTTGTTCTCTATCCCACGTGTACAGCAAGGACTAATAGTCAGGTACTGGTGAGAGCTCTGTGTGTTTCAGTGGATTTAGTATCAGCTCCTGGAGTCAGACCAGGGGTGTTGTCAGCTACTGGAGCAAGCAGAGGTCTCAGCTGCCACCCAATGAGGCAGGAATGGCATGTCCTCCAAAAACCATCTCCTGGAATAGACCAGCATGAGCGAGGGGCTCAGCACTGGCCATGGGAGCAGGACTGTGGGTCACAGCCCATGTGCCTGGTGCTGGCTGTTGGTGGAGGGGTTGAGTGTGCAGCATCCTCAGCCCTGGTGGGTGTGGGGTCTGCACGTGTATTTGCTAGCAGATTCCAAGATGGATTTGCAATGAGCAAGAAGCACTGGATAGGAACCCCTACTGTTCAGAAGAGTCATGCAGTTTAATAATGGAACATAAGCTTTTATTCTTACTACTTAGAAGAGAAGAAGTCTTTATTGTCATGTATCTTGCCGTGAACAAGACTATTCAAAGCAAAGTCTACATGAAAAATATACATTTACCTGTATTCATTTGTGTAGTCAAAATCTTGTTTGTTATGAGTTGGTTTTAGGAAGTTGCATTCAATAATCCCAACTACACCAACACCCATGTTGTTTGCCTGTAAGAAATTAAGATCTATCAGAAAAAACCCAATATATTCTACATTAAGACTGCAAGTTTGTCAGAGGTAATTATAAGCTGTATATACTAGGTAAAACAGTTTGCTAGCTTACAACTCCTCTCCAAAAAACTCTTGATAAAAACTCCCTAAATAAAAAAATATCCTCTGTCCACTCCTCTTTTTGTCCTGAAAGACATGCTCAGGCCTGTAATTTTGTGTATCAAGCTTAGTTTCAGAAACAAACATTAGAATAACTGCATAAACTTAATAAAATTTTAACTGTTGCACAAACTAAAAAAGGTGGTTTTAGAAAAGAGACATCAATATCCCAGCTTCCACCCATACTCTTTTTTAAAATCAGCATTTGAGTGAAAATGATTTTTAGAGATGTTAAAATATTTTTGAGCTTTAATTTCTTACCTTTAACTGACAGCCAACTCTTTCATAAGCTTTGATGAGTCTGTTTTTATGGTACATCATTATTCCATAATGATCTTTGTTTCTGCAGTTAAATCCAAATGTAATTCTTACTGTTTTAGCCTTTTATTAGATTATTAAGGAAAAATCTGGTTAATCTCATATAACACAAAATTATAGTTACTGAGTGCTCATTCAAAACTGGGTCCTGGAACTTTTTTATATCGAGACAATTCCTTCAGTATGTCTTTACAAGAAAGTACTAAAAATTAGAATCACAAGGATAACTGCAACATACCCAGCAGAATCCAGGCAGCTTACATAAAATGTCACATCATTAAATTCAGTGTGCAGTGATGTAAATATTAGCAAAGGATACATTCAAAAACTTCGGCCTATATATATCACGTTCAATGAAGGCAAGGCTTTTGGAAACCAGCTGTGTTTTCACTTTTTGTCCTCGCAAAATGATCTGCATTGTTGGTTTCAGATACAAAATACTGCAATAAGCCTACAAAACACACAGTAAGTCCTATTATTAAAAAACCCAATGAAACAGAAAACCAAAAAAACCCAAAACACAAACAGAAAAACTCAATATGTTAACATTTTACAATCTATGTTTAGGAAGACAAACTCAAGTTTTAATTACAATTTTATGAAATGTATTTTTTTCCAACTTGAATCCACAAAAAAAACCCAGTAAATGCAAGTGTGCATAATAAGCTTACATATATCAGAAAGTAAATGAATAGCAGTTGAAGGACAACTTTTATGAGTATGACAACTTAATGAGGTGTCTGAAGATGCAGTTTTACCCCTAAAAGAGCTCTCAAACACACACCCCTCTCTTCTTAACCCCTATTGAGAGCTTAAAAATTCTACTACAAGCTTTAAAATAACAAACAAAAGCTAGTGCGTTAACTTGGTCCAAAAGAACACATATTATAATAGCTTGATAATAGCTATGCAATTTTCTTATAAATGTGTCAATTATGAATTATAATTTGAATTTCATTTACTATTCTATTTACAACTTCTAATAATTGAGGCAGATTTATGAGTTCAGAAAGTCTTAGAATGATTGAAGGTTTTAGTTCAACTGGAATAATACTTCTGAATATTATCCACAAGGAGTGCCCAGAACACTTAGTAATTCCCGTTACACTTCCTTACAAAAAGAAGCCTTCACAGCTTATGAATTAGTAGTGGAGACAGTGGTCGTATCAATTAGCCTGCAGACAGGAACATGGTTTTTCTATGTGCATGAACTCAAACAATGGAGCGGCTTCCCAATTCCTTTACCTCTTTTTGAAACCTAGAAATGACACTTTACCAACCAAATCCTCTCTGTTTTAAAAGATCCACATGAACATTATGTCTGTCCTATATGCACATATATCTGCACTACAACAGTGTTCAATTTGCTGACAACCACACACACCCCCATTTAATTCCTGAAGCTAACAATTGCATTTCCTTCTTGCTCCTTAGTAGACAGTGACAACTACATTTAAAAGCAAAAGTTATTTTCAAGACTGCATAAAACCCAGTAATTTTCTTCTCAATAAACAGAAAATGCTTACACAAGTCCACAAATACATTCCACCTTCAATTTTCAACATTAATGTCGACATATTGCCCTAACATTTAAATTTTGACATTCATCCTCCCACCCCTAAATCAACATTTCTGTAGTACAATACATTATATTAAAACAAAAAACATACTCCCTACAGGTTCCAAAAATTAACAAACAAATAAACTTTAAAAAAGGTTATACATACTCGTAGTGAGTAGTCACTTTCTGGAACAATCTGGTCCATTCTCTCTTGTTTTTTATATCCTCTTTTGCCTGTTTCATCCAAGTCTTCTGGAATTCTGATGTCGTATTTATCCTTGTCAAAGTCAAACTCTGTTTTGTCATTTTTATCTCTAAGAAATAAGATTGAAAAAATATAGCAATTACTAAAAAAAAAAAAAGCCAACCTAAGATAGATATTGTGGTGGACCCAGAGGATATAATGAAGATTCAAGAGAAAGGGAATTCCTTTGAGCCATGGTGGTTTTCCTCACAGACTTGCTAAAATCAACATAAACAAAATTCACCAGTTCCTTTCTGATATCCAAGGAATACAACAGAAGTGGTATCAAGTGAGACATTCGTGCATTCTAACTTAATTCTAAACAGGTCACACATGACAAATAAAAGCAGTCAGTACAGCTTTAAAGTCTGGATGGGAAAGACACACCCATTTCTTCTAAATGCAAAGTTTCTGAACACTGCAAGTTGCCTTCCTAAGATTTTTACTGCTGCAGAAGTGACACTCATCACAACATTCTAACTCCATAATTATCACAATTTCTTATTGCACTGCTCACCAGAAGGCTTCTTTTATTTAGCTGCAGATGTATCCAGTGCAGTATGCTGGCAGTACCTTTGCACAACATTGAGATGTATCACAGTTGGCACAGATATTCCGGAAATAAAGTCTTTTAATACAAAATAAAAGTAGATTCAATTTGTAAAAGGGAAAGACTCTCTAAGAAAATGCTTATAGGTAAAATGATATTGATTAATAGAAATATTTTGGTTGAGATGAAAAATTAGAAACAGGTGCTATGAAATAATAGAATAATAGTAATTCTTATAAACCATGCAACCATGCTGCTTCTCACTTTGTCCTTTCTATAGCCTTCTCCATGGTTGGTTTAAACCCAATCCAGCTGAATCAAGAATAACAGAATTTAGAGATACAGCAATTATAGAGGGTGATTATCTTGGAGTAAGCAAATTGTGAAAGATTACATATTTTAAAATAGACAGGAGTTAAATGTCATTATGTCAGTTTTTCTTAGAAGTGCAAAGGTGAGCAGACAAAGATTATTCAAGAACATAAGTGAACACAGTGACCAGAGTGGGACCAGCAGCTGCAACTTCTGAAGAGGCACCGAGACGAGACGGATCAGCTGTGTTTGAAGACCACTGTGGACTGTTATAGAATTTTAAATTAATGCGAAATCTGGAACTGAGAGTTTGTGGGAAAACACCAAGAACTTTGAGAAGAAAACCTATTGTATAATGTTAAATTAAGCATATATATAGCTTGATTTTTGCAATGCCTTTGCCACTCACTGAGGTGATGGCCCTACTCTGTGTTGTAAATAAAGCAAACCTAGAGTCACCCACCAATTGAATTAAATTGCTTTAACAGAAATTACAACATATTAGGAAAAAAAAAATAATGTCCCCAAAAGTATTCCTTCCCATAACTTCCTATGAATCAGAATGCAGAATTATTTAGGTTGGAAAAAACCTTCAAGATCATGAGTCCAACTGTAAACCTAACACTGCCAAGTCCACCACTAAACCCTGTCCCTTACTGCTACATCTACAGTCTTTTAGATACCTCCAGGGATGGTGACTCAGCAACTTCCCTGGGCAGCCTGTTCCAGTGCTCGACAACCCCCTCAGTGAAGAATTTTTTCCTAATATCCAATATAAACCTCACCTGGTGAATTAAAGTTCCTGGACTTCAGTGTATTTTCTTTTGCTCAAACAATGAAGTGATGCACATTCCTTAAAATGTTCATACCACAAAATAAATTAAAGTCTACCTGGGCAATGTAAATTAGGTTCTGAAGCACAAAGGAGGTGAAGTTTTTCCTTAGGGAGTAGGTGCAAGAGAAAACAACCAGAATTAGAAATACCAGAACATTTGGTATCTTCAGCTTTCTTGTATGAAAATCTACTAAGCTAAAAGTGATTCAGGGCTCTAGTAGTCACAAGAGCTTAATGAAAACAAAACAAAAACGAACAAAAAACCCAAACACCAAACAAAAATCTCCAGACTTTTCATCTGCTATAATTGACTAAGATCTTTTCTGTCCTGTAATATTTAATCTATATTCATCGAGGTGTGGTTTCCTACACCCCTCTTGCCTTCACGCTTCTACTGACAGGCAAGAATCAAGGTAAAAAACTGAAAACCAAGCTAGTTTCTTGCCAAATCTACGGGACTGAAACAGTTCAAAATTGCTTCCTATGGATACTTGGATATTTCAGTAAATTAAAATTACAGCAAGCTAAACATTTAAGAACATAATAAAAAACAACATCTTCCCAACCAATTAGTACTATCACTGTTAAAGACATGCTAAAGCTTTTCTTGACAGACCATCAAAGGTCTGCTAATAAGGCAGCAGCAACCATGCAAACTGTGAAGGAAAGGAAAGAAGATGGGAAGGGATGACACCCATCTGCCACTGCTACAGCAACAGCTGGTTTTGGTTTTTGCTTGTTTTGTTTTTTAAACAAAACAAAATACCCCCCCAGAACCCCAAGCAACTCCAAGCTAGGAAAGGCTGAAATCTATAGTGCTGTGAACAATCCCACAGAGGCAAGCAGATAAATAAATACAGTTGTATTACTTGGATTACTATTTATCATATGATAAACAGGTAAGAAGTTCAGAAAGGTCAAGCTCTCTCTAGAAGGATACCACTGACTCTCAACTTTAAAAGCCAGCAATACTTGCTTGTACATACATATATTTTTGCATTCAGAGTTTCATATAGGTCTGAAGTAACGGATTTATAATTTATCTCGCTATTTCAATCTTCCTTCTGGCAAAAGCAACATTATCTTATCAAATGAAAAGATTAAGCCCTTTACATTCTCCTTCCTTCTGCTTTGTTACATGAGAAACTAGCAGTTTTCTTGCAATATTACAGCCCTTCAATCATATGAGTTTGAGTCGAGCTTCCCAGTTACCACTGACTCTCCTGTCTTTTGTGATTGTTCTACAAAAAAGCCTTGTATGTTTGTGTACACTGACAGAAACAGAAACTAAATGAGAGACAGGCTTCACCTTACCTTCGGAGATTCCAAATGATAATTCTTGTTCCTTTTTTCCCTATTATAGCATCTAGCTCTGCCAGTAATTTCTCCTCATTAGAAAATAAAGAATATGTTAAGATGGCCTTCAGGCTGTTTTTGGATTCTGCTGGATCACTTATCTGTCGTAAGCGTTATGTTAAGGATAGGAACCTTGAAAGAAGGAAGCTTTCAAAAGATGAGGAAGTTTCTGTAACAGTATCTTGTACTCCTCAGGTTTTTATTCTGCATCTCAGAGCTCCTACAAATTTAGAGGCTTTAACAAATTATAGCCTTCCTTGCATCTTACAGTTTATGGTGGGTATCCATAAGACTAGACAAGGAGATTTGCTTTACTGATATTATCATCCCAAGTTTCATGTACACACAACTTTTCATTCAGAACTGTTGAAAGGATATGTTGGTTGTTGAATGTCACTATAGGAACCATGACATGTTCTGCTTTTGTGACTTCAAGGAAAGTCTGGGATAACAGGCCCACGCTCATGGTTTCTCCGTTCTTGGTGAAGACTATTGCATCTTTTCCTAGGCGCATGGACCCCGATTTAAACCCATTTCCATACAGTCCCACTGGAACACGGCCATTCATCACAGATTTCTCACTGAAGCCAAAGCTGAAACGTATGAAAACATCAGAAGAGTGTAAACAGCCCTATGAAACTTGAAAACCCAGCAGATGCATAGCAAATTAGACTTAAATATGAGTTCATCTCTTGCTTTAGTGACTACTGCACAGTTAAACAATGTACAGTTATGCAAATCCTCAGTTACTTGTATAACATTGCTAAAACCACAGTGCAAGAATTCAAGGAAATCTACTTTCATCTTTAAGTATGGAAAATAAATATCTGTCTGGAATTACACAGTAAGCATTCTTATGGGATTCTAATAGCTAACCTGTGGCTTCACAATAAATATTAAGAAAAGTCCACAGGTTCCCCGCCCCCCACTTGCTTGAAAATGTGTGATCTACAAATTTTTCATTAGTAATTACATTATTACATTTAAAGTAAAACAGGTAACTGTATATGGAACACTGAATTTAGCAAACAAGCTATTAATTATGGTATCTGACAGAAGAAGAAAAATAACAGTTTGAATTCAAGCTTGCTCAAGTTTAAACCCAGAGATTTATCTGCAGGCAGAGGAATCTTTCATAGTAAAAGAGCAACTGAACAGCAACCTCTTTGCTAATTGTAGAAACAAAAGTTGCAGAAAGATCAGCTCAGACCCTTTGGGATATTTAAAAGTAAAAAGACAGTCCACATCAATATAATTATCATGCCTTTACATTTTCCAAAATACCTTTGTATTTTTAATATACCAAAGGATTTGGCCTGAATATCCTTTTGTCTCTTGCTTGCTAACTTAACCTAAAGCAATGCCAAATAAAAAAAAAATTAAATTAAATTCTCCTTAGCTCTGCTAAAGGCCACTACAGAGAGTTTACACAGCACAACCACTGCATGGAAAGTTAAATGGGAAGGTTGATAGAAAGGATAAAAGGAAATTATGAGATAACAGACACTGAAAAAGGTGTGAAAGTTGTACTAGCATCTGTGTATTCTAGAGTCTCACTTGGATAATCACTCACCCTCAGAAGGGCTAAATTTATGAAAAAAAATAGTAGATTACATAGGAGAAAAAGGAATAAGCTGAGCAATAACATAAGTAGAAGCTGGAATCTTTAAAAGAAAAAAAATTGCAAAAGAGGTTATCCACCTTAGCATTTTGTGCAGCTTCTCCGAGTTCATACCATTTCCATTATCAGTGAACGTCAGGCATATATTGTCATTTATCACCGTTTTGTCTATCCATATCTGTTTAGCACTCACATCTGGATCATAAGCATTATCTGAAGAGAAAGAAAGCAAACAAGGGTGGGATACTAAACAGCAAAAATTGAACAGTTTAAATGTGAACATACTTTAAAAGTGTTTAATTTCAGTGAAGATGTCAGACACTAACCCTTCTAAAGTTACTTAAATCCACATGTAGTGTGCAATAGTCTTATCTAGTAAAACACACACACACAATCAACACTAGCAAAGAGCTACAGGGAACAGCTGTCCCTAACTTTATTACGGTGCTACGCTTGCACGTATGTTTATTTGGTGAATATGGCAGCTTAATGCAGTGGCCTGATCGTGGGTCTATGACCCTGCACAGTCACATGCTAAACTAATGGAGCTCTAAAATTGCAGCCGTTTTTCAGCTCTGCAGTTAGGTATGGAACACAGTTGCAGAATTTTGTGCTGGCACAGATATAAGTTTCTCAGCTAAGTCACTGAATATTAGCCAACTTTTGCACAGAAGCACGAAGCCATAGTTTTTAATAAAATAAATGTTATATGTTAAAACCTGTCTCCTAAAACACTATTTTCTTTATAGATGACAACATTAAATCAAAATATTACAATGAAACAGCTGCATCAAAATCTGGCAAACCTTGCTGGAAACAACACAGTTTTCCAGCTATTGCAGATGACACTGCCACATAGGCAAAAACTTAGGTGGAGATGAGTGCCGCAAAGGCGAGAACAGAAAACGAAACCACGTTTCTACTTTCGTTTCCTGTCTCCTAAGCAGCTGTTGCAATATTTACTTTCTCCCAGCCACAGAGATGTCTTTTCGGACTGGCTCTCAGGAGGCTAGGTTAGTGATGTCCACATTGCAGACAATAACATACATAGCTGCAACAACATTTTACCTGCTGCATCAACATTTTACCTGCTGCAGGCCTGCGGGCTTTTTAATTGGGAAATCAAATTTGAAATACCATTACAACTTCAGATAATAAAATTTAAGAAAATAAAAAAGCAAGCAAAAAAGCAGCTTAACTCCCTGCATCCCAGGTAGTTCTGCGAAATCCAGAATGTTGACTCCACAGGTGCAGGAGATTTAGGTGAAAAAAATTTTGCTGCTGTGCTACCACATCACTTCCATATTAACAGAGCTGAGCGTCATAGATTATGTCTCCTGCCAGTGCAAGTTGTTCAAATCTACGAAGGTATGACTTTCAAAGAAGGTAAGTACAAAACACTTTAAACTGTGTATTTACAGGATTTGAAGGAGCTTGCAGCATTGCTACCACAAGTGAAATTGAAACCATGGCTCCACAAACATTTACTGGCAGCAAAGCTAGTTTAAATCTCATCTGCCCTAGCACGACTTCCTCACATCTCTCTTCCCCAGCACTGTGCTACTCATGGAATTTGTGAGGGGGGAAAGCCAGGGGAGGAGGAGGGGTGGGATGTGATGGCACAGCAGGAGGCAGTGCCCCTGCCTCCCTGCCTGTTCTGCAGGTTCAGCTGAGGGCCATAAATAAACAGCTCAAGCCAACACTGTGGCCTATAAAAAGAAATCACAGTTTGGTAGCTTGCTTTCTATAAGCATACAGTATAAATTGCATCCACAATGAAAAAGTTCATAAAATATATTTTAGCATCAACAAAAGAGGACATTTCAAGTACAACTGGAAGTTTGAAAGTATTCTTCTAAGACCGTACTCTGTGCAAGGTGTCTGATTTTGCTAACTCAGCAGCTTTCTCCAGATATCCCATTTACCCTGTTCAAGTATCACCATTAGTTCACCTAAATTTAACCTGACTGAGGACTAATGGGAGAAGCCAGCAATGTAACAAGCAGAAAGTTGACAGGAGGGACTAGAGCTTAAAAGGCAAGTTTTAGCATAAAGACCATCAATGTTTTAGATAAGTTTGCATAAACTAAAATTCAGGGCTCCATAATTTAACTCTATTTATATAATATGATATTTGGCACATGGTACAGCCTTACACAGCACGAGAAAGACGGACTACAAAACTTATTCAAATCAACATGACTAACTAGAAGCCTTTACAACCAGAATGTTGCTACTATGCTTTTGAAGCTTTGTTAAAGCAACACATATGACAAACCAGAGGCAATGGAAGAGGACACGTTTGCACGCCTTGCAGAGCATATCTACCATCATTCCAGCCAGGTATAGCTTGGGGTGATAAAACAGCTGAAATGACTTAATATATTGTTAACCCCAAAACAGCCAGCCCTTCCCACAGCCATGTGGGACCAGTTTCCTCCTTTATGACAGGTCCAGCCTTAAATAGCTCAAAATTTCCTACTTTCTTCAGTTAGGATAATTTTCTGGATTAGCAACAGCAAAACTCATGCACATGAAGCAAGGGAATGTGTGACCAGAAGAGTTGCACTCTCTGGCAGCAGCAAACTGCTAGATAAGCTTGGCAAGTCTTTTCCAAACTACACTTTTATTTGAAGAACCAGTAAAAGAATGCCTGCTAATCATTCCCTAACTCAGAAACCAAGCAACTCTGAAGATATCCAGTTAACAGCTATTCAAAATCAAAGGCAGGACGATCAACAGGAGCTAATAAATTAAACAGATACACAAGCCCTAGCTACCAGCAGAGGACAGAGACAATAACAAAGAGCAGAACTCTTTGGACGCTGGCAGACAGGACATTAAAAGGAACCACTCAAGTATAACCCTGAAGGTGTTCAGCCAGAAACTTTGTAACCCAAAAGAAGAAAAATCAGGAAGTTTGAGGGGTATCGTGACAATGTGCAAAAATTACTACTGAATGTTTTAAGGAAGCATCAAAGAAAAGGGAGAGGTCAAAGTGGCCAGGAGAAGAATGGTGGTGGAGCAGGGAATAACAGGCTGATTGTGTGCAAGCTGGGTGCTGGTCATCATGCTCGTATGGTCGGACCTCACACTGCTCTGTTGTGCATCCTTACTAAACATTATTTGTAATGACCTCCTGCATGAGTGTGCTCTCTACTCCCAATGTGTGCCTGTACACACTTGTTCTGCTAGCAAACTTCAAGTTGGACAAGGCAGCAACTGTTCAGATCCAAAGTCTGAGCCAGAGACTGGTAAAAAGTCCAGGACACAGGTACTGAAAAGACTCCCAGGTCTCAGCATAACACCCAGAAACATGGGTAAGCACGAGTGATAAGTGAGCAAGACTATGCATATGCACCACTACTGAACTTTAAACCTGGTTAACCAGGAAGCAGGAACAGGGTTAGGCCATTTGTGCTGTTCATGTTTTGAGCATTGCTTGTGTTTATGTGTGTTCTTGCAAAGTTACTGTCCTTCTGTCTGTGCTAATCTGTCTGCGGTCAGTTGTGTCTGTACAGGATGCAAGTGTGCACCCACATCTTTGGAACGTGCACTCAGCCCACTCTGGACCTGGGAACAGCAAAAAGGAGGTAGGCTTCCATTTGGTGGACTAAAGAAGCAATTCATTTGGTCCTACAGTCTTCTATATTTGGCCATCCTTAATAAACTCAGTAAAAAGAAAACAGCAAATCCTACAAGTCCCCTGCAACTGATGCCAAGTGGTAAGTATGTTAAGAAAGAAAAAAATTCAATCTGACTGTGCCAAAAAAAAGATGTTGTCAGATTCGAAGTGGTAACAACAGGATTAACTCCTTCCCCTGCCTGAAGGAAAAAAGTTTTACAAGAAAAAAGTACTACAATCAAGTACTCAGGCAAACTATTGATCCACATACCTATAAGTTCTGCAATTGCGCTGAAAGGCCAAGTGTGACTGGTAGAGTTGGTGTGCAAGAACTTTGGACAAAGCTGAAACAAACCACAAAATGGCATTAGTTTGCACTTTTCAATGATACCAATTCAGAAAACAGTATGTTAAATATCATAACATTAAATGAAGCTGTTTTGTACAACACTATCAAAAGGCTGTAATTGAGTTTACTTTTAGATATTGGCATACTAACACCTTTTAAAGTGAGCATTAATACAGTTATTAAAGACAAAAGAGCAATACAGAATTCAGCACACTATCATACTATATTCTGAGTATGGGTTATATTGTCACCCTGTCAAACTCTCTTTATAAAAACATAAGGAACTATTGCTATATATTGATTATACAGGTTACAGAAAACATCAAAGCCTTAGTCCAAACAGAAGCATATGTTCTCAAATGTTAAAAATGTACATCTTAAACCACGAGTATTAAACTTAATCAAAAAAGTGAGAAGCACCTAATACACTCAGCGGCTTACTGTCTGATGTCACTGCTCCTTTTGCCCATCGAAATAATCTGTCAGGGTCTCTCAACTAGTGGTTTGTGCTTTCAGCAGTTTGATTTCATACATTTTATCCTCACTTATGCTAACATGTAACCAGAGGAACATAGCCACTGCTAGGATTAGGTGAGAATATGCAAATAATGTACCTAGTTATGGAACATATCTTCTAGACATGTCAGTGACAAAAGTATTCTCAGGTAATTTATGAAACCTTGGGTTCACGTATAGTCACCTAGATCAAAAGACTAGGAAAACCAGAACTAAATACCCACATAACTTAAGGATTTCTCAATGCAAAGTTTGTAGAAATTTAACTGCTGAAATTGATACAGTTGCATTTGCATTACCATTGAGAATATCTGTAATTATACTTTTACAAGGCCATTAACACAAAACCCACCGCACACACATGTTTAAGCCTCACCAGCATAGTTAAGCTGATGGCATAAAAAGCAGCATCCACAAATACATAATGCTGGAAATAGTCCTTGGACACTGCAGTTACATCAAAAACTGTAATATAATCCACTTTATAATACATATAAAATCAGAAAAATATTTAAGAATAGTGCATACATACCTGCACTTAATAAATTTTACAGAACTACTACACTGATGAGCCCTTTTATATGGTTAGTAAAGTCTAAATAAAAGCAAGCAACCACTTCAAGCCTCCAAGTTTGTTTACCAGCAAAAAGGAATAATAATACAAGCAAGTTCTAGAGCTGTGAGCCGGGCACCAAAGCAGGAGCAAGGCAGCAGCAGCTTCAAATCAACATAAATTGCCAGGAAACCTCGTCTTGATTCTAAGCTCAGAAGAGCACAGGACACACTTCCAGACTGCGACTTAAACCTTGCATTTCTCCATCAAGCTAGAGTACAAGCATGAACTGACATCACGTTCTTCATCACCATCTGTGCTTTAAAACTCCAGTTTTACAAAATCTGGTCAATTGTGCCAGGCTAAGTGTCTGTGCCCCTTTCAAGTTCCTAACAGATATTTACAAATAATTTAGAATCCAAAAAGAAAATGACATCATGCATATTAATGGGAACCCCACATATTCCATGGCACATGGTCAAAAGGATCTTTTAATTTCTCCCTCTGCCATACAGTAACCCTGGATCTTAAGATCTCTGTATCATTCTCTTCATTTCAACCTTTCACAGCGTTGGCTGCATCTGCTCCTTTGCTTTATAAGCTTCATGATTAAAATACACAAGAAAAAATGGTTTTGTTTTTTTTTCCACCTGTAATCCCTCCTTGTCAAAACATAAATACTAACATTAAAAAAAACCCAAACCACCACACAGATGCACATTCAAGCATTCAGCATCTGCTCAACTGACTGCTAAAATATTTCTCTGCTGCTAACCAGTAAAAAAACTCCAACCATACAACCCAGATAGACTGGGACCTCTGGAGTTACTACTGGCATTGTAACCTCAGCAATATAGACTTGGCAAAAAGCTCTGACTGGAGTTTTGATAAAGGCATGAATTCACGGTTGTGAGCCTCCCCGGTCAGCAGACAATGCTGATGAAGGAAAGAACCTCAGTGTCACCAACACTGACATAGTCACAGGCAAGTATCCTTTTTTCTATGAAGCAAAGCTTACATGTGAATGACAAGAAAACCTCTTCACGCATTGCCTGTGTAACACAACACTCCTCCATCCCTTGTTTCACACTAGTGATTAACATTGAAAAAAAAGACAGCTTTTTAAAGTAACAGCCTCTTCTATAAACACAAGAAATATGCTGGTCTTCTCTGGATTGCTGTTTCAAGTGGTAAGGTTTTAGAAAGGCTGGAAGGTGGTACACAGCACTGGGAACTTGCGAACTGCTTATACAAAGTGAGAAGATATGGGTTGAACATGGGAATCCTAAGAAACTGATTCTTGGCTCCAGTATCTCCCCTAGCAAAAGGTGAGTAATCCACAGGGTAGTTCACAGGAAAATCTGTCTCAGAGTAGATATCATTTGCCCAGGTAAGGCATTGAAACAAGGGCACACAACAAAACCAGATTGAAAAAAAAAAAAAAAAGAGAACAGTGGTTTAAAGTTGTTACCTTCGTAGTTTGCTTCAGAGCTTACCCAGCCGTCAGCGACAACTCGTTTCCTGATGAGTTCATGGGGAAATATTTAAGCCCATTTTGTCCCCTAACACTTCAATTAATCAAACCACCACTTTCATTCTCTCATGAATAATTGAAGTTCAATAAGTACAGTAGGAAAGAGTTAGTTCCCTGGTGAACACTCACTTTTGTCTCTCTTAGCACAATGGTGGCTGACACAATTCGGTTGCTTCATCCTCTGGGCCTACCACATTTTGTTACTGAGTGGGTTGTGATTAGTTTCACTTTCTCTCCTGAGACCAAGAGCAGCCAAAACCTTTTTGGAGATACAACTAAACCCATCCCTCCTTCAAACTGCATATACAGTGCATATTATAAAAAGACTCAGCTGCACTAAGAGAAGCATCTCCTACAAGTACAACCAGGAAATATTTAAGAATAAAGCAGCTTGTCCAGTTTTGGGAATTCTAATTTTCCAAGAAAACTGGAGCTCTTTCATCCCTTGCACTTGATTTGTGCACACCAGCATAAGGTGTGCACAAATCAAGTTACCACTGAACAAGCTGTCTTCTCTTATAAAAGTATTTTGCAACTTTTTGGGGAACAATCCTATTGCCATTTTCCCCCTCTTGCTTTTACCCCTCCTGGCTACTTTTTTCTTTCCTGATACGTTCTCCTTTCTTCCTCCCTCCCAGTTATGCTAGCTCACTTGCATAACTGTAGTGAACCACATCACAGAGCTGATCCAAAATAAAAATAATTTTTAAATCTTATTTTTAACCTGGATCACTTCCCTGATCTGCCTCATCACGCAACTGAGCAAAAAAATTACCAGTGCAAGAGAAGGAAATAAATGCCAGTGTGGGAATGAGTTACCAAGCCTGCTCACACCACTTGTGTTGTTCACTAACGCTTCTGAAACTAATGGAAATATTTTGGTGAAACTTGACATATTTCCAAAGAACAGCTGCTGACAGAAGACATTGTAGTCAGCTCCCTATTGTTCTCCGGAAAACAGAGCCTTTTACACTGTAGTACACAACCTGTTAAGAAACTGTATCAGCTGCTTAGATTCTGTAGTGAAAAACCTACAAAAATCACAACTTTCACTGGAAATAGACTTAATGTAGACCTTCCGTTATGACTACTGACAAAACCAAACAGCATCCTAAAAACAATTCAGAAAGTTATGAATCGCACCAAGTTCAGCTTTGAGTTTTCATCCATATCTGTAAGAGTTCAGCTTGCTAGAGTGATTTCGGCTTGAGAAGAATTTTAAACTCTGCAGTGTGACTTGTGATATGTAGGTTTTTTGCAATGGCTGATTATTAATGCTGAGGTACTTTTCCCCTAGTCTTAGGACTAGCAATGTATTAAAAACAAAGGGAGATGTCCCTCCTTTTAAAAAAAAAAAACCATGGTATTATCTAAAGAAGGAGAACACTTCTCTAACAAAATATATGAGACAAGTTGAGGATTTCAAACACCTAAAAGAATTAACGACTTGAAATGAAAGTGCAGTTCTTGAAGTTGAAGTAGGTGACATCTATTGCTAACCACTACAATAATGGAAATTTATATTAAGGTAATTTAAGCAGTGCTGAAAACATACTGACATATCTTTTCCACACAAATGTTTGACAAGTTACTTACTGTAATGATCCAGCCTCTTTGCACTGTTCTATAAATAAGGTTATGAATCAGCTCTTAGTAACTATACGTCTGACGTACAGGCACAGAGAGCTGAAGTCAGAAAGGCTTTAAAAAATATCCTGTTTCATCAACGATGTATTAAACAACTGCAAAAAGCAGCTTTACCTTAATTTGGATTAGTACAAATAAAGAAATGCCCAACTGCCACAAAAGGACCCCAAGGAGCACCGCTGTGACTGAAAAGCACAATACAGCCGCGGATTTAACTGCACGCACATTCGTCACCCTTGTTAAAATGCAATTAGGCCTCTTGCAAACAGCAGTTAAGTTACACGCTTCCCAGTAGAAGTCACCACGTTCACAACTCACTCCATCGCTACCACAGGTTGGGAAACCCCCCGCAAGCTGTCACTTCCCCTCCCGCGCAGCCCGAGCTGACCCAGCTCACTGGTGCCCAGACTGACGGCAGAGCCCCCCGCGCGCCCCGCCCGGGAGCCGCTGACTCCCTGGGGGCTCCCGCTCTTCTTCACGAGGACGGGGCTCCGGCAGGCACCGGTACCCGCCGCTTCCCTCGTCAGTGCGGTGACCAAAGCACACGGCGCCAGGGCCGGGTAAGGGCGCTGCCGGGGACAGCGCCGGATGGGAAAAGCGCGGGAGGCCAGGAGCGGGGTGCTGGCTTCAGGCGAAGGGCTCCGGAGCCCGCCCTGCCCACCACTCCGCCGACAACTTTTGACTCTCGGAGAGGCGAGGCGTCTCCCCCAGCCCGAGCAGAGTCCGCTCCCCGCCTTCACGGAGGGAAAGCAACGAGCTACTCGGGGCGCCCCGCTCCTCAGCCTCCGCGGGCCTCGCACAGGCAGCCCCGCTCCCCTCGGCTGACGGACAGCGCCGGCCCCGCGCCGCCCCCTGCAGTGGGGGAGCGACCGTCCTGCCAGGAGCCCTCGCCCTCCTCCTCCACCGCCACCGCCACCGCCACCGCCACCGCCACTGCCACTCGCCCCGTGGGATCCGCGCCACTCACCGCGCTAAGGCGAATGCCGCCCTGTGTTTTCGCCGCCATCTTTTGTGCCGCAGCGAGAGCCGGGGCGGGAAGTGCCGGGGCTGTGAGGGGGGGGCGCTGGGGAGCGCGGGCACTTCCGCCTCGCCCCCTCCGCGCCCGCTTCCGGCGCCAAGCGCGCCCGCTCCGGGGAGAGGCGGGCCCGGGCGCAGGCCACACCCTCTCCGGGTGGGCGGGGCGGTGGTTCCGGGAGGGCGGTGGACCCTGGCCGAGGACGGGAGGCGGGCGCTGGGGCGGGGCCGCGCTCTTCTGGCAGACGCTGCCCGCCGTGAGGCGGTGGAGGAGGCGGGGCGGGGGAAGCCTGGCTGCGGCTCCTACGCGCGGCGCTGGAGGCGTTGCCCTTTCTTGGTGCAGCTCAGACGGCGATTCCCTGCGAGCGGCGGGGCGGAGCACCGCGGCCGCCCTCTGGGCAGAGCTCCCGTGACCGCGCCCCGCGCTCCCCTCGCTGGCGGCAGGGACGGGGACCGCAGCTGTGGAGGTATCTCTCCGGCGGCAGCGGCCTTTAAACGACTAACCGACAGGCAGTAACGGGGCAGAGGGTCGGTACCGGCAATTGTCTGCCCAAGGCTGGCACCGCGAGCTCGGCTGCGCGCCCCGGAAGGCGGGGCGAGGGCCCCGAGCTGGGTCAGGGGGGTCTGGCAGCCCTCGCCCCCCTCCGCCGGGCGCGCTGGCACCGCCGCGGTCTGCCGGCTGCGCTGCCTGGTGTGCCCCCCTGTGGGGCAGAGGTGCGATCCCAGGGCCGGTGTTCACTGCAGCCGTTTTCGCCGCAGAGTCACGCAGGTGGGAAGGAGCCGAGCTGGTGCACAGGTGGGAGAGCACCAACCAGAGTCCGCAAGGGGAAGGTTTAGCAGTACCCGTGTTCTGCACAGCTGCCTGCAACCAACATGCTTTCCTCTTCTGCAAGCGGACTGGGGGCCAGAATTCATCTTTCATGTGCTATTTACTCACAGAACTAAATTCCTCAGGTTCAAATATTGACAGGTATTTTAAGTTGTGCACCTTAAATCCAGATTATCAATTTTCTTTCTATAGGACTTCAAATCCCAGCTGCTTTACGTGCATTTATAGCTGAGAAGCTCCCTGCTGTCTATTACAAGTTAGGTATGTGCTACTCTCCAGCTCCTTTTGTTGTCCTCCCAGTTTTTCATTCCATAATCTCAAATTTCTGCAGATGGAAGGGAGCTGTGATTTTGGTGGTGGGCGGGTAGAAAAAAAACCCAAATCACGCAGAGATGTAGGTACATATTGCCAGAGAAAATAAAAAGAAAAGCCTGAGATAATTCACAGTGACTGAAACCATACAGGCCCCTTACTTTAGTTGAGGAGCAGCCTTCAACAGACCTCGAGGGAAATGTTTTCCTCTGTTATTGTCAACTAAAGCTTTATTATTTTTTTTTTAACTTCTCCCTGTAGATGTGGCCTCACAACCCTGCCCACCAACATAAATGAGACTAGTGATACTCTTGGGGTTGCAAGGAGTGCATTGTGCCTTCATGAATGCCTCTGCTCAGGGAATTATCATGGAAAACAGACCTCAGGCTGGAAGTGTCAATTTTGATCAATCGTTTTTCTCCATCTGCCTGCTCCCACCATTCCTTTGATCTGTTTGCAGAAGTGGGTTCTAATGACCCCATCTGCTGAGTAATCACCACTGCCCTTAGCCTCACCTGAAGCTCTGGGAACTGATCACCAAGAGACAACCAGTATTTATGAATTGGAGCAGAGCTGCATCGGGGCAGTAATGGCAGAAGATGGAGATTTGCTGTTACTGCCAAATGTAAATGGCCAGTCCTGCTGTTCTTGAAACAGACACTCGAGAGACATTCAGTGCTGTAGTATTACTGGCTGCTGTGCTACAGTATTTCCCAGCATATACACAGCACATATAAATGATTTGCAACATGTGCAGCATAAACAAACATCCACCTAATGACTGTTATGATTAACAGCTTCTGAGGTGCAAGGTATATCACACAATATTACAAGAGATGTACAGACTACTGAGAAAGGATGAAATCTGAAAAACAGCTTTTACAAAGTCATCAAAACCATACTTCTGTGGCCTTAGATTTTAAAGCTCAGTTGTATGAAAGAGTTTTCTCCCTTCCACATGAAAAGGCAGTACTTTCAGGGCATTTGCCCTGGACATGTAAAAGCTTGAAAGTTTGTGAAGCTCTGGGGCACAGAGATAGCATTGTGCAAGAGTAGCCCCTGCTTTCCTGGGGAGAGAGGCTTCCTGCATACAGGGCGTCAATCAGTGACCCCCTGATGCTGCAGCAGCAGCAGCTTCCTCTGTCTGCTCCATGCGGTTTTTCCAGACACATAGATCCTGAAAATTTGTCCCACAGGACTGGGATCCCAGAGTGGAAAGTTCAGGAATGCAAAAGATAGATAGAGACAAACGAACTGGAGCAGCAGGGTCTTGTGATGAGAGGATTAGTGAGGCACTGGTGCAGTCTTCTCTTAGGCAAGTGTAGGGGCTAGCACAGACTAGCACCGAGCCACTGCTGCTGGGATCCAAAATAAGGTCTAGAGAGTTCTGTAGCTCTCATCCATTTAAATTGAATTTGAGAGCTTTTACAGAATCCGATAAGAATTAAAGTTGGTGTGTGAACAATAAGGGTAGTCTGAAAAATGAGAATTGCATTTTAAAAGGTATTTCAAAATAACATTTAATATTAAAAGAATTACATTCAAATATAGCATTGAATACACTTAGCCATTATTTAATGCTCTGTATTTCAAGTTCTGCTGTTCTTGGGTAGTTACCTTGGTTGTACCTACTATTTTTTTCCTTCAGGAAAGTGACATCCTTTGAATATTTAAATATCCCTCCCTCTGTGTATCATGCACTGTTGCTATGCTATCTCAAAGCTGAAGTATCCAAAAGAGAAAGCCATGCTTAGTTATTCTGAAAATAAGCAATGAACTATACAGCAAAGCAAAAGCATTTTCTCTCCTGTTCTTGATACTGAGCTCTAGGCAAAAGTTTTTCAGATTAATCTATAGTTAAGTTATTCTGCTTTGGTAGTACCAGTGTTAGAGCAACACAACCCTCCTTCATGTGGATTTAACAGCAGTAGCATAAGAAGTAAAATGACTACAGTTAGTCCCATATAGAAAAGGAATAAAGTTACACTACTAGAGATACCTTTAGGCCTATGTAACTGTGCCCCTCCACCACCGAAGTAGGACTTTTTTAATTAGACGTCCTATTTATGATAGCAGATCAGCTTGTATACTAAATTTTAAAAACCTTTTTCTTATTAAGAATTAAATTCTGCTTCAGTGAAAGGATTCTGCAAGTCACAAATATCTGAGGGCATTTGAAGCAGCCATCTGCAGAACCACAGGACAAAGGTAAATGTATGTACAAAGGCAGCTGTTAGAAGCAAGTGGTATTTTTGTAGAAGGTAAAATCATCTTAGAAGTTAGGGAGTTGTACAGACTAAGTCACAGATTTTCTTGTTAAAGTTCACCACCACAGCTTGGGGGCATGGGAAGTGATTGATGTCCAATCCCCTGTACATCTGAAGTACAGGCAGCCAGAACGGGAAATGCCTTTTCAAAGGGAAGGATGACAAAACCTGTGATCTAAGTTACTGGTTCACCACCTCCAGTTAGCAAGGAAACTATGTGAAGACAGTGGTTTATAGCTTATGGGAGAATGTAAAACAAAAGGTTTGATGGCAGAAGCTGTCTTAGATTTTAATAGCCCATTTGACAGCATCCCATCAGGATTTAAAGATAAATACCCAAGTATGAAATGCAACCACCAGAAACCTGAAAGTTAAACTACCAAATCATCCTGAGTATTAGCAATGTGCTCTTTAAAAATCAAAGCTATGTAATGAACACAAACATTTAAAAATCAAAGCTATGTAATGAACACAAACATTTAAAAAATACACTGCTCCAATAAGTAATGCTTTAAAAGGGTAACTTTTCACTTGTACTCATCCAATAGCATTAGAGATCATTTATAAATTATATTAATACAAATAATTCACATTCTTAGTGACTAGACAATATTACATTTCAGTCTACCACTTTCCTTAACTGCAAAAATGCACATAAGCTATTCCAGTTTAGCATAAGCCTATTATAGTATCATCTTCATAGAGCATTACAGCATTATAAATGTAAAGCATGTTGTTCAGTGTTTCATTATTTTAGTTTGTAATCCAAAGATGAAAACTTCATATATCTGTAGGTAAAAAATACTGCAGAAGACCCTTCCATGTTTGTTGTGTGAGTTTTGAAAAAAAAAAAAAAATCCCTGACCACACAACCTGGTGACATTAAACCCTACACTTTGTATGTCCTTTTTTAATTGGCAAAAACAAGAGTGGTGAAGGCCAGTGCCCAGCATGTTTAACTCAGTTGCAATGTTCCAAATAACACAAGTAGCAAGTACCAGTCTGTAGATGTATCTTACAAAACCAGTTTCTCTGGGGGCAAAGGTGTAAAAAAAAAAAAAAAAAAAAAAAAAAAAAAAAAAAAAAAAAAGAGCAGACAAAGCTTTTCACCATGAAAAATACAGTAAAATTCCCCTCCCGGACAAAACAGCATTGCAAATTCAGTCAGATAATCCACTAAATACAAAATTTCAATGGAGTCCACTTCCTAATTCAAAAACTGTTCCACTAAGCCTTTTGTTGTATGTGTTGCTATGATGGTGTATATCTGCTGGCCATTAGAATTGTCCTTCAGACATGCAGCTGTGCTGTTTGGTGGTAGAACTAATCCCTCTCTCCCAGGTCCTGAGCGGTGGTAGCAGTGCAGTTCCGAAATAAGCTGCACCTTGAACATTACTGTAGTCATGGCACTGTGATGATCTCCCTACCTCTTGTAACACCTAGGAACAGCCAAATACATTATTTTCTATAAAAAGCATTCATTAAAAAAAGATTTTTCTTTATTTTAATTAAGCTGTTGGTATACAGCAATTTATATTTTTACAGAATTTTCATTTAGTTGCATTTCAGAAGTTGCGAAGTGACCTTAGTTACTGAAAGAACAAAGTTTTTTAATTAAAAAAACCGAATTGGAATATTTTTTAGTCAATTAATCAAAATAAAAACCCTTAAGTAATGTAAATTACAAAATGTTACTGTATAGGTTTGTCTTTTATGCATGTGTTTGTCTTTTATTTAGGCATCACTAATCCTGAAGAATGCTATTATGGTACAGAGCTGAAATGACAAACGTGTTATGTTTGCAGGTATTTGTGCAATGCTAAGACTTATAAAATACATGTTTGAAATTTAGGTAATTTGTTTAGAAGTTGATAAGTTTTAGGACAAGTTAAAGAAAGGAGAAGTAGAAGCAGGCTTTAATCTCATGAAATGGCTTATCTGCAAACTGATTGTACACTGACATGCAATATTATTTTTTTCTTAAATTTACATTCAGAATACAGTTCCAAAAGCAGTTTAAAATACTTACTTGAGAAGTTACTGGATAAATGGTACAGTTGCTACTTTCACCAGAGCAAAAATATTCTTCCTTTATTTACAAAATCTCTTTAATCCTTCACATTGAAAACAAGTAAAAGAATTCAGTAACTATGATAAATTACCGCTAAACTGTACTTCTCTTTCCCCCACAGGAACTGAAGAATCCTGCTTTCTAATACCAACTCAGAAGCCTGGATTATTGAAGAGCACTCCACAACAGCAGGAAGAAAACCCAAAACGTCCTTTCAAAACTTGGGAAAAAAAGAGGAGAAGAATTGCAGTAAAGTTTTATCTTTTTTTCTCTATTTATTCACCACGAGACAAGTGTCCAATATGCGGCTTAATTTTCCATGTTTTCAAGGAAGTCACATTCAACACTCTCTTCAAGCCTCTGCAAGATCTTTATGCTGTTACTGCCAACAGAGTCCACAGAGAGAGATGCAGAAGTATCTGAATTCTGGGACTGACTCCCATTTGCTGTGAATGCACAACACAGAGTCTTGAAGAAGGGCATTAGCTGGGTGATGCTAGATACAGAGCGGAAGTTCAAAAGAAGACATTTGTCCTTGGAAATTCTTTCAGTGTTGTTTGTTTCCTGTAGGCAAACAAACTGAGATTTACTAAAGGTTTTGTATTAAGGTGCAATGTTGTTATGGCTTGTCTGAACCCTGTACTATACGCTTTTTTCATACTAAGAGATCTAAACCTGCAACTGAGTCACAATATAAATTGTATCGATTGTATAGCAAGTTATTTCTATGTTCAGATTTGAGGTTCCATTAAACAAAAATTCTCACAAGTTCAGAACACTGCAAATGTGGACTAGACTTCAGAATCAGATATCAAACAACAAAAGAATACAGAAATATCTCTGAGAAACACTAATGCCCCTATTTCCTTTTCTGGAAGAATTAATATTAAACCTTAATGGTAATTTAAAATGCTATTATAGTAAACTTTTTTGACAAAGTACAACATGCTCCTTTTTATAAACACCAGTCCTGTCTGAGACAAATTGCTTTAACTGGATGGTTGTGGGCAGATTTAAGGGAACAACTGGAAAACTGCCTATTGTTCCCTCACTCAAAAGCCATCAAGATTTATATATGAAAGCAGGTAGACAATTTTTTAAAGCCTCATTAATCTTATCAGAACATCTAAAAACCTCTTGCCTGACTTAAAATCTTGTAACCTGTTTAGAAAAGTAAATTAATGGATTTAAAAAAATATGAAGCATTCTTTCTTTACCCCATATTTCATCTTCAGCAGATCCATGATTCTTACAATGTGTGGTCTGCATTCCTGATGATTTTCTACCAGATGAGAGGTCACATGAGATGACTCTATGTCCACCTCTGGGACAAATGCCCATTTGTACCTGAAACAAATGGATTACTTGATAAGAAGACAGGCAGAAAAAGTCCTTGTTGGGATCACACATTGTTTTGTGGAGCACTGGTTTGTTTACAGAAAGAGCTGTCATAACTATAAGTTTTATGCTATTACCAGAGCCAGACTTAATGAACGAGGACATTACCATTGTGTCAGCAGTTAAATGCAACTGGCTCGAAAAAATTCCCAAGTGTGAGCAACGGGAAAACAAAGAACAGTCTCTGTCTTTCTCTTCTCCCAGTTTTTCCAAGTTAGAGAACCTCCTAATGAGGATGGTGAAATCCTCCTACACTGACAAAATTCAATTGTTTTTCCAAATACCCCAAATTACATTTGTCTGAGTATCAACATCTGCACTTGTGAAAAGAACTGATGGCAAAATTAAGTCTAGAAGAAAACAGACCTGGAATTAAAGGATAATCTAATCCTTTAAAGGATAAGAATGGTAACAAGTTGGAGAACAGGTAAGCAATTAGAGGACTTACATTTGAAATAACTGCATTCTGTCAGGTGGGAATGAAAGTGCTGTGTCCAAAAACTTACAAGCTGATAAGTACAAGGATAGTTCATTCTGCTGTATGTCAGATCCACTGCCATCACCTGAGACTTTCTGTTTGCTTATTTTGCTGTAGCTCCTGTGTTAGTTACAATTAAGAAATGTACCATTAAAACATAAATCCACTAAATGTTTTTCATACAGCAAAAGAGAAATATACACATTTACACAAATGAGCACTTGCACCTGTGTACAACAAAACCTATTTTTATTCTGTGTGAGAATAGGCTATGATTAATATAAAAGTCTGTTAGAATAAAAAGTAACTAAAATATTCAGAAAAAATGTCAACGTGTTAAAATATTCAAATGCTGACTTGGCATATCTTCTATTTTTGTAGGCAACTAATAAGTGGTACTTATGTTCTTTGAATATAACACTATTTTAGCTGCTGACAGAAAATCCTAAACTATGATTCATCAGTACCAGAAATACACAAGTGCAATATCAAAGAGTCCCGTTGTCTCCTCCCTATCCCAGAGAATTAAATAAATAAGGATTTGCAGACACAGAACAAGCACAACCATTACCAGCTTTCACAAGCTCTCTATCAGACAAATGGTAATTCTTACTTTGATGGTTCATCTTCCTCAGTTAAATCTTCTTCCAGCTGTAGAAATGTCTGAATCTTTAAAAAAATAAATTATTTATGGGAATGCTGAAACGTTCATACAATTCAACCACAAAAAAATATGCTTCACTTAGTGGAACCACAGTTTTAGTTTACTCTTATGACTTGCAACGAATTAGCAAATCATGCAAGAGATTACATTAGCAACAGTAACAAAATTAATCAAAATGGTATTTCCTGATGACAATGTTAATTCTTTCCCCAAGTTATCAGACTAATGTAAAACTATGAAAACATTTATTTTTTCAAACAGATGTATTTGGGAGGAAGAGAAAAATGAAATGGGAAAAAACATACACTAACTAGTTTCAAATTACTACTTATTCCTTACCAATTCAGTGACCATAATTGGCCACAACGAGGTTAGATGCTGAGGAGAGATCCTTAACAAAAGAACTCTGAAGAAGAGAAACATCTGTGCAGCAACGATAGAAGTCTGCCCAACACGGAGGTTCTCAGTCAGTCGTTCTGAAATAAAAATTAAAACAAAAGAAAGCATAGTATTTTCCTGAACATGTACTGTTTTGGGAAATAAAAAAAAAATGTAGACGGTGGCAAAACAAAATCTGTGCTTTATTATCAGGTTTGCATTAAGTCCTTTGTACTCTGTTAACAAAATTGTGATTTAGAAAAAGTCTGAAGACATGGTGATTTTATATTCAACAAAATTTTGTCAAAACTGACATTTAAGGACAACAGCAACAGCCCAAGAATGGCTGGAAGACTGCCACAAAATGATTATGTTTCCAGTTATATTTCCAGACCAAAGGCTATGGAACCCAGATTCCTGTCTCCTTCTTAATGAGATTATTTATTCATTGGAATTCAGAGATTCACAGCATCATAAATTTTGTCTAAAACTTTTAAAAAATGTAACTATGTGTTGGAAAACAGGTGACATTCCTTTCTTACATAATTTATGTATGTGTTCCAGCTGAAAAAAAAAAAAACAAAAGGCAGGTGAAATTACAAATCTTACCTTGTATTAAGGGAAGATAGAGATGATACTGATCAATCTCTCCACTAAAGACAGCGAAAGCTTGCCGTTTTAACAACATTGCTTTTTGCTCAAAACTGGGGTACAGCTTTAAGGCGCTGCTCTGCATATCTATAACAGAGATAAGAGTTAGCTACCCTATAAAGACATCTTGTATTTTGGCCTGAAAATAATTCCTATGTCCTGAAATCTTTTAAAAAGAAAAACTCTCTTTGGGTCTACTGATTGGTGAATTATTCTCACATTGTAAACCTTCAACTATTATTTTAGAAGATACAAAAAAGAGACTAAAGTTGCATTTTCTTTTGAAGCTCTAGACAAATTTAAGGAGTCCTATCCCACCCTTTTCCCCAGGACTTATTCTTCTACACTCTCCTCAAGCCTGAATTAGAGGTCAAAGCATAGTGCTCAACGTTTTGCTGTACTGGTGCACTATACTCCTACGACTTGATGCCAGTATAACAGACACTTGAGAAGTTAGCCAAAGTCTCCTTGCTTTCTAACAGGGAACAGCTGCAAAAGGTCACCCTTCAAAAACTTAACATTATGGCAAAATGTGAATGTCCAACATTAGCACTCCTAGAACAGAAATACTTATGGTGTATTCAAAATACAGAATTAACTTAGTACAGCTTTTGGCTGTGAATAAAGTTGCTAATATAGTCAATTATGCAGATGCAGCATTGTCTGCATTTTGTTCATACATTAGTATATTAAAAATACACCCCATAGCTCAAATGCAGAGATTTCAAATTCATCAAATGAATGTAGAAATAAGTTATCAGTAGCTGATACTTACTCATCAAATCTTTAAACATAGTTTTCTCATGTGTTAGAAGATGATCAATAATGGATCTCCAACTGAGTAAGATAGAGAATGAATCAGATAACTAGAGAAAACTTTGGTATAGATTCAACTCAGAAAATATTGTGGTCAAACATTTCATACAAGGAAACAGTTTCCAAATGATATTCAGTATGAAGACTCTTATCTGTGTAACACATACTGCATTCTAAGTCGTCCAGCTCTACTGTATGCAGTTCCCTAATCACTAAGGATAGTATCAGCATAAGACAAGTTTATTCTTATGCACTATAATGAAAACTTAAGTGCTTATTTAGTAGAATTAGTGGTTGAGACCCATTTTTAACATTATTACAGTGTATAAACATTACATTCTGTAAGAAAGTACCAAGCAGAATTTTCTTTCCAATATTAGGCATTCTCCTTTAAAGCCTTTCTTTGCAAATTCAGAACAGAACCTTGGAGTGCTACAATCTCAGGTCTTACTGAGTGCATGAAGTGTCCATCTGGAAAAAAGCTGGATCCATATACAACTCAAGAACTTCTTTTTTCCAGGCTCGCTTGGTATAAGCGTATCCACTCAATGAGCTGAGCAACTGAGCACCAGCACGAAAACTAGGAATGTTGTAGGCACTGGGAAAACAGAATAGTGATGATAAATATATATATATATATATTTTAAAGTTATTTTTATGTAACCAGAAAATAAACTCCAGGGTTCCCCAGAACTTCTAACCAAATTCTCTCAGTCACAGGCTATGTCTACATTAGCTCATAACTCGGAGCAGCAGGAGATCAGCAAATCAAAGCAGTTTGTGCAGAAGCTCCTCACATTTCCAGTGTACCTGGTTTGGGGAGATATTTTCAGATTAGACATATCACAGCACAGTACTGCCTGTCTCCTCTACAGGTGTGGTTCAAAACTTCCCCCCCCAAAAAAAGTTTCCAGTAAGCAGAACCCTTTAGAAGGTACCACAGCAGGCTTCATCTGTGACCCATATAACACTTCTGTGTCAGTTCTCATGTCATCATAACCTTTATAAAAATCTCACACACAAGCCTTTTTCTCCTTTTGCTGCCCTATGCACCATCTCACTCCAAATTTGGACACCATACTCTGCAAGGCACAGTACGGAAGGAGTGTTGGGCTCAAGGATGAACTAATGCTTGTCCCCTGGCACCTCAGTTTCAAACAGCATCCTGCTACAAACCCTTGCTACGGTAACTGCTTTGCCCATGGTTGAACAAAGGTTTCAGGTTGGGGAGGTGGTTGCTCAGACTGTCAGGAAGGGATGCTGTCAAGGTCTTCTGTTGTGAACTGGCAGCACACCTTCACAGAAGGCTTCAGCAGCCCCTGTGTTTTCAAGGTTGGGCGGAGGAAGCTACTGCCTTTTTGTGGAGCCCTGCAGCCAAATTTCTGCAGATCTGGGGAGGACAGTGGCATAAAGATAGTCTTGGAAGTTATAGTCCAACTGCTGAGTAGCACGTATGAGTGACATGATAATCACACAGCCCACCTATGGGCCAGATGGAGGCTCCACATTCTTAACCAGTGACCATCTTGTTATGGTTATGGCTGCACAGATCACAAAGACTGCTGGCCTTGCCAGGCCAACACTGGAGAACCATCAGGGGTCATCTCTAGGCTGTGGCTGATGCTCTCCCACATCTCAGTACAGATTAGTCTGCTTAGAAAAATGCAGTAGCCAAAAGGCAGCAACCAGTAGGAGGGGAAGCTTGATATCTGCTATAGCAGGAGCAGCTGCAACTCAGAAAAATGTAACTGGCAGCAAGCAGGGAAGAGACAGGGAGAGTTGCTTCCTGACACTTGGCAGAGAGCTGCTAGAAAAAGGAGGATTTGCTTTCTAAGAGATCTGTGAATAGCACTCGGAGAAAGGCAGGGAGAAATGCATGAGGAAGGCTGAGGAACCAGGACCAACTGATAAGGTCCTGGAAGATGGAAAGGAAACCCCTCCTGCAAAGAACTGTTCTCCTTGCCCTCCTCCTGTCCCTGTGGGAAAAGGGTTACACTGTTCAGCTTACAGAGGATATTATCCATCTCTCTCACATATATGCTTTTGGGCAGAGTATAGGGAGATACTGTACTCCTCCTACTTCATGATAGGTCCTGTGACCTGCCCAGTGCTCCACTGCCCCATCCCACAGCCTCTCTCCAGTACCTAACATACACAGAAAGGGAAGCTTTTAAGGTAAGGCCAAAAACCCAGATGGAAGGAACACCTACAGCTAACAGAAACAGCCGTCACAAAGCTCAGGCAACAAAAGATTTCAGTTCCTGGGGGAAATACAGCTCATACCTTATTAGAATGGAAACAGGTGAGAGGACAAACAGAAGAAAAAGCAAATGCCTTACAGTGTGGTCAAAAAAAAGCAGACTTAAAAAAAATCACATGTGCAGAGAGAGAAGTCACCTGTGGTTGCGTAGATAAGGAAATACATAATAAAGCAAACGTGAAATCAATGGCACAGCTTTCTCCTTCTCGTCGCTCCGGTAAACCATGTCCAAAAGAGAAGCAAGAACCTTAAAAATGAAAAGAATGTCTCTTTAAACCTCTAGTTGGTATTTCTGCCAAAAGGGGAAAAAATGCCATATTTCAGGCTAGAATGTGCGTGCACATGGGATGCCTCACTGAAGATTTAAGCTCCCATTTAATCTACATTAGGAAAACCTAATGTATTCCTCTGCTCAATAATATCAATAAACAACCACCCCACAGATGAGAGCAGCAACTACCAAACTGGTTCCTACTTACTTCTGCAAGGAGAGAAAGAGCTTGGACACTGTATATTGAAGGAGCAGAGGCAGAAACCATTGAAGATGGTGCCGCTGATGTATCTAAAAAAGGCAAAATAATTTAGTTTTCCCTTCAGACATGTTTAAATTTTGCTGTTTCCTAATTTTCCTCCCAAACATAACTGTTATTTGCATATTGGTATTACAGTAAAATGCTTCTGGGCAGGTTGCCACAATGACATACCTCGTGCCTCATGCTGCTCTGTCCCGTGTATTTCATGCACTTGCAATAAGTTTTCCTCTGTATTATACACAATCTGCACATACTTGCTAAACCCACTTAGGCTGACATTGTTATTGGAGTATAATGCATTTTTTTGGTTTTACTTTTTTGTCTGTCTTACTCCCATCTCACGCAAACTACACACTATCAAACACCTTGTATTCTTCACTGACTCGAATAGAAGAGAGAAAGCAGCAGAAAGTCAGACAAAACCACATTACCATTCACATCTTCAATGTTGAAGTCATCTGGTAAAATCTGAGGCTGAGCTTTCACTTCTAAGTTTCGGCTCAGCCAGCTAGTCTGTTCCAGAGAAGATCCAGCAACAGTCCCTACAGCCTCCAAGATTTTTTGTGTCACCTCCTGTAACACAATCAGACAGTGTGGCATGAGATGACAGCCATTATCACTTGGCCAATCCAGCAAAGTCCTTTTTTATATGGAACGTGTAAGGAGGATCAGAAATAGGCACTTTTATCTCTTAGAAACATAAATACTTCTCTGATTTAACTATCTGTGCTCTCAAGATAACTATCTAAATGCTCACTCAAATAAGAATAGGCAAGAAAATGAGAAGCAGGAAAAAGTTTCAGTTAGCTTAGGAGGTCTTAGTCAGAATTTTCCATGCAAGCCATTACCATTAACATAGTACCAATTTGGCATCAGTCCTCCCACACCATACACATTAGCTGTCATCTATCAAAGACATGATCTGAGCTTTTCAGCCCCTCAGAAATGGCATACCATTGCCTTTTGTTTTGAACATTGTTCCTTTCTATTCTTCTTATATTTGGAGAACATCAAGAGAGGCAAAGCATTAAGTAAGGCAGAGTTTTATTTTATGGCAATCCATCTGTTCACATTTAGGTCTTGCTATTAGGGGTAGGCAAGACATAGCATCAAACTGTGCATAGTCACCCTTCAGTGTATTTAATTCCCAATGAAATGAAAAGATGGTCACTTTAATGAAACCAAATCCCAAGTACTCAAAGCAAAGCAGAGGTCACTTGTGAAGAGGTTATAAGATGGTAAGATGGCAAAACTGTTTTTTTTACCATCATCATCATTTTGCTGGCAAGTCTCTGAAGCAGAAGTGGAGACTTAATTTATCTGTTGGTGCACAAAAGCACTATAGCCATAATACTGTCTCACATCATATATAGCATTACGTTGGCTCAGAGCCAAAACTGCACCCACATAGGTAGTGCTTAAACTGTTCTGGTGAAATCACAATCAGCATACTGCCCTACTCCACCCCTGCTTTAAATAAAAGGTGAACTGACAGTCATTTACATTGCCAAACATAGCTGCGAGCTTCAAGGATAATTACACTACTAATTTTCCTAGATAGTTTTGAGATTTCAATACTTACATATGTGACATGAACTTCTGACACCACACTTGTGTTATGATTTAAATTCTGAGAAAAATAATGAAATTACCCAGGGAAAACAGCTTTGAAAAGTCCATAGTTACCACTGCAATTTAATGTATTTTTGACAAAATTTTCTTGGAGACATTCTGTGCATCTTGTCTCTCGTATTTGAGTCTCTCATATTTACCAAGCCTAAGCCAAAACCTGTAGATGCACATTCACACATTTTAAAAGCACAGGTGAATTCAGACACAAAGTACAGATCAGGCCATCTCCACTTTTACTTAGATGTACAGTGCCAGATTTATGAACTAAAAGGTATACATGTATACACTGTACCTGCAAGTCTTTTTGGTCTTTTTTGTTTTCTAGAGTAGGTGTCCTAGTCACAAAGTCATTCAGAATACTGTGGGAAAATCAATTCACTCTGAGTTAGTGATTGGATGGGTCTGCTCAATGCATCTATAAACCTTCTCTCTTACGCAGTACCTGAGAAGAAGAAAGTGTCCAGGAGGAGCCAAGTTCAACTGCACAGACTCTTTGAGAAGTCCTAATAAGGACTGGAAGTTCTCCTGCAAGGCTGAGACAGGCAGTCTGACAAAAAAAAAAAAAAAAACAACAAAAACCAAAACAATACCAAAACACATCCAAGTCTGAAGTTAGAGTTAAGGGAAAAACAAAAAACAACATACATGAGTAACTTGGTAGCCTAAAAGCTTCCATCAAGATCAGTCCTTTAGATCCTGCCCCTTCCTAACTGATACAACAACATAGTATAAAATATCCATCAGCACAGGCAATATGCATACATCAGTAAATGCCAGCAGCACACACAGTATGCCAGCCAGCACTCTAACAGGGCTGGGTCTTCAGGCCGAGGAAAAGGAATAAAGTTTAGCTAACCACTGCATGCCAGCTTACTTTATCTCCATAGCTTATTGTATACAGTACATTTTTCAGTCTGATATATCTCAAGGCTTCCATATGAGAAAAGCCAAGTATGTGAAGAAGAGTTTTGATTAAAGGAATATTTCCAATCAACTGCCTGACCCACTACGTGTCCAGCATAGACTGCAGCCATAGCAGTTCTACTGAATTTTCTACTGAAATCTATCCATTCCTCTGGCAACACAGAACAGATAAGGAGAAAGATCATAATAAATTATACAAGTATCTTGCTGTCCTGGTTTTGCTGGGATAGAATCACAGAATTAATTCTCAGTCAGAAGAGATGCACTTTAAGAAGACTGCAGCACCTAATTTGTTGAGAACAAAGTTGATAGGACACTTTGTTTTAGTTTGTGGCCAGTCATAGTATGTGAGTTTCCACAGTGATCAATGTCTTTAGCAGTCAACAGTTAGCCAGGAGCTAAGGCTAGGAGGGGTGAAAGCCAGGGCAGCTGACCCAAGCTGGCCAACAGAAGTATTCCATACCATAAATGTCACACTTACTATAAATTGTAAAGTTTGCTAGGGACGACCCTCTTCCTCAATGGCCATAATCCCTGGAGGGTCTTGCCCATCTTTCTGCTTCCAAGGTCTACTCTCCTGTTTGCTGTGACCATCGTGTTTTCATCGGCTGAGCACAACTTTATGTATTTTATATTAGTATTAATATTAGTTCTTATTATTATTTCATTAAATCAGTTTTCATTTCAACCTACGAGTCTCCTTTCCTTTTCCCAGTTTCCCTGCCCAGGGGTGGGGCGGGGTCACTGAGTGATAGAACAACTGTCTAAACCAAGACACTTGCTGATGAAATGCCTGAAGTATGTTGCTCTACTAGTACAAAACGGAGGCTTTCAGACTGGCATAATCAACAGAGCAATGGAACATAATGTCATAGCCCAGTTATTTTGTGTCTATCTGTTACTTAACAATGAAGTGGCAATAACCACGTCCTACATAAAGGTGTTCTGTGATATTGTGACATGAAGATCAAAGTAAACCAGAAACAGTGATGCTGGCTGTTATGCTAACTAGGGTCAAACAGAAAATCCTCTTTTATAAGGACTGAATTACCTTTGAATGAACGCATAACTGAATTGCAGCACTGGAATATCTACAAGTGAAGATTTCTGAAAAATAAAAGCAAAACTGCAATTATTTGCCATCAGAAAAAAAAAAAGAAGGTCCAAGGTCTTGAATACTTGTGTTCAATGGTTAACACAACCTTCTTAGAAGCCACTTGTACTCCAATAGGTGATCAACTATCATAAAATTATTAAAACTATCTAGACAGCAGTACGAGGGAATTCAGAGCTTTAATAGAGGACCCTAGTTCAGAAGCAGTCACATTACTTTGGAATATCTGCTACAGTTTATTCAGAGCTGTAGGAGCTCCTACAATGGCATACATAGTAGCAACACTGGTTTCCTTGAAAACCAAATGGAAGATAGCAGACTCAATGTGAAGTGTTTCTAACTGTTCGCATAAGGGTAGAGAGATAGAAATGTGCCACCGAGTTGTATATTTGCAGCAGCTTTATGAAAATTTTCAGTATCTTCGGTACCGGAGGACCCCACACCTTTTTCTTACCAGCAACTTCTCTAGCAAAATATTCTGAAGAAGCTACTTACATTGATGGATCAAGCTGCAGAAACTCACATTATGTAAAATTTAACTTATTCAGGGGCAAAAGAAAATCATGCACTAAAAAAAACCCCAAACCCCAAACTTCCTTTCTAACCGTACTTAGAAGACACATTGGAATAGATCCAGAATAGAATATATTAAGAAAATGGAATTATCTTCATGATTACCTCTTCACCCTTGATTTGTGGTGGTTTCTTGACTACCTCTTTGACTAGGTGTAATATAGTGTCAATTCTCAATGTGTTAAGTGCACATAGTAAGTCCACAAGAATAAGCTGAGATGCACTAGCCACTGGAAGAATCTGACAAAACAAGAGACATACCTCTCAGATCACTGTACCAGACAAAACATGAAGTTGAAAAAACAGCTTTTTGTGTGATTACTCAAATATCAATATTTATACAAAACATAAATTAGACAAGTTAAATCAAGCAAGCAACAATTTGCCATATACAGATCTTCTCCCAACACCTTCAAGAAAACAACTTCATTATGCTCAAATGAAAGCAGAAAAGAAAGAGGTATTCTACTCAGAATAAATGCTTAGTTCCAGTACTACAACTCTAATCTTTCTCTGGAAATGGAGCTGATTCAAGGTCTTGAAAATATAATTGGGAAATTGCAATCCTAAGATTACAATCTAGTACTGAATAAAAAAATGGCTATTACTATCAGACTTAAACTGTCACACTGCCCTTTTTATATGATTACTTATTTAGGTTTAATTGTAGTCCTGATGCTTTGTGAAATTATGTACAGATAAGAGCATTTCAGATTTTTCACTGGCTTGCCATTGTCACATATTAAAACCCTCAAAGAACCTATAAACAAGCCCAGACTTTAGAACTGATGATATAAATGTAACATTTGCCTTTACACTGGAGAACTAAGGGTGCCTTTCTTCAGTTTTACCTTGATTTTACTTTGATTCCTATGAGGTCTCTTGTTATTCCATACTGCTGCAATTGCTGCCATCAGCTGGATTCCAAGTTGTGCTGTCAATGGATTCAAGAAGTCCAGTATTTTAGTTCTTAATGTCTATAGATGGGAAAAAAAATAACTGTCAATGCTACCCTTTGCAAGGCAGGGGGTATCTCATAGTCTGTGAAACATTCTTCCTTTCCCAAGATGTTCAGAAAACACACATCAACAAAAGAATCTGTTTATGTACTTGGCAGTCAGACTAGTTTTGATTATTTATGAGTTAGTGTATTCTTACAGATGCAAGGCACATTTGTTGGAAAACAGATAGCAAAATAGAAAAAAAAAAACTTCTTGTGTTATATTCTCTCTTCTCCTACATATATTTTTCACTACTGTGATTTATCAATATCCACAAAAGAAGAGAAAGCCTGCTATTTTTATTCCTTCAGGTACATGTACTGCAGCCTGTAGCAACAGAAGCTCACAGAAAAAGCAAAACATTAAACAGATCAGGTAAGGGTGAAGATGGGCAAAAATAACAGGAAAAATTCTACTTTTGTAGGTAGGTACTGTGCAAGTCTGTAGCTCATGAGAGCTCTTCAAAAATTCTTTGTGGCCCAATATCATTCATGTGGCCCAATGGCAAAACTGTTTCTGTGAACTCTCTGTAAAATGCACTGGTGAGGGAGGGGATGCTAAGAATGATGAGACACACAGCAGTTAAAAGAACTCCTACTTTTGTTGCTTTAAAGTAGACTGAAGAAGAGCCTTTAGTTGTTCCAAAGAAGTCAGTTGGTCTTTTTTGAGAGTCTTCCTTCTTTATAACACTCCAGAGAAGGGACATGGTATTAATTATGCGAGGCAATTCTTCCAAAATGGCATTCCTGGCATTTCTCAGGTTTGCAGGTTCAGCTAAACATGATGACTGGAAAAAACAAAAATATGAATATTAAAATACATTATATTATGCATCACAGAGTGACTGCTCTTATTCTATAATTAGGAGAATTTTAGTCAACTTTTGTAATGACAACTTCAGAAATAATTCAACCATTCTATTTCGGAAATATACTGTTGCTATTAGAGTCTACTGAATTTGCTGTTCACTATTTTGGCATAGAAAGAATTGATTTGTCTAAGAAATTATTAGGATAAAATTATCTTCTGACACATGTTATAGGAATAAAAATTGTAGAGAACACATCAGCATGTTATCAACTCAAAAGAAAACAGAAGACTTTGTTAATGACAGAGCAACCCAGGACTAATATTTACATGACCAAGATCATCATGAACATAATCTGCTTAAAATTAACTTCTCTGTCTTCAAATAAAAAAAATTAAGTTCAGCACCCCTTCCTTACACTTTCACTTAGTTCACTTCATTTGGTGTGCTAGGAGGCTTCTTTAAAATTATCTTATTATACAAGCGCTGCTTTACTACTTATATTCACCTCTGAATAAAAAAGGAATGCATACACTGACGAACTGGTGCCGAGGTGTCAAGTGAATGATAGGCATTATGCACTTACCTTTTTAGTTTGATTAGGGTGATCTAGAAGGCAGAAATGACCAATGGTTGTCAGACCTTCCAGAAGGGTTAGTGGATAATCAGGTGTAACATTTTCTCTTTTAGAAGTTAAGCTTTGGCAGGAGGACAATAAACAAACAAGCAAACAAACAAATAAATAACAGGCCAAGTGGTATTTTCTTGATTAAAAATTCCAGTGGAAATATGTTTCTGTTCAACAGTTAAAAGAATACTGGGATGACCAGACAGGAATATCAAAACAAAGGATTCATAAACTATGCTTGGACAACCCCATTTTTTTGTCTAGATCTTTTAAAATATTATTCCCCATCTGACCATAAATCTTTAACATTCAATTACTTTTCCCTACTCTTTTCACTTACTGCCTGTTCTGAACAGTATCACTGTATTTTTCTTCTCCAGAGTGTCTTTCCTCAATTAGTACTCCAAAATTCTCAGTCTTGTCAAAACTGTGAACTTCTTTTCTGCTTGGATGGCAGGCAGAAGGGGACAGGAAGAATCACAGCTGCTGGTCATTCTTGCTGCTGGTCCCTTTTCCTCTCTTCCTCCAGCAGCAGTGAGTCCTGCTGCAACAATACTGCCTCCACCTCACCTGGGCTCAAGGGACAGATGGCTGCAGGTGCAGCTTCGTCTGAGGACCAAACTCTGGGAGCTACAACACTAAGCCAGTAAGTTACTATGTAGTACTCTCTAGTAAGGGGAACTTTTCAGCATAACAAATCCCACACTGCAGACTCTTACCTTGCTGATGTTTTTGCAGATGTCTTCACAGCTTCATTTTCGTACTGTTTGACAAGCTCATCCAGGTTTTTACATATCTGTACAACAAACGGTGCCACAGTCCAGCCCAAAGACTTCCCAAAATAGGGCAGGGAACATGTGACTAAGCCTACCCAAGTGGGATGCATCCCATAGCCATACTCTGGTTGCAAACCTCTAACCACAGCAGAGACGAATAATCCCTGGGAAGTTATTGGGTGTGGATAGACATATTGCATTGCACCAATAGCCTGCTGGAAATTAAGAGCCTGCTGCCATTCCTTAGAGAGGTCTGGCTGATTCTCCTGCTCCTCATGAGTCTGTCCAAGATGGTGCTCCAAGACAATCAATACCTGCAAGAGCTTCAGCAACTCAATCTGGAGTGGGTGTTCGCTCCATATTTGATCATGCCCAAAATTGATTAGGCTCTCTTCAAAGAGTTCTTCTTCAGCAAGATTATTAACTCGGTCTGCCATAAGCAGTTCATATCGTTTCTGACTTGTATACATAGATGCAGACAAAGAAAGAAGAACAAACTCTTGAATTTTGCATCTTCCTAGCAAATTTCGTATGAAGTCTGTGTTCTTATTCTCTGCTGCCTTTGCCATGGTAGCTAACTGAGTCATCATTCTAATCAGGACTTCCACACCTTTTACCTGAACATCTCTGTTGCCAAGCACATCTCTGTGTGTGACCTTCAAGTAGCACGGATAATATGAGCGCAGAAAACTGAGACAGAGATAAGTGAGCAATTCTATTAGGAGAGAATGGGGACACATGGTTGGGGACTGAGTCTGAAGCTTGCCATAAAAACTCTGTCCTACAAGAGCTTCCTGATGGCGAGCTAAAAGATTGTAAATAAGATTCAAATGTGCTGTGGAGCTGGTATCCATGCTTGTACTAGCTACAGCTTCAATAAATTCTTTAGGGTTTGTTTTAAGCACTGCGTCCAGAACAGAAAAAGCATACAACACCCTCTTAGAATCATAAGGCTGCAAATACAACAGCATATGTTTGAACAGAGCCTCAATCATCTCCTGTTTTTCCTTCTGCTGCTTGAGCAATCTCGAATGGGTAATTTCCTGGAGCTCCAAATCCACCTCTTCATCACTTGACAGAGATTCTGATGCTTGAGTTCTCTCAGAGTCCGCACGCACAAGGTTTAGTGCTACACTGGATTTGCAGCTTTCAGGAAGGAATGCATTGAGAGAACTCACGTGGTTTGAGGTCTCTTTGCCATCAGTTGCAGCACTGTCATAGTCCTCGTTGCTCACTTCTTGCAGCTCCAGAGAAGGAGAAAAAGAGGATGTATTTTCACTGTCATGGCCTGTGCTGGTGTCTGCTGATTCTGTGTGCTCACTATTATCTTGGTCACCATCTGCTGCATGGGAAGTTACTGGATTACAAAAGCCATCGTTTTCAGACTGTTCAGTTTTTAACTCCAGCTTCTCTGGATCTTTTTCCACTTCAGCCCAAATTGCTTCTCTATCCACAGTAGTGAACTGGCTCAATGGAAGGTTTTCCTCAGAATTGCTCTCAGAGATGCCAGACTCTTTCAAAGAGGCCTTTTTCTTGTAAAGCCAATCATGTATATCTTCTGAAAAAAAAAAAAAAAAAAAATTAAAACCAGCATATAATCATCCATGTCACACGACATGCTTTCTATTGAATAAATAATCGTAAGAAAAAAAAAAGGTTGAAAAGCTGCTCTGCTCTAGTCTACTACTAATTGTAATGACTGGAGCTAAAAAAAAACCCCAACGGGTTAAGGCAAGAGTTATGATTTTTTTTAAAGTGGTAGACCAGTCCTAACCTACTGTGAGCACACGAGAATAGGATCAAAATGTAAAGCACATGCTATTTCTCTTATTCTGTGATTCCCTATATGTGATTTTTTTTTTTTTTAATGCTTTCTGAGCATAAAATGTTTGTTGAGATCAGGAGGGAAATGAGAAGGATAGCAACATGGGAATTTTTCTTTTTTAAGAGCTAATGCTTTCCTTGATTACATGCTGTGGAACAAAAAAGGAATACATTAGCCCTGTGTTTGTATAGCATCTAATAAAATAGGTCTATTTGGATGCTATAAGTGTCTGTCATCTAACTATTTGTCAGTCAAGACAGAAAAACAATTACATAAGCCCACAGCTAGGTTAACAGTAATGAGACAGACAGGCAACACAGAATTTTCTTTATACAAAACTACCAGACACTTCTTCAGTCTTCCTTCTCTGCTCCAGGAAACAAACTTGGCTACTTGGGCCAAACAGTGCAATGTCTCATATCCATACCACTCCCAGCAATTCCAAACATGAAAAGACTTCCCAGCAATCCCAAACCTGAACAGACGGCCAGCCTTCGCAGACTCCGCACTTGGAGTGAACCGTGGCTCCATACCTGTCCCAGTCTTCCTCAGCTGCCCCCCACAGGTCTCTGTCACACTTTTTTGTTCCATGTTTGACACAAAGATCATACATGGTTCACAATGGTTCCATTATGGGTCTTAAAATAGATATCTTCCAGCTGTCAAATTTAGCCTGTCAAGGTAAAGACATCCTGCCACATTCCTAAATTTGGGTGGCTGGAGGTCAGCTTCAATTCCAAACATCTCTCTTGTCTTCTACATCCCAGCTCTGGGATACTTCAAGACTTATGCCACAAGGGCTCAGCTCTCCTCCTGAATCAAGATGGATCTTCTTTGGACAAAGATATTTTAATGTTTAGAAGTTAGAAGAATTAGTTGTTTGGGGGTTTGGGTTTTTGTGTGTGTGTGTGTGTGGTGTGCCCTAAACAGCAAGATGTTCCTCACAACCTATCTGATTATTTTAACATGATGCTGAGTAAAGAAACCTGGTATGAGGGTACATGCTGTGCTGGGGCAAGACTGGGTGGAGAGAGTAATTTGCTTGCTCATCCTGCCTACTGGAACAGTTCCTGGACTGATATAGTCACCAAACTGCTCCTAGATTTCATTTGGTTGCAGACCTAGTTTTGCTCGAGAAGGGATCCTGTGAACAATGAACACATGCAGCGTGGATCATCTGTGAATGGCAATGAGAAGTGTGGGACAAGATCCCAGAGCAAAGCAGGGAGCAATCCAAGTCAATAGTGTAGGTGCAGCCACTGTAATAGAAATCATCATTAGGCCTTCAACTAGCATGACTTACTCCTGAACTCTGTTTTAGGCATCACTAGAGGTACTTGGGTGAGGAGGAATCTATGGAACTGAGACAAGACAACTCAGGGTAATAGGATGCCATTACACTTCAGAGACAACCTTCAACAGGTGTTCAGGAGTATGCAATGCTATGTTAGCATTTACAGTTTCAGTCCAAGAACAGTTTTACCTGCTGAATTTTTCTGTTTGATGTAGTGGATGGACGTGCGCTGTGTCTTTGGATGAAGCAGCAGCAGCAAGACTGGTTCAAGAATCCGTGCAACGTCATTAAGTGAAAGAGCACGGATCAGCCAGCCCTGTGCTGCAGCACCAATTGCGCCATCCGAACAATTGAGACTGTCCAGTACCACAAACAGAGACCTGAGTGGAGAAACCAGAACCAAGTAGTAAATTGAAATCCTTAAAACAGTTAATGCAAACAACAAAAGAGTGGCAGGGAACAGACATAGTGCATGTTCAAGTAAGCACCAGCCAATGGCTCATGTCTACTAACCATAGCTTGATCATGCACATTTTCCAGGTGAGGTCAAGTACACATGCATTTGTTGAAGCAAGGTCATACATATGCTCACACTCTAGAAAAGCAGCATGTTTTAAAGTTCTTTCACATATTTATTTAGAAAACTCTTAATGCTTTTGTCTTATTTTATATAAAGGTTATGATCTTGTAAATAGGAAGTAAAATTAAAGTTTGTTTGTTTGTTTTTGCACAAGTAGCTGGTTCTATTTTCTTTGGAAAAAAATCTAACCCACTCCAAGATAAAAAATGTCTGCTATGCAGAAGCTTGTCTGCAAGCTACTCTTCATATATGAAGGTCTTCCTCTTTTTACAGAAACTTCCTTCACACAAGAAAGTCCACCATGCACACAGAGTGCTTTGCAAAGGTAATAGTGCAAGAAAGTTGAAGATCTTCCTTTTGCTCATTTTTTGTTCTCTCTACAGAGAACTTTTCCACACCTCACAAAAAAGAACAGAACAAAGCATGACATGGTTAAATATATAAATGCAAGTCCAAGCCAGTGGAAATGGAAAATACCTATCAAAGGACCGATTGTGAGAAGTCACTCTGCTGCCTTGGATCTCTCTGGTCAGATGCCACATGACAGAAAATCTGAACAGTGCTTCCAGCCTTGTCCCCTTTGCAAGGAAACAAGACAGATACATGTTTTTTGCAGCATTTGTCTCCAAGTAAAGTTTTAGTGATTTTTAAAGCTCTAGCAGAACAACAGTTACTGTGTAGATGACTGCTAATCCTTCTCAGGATTGAGAGCACTTTTCTATTTTGCAATGAACTAAACTAAAATGCCACATATCCATGAATGCACAAGCAAAACTTAACAGCCACAGTGTTTGTAGGAGAAAATGTATTTCAGGACTCTTGTATATAAACATTGTAGTCTTGGTTTGATCTGAGGGAGATTTAAAAGTTGGATGACAAATGGGAAGACATTGGTATATTAGGTAGTGTTTATTATGTTTATTATTGGTAATTTTGTTTGAAAGCTTTAAAACAATTTCCAAACTTTTAAGTTTCAAAACTGCAAGAGCAAAGATATTAAAACAATACCACAGACTGAAGGTGGCTGTTTTAAGTTTTATTGTGCAAGACACCTCTCACAAATATACTGTAAGTTATTAAAGGACTGTTCTGTCATTATACTAGGTAAGTAAAATAATTAATAACCAGCTCACTTAAAATACAGCTTACTTATTATGAGAACTAAATACTAAGGTGCACACAGGGTCAACATTATGTTGACATACACTTACAAGCTAATTCCCAAGTCTTTTGTTGGAATATGAAGTTTACAAAATTAGCACAAACTAAAATGATTTTAGATTTATTGGTAGAGCTGGGTCAGTTTGGAAATACTGACAAAAACTGCAAGTTTTTAGACACTATAGTATTTGGGCCAAAACTGAAAAAGCTCCAGCACTGACTGATAGAGCTTGAGTCCAGGGATTAGGTTTAGCAGTAGTCCCATAATGAAAAAATTCCAGAGAATTGTAAAGGTGTGGACAAAGTCTGACTCTTGGAAAACAGCGGGACCACAGGAGTGAAAACATGGGGTGGAAGGGAACTGGAGGTATTCTGGGAAGCACTGGAACAACTCTACAGAGATGAAGGGGCTTCAGTGAGTACATGACTTACTTTATCACGATCCAAAAGTGCATGGCAGATAATGTCTTCGCAGATATTTGCTGATGGTGCCAAGCAGTGCAGCCTGTAGAACAGTTCCACGCAGGCAATATGATGCTCCCGTGTCTCTTTGTTCAGCTGATTCCAGAGAACACAGGCTACTCTCTAGGGAAAAATAACTATTATTATTATTAATAATAATACTATTACTACTACTAATGGCAATTTCTTCACTGACATAAAAGCTTTCCATTGCATAAATGCCCTCTATTATCCAAAGGGATTTCCAAATCACTTTAGCAAAGAGCAAGAATTCAGGTAATAGACCTAAAGGAATGCAACTTTTCCACCCTGGTAGGACAGGTAATTCAAATGTACGTGCAGCAGAAGTTAAGAAAAGCATTTCTGCTTCTATTTTCTGTGTCAAAACCTAAAAGATTGTACATGTGTCAGTAGCAGTAATTGGAAAGAGTAATCAAGAAAAAGATCTTGGAATCAACCCTCATACCAACACTAATACTAATAAACAGTCAGGAGAAGAAAAGTGTACTTGAAATATATATTCTTGAAACAAAGAGGACAGAATGTTTTCCTTATTATTCGCCGACTAACGTTTTGTCTTAACTGAAAACTTAAGATTGGTATCAAAGTCCTCTGAAGTATAACTTTCAAGCTAATGAAACCAAGCCCTTCAAGTCAGAAATCAACTACATCTACCCCCCAAGAATTTGGACACAAAACCAACTAGCAATTTGAAAATAACCTGCCACTTTTGAACATCTTGTTGGGAAGCACACAAAGAAGAATGCAATTGCTTTCAAATGCTTGTGGAAGCAAAAAAGGTCAATGTGTCATTGCAACACAAACATGCTGCCCCCAAACGTCCATGCAAATAACATTTGCTTTCCCACTCCATCTTTAGAGGTTCAGTGTACTTGGATAGTAAAAAAGCAAAAAAAAAATTGACACCTGGTAGAAATCTGTTTTCTCTGAGATGATCTTTAGAACAACAGGAGCAATGGGAGGAAGGGTGACCATCTGTAGCTTCCCAAAGAAGGGGTTGTGGCCAGACACTTTGTACCGCTTCATCCTGTCTTCTATCACCAGTGCCAGTGACTGGGAATGGTTGATCACCTCCAGCAGCGTGCAGATGGACACATTCTGAACATAGCAGTCATTCACACAACAGCATATTGTCATTAAGGACTTCAGCCACAGAGGGAAGCTGGCATCACAACCTCCTCAGAGATAAGTGAGAAAAAAGTTTATGAATAATCTCAAGGTTATAGTCTTATTTCCAGGAATTCTTCAATCAAGCTCAAAGGACCAAAAGACAAAAATGACTGCCCAAATCCAACACTACCATCAAGTCTCTTAATTCAGAAGGGACTTGCTTCAAAGCAAGTAACATTCTTTTCCTTATTTCTCCCAGCAGAAAGCTTTTGCAGGACCTCAGTAACCCAGTAACTAGTGGATTTCTGCTTTCTTGTTTATGTTCATTCACAACTAGTTTTTACAGCTGCTGTTTTCCAGCTGTCATTATCAAAAACAACAGCAGAAGTCTGCTGATCCAAGGATGCTCTTTCTGGTTACATGGTTTCTGTATCAGTTCAGAAACCATGAAGCACACAAGGAACTGATATGGCTAACATCAAGTCAAGGCATCTTTGCCTCTACTGGGTGAATTATCAGATAAAGCTTTATAAAGGCTTGACTGGAGACAGTCTGAAGTATGAGTTCACACCTCTAGCTTCAAAACCAAATGTTTTAACTGCTTTACTACCACAAGAAAACAACCACTCTTCCTTCTCCACATCAGACAATTTCTGTATTATATTTAAGCCAGACCTTCCTTATCAGAAGTTCTCTCCATCTGGCTTTAAACTTTACTGTGTCCTCCAGGGTGTGCAGCTGAAAATAATTTTGCAAAGAAACTTCTATAATCCTAGGATGATATTCCAAAGAAACACAATTATGAAAGCAAGCCTTCTAAGTTCAGCTACAATTCTGACCACACGGAAGGCACTGCAAATATGCAAAAGTGTCCATGTCAGGCAGACATCACCCATGTAGTTATGAGCATATCATCACTTTGCTAAGGAAGACAGCTGAAATTTGTAGTGAGGCGAGGAAGACAACCCAATTTTCCAGTTTCCCACCTCTCCAACCGCTACAAACCTATCTTGCCAACTAGCCTTCAGGTCAATAACTGCTTCTGCTAAAGCTAATGAATGTACTTGAACACCCAGAACAGACAGGCCTTCCAATTATACAAGATTATTCTTATATGTTAGCTTACATCAGACTCCTTTGAATTCTGAGGGTTAGAGAAAGAGCTTTTTTTGCTTCTGTTATAGTTTAGAGCTCCAGTTTTCCACCTACACCCATCTTCCTCTAAGATATTATTTTTTTTTAGGGGGAGAGGTGCACACACTGATGGGAGGGAACAGGTTTCTTGAAAATCCTGAACCATCGTCCTACAAGGCTTTACAGGCCAGAAGGTCTTTTCATCCTTTAAGCTACAGGTTTTGTACTGAAAGCTTCTAAAAGAATGAGAATTTTAAAAGCTTGGTAAAAATTGTCCCTCAGCTGCCAAGACACAAAACACATAATGATATGGGTAAGACTTTAAGCCACATGCAACTTGCCTTCTGCCTTGTCAAAAGGCATTACTACTGGCCCTGGTCACATGTCTTGCAAATAGCCAAGCTCAAACTGCTATTCGCATTCTTAAATGCTCGAGTTGCTCAGTAAAGGAATCTTTTCTTACCAGGAACCTGAAAGAGAGAGAGATACAATTGCTCCATCTCCTCCTCCGAAAGGTATACTGGGAACGTGGTACAATCCAACAAAAGGTGACAAGCTGCAGCGAAAGCTTCCTTGCAGTCACCTCTAAGGGGTCCCAAGACAAGCATCACTTGTTCTAAGTCCCACTCTTCTTCCTCCTTTTCCTTTTTATTACCAGAGTTGGGGTCAGAAGGAAGAGGATTGGAACTCTTGGTCTTAAACGCTGATCCTCGAACAGAGAACAAGTCTGAAAGCATTTGTTTAAACTGAGGTACAGTGATTTGCTTTGCATCCCATGGGCTCTTTTTCTTGCTAGCACTTTCAGGCAATCTGTAGCCATTCTCTTTTTTCTCTTTTCCACTCAGATTCATTGCTAAGATGCTTTCATTACTTGTTTCTTGAAATTGCACCCCAAAAATGTATTTACTGGAAAACTTGGCAACCAGCTCCTGGATGCAATACAAAGTCTTCTGAATGCTCCCCCCTTTCTTCCAGACATCGTCTTTCTCAAGGGTCACAGTTGTCACCCCCAAGTGCTGAGAGAGCTCTGGGGAGGAAGCACTTAGACCAATGCCACTGTCTTCTGACTTCAGGGGAGGAAATGGAGTCTCATCCTCCTCCTGCAGCAAAGGCTTAGTCTCCAAGGTTATGTCCACATTTTCCTTTTTCACTGGGCTCTAAAACAGGAATGTTAATGTGGTTAATGTGGCACTGCATAGATCATTTTAAACTACATAGAACAGTGGCAGGCACTGGGGGACAACACTGACATAAAAAACCTCTTGTATTTGCAATTTCCAGATACAGATTACTTTTACAAAATTATGAGACACAGTTCTTTGCAACCAGTTCAATTTGATTGCATTTAAAACCTAACAAATACTTATATAATCCTCACACCTTGATTCATCAAACACCAACAGATCCATAGCTACAGATACTTAATAAATGGAAATGTTTCCTTAAAATCAATTCACCACTAGAAGAGTATTACTTATGTTGGATTATTTCTAGTCAAATCCATGTATTTGTTCTACTGCAAAACTTTGGCAGGCTGTGCTTGTGTGACTGCTTTGTGCCATCTATACCTCATTTCTTACCATGGTCTCTTGCACACAAATAATACCGCATTGTGTTAAACTAAAATATTAATTGAAAGCCTTGCAGACCTAACCAGCTGTAAAGCTGGTTGTGATTTGGCAACTTGAATCTTTAGCAAGTGCATGATGTTGAGTGCCTTTTGAAAACCATTAAGATCACATTCTTCTCAAGAGCTAGGGTTATAGCCCCAGTTTCAGACAAGACTATACTCCTTCACTGTCACAAATAATTCAAACACAACTAAATATCCAGTAAGAATAGCAAGGCATCAGATAGCACTGGAAGGGGCCAAAGTAGATAAGCTTAAAAAATCTCTGTTGCTGCAGTTATCATCTAAGTTTAAGTTAGGAGAATCACCATTCTAAAATAATTTATGCCACTAACAATTTTAAACATCTATGAGTAGTTGAAAAACACCTACCCCATTTCCACTTCCTGTCTCAATGTCCAAATAGGAAGGGGGCATTTGTACTTTGCTAAGCACCTTAAAACAGGTCTTTAAGGCATGAGTGAGTTCTGGTAAACCTAATACTTCCATATTTTCCAGGAGAGACTGCACCATATAACTAAGCATCTGTGGAAGATACTGAGTCTGCACTTCAGAGTAGAGTTCCTAAAACAAATAAGCATTGTTTAAAATAGTTATCACATATTCTTATTCAGCAGTCTAGCAACACTGATCAATGATTAATAAAGTCAGTTCATGAATGATTAAGCTGTACAAACCTATTTCAGTGCTTTTCCTTCTTTCTTCATTCTACATGATGAACACTGAATCATACCCTAAAAATCTTATGATAGTCAGCCAGCTACTAAGAGACCAAAAAGTCCTAGGAAATTATTTACTCAAGAAGCAAAAGCCACACTTTTTAATTCTTTTGATAGAATCACCATATTTTAAAATGCAAACAATTTTTATTTTGCTAGGCAATAGCATGGGTAGCTGTATATAAGTCAGCACATAAAAGTACACTTGGCAGGACACAGCATGCATATCAATTTGCCTATTTTCATCTCAGGTAATTACAATACGAATTGTTTGATTTTAAGTCTCTCAATACTTCAAAGCAGATAAAATCAGGTTGCCTTACCAAAGGAATCACGTCAAGAAGAAACACCAATAGTGTGCAGAGCTCTGAAATTGTAGGAGGAGTGCTAATATTTTCAAGAGGGTATCTCATCTGTGTGGATTTGTTTCTGGGTTGAGAGAAACATGATTATGTAAGCCCTTTTCCTGTCAAAATTATTGTTATGATAAATAAGCTTCATTAAAACCACCACAAAATACTGAACAACTAGGCTTTCTGAAGCAAAGTGAAATGGGACTTATAATTGGATAAAACCATTCTGTCAAAAACACCTAAATGGTAGCTTGCATGTGGGATGCTAAAGTGCTTCTAATTTTCAGACTGAATCTCTATACACAATTTTTCTGCTTAAGATATAATCCTCTCTCTTATATTTAGAAAGAGATAGAAAGATAGATATCTTTATTTTTCTTCAAAATCACTTGTTCTTCCAAGGAAAACCACTCCACCTCTCCTGCCATACTTTTTCCTCCTTCAGCTGTCATTTTGAAAGTAATTTCTTTCGATCTCAGGTCACTAGTTTCCACCTAATTGTTTACCTGCTTGAATTCTTGAATTATATTGGGATGCAACTTTCATATCTATCTGATTCTAATATGTGTTATGTCCCTTCCAGAATTTAAATGCTTCAGTAAACTTTACTATCTTACATAGATAGCTCTTAAATAGCATTTTTAAGAAGAGCACTATTGTTTGACAACACAAATGTAAAAGGAAAAGACTCTCTCAGAAAATGTTTATAAGTGAAATGATATTAATAGAAGTATTATAGGTAAGATGAAAAATTAGAAACAGGTGCTATGAAATAATAGAAGTAATTCTTATAAACCATGCAACCATGTTGCTTTTCATTTGTCCCTTGTATAGCCCCTTCCATTGTTGGCTTAAAACCCAATCCAGCTGAATCAACAGGAATAATAGAGCTTAGGACATAATAATTATAGAAGATAAGTGATTAACTTAGAGTAAGTATAAGTTCAATGTCACTATGTAGGCTTTTCTTAAAAGTACAAAAGTGAGCAGACAGGAAGATTAGTCAAGATGATAAGTGAACACAGTGACCAGAATGGGACCAGCAGCTGCAACTTCTGAAGAGGCACTGAGACGAGATGAATCAGCTGTGTTTGAAGAATCACTGTGGACTTTTTATAGGATTTTAAATTAATGAGAAGTTTGGAACCGAGGGTTCGTGGAAAACCATCAAGAATTTTGAGAAGAATACCTATTGTATAATGTTAAATTTAGTATACATACAGAGCCTGACTTTTGCAATGCCTTTGCCACTCACTGAGGTGATGGCCCAATTCCAAGTTGTCAATAAAGCAAACCCAGAGTTACCCACAGACTAACTGAAAATTCCTACATAATAAACACCTGAAACAATCTTCAAAACATTTCGTCATGTAATCCCAAAGAAAATCCGTGCTTAAGGAGGTGATCAACAAATTGACTGTTTTGACAATTTCTGAAGCATTTTTGTTCTCTTTGATTGCACTGTGTGAGAGGGAAAAAAAAAAAGGAAAAAGAAACAGATAGATGTCAGTGAAGATTCTAAGAGCATGCATATCATAGCATTAGCTGAAGTGTTCTAAAATATTTCCCCCCCTTTCTCTACAAGCTAAAAGACACTGATTGTTTTAAATCAAGGACTAAGTCATTCTGGAACATATCTCCCCCACATGAAAGAAATCAACCCTTCAACTTTGAAAACCAAAAGGCTGAAACTTCTGTCACCAGACTGATTTTTGGCCAATATAACTGGATTTAATCAACACCAGTCATATGCAGTGTACTAAATTTTCTTCTCTGTTAATCAAATAGAAATCAAGTGTGTGTTGGGAAAAAGGGAAGTCATAGAAAAATCTCATAGTCTATACAGAAAGTGACATTGTTAAAAACCTAACTTTCCTTCAATGGTTAGACTTTAATAAGTTAGCTTAATAGAAATGATACAGTTTCAGTTCATAGTTGAAAACTTGTAATTATACCTTGCAAGTACGTTGCCACTTTGATTGTAGCTAAGTTTGAGATCAGAACCAAGCGCATCTTTGCTGTAGGAATAAAAGGCTCTAATAACTTCAAGGAACAGATCCCCAACAACCTGTGGCCCTACAATTGAAGGAAAAAAGAATCTAGTAGTTGCACCAAAGTCATTGCTAGGTGGCTCAGTTACTAACTTGCATAGACTTTAATTAGATGTAGCTAGACTAAAAAACTATGATCACCCAAATAGGAAGAAAATGCTTATGTGGCTTTTAAAAATGCCAGATTTTCTGGTTAAAATGAAATGAAATATGTAGTTAAATATTTGAGTTTTAAAAAAAAAAATCTAGTTAAATACCATCTATTGTTCATTTTAGGAACTTTTAAAAGTGATACTTGGAAAGCCATAGCACTGGTTCTACGTTACACTTAAGTCACTTCAGTAAGGCACCTACACTGCAATCATTTTTAAGTGGGCATGATCATAACCATAATTCTGCAGGTTATGTGCCAATAATAATCACCATGTCTGTATCCATAAGGAAAACAAACAGATTTCCCAACACCCATTTAACACAGTAGCCTTGATTAAGTCTTGAGAGACAGAAGCTGAAAAAAATCAGCAAATTGAGGAAGTTCAAATGCCTAAATATGTATTAAAAAAGCATATTTAGAAACATTTTAAAGAAGAAAGTATGTTAGGTGTGTGCTGACAACTGCACCCAGTTTTCAAGGGTCAGTACTTTTACCTGAAATCGTCTATAGGACAGGTGAACAAATAATAAGTACAATACCCTGTACATGGAACCATTAAAAAAGGTAGTCTATAAAGCATTCCAATGAGTACTTCTAAAAAGGAAAAAAAAAAGTTAAATTGACTAAGAATAGCAGAAAAGGTCAAAGATTCTTGTTATGGTTTAGTTTGCTAGCTTTAGAAAAAAAAAAAATAAAAAAGGTTGCATTGCTAAAGCCATTTCAAAAAGTGAAAGTCAAGGGCTTGAGAAGTTATATTTTGTGTGCTGACTGGAACAGAAAGATTAAACTGTACAATGCAGTTCAGCTAAATAACCCATATCTGTAGTTCAGCTTAACACTGAGTATCAGCCAAGTAAAACACAATAGGGTAGTATCTATCATCTACTTTCTAAATTAGATTAATCAAGAAATTTATAATGTAACAACCTTAGTCAACTGTGTCTTCAGCATTTTTGTCAGGAAATAAAGCCTCTTTATATAAGAGGCTTTCATTATGACAGATTTAAAAAACAAACAAACAAACAAAACAGCTAAAAAAAACCAGTTAAAAAAACAGATAAAACCAGCAGAAGAAAACATTAGCACCACTGTCTTATAAACAGATTAACAAACACTTCTACTAAGGTATCATTCTTTTGTTAGATAAGCAATACAGAATCCTTATTTTTCCTGGCAGTGCTTTGATAATTCTTTAGCAGGAAATGTGCTTAAAAGGACTTTTTCTGACCCATGAAAGAGGATAAGCTTACCAGATACAGGAGCCTGCAAAACCAACTGCCACTCAAGTGTTTAGTCTCAGTACATGAGTTTAATTCTAAGTCTACAGGCTTAGTCAATGGTAACATCATTCCCCTACCCAGGATAATACCTAGAACATCAGTTTGGGATACAGTCAGTTGTTAAGACGCTATCACCTTCTAACAAATACCAGTTAACCAGTCCATAGGCTTCTTCTACCTGTCAGATTCACAGAGTATAAATTCAAAGATTTATCTGTATATGGTTCTTACATAGAACTGCTAAATCCAAAATCTGTCAAGTCACTTTGACTTAATTTTTTGATGCAGAAAGGAGAACTTGCCCTTTAAAACAAGGGCCAGCAGAGCCTCACCCTTCTGGTCCTGGCAGCTTCCTGTACACAATAGGACAGAGGTGACAGCCAGGGAAGAGGAGAAGAATCTTCACAGCTCAATTATTAAGTCTCAAACTGTAGCGCAGCAGTATCAGGCCAGCACCAGCTGGCAGTGCCACTGACAGAGGCATCCCTACCTCCCCACACCCAGAACAGGTTATTTCCAGCTGGACCACCCGCAGGCAAGTGGTACTGCCCGCTCTGGCAGCAGTGCCACCATAGGCTAGCTGCCTGTGGGACTACACTGTCTGGAAAAGCAACATGGTCATGAGAGTTTAATAGAGGTGTAGAGGAAGCTCTGCAAGCACAGCCAAGCACTGGAAGCAAACCCAGGCCAGAGCAGTGCTGGTAGTTTTCCAGATGGAAGCTGCTTTATAAGACAGAACAAAAAGAGGCCTGACAGTATTTTAGAGAATGAGCTCCAAGGAATGAGTGAGCAGAATACTGAGACTAGGGCAGAACTGGTTCTTTTTAACTGGCTCCTCAGATCACAGTTCTGGGCACGGAAGAGCGTTATCCTCACTAGGATACATCCGTGCTGCACAGTGGAGTGCTCTGCTGAAGAGCCAGAGATAACCTAGAGAGGGTGCTTGCTCCAGAGCACCGTTCTGAACGGGTCCAAGGCAAGGAACACAGCCCCTTGACAAGAATACACAATGCACACATATTCAGAATCAGGAAGAATTGTGCTGGTTGTTGACTTGGTCCTACTGGCAAAGGCAATGAACACCAGGTTGCAACAGTTGTTAGCAGTCACAACAGAAGTGACAAGCAGCATTACCTATTTCAGGTTTGTCAAGGAGACTGATGAGGATGCGAAAGGGTTTCAGATAAGCCTGATGCTGTTCCTCTGTATCAGACTCCGGGAATTTCTGATGTAAAATTTCAATCAAACTCTAGTAAAAAGAAAACATAAAAATATTATACATAGAAGGGAGATTAAGACCTGAAGTGTTTCTAAAGTTGATTTTGTTTAGTACCAACTACAATTGAACTTCAGTTTTCCATACAGGGTAGGCAAATACATCCTCTCATCATCCATACTCAAGAGCTGATCTTATTCAGAAAAGTGGTTTTAAATAATTCAGGTAGTTCATCAAAGATGCTACCCTTTGGTTTCATTAGATTCCATTTGTATTGTAAGCACACACGATATTGGGTAAATACAGCACAGCAAGCATTCAGATAGATGAAAACATAAGCACCAAAAGGATGCTACCCTTTAGGGACAGAAAGCAAAGGACAAACCAAATGGCACAGTCAACAATTCTAGATGTAGTTTGAGCTAACGTTTAAAAAGATCATAAATACATATGTACACAATGAACACCAACCTCAACCAAAAGATCTTTAGAATATTTTCCAAAGAAATAAATAGCATGGTCTTCAGAAGTTGCTGAGTCTGGAGCAAAAGCACCACCTTTAATATCAGAGCCTACAAGATAAACAGAGGCATCAGGAGTACAGAGAAGCACTACAGTACAGAGCACCACACACATAATTTATATAAATATTGAAATTAAACTGTATTTTTAACCTTTGTCATTTCAACACTTTGCTTGGAACCAACTCATGCACTGCCCAAGGACAGCCCACATAGCACACTCTGAGGCATTCATATGTGCTATAGCAAATATAAATCAAAACCAAGGCCAGATTCAGACATGGGGTCAGCAAGGTCGGCCTTCACGCCATTACATGGCTGCAGCTCTTGTCCTGTTACTTTAGCCTCCTCTTACACTGTTAAAAGGAGAAAGATGAGGAGAAGCTATAGCCTCTCCCTGACAATTAAACTCACATAGGAATTAATAGACTACTACTTCCAGAAGAGCAAGGTTAAAATAGTTTCCCACTCCCTTCAGTCCACTGAACCACTTCAGAATGAACTGTGGATGGGACCAGAAATAATGCATCAGATACCATGTGATTCAGGACAGTGAAATGAATTCACCTCTGAAGAAAAGACCTGTTTGACAAATGAATGCTCAAGTTTATTAAACAGGTACTTAATAAATGACAACAAAACAACACTTATTTTATCATCATTCATTAACTGCTGAAAAAGTGTATTACATTTTTAAGCACTGATTTTTTTTTAACTCTTAGGTTATCAGAATATTGAATATCAGTGTATATTGTACAGTACCTAGCAACCAGGCATATAATCTTCTATTGAGTGACATGTCTCTCCTCAACAACGTTTGTGTAGCTGCTGACAGAATATAGACTAAATCAGTCCTGTGCAATAGAATAGTGCTTTGGTTGTGGTCCTAGGATGAAAAACAAAGACACTTTAGCTGTTTCTGAACACTGAAACAAGTCAAATTGTTAATGAGGTTTTTTTTAACTTTAATATTAATGTTTTGAAAAAAAAAAGGCAACAAACTATCAACAACAAAATATTGTGTGTACTAAAAAACTCAGGAAAGGGAATCTGATACGATTGTGATCATTTTCATGCTTAAGCTACAGAACTACAGTTCAGCTAAAAATATTAAAGGCTTAATCATGTTATGCCTTAAGACTTTAAATTACTCCTACTTTCAAAATATTGACTACTACTAGGTAGGTCAGGAAACAGTGGGGAACAGCTCTTGTTTCAAGTAGTATTTTCTTTCCTAGTCTTTAATAGAAGTATCTTGGTTTAAGCACAGACAAGTCCAAATGCTGAAATACTACTTAAAAAAGGAGCTCGATATTTCTTCCATATGCAGTTTCTCCGGCCTGAATACTTTGAGCACATTCCAAGTATCACACAATATCCACTATGAAAGCACATCTCCATTTGAAGCTGTTAGGATTCCGAGAAGCAGCAGAGTCTCCTCTACTATTAAAATTGATGAGGGAACAAGAAACTGCAAAATCTGCATTGATTTCGAAGTTACAGAAGTCAGACATTTGGCAATTACAGAGGTAGAAGCTGGATAGGTTTCACAGAATACACTTTCCTGCGCAAAGTGCGCATATGACAACACAGAAATAGTCCTCTTACCAAAGCTGTATAAAATGGGAAGAAGAAAAGAATCACTTCTAGAGTGTTTCTTTGCACAAGGACATTAGAATCCAATACTGATACACACAAAGACTTTATCTGCAAAAAGAAAAGAAAGCACAATGGTGTTTTACTTCATGATAACATTTAAACTACAATCACTGTTAATGATCACAAGAAGGAAAGAAAGCAATCTTGGCTATATGTGAACAACGTGTTTTTAAATAAGAGGATAATTACTCAGCCATTTAACTCCTGCCCCAAAAATGAGTTTAAAAAAAAAGGTTTTATGGAATACTGTTAAAAGAATCGTTAATACTTATGAAATACTTGGTTTTGTAACAATACACAGTGTCACAGTGTGACATCACCAGCCATGAGACAGAATGCGAAGCTTCACAAAATGCAGATATTAAAGTACTTTAACTAGAATTACAGTTATGCAATTACTGAAGTTTAACATAAACTACTACTTACTGAAAATTTCCATTTTACTGAAAAAATAAAATTACACTAAATTTCAGAGCTGTATTCCACAATGGCAAACACTTTGTGAAATCCACATTAAACACTGCATATACTGTATTACAGAAAAGCTTAAATGCAAATTCAGAACAGGTAGAGAAAAGATGTCAGGTTTATCTTCTGATTTGAAACAGTCTTCTAAGGCAATATGCAGTACCAATTACCAAAAACTGCAGAAGCTTCAGAAGACTTGCATTCTGCAGGCTAACCAAAATCTGTACTGGAGTTTCTTTGCTACATTTCAGATAAGATGCTCCCATGAAGTAACCAAATTAAGCAATTCCAAGTTGTGGACCTTTCACCCTCTTTTTGTCTCTCTCCAAAATATTTTTAAGAGCATGTAATTCTAATTTAATACTGAGAAGGCACAATCTGGCAGTATGCTGCTATTCTGGTAGATAAGACTGTTCTACGAGGAGTGTAACGAACTCACCGTGAGCTTATAATCAGTACCCAGCATGTACTTCTGCTGTTTTCCAGTCAGCTCTCTGTTGATATGACTGACAACAAAAAGAGAAGCAGGCAGCCTGATGGATGGGCTGACCAGGACACTACCCCAGAGTGCTCCATAGAACACTTCTTGGCCCATCAATAAGGAGAGTTTCACAAGCAAAGCATCTGTTCTGTATGGAAATATATTTGACAGGAGAAAATAGATTTTTGTTAGTTCAGTTTTATACCATAAAAAGGAAATTATACTCAGAATTAGTATTGTAGTTGACATAATTTAATTTCCTCATCTTTGTATTATCAGTATTACCCTTTCCACATGACAATAGCCAGCATGTGATTGTATGAAAATAATCAAAAACCACTCAATCCTTTGCCACTGTGCACACCCACTGAAACGTTTCTGTGCATACTTCAGAAACTTCTCCAGTATTTATCTGCAAACATTAAGCTCTGACAAAATTACTGCAGTAGCTCTAACTGCAAAATATTTATGATCAGAGGTGTGCAATGCTGAACTGGCAATAATTTAAGCTGCTGCTAGACTCTGAAAGTCAATTTTACCAGTCTGGGAACTGGAAGATAGCCTACGTTTGTACTTAAAAATCAACGGGCTCAATTTGTAAGTCACTGAATGAAGAAAACCATGAGATAAAATGACACATTGTCAGTTATTGCACCCAGGATTGGTACACTGAAGTTAGTTTAATGGCAATCACATTGGAGGTCCTATGACTGAACATATGTTCTCTGCTTTGGCAACTCTGTCAGCACTCTGGTATTTTATTATACTGTAGGAATTGAAACTTCACCTGAGGAATGTAGAAGTGAGAAAAGAGGGAGAAGTCCATCAGAGAAGAGAGAAGAGAATCCCAAATCTGATGTGCTTTTCCATTTCTTCATAAAGTAGCCCTCAATTAATCTTTTCTTTTCCACTTTGTGTGTGTGTGCAAACTCAGGCTTATGTGTGTGTTTAAGAAGGAAATCGCATCTAGGCTGAAGCATGACCTCAGCTAGCACTTCTGCCACTTTTGGGAACAGCAGGGGATGTATTAGTGTTAGTCCCCTTCTGAAAACATTCAGTAGACTCTCTCATGAAGATGAATTTAAAATTAATCTAACATATATTCCAAAAAGATATCTTGGTCTGTCTTTCTTGCACCAGGATCAATAAGTAAACTAAAGAAAGATTTGTTTTGTAATTTTTATATTTCATGTAATTTTTATATTTCACAAATTAATACTAAATTAATTTTAGCCTAAATCTTTCAAAGTGAAATATATGGTCATTTCTTGTCTGTGATCCTGTTTGTCCAAGGCAAAGAGGAAAATAGCGCCACCATGAATAGGGAAAAGAGGTATAAAACCAGAAGTCAGATCTTGGAAGCTAATCTGCAGTTCCCATTAACTCTCTACTTCAAATTTAGTCAGTTTCAAAATAAATTCAGTTTCCCTAAAAAAGATCCAGATAGACAGAGACTTAGTTCCAAGAAATCCCCTTTCTCCTTTAAGGCCCCAGCAACTAGTGCTGTATGAAAGAGAAAACAATACACCATCACTTATAAGCCTGCCTGACCAAAAGAACACACTAAAATTCATGTTTCTACAGCAGATGTATAAGAGGTATGTACTTGCCCATAAATCTGATGTTCTGGAATTAGCAACTGATTGCTACTCACCAAGCTGGGAACACAAGCCATCCTCTCTTAGCCACTCCAACAATTGATATGAGTGTTCAACTTAATATTTGTTTTTAAAAAGAGGCATTAGACCTAGAAGTATTTTGCTTATTAAGTATAATCTACGCAGCCTAGCATATCTTGTGGGTTTTGTTTGGTTTTTTTTAAGTGTACAGACAGCTATTAAAGACTCAAAAAGGGCAGAGAGAACAGCCAACACATCCAGACTGGTAATACAGAAGGAAGTAAATTACAAATGCAAAGTTTAGTGACTCTAAGAAAAGAAACATTTGTATGAAACACAGTGGTTGAGTTCTTGTAAGATCTTACAAAACAGTTCTGGTAACTGAAACAAAACCACCACACAAATGGGTGCTGAGCAGCTCCTCTCAGCACACTTCCTGATCCTGACCTTATCATACTTAATGCCACTGTTGTTACTGCCAGGGGCACCCAAGAGTGAAATACTTTCTTCCACAATAGATTTTAGAAGAACTGCCTCTTGCTCATGCTTTCAGAACCTGAGGGTATGTATCTGGCATAGAAAGACTGGAAAGAATTCATCTGCTCTCTCATGTTACAATATTTAAATAGAATTTACCATCAGAGCGGTAGTTTGGGAAGTCAGGTTAATTATTTAGGAGTTCAGAGGAGCTTTAAGAAAGTTTTTATTCTCTCAGCACATCTATTTTTAACCCTCCTTTTCCTTTTTTCTCCTCTTTTCTTCCTGAGATGAAAATAGAAGGGGAAAGGGTTTTTCTACTTTAGCACTATTCATTGCTTCTTTCAGGGACTCATCATCCTTCCACCCTTAGAAGCTCTTTTATTAAGCCTTCTGCATAGAGAGCTGACAGAAATTTCATAAGAATTCCTAGGAAAGCAAAATACAGTACATGACTTTTGAATTAATATCAGTTCTTACCTGTCATAAATTTCTGATCCTTCTTCCAAACCAGGCAGCAGTCCAATTACAAAGGCTTGCAGACCAGGCAGGAGGGATTTTTGGAGAGGAAGAAAGTATTTCTCATACAAACCAAGGAGAACAGGCCTCACTGACATTGCTGCATTTGCCAGCAGAGGAAACAAACCAGAGCTTTTTTTTGAAAGAAAAAAAAAAAAAAGGAGAAAAAAATTAGTTAACTAAAATAGACTGTGAAATGTGTATGCTTTTAGAGAAAATTTACCTGTACAAGAATAAATCCTTGGCAAGCCATTTTGTCCCAATAATTTTGAAAATTATTTCATAGGTTTCTAGTGCCTTTAAATGAACTCCACTAGGTAGTGCTGGATGTAAACACTGAGATAATCTTTTACTGATGATCAGCCGTCTTGGCAATAGAGAATACTTCAGGTTACTCTGAAGAGCCTGTGGAAGAAAGGAGATGAGAATACATAGCTGTAATTTAAAAGATTATGTATTTGATGACTGCAACGGTTTCCTACGAGCACATTGAGAAGAACTAAATGCACTCGAGAGGTTTTTTTTTCCTCATAAATGCATTTTGTTACACTGAAACAGCAGAATTCTGCAACTGAGTTTTCATATGGAATCAATCACAAACAATTGATTAGATTGTTCTTAGATTAGATTAGTCTTACTTTGCTTAGAGCCTGGAAAAGGAAGTCAAAGGACAGGACAGGGACAGGGTATCCTTATCCTATCTCCAAGGGAAGTAGAGGAGTAACAAGAAGAGCATCTCAGCTTTTAAGAACAGGAAATAAAGTAACAATTAAATAACTCTCTTTCCTCATAAATTTTAATTTCACATATAGCTCAAATATAAACAAAAAACCTTCCAACCAAAGCAGGAAAGATTAAATGGGACAGTAACCTCTTAGAAGTTATTTGTAATTCTGTGTGGCTATATTCAGTAAGCTTTATTAATGATACCTACTGTATCGATGTATAAGTAAAAGATCCTCAGGACAGGAAATATTTAACTAAGTATTGTAAACAGGACAAGTCTCTGGAAAAAAAAACCCCGTAGCACCTTTGCTTGGAAAGATTACTTTTTTCCCTGAACCATGCATGCATTTCAGTAGGGTAAATAAATATGTCTCTTCAATTCAGAGACAATTAAAAAAAGAAGTTGCAATTAAATGTCACTTTAGCTTTTGATGACTGCTAACACAAACAGATGTTTCAATGCAGATTGACACTTGGGGTATTTTCAGGATTAGGCAAATTCTTGACTCTCCCAAAGGTTAAATCATGGTCTTATCCTGTACAATTGTTTTAAACTTGAGGTTCTTCTGTCCTGCCTGAAAAAAGGTTTTGAAAATGCAGCAGACAAGTGAACTAACCCTTCCTTGCTCATTTCCATGAAAAGAAACCAAAACAATTCAGCAATGATGACGATATTCACTTGAATGCTGAATACTCTCATCAGCAGTAAGAGGAAGAGATAAAACCCATTAACTTTCAAAGGTGTGTGCAACTTATCATTTAAGTCTTTGCAGTGGTGGGCATGAGAAGCTAGAATCTGTAAGATTATATTGTGTTATTTTTCCCATTTTCTGCCCTGCTGAAACTGAGAGACCAGCTATTACTAAAGAGCTTCTAGTCAGTAACATTTACTCAAGAAGAAAAAGGCTGAGAATCTGTAACAACAGTAAACAGCAATGTCACGTCATTCTGAAATACATACAGTACAGATGCCATTTAGAACCAATTCATTTCCTTCCTCTCTCTCCCACTATGAGCATGTGATCTGCATTTTAATAGGCACTAAAAAATAGAATCCAAGAATGCAGCAATACTTCACATATGAAACTAAACCATGATATATTTGTGGAGTTATCTTTTAATACCTTTTATATTTGAGAGATTTACTCATACATTACATGAGTAATATTATTTCAATATAAAAGATTGGAATCCTTAATACTGGTAACAACTTTGAAGACTACTTGAAAGCTGGACTTTGAAACATGCTGTTTATATTGGTTGGTATGTATTTGCCCACACCCTCTGTACATATAAAAGAAGGTAATTACAAAAATATATGCCAATGGTAAATATTTTTTCTCTCAATCTTAAGACTGAATAAATACGATCTTAATATTCTATCAGTTAAAATTTAAATATGAACTAGGTAGAAAATTAAAACATTCACTGTTTATTACCCAGAGAATCTGATCCATTACAGAGATAATCCCATCTGATTAAAAAACCTTGTTTGGCTTATTTAATTTCCTAAGAATACAAAGAAAACCTCCACCAGCAAATAAGAACTCTCCTTCTCCAAACATCAAAACATTTAGTCAGAAGAGGAAGAAATACTCCAGGAATATTAGGAGTTGAATAGTGGATATTCAGGGTTAACTCAGTGTTAAGCATTTCTCCTGGGTAACCCTGAAACCTTCCTATGTCCAAATCCCAGCAGGTGAGACTAACTTAGAACAAGACTACATTCATGTACATGTGCCAACTATACTGCTTCACCTAAAGAATCAGAAGACATCTCTGTAGAGGGAGCAAGATTTGAAGACATTTATTATGATCTTCATACATAAACTGAGGAGAGTTTCTTCCTATCACATCAGACTGATTCTGAGATGAAACTTCCTTCTTAAAAGTACATAATCTTTTTTTTTTTTTTTTCTGATTTGGGTTGAAGAAATACATGGTTGGACACAAACTACAGTTCTCTCAAGAATGGTTGTTCCTGGTTAGCAGTGGCCTCTGATCTTCTAGCAGATGCAAGGGATTTATAACCACACTGCAGTATATTGGAAGACTGTGGTTGCACGAAGAGCCATTCCAGCAGAGAGGTGGGCTGGCTGCTACTTTGCTGCAAGATTCAGATTTGTAACAGCTTCCTCTAAATTACAGGGCTCAAAGAATTTTAAAAGGGTTGAAAGACATTAATTAGCAGAAAGATCTAAAACTGTTCATTGAAACGAGTGATATGATAACATACATATTTCCAAATGCCAATTAGTTTCTGTGAGCTGACAGGCAAAGCTAAGCAGCTTGATTTTTAAATATCCTGAGTTCCCACAACTGAGAAAAAAGCAATCAGTTGTCTGTGAGATCTAGAACTGCTGAAATGCCATTATAATTTCAGCTGTTACAGGGAGAAAAATGTTGTGGGAGCAAGCCTGGTATCACTGGCACTGTATGCAGATGAAGATCCCATCCCAAACCATTGCTTTCACATTCAGAATCCAACACTGGCTCTGCTCACAGGTTTTGACATCTATTATTCACGCATTCGTTTGATTCTTGTGAGCTTAGTTTGACTGTCTTTATTTAAATACAGGCTGAAGTCCACCCATGATCTACTTCTCACCCTTGTCTCTAACTGCTTTCCACATGAGCAGTTCTGGTGGCAGAAGTGTTAAATGTCACTGGAACTGCTAGTAAGGGTTGGCTTGAGAAGGCTGAACCTCTAGCAAGCACTCCACACTTGATATATCATCCCAGGGCTTGGTTTTCACAGATCAGTGAAAAATCAACAATCCTAGAAAACCAACAAGTATCTGACCTACCACTGGCTTTTAAAATTAATACTTCAGTCAGCAAGTCAGGGGCAAGTGAGACATGTAAAGTAATGCCTTGTGTCTCCATGCATGTCCAGTTTTCAACTTTTTACAGGTTCTTTTTCTTTGTGACTGACTACAGAATACATTATACACACTAAATACTTTCTAATGCATAAGCATACTCAGAGTTTCCTTGAATGTGGGTTATAAAGAGAATAATGGGAAGACTATCTATTCATTGAAGCAGTGTCTACATGTGCCTTAAAATAAAACACAGACACACATACAAAGAAGACTACTAATACTTCCACAATTAGTGGTTTAAGTTATTGTGCACCACTAGAGATCAGTTAGATCAATTTACCTAGACATAAATAAACCAAGCAAATCAAGTAAATACTTTTATTTACATAGAATTCTAGAAGAATGCAGCATATACATCAATTTATAAGATTATCTTCAACTAGGAGATACTATAATTCTTGTTTTAGACAACAGTGCTTGGGAAGAGAAAGGGAAAAGGAGAGCCTGTGATTCCTTTTTCCACTGATTCATTTTCCAAGTAAGTAAAAAAAAAAAATCTAAACAGAGCTGCAGTTTCCATAAAAATAGCAACATGAAGTCCAGAGATAGTTGTGAGAAAACTGTAAACTAGCAGCTGGAGTTATATTAAAAAAGAGTGGGAAAAGATCTATAAAATATCCCTAGTCCTGCACACTGCATTTGTGCAAGGGGTGTGGTGAAGTTCCATAAAGCAATTGGGATGCAAAGGTTCTGAAAGCTAGAAGGCTTGCCCTCAACAGAAGGCAAGTGGTGCCTGTATTTGCAATTCGGCCACTAGTTGTTATAAAGCTGTAGCAATCAAGAGTTCTCATATGAAGCAACTGGTGCAATTAGCGGCTATGCTCATTAAATCCGAATTTCACAAGAATCCTCTTGTCTCCCACCCCTCAAGAACAGATATATTGTAACACTGTTACTACTGGAACAAACCATAGCTGTGCAGCTGCAATGATTTTTGTGGTCTTTCCCCTTCCCCTCCAAACAGATCAAGTGTTTGGTTGAGATCATATTCACCTCAAGTTTCTGAAGCAGGAAAAGCCTATAGAAGCAAGAAGTAACAAGGTTATTCTCTATTGAAAGTCCAAAAAAGCCCCAAAACCATTGAAATGGCAGACTAAAGACTAAAAAATAGTATTTTGAGAACTTATTTGTGCATTTACACACTTGTGTTATGCCCAAGGATAAAAAGCAGTTTGAAAGTGCTCTTTTAGAGCAAACATTGTTACTGCTACTGAGCAAGTCGATCATGCTGAAAGCATAAAATAAATCCCTCTAGAACAATTGATTTTTTCATATTTTGTTTTCATGGTGACCAATAACTGTAAATTAACATCTTGCTCAGAAAAGGGACACTGGCTTGCCAGCCAGGCTCAGTGGCAACAGTCACTAGTAAAGCTTCTGTTAGTTCCATACCACTGACATCCAAATCCTGTCGAAAAATTTTTGATGGAGATTGTTTTGCCATGTTGATGCATGGCAAAATCCTATCCATTATTCTTGTCAAACAGATGCAGGTTGGGTTTTTTTGGTAGGTTGCTTGGTTAGTTTTTGTTATTGTTTTTGTTGTTTTTTTAAAATATATATAGACTAAAAGAAGAAACAGAGGGGTTTAAATATTCCCTTGCCAAAAACTCTGTGAGATTTTGTGCTCTTCTGCGAATCCATACATTTCACAGACTTTTTGGAAAACCTCCTTTCATAGTTTCCTTACAAAAGCAGACTGTGGAATCCAATATTTACTACTGCTTAGTTTTTAATTTTGCAGGTTGTCACTCATCTACTGTTTGCCTGCACACAGAGTTAAAATTTCTAGAAAATATATGCCTATAATCTGGATTAAGAACCCTAATGCAAACTATGCACTTGGATTTTCCTAACTTCATAATATTTTTAGCCTCTTAATTGCCTAAAGGTCCCCCTACATTAATACTTTTCTATATATTTTATATAAGTACCTGTTTATATTCTGAATAGACGGTGACAAGCATTTTGGATATGAAAATGATGTTAAAAGCACCTGTTTCACTAAGAAGCCCACATATGCTGAACCACCACCTATTTCTAGGTTTAAATAGACAACACCCTTCCCCTCAGCATTCTTTTCTACCAAAGTACACATGTGATTTCGCAGAGTTGGATCCTTTTAAAACATTGGAACAAGCTGGCAAAGTCTGCAATAGCACAATCACATTTTATCACTCAGACAATTGAAAAGGATTACTATATTCTGGATTCAGCAATCTGTACTGAATGCCTGAAAACCTTAGTCACAAAACAATGCTTTCCAAACAGTGAAGATACACAGATTTGCAAAAACGATTAAAAAATGGCTCAAAGCTGTATCCAAGAACAGTACTCCGAAGAGAATAATCCTATTTCTTGAAGCCAGGAGCAGCCTGGGCTGCAGCTATAAATGACCAGCTTATAGTAAGCAGAGCTTGAACAGAATCAAAGCACAGAGATAAAGATACTTACAAGTGGAATACGAGTAAGTTTCAAGGCAAAGCTGAAGCTTCTCTTTAAAGTATTAACATTCCTATTTACTGCCTGTTTAATCTACTTATTTGCATCTGTCCATTCATATTCTTCTATAAGTTTTTATAAACATTACTTTCCACTGTTTCTCCTTCACCATGATGATGCATAACACCCACACTACTCAGATTAAAACCTCCAAAATCTTTCCCTCACAAACCTGGGGTGTAACATAAGTTAGCAAATTCTGCCAACTCTAGCTTTTGTTAGAAAACAGTTTCTCTCCACTCTTCACTCATGCTCACGCTTGGTACCTGCAGTTCTGTTCAGAACACTGCATGGGAGATTCATTTTACCTAACCTTAGAAGACTAAGTCAGTTAAAAAACAGGGGCAAAACTGCAGTAACTCACCTCAGGCATAAAACCGGTGAGGAACATACGCAATTTCAGGACAGTGTTCATCTGACCTACTTTAAATAGCAAGAGATGAGTCACAACAACAACAAAAAATAAAACCCCTTATTCCTTTCTCTGCCTAAAAGTGATTCAAGGTGAAGCTCTCCACACTGAAGTAATCTCAAGTTAGATAAAGCTCATCTCCCTGAAGTGACAAAAAAAATATTCTTTCTAGATCTACAAACCGACCTATTTGGCTGACCATTCAGATTAAAGTCAACTTGTTTCTCTGTTACTTCCCTGGTTCTGCAAGTCACTGTGAAACATCAGTTAGAACCACAGAAGCAATAGAGAAACTCTGAAAAACAACCTTCAGTTTAATCTTGGTAGCTATGTAGTAATAGAAAGAAGTAACAGAGCTGTCTCTTTTCACCAGAAGTAACAGCAGCAAGTTTCAGTCAAGGCCAAAAGGATGTGGATCAGCTCCCTGCATTCTTTTTCCCTCATCTTTAAGTAGGAAGAGCCTGTGCTGCTTCCTCCAGACCTTGTTTTGAAACTGTAATGCCACTGAGCTTCTACAGAAATAAGAGAGCACACACGTGTGTTAACTTGTGAGGCTCAATAGTGCAAAGTGTTGTTGAAGCCTGCCTATGAGAGAAAAAGCCTCAGAAAACATTACACCTATACAAGCAAGAACACCCACAACTCAAGTCAACAATACAAAGATCCTTAATAAACATATACTTAAGTGAGATCTTCCATGCTACTCTATAAGCCTGAAAAGTACTTCCAAAACTCCTCATCTTAGCCATCCTTTTTTCTCTCTCCCTTTCTCAGCATTTTCACATTTGCTTAATAACAGGCATCACTGCACACCAGTTATCGACACCCAGGTGCCTGAGTACAAATATGTGCAGTGTTGAAAAATGTTTTTATCACTGAGATACTATTTATCTGCTCCTTCCTACCCATTCTCTCCCAGCTCATTCATTCACCCTTGGAAATGACTGTAGAGGAAATCAGGCTCTTATTTTAGAAACACCTACCCTCCCTCCAACACTAACAGAACTCAACAACAATATTTATGTTTTTGGATGTAAGAGACCAAGTAATCATAGGAGTTAAGAGTATAGCTATTGACATCTTATTTCACAATCTTCCTTTTGGCAGCACATTCCTCTGACATATCATCCTTATTTTTAAGTAACAGACAGAAGCAGATGAACATGGGATGATTTGCTCTAGCAGTTCTTAAGCTCCTAAAATGATTAAGTCCATAAAATACCACAGCAGATGGACTGCAGTAACAGCTAAAAGCTTTTTTGATTGGTTTCTACTATGTTGCTACATATTTTGGCAATTCTGTACCTGAATAAGAGTTTCAGATAGATAAGTGTTACCCTTTTCAGTGTGTTCATCTAGGTCAAGATAAAAGATCAAAGCCTACCTCTTGCCACAGGTAAGAAATCTCTCACTCTAATTCTTATTTTCCCTTTTGCAAGAAGCATTCTGAAGGCTTCTAGCTCTCTTTATTAACTCAATAGGCATCAGGATGAAACAGTGAAGGCAGAAATGTGTAACTCTTCTTGCCAGAGCAATATCCATCTTCTCTCCCCTAAAGATGGCTGCCCTCAAAAAAACTCAATTGGCAAATGTCCCAATTTTCAAGAAGGGTCAGAAGGAAAACTCTAGTAATTACAGGCCTGTCAGTCTCACCTCAGAACCTGGTAAAATTATGGAGAAGGTTATTCTGGAAGTTACTGAAAAACACTTGAGAGACAATGCAGTCATCGGTCATAGCCAGCATGCGTTCACAAGGCGAAAGTCCCGCTTAACCAACTCAATTTCTTTTTATGACAAGGTCACCCCTCTAGCTGATCAAGGGAAGCCAGTAGATGTGTGTGTGTGGGGGGGTTGTTTGGTTTTTTGTTTTTTTCATTTTTTTTCATTTTTTTTCTTACAGTATCTTTCTAGAGAAACTGTCCAGCACACAGCTGGACAAGTTCATGACATGTTGGCTGAGCAACGGGCTGATGGGTCAGGCTCAAAGAGGGGTATACCAGGCTGGTGGCCAGTCACTAGTAAGGTTCCCCAGAGCTCCATTTTAGGGTCAGTGCTCTTTAATGTTTTTATAAATTATCTGGATGCAAGAATCAAATGTATGTTAAATAAGTTTGCTGACCATATCAAAGTAGGAGGAGCTGTGGACTTCCTCGAGGGTAGAGAGGCCTTACAGAGAGATCTGGATACACTAGAGAGCTGGGCAATCACCAGCTGTATGAAATTTAACAAGAGCAAGCACCAGATTCACCACCTGGAACAGGGTAACCCTGCTTATACATACAAATCAGGGGACAAGAGGCTGGAAAGCAGCCTTGCAGAAAGAGATCTGGGTTGATAGTAAGTTGAATATGAGCCAACAGTGTGGCCTGGCAGCCAAAAGGGCCAACTGTGTCCTGGGGTGCATCAAGCACAGCATAGCTAGTTGGCTGAGGGAGGTAATTGTACCACTCTACACCACACTGGTGCAGCCCCTCCTTGAGCACTGTATGCAGGTTTGGGCATCTCAGTATAAAAAGGACATCAGTCTATTGAGTTGTGTCTAGAGGAGGGTGACCAAGATGGTGAAAGGTCTCAAGGACAAGGCTTACAAGGAGCAGCTGAGGTCACTTGGTTTGTTCAGCTTAGAGAAGAGAAGGCTGAAGGGGAGACCTCATTGCAGCCTACAACTTCGTGAAGAGGGGCAGCAGAGAAAGGGGTTCTGCTCTCTACCCTCTGGTGATCAATGATAGGACACAAGGAAATAGAAGAATGCTGCATCAAGGGAAGTTCAGATTGGACATTAGGAAAAGATTCTTCACTGACAGGATGGTCAGTCACTGGAACAGGCTCCCCAGGGAAGGGGTCATGGCACCAAGCCTGTCTGAGTTCAAGGAGTGTGTGGACAATGCTATTAGTCATGTGATTTAGTTTAGGTAGTCCTGCGAGTAGCAAAGAGTTGGACTTGATGATTCTTATGCTTCCCTTCCAACTTGAGATATTCTATGATTCTATGAATTCTCCCCCCTTTTGAAAACTCTGTAGAATTAAGGCTTAGCAACAACAGGAAAGGCACGTGAGGCAGCTATCGGGTAACAACAGCCATTTCCTTATGAATTCTCCAGGATTTGCCTCCTCCCACTCCTATTTCCTTAATGTCTACAACTACTCTTGCCCCATGTACAATCAGAAAGAGCTTTATGCTAAAAGAGACACAAGTGGGACACAAACAACATACACTTTGTTTCTTAGGCAGGAGGAGAGGGCACACTTCCTAGGTGTTTATCTGTAAAAGTCTTTCTTTCTTCCTATACTCGACCATATTTTCAATGGTCATACAAAAGACACCACCAGCAGCAAATCAGTTATTTATTTCCTCAAATACAAGAGAAAGGCGTGGTCAAGCATATGTGACCTTTAAATTTAGATTTTGACTTATGTACTAAAATGTGTGGCCTCCTGTTCTATATAAAGACATTTTAACTGCTCTAGAGTAAGTAACCAGCAGCCTGAAGGTTTCTTCGATGCAAAAACCAAATTAGTTTAGCTGTATGAAGGAAACAAATGCCATCTGAAAGAAGCCTCTGATGGTTTTATCAAAATTTCTCACATTTACACAAAAGATGCTGACTTAGCTGCTTCCATTCCCCCTCCTTTATGAACTAACATTTTTCCTGAGTGAATTTTCAATTTTGTTAAATACTGTAAGTTTTGGAAAAGTTAATAACAATGAAGAAATGCAAAAATATTCCTGTGACACTGTACCTTATTGAGCTTGCCAAGGGAAGATATAAGATCTGCCCATTCACTTGATGACTCAAAGTTTCTCAAAGCTTTCTCAATCGCTGAAGAATAATTTCTGTATCTGTAATCACCGAGTAACTCCTGCTCTTCTGGATCCATCTTTGGTTCTCATACCAAGGTGAAATTTCCTGGTAAACTAAAATACACACACAGTTACAAAAAGACAACCTACATTTAAGTTCTGGCCACCCTGAAGTACTGTAAGATAATAAATACGTAGAAGCACTGACGGATCACAATAAACAGGTCATGTGATCAAGTTTCAACACAAAGTTAAAAATAATTTAACAGGCATGACTCCAACTCCCCACTGCCTGTTCTAGCAGTTTTGCACTCACATTTTCCTATTTATGAAACATGTTTTTTTCCTTCCATGCACGTGGATCTCTCACACAACAACTAAGGAAAGGAATATAAAGTCTAATCATAAACACAGTGCTGACAAGGAGTTAGGGAGAAGTAAATAGTTTTCAGAACTTATCACCTGTGCAGTGTTTTGAAAGGTTACCTGTAGCCATGGAATGTGAAACATTCATATCAGAATTCAACTTTCCAGAGGAATCCCATTAAAGAGCCTCTCAGCCCACAGCAGAAGGAGCCCTCAGCACTCCACAGCTCAACTTGTCAGCAGCAGATGCTGAAGTACAACACTAAGGTGCTGTGCCAAAGCATCAAGGCATGCATGCAAATCTTCCTTTATTTCACTCAAAAGTACCCATATATTTTTATGGAGGAAAAATAAGTTATTCAGACCTGATTTTCTCATATTCTGTTACACATTTGGATTTAAAAAGCAAAGCGCAACTGTTTTAGAACAATGGGAAACAGGCGTGGCTGGATTTTACGTACTGAGAAATCATACCTTCACTCCTGTGCTAGCTATGACACTAGCTCTCCTGTTAGCTATTACAAAAATATTCTTCTAGAGAGATGCTTAGGCTTAGGAATGTCAAGTTTGGGTCAATCTGTGCTATATCACTGATACAGAAAATAAAGAACAGTCCTATAACAAAACATTTTATAATGTTTCTGAAAGATGTCTGCTTTCATTTTCCTACTGTTAGGACACAAAAATAAATCCAAGTAGTCTTCTATATTTCTATATAAGTATCTTAGCAGATCTCTGCCAAGTCAAGAGTGCTGCCACTTTCATAAATAAGAGATTTGTCCAGATCATTTAGAATTGGGCAGGCATTTTGCTGACAGAACACATCACATTTCTTCATTTGTAAATGCAAGATACCTACATGGATCCACTTACAGCTCCGGAAACAATCAAATTACCAACAGCACTTAAAGATATTTTAAATATTCTATAAAAATAATGAAAAGCATTTTTACAGCATTAAAGCTCGGCCTATTTAAGTAAAATCTAAAGAGGTTCTGAGAGTAAAATAGAATGCACTACTCAAGCTAAAAAAAAAAAAAACAAATGACAAACTAATAAAACTTCACTTGGGGGAAAAATTGTCTTACTCGGTCATTGAGACACTTTCTTTGGACTTGGCTGTGAAATGACAGGTGAATGGTGTGTTCCCACCCAGAAAAGCACTGACGGACTCAATGATTTAGTGTGCATTGATGTTCACTTACCTACGTTGTTAGATGTCAGCAAGGTTGGAAAAAACCAATAATCTAAATATGGCCAAGAGATCCTATTTGTGCTCACATACAAAGGCAGGATGATTAAAAAAAAAAACAAAAAAACCAAGGCAAACCAAGACAAAAGCCACTTGCCAATGACCTTCCGGCACGGCTTCCAAACCGGGGTTCACCGAGTTCCTCAGCCCCTGGCGCAGTCAACAGTGACCCCTCGGCTTCCAGCGCCGGCTGACGGCAGGTACCGAGGCGGCCGCTCTGCCACCGACCCCAGGGACAGGGCGCTGCCTCCCGGGGCTGCGGGGCCTCTGCGGGCAACCCCCAGCGCCCCGCCGTCGGTGGCCGATGGCTCCAGAGCCAGGCTGCGGCTTGGCAGGCCCCGGGGAGACCCGCAGCCCGGCGGCGGGAGCGGGGGGTCCTCTCAGGGCCGGGGTCCCCCGGTACACCCCGCCTCGGCGGACGGGCAGCCTCGCGGCGAGGTTCGGCCGCAGCTCTCCTCAGCTGCCGGGCAGGGACCGCCGAGGCCGTGCCGGCTGCGGCAGCGGCGATGACAGGACGGGCTCCCCCGCCAGCGGCGAGCGCTGCCCCTCGGCCAGCCAGCCCCCAGGTGCCCGCGCGTCTCCCCCCCGCCCCTCGCAGAGACACGCCCGCCCGCCGAGCCCGGCCACAGCGGCGCGGCGCTCCCCTCCCCGCCACCCGCGTACCTGGGAAGGGCCCCGCAGTCCTCCTCGGGCGGCGGCGGCGACGGCGACGTGTCCCAGCCCGGCACGAGCCGGGCCGGGGAGGGGGGGGCGGCACCCCGCAGTCTCTATGGCAACACGAGGGAGAGGGAGAAAAACCCAACCCAGCGAAGAACCCCAAACCCCCGCCCCCCGCTCCGCCAGGGCCGCGCCGCAGACCGACAGCTGGGGCGATACCACTGTGGACAGCGCGGGGAGGAAAAAGTGCGCAGACCGGTGTAGAAGGGCTGCGAGTGTCCCCGTTCAGCGGCGGCCGCTCTTGTCCTTACTCGCTGCCAGGCACTGAAGGAAGGCTGCCAGTGTCGGTGAGCGCTACAGCCCGGAGAGGGTCATCAGCGACCCACCGCGGGGAAATGGTACACCCCGGCGGCCGGGCCCGGGCGCCGAGCGCCCCCTGGCGGCGCGGGCGGGGCCCAGCGTCGGGGGTCCTCGCGCACCCCGCCGCGGTGTCCCGGGGCTCAGCGGCCGGTTCCCGCTGGCGGCCCGCCGGGCTGCGAGGCGGCAAGGGAAGCGCTGGGGCGGGGGCCCACCCGCTCCCTTTGCTTGGTGCATCAGCCTCTGCTGGTCTGGAAACAAGGAGTTCGCTGCGCGCAGCCGCAACCTCGCGTGTCCCCCCCACGCTGGGGCGTCGCGCCGCCGGCCACACGTGTGCGGGTCCCTGCGCCGAGCTGGGCAGCGGGGGCTGCTAAGGGCTCCCCCGGGCAAAGCAACTTCCAGCGCCCCCAGTACAGTGAGGTCGGTAATGGCACTGGTAACAGTTTTGCTTCTGTCCCGGCTGGTTTTGGGCCTGAAGCAATTCTGGCACATTTTTGGAGACACAACTTTCACGGGATTCACTTGTCACATTTATCGCAGGCTCCAGTTCGATACGGGAAGCCTTCTGCTCTTTACAAAAGGCTTGGAAGAAAGTTAATGAGCCAGATTTTTAGTACGCTTACAGTAAAAAATGAAACTAGAAAAATACTCACGGAAGGTAAAATACGTGATGTTGCCAGACAAGGATTTATATATTGTGGAAACATCTTATTTAACTTCATCTTTTTTCATTATTATTTTTTAACATGCAGGCAGAATATAACCCTGGTAGTTTAAAGTAGATTAAAAAGTCAAGGAAAAATTACCTGTTCAGTTATTCAAGATGAGAGAATAGAAACTGTGGCTTTTAAGATTACAGTGGGTACTGTTTCAGCAATGAGTAGAGCATCTCCCTTATGAGGAAAGGCTGAGGGAGCTGGGTCTCTTTAGCTTGGAGAAGAAGAGACTGAGGGATGACCTCATTAATGTTTATAAATATGTTAAGGGCGAATGTCAGGCGGATGGAGCCAGGCTCTTCTCAGTGATGTCCAATGATAGGACAAGGGGCAATGGGTGTAAGCTGGAACACAGGAGGTTCCGCTTGAACTTCAGAAGAAACTTCTTTACTGTGAGGGTGACAGAGCACTGGAACAGGCTGCCTAGGGAGGTTGTGGAGTCTCCTTCTCTGGAGACATTCAAGACCTGCCTGGACGCCTTCCTGTGTAATCTCATCTAGGTGTTCCTGCTCCAGGAGGGGGGTTGGACTGGATGATCTTTCGAGGTCCCTTCCAAGCCCTGACATTCTATGATTCTGTAAGGTTTACTTTCATATACTCTTTTATTTTCTTGACACCACCTGCCTTTCCCCTTCCTAGCTAGATTTCAATAATATAATTTGTTAAGTTGTACTTCTAGTAAACAAAAGCTACAGTTACTGGCAGCTAGTGAAACTGCTTTATGCACACACTGGAAGCAAGATGAGAAGGCAGGAAGGCTTCCACGTCTGCTTTCACTCGTCATTTGTGTACATCTCCAAAAGCCGAACCAGGTACCCAAAAGTGCTGCTGGCCTGGCTTCAGCATGTGTTACCTCACGATAAAATCTGAGCAGTTGTATGTAAGCTTTCATACAGCCCACGCTGCTTTTGCATATTCCATCCATTTGGGAAGTCAGCATCTGCCCGCAGTGCTGAGCTCAGCATGAACGCCTGAAGGGCTGGGTAACCTCAGAGAAACATTGTGGTGTTTTCACTTAGCTAGCCCTTGGCTAGCAGCCGAACACAGCCATTCACTCACTCCCCCCTGCCCCAGGGGACAGGCGAGAGAACTGGGGAGGTAAGAGTAAGGAGACTTGCAGGTTGAGATAAGAACAATTTAATAAAGGAAATAAAGTAAAACTGAAAATAATTATGACATTAATAATGATAATAACAATAGTAATAAATATGCAAATGAGTGATACACAATGCAGTTGCTCACCACTCGCCAACCAAGCCCAGCCCATTCTCAGATAACAATCCTGGAGGAGCAACAATCCTAGAAGAGTGAGAGCCTGAGCGAAAGTTGGAAAGAGCAAGAGAGGAAGAGACCCTCACTAATATACTGGACATGACATGATAGGATGTGGAATATCCTGTTGGCATATCCAAATGATAATCTATCTCATTAATTTAAATATTCATCTCCCCCCTAGATCTTGCACTTGTAGACTAACAAAACACAAAATCCTTTGACATCCAGCAACAATGTCTCTCTCATAACAAATCCCAGGCTGAAACCAAAACACAGTGCTATTCTAGCTACTAAAAAGAAACCCAGCTCTGTCCCAGCTAAAAACTAGGACAAAGGTGACACATGTGGAAAATGTGTGTGACAAAATATTAAAATGTTTTGCAATGATTTACAGCTTTATTACAGAGCTGTCATCATTTTAAAAGACAAAACTTCTTTAAAAAAAAAAAAAAGAAATGGGGTGGCATTAGAGCATACATGTAAAGAGGTTCTAAATGCAGACAGGGCTTCCCTGTAATACAATAAACTGACCTGATTATTTGAATGTGACATTTTTCCTTAGGCATACATGGCAGTAAGTATATTGAGTACCGTGGGCATCAATATACCTTATATTTCTAAACTGCCATGCCATCAATTTAAGTTTCAATTTCAAAATTTTAGGGTTTTGTAACTTTCAAGGTAGCATAGCTTAGTTCTTGGAACTGAAGGCCAGTACTTCTGAATATGTGCCCGACTCAGCAAAGAACTTTTATTTTTGGTGATGTCCTTAACACATGACCTTTATGTCCTAAAATATAGCGTATTACTTAGGATATTTTAAAATTAGTTTCTGAGGGTTTGCTATCTCTTTAAAAGTTATTTTTCTCACAAATTTGTGTTCTTTGACTGCACCAGCTGTATGTGGGTGCACAACAATATTCATGCCATTCTGACTTCCCCCTAAATTTGAACCCATTTGCCAATTTCTACCATGAGACAGAGGTCTTCTGGAATTTCAAAGAAATAGGAAGTCAAGTGGAGGAGAGGGATCCTCCTGGCCTCCTGCTGAGGGAATGGCTGCAGTATCAGGTCAGCTGCCGGCAGGCACCAGAGCATCTCCTGACAGAGAGGCCACAGAAGTGCTCAGCCTGCTGAGAAGCTTTGATCAGAACAAGCTCCCAAACAAACCAACCTCCAGACCAACCCACATCCTCAGCTCTGGTGCTTCCAAATAATTTGCCAAATCATTTGAAAAATAACTCTGAATGCTTTTTTTTGTATCAGACTAATTCAAAGCATGCTTCTCATACTAACTATGCAAGACGTCTTTTCAGGAAAGGCCATAAATCAGTTTGTTATATGTACCATGGCAGCGCCGCCCATGCTAAACCCTGGCCCTTGGGATAGGATCAAGTAATAGATTCACTGATGTAATAATTTCTGGAGACAGCCAGGCTGCATTTCAATCTAATGAATGTTCATGTTAACTTCCACGTGACATTGACATAAATCTGTTTGGTTCGTACTGGAAAAGTCTACTCCAATTGGATATTGCTTGCCTGTTTTCGTTTTGTTTGTTTGTTTTTGTGTTTTTTTTTAAGAAATACCCCTCACAATTTAAAATACAACATTTCTAACATGAAACTATATAGCATTTCTATCAATAACTGAGGGATGTTTAACAAGTTGCTTGCTTTCAGTATTTTATCTCCCTAGCAGTGTCCTCTAAATATCGTATAACTCCAATCAAACAAATCAGCCAGTGTTCATCAGATCAGGTGTGTGAGTATGCAGGTATGTAGTATGCAGGCAATGTATCTGAAGAGAGCAAGGGTAAGATTTTAAGAGTGCTGAGTAGCTACAACTCCTAGATCAGTGAACAGGATCCAAAGACAAGACAACAATCCCAACTGGGAAACATGAAGCTGGGTATTGCTAATTCAGATGTAAGTGCTATGAATACCTAACCTGGTGAACTGATCTATAGATGATGAAAACTGCCCTCCAAGACCAAACTTCCTCCAGCTGATATTTTCCTTTATTGTCAGCTCCAAAATGAAGTCTTTGCAGAACAAAAACTGAAGAATTTCAATTGTAAAACATCATTATTGCTCCTTCTCATCTTTCATTATTTGAGATTAAGAAGGCGAAAACATTCCTATACTAACATGAGACTGGAGTTTGACTTGTATTCTGCATTTAAATGTTTTAAGTAATGTTGGGCTGCACATATAAGCTAAATTTTCTTGACATATTTTTAAGCCAAGAGAAACACCACAGCATTCAAAGTCAGATCATGGCCTACATGTTGGGTTATAATACTGTAAGAGGTGTGTTTAATTAAATTTATCTACGAACATAAATGAGTTCTCAGTTCTTGTCATCTTCATTATTTATACAGAAAAACACTTAAATGGAAAATTTAAGGAAACAACATGTTAAGCTAGGTATATTCTCTTCATCTGTTTAGGTAAACTGGTCTCAAACTCTCCAGGCATGTCTATGGTGCAGTTCTGAAAACCAAATGCATTGCACTACACCACATTGGAACCATAACAGATACAAAAGTCTGGCCCATCCAATATTTATCAGCATTGCAGAAGATCCAGATAGAAATTCCATGTTTAGAATCCCTTTTAGATTCAAAAAGGTTTAAAGCAGACCTTACTGATTGCCCCCATACTTTTAGATCACTGGCTTTCCAAAGCAAAGCTCTGGTGAACAGCCAGCTTACTACAGACTTTGAAAATGATGGCTGCACTGAGATACCTGCAGCTTCTCCTTCAGTAGGTCCCAGGGACTCTCTGCACTGTTTATATCCAGTTGACACGGCAGCAAGGTCAGTTTCCACTCCCAAAGTTTTGCCACTGCTGCCTGACTGCATCCTGTGCAACCTAAGGCATCCTCAAGAAACTGCCTCCACTGAGCTCTCACAATTGTGAATCCAATTTCTTTATTGCCCCATGTCACCGCAGCTACCGCATTGCCAGACATTTTCTTTGGCTAATAAATTATGAGGTGAAAATGGCAGTGACACGCTGTAAAAAGAAAAACAGTAAATCAGGCATACAAGTTCTATATAGTAGAACAGATCATTGTTATTTCATCCCTTTCCTAACCCTTAAACTTTACACAATAACCTCTCAGCAAGTGTGCCAGAATCTGAAAGCAACAAAACACTTCAGACACAACGGACACGGGAGAGAAGCAGGGAGGCAGCTTAAGAAAGAAAAAAAAAAGAAATTTTGGTTGAACAATACAAGCCCTGTCCTAAGATCCAGCCTGCCACACATGCTGTACAGCCTGTCCTCTGATCCTACTCCCAGCAAACAGCCCTCCCCTGGCAGCCTGCCCTGTGCTGTCCCAGCTCTGTTCCCAGGACACACTCACTGAGGGACGCGCTCCCCCGGCATCAGCTCCTTCCTGGCTACAACTGGTCCTATGAACAGACAGTATCACCTGCCTCTCGTTTCTCCCTCCTACAGCTGAGGTTGTATCCATCCACACAGCTGATTCTCCTTCCTTGAGTACCGCACCACAGCTGCAAAGGTTGTGAAAAAATCTGCCCTCTGTTCTTCTTTCTGTTCATATCAGAAGAAACTGTCTGTATTATAATCAGTTTCACCATGAGAAATGACATTTCTGAAGATGATTACTTACCCATCAACTTCTACTTTGCTTCCTTACCCTGAAACAGCACTGTGAAAGGGCTTAATAGAAGAATCTGAAATACATCTTTTGTAAAACTTTCAAACTTACAATTTGCTTGGCTTGAATTTAAAAAAAACCCCAAACAAACAGATCCTGAGTTGGGTGTAGGAGGGAGCTTTATAGAGCACAGGGGATCCTTAGAAACTCATTTGTATTTAACAGTGGATACTATCCAGCTATAGTAAACTTACCTAGGAGTCTTCACAGTCTGGTCTGTGCACAAACCATAGGAAATCTGGGTCAAGGTTTGTTTGGGCAGTTTGTACATGTCAACCACAAGGGCAGACAACTTTTGAAACTTCATGACTCAAGCAGCATTTCAAGGATGAAGAACCAGGTATGATTCACCACTGTTGGATCACATCCTTAAGTTGTGCACAAACTATTCCTAAATCAGAACAGACGTTTTATTTTGCTGAGAGACCATGAACACAACTAGAAGAGCATGTACAAACCATGGTTCTTGTTGGACATCAGAATGACAGTCAAGTTACTGCATTAACTGGATGGCTTTTGGAGCTAACACACTGCAGGCAGGCTGTAGGTAGTACATAAAAAGCATTAAAAACTCTATACAGAGATTTTGTTGCTCTTAAAAGAAAGGCTTCAGCTTTTTTTCCTTCATGGAGAACTGATTACTGTGAGAACTTTTGAGGTAGCACTCATCTTGATCTTCAGTGAGCTCTAGGACACAACTCATTTGGCAATACTTCCATCTTCGTAAAAACAATAGCTACTGTATTCTTAAAAGACCAACTAATAATTTCACCTTTGTTCTGGGCTGATAAGCAATTACTAAAACCACCCATATTGTTTAGGTCCAACACCTTTTGATCCAAGGCTTCCCTGAACAGACTGTACCAGAAGCCAATTCTCAATCAGGAGTCAGCAAAACAATGCCAAAGTGCCTTAGCTGACTCCTGATTAAGAATTAACATGCCTATTACTGATTTGTAATTACTAATAACAGGTTTACAAACAATTGTTTCCAGCTCCTTCAGCTTCTCACAGCAAGAGGAAGACAGCACCAATGCCCTCCTGCAGAGCACTGCACTATGCACCCTTCGCCCTGCAGGAAAGCTGGGGCAGGGCCCCAGAGCCACCACCATGGCTTTTGTGCTGACTGGCAGGAGATGGAGGGAGCTCCATGGTCATAGCATGGGGGTGACCAAACCCCACCTCACTCCAGCCCTCTGCCCCACAGCCTCGGGCTGCCAAGGGTGCCTTGCTCTATCCCCCTCAACTCCACCTCTACAGCCTGAAGTGCTACAGCAAACTTTCAAGAATAAACATTTGAAGTGCAATAACCAGCATTTAAAAGAAGAAAACAAGTTTGGTGCTCTCCACATTACTGCTTCCTCTATTTGTGATTTTGCTTGGAAGACTTGTTTTGGTTACCACAATAACTATGTATTTCAATTTTATCCTGTATTAGTATTGTAACATTTACAGTTCATTTTTTTCTACTGCATGGAGAAAAAAATTTAATAAGAAAACTTCTGGGTGTGCAACAAATGAACTGGAAGTCCTGAGGAACAGTTTGCTGTATCAGTTCTGTAGTTTATTTTATCTATATATAGTCCAAACATCACACATTCCAGCTACAAACTTAGCTACAGAAAATGAAAGTGTATTCTCAAACATTATAAATTTTTAGTATCAGAATAAGCCAGCTGGATGAATACAGAACAGTAAGTAATCATTTATTGACATACATATTAATTAAGCCAACTGATGAAGCTTTCCTGCTAATGGTATGTCACTGCTGTTTTTATTTTCACCTGATTTCACTTTATACTGACAACAAAAAATCTCTATATAGCAGTGATTCTGTTTTGGTCTTATCAGCCTCCTCTCAAACTGGTCACACTGTAAATCTGAGAATAACCCCTTCCCCCTTTAAGAAACCCCATACAAGAAACAACTACTGTCCCTAGAAAGAGATCTATTGTGATGTGGAAGTGTAAGGCAACTGCTCCCTCACCCCAACTCCATCTCAGAGATCTGTCTTGGGGGAGTGGGAGAAGGACTGGCAATGATTTAATTAAGAGTAAATTCAGGTAAATAAGGTCAGACACCTCTACATTAGGGCAACACCAAATTAGCCTGTATCATCTGGGCTGGAACACCCACAAATCGTTATTTCAGGCTACAGGGTCAATGCTGTGAGCAGGCTAATGTTGGGGAGTGTACCCTAGTGTACACTTAATCCCAGAGAAGTACCATAACTGTAACCCTCAGTGGAGTGATAAAGGACCCTGCTGCTGTGGACAGGATGAGACTGATCTGGGCAAATGACCCCTACCAGAGCACAAGCTAATCTACAGTCATATTACCACTGGCATGGGTCCATATACATAAGCTCACCAGCTTCGAATAGTTTTGTTACTAAGAAACTGGCCATGAGGACCATCAGCATCAGAAGGCAAAAGGGCCAAATAAACTGGGGTCTCAGCCCCTTCATCTGGCGATTTAGTGGCTTGAGGACCTGCCATGTCTGTTCTCACCCACCCAGGACAGCAGGCATTGAGAAGGATGTGGTCACCTTTTCTTTTCTCATTTAACATTCGGGCTTGAATCCTGGACAAGACTGTGACACCAATTTTGGATACCCCATAGGCAGTATTTGGCCAGCCCTCTTTCTCATGAACACTTTTCTTGGTATCTTCCACAAATTTTGTCATGAGTTCCACTAATTCATCCTCAGTGATCGTGTCGCTGCGAAACTTTTGCTGTAGTTCTCGGCTGCAGCCTCCCAGAGCTGAGCTACTTACCATACTGGAAACATTCACCACTCTACCTGGTAAAAGAGAATAAAAATAAAGGCCGATTACTTTTACACACACTAAACAAGCCCAGACACTTGCTCTACAGTTGTGTATTCACTACTTAGGTGAAGACCTGTGAAATATTTTGTGTGGGCTATTTTGCAGGACTTCTGGAAGATCACAAATCAATGTCAAGTCTTTCTAGCGAATTCCATTACAGAGGGTTATTTAAGGTGTGAACCTGCAAAAGCTCTCTATCGAACTTCAGGTATGCTTCCAGGAAACAGCTTGTTACAATCTGTAGGTATATTCACAGTAGTAAGTGGTCTTCTCAGTAATGGAAGCCAAACTTTTCTCTCAAAGTTCTGGTGGAAAACATTCTCACTTCTGCAACAGCTTGCACAAAGTGTCATCAGAATGCATGTCAAAAGCCAGAATAATACACAATTAAACAAAAGCAATCTAGTTCTTAATGCAGTGAGACCATCAGCTTGTTTACAGAATACCTGAAGATTTGGCACCAGCGTGCCAAACTGCAGCAAGCTATTTATCTCCCAGCACTGCAGTACAGACAACTGAGTCAGCGGAATCAGTAATTAATTTATCTTCCCCAAAATTATGTTACCTTGTTTCCCCTCTTTCTTGCTAGTCCTAGCAATGAACTAGGGAATGAACATGAGGATTTAGATCTTAAAAGCCACAGAAATTAATCCTTTCTGTTAATGACTTTATTAACACACTCGTCCTTCACCCTTAATACAAGAGGGATAAACTGCAATTTTGGCACTGTTTACTCTCTCCCCTACCAGACCTCAAAATTCATTTACTCTCTCCTTTCCTTCCTCCCTAGGACTAACAGTTCCCAACTTTTCCCTCATCTACTTGACTTCTTTTCTCCTAAAAACATAGATGTATTTAAATGTTAGTATAGACTACATTTAATTTATAGCTGCAAGCACTTATCCAAATACCCATGAAGACATCTAGTGATCCCAAGTCTTGAATGGAATTATATTTAAAACAAACCCCCTTAGATTTGGAGTGGGTATTGCATCCAAACATACTCCTTTCAAATAATCCAGGATATGTCAGTAGCATTCCAATGCACTTCCACTGCTCCCAGGTATCAAGAACAGGACCATTCTGTGCACGAGAGCCATCCAATTAACACAGATTATTTGCATGCTGCTAACACCTTTTTATTATCGGTGCATCTATCTTCTTTGACCCTGGTCTCCTCCATTCTATTTTCCATTTTCGGTAAAGTGTTTTCTTCCAGTTCCTCCTAACATCACCAAATCACAGTAACTTCAAGTATCTTTCATAACTACATCACGAGACACTTGTGCACATAGCTGTGATCTAAATAGAGACAGACCAACAACCTGTTGAGAAGGTTTCTTCAGCAGGAGCAAGAACAGGCATGCCACATCAAACTTTGTCAAAACACTGTTCTTAGTTACTTCCTTATCCTAGTTGTATCATCAACAGGTCCTTTCTGAAGCAACAGCAGTTTATGTAGGCAGGTACCATGGAGAGAACATGGGTAAGTTCCTCAAGAGGGCACCATGAGAATTCTACTTCAATTCATAACAGAAGAACGTGACTGGCTTGAACGTAGATTTAAATATACTCAGCAGAGATATTTTGGGGGTCAAAAAAGGCCATCTGTTCTCTTACCTACAGTACAGCAAGCACACTCCTCTTACTATAGGGCAGTGTGCTTCTGAGAAAGGGCAGGATTTTCCTATTTAATGAGGACCAAAATTCAAATAAAACTACTTCTCTACTTGTTACTTTACACTTACCATAAGGCTTCATAAGAGGCAACAATTCTGTGCAAACATTCCTGGTCCCAAAAAAGTTTGTCTTCAGTGTAACATCTGCTTGGATCGCAAATGGAGTTGTGTCACGAACTTTTCGTAAGAGGTGACAGGGAGAGAGAGGGAAAAAATAAAATAGATTAAAAAAAATTAATTTATACTACTGTTTATCTTAGTTACAATTTTGTTTAATAATTAGGAAACAGGCATATGAACAATTAAAATATGTAAGAAACAAGAGCAACATCACTAACGCTCACATTCTTATTAACGAAAAGACCCAGCTCTGCAATATTATATTAATAATGAGCTAATTATGTTTTCACCTCTTCTTGCTGTAAGTTTTCACTTTGCCCCAGGACAGGCAGTTGCATCACTCCGCAAAATCATTTGTCAACCCATGGGCCATTTGTCTTCTGCCTTTTATATGGAAGAGCCAAGGAAAGACTGCTCTCACAGGGTGTGCTGCCCATCCTTCCCACTGACCCGCCTCTACTTACTCACACCCGGTGCTCGGTCTGCACTGCCACTACCACATGCAAGTAAACTTTGAGGTACTCTCTCCTCTTAAATGCATGCACAGCACTTTGCAACCATCCTGACATACCAGGGGAGAAGAGGGGATCATAGAGTAGTTTGGTTGGAAAAGACCATTATGACCATCTAGTCCAACCATAAACCTAGCATTGCCAAGTTCACCACTAAAGCATGTGCCCAAGTACCACATCTACACGTCCTTTAAATACCTCCAGGGACTGTGACTCCACCACTTCCCTGGACAGCCTGTTCCAACACTTGACAACCCTTCCAGTGAGGATTTTCCTAATACCCAACCTAAAACTCCCCTGGCACAACCTGAGGCCATTCCCTCTTGTCCTATCACTTGTTATAGGCAGGACCTGCCTTTCATGAACCCACGTTGACTGGGCCTGATTCCCCGGTTGTCCTGTACATGCCATGGGAGCACACTCAAGATGAACTGCTCCATGATCTTCCCCAGTACCGAGGTCAGGCTGACAGGTCTGTAGTTCCCTGGATCCTCCTTCCAGCCCTTCTTGTAGATGGGCATCACATTGGCAAGCTTCCAGTCTTCTGGCACCTTCCCTGTCAAGTTCCTCAGCCAGCTCCCTCAGTACGCTTGGATAGATCCCGTCTGGCCCCATAGACTGGTGAGTGTTCAGGTGGTGTAGCAGGTCATAAACAGCTTCCTCCTGAATTATGGGGGGTTTATTCTGTTCTCCTTCCCCATCTTCCAGTTCAGAGGGCTGAATACCCTGAGGATAACTGGTCTGGCTATTAAAGACTGAGGCAAAGAAGGCATTAAGTACCTCAGCCTTTTCCTCATCCTTGGTGGCAATGTTGTCTTCTGAATCCAATAAAGGATGGAGATTCTCCTCGCCTCTCTTTTTGTTGTTAATGTTTTTGTAAAAACACTTTTTGTTATCTCTAACAACAGTGGCCAGATTGATTTCTAGCTGGGCCTTTGCTTTTCTAATTTTTACTCTGCATAACCTAAGGAGATCCCTGTACTCTTCTTGAGTTGCCTGCCCCTCTTCCAGAGATGGTAAACTCTCCTTTTTTTCCTGAGTCCCAGCAAGAGCTCCCTGTTCAGCCAGGCCGGTCGTCTCAGAAAGAAGATCCTAAACCTAAGATTCTGTCACTGAAGATGCAAAAAGTTAGGCTACCACCCCTGTATAACATCCAACAACATGACAGACAACTGCTTCTATATCCTGATTCTTATGTTGTCATGTCTTGGTTCTCAGCTGGGACTTGAAGTCAGAGCAGCGCTGAATTGCAACAAACACTGTGAAAGCTTCTGAAGGAATGCAGGGGTAAAATTTGGTGCACTATGAAAAAAAACAAACCAAACAACCCAACCAACTCCAAAACTGACAAGTACTTGCATCATAGATTACCCCTGAACTGACAGATCTGTGTGAACACAAGCAAAAGAGTGGGAATTAGCAGCTAGGAAAGGGAGCCAACTAGACAACCATTGCAACTTGCCACCACCAAAAGTGGGGTAGAATGTGCCATCAGCTGACAACTTGACTCTGCAACATGCCATATGCTACACGTGCTCCACTTTGATGAGGAAATAAGAGTTAAAGTGACAGCATTCCTCCTCTTCTGCTCCAGGCTCTAGCTCTGCAGCGATGAAGGCCACCTACATAGATTAGGGAGGTCTTCACTTGTTTCCATAGCCCAGACTATGGAAACTCAAAAGAGAAGCAGTAACAGGTCATTCAGTATTTAATGTAGTCATGTTTTTATTGCAAAACACAGCTTTAATGGCTGACTTATTCATACTCTCAAGCAATGGGCACTGATGCCATCAAGCTCTGCAAATCATTTGCGTGCATTTAAATCCAAGACACGAAGCCATACCATGACCCATTGCAAGAGTCATGACAGTGGGAGAAGAAACTAAAACCCTACACAACTCTGAACCTCTGCTTCTGCACCCACCTTGCAACAGAGAAGCTTCCCTATACTCCAAAACCCACATTTTTCTGACAAGATAATTACTTGTAACATCTGAAAGATACGCACTCCCTTGATTTAACAAGCATTACTAGAATGACCGTTCTCACAGAAGCAACAGAAGGCAACCCACAGGTACATAATCATTTCATACATGGACAGTTTTTGCTAGACTATGGACTTTGCTGGACTACCTGTAGTGCAGCACAAAGACTGAACAATAAATTCAATTTAATGGTAAATCTACTCTTTGACAGACAGCAATAACACACAGTACTACAATAAAGAAAGGAAAGCATAAATTCTGGGATGCTAGCGGAAACCTGGCAAGGCAAGAAGCAAGCTTGGGCAGAAACATTTATCACAGAAGCAAGAATTAAAGCCAAAATATGAGATAAGCATCACAGCAGGTTCTTACACAGGTGCTAAACCCTCTGGCCTCTGTGCTAGATACTTACACTTTAACAGTCACAGCTGGCTCCTCTATCACATATCTTAATTGTATGACCTACTGCTGACTCACAGTAAGTTGTCAGCTTGAAGAAAGTCGAGGCTAAACATCTGGAAGCCACTTCCGAATAAAAAAAATAAAACTGGTCATGCTACTTTACCTATTTATCTTTTCAGTGGCTCCACAATAACAAATCTAAGATCTCTCGCAGATGAGCTCTAGTGAACCTTGCTGCATCAATCTGAGGATCTTTTATTTCACCTGTCCAGGTACTCACCTTGATGAAGGCTACAACTGCTGCAAAGTCAGCAACAGCAAACATATACGTTACTAGTAGGTTGAGCTAAGGCCCTGAGTATGAACTGAAGACATACTGGTCTGAGCACCTTGCAGCCTTTATAAATGATAAGCATGGACAGAAATACAGTCTTTTAACAGCTGCTGCAAGGTTTTAACATTTCTCTATCTTAAATACATCTTGAAGCCCAGACAATTACATTAAGAGTTGCCTCCTATTAAACTGATCTTGAACACAAGCAATCTTCCTGCAAAGTACCATGCAAAGTATACAGTGACTGCACTTCAGAACATCATTGCTGCAATCCCACTTCATGAGATGCTCCATCATCAGCACCAGGTGAGGTTTGATCCATACTACCTCACAGGCCTTGTTAACTCATGTGGTGAGTGATGAGTCAGCACAGCTCTGTGCTCAGTCACATGTCCCAACTGGACATCAGGTAAAGATTAGAAAAAAAATAAATCCAGAAAATATAGAAATAATGAGTTTGTACTGGCAGGGAAATGAATTAGTAGTCATGCTTGTGATTTCCTATTTCTGAAGCTAACATGATTCTCAACTTGTTTTTATAAACACCTACACAGAGAAGGCACTCTTCTACCTTACAACTGCTATGTCTTCTTCACTTTCCCTGCCTTCCCAGCCACTAGAAGATGAAAGGGTTAAATTCTTGCTCAGCACAGTAAGATTTAGGTTAACTGCTCTATAGGTAACCGAATGGCCTGAGAAAGTTAAAGATAAGTAAAGAAAACAAAATCACTTAGGGCCAAAGGTTTTTTTTTTTATCAACTGTAATCCTTGAGCAGGTAATGCATAAAACTAAGTACAAGGCGTGCAGAAGAGAGAAAACACAGATCCCTGAGGAACACAGCCGACATTCACACATGATGTGCTCCTATGGGCCTGGTGAAACTCATGGGCACTGAGGCAAGAAACCTGATTCTGCTCACGTGAACTGTGTGCCTAGAGTATGCTCTGTATATCATGCAAACACAATACTCCAGGGAAGCACCTTTCCATGCACAGTTAGCCCAACAGATGCTAGAGGAAGAGCCATTTCTCATTACCCTCTCATCATGCTTAAGGTAGGCAGCTTGCCCAGACAAAAAAGCAGAAGTCCCATACAAGAAACTTTGTCAAATCCTTGATGCATCTACCACCCTTCTCCACGTAGGTAGCACATAGAGCTATCCCAGACAGCCCGCTTCCTACCTTTGAAAGCAATCCCTGCATTGTTAATCAGCACGTTCAACCCTCCATATTTCTCCTTTAGGAAGTCCCGGAGAGCTCTGATGCTCTGCAGATCATCGATATCCAGCTGATGGAAGAGTGGATGCAGCCCTTCCTCCTGGAGCTTTGCCACTGCTTCCTGGCCACGGCTAGGGTCTCGGGCTGTCAGGTACACATCTCCTTGGAACTGCTTGCATAGAGCCCGCACAATTGCAAATCCAATGCCTTTGTTGGACCCAGTCACCACAGCCACTGGCACATTGGACATTGTCCTCTCTTGAATGTATGCCAAAGCGACAGTAACTGCAAACAGCAAACAAGAAAATTTCACATTTGGATGGACAAAGATAGCTATCTGAAAACAGATTAAAGTGTTTTTTCTTTAAAGTGTCCTATTTAGAATTCCACTTTAAATTATGCAAAACTACAGGAGAATGTACACTAACTGTAACTTACTCAAGGAGCGTGAGGTATTCGCAAAGAAATACATGTTTGGTGTTAATGCTCTGAAGAAAGCACAACCAGTGACTGGGTTTAAAAAAGAAAAAAACTAAAGTCAATAACTAATCTTTAGTTCTATATTAACTTTTGATGGGAGTAAGCTCTTCTGCATGCACACCTTACAGTAATGCCACTTCCTTCTTTTGAGGATATTCAACCGGTACAGTTCAAGCACTGATGCAGCCAAAGCTTAAAAACTAGGGCTCAAAAAAAGGAGAGGAGTGGCTCGATCTGCAAGTGCCAGGCGGGAGAAGCAATTGTAGCGTTTTTAGAGAAAAGCAGTGGAGCACAGATTGACTGGGATGTTTCTTCTGGTTAACACACCAGGCAGCTCTAGGTACAAAGCTTGCTCACTGTTTTTCTCGCAGACACAGCACATTTATAAAAGCTGTATTTCCCCCATAAAAGCGAGTTTAAAACGCTGGTTTTGTTCACTTTTGACTTAATTGCCCTTTCTCTTCCAAATTAGCTCTTAACTAAGCACAAGTGGATATCTAGCAAGGATGAAATCTTAACCAGCTCCTAAAAGCCTCCCCAGCTCCTGACTGACTTCACCAGGGCCAGGAGCCACTCTCCCGGTTCGCCCTCAGGGTCCCACCGCGCTGCAAACCGGGACGTTTCACCCACTACCTCTCCCCCAGGACCGGTTTTTCCTCTAACGAGAACGCAAAGCAAACCCGGGAGCCTCGATGGAGCCCGACTCCTCAGGGGACTCCCTGCTTCCCACCGGACGGTCCCGCCCGTTGACAGCGGGGCTGACAGGCGGCCGTTACGCGCCCCGGCCGCACCCCGCAAAGGGACTGAATGCAGCGAGGAGCTGCCGGGCGAGCGGAGAGGAGCAGCCGGCACTCCGCCACCCACCTCCAGCACTGCCTGCCTGCTTTCCCCCTCGCTCCTCAGCTTGCGCGGCGATCAGCAGATGACGAGCCGGCCGCCAGCCACAGACACACACCCACCGCGGGGGGTAGCGAACGCACCTAAGATGGCGGCGGGTGAGCCCCGCCTCGCGCGGCGGGCAGGGGCGGTGCGGGCGGGTGAGGGTCAGCAGCGGCGGCAGGCAGCGGAGCGAGTGGGGGGTCTCGTCCCGTCCTCTCCAGCAGGTGGGTGGGCGGGCGGCTGTGAGGCGGCGGGACTGATGGGGACACTGTTCTCTCCCCACTCGGCGATTTCAGCCCGTGAAGGAAACGGGAACCGGAGCCGCTGTTGGGCCGCCGAGGGGAGACGGGATTTCTCGTTACACTCGGAAAATGCGAGGGGCAGCGGCGGCCCCAAGCGGTGTGCGCTGCGCTCAGGCGGCGGGAGGTTTTGTCTGTCCGACCAGGGAGCGGGGAGGGCCTGGCCGTGTGGCGGGGACGCGCCAGGGCCGTGGGGGTTATGGCCGTGCTGTGGCCGAGATGGTGTTTGCAGACACAGGCTTCCCCTCACCCCTGTCACCCACCCTCGCTTAGGGGTTTGCTCGTAGTACACTGTCTACACTTTGAAGAGGCAGCTTATTAAACAGGCGGTGCCTGATTTCTCTTATCGAGGTAAAGGAAACATGGTATTTGAAAGGGACTTTAAATATTTTTAAGTAACTTTTTTTCTTTTTTTTAAAAAAATTTAGGTTATCTAAATAAGTCTTAATATGAAGAAAAGCAGAGGCCGGACAGGTCGAAAGAGAAGAAGAAAACACTTGCAGGGTTTTATGGATGGAGGTACTGTCCCTGAAGGTCCTGCTAGATAGTAGAACACCCAGTTGTTTGTCAAGGTGTCATTTGGTGGTGTATATTTGTGAAACACCTTTGTGCTTTGAAAGTAACATTAACAAATGTTAGCTTTTTCTATGCAAATATTCCAGCATTAGTTTACAGTCCCAAGCAGAGCATGGTGAATGTTGTGAGCTCTCTTTTCGGGCTAATGGCAAGTACTACATTATTCTTCAATTCCTTGATCCATGAATATGCTGAGTAACTCCTACAGTGCCCAGGTACCCAGAATGTCATAAGCTAGTTTCTTGCTATTCCATTATGTTATACTGAAATGTCCGAAATGCATTTTTTTCTGACTATACAGTACAATTTTTCAAATTAAATTTTTAAAATAAAATTTCCTTTATTTTCCATGAGAGTGCTGTTTTATAGTATTAATCCCCTCTTTTTTTTATTTTTAGTCAACTGCAGTCACAAGCTGGAATATATTAAACTTAAGAAGTGGCTGAAAGACAGAGGATTTGAAGGCAGTAATTTAAGGCCAGCAGAGTTCTGGGGTAATGCTTGAATTATTTATTGGTAGTATAATTTCTGGTTCTTCTAAGTATGTTAGATTCCTGCTTTAATTTTGAATCATACACCTAGCTGGCATCAGGAAAAAAGCCAGTTACCATTAGTATTTTAAGGCCTTTCATAGAGTCCTGAAAAGTAAAAAGAGAATCAGAGAACAAAGAAATGAGGTATATGTCTGGAACAATACACAATTGGCTTTTATGATTTGTAAGAGGTAATATATGTTCTTTTAGAGCTTTTCCTTGCTGGCCTGTTAATTTATTGCAGCTTATTATAGTCTCCTGTATTTTACATAAATACGTCTATTTCAGCATCCTCTTTGTTTCTGCTTCAGTTACAGGAAGAGGACTGATGACAACAAAAGCTCTTCAGGTTAGTAATGCTGATTCTAATGCAAGAGCTCCTCAGGTTCTTTTGAGATGTAACGACTTTTGCAACAAGCAAAGCTCAAAATTCTAGACAAGGTCTTCACAGTCCCTGTTGCGAAGGTCATTTCTGTCCTAATACCAGCATTTATAGTATTGGCACATCTGTAAGATGATGTCCTATGTACCCTGAGGACTTGTTGGATGAAGACATCCCTGTACTCATTTACGTTTAATATGTAGTCTCATGTTTCAGTTTAAGGAAATCAGTGGTTAACTGAAACCAGAAGTAGCAGGTCCCTTCCCTCCCGTATTCCTTCTCCCTCCGCTTCTGGCTGCCACAGCTTCCTTTGCACTGGATGTAGCAGTCTTCCCCACTTATGTGGTAAGTTGCATCAGGAAGCTGAAATAACAGAAGACTCTCTTTAAAAAAAAAATAGCTTTGCTCCTTGGGCTCTCCCACCTTGATCAGACCAGTGCTGGTACAAAGGGAGGAATGGCATATCAGGGAGGGAGATGAAGGAAAGGGATGGGGCTTTAAGCAGCATTTGGCTTTAGGTTAGATTTGGCACAGAAAGACTGACCTGACTGAAAAGTGCCTGTCAGAAAACAGGCTTGTTGGAGAAGTTTCTTAACTGGTATGAGAACAGCATATCAAATAATAGGGAATCAGACCAAGAATGTTTTGCAAAATAGAGAGTATAGCAAGAGGTAGGAATAAGATGCAGTGGAGAAGTCATGTAAGAGCAGTGTGTGTTTTCATGCTAGCTCAGGGTTAGAGCCAGCAGTTGAGGCTCTAGCCAGAGGCTCAGGTTATCTACAGTACTGGGAGTCTGCAGTAAGTGAAGTGAGAGGTAAACTCAACTGGGCTTGAGTAAGACAGGGAAACTCAGAGGAGGTGTGTGGCAAGGAGAGAGTATTGGCTTGATTCATATCCTCTCCCTGCAGATGTGGACACGTGGCTCAAGCCAGACATGAAAGCTAATTTACTCACACAGCAACTTGGCAAACAAGGTCAGGCTAGATGTGACCTAAAATATTCCTACCCCATACTGCTGTGTTGATAGAAGTTCAGATATTTGTGAGATCTAATCTAAAATATATCTCAGTACAAACAAAGTGGGTGGCCAGGAACCAAACTTTCTGTGAACAGCTAACTTTCTGCAGGTGATGGTTCCTACTGACTGCAGTCATCCTCCTTCCTTGGACTGTGACTGTCTTAAAACCATACCAGTTTCCATCAAGTTCAACATCACATCTCTTTGCTTCCTGATGTTGGCGTTCTCTGGGGAATGCCTCTCTGTTTAGAAATCGTGTAGTACATGAGTAATTTACACTTGACCTTTACTATTGTTTGTGTGTGATGGTTTTTTTTCTTCCTCAAAGGCAGGGGATCTGATTATTTCATTGCCTGAGAAATGCTTACTCACCACAGACACTGTCCTTAGTAGCTGCCTGGGAGAATACATTATGAAGTAAGTAAAAAGTGACACTTTATCGGCAAGCTGGGCTTTCCTGTGTACTGCTCATTAGTAGATTAATCATCTTAAGTGGTGGTAGGGCTTTAAACTGCGTGCCCTAACTTGTATGAGTTTTTCTTGTTGACTTTCATGCATGTGGAATGCTCAGATAAATAAGGTTTGGACACAGAGCATCCCCTTTTAGCTACGCAGAGTTGGAGGGGTGGTACAGACTTGAACTTGGCCTGTCTCTAGAGCTGGCTTGGACCTAAATGCCGATTATGAATGGTTTCTTGGGAATTTGTGAATATGCTTCAGTAGGAGAAGGAGGATAAAATAGGGTTGCAAAGCGGTCACATGAACATGGCCTTTTAGAAAATTCAGAGCAAAGACCTATGCTGGACACCGAACACTTGTTATGTATCCTAAAAAAACTTCACCCCCTCACAAAAAAACCCAACCCAAGAGGTGAGCCTGAGCATTTATAGCCCCTTTGAAATCATCAAAAGGACTCGGAGATGAACTACAAAGAAGTTTAAAATAGAAACTATTTATAACATTTAAAAGAACTAGAAGAGAGATAAAATACTGCTGCATCCATTTCCTGTCTCACCTCTGTGTATCTGCTGTGTTGGTATTTTTATTTTATTTTCTAATAGATGGAAGCCTCCTGTATCTCCTTTGATAGCACTGTGCACATTTTTAATAGCAGAGAAGCATGCTGGTGAGAAGTCTCTGTGGAAGCCGTATCTTGATGTTTTACCCAAGACATACACTTGTCCTGTTTGTTTGGAGCATGATGTAGTAAGCCTTCTTCCTGAACCATTACAAAAGAAGGCTCAGGAGCAGAGAACGACAGTCCATGAGTTGTACATGTCTTCCAAGGCTTTTTTCTCTTCCCTGCAGCCCTTGTTTGCTGAGAACACAGGAACTATTTTTAACTACAATGCTCTAGAGTGGGCTTGGTGCACTATTAATACCAGGACAATATACATGAAACGTTCACAGAAGGAATGTTTTTCTCTTGAGCCAGATGTTTATGCATTGGCACCATATTTAGATTTGCTAAACCACAGTCCAAATGTTCAGGTAAGAAACTAAAAACAGATGACAATTTATTTGTGAATGCACTACCTCAATACAGAATGCATTTAGGTGGGGGATTAGGAGTGTCTGGAGGTCAGTGAGATCTCATAGGGGGTTCATTGTCCACTGAGGACATGAGCAGGCTGAGTACTCATGGTTCTAATATATACCCTGGAGCTTGTTATTTATCCTAAGGCAGTTGAATAAAGATGCTTCAAATGTTTTGGTTTATGTAACAAGGCAAAAGTACAGGGAGAGCCCATAATGGCTGGGTGAGACTTGTTTCTGGGGTAGCTATTGGGAAGAGCCACTTGTAAATATAATGCTACTCTGCTCTCCTGAAAGGCTCAGCTCCTGAGACAAATCTCAAGTTACATGGTCCCTGTATTACCTCACCTCTGTCTGAAGTTCCTGGGCAGCCTTGGGGAAGCGTATAGAGCAGTTCCACTTTATGCCAGGGACTATCCTAGCTCTGTGTTGGCACATAACACAGAGGTGGCCAACTCTGCAGGAAGCCACCTTTATTTGCGGATCTGGGGCCTCTGTAATAAGTCTACAGGGTGGGTGCCACATCCTGTGGCAAGGTTTTGATGTTCTTCTTTATACTAGTGTTTATAGAGTAATCCTGTTTTGGAATCATCCAAAGGGTTGCCTTTTCAGACATCTGTAACGCTATCTGTTTTGCTCCAGTGTTAGAGAAGTGTTCAATACTCTTGGGTTTTAATATTCCAGATCTAATTCCTTTTTCATCCTGTCTTACTACCAAGAGTAAAACCTTTTATTTTTAACTTCTCAAAGGTAAAGGCTGCATTTAATGAGCAGACAAGAAGCTATGAAATTTGGACAAATTCACAGTGCAAAAAATACGAAGAAGTGTTTATCTGCTATGGGCCTCATGATAATCAGCGACTGCTGCTAGAATATGGATTTGTTGCCATTGATAACCCTCACAGCAGTGTTTATGTCTCAGCAGGTTGGATTTATAGATTGTCTTGACATTGAAAAGTACAATAGTAGAGTACAATGCTGTCTGTCTTCAACAGGAGATGATGGTAAAAAGGGATAACTAAAGGATAGTGAAGAAGTTCACGCACTTGCTTATATATATATATATATATATGTACACACAGTGCACAGTATGCACAGTGCTTATTAAGGCATTATGGTTTTTTTCTTAGTACCATCAAAATATTTCTATGTATTTCAGAGAAATAGAATAGAGTTTGATGCCGTTTTGAACTGCATAGAATTTAAGGATTGGAGTTTTAAAATTAGATTGTACCATTGGCTTCAGGATTTAAGTGCTGATCCCTACAAACTGAAGTTGCTGAGAGTGGTTCATAACTTCAGCTTGAGTCTGAATTTCCATTATAAGGATATCGTTGTGGAGATTGCTGATAGCTTTAAAGAAGTACATTTTTGATTATGTTAAATTTCACCAAAATGTAGCAGGTTTTAGTCTTTGTTCTGTAACTACTTGAAAAATATGGTTGAAATGTAATTTCAGAATGGATAATTGTGGTTTCTTCTACACACCATTTATTTAAATATCTAAAATTTGGTTTTGTGCAGATATTCTCCTCCAATATTTTCCACCACTGGACAAGCAGAGAAATGCAAAACTTTCCATACTAAAGGATCATGATTTCTTGGAGTGGGTATCATAAGTTTTTTGCTTCCCTGTTAGCTTTCTTTTCAGTTTTCTGGGAGTAAAATTTTCCTTCTAATATCAAAATTCAGCATAAAAGAATTAATTTTTTTTTTAACAAACTAATTTGCTTGCTGTTTGTGAGAGAATATAGAAATGTTAAGCACCAATATTAGAGCTTGAGATAGGTTTCAAGGTCCAGGCTGTCTCCTAGTTGTAGATAACATCAGAGTAAGGGGAGTCAAGGAGTCCTCTAGTTCCAAAGACCAGATCTTCCCTTGTTGACGCTTGTCAGGAAGAAAGCTATCATGTTGTAAAACATCACCTCTACTTTCTGCTTCTCACCACTTCTGACTTTTTAGAAACCTGACCTTTGGATGGGATGGGCCATCTTGGAGACTCCTCACAGCCCTTAAGTTGTTAAGTCTTGGAGCAGATGAATTGTAAGTTTCAGTACTTTATTTAATATTTAGCCAAGGTGCATGTGCCATTTTCCTTTATTTGCCCTTTGCTGGCTGTGTGTAAGATACTGGGGCAGTTGTTTTGGATCTCCTATGTCTATCTCATTGACTCCAGGTGAGAATTTAAAGAAGAAAGGCAGAGAACACTGTGTAATGTAAAGTCATTGCACATTTGCTGCTTTGGTCTTTTGCTTTCTTGTATGAAACAGTAGACACACCCCATTGCTTTCCCTTTCTATTTTGAGAACCAGATATTACTTTAAGGTTCAGAGTCCAGGCCTTTTTCCTGTCGGTTTGATGAGACTTTTAAATGCTACTGACTGCTTGATTTATTTAAAGCATGTGTCCCACCGGCTGCTTCTGAAATTTTAGGGCAAATAAGTCACTGAAATTAATCTCTGGTGACTGCCAGCGCAGTTTTGATCATTTGTTCTAAATGGCAAATTTGCCTTAAACAGCATTAATAGAAAATGGTTACCTGGGCTTTGCTTGTAGTAGTAAATAAATAAATAAAAAATTCTGTTGTTTGAAGCTGTTAATTCCTTGAAGATTCGTTGCTGAGTGGAATAAGTTGATTAGAAGAACTAAAAATCAATCCCTGTGGTACTGTTTTCAAGCCCATGAAATATGTCAGTATGTGAGGTGAAGCTTAGCAGAAGCCACACTAATAAGTTCTGAGTAAATAGCTTTTACTCTTCACTGGTGCTGCTGTAGTTGGTGGCAGCATGGCAGAGTAGTATAGACCAGAAGCATTGGTCTAAGTGCAGACTGTGGCTTTGGCTGAAAGGGTGGGGATAGAGGACTGGAAGTGCTCCAGACCATTAAATCTCTCTTCTCTTTTGCTTGCCTTATCAGTCTCATATCTGAATGCTGCATGCCTTTTTCATATGTGCTGACCCTACTTGTCTTATGCCAATGATATTATTCTTAGCATAACCATAAGTTTATCATTGAGTTGGGCAATACAGCAAATGATTGTGTGTTGTTCGAACTTTTTTGTTCTAGTACTTGCTGGAGGAGAACGCTGCTTGGTGATGTAATTTCAGCCAGAAATGAACAGCAGGCTTTGAATATAACGGCAAAAATATGTCATTTTTTAATAGAGGAGACACAACATGTCCTTCTCCAGGTAACTTGACTGGAAGAACAAGGTAGCCAAAATTCCTTTCTCTCCTAGCATAAATGTACAGCAGTGTAATTTTCTCAGCTGAGAACAGGGTGAGGGCAGGAACTGAAGTGGTGTAGGATTTGTTTCCAGAGTAACTGAGCACTGAATTGCTCAGCAGAATTTGTGGCAAAGGAAGGAACCATGTAACAAAGCTTTTACAAAGCCCTGTAAACAAGTGAAAAATGTTCAACCTTTCTGTGCCTGCAGTATCAATGTATTTGTTGATGTCACCTCTTAAAAGAAAATGCAGGCTGGTATGAGGTGGGCACATAAGATGTTGCAGACCTACCCCAAGTGCCTTGTTAATGAAAGTGAGTGCTGTGTCATTAAAGCCAGTCAAGCCAGTGAACTACCCACCTCAGCCAGTCTCCTGTGAGGGAGGTCTGTGCTCTTAGAAAAACAATCTCTCCTTCCTATCTGAATTTAGGCAGACAACGTGTGTGCATAATGTCAGGTTGGATAGCTATCATGGAAAAGGAGTATTAAAACCACACTTTTGCAAAGAAACACATACAGAGTATGTGCACAGAGTATGAGGTGAATCTGGTCTTGAGCAACATCTTGAGGATAGTATGGACTTAAGGAGCCTGATATCAGATAAACATTTCCCTTCCTCTCCTTGTTTTTGATCTGCTTCCTATCCGTGTGATGTTTTTTTTCCTTTTTTTCCCTTTTGTTTACCTTTTTTTTTTCTTTTCTTTTACTATTACAGTTTCTCTTGTGGAAGATTAAAAAAAGTACTATTTTGACATAGTTCATGGAATCTCTACCACAGATGAGCTTTCAACACATTTTATGTTCATGTCTTATATTAAATTATATGAATTTTTAGTAATTTCATCTCATTTGTTTAAACTTCAGATTTCCCAGTTGAAAAGAAACAAAGAGAACCTCAAAAACCACCTGGCTTTGGTAGAAGCACTACGCTTGGAAGATCTGAAGATACTACAAAAATCAGCTGAGATTCTTTGCAGCTTGAATATGGCAACAGCTTGACCCGTCTGGAGCTGATACCTGTGGCTGATTTGATCTCATTTGCCATGGTTGTGCCCTGCTGAACTCTTTGGTGGACCTGAGCAGCAGAGAATAATGTAAAAAGTCATCAGAATATGACTAGTTTTGTTCACAGGGTCACATAGGACTCAGAGTCTCATTTAGTTCTTTGCTGACTTTCTTCAGTAATATGAAAGGTTAGCCCAAATGGTAAAAGAGGAGAAGGTGGCTTTCATCCCATCTCATCCAAGTCATGGCTGCTGCGAGCAAAACAGTTTCTAGGGTAATTTGAGCAGCCCCGGGACTGTGGGCTCCAGCAGTCCTAGACTTTACAGCTGCTCATGTGGCTCATGCATGGATCGAAGGGTCAAGCAGATGCTCCTCAGCGTGTATTTGAGCTCTGGCACTTGACAGAGAGGAAGAGGACAGAGCCACTTATATTTGCCCTGTATGGATCCCTTACTTTTTCCCTCAGATCTGTACACATCCCCAAGACTTAGCACTTCATCAGTGCCTGTTCATTGCTGGACAATAGATGCAGACTAGATCGTAGATCAATTCTATTGTGACCAACTCCAAGTCATTCCCTTTATAGTTTCAGCCCAAGTATTTCTTGATCATAAGGAAGTGTGAATTTCCCTCTTTACTCTCAAAGCTCCCTCCAGTCTCACTAGTTCCTGTTCTGACTCCTCCTGCTGGGAATGAGAACTGAAAGGATCTATCACTTTGAACTCTGTGTCTCTTTTGGAAGACCACCCAGGCAATTTGTTCTGTTTCCGTTCAATTCTGATGATCACATTGAGAAATGTTCCTGCCCTGTCTACAAGGGGGTATTCTCATGAGTTGCCTTTCAGTATTTGTTCTATATGTAGTTTAGAGAAAAGAGAGACTTCTTCAAAGGGCATGTCAGGGAAGGACCCTTATTTAAGCTGTATAAACTTCATTTATAATTGTGATTGTGTTGTGATTATTTTCCATTTTGTGGGGAATGACATTTCACAGAGTTTTTTGTTACTATTTGTTAGCATTTTTTAAGAACTGTGTTTTTAAAGACTGTTTATTTTTGTAAATATATGGCTTCATTTTCTACAAACTTCTCTATTTTTGAAATAAATGGAATTCTATACAGCAATAAAGGCATTCTAGCTGGTGATATAATTTAAAGGAAAAAAAATGCAACAAGTGAAAACTGTTAAGTATTCAAGCTTAAATGCACTTTCAGACTTTCTTTGGTACCTTGTGAACAAGAAAGTTATTGTGTAAACTTGCTTGGATTTGAGGATTCCAGGGGTTTTTCCTTCTTTTTTCTGTTTTGGTCTGTTTGGTACAGGATATGTTTTGATACTTGAAGCTCTGAGAAGAGCATTTCCTTCTAGAAGGATAAGTTGGTTTAAGTTCAAAGACTGGGGGAACTGAGAAGTGTAACTTGTTTGGTGATACTCGGTTTCCAGAAACAAAAGTCCTGTCTTCATAATCTCTTCCTAGGATTAGGAAATTCTGAAAATAAACTATTTTCTGCCTTGTTTACTCTAATGCACTGAGACTCTCTTGTACTCTCAGGCATTCTGTTTTGTTCATATAGAGATGCTGACAGTGTGTGATTACTGTACATTTCATAGAATCATAGAATGGTTTGGGTTGGAAGGGACCTTTCAAGGTCATATAGTCCAATCCCCTTGCAGTAAGCAGGGACATCAACCAGACCAAGTTGCTACAGGCCCTGCTAAAAAGTTCGTCCTCAGCTTTCTTATAGGCCCCCTTTCACACACACGCAGAATCACAGAATGTTAGGGATTGGAAGGGACCTCGAAAGACTTTAGATAGGGAAAGGCCACAACAAGGTCTCCCTGGATCCTTCTCCAGGCTGAACAATCCCAACTCTCGCAGCCTTTCCTCATAGGAGAGGTATCCATCCCTCTGATCATTTTTGTGGCCCTCCTCTGGACCTGTTCCAGCAGGTCTGTGTCTTTCCTGTGCTGAGAACTCCAGAACTGGACACAGTACTCCAGGTGGGGTCTCACAAGAGCGGAGTAGAGGGGCAGAATCACCTCCCTCAGCCTGCTGGCCACGCTTCTCTTGATGCAGCTCAGGGTATAGTTGGCTTTCTGGGCTGTGAACACACATTGTCAGCTCATGTCCAGCTTTTTCATCCACCAGTACCCTCAAGTCCTTCTCCACAGGCCTAGTCTCAATTTCTTCATCCCCAAGACTGTATTGATACCAGGGATTGTCCTGACCTTGGTGCAGGACTTTACACTTGGCCTTGTTGAACCTCATGAGGTTCTCACAGGCTCACTTTTTCACCTTGTCCAAGTCCCTCTGGATGGCATCCCGTCCCTCAGGCATGTCAGTTACACCACTCAGCTTGGTATTGTCTGCAAACTTGCTGAGAGTGCAGTTTGCAAATTTGCAAGTTTGCTGTTTTTTCACAACAGAGAGTAAACAAGTTGGGAGAGGAACTGAAGTGTTTTCTGGAGCTAAAAGTGCATTTATTACATCCTTTGGGTCAACTTAATTTTGTATTTGCCTAAACTGTGGTTTTAACCCCTGAAAGTCACTTGGCACCATATTTTATACTCTGGCCAGTCCCATTCTGAAGTACCTCCTAGGATGAGATGATTGTCTGGATTTGGAGTGCAATCTCTGCTAATCTTACCGAGGGCAATTCTCATCAGCTCTCACAAGGGTCCTTCTGTACCGCTGAACCTGGCTACAGCAGAGATAGTGGAGCTGAGACCCTGACCCTGTGACTGTTACCCATTCGTTTTGATTAGGTCTGCAAAAGGGTCTGCAGAAGTCATGGGTGACATAAGGAGGGTGGGTGGTGACTGAGCATTCACAGTGCAAGCCCCTGTGTAATTCAGAGTTTCAGAGGAAGTTTGAAGAAGTCGGATTCAAAACAGTGTGGTAACAAATCTGCTGAGGTTAATAAGGAATATGGATAAAAAAGTTGACCTAGGTGCAGAGCATGTATACATGGAAGACAATTACCAGCCAAACAACTTTGGTTTTATGTAGTCCCTTGATTGCAAAATACTTGAAGGTTGGGAGGTTATTGATGGTATGTATTGTATATGCTTGAGCTGTGCTTGCTGCTTTAAGGTGTTGGTGGACACTGGGAAACAGGGTACTGGGCTGGAGGAAACCTTGCTTTGAACATGTCTTGCACTTTTGATGATTACAGTTGAACTGCTTGACCTCTCGCTTTTAATAAAAGCTTTTTACTTTTCTAAGAGCAGATGTGTTTCTCATTTTATAATTTTATAACAAGATGATAGCATAGTTAAAGAAGATAAGGATGTTTGTTGGGTTTTTATTTTCCTTTTTTTTTTTCTTTTTCCCCTGGAGATGGTTATTTTAAGAACAACTTCTGTATGATGTGTCTTGCAAGATGGATACTAGTTTGGCAGAAGTTTATTTACTTCAGAATTGCACTATAGACTACACATTTATACCAGGTGGTTTGAATATGAGCTCTACTTCTGTAACTCCTACTCTCCCTCCTGGGAGTACAGGAAGGGGATCTGGCAGCGCAGGAGAGCAGGCAGGCTGAATTGCTTGTCTGTCTCTTGCATGTAAGCACAGCAGTAAGCCCCCAGCTTTGCCTTAAGCACTGTAGCAAGTGTTCTGAATAGAGCCGTGTGTGTTTAATGTCAGAGGCAAAATCCTGCCTGAATAAACTATGGAATTGGGACTATTGCTTTTGTAACACACATCAATAGCAATGGATTTTCGAGAGCAATAAACCAGTGTAACACAGGTCATGATTCAGCATTTATGTATATTATGCCTAGACAGCAAAAGCTTAAATTCTTTTCTGAATCAAACCTAAACTATGTGCAAGACAGGGCATCCTAAGATGGGCTAAGAGCTAGGGTGCCTGAAGTAGTAACTGCACTGGGAGTGCTCTCCTGCTGTCTTACAGAACACTAAATCAAGTTTTCAGAGTGAAGATACTCTCAGCCTCTTCTGTAAGTAAAGCCCTTTTGAGCTGCAAACATCTTAATCACTTGGCTTTAGTGATGTGCTGTTAACATGTGGCTCTGGGTCTCTGTTAGTCTAAGAAGGGATTTAGCCATGATCTTAGTGTGGAAAGACTGAATTTCCCTCTTTGTGTAAATTTCCTTTCAGATCATATCTGCAAATCTTAGCAATGGTAGCAATAAACCCCAGCTTTTTACCATTAGCAATACAAACCTTGTATAGAGCATGGCAGTGAGCTAGATTTTCTTCCTGCTTGTGCGGCATTACTCCGAGCTAAAGTAGGACTGCGGTGAAGACATGGGGTTTGGGTGGGTGTAACAAGGGAAGCTTTATTTCTTGTTATAAGAGACAGAAATAGTACAGCTTGATTTTTTTTTTTCTTTTTTGAGAGGAGGGAGTTGATTTAGTGCAGTCTGAAGTCACTGAAAAATGATAAACATGAAACCTCGTGATGGTGTCTTTCCTGTGTCAATTTATGTAAATATGGCATAGATTTTCTTTGATCTTCTCCAGAGAGTGGCTTCTAGTTTACAGTTTTCTTCAGCTGTAATGTGTGGAGATAATCCATCATTGCTAAGTGCCTTTAGACCTGTCTGTTTCAGGACAAGATAAGGGAGTATCAACTCTCATACCCCAATAATTAAAGCTTTTAGGTACACTATGAAAACATTTAAAAAATTACATTCCCAAAGAAAGAGCTTTTAAAAATTATGTCTCCCAGAGTATATAGCCCCTCCCCACCTAGAAGGTAAAGAATACCCCTTCAAAAATGCCACACTTTGGCATAATTTGAAGTGTTTGTTTGCACTCAGTGCATCTGTGATGACAGAGATGAACTCTAGGACAGAGGGAAATTGTCTCACGAGAAATTAATGGGTTTCTTTACACAATAAATATGAACTAAAGTTGTTAAAAGTTTTACAATCTTTCCCTCAGTTTGGACTAGCAATTGGTTTTGAACCATGTGAAATTCATTATTTTTATCATTTCAACACAAAAGCAGGGAAATCACAGCTCAGTGACTAAACTCAACTAGAAGAACTTGATTTTATTCCTATCTGTAGCAAAGCTTAGATGGCATCAGTCTGCTGCAGGTTGGAGTGACAAGAAAAAAAAAGCCATTTCCAATTCATTCTACTGAATGTTTTAGTGGATACCTATGATTCCAGCATTAGGTTTTAGAAAGCACTGCAATGAGCTATATTCAGTGGAAAAGCAAAGATATTCCATGAACCTTGAACTGAACTGCGTAGTGTAAAACTAATGCAATCTCTGTTTTGTCCACTAGATGATGCAGCTGTACTATGGAGAAATAAGAAATTACAGTGTATCCACAGGCAATTGTGATCCTATTTACTGTATTATATTTTTAATAGTAATTTAATGATACACCATGGTTGATATTAGATAAATAGTTGAAAATGTAGTTTTCTTTCTGCTAGTTTCAAGTGAAACGTGAGGTTTTGTAATCTTTTACCTTCTCTCAGTTTTAATTATATTTTAACATCGTTGGGATTGCTCCTCTCTCAAGTTGAATTATGTTGTTCTCTGAAACTATCACCTGAGACATAACTAATGGTTCAAATAGTCCTTGTTATTATAACTTAACCCTATGCAATGGAGAACTGTCTGCTCATGGTTTTTATTTTTTCAGAGATTAGGGGCCAAAGTCATCATTTGCACAGGTCTCTTTCAGTAATGTCCTTTGATGTGACAGAACTCTGAAACATTTCCTCTGTGTAAGGTGATTTTGTGTCGGTTCTCCAGTGTCCAGTAGTAATAAGCTGATGTTTGACCCTTTCCTTCGCTGGGAATTACTTCACTGCCCTTTTTCATGTCTGCTTACTGTTTTTGACGTGCGCTTGTTGCCTTGCTCACTTTCCCAGGGGCTTCTGAAATAGTCAGTGTGGGTCTACTCTGCATGTCCTTAGTGTCCCTTCAGATTGTCCTAGTTGCCCTATAGCTAAAAAGAAGAGAAGTGGAGGGATCTGCTGCTTGCAAAGCTACTGTTTTTGCCTGAAGACCTCTCTCCTCTTCCTTGGCTCTTTCTTGCCGCCTCCAGTGCTGGACCATACTGTGATATAGCAGTCTTGACAGCATTGAAGTGGATTGGGCTCTAGTACCACCCTGTGCATGGCAGGAGGCAGGTATTTGCAGTGCACTTTTTATGCAAGAATATTTCTCCTCTTTACATACACCTGTACTTGCTCTAAGTCTGGTAGGGCCAGCTGTGTCCAGTGCTTTACGTTTCTGCCAGGATGCCAGAGCTGGGCTGAAGAAATTGTCAGAGGAGCACTGTATCCCTTGCAGATACATCCAACAGGCACTGGATGCGCTATTTTAGTAGCTCCCTCCTGCTGGGGCTGCTCTGGAAGGAGCTGGCAGTGGCAGTTTGTCTCTCTTGACCCTTGTCAGGCAATGACGACTATGGAGAAGACAGAGGGACATTCTCAGCATGAGGCTGGTGCCATGCCTGTCTGTACCACCCTGCCTGGGCCAGTATCCAAAGCCTGTATCTCTATCTGTAAGAACCAGCCATCTTTGCAGCAAGAAAGTGGAGTGAATTTGTGTATCGTTCCAACCAGATGAACTCTGCATTGAAAGAGATGCTTTAGTGTGGTTGGGCTGGCCTACAGAGGATGTTGTTGAGAGACCAGAAGGGATGATGCCATCCCAAGATGGCTCATGCTGCTCTGAACTGTTTCTGATGAGTACTTAGATGCAGGGCTATCCAGTCCCTGGCTCAGGAGTGAGAAAACACTGTGTAGCTCATGGGAGACTCCTAAAGGCCTGCTAGGAGTGCAGTGTGGGCTAGGCTGCGGAGGTGGAAGGGGAAGGGTGGGCTAGGACAGGAGAGGCAGAATGGTTCTGCTGGAGAGAGGATGTTTTGTACACTGATAAAGAGCATAGGCTTCTGTTTGGCTTTTCTCTGCCTCTGAGTTCATGTAGATAACTAAACAGTCCTGCACATGCAGTGCCTCCCACCATCATTCAGTGGTGGGATTTCTCTGCTGTCTGGGACAGGAGTTGGAGGATGTGAGCTGCCCTGGCTGGGACACTTTTGGTTATGGAACTGTCTAGTGAGATGGGGAATATTTATTGGAGGAAATAGAAAGCAATGAGCAGTCCCCAAATTTCCTCTGGCATTTCAAATGGGGTGCTCTCATGATGACTCTGTTGAATACGCTCCAAGGCTAAGATGATGTGGATGGTCAGAGAGCTGGGCTTTGAGCATATAGCCCATAGCATTCACAAAAGCAACATAGGTGTGGCCTTTGAGACTGCTCTTTTATATCACATTTGATAGAAATTGGCTAATGTGTTCAGAAAATATGTGAGAGAGGAAGGAGAAAGTAGTGTGTTAAGGTGTAGAGAGATTTGTTTTCCCATGCATCCAGGCTAAAATCAAAATAGAAAATTGGAAATTTTGAACACAACCTTGAGCATATCTATGCTAGAGACAATGGCAATGATGGGTGCTTGTACTCCTCCAGAGAAATCCTTTCCTATGGGAATGACCATTCCCTTTTTAGATACAGTTAAGAGAACCACATATGCTTGGCACAAGTGCTGAGGAGCACGTCAGACCAGTCTGGTCTGAACATTAGGAGACTTAACATTGTCTCTGTCCCTGGCTGCTTCCAGCAAAAACTGAAAAATCAGTTCATCCCATGTCTATTCTTTTGCTGATTTAATTCCACTTGGCTCAAATGGAGTTACACCGCACCTTTCATATCTGGCCTCAGGGTGTCATTAGGCATAGTTGTGGTTCAAAGCTTACTGACAGAAATCAATTGGTTTATGTGGGTTCAAGCTCCTTTCCTCTCCTCTCCTCTCCTTTCCTTTCCTTTCCTTTCCTTTCCTTTCCTTTCCTTTCCTTTCCTTTCCTTTCCTTTCCTTTCCTTTCCTTTCCTTTCCTTTCCTTTCCTTTCCTTTCCTTTCCTTTCCTTTCCTTTCCTTTCCTTTCCTTTCCTTTCCTTTCCTTTCCTTTCCTTTCCTTTCCTTTCCTTTCCTTTTTCCTCAAGAAAATAACAAAATGCATTGCAATTATCAGGGAGTTACTACTGCCTGGTAGGAGGATAAGAGAGTGTGAATCCTCTTCCAGCCTACTCTTTGCACTGGAAGCACCAGGGTGTAGGCTGAACTCTTGTAGCTGGGGAAAGCTGAATGTGTGTGTGGGAGGGAGGTCAAATTCCTCTCTGTGCAGTGTGGCTGGATGGGGTAAGAGGTGGCCAGGCATGGTGCTACTCAGTCTGGCAGCAGGCATATATCCCGACCTTGGCTGTTTTGGGGTGTGTTATGTTGAAGTCGTGATTGGGCTAATGTTCTGCAGTTTGGGTGGAGATCTCATGGTCACAGGGCTTGCACCACTTCAACCTACTCACTCTTCAGGCAGCTCTTAATCTCAAGTGCAAGCACAGAGGCAAAGCCACAGAGGAACAGCACCTGGCACAGCTGAAGTGCTGTGGTTAGGCTGCCATATGCCAGATCTTTTACTGAAAAGAGTGCTGTTTATGTGGAAAAAGCAGAATTTGGTTCTTACTCTGGGACTTCCAGAAGCCAGAGCTCCTTCAGCACAGCAGTGACTGTAGTGTGCCTGAACAGCCACCAGCTATGCAGTTGAGCAGCACAGCAAAGTCTTTATGCCCAAGAAGGCTTGAACATGCTGGCCTTAATGTGAGAGTGCCAGGCAATTGATCTACATTGATTGATCTAATTGATACACATCACCTGTGTGTGCTCTGGCCACCTCAGCATCATAAATAAAGACACATGTCCACAATAAAGCCACCACATTCATGCCTGTGGGACTTGCTAGCAAGTGAATCCCTGGTTTATGCCTCCCTGAGAGTAATCAGGGAGCCTGAGGCAGGAGTCCTTTCCTGAAGTCTGAAGGAAAACACCCTGCTGAAGTTTTAAGCTGTAACATCAAAAGTAGGTGGAAACACATATTACAGCATTAGCTATTTTTATTAATTTTATTATTATTTAATTAATAAATTTCTTAAAATTGGAAGAATCGCTTGATGAGGATAAACACCTCCTCTCACCTTAAAAAAAAAAAAAAAAGAGAAGCAGCAGTAGAAAAACAATGGGTTAAACATTCCTAATTTCAAAATAATTCTTTTTTTTAAAGAAAAAAATGCAGACAATTATTAAACAAAGAAGCCTTAGACCATTACAAAATGAAACGGCCTGAAAAATGTTTTTAATGTACCCACATTCTCTGGATTGTCCCCCTGCTTTCCCCACTGGTTCAAGATAAAAGTAAGATTTGAATCTAAACGAATAACAAGATGCAACTGTTGAATGTCAAGTAGGGGAGAAAATGTGAGCAGTACTTGGATAATTCAGAAAACAGCTGCTGCAGCTATGCAGTGTTGTACTAGTTAGAAAAGATGCTACTTCCCTTGGGAGGAAGAGGGGAATTTCTGGTAACTTGGTGTCCTCGGGCAACAGGCAACATGGCTGTGATGCTGGGTGAGCCCAGGTAGGCAGAGATTGTTACTGGGATACCTCTGAGGGTTTGGGCTTTGGGGTCTCTACCCATGCTCCCTTCCTCCTAGACGCTTGCCTGCCTCTGCTGGGATGTAGAGTTAGACGGTGAGGCAAGCAGATAATGTGATACAAGGACCTGAGACAAATACTCTTGACAGTCTTAGGTAGTAAATGTCGAGCTAAATGGACCACAATCCTGTGTTTAAAAGGAGAAAAGGTCAAAAGAGGACTAATAGTTGGTTATTTAAATCATTCTTTAAGCAGGTCTTCCAGTCATATAGCTTGAGCTATTTTTACCTGTCTTAATGGTCTCCATGACTGATAAATGTTTTAAAAAATATGTTATATGCTGGTTGTTACTGGTTGCAGGTTGCAGCTTATATGTAAATCAAGTGCCACTGACAGAAAGCTCCACTGCATGTCCTCTTTGCACTCTGACCACTTCAATATGAGAGAATCATTCTCTCCATTAGTGCACTTATATTATGAAGAATGATGTGGAACAGAGGTACTAGCAACTCTCCCTTTGTTTATAGCTAGAAAATATCTGACTGCTTAAAAGAACATGAAAACGAGTTTTGTCTTCCTTTGCTATTACTGTCAAACAAACTTCACCTCTGCGCTCAACATCACATGGAATTTGTCACTGGCAGGAAGCGTAAACCCTACCTTGTGAATATATAACTTACAGTCACTTCAGAGGGAGAAAAAAAATCCTTTCATCATGTTCAGTTTTCTTCACTGTTTTATTTCACTTAAAACATCACTCACTACCAAATGGTATTTGTCAGTAGTAATTGGCAAATGCTGGAGGCGGTTTTCAAGGCTGTCTGAATGGAAAATCTCAAAGCAGTTGTCTGCACTGAAAGAAAATATTACATTTGATCTTTTTATGATTCTCACAGACATGATGTATGTCTGCATTCCTTAGCCTGAAGAATTCTTGGTGTTTGGGTTTCTCTTCCTTTAAATGACAGGAAGTAACACTTCACTCTTATTTTGCAGTATTGTCTGAGAATTAACCACAACATAATGATAATGTACATTTTTTTATGCTTTACAGAGATTCATTTTTATTATCCATTTATTGTGGTTTTGCTTGTTGGCAAGATTCAGATCCTCTGAATGATAACTGTGGCTATTGCATTTCATCTGCATTTCTATTTAGATGTGTATTTCTCCTGATGTCTTCTTTCTAAATCGTGTCTCTCTCAAAGATTGCCTTGCATTAAATCAGCTTTCCCTAATGCAATCGTACAAATGTATTATTGCTCTTGCCACTTCTGCCCCTGCATTTTTTGGTCATCAAGACAAAAGATCGATAGCGTGTTACCTTAACACTGTGGTTCAAGTCTGCAAAGCTGGGATGTTCCTTGGATGCCAAGTAAAACATAATGCCCGGGAGTGGAGGACACAAAAGCAGGTGAAGAGTAAATCTCGGAGCCCCTGATAGCCTCAAACACTGCTTAATAAAACCACTGCTGGGCGCTTCAGCATTTTAAAACCTAATGACATGTAAAGTATAACTGATTCCCATCTTTTAATAGTTTTAACTTCAGTTTTATCTATAACAAAATGTCCATTGAGGGGTTCTTTTACCTCCAGTGTTGGTGATAGGTAATTACGCAGCATGTTAATGGCCTGGTAGCATAGATCAGGCATGCATCGCTAATGCCCTGGCCTAGTGATTCCCAAGTGTCTGAAATCCCAACGTGATGCCTGAGCTCCCTCAGCACTGGTGCAAAGCCCTGAGGGCAGCAGTTCTCTGCAATAAATGAGACCTCTTCTAGCCACCTGAAGCACAGCAATGACTTGGTGGTACCATGATGTTCTCAACAAAAAAGCAAAAAAAGACAAGGGAGCTTGTGGCTTTCCGTGGGATGCTGCTCCAGTGGAGGATGGATGCCTGGCTCCTTTCAGCTGCTCCAAGCCCTCTGTGCCCTGGCACCCCACGGGGATTACTTCTCCTTTCTTCCTGTGATGAGGCACTGCAGGGCTGGCCTCTGCCGTCAAGGTCTGCATGACAGGCAAAACTCTTCTCTTCTGCCATCTCCCACTGGCTGCTGGACCAGAGGAAATTAGCACTGCTTGGAGGTCTTTCTAGAAAAGGCAGAATTGCTGAAAGCTTCTTCAGAGAGCGTCTTCACTGTTACCTAAGGGCCTGACACCTGCCTCTCCCTGCCATCATAAGTCTGGCCTGAAAATGCCAAGATTAAATGGAAAAAAAAGTGCTGATTTTTGGTAGTGTATTACTTGCCTTCTGGTTTCCAACTGTACTAAACTCCTATTTTCTTTACAATAATCAGAAGAATCAAAGAATGATTTTTTCCATGCAAGCTAGAAGCTTGATTCGGCAAACAGAGACCTTGAGCTCTGCAACGAAGAGAGGCTGCAGGCGGCTCTGAGGTGTGGCATCTTGGTTACATCACCATAAACAAATGAAATACTAAAATCCTGGCTATCTCCTGCGAGGAAATTGTGCTGTGGGGCTTGGTTTGCTACAGTTAAACAAAATGCTGTCATTCATACAGATGATGCTCAGAGAAACAGTGTTCATAGTGAGGTGGGTGTGTGTGCATGATATATACACACCCTCTGAAACACAGTGAAATCCCATGGGAGAGAAATGACAGCTTATTTGCAAACAATGCTGTGTTTGTTTTAATTTTTACCAGAAACAAATGAAGTTATTTTTTCTCCATGAAGCGTTGTGGGTTTCGCACTGAGTCATTGTGGTACTGTTGGCCAGGGGAGGTCAGATAAGGCTTATGTCCCCCTAAGTGTGGGAAAAGGAGGTTTGTTAATTTTGCTTCCTATGGAATAACTTGGGTTTAGTGCAGTGTATTACTTGGTGTTTTCTCTCTCTCGTTCGGCTGTGATGAGGGCTCACTCCCTTCTGTGCGTAGGGGTGTGCTCCTGCTCTCGTTGGTCAAAATTCAATAAAAAATACCAATTTTTTTGCCACCTGGGACTTGACCTATTTGGCCACATCTGCTATGGCTCTGATGATTGTCACTTTTCCACAGTTCCCAAATTAATACCATGTCAGAGATTCCTAAGCCAACAGCACAATTAGTTAACAAGACTATGCAAGATTGTGAGCAAAATTAAAAACAAGCTCCGACAGTCTTCTATCCCCAGAAGTTTTGTGGGCCTTGTTTAATTATTATCCACAGGCAGTTTCTGTTGTCTTCTTGTAAATCTTATGTGAGAGTATTTAGGAATATTTTGCTTTATTTCTGTCACCCATCAGCAGAACAATAAATGCACAAAGAACATCTTTTTTTTCTCTCTGCTGTTGACACGTGGAGCCAAGAACTTGGGAATGTGCGTGAGGAATGATCAGTCTTTTACAAAAAAGTGCCAGTCAAACATTTTGACCAGAGAAGGTAGTCGTTAGAAGTAGTTTTTTCTTTAAGTCATTCACTGTAATTTGTACATATTTTAGAGTTTACAAATTCTACAAATGCATATTTGTACTTGCTTTAATAATTCCTAATACATTTTAATAGGTAAAATATATTTTTTAATCATTAAATATGTGTAATTCTAAGATTATTTTAAAGTCTGCTTCCAAATGTTCATTTCCCTATCACAATGCATACAACTGAACTCAAATTAAAATATTTTATTGATTAAATTAATAATCTCAGTGCCCCTGCCAGATAATATATGTCCATGTTCTGCAGAGTAATTTCCGTGTGGGCCAAGAAGATCTGCAGAAAATAATCAAGGACAAAGGAGGTAGAGGTAGGGAGTGCTTCTTCCCTTCCTAAAACAGTTTGTTTATGGTCAGAATAAGCAAAAAGAATTTGCATCTGCCAAATGTGCACTGTTTCTGACTGGTTTTAAGGTTAAATAAATGAATCAAAGTCTTTCTTGCTGAATTCATGCCAACTAGAACTGGCTGGCAGTTCAAACTATTGGGCATTAAATTCCATTCTATGCAACATAGCTGTTCTTCCACCTACTCCCTAACACCAGGTATCTGAATAGGAACTAGGAGATGCACAGGTCATATTTAGTCCCTTTCTTCAGGAATAGATCCACTCTGTTGCACATTTTTTACCTTGGTTGAGACACTTTGAAGTCAATGGGACATTTAAATTGTGAATTTGACTGCCTTCAGGATACTGGTATCACCTTGTGACTGTTGGGTTGTGGTATATGAAAATACTGGTTCAGTGCTCAGCAGTGGTCAGAAAGGCAAATAGACTATTAGAGATTACTGGGAAACGGACAGGGAATGAACACAGCATTTTTCAGCCTCTGTATGACTCATGTCTATACCTCCTTTAGATAAGAATAATATAGCATAATATAGTATAATGTAGTGCAATATAATATAAATTATATAACACATGCTTCTTTGATATCACTTCTTGAATACAGCAAATATAGCAATAATAGAGAGAAGAGCAGAAACTGAAACGATCCTTGCAGAAAGTAAGTTGAACATACCAGTTTTCATAAGTTTGGGAAAACAGACAAATGGGGTAGGAAAGGGTTATGATAGGAGACTATAAAATCCTAAATAGTATGGGGAAAGCAGATAGGAAAAGATTAAATATTCTTTCTCAAAACACAAGCAGTAGGGGGTGCCTAGTGGGATTATAAAGCAAGAGACAAAAGGGAAAAGTTTTTCACAGTAGTGCGTAATTGGTTTATTGAACTTATTGCTGCAAGATGTCCTGGAGGCCAAAAGGAGAAATGGTTTCCAAAAGGGTCAAAACAAGGACAGAGCTGATGGTCTGGATGCAAACTGGAGCGAGACCATCATGCTTATTCTGTTTTACATGTTTTCCTTGAGCATCTGTCCTGGCTGCTGTGAGAGTCTGAACATTGGGATGAATTATCTCAGTTCTCAAACAGAACTACCATTTCTTTCTATATTTTATATTCAGAAGCTGCCAGAGCGTACCCTCACCAATGTATGTTTTGCTGCTCCATCTCTTCCAGCTCCATAACCACGAAAGGTGCGTTGTATGACTGTAAGCCACAAAGTGGGCACAGGAGTTGATTTCTACTTCCCCTGAATGGATAATTTGTGTACTAAACTCTTATCCAAAGCAGCTAAAAATCTGAGCATGCCATTGTATTTTTCAGCAATGCAGCTCACAATAGAGCTAGTTCATCACAGCTAATTTCTGAAAGATGTCTGTGGGGTTGGACTAGTGTAGTGCTTGAGGAGCACGCTGATAGAGAGCAGTAAAATAGCTTATTTCTGATTTTGCAGAAGGTTAACTTGAAAGAACTCCAAATTATTGATGGCTGAATGATAGGAAATAATATAGCTTCCCCAAATAATGGACTAATACTATGGTGCTGCAATAAATTTGGGAAAATTAAAACAAAAGGAGGAATTGACATAGGTCTGCAGTTGTTTCCAAAGGACAAAAAATAAAGTGCGAAGCCCACACGTTAGCAAGTGATAGGGTTACATTTTGGAAACTCAGAGTGTCTACCCTTCTATCCAGACAATTGTACTTATTAAAATGTACAAGTCTCCTGTGTCTGCTTAAGCTGTCCAACTTTGTGACTTCAGAACAGACTTAAGAATTGCTCAACATTTTTATTATTAAAGTCTTAAAGAGCCTTTCTTTGGCAGATCCTTTCTGGGTTACGAATTTCATTTAGTCAGGATAAGCTTTTAAGGGAAAAGCACTGGCATTGTAACAGCATCCTCCTTCTTAAACTGCACCTAATTTAAAATCCTATAATGCTGAAAAGAAAAATATGACCTATTTAGTGGATTTCAGTGGCATTTCAGGACCTTAGGATCCTGGAAGTCCTTCTCAAAACAAAATGGTGTTTTATTTCTGCTGTACAGTTCTTCTCCAGATGTTTTGAGACCAAAATGCAAGTTTTTAAAAGTTGTATTAGTAACCTGGTCACAGTGTGTCTCTTACTAAAATTTTCATTTCTTAATTTAAAGTAATTTAGAACAGCAAAAACTGATAATTGGTTTAAGATTCTGGAAGTGTATGGCTTGGATTTGGTGCTTCATCACTTAGCTGCAGGCAAGCATATTTTTAAGAAGCTCTTGCAAGACTTACAGGAAATATATATGAGATTTAAATGTCAGGTCTCAAGGGAGCTGAGAACTATGCGCAATTGTTTTTAGTTTTTGACTTGTAAGTCTACTAATGACGTGAATGATATTTTTTGCCTTTTTCTGCTCTTTCCAGGATGCCTTTGCAATGAGATGCTTCGCTGAAATAAAATTCTCCTGTTTGTGTAGTCCATGCATTATTTTAAGAAGAAACCAGATGAACAATTATGGAAATGCAACCCTGGGGTTCTAGTGACAAGGAATTTAGGGTGCCCCTATTAAAGAGGGAACAGGAATCAGAAAAGCTGACTTCTAAGTCTACCACTATGTAGCCTTGACTTGTCTTCTGTCTGGTTACTTGCCTGTGAGAACTGGAGCAAAACCAGTACAAGATCCTCTGGATGCTATTTTGGTTGTAGGGAGAGCAGAGGCTCCCTTTCTGCTCCCAGCAATCTCTCCACAGGATTCCCTCACTGTTGTTCATACTTGTTGGTCATTTTGAGGAGGAATAAAAGCACTTGCAACACCTGTTCTGGTGAAGTGATTACTAGGTTGAGTATTCCACAGTGAGGTATGAATCACAACATTACACAGTGCTGTTTGCTTTCATAAAATATACATGATGCAAGAGGGGTCACATCAGATATTTGCTTATCTTTCGGCTTATTTGAAGACCAAACCACAGCCATGTTGGAATAAAACAACTGAGGTTAGATAGTGCTAGTAGCATGCTGTTAATTCCTCTCCCAGCTTACCACGAAAACCTCAGCGCTGATACACTTTTTGCAGCATGTACAGAGCAGCAGAGTAATTAAAGAGTAGCTCACTGTAACCTCACGGCTGGCTCTCAGCAAGCGGCGTAAGGGAACTGCAAACCTACCCTGGGAGACAGCGAGAGGTGCAACGCCAGTGCCTTTCCTAGCACGGTCACACTCCCAGGGGGACACATCTGCTCTGAAAAGCACAACAGCTGGGGTTTTCAAAGGTGTGTGAGGTGCGCCCAAAGAAAATCAATGTGTGTCGAGTGCCTGATTGCCTTAGGCGCCTTGAGAGCCCAAAGTGAAGGTGGTAACATGGCTTTTTCTTCCAACATACGTACAGAGCCAAAGAAATGTCTTAAAAGACAAAATTTTCACAGTGTTTTCACTGTCATAATGTTTATTTTATTACACTTCTGACTGGTTTATAGAGGACTGTCTCAAGGAAACAAGACATGAGATGTGTGTTATGACAGCTCCTGCAAACATACCTGAGCTGGTGCAGTGCTAGCTCCAGTGCTGACAGGAGTGGCAGGGGAGCAGCTTGCTGCTGGTCAGTTTCAGATCACTGGAGATGCTAATGATCTCGTGGATTCACAGATGATTAGAGCTCCATCCCACCTAGCTATCCAGTTAATTAGAACCAGATTTAGCTACCTGACAATTATCTTGGTTATACCTACAACAAGGCATAGATACAACTTTTGACTGCAATATCAATGTACTTACCATAAATTGTACTCACACAAGTTGCTGGGTTTTGGTCAGCTCTGCCTTTGGTCTCTTGTGCAACCTGTACAGGGTCAAAATGTACCAGATGGGGATGGTTGCATTTCATTCCTATGTTGCACACACCTAGAGATCCGCATGAATCACAAAACAAAAGCACCTCAATGTCTCTTGCATTGCAAAGGCATCTTTACTCTATAACATGTTTTAATATGAAGTCTGCAGGATTTGGGTGCTCTCCAGGTTCACCTGGCAGCTGGGCACTGCTCAATCCATAGTGCTTGTCCACAGTGCAGTTGTATGTTTCAACTGCATGCTAAGACAACAAATTTCTCTATGAGGCTTTACAGCTCAATGGAACAAATACCATTTTACTGTGTCCTGACTTCATACCACTAAATGGTGAGAGACAGACCCCTTTCCAGTAATAGAGAGTATCCTGCAGTTTTGTTTGTCTTAGCTTTGCTTACATGCAGGGTATTTTGGACCTGCTGTTCTCCTGAGTGAATCGCCTCTCACGCTACATGCAGGGTGCAACAGTTAGGGAATAGATATATGCAACAGGCCCTAAAATACGTATGGTGTGGATCTTAACCAGATTTCTTAGCATCTGCAAGGGCTGTGTTACCATTTTCTGCAGAGCCCATTCTTTCTGACAATAGAAGATGCTGTGCTTTTCAGGATGTCGTTGAGAGTAGCACTGACCTTGGGACCTTAAAATGCAAACTTCTTCAGTCTGAGCTTAAAAAAAAAAAAAAAATCCTAGCTCTTGAAGTAGTAGCAGCCGGTCATGTGGCCCACCCACTGCTCAATGCCACCAGAGCACCACGCTGAACATGTGCATCTGGATGAGAAAAAGCTTCTCTGGCAAGTGCACCTCCTCCCATGTTAGAGGTTTCCATCTGTTTTCACTTGTTGTGAAGGGATGTGGGCAACATGCCTCTTGAATATTTGAAGATAACTGCATACTTCCGCTCTGAAGAGCAAACAACCCCTCAATGATAAGATCTTTGACGACATATCGTGGTTTTCTGCAATGAAGGATTGTTCATGTCCTGTGCTATCAGGCGCTGCGTATGGAAGAGCTGCTGCTCTGGCTGATAACGTGCTCACTGGATATGACACGCCAATAGCCCCCTCCTTCCCAATGCAGCAGTGGAGAGCTGTACATCCCAGTGCTGAGGAAAATGGCAGCAGGTGGCAGGGAAGACCATCAGGATCCAGGGTCAATTCCTATGCTGAGACTTGAGCCGTATTTTGGCAACAATGTTATTCACCTTTTTTTTTTTTTTTGATATTGTGATGTTAAATATGGAATTTACCACAGCACTTTCCAACACAAACAAACACACCCTCCCTTTTGCGTCATATGAATTGTCTGTACCTGCTGCAATATAAAACATGATAAAGAATTAACTCAAACAGATAATGGGACAAATAGGTGGCAAGGAGCTGTTCGGCTGAATTTTTCTTTGATCTGGATGTACCTCTATAAGACGGATTTTTGTAATTCTACTTACTTTGAACATTATATGCTTAACACACAAATAATTCTTCTGGAGTCTGAAATAATCCTCTACATCTTCTCCCAGGAAAATCTCACTTGTAAACACAACATCAATCTTTGTATTGATGAGTCAGAGGTACACCTTTCTAATCCAGGACATCACATTTTGTCCAAACAAAAATCTTGGCTGCCCCTTGGCAATCTCCTTATGGTTGTCTAGCTGTCAGCTCAATGACAGCACCACTGCAAGTGTACGATGGCATAATTTTGTCTGTCAATTCAGTTTATAATCTGCATATTAACATGAGGCCAATTTCTTGCCCAATTCAAACAGCAACAAAATCCACCCCCTCAAAGAAAATCCAAAAAACTCAAGAGGTACTCAGGAACAACTTCAGTACCTTACCCTGGCTTTAATAGGTCTTTATCTGTTAACTGCAAACTAGATTACACACAGGATGAGATACCTATATCTGCCAAGGCATCTTGTTATTGCTCCTTTGCCTTTCTGCTTGCAAATAATTACACTCATTTCCTTGTGTTTCTTGCCTGCATGTCTCTTGGCTTGTACTTCAGCTGTAAACATTTTGGAGCATGGGAGGATTTTGTGTGTTGAAGTTGTACAATACTGAGCACATTTGGGTCCTAGTCCAAGAGAAAGGCTTGAGGATGCTTGAAACCTAAAATCCACATAGAGTCTATAAAGGGCACTGTGGAGTATTATCTATTAAACAAGGGGGCAGGGTCAGAGCCTAGTCATTTTTAACTTGCTGATCTTTTGCAATTATGTTTAAAAAATGGCCTTGTGTCTTTAATTAAATTCTCATTTATGCAAAAAATTACTACTTAGATTGAAGGACTGGGTCTTCTGCGGGGACACACTGCTGCTATGAAGCATTCTGAAGTTTCTTGGCATTGCAGTTACCCAGTGACACAGGCTGTGTCTGAAAATGTTTAACTGCTTCAATCTACAGTGCTTAATATGTCTCTGAAATTCACCTGGAAAACCATTTTAAAAAATATTTCAGGTTGGTTTTCAACTTAGGCCATTTTTTCTCTGTTCCAAGGCACAACTGCAGGAAAAGGGCCACTTAATGCTTTTGCTGATGCTTGTAGATTGCAGGAGATCCACTTTGCAAAGTATCACTACCATTTTGTTATTCAGAAGGCAAACAGCAAAGGCAATCTTATACTTTACAAAGCAGATGACCATGTCAACAAATGCATGTATAACATCACAACTCGGGCCTCAGCCCACACTCTGGAGGGCCAAAGCTCTTGTGATAGGCATCAACCTTTGCATCCTAGATGATTTATAGTAAATTGGCCTTGGCTATCGACTGCTCAATATGTGCACTTACTCTGGGCTGTCACTGAAGTCCTTTACATGCCTGGTACTTTTCCTGGCAGTGTGACTCTTTTATCTAGCCACTGTGCTGCTGGAACATGTAGTTTAAACTTTCCAAACATCTTTTATGAAGATGCTTTCTGCATTTGCGGCAGGTCAGATATTCCATTTGTATCTTCCTGCATTCAAGTTGCAATAAACTAAGGAATAGCTAGCCTTACTGAAATATTTCTTGATGCATTCACTGATGAAAAGCAGAAGAGACAGACACCCAAGGAAAATAATGAACCCTTTAATGCAATTCTGCAAATTTTGCTCTGATCACTTCCATGATGGTTTAATCTGAGTCTCTCTCTGCCTGGCTGCCTTACTCTCTTCCTTACCCTCTCTTAGCAGGGAACAGTCCTGTTTACTATCAGCCATGGTTGCTGTCTCCATCCATGTGTTTTGCACAATTTCCAGTCTTTTCTCCTTCACTCTTACTCTTGTATGAATATTGTTTCAAGTCACTGTGGGTTAAAATTTAGCTCCTCTGCTGGACTGAAACCTCCAGCATTACTAGCCCTTGACTCCTCTGCCACTCTTTTCTGGACTGAGGTTAGGTATTACCCCCCTGTTTTGAAATGTATGCTGTAAAGTCACACTGAAGGTGACTTTTAAAAAGAGGCTGTCATGGCTTTCTGTAATAAGAGTAGCATCCATAATCTGTCATAAATAATGACTTCCTTAATTCTTCAAGTGTGGGATTATCATAATCATGTCAGTTTATCAGAGAGCCAGTCTCGAGGCCAGAGGAAGATGTGGTCAGAGAAAACTTACTGGAATTTTGATGTTGCTGTTTGAACCATTTCTCATGTTCATTCAGTGTGTAGGAAAACAGCCCCTAGATCACAATCTGGTGCTGTGCATTCCAAAAGGCAGTTTGTGCCTAGACACATATAAGAGTTCAAAGGAAGGGAGTCCCCTCTTGTGGTTCAGGTACATGATCTCTTTCTGGAAGCCCTGTGGTTCAGGCAGAGGAAGAAACCAGACAGGTTTATTTTCACTGTTGGGAATGAGTTGTGGTAGCTCAGCAACAAAAGCTGGAAACACAAAAGATAGGATGGCTGCCCTCCCGCTTTGTAAACTCAGCGCAGGTGGCTGAAAATAATACCTGAGCAAATATCACCAGTCACTTCTGAAACTTTCATTGTATGAACATTTGCTGTAGGTGGTTCACATGTCTGTTGGCGTTTGCTTGGCAAACAACCTGCTTTGGAACAAAAGAGAAAGGCTTCCAAGGAACAATTATGCATTAATTAACCTTACAGATAATGTTATCAGCATTACTTTTTCTGCCATTCTGAACTAGAACACTGTTCTCCATTTTAATCATCACCCTGACACTGCTTGAGTAACTTCAGTGCTTAAAGGTAGTGAATTTTTTGCCCTGCGTGTTTTGGACACCCCTTAGTAACTTCCCCTTTTCCCTAACACTACATTTTGCAAGGGAGGAAGAGTCCAGTTGATCAGGTAGCAAACTGTGCAGTGTCTGTTCAGTTTCCTGATTCTCCTCCATGGGTGTGGGCAACCTTTTAATATTTGTGGGTCTCAGTTTTCCTCTGTAAAATTGGAAAACTTCATTGTCCTATCCTCTGAGGACTGTAGAATCACCCATAGAAAGATGCATATTTCTTCCTGTAGGTAGGTTTTATTCAAATAGGGAATTCACATTTTTCCAAGATCTGTTTTAAATAGAAATTCATTAATATTAAGTGGAGTTGTCTACAGGGTGGCCTGTGGAAAGCTTTCCATAACTGAAAAATCTGTCCTTCAGCTTCACCTTTGATAGGGTAGACAAGGAATTATCATTTTTTTTTCTGTTGTTGTTGTTGTTGTTGTTGTTGTTGTTGTTGTTGTTGTTGTTGTTGTTGTTGTTTTTCGTAAATGAAGGGGCCACAGCCTGTTTTTCAGATCTTCGTGTCTTTCCCTGTTCAAGTTCATACCTGAGTTACCAGATCTGGAGTTTTAGTGTGGGCCTGTCTTACATATTAATCAACTCAGAATATTTAGTTAATATCTTGAGAAAGAAAATTGCTTGCAGCTTGATTTTGAGAGGCCCACCAGCAGTATCTCTTAACCCTCATAGTTCAGCACAAGAGAGTCTTGATACTTGAATAAGGCTGTGGCTACTTTACGGTGAAGAAAGAATAGAAAGATAGTTTGAAATGTGTCACATAACTATTTTTGGCAAAAATATGGCAGACACTTCAGAACATTTAAAAATGCTACACATTTCCTTGTACTGCCTTTTGAGGTATTGTATTTTCAGGCCTGCCTGAAATGATGAAGATCCTTGTAGGATCAAACCTCCAAGTTCTCCCTTCCTCCTTGCCTCCTACACCAGAGAGGAGATGCCATCCATAATCTGGGTGCCTGCAGCTGTACCCAAGGTCTGAAGAGGAGGGTGCCCTCCTCCTCTGATGCCTGCAGCTCCAGCCCTCCAGCCCCCTGTCACACCAGGATTGTCTCAGCCCCTCATTCAACTACTGTGGCTGGTAAATTTAGGAGAGACCAGAGCCAAAGCTTCTTGGTGGCCAGGTCACAAGTAATGAAAAGTCAGACCTTCCTCTCCTGCTGTGAATAATGCTGCACAGTGATATTCCCACAAGACGATGTTCTGCCTTTAAAATAACTTTGTTATGCATCTGCCAAATAGCCAGAGCCTCGTGCTCACAGATGTGAAAAGCATGGTTTTTTTTAATAGGAGAAATACAGCTCCTCTGGGGATAATTTCATCTCCATCGGCTGAAGCATTGCCTGCGCCAGTGTTTAGAGATGCTCTTGCTCCCTTTTTTAGCTAAAGAAAATCTGCCTCCTCGGGCCCCTTCCCCCAAGGCTGAAAGCACTCAGGACCACAGGGCTCTTCTCCTCTAACTGATAAATATTTTAAAGTTTGAGCTTTTTTTTGCAAACACATTTGTCGAAACAAAGGTTGAGGAACTCCTAACATAGTGGATCTCATTTCTGAGGCAAGCTTCCTTCTTTGCTCTGGCACTTCATGCTCTGGGGTGAGCATGGACCCAAAATGATGAGCATGGCCTGTGATGCTGGCCAGCTGCTCTAGCCTGCTGTGAGTCTTGTATCCTCAGCATGGGGCATGCCGGCATAGTGGGGTACACGGGTGACCCAATGCATCTGGTCTGTACTCACACAGGTACAATGCAGGTAGCAACAACAGCCCTGAGAACTTCAGTATGTCCGTGGGGTTCTAGGAAGGTGCTGACCACTATTATAATCATTAGTGAAATAAAACCCCAACAACATAGCAAGAAACAGTTCTAGCTCCACAGAACTGTGATATTTTTAAAGTTTCATTGTTAAAAATACACTTGGTAGCTCCAATTTATTGGTTAATTAGAGGTCAGATGTTTATGCTTAGCATTTATGTTTGTCTTGGTTGGTAAAGTCCTAAAATGTGGTAGTTTCTCTTATAGTGTATGTCTCTGTAACTACTGGAAATGCTCACCCTGGTAAACCTCCTTCATAAAAGAAACCTTCTAGGAGTCCTCAGGAAGGGAGCAGTGTGATTTTTCAGGCAGTTGCTAGTGGATGTTCCCTTTTCGTTGGAGACCAAATGTGAATGGACTTTGCTGCACCATCAGCTTTTCCTGGAAAATTACATGCTAATAGTTGTGATGAAGAAAATTTTTCAGTGGAAATCATTACTTGACCTCACTGCTATGTTTTTCTTATGCTTTTGCTCTTGTTGGCCAAACTGCAGCAGCTACCTGTGTGAAGAGGTCTGTGTACACCACAGTCATCCTGAAGACATTGCAGCAAACCTGGTCCTGGGCCCACGGATTTTTTCAGGAGTAGAAATCAGACCTCAGCTCTACAGAACCTGTGTGTCCTTCCTTCCTGAACACCCCCAATAAGCTGGATTTCTTTGGCTGTAGGTGGGGTTTGTGCTGCTGCATTGTTCCCAGAGTCCTGAGCCCTATTTACCCAGCTGGTGTCAGTTCAGAGCACTGTTTGGACTGCTCTATAGAAAGATTTGCCTGAAAGGTTTGCATATTCCAAGAAACCACAATGATTAAGTACACATGAAAGAAAGCATTATGATGAATAATCGGACATAATCAATGATAGCCTTTTTGCATTATAAATGATGACGCTTATACTCAACAGCTTTTAGGCAGAGCGTGGGTGTGACAGTTTGAAAAACAGCATATAGCATGACATGAGACCTGTCAACTCTTAAATGAAGTAATTAATGACCTGCTAAGCATGCAGATTTTAAATGTGTCAGTTATTTTTTTGAAATATCTCAAGAGGAAGAATTTATTTGCAATTTATCATTCTTGCTATTAAAAACTAAGAGTAAGAATACACAAGTGCAATGAGAAATAACACTGTTATGACAAAAATCCTTTATGCTTTTAAAAAATAAAATCAAACTTCCCTCTGAGCTTCTTCTCACTCAACATCTTCTTTGGTGTATCACTTTAGAGGCAGATAGCATTATTTTTGTATACACACACTGACTATATTTTAGGACATTGTCCTCAAGGCCACAGCCAGCTGCTTAAAACTGAGACTCCAAAGAAAAATACAGATTAATTTGTTCTGCTAAATGTCTGATCCTAACCCTGCAATATCTGAATTTGTGAAACCCTTCTTCCAGGACTTAACTGCCATCAAAAAAGCATAGGTTTTAGTTTTAAAGGAAGTTTAATAAAGCTTCATTTTTTTAGGTGTTTGTCAAATCTGGCAGGGATGCAAGACACAGATCTGCCAGTGACCCCTGGCTCTGCTCCTGGCTGTACCTTGTTCAGCTGGCTGTGGCTCGCTGACCATTGCAGCTCTGTTATTTTTTTATAATTTTGTGTTTTGGTAATAATGCATACAACATGCAAAATGGAAAAAATTCTTCTGTACAGAAGACCTTTAAATACCTTCTTCTACTTCATGGATCAAACAGGGTTTTTAGCAGAACTCCACATTATGGACTATGGTGCTTGTATCCAGTGCTGGAAGCTGATGGTGTGGGAACTACTCACCTGAGAAATGCTTGGAGGCAATTTGTCAACTCAAACTTCCATCTGTTGACACAATACACTTTCTGGTGTGTGTTCCCTTTTAACAGAAATCCTTCTAAGCATAAACCAAATGTCTCTAATGCTTGTCTCTTGGTCCCCTTTTTCCCCCCTCTTTCCACCAGATGTTATCTTCCTCCTTCTCAGACATTGTTCCCTTCTCCCATGCTTTGGGGATTGCTATGGGGATATTGGGTGGCTGTTGGGGAGTTGTGGGTTTCACCTCAGCCTCTACACTTATAACTGGCCTAAAATTACAATTTAAACAATTTTCCTGAATTTATTAGCATTAGCTGTCTCCAGTCTAGTTGTTTATAATGTGCCCTATTCTTATAAGAAAGTTCTCTGTTTTGTTTGAGTCCTTGTTCAGATAGCTCTTCTGGTTATATCATTTGATAATAATGGATTCTGCATCTGGTGTATGCATGTCCCTTCCCCAGGGAACCTATCTAATAAGGACATCTCAGAGACTCATCATTGCATAAGCAGTGTGTGACATGGCCTGGGTAGGTGTGATATAAAGTCCTCATCCAGAGCTGGTTGAGTTTGCCTGGGGGTATGACTATCAACCTTGAACGAATTCTTCCATTCCCTAAAATAGCCACTCCTCAGACCTAGTTTCACTGAGCATTACTGTCCTACTTTCTCTCCCTAATTTTTTAAATTCATATACTCTCCTTCACATCTTTCAACTTTATTTGTGTAATCTTTGTTTGCCTTTCTCTGATCTTTCAGAATCACAGAATGGTAGGGGTTGGAAGGGACTTCGGAGATCATCTAGTCCACCCCCCCTGCCAAAGCAGGGTCCCAACATCGGGTTGCACAGGAAAACATCCAGGTGGGTTTTGAACATCTCCAGAGATGGAGACTCCACAACCTAAAATATTTGGGTCCTCATTATTCAGTCTACCCTTATCCATGGATTCTCAATCCTTTCTGTTTTTTTTTTTTTTTTTTCCTTTTTCTTCTCCTTTCTGTCTGCCAGTTTTCCCTTCTTCGTTGTTAAAGCTCATTTGCAGTTTTCTCTCACATCCCCATGGCATCATGAACTTTGTCATCTTCAGAATCCTTCTGCTTTGGTAGCCAGGCCCCTTGTGGCTGTAGGTCCCCCTGCAGAGGGTACCTGGACTAAGTGTCTCTCCTAGCATGTGAACATGCATGGTGCCTGCCTTGCCAACACCATTAGAAAGGGAGGGAGGAGAAGCTGAAAGCTTGCAGCACCTGTGAAGGGAACAAGAGTGTGGGGGGACCTGGAGAGTCTGAAACGACCCATGAGAGCGCATGGAGGGGCAATTGCAGCTCCCAAATGGAAGGGCAGCACCGGTGAGTCAAGGGAAATGAACACCATGCTGATAACAGCAAATGCACTAGCAAAGCTGGGTAATTTCCTTGAGCAGGAGAACACCCTCAAACATTTCCAGGGTTTGTGCACAGCTGTTTTCCCTTAGCAGTAGTCCAGAAAACGCAGGCTGAGTGATGTGTGTGCTCTGTGCTTGAAGGCCAGTGGTGTCCCATCATATCTGCAGGCTCTGTCTCTGCCTGGATGGTTTTAAGGGTGACTGTGAGGCTGAGGCACAGAGATATCTGATGTCCCCATGAACTCATGGAACTGTCTTTGCAGGGTGACATTGGCTGCCCATAGGCAGGGCTGGGACTCTGAAGAGGGTCCCCTTGGTCTGGACTGATGTCACAGCAAAGGATGTGGGTGATCCCCCAGAATAGGAGATACAGGTGGTGTCCTGAAGTACAAGGACCTGGGTAGGATCAGATCATCTCTGTGCCATAACTTCAAAACACTGTTCTTGCTTGCTGCACTGCTCAGGTTGGCAACTATAGCCAGTATCTTCTGTGTCTGAATGTATGGCTAAGCTCTGATCTTCCCCCCACATCCAAAAAAAAGAAAGAAAAAAAGTTAGTTAAGTGAACTGTAACTGTTCTTGCAAATGAAGAAGGCTTCTGATGGCTGAAATAAACATGTGGAATACTTCCAAATTAATGTTAATGTATCACGGGCAACATGTACAGAGACTTTCATTGTCTCCCTCAAACAGCACTATGCATTTGTGTTCTGGTACAGTAAATCTTACCTTTTACATGGTTTTGAATCCTGAATGTTTAAAATAAACAAGGCACAGAAAAGGTGCACTTTAATCTCCCTAGTGACAGCTGGAATACAGGGTGATGCTCAAGAGATTAAAATTTAACAGTGACCATTTCCTAAGTGCTATCTTAAGATTGTATTTACAGTGTGTATGTATGACGAAATCTCATTTCTATGTTTTAATAAAAGAAAGGAAAGAAAAATATGCTGATATGGTGTTTGGAGCATTTTGCGCCAGGAGTCATAATCACTGAAACTTAACTTTAATCCTGGTTTAAAAATCAAAATGTCCAATTTTGTTTAAACATCTGTATTGTAATATTCATGCAACCAATAATAACAGCTTTGACAACTCATTGCAATAAGGTTTCCATAAAGATTAACACCCATGAGGTGGTAGATACTCCATCCCTGAAAACATTCAAAGTCAGGTTGGATGGGACTCTGAGCAACCTGGTCTGGTTGAAGATGTCCCTGCTCATTGTGGGGTGTGGCAGGGGGGAGAGATGTTGGATTAGATGACCTTTAAAGGTCCTTTCCAACCCAAACTATTCTACGATTCTATCTTGCAAGGTTAGGTGGATATTTTCTTCTCAGGCAACAAGAAAGGACACAGTCCTTCTTCCATAAGTACTGTCTGGGAGTCAGAGTTGCCCTGGTCCGCCAGGACACTGTTCTAACAAAGCACCTCTGACTCTGAGCTTTTGTTATCAGCATGGCAGTTAGTTTGAGTCACACACACAAGGCATCAGCAATAAAATAAAACACAGAAAATATGAAAGCAGTGGTGTAATGGGAAATACATGATTTGATAAATATATTTTGGGGGCTGATGGTGGCTGCTCAGCGTGGAAATATACAAAACTTCAATTATGCCAAAGTGTAATATTAATGAAGCTGAAATTCCTCTGAGCTACAGACTGATCCAAAGCTCCACTGAGATGAATAACAACCTTTCTACATATTTCAGCAGGTGTCGTATCAGAATCCACACATCTGCACACAAATAGGCGGGTGTGCATCTTACACAGCAGAGAGCAAAACTCATTTCTTCAGCTGTTGGAAGACAAGTTATTTCATAAAATGTGTGAGCCAGAAGCCTGTCAGCTCCAGCTACTGTATTATGAGCAGCTCCTCAAGTTCATAACTCTATATGTTAGTAAGTGCTTTTATCTGGTTACTCTGTGTGCTGGAGTTCCTTATCAGGCTATATAAAACAATCTTTTTTTTTTTAAGGTAAAGTAATTTCCGTTGTTAACCTCCAACAATCTCCATTCCTGTGTCGGTAGTGTATGCAGTAAGCTGGTAGATACATCTAACCTAAAACTGTATTTTTTAAATTCCTTTTTTTGTTACTTCACCTTAAACTTTAACTTCATTTTAAATATTTTCTTGTAATTGCAATTTGAAAAATAATCCTGCAAAGGAGTATCCTATATACTTCAAAATAAGAACAATTTTCTCCTATAACACCAGTGGAGTAATTTTACTTTGAAATAGTCCACAAACACTTTTCTTTGTACTGCATATTCAGATAAATTCAGCCTATGCAACATAATCTGCACCTCTCAAGTTAGATCCAAGTTTCCCACTGATTTCACAGAATCACAGAATTGCCTCGATTGGCAAAGACCTATAAGATCATCAAGTCCAGTTAATTTAACACTGAAAAGTCCCCTAAACCATGACTAAACTATGTCCCTAAACACTATGTCTAGAAGACTCTTAAATATCTCCACCACTACTCTGGGCAAACTGTTTCAATATCTGATAAACCTTTCAGTAAAGAAATTCTTCCTAATATCCAATCTAAACTGCCCTTGGCACAACTTGAGGCCATTTCCTCTATTTCCTCTTGTCCTGTCACTTGCTACTTGGGAGAAGAGACCAACCCCCATCTCTCTACACCCTCCTTTCAGGTAGTTGTAGAGAGCAACAAGGTCTCCCCTCAGCCTCCTTTTCTCCAAGCTTAAACAATCCCAGTTCCCTCAGTTGCTCCTCATAAGGCAGGTGCTCTAGACCCTTCAACAGCTTTGTTGCCCCTCCCTGGACACACTTCAGCACCTCTATGTCCTACTTGTAGTGAGGGACCCAAAACAGAACACAGTGCTCAAGGTGTGGCCTCACCAGTGTGAAGTACAGGGTAGGACAGCTTTCCTGGTCCTACTGGCTGCTCTATTCTTGATACAGGCTACAATACCATTGGCCTTCCTGTCCACCTGCTGACTCATGTTCAACTGGCTATCAATCAACATCCCCAGGTCCCTCTCTGCTGAGCAGCTCTCCAGCCACTCCTCCCCAAGCCTGTAATGCTGCTGGGGTTTGTTGTGGACAAAGTGCAGAACCTGGCATTTGGCCTTATTGAAACTCATTTAATTGGTCTTGAGGGTGCACTTGATCCCTTTGTCCAGATCATTGATAAAGATGTTAAATAGGACTGGACCCAGTGCTGAACCCTGGGGAACATCACTTGTGACTGGCCACCAACTGGATTTAACCACCACTCTTTGGGCACAGCCAGGATACAGCCATGTACAGTCACGAAAGACTGAACAGATTGTTGATACATAACCTTATTGCTTTGAGTGGCCTTTGAATGAAACCCAGAGTCACTTTCCTGTTCCCCTTTTCACAGAATCATAGAAGCATTAAGGTTGGAAAAGACCTTTAAGAGGATCCAGTCTGATCATCAACTCATTACCACCATGCCCACTAAACTATATCCCTGAGTGTTACATCTACATGTTTCTTGAACACCTCCAAGGATGGCGAATCCACCACTTCCCTGGGCAGCCTGTTCCAATGTCTGACCACTCTTTTGGAGAATAAATTTTTCCTAATATCCAACCTGAACATCTCCTGGTGCAATCTGGGGCCATTACCTCTCGTCGGATCTCTGGTTACCTAGGAGAAAAGACATTTTCAAACGTATGATCAATTTTCCAGCATCTTTCAAAAAATGCACTTTATCTACTATGATGCAAGATAAAATGAACTTCAGGCCTTCCTTTTTAATAGCACTGATTAATTAATGTCTGGCAAAGTCAGGGTACTTCTTTCCAAAGCTTCTAATTTTCTGGCATAATTGTGTGCAGGTATTGGCATGAGTGTCTGCATTGGTACTAATTTACCCTCATCAAAATGCAATGTTTAAGGCTTCACTTGAGCTTTTGGTCAAACACAGCTATATTATGTTGAGTTTCTTTGCCCTCTGTTCAACATAAATATCTATGGCTTTTCTCAGCCATCCAGGTTTATGTTTGTTATATCATGTTAAACCATAGACAAGTCAACAGTAAAGTCCTCTTCACTATCCTGGTTCTCTCAAAAGCTGACTGGGGCATGCTCATTGGGATATACACTTCGTATCTTCTTTGAATGTGTAAGGGCCAAGCATTGAGACCTGAATGAAAATTCCAGGTACTTACTTGAAAGATTACTTTGAGTTCAATAGAGTGTAATTTTCTTTCTTGCTAAAAATTTGCAAATTAAAAAACTAACATCAATCCTTCTGGAGATTTCAGCGAGGATTCTGTACTGTTCTATGCTACCCTAGCTTGATACTTCTCCACATATTTTTCCACATATTAGTTGCAGAGCTAAGCTGTTTTGACTCATTCTGGTCTCTTTTGTGGAGTGCTACTTTATGGCAATGATTAGGCTCTCTACTGACCAAACAATCCCCTACTGACTTCTGTGTCCAGCCTGGTCTCTAAATGATAGGTTGGGCTGGAGGCTCACAAGGTCCTTCCAATCTGAATTATTCAAGGAGGTTCTCTTTTTCTCTCCCAGCTGTATTGCAGCAGAACATCCTTAAAAGCATAATTAGCTGTAAAATATGGCAACATTAACAAGCTAATCTTTATCCTGTTGTAGGCTAAAAGGACTTAGCAACAGTTGAGGCTCTCTGATCAATTGTTCCAAAAAAGACTGAACTTTGAGAAAGAAGCAGTGTTTTTTGCTCAATGGATTCCCCTTGCTCTTTGGTGAGGAAAGAATGAAAAGAAATATATCTTTCATTGCAAACCTGTCAATGACATGTCAAACTGTAACCACAGTGGTACAATAACTCATCATGGGCTGAATCTCTGTTGAGCTCATTTACAGCCTGTCAGTCTCCAATGACAGTACCAAGAGGATCCAAGGGAGACAAGCTTTCTAATTTCATCACCTGGCAGAGGTATATCTCTTTGCTACAATGCCCAGAGCAATGTTTTCTGGAAAATAATGCTCTGGAGCAGCTCCCACATGCTGGGGAGAATATACTTTTTGGACTCAGGTATTTGGGAAGTAGTTTGGGCCCCACCAGGTGTTTTCCATTAGAAACTGAGGCTTGAATCAATTTCTTATGTCCTTGGATCGAGCAAGAGTAGCATCTTTGCAACAGATTCAAGACTTTTCTGACAGTGTTCGCCTTAAAAACTGACTCTCTCAACTTTGTCTCTGCACCATGCTGCCACAGCTCCCATGTTTGGTGCTTCCTTGCTGCCTTCTTTTTTAACTTCTCAGATTTTTCTGCTATTTCTTCCTTGAAATTCCCAGCAAAAAGAGCAAAAGAAAAGCCAACTCCATTGATCAGCAGCCTAACCTCTCCTTTTTCTGTATCAAAACCAAATGCTGTTAAGCCAGATGCTTTCTACTCAAGACTAGCTCTATACTGATGGTTTAACCAACAGTGGGTGCCCTCACTCTCTTAGTTGCCTGGTTCCATAAATGAGCTTACTAGCTTTTTTATGTACCTCTGCATCAAACCCGGGCATTACTTACACTTATGACTAATTCAATGTATAACACCATTTTTTGGCACATCATGGATTTAAAACAGAGCACATTTCCTTTTTCACTAATTGCTGTTTCTAATGTGCAAATTATTGGTGATCTATTTCATATCAGCATTTCATACACACTAAGCCCTGAGCCTGTTTTTGCAGATATACCAGGGCTGTGGTTTTCTGCACTGCTGTCAGTGTAAAAGCTGTGTAAAAGCACACATTTTGCACCACCAACACTGTCTGGAGAAGGCTGTGAAACACAGCTCTGCTGTGCAAGGGGAAATACAGTCACCTGAGGTGCTTTGTCAGAAAGTCAGTGCTCCAGAAAAAAAGCATCCTACCATGTTCTTGCCCTCTAACTTGCACAATTTCATTGTCCTAGGAGGGAGCAAATATTCTCCAGAGGGCTGCTGAGATGATGGGACTGTACTCTGGCTGACACAGTGGTGGGGTGGGAGCTCTGTCCAGAGCAATGGGAGTGACTATTCAGGCAAATGGGTTTTGATTTGCAGACTAGAGGTGAATCAATTTTGATGCCCAGGCTGGTGATGCCATTTTGGTGTTCTGCTTCAAAGTGTGTTGGTTGTAATGTTTTTTTTCTGTTGCTCAGGTGAACTAGAAATGAGATGTGTGATGAGCATTGGTTGAAAACGAGACTATGACAATGACATTACAGCAGTGTTTTTTTTAGAATGGCTCAGTTTGCCAAAAACGATTCTGTTTTGTGACTGCTGTAAGCTGCAGTAACCCTAGTGTGGAAAACAACACAACACCCTTGAAAACCAAATGAGGCCTCTTTCTTCTGAAGATGACAGTTGAATCTATTTTTTTATGATGTCTTTTAAGGCTGCTAAATTGTTGTCTAATCCTTACCTCAGGGCTAAAAGCCTTTCAAGAGAACAAACACATGTAATATCAAAAAGGAAAGGTCTGTGCTGCACACTCTCCAAAGCAGCTTGTGTGCAGATAACTCCTCAGAGGTTGCATTCAGATGAGCAAATGTGACAGAAGTGCATTCAGTAATAACAATATCCTCAATCAAAGGCATCAGCTGCACTCATATGCACTAAGCCTGACTTTTGAAGTCTTTGAAAGAATGAAAATTGGCACATGTGGATACAGCCCAGCATTTGCAAGCAGGTTTGTGAATATCCTCACGTTATCAGAAAAGAATCTGTCTGGGAGAATTTGAGATGTTTCACCTTCCTGCCCCCAGAATTACGATAATTAACTCATTTTTTTTTCTTTTCTACAGGGTTGGATTCTATCATTTTGTAGCAGATGTATTATTTAATAGATAGATTAACAGAGGAGATTTTATCTCATATATGTGCTAATATTTAGATTTCCTAGATCTCAGATACTTCTTTTACCTGGATATTTCATTTTATTATATTTTTTGAGCCTGCTTTTTATAGTAAACTACCCAGGGGAATCTTCTCACTCTCCAAAATGGGAGTTTCATCTGTTCTGACAGACTAGTTATAGTTAGGGTTTGAGTAACTTCTGGGCAAAATCATAACAGAAATGTCTCAGAATAACTTCTTTCATGTATTTAGAAATTTCTGGAGACTCGGGGAACTTGAATCCCTCATCAGATGTGCCAAGATTTGCAGAAGGAACCTCTAGGACTCTCTTTCAAGGCTGCTCATCAAGGCTGTAGTATCAACTGGGATATCCAAGCAGAAGGTGTGTATGAAAGGACTTGTACAGCTATGAGAAGGCACTTGGAAATGATGGGGGAAGACTCTGGTACAGATCAATGTGTTCTCAAAGCCACAGGGTCTCACAGCAAGCACTCCTCTGGATCTCCATTGAGGGTCCTTCAACTGTAGCTGTGGAAGATGGTCCTGCATAGGGTTGGTGGCCACTTCTGCAAGTGTTTTGAGTTGACTAGAGACTTGGCTGCTGTCAAAAGGGTGGCAGCAGTCCTGTGCGGTCCCTGCCATAGGCTGCTCCTTGTGAAACAGGTGGAGAGCCACAATGATCCCTGAGATGGGACTCCTGATGTGGCATGAGGGACTGTGTGTGCAAAAGGTCGCTCAATCAGGCATTGCAGGCAGAAGTGCAAGTTGTCCCTCCAGATTCCAAACCTGAAGTTGTACCTGATTTGACCAAATACAGTGTGTAGTTGAAGTCCTACACCACCTGACTGCCTCTTAGAGATGGGTTCCTGGTGCAGATGTTCTTGACTGTGGATGCAAATTTGCCTTCTGACACATCCTGCAGTGTTCACTGGAGAGTTGCCATCTTGGTGAGCATTTTTGCCAGTAAAATTATTTATGAGAACATGTGTTGAAAAGGGCATAGGAAATTCATTTAAATAGTAAAATGAATTTTCATGGGAACTTTTTATTTCATACACCCAGAATTAAAAATATCAATAATTATTTAATGAGTTGCCCCATGTGTCCAGGAAGGAAAATCTCCCCATGAAATAGGTAAAAACCAGGCTGTGCATTCACCTTTAGAAATGTATATAGTACACATCATTTGGGGAAATCAGCGCTTCACCTATGGTGGGTGGAGGACAATGTGAATCTTTGGAACAGACCGTAAACACTTCTTCTGTCTTGCAAAGACAATGCATGAGCTTAAAGGTGTCCAGTACTCTGGCAGAAGATGTCTTTGACTTCAACTTATCCACACAACACTGACAATCTGACCTCAGACTGCTCTCCAAGATTCCCTTTTTTTCCCAGACTGTCATTTTTTACACCTAGATAAAGAAAGAGATGATGCAAATTAACAAGGTACATGTCTAACAACAAGGCTGTGGAGAAGCTCAGGAAGCAGAAGCTATTCTGGGTAGCAATGTACAAGTGGTTTAGTTCTTGAGGGGAATCTTTCCTGTACCTGAATGGGCTGTTTTGAATGGTTTTGGAAGCTTGGAGCTTGACTGTGGGTGACCCATGGAGGAGAGGAAGGCTAAACAGAAAGTCTCTCCTGTGCCTCACTGGGGCAGCAATCTTGTGATATCAGGCATGTAACTATCAAGTATTTTTATTTTCCTTTCTGCAGAACAATAAAAGAATACCACAGTCAAAACTTTTTGGACTGCTTTTGCTGGCTTCCTGCAGCTACATCATTTGTGTGTCCTATTTTCAAGCTTTTCCTCAAGGTGGGGCAGAAAATTTATTTCCTAAGATTCCTTCCCTTTCTCTCCTTTGCCTTGCTTTGCCTTTTAGGTAAGAGTGTAAAAGAGCTTGCACTGCTGGCCTGTCCTCTGCTGCCTTGTCCTTTTCCCCTGCCACCAGTGGAGTGCCGGGTTTTGGTGTGTGCAGACCTGAATAGTTTGTATCATGAGACGTTCGTTCTTGCCTGATGATATTGTGGTCACCTGAGCTTTTAGTGCTGTTAGTGCTACCTTTACACAACTACTGTGTGCCACACAGGCAGGTAGGTCCTGCATGAGTGGTGGACACAAAGGTGCCTCTGCTCCTTCTTGCTGACAATGTGATAGTAATTTGTATAATTCCTCTCCTAAATAGACATAAAACGCTTCCAAAATATCTTGCCATGGTTACACTGAGGAGAAATCAGCTTCTCTTTTAGTGTCTGCACAGAAATGTGGCTGAGAAATGAATTACTATGCAAGGAAGAGGCAGAAACTCACTGAAGGCCAGTGAAAGAAAACAATGTGAGCAGAGCATTAGCCATGCTGGGAAAGTGCTTTGCTCAGCATGTTTGAATTGAATGCCCACTTCTAGATTTTTTCATTAAAAAAGCCCCCAAAACGCCCAAGATCCTCATTGTGTGTCTGTGCCTGTCCATTCTTTCGAATCACTCAACTCCATATGTTCTTCCTGCCCCATATTTTGGGATTGATTTGGCAGAAAAAAAAAGGCAGTGGAAAGCCATCTGACAAGCTGTGCTTATTTAGTTGCAGTTTCTAAGCACAGGTAAGAAGCAGTTGTCCATGGGGGCATTTGCAGATGATGTAGAGGCTTGGGAAGAGGCTTAGAAATTTGTATCACCCAGAGGAAGCTTTGGCTTTGTGGGGCGAAGCAGTGTCTGGGACCTTTAACAAATCTTGGGGGCTAAACCCTCTTTGTGGACAAACCTTCAACTTCCAGGAGTGCAAAGTGGCCTTCAAACTGAGAGGGAAGAATTTGGCACATGCCAGGAGGAGATATTCCCAGTCTGGCTCCCTGCGACGTTCTGGAATTTTTAGTCTTTGGTCTGCCCCAGAGGACCTGCTGCCAGTGTTCGGGTTCCTTCTGGGAGAGCCATCCTCAAAAGGTTATTGTCATCTGAAAACCACCAATTCAACCCAAAAGAGACATTGGTATTCTGAGCTAAGAGTTGTAGACATGTGGTGGTATCCAAGAAGGGCTATTTTGCTCTAAATTTGCATCCTATTTTAGTTGGGACTAAGTTTTGAAAGTTGACAAGGTCTTAGGTTTGTGGGTGTGTAACAAATTCAGAATTAGGCCCCAGAGATTTATGTCTGAAATTGCTGACGTACACAGTCACAAAGTTGCCACTTTTGTCTTTTTGCTGGTAATTTGGTTACCCAAGGAATTGCACGTTTTTCCCTACGGGCCTTTGATAAAGTTAATATGGGAAACAGCTGGTCAATGGAACTGGTTAAAAAAAGCAGAAGAAAGTTTTCTGCCTCCATTTACATTTTCCATCAAATACAAGCAATATTTAAAAAGTAAAAAAATAAAAAGAAGAAAAGAAAGCTCTGCTGCTTACATATAACTCCAGCACCTATAAGCAGAGTCAGAGTAGCCACCATCTGTTAAACATATTGCTTAAAACATCTTATTGCCTATGTTTTAATAGGTCATATATTAAATTGTGAACTCCTGAATAGAGTTACAGTATGGTTCTCAGTCTGTATCATGGAGATCTCAAAAGTTCTACAACAGCAGTGCTGCTTAAAAGCAGTGTTTAATACGCAGATTTTTTATTAATGCAGTAACAATTTCCAATAATTTCACATTCCTTTTTTGACCCAGTTGGTGGTGTGGGCTTTGGGAAAGTTTTTATACACAGAGGTAGTTTTCTCTCAAAATCTGTATGCTTATTAAAGAAAAAGGTTACTTTAAGCCTAGTGCATTTTATGCAGAATGGAATGATTTTTAGCTAGAATAAACCCTGATGAAGCAAGAGCATAAAACTAGTGTTTTAGCTTCCCCTCAGTCTCAGACTTCCGTATGTTTGCGTAGGAGCTCATTCCTAACATTTTCCTGCATTAGCCTGATCTGGTCACTAGATGTTGCTAGGTATCTATGCCAGTAGTCATTTTGGCTGATTTAACTATAGGGCTTTCCAGGTATAAGAAGAGAAAATTACTATCCTTAACAGCTAAAAAGTTCTTTAACTCGGTTTATATATGTTATCAATCTAAAAAAATCCCCCACTTTCCTCATTTCATGATAAAGCTGTGTCCTCTCATATGAATGGACTTGACTGAGCAAAGGAGGTTACCCTGTGGCCCAAAACTTGGGTAAAATTTTTAATGCTTCAGATGTTTTAGGAAATGTTATTTCCCCTGCAGAAGTAAGGATTCAGGCAAACAATCCTTTTTGCCTAGGACTTGAGCGTGACCCCTGAGGAACAATGGGCACGACCTTACTCTGACTCTGCAACATGGTCAGGGGACCTCTTGCCTTCCCCTGGGCTGCTGGAGAGTCAGATACTCCTCCTGAGACTTTACTCCTCAGTGGCTTCCCAAGTAAAACATAAGTTTAATATTCCCAGTATGTGACTACTTCCCAGTACTGCTGGATAAAATCAGTTCTATTTAAATATATAAACTAGATGTACTGAGTAGCCTCTTTAATTGCTGATTTCTGCTGTTTTATAAAAAGGTTTTTGCAAGAATATTGCAGTTGTTTGGGTATCAGGAGGATTTTGGGCTAATGTACTACACTTGTATAAAGAGGGTGGGCTAGCTATCATCTTTCATCTGGCTAGTTCTTAGGAAAGACTCTGCCTTGGAATCACTAGACATCTGTGGAGATAATATTCAGATACTCCCTGAACATAAGTCTTCCTTAAATCCTAGTCAAAGCTTAAATCTTAGTCAAAGTTTAAGCAAAGCTTAGTCTTTCAAATGGTAGATCCCATACCATTGGACTTATGTATGACAATGAGGTTATTATTAATTATTATTATTATTATTATTATTATTATTATTATTATTATTATTATTATTATTATTATTATTATTATTATTATTATTATTATTATTATTATTATTTCGAGCTGAGGCATATCCTTTTCTTGAAATATTTCATATGTCAACAGCGTGTATACAAGTACCATGTCTTGGAATCTGTGGAGTGCTTCAGTGAATAGCAATTAATCAAAAAAGCTATGCAAAAATAAATTTTATTTCACTCAAAATGTTGAATTCTTAACTTTAAACTTAATATTGAATTGGAGATGAAGAGATACAATTTCAGGAAAAATTACATAACAATTCTGAAAAATTAGGAAGTGGAGAGTAAAGCATTTATATAAGGAATTTTGGCCTAAATACAGAAACAAAGACTTACGAGTTAAAATGCCCTCATGCTTTGCTTAAATGTACTTGAATGTTTTATGTCAAAAACAATGATATTTTTCATAATGTGTATATTCACTGTGGGTGGAAATCCTCCAGCCAAACTTTGTCTGTCTTGAGGTTCAGGGCTTAATGTAAGCCAGCAGTTCAGCCTCCCTGGCTCTGGCAAACATGATTCATCCCATCCTAGGGGAGGTGACTAAGATCAGTGAGATGAACTTACCTGGGCACATGTCTGTCTCTGTTGACTATAGAAGAAGCCCAAATGGCTGGCTCACTAAATGTCTAACTTCTGGAAGGCTGAAATTAGTTGATGTGAGGCTGAGTCTTTCTATAAAAAATGCCAAGGCATAGCAGTTAGTGCTTTTCTTTAATTCTTACATGTTCTCATGTTGAATGTAACAAAATAAAAAATTGCTATTTTTCAATGAGTATAGTTCCTAATACAAGAAATACCTGAGTGGCCATTTCCTCTCAGGGGTCAGGGAAAGGAGAGAAGAAAAAAAAATAAACATCTCTGACCAGGGCAAATCATGATAGGCAGCAGGGAACTCAGAAAAAAGTGCAAAAGAGGACTCAGAGGAAACCTTGGGAAGAAGCAGAAAATACCCAGAATATATATGAAAACTTTGAATGAAATGCCTTTTTTCAATTAAATTGTGTCTGTCTGATGAAAAACATATTCTCTACTTTTATCAAAACCAGCTATCATCAGAAAGAGTTTGCTGAATTGGGATGAGTCTTTTAATTTATCACTGTTCTTTACCTCAGGAATATCATTAGTCTCCTTTCCTGCGCTAGAAAGGTAGTTCATCAGAATTAGTCTGAAAGGCAAGAAAAATCTGAAAATACTTTATTTTTAAAGTCCATGGTGAAGAGCTTTAAAGAAATGCTAAAGACCAGGAGAATAGGAAAAAGTATGTATTGTAGGGTTGGTAGTCACATTTTCTCTTATACAGTTCCCCCCCAAGCTAATAAAAAGCCTATAAAGGTGGGGTTTATTATGTATTTTTTATAGTTCTTATACACATTAGTCTTCAGTAGGGAGTGTGTTTTGCAAAGATGATATTGCTCTGTTTCTTTTACAGGTGAAGTGACTGAAGCACAGAGAGGCATACTGTGACTTACCAAGAGCTGCAAAAGTCTTTCTCTATCTTATGCATGTGTAATTACCTCTGTGCTTGGATAGTTTTGGTTCAAAATGGGCAAAACTACGTCCAGTTCTGGGGCTCCCTACATAAAAAGGACATGGACCTAGTGGAGTGAGTCCAGAGGAGGCCACGAGGATGGTCAGAGGGCTGGAGCACCTCTCCTATGAGGACAGGCTGAGAGAGTTGGGGCTGTTCAGCCTGGAAAAGAGAAGGATCCAGGGAGACCTTATTGTGGCCTTCCAGTACCTGAAGGGGCTACAGGAAGGTTAGGAAGAGACTTTTTTCAAGGGCAGGTAGGGATAGGACAGGGAGTAATGGCTTTAAACTGGAGGATGCTAAGTTTAGATTAGATATTAGAAATAAATTCTTTCCTATGAGGGTGGTGGGACACTGGAACAGGTTGCCCAGAGAAGCTGTGGCTGCCTCCTCCCCGGAAGTGTTCAAGGCCAGGCTGGATGAGGCTTTGAGCAATCTGGTCTAGTGGAAGGTGTCCCTGCTCATGGCAAGGGGGTTGGAACTGGGTGAGCTTTAAGGTCCCTTCCAACCCAAACCATTCCATTCTAAAACTGGCTAACCTGAGCTCCCCCTCTGAGTTTTGGTGCCCAGATTGCCTTGGCGAGGACCAGGTGGGGAGGCAGCATAAACACAGGGGTTAGTCCTTGTTGGGGATATGTATGCCTGCCAGCAGCCTGGCCCAGCATTGTGCTGACTTCTGGACCATGGGGCGCTGTGGTGTACGTGGAGTAAACACCCCCATGAACACCCCCTTTTCCTTTCCACTGCAACACCAGCAGGTCTTTAGTTTCTCCTCTGCCCAGGCTCCCCACCTGCCTGGTCACTCCTGGTGCTCCTTCTGTGGCTCCGCCTGACCCTTTCCAAGACAAACGGGAGGATGGGGGATTCAAGGGGACATCCCAGGAAAATGTCCAAGTTTTCCACTTTGCTCTCTCTGCCTGTCCTCTGACTGGGCTGCCCAGTCACTGTCCCCTGCCTCCATTTCCAGACCTCGCATTTCCCTGCCACCAAGCATGGGGTGGAAGAGCTCAGCAGCTTGTGTAGATGGTGCTGCTGGGAGGCCTGTGCCATCACCGGTCCCTGCTTGTAGTGGCTCGCTGATTCCTACAGTACAGCTGACAGGTTGTCTGCTCTTCCCTTCCAGGGTGTGCTTCCCAAAATTGCTGACCAAAACATTTCTTCCTTGACCTCCTGATTCTTGATGCACCCGCCTTTGCAAAGCTGTTTTTCAGCAGTAAGCATGCTATGCACAGCTATGCCCACATTATATTTATACTGCTCTTTTTCTTCTTTTTTCTTTTTTTTTTTTTTAATTCAAAGAAGGAGAAAAAAAAAAGAAAATTTCCATTTGTAACTAAATTTTGCATCTACAGAGAGAGGTCTACGGATTCAAATGTGTTAAGTATCCACACAGTTAACAACATGTCACTTCGTGAGAGAATTTTCATAATTAATGAACTGGTTCAATTTGCTCTGCCGCTTGACTTTGATTAATACATTTTTGAGTGTTCCCACTGGGACTCTGTCCAGTTTGTTTAGTAAGCTCTTATGTCTATATCCAGTTCATGTGTATGGATCAAAGTGTTGGCACCAAACACTGGCAATATTAGGCTATGGTACAGCCATTCTGACTCCACTTAAAAAGAAGATAGCAATATATCTTAAATCAAGTTCTTTGTGACTCATTAAAAAAAAAAAAAAAGAAAGAAATTTCACACTGTATTGTGTGGAAATGCTGTGATTTAAAAGTCCATCTCACGCAAGCTTTGCCAATTAAAGATGTATTTGTCAATCCAGACAGTAATTGTGCAAATCCAAACCCAACAATTTGTTCAATATTAAGCACTGAGCTGCAAAACTTCCATAATTAACAAACCTAACAAACATTACTCTTTGCTTAGCTGCTGCGATGGCATTGCACACTTATCTCACAGTTTTGCTTGCCCCCAGCCCCCACTGCAGCACAAGGATGTGCACCAGGCTTTAAAAGGGGCCAAAACCTGGACTGATTCAAGGCACGAGGAAGGTGGGCTCTGCGGCACACATTGCCCTGGGAAGGGACTGTGTCAGGGGTGCAGGGGGCTGCCTGTGGGGGTGTCCCTGATGGGGTGGTGGAAGGGGGTGGCTGCTCCATATGGCTGCCCCTGAGTGCTTCCACAAAACCCTGTCCAGGGATGCCCCTTCCCTCTCGGCTGCCCTCTGGCCCCCACCAGGCAGCCTCCACCCAGCTGGGGCCAAGGGGCTCCCATTTCATGTCTGCCTGAACAGGATGGTTTGATGAAGGAGAAGCAACTCATGGCTTTGGGGCATTAATTCACTCCTTGCTTGGTCGGGCTACAAATAACCTGTTTCTGTCAGAAGCAATATTTAGCCTTGGTATGATCCCAACAGGGTGCAAAGGGGGCACAGGTTGTAGGTATGAAAGTTTCTTTTATAGTGAAAGCTCTAGAGTAGATGGGGAAAAAAAATAACTTCCTTTGGTTTTCATCTTAAAGGAGATTGCTAAATATCATTTACCTCCCAAATGCCATGGGGCATATTCTGTGCTTGGTGTAGGTGTATAAACATCACTGTGCCCGATTAACATTAAGGAGTATGTTGGGGTAAGGGGAGGTTTTACCATGTAGTGCAGAGGACCATCACCAGTCTGTGTGTTAACTCAGGGCTATCCTAGCCTTATTGTGAAGGCTGACATGTGGTGCTGAAGTACTTCCCTGGCTCTGTTTCCCAGGGTAAATGTCACCCCCAGAGAACTGGAGGGATGAAGAGGATCAATGACAGTGTCAGAAAGCCCCCAGAGAAATCCTTTGTAGTAAGAACATATGAGAAGGCTCAAACCAAGTTTTTAGTGACTGCTGTGTACATAAATCCCCATCGGCTCAGGGCTCCCAGCTCTGTGCACTTGGCTCACAGCACTCCGCTTCCAACTGACGGCAGTTGGGGAAGCGTATCTTAAGCCTATAGGGTTTAAATTAATTAGAGAAACTCCCCTGAGCTCAATCTCTGTTTTCCCTTGGGGGTGACGGGGACCAGGCAGTTAATCACGAGCAGTAACAAGCTGTCATGCCTGCTGCCCTGGTTTTGTTCAGATGTTATAAGGCTGAATGATATTGGATAATGAACAATGGGAGACAAGCTGATGGAAACACAGAAAGCACTGGCAGATTTAAGTGCACATTGTTTAGCTACTAGTGGGAGAACAGCCTCAGAAAATATGTATTCTTTTAAACTTTTCCCATGGGGTTCCTGCTCCCATAATACTCCAGTGGGTTTTACAACTGTTTATTCCTAAAGCAGAGTTTGTATCTAGTGGCTCCATTGGCAGCATTTGTCTTACCATTTATGTCTTGTCACTCAAGCACTTGTAAGCAGTCTTTGCTAGTCTTTGGCCTAGCAAAAAGAATGTGTGTAACTTGCTGCATGTAGTAAATAAAACTGTAAATCACTTGCATGGATGAATCTTTGTTCATTCAATGCTTTTAGTCATGTGGTTATTTTCATTACATAGGTTACAGGTTACTTACCAGCAAATTATGAGTTGGTTAATGGCTGCTTTCCTCTACTCTATATTGAAAGAACTGTAAAACCAAACCACTCATTAAACTAAGCACACTGTTGACCATGGTATTCACACAAATATGTCTACCAATAGCTTACACACTTGAGAGATTACCTCTTTTTTAAACCCTTGCCTGTAAGCACTTTCAGTTCTCCTGGAAGAACTGGAGAAACTCTGATAACATAAGAATGAGTTAAAGCTCTGTATTTTCAAACCAGTGTACAATATAAAGTGGTCCATTTAGCCTGTGCTGACTTTTTAAAACTTTATTTTATATGGAGTATATATGAGTACTGAAACAGTGCAGAAAGGGTGCTTGCTCTTTGTCAATTTATTTCATTTTTGTATCTGGCAGATGTTTTTCAAGTGTCTGTTTTATTTTTTGCACTGACTATTGATTAGCCAGTTGGTTTCTCTTCCTCTATATCTAACTTTCAATAGTAATGACATGGGGTTTTTTTAAATGTGAAGAAGGAAGGCTCAGAATCTGGTGTGAGAGGGGAATGGAGTTAAAAACATGACTTCTTTTTAACTAACTAGATTTCAAATGGACATTCTGCCTTTAGCAAATCCTCACAATAGCACATGGGCTGCTAAAGTCTGGCTACCAATCCATCAGCAGAGCCAGGGCTGCTAATCTGGGCTGCAGCTTCTTGGTTGTTACTTTTGTTCTCCAGCTACTGCATCGTAAAACCTCACAACATTGTTTGGTCCGGTTGCAGTGGAAAATCTACTTTCAGGGAAGATACTCCTTTTTCGTCAGTCTGTTTGTCAGTATTTACTCCCCCAAGCAGATTTTTCCAGCATTTTTGGCCCATCACAACCCAGTTTGGCAGTGGAGAAGTTTTGGGAGGTGGGGGTAGTTAGCTCCTTTTGTTTATGCCTTAGCCCACTAGAAAAACAAAGTAAACCCAGAGACTGCTGTGCTGCTGTTGAGTATGTAGGAACTAGTGCTTACTGGATGAGCTTTGGCATACATGTGTGGCCCCTGAGAGGGAGCAGGGGCCGTCAGGAGCCCAGTTCAAGGGCTGTACTATGTGTCCTCCTTTAGGTTCATGTTCAACTGCATGAAAATTTGATGGTTCCACATTCCAGGTCTTGTCTCACCATAAATCAGTTACGGTGGCTTTACTTTGGTTCTTCTGAGACATTTGCCACAAATACCCTTTACATCCCCTCAATCCAGGCATACCAAGGACCTAGCTCTGCTCACAGCGTGGTTGGTGGCCAGCCCTCTTCTCAGTGTGGGTTGATGCTGGATCTGTCTGGGCATTTATATATGCTATAATAATATAAAAATATAATCTATATGTGATTAGTATCTTACAATAATATAATTAAATACTAAAAAATCTGATGTTGGTTTCAGTGTAATTGTGACCTTTACATAGGTTCTTCCTCCAACAGAAAACATGAAGGGTCAGAGGAGATAGGATTTTAAAAAGGAGAAAACCCAAGATATTTAAGAGAAAAGGAAAATTGGCATCCATGACCAGAAAAGCCAATGAAGTCCTGGAAAGAAAATTAACAAGGCTGCTGCCTTTTTTGATAGAAGTAGGGAGGGAGTTGGGGAGCACAAATTAAACCAGCAGATGGAAGTTTTACAATCAACAAAAATATTCCAGCACAGTGGTGTGGGATGACGCTGTGGAGCTCACTTTCACAGAGCTGTGGTGAGAGTAGGAATTTGCTGTGTTCAAAGAGACAATCAGGGTGCACAGGCACCACCTCCATCCCAGCCCCCAAACAAGATCCTTCTCACCCATAGGAAGAAACGCTTGCTGGATGAGTCAAAGAGGGGCTCTTCCCTGTCTCAGACAGGAGCAGTTAAAATTCTTCTTTGTGTGTTTCTGAATTTGGGCTCCAGTTGTGAAACATCCTAACTAATTTAAATGATTGATCCTTCCTTGTAATTAATTGAAATGTTCATGTAGTATCATTGCTTATATCATAATATGATATTACAGTAATGCTTAAGCACTTTTGTTATGCACCCCAAAGGATTCTGCAGTGTAAAAAGAGAGGGAAAAAGGTAGTCCTTACCTCCAGAAGCACAGTTTCCAGTTCAATCTAATAAGGGTCTTACTAGTACATGGAAACTCATGTGTTGCCCAAGAAAATCCTGTGCTAACTTTACTGGTTGCAGTAACATGTGTGGAGAAAGTATTACTTGATCAAAACAGGATCTGTCACTGTCATCTGCTAATGAAACACTGCAATTGTCATTCTATATTTCTAAGAATAAAGGAGAAGGACTGATGCTATTTCCTTGCTTCTTACAGAACACAAAGGTCAGTGACACACAGAAAATGACAATTCATTAAATGGACATTTGTATTATAAACATTATTCCCAGACAAGCAGGAAAGTCCCAAAAATCTGAGTCACTACTGGTGTTTGAATAGATGTTTAGTAAGGCCAAGTGCAGACCTCTATAAATAAAGCACTGATGAAATAAACAGTCACTTTGTATCAAAAAGGGAAAGTTTTCTATGTACACATGCAGATTTCATAAAACAGTGCCATGATTTAGAAGCTTTTTTAAAAAAAGATGTAATCTCATCAGGAGATTTATTGTCTAACCAGCATCTAACTAGCATGGTTGCTAGTCTAAGATGTGTATTTTTTACTCAGTGTATATCTGTCTCAGCTCATACTTGGGCCTAATTTATAACTTCTTAACCTTCTTTCCTCTTTATCTGAGTTATGATCATGACCCTTAAATGATAATTTTGAGCTACTGCAATGATTCAACGTTGTACACTGTATGAGAAGAGAGGTAGATGAATTCAGGTCTTTAAAACCTCAAGCCAGTTTTCGTTGCTTGGAAAGTCCCACTGCCCTGTGCCCTCTGACTCCAGGCAGGTTATTTCTCATGTGAGGCTTCCCTGAAGGCACTTTTTATTGAACACTAGGATAAGATTACTCAAAAAGTAAGTAGGTGCAAACAAGGGACTTTCAGATGTGTGTCCAGCAGGGTAGGGTGCAGGACAGGGAAGACAGATCTAGCTGCTGTTGCACACTCAGCCTCTGGCCTGCTGAGGTACCTTAGGTTGGGCTCCTTCAGCATCTCTGCTCAGCTTCCTGCTCCTTCAGCTCTCTTGCTCTTGCTGTGGATGCAAGCAGAACCTCTTGCCCATGCATTCACATAGCACCTATTGCCTGAAGGTGTCCCCAAGTGAGGCTTACTGCAAAGAATAAAAAGCAAAAAGGATTGGAAAAGTTTCTCTTGCCACCTTTTTTGCAATGTCTTCATTTTCCCTTGTGCCTATGCCCTGAGGAAAACAGCCTGATTCTCTGATGCCTTACTCAGTACTCTCCTCGTGATTATTGAAAAAAAGCACCAAGAAAGTTTTGGTGACAACAGGATTTTGCTGTGTACAGATGTGCTGTAGCAGTAGTAGGTTTTTCTACCTTGTATTGGCAAGAATTTCCTATTATTTCCTTGAGGCTAGGAGAATGCACCTCCCATTGATATCACTAGGTCTCTGAACTCAGTAATCCAATCCTGCTCCCATGTGAGACTGAGAGAAGGATCAGGGGGAAGAGCAGCAGTGTTGGGAATGAAGGTTCTTTGCAACTGCAAAACAACTGACAGCAGCAGATGAAAATGTGAGAAGAGGCAAAAGAACATTAGGTTATAAAAACCAATTTTAATGTTGGATGGCTGAAAGTGAACTGCATTTCACCATTATTTCATATTTATTTCCTCTCTTTCACATGCTCCAGGAGAGTAGATGACAGAGGTACTGCAAGAACAATTAGTTCCTCTGGTAGATCAAATAAGATGAGTAATTCCTACAGGGAAAGCAAGACTAGTAGGTGCACTTATAATTCCTGTATTGGGGCTTTAAATGTCAGGGGTTTGCCTACCCACCTGCCAGGGCAGTGTCAGAAAGTTTGGGGGAACCATCCTGAGAACAAGCACCATGTTCTGTTTTCTCTATCACAGGCGAGTGTCTCTTCTTTCCTGTTGGTTGGTTTCTTTAATGACAGCAAGTGTTTTGCTTTTGTATATAAAGCTAAAGCATGTAAAAAGTTACTGGAGTCGTGCAAACATATAAACAGATACTTGCCTGTCAATCTACCTATCTTTCTCTCTTACAGTTTATACTATTTAGGAAAAAAAAAAACCCAAAAAAAACCAGACCCACAAGTGGCTGCTAAAAAGACATTTTTCCCAACACTGTTAATGGGAAAGTGTGCTACGGGATGTGGTAACAACCCAAATAATAACAAAACAAGAATAGACTATTTTCATGGATTTCATTTGCTTGCCTTTTGCTTGATTGGACAATTTAGGGTTGAGATTTTAGGCATAACTTCAATCAACTAAGAATAAAAATAAAAACTCCTATCCAGAGGGCATAAGCAATTAAAGACAACTGTGGGAAACGTCCTTTGCAGAAGAACATTTCCTTTCTTTATAAAGTGTGCTGGAGACGTGAAAGAGCAGCATGTGAAAAGACAAAAGAGTGGGATGACTGATGTATGTTCTTTCTTCTCCAGGTGAACAGCCACTCTGGGCTGCTCAGGGCTCCCTGCTGTTTCCTGTGGTGCTCTTGGGTGCTGGCCCTCATCATGACATGGCTTGTCTCTGGTGGCAGAAGCAAAAGGGCTGGTGAAGGCTACCTTTGTATCTTTCTAGCTTGCAGGTACCTGGAAGAGCTTGAGCACCGCAATGATCTGCATTTGCTCCCACATCACAAAGCAAATTTAACGAGATGATGCCCTATCCATCTGCCTTTCTTTCTGACAAGAGAGGGCACTGCAAACATCACATCCTTCCCTCCCTACATGGGGAGACCTGTCCTTGCTGCTGGGGACATGGCATATGTTACTGGGCCCTGTGTTAGCTCCTCTTGCAGGGGGTTGCCTCCTTTCCTGAAGGTAGAAGATGTGGATATGGCCTGGGGGTGTGCTGGCTATTCCTTGTGCTTCTCCTGAGCCTTAGGGAAGCCTTCACTCACCCCTGCTTTTACCCCTGAGACCTGTCCTCATGCATACTTAGGGAAGAGATTCCATTTATTCTGATGTGCTGAGGGATGAAGGAGCTTTGCAAACCACTGTGGGGTCAGAAGAGGAACAAAGCCAAAGATGCTTCAAACATCCAAAGAGAGACAGCCGGGGGAGGGAAAAACAGGAATGTGGAAATCCTGCACGCAGCTCCCTGAAACAGCAACTGGCTGAAGGGAAGAGCCAATGCAGGAGGTTATGTGAATGTACTCTCATTCAAAGAAGGAAGTAAAAAGTGGATATCAGAAAGCTGTGCAGGCCATGAGGCTGATGTCCCGTTGTGGAAAGTGGTGTTTGGCAATCCTGCAGTTTTGCAGTGCTGTGGTTCTAGGACGCAGCTCTGTTCACTCGGGTGGTTGGCAGGTTTATGTGTTGTTTTGATAAGATTGGTGAAATAATGCCTCCTCTGCTGATCTCACTAGACATGCCCACTGCCTGGGGTGCCTGACTACCCACAGCTGAGTTATTGCACATCTCTTTTCTCAGCTCAAAACCTGAGAGTGTAGCATTTCATCCCTTACCTTGCAGCATTTGCACACCACAGGAGTGAACATGTCATTGTAAGGATTTACATTTATTCCAGGGTGGCCTGTTGCTGTGTTTTAAAGACTTTTAATGGATGTAAACAGGTGAGCTTTCATAACGTGTCTAGAAATAAATAAGCTGAGTCAAATAGCACACTGTGAAAAGGGATCAATGGTGGCAACCTTGGGATCACTCACATGAGTATAGATAAGCTGTGAATTGCTATGGAGTAAAGAACAACCTCCATCCCATGTGAAATAAACCTTTGAGTTCCTTGGTGCAAAGACTGTAAACACCTCCTACCCATGCTTGCCACTAGCTGTTCAACTTGACTGCTTTGCCATGAGCATCCACAGCACACGTGCCTGTTACATGCTTTGCTGGCATCAATCTCAACCCTGCAGGAGGGGATGGGATGGTACCCAAATCTTCTCTTGCCCCTCGTGTCTGCTCATGTCTTGCCCTGGGCATGTTTACTAGGATTACCATCTTCTAAAATGAGCACTGAGCAACAATCACTCTGTGATTTATGTTACCTTTGTGCTTTCTGATGCTTAGGTTAAAGGTAGGATGGAGTTTTTGGAGCTACTGCTGTGATGTGACATGTTACCCACAATTCTATCAGATTCTATAATAACAAGGAGGTGGCTAAAGCTGGACATTCTTAGCTCGGCTGTGTAGACTGCTCAGCACAGGGGCTGTTTCAGGCATTTGTGACCCTCTTCATCACAGAGTGAAAGAAGTGGCTCACTTGTACTCTACTGCAAATCACTTTAAAAGAAAATCTGGGCTATATGAAGAAGACTAACTTTATATGAAGTGCCAGGCTAAATGCAGATCTTCCACTAGTCAGCTCAACTCCACTTTTGTGATTTCATGAGTGAAATCCTGGGGATAAGTTACCCTTTGCATATACATAAAGAAATAAGGTTTCAGATCCTTCTTACAGTACTGAAGCAAAAAGAATTGCTTTGCTATTGAAAGTATGGCTTCAGGAGGAGGAGAATAACATCTCCTTGAGTAAAGAATATGTCCTCCAGGTAGGTCTATCTCATTGTTAGATTAGCCTATTGGAATGGAATTTCTCTCTGAGCTTGGATTCCTCCTAGTATTGTAGGGAAATGTTTCATTCCTCTGTGAAAGAAAATTAAGTCTTGTCATCAGAAGAGTTTTTCTTCATTTGGAGAAAGAGGTCTTTGGAAAGTTCTAAGGCAAACCAGTGACTTATCACCCAAGATATGGGCTGAAATTTTGTGCTCAGTATGGAGAAACTGGTTTGCACAAAATAAAGGCATGGCATGTTCCTCCACAGACTTCATAACTTCAAACTAAACCTAAACTTGTTTTGAATTCTTCTGTCACTTTGTCTTCCACTTTCTTATATCTTTGGGTTCTGCCTGTGAGTTCAAACTTATGTCGTGCTGGAGGAAAGGGGACTGTCACAGCATCTCTGGACGACCTTGACGGAAAAATCTCACAGGAAAAAGTGTGTCCATGAGATCTTCATCCTTCCTTTCATTCACTTAAGAAACGAAGGTAGTGGTAATTAAAGTTTTAAGCCTTCCCCTTTAAAAAAAACCAAACAAACCATAGCTGACGAATTACTCTTAGAACTGATTTCGGGCAACATGGAAGTTGCAACAGGTGTAAAACTTTTCTGTGTTGAGCTGATAGGAGCAAGAAAAACCTACAGATGTCAGTGTTAGACATGACATAAAATGCTCTACATATTCTGCTACCTTGATTACAAAAGTTGACTCAAAAGCACATATAGAACAGAACAAAATCTGCACACTAGAGGACTTCAGGCAAGAATTTGCAATTGAAGGAAAATATTAAAATGATAACAAATATGAATTTTAAAGTTAGTGTTTAGAAACATGGGAAAATATTAAGATGTTTTATATTGAATATTAACTTGAGGCTGCAAAGGGTACCCTGATTTGATTAGCTAAATGTAAAGAGCCTGTGTAATGAGGAATAGTTGTTTTAGTTCTATTTTCTGGCTTGCTTTCTCAAAGACATCTCCTGGTACCATGCTATCCATCTGTCCATACTGGTTTTTGGTTAAACCACAACACTGCATTAAAACTGAATGAGTTGTACCTAAATTCATGGAGGAAGTTAACATCTCATACAGAAGACGTTCTGTATATATTTGTGAAAATTGAAGGTTGAGTGGAGGAGAAAGATCTGTTTTAATGCCCGCACTGAGAGGAGAGCCACTGCACACATTCCATGGTTACATGGTCTGTTTGGATTGCCAGCTTCCCAGGCAGCACAGTTCAGGCTATGGCCCTTGCCATGTTGCTGTCAGTAATTACACCTGGAGATGAATCTAGAGTCTACTGGCATGGAGAGAAGTTACAGATGTAGCAGGAGTAAAGTAAAGGAGGAGAATGAATGCAATGAGAAATTGCAGGGAGCTGTAGGGATGGAGGGCATACAGCTATAAGAAACCATGATTTATTAGTTTCTCTGCTCAAAGTATGGCTTGTGAGATTAAATGGTAAGACTCAAAACCTTGCATCTGAGATGTTCCAAGGACTCCAAAGGAACTGAGTATTGTGAACTCAGTGAAATTAATTGAGTTTGTAAACTTCGCAGGATCTTGTATCAATCATAGTCAACAAAAGCGCTGCTGGGCTAAAAATGAAGGAGCTTGATGAGGACATTATTACAGATAATTCTTTGAGTAGCATTTTAGTAGATCACTTATTTTCAGACTTAGGTCAAAAAATCAGAAGGTGAAAACTCTGGGGAATTAAATGTGTTTAAATAAGTCATGATTCAGCCACCTTTAAGGCAATACAAATACTTCCAGTATTTCCCTAGAAAATGGCTAAACTGGGCAGGCAAAAAAATTTACAGCGGCTCTTCTGAAAACTTTTTCCAACATTGATGATTCCAGTCAGGGGTGAGCTTTGCTGATGGTTATGAGCCACTTTGAAAAAGAGAAGAGAGTAATCCCTGCTGCCTTCCCAAGGACTGTGGTGGATCATGGCCACTTCCACTTGCATGCACTACAGCAACCCCCTGAGGAGCTGGCTTTGCACTGTCACTGACTGTCCCAGACTGTTTTTTCTACAGCTTTAGTTGTGAGAGTGGAAGGACGGTAATTGTTTTTAAATTTTCTTATTCTTTCAATTGCCTGTAAATGAAAGAGTATGAAAGGAAAGTGGGACACAACGGTGATATTTTGCTATTACCAGTAGAAGTAGGATAATATAGAATCAATGTTCTGATATGAATAGCTATGAAAAAAGTAAAAAAAAACCCCAAAACAAGATAGTGAGACAGAATTTCAGGATGTGCGAACCATGAAAGCTTTATTGCAGTCAACAGATATTCTTTTCAACTCCTTTCAAGCAATTTATATAGCAGAAAAACAAAGTAGCATGCAAAACTTTCTGACCTGTCTCCAAAATATTTAGCTTGCCCTTAAGTTGTCTGAAACCAGAGATATGAAAAACTGCCAAGTCTGGAATTTATGTTAAATGCTGTATTGTTCCCTTTGCATGGTGTTGTGGTTGCTACATGCTCCTCTTCCTTTTACATACCAACAAATTGTAAATCACCCTTCACAGGAATGGTAAGCTTAGTCGTAGCCCTGAATTGGAAAAAAATATTTTTCTACTCAGGCTGCTGCATTCATTTTCAAAACCTTGTGCATCTTTGCCTCTGTCCATGCCTCCAGTTTGATTTACCATGCCTCCCCTTGTGCCTACTGGACTGTCAGCACCAAGCCATGTGACGACACTTCCATCTGCCTCTCTGCTCCTGACACAATAAAACAATTGGAGAGATGTGTGTCTTCATGTGTGTAATAGGTTGTGCTAGGAGCTGCAGTTCGGTGGGGAGATGCAAGAGAAGTTGAAAATGTGTTCTATTATCTGGGGTTTCCTTCTGTCTGGCCATCTTCTGTGAGGTTTTCCACAAAACTCCTGTGTGTTCCTGTGGCTCCTCACATTCTCTGTGTTCAAATCCATCCCAGAGGTGTACTTCTGCTCCTGTTAGTGATTCACTGCTCATCATGTTTTCTTGTATTTTTCTGATTGTTTTGATTCTTCTGTGGAAATCTACATTGGGGAAAGGGTCAATGGAAAAACATAGGAAAAGTACATCTGCTTCTTAAGGGCAAAGCACAAAGAGAAATCCTGGAGAGGAAAAATAATCTAGAAAAATATATTCTGAAAAAAGAAGTTCAAATTCTCAAACTGCATTTTTTTATTGCAAATGTTGCTCTGGAGAGAACTCTTGTTAGAAACTTGGCCTGCTTGTGTGTAATTTTCAAGTATGATCTACTGATGTTTATCATCTGTTAACATAGTTCTGTAATTCTGAGACTTATTTTAACAGTTAGAATTAATTAACCACTGCTTAGTGTTAGTCCTTTGGTTAAGATAAGAAGTCAGGATACTGTTAAGTGAGAATTAGTGTGATTTGACAGAAAGACTACCAGTGTCCCTGGTGCATAGATCTCCTACTCAGATGTGGCACGAAGAAAGGGGTCTGTTTGTAAAACAGCTCAGCAGTATTCCTTACACATTGCAATGCTGGTGTTGTTACCATATTTCAGAGGCTTTTTTTTTCTGAATTTCCTTGAGGTAATGTCAGTAGGAAATCTCTCTTAAAAAACTAGAGACCTCTCTCTATTTATCAAGGTGCTATTTAGTCCAAGTTGTTAGCTTCTAAAGGCTAACAGCTTTTCAAAACCATCAGAATATGCTGGATTTCTTTTTCTTTCTCTTTTCTTTTCTTCATTGGGCATTAAAATTCATTAGGTTTCAGTGACCAACACAGACAGAAGTAATCTTTTGCCACAAAACATTATTTATTAATTCAATAGTTACTTTAATGTGTCTCAAAAATCTCATTATAATTCCTATGTCATGCTATGACAGTTTTATTCTCTTTTAAACCAAATACAAAGGTTGCAAAACATTTTAAAATTGTTATGCTGGTCTTGTTTTTTCTGGAAAATAAAGTACTTTGAAGAAAGTAAAATAGAATGGTATTGGGGATGGCTGTTTTTCTCTGTAATAGAAAAGATATGGTTTCTAGCACTGCTAACTCCTTGCTTCCTTATCTTAACAAGCATTTGATGTGTATTATAGGTTAGAGACTGTAATTAGATGGCCTTGGCCCCAGTCACATAGTATAAGTTTAGGAAATGTTCAGCATTCATACTGTAAAGACAATGAAGTCCTAGACAGGTCTGTCAATATGAGCACTTAAAAATTAGAGTACCTAAAAATAGTTTGTCATTTTACAAAATCAGGCTATCTGATTAGTGGGAAGAGCAACCTAGTTATGCATTAGAGTCTGAAAACTGGTTTTTTTTATGTCACCAGGTATAGTTGTATGTTGATTGCTCTGAGATTTTGTTCTGAAAAATAATTGTTACTACCTCACAACATTACAGGGTTTATGCTGAAGTAATTTCAGGCTGAAGTGGGTCAGTAAAAGTGTTTTCATGTGGTATTTCTTGGTGTGTAGCCTGATTTTCTTATAAGTAAATATGTAAAGACAGAGAAATGTTTGTACCATATCTATCCCTGGGGCCCAATGTTCTAAAAGGAGAGAGAAAGATATTTAATGGTAAAGTTACTGTGTGAATTCCCACCCCTGTACACATTAAGTTTTTCAGTCGTTTGTGCACTACGGGGAAGTCGGAGATACAAAGCCTCTGAAAAATACTTAGTGTGTGTAGCATTTAGAATTGCCAGTGTTGCAGATATGGGGGAGAGGGAGGAAGAAAGTGGTCTTCCAGTGTTTTCACCCATCAGTATTTTTGCTCCAAAATTGTTGCTAGGAATAAAGGTAGAGAGACATTTGTATCCTGACAGAGTAGATGTGCACATAGTGACATGTTCCCTGACATCTTACAAATTGCTTTCAGCCATAAGTAACCTTTAAAAATGAAATCTAGCTATTGATCAATGCTCTTCACCGCTTGGAAAGTGTTTGAGTAGATTCCTTCTTGTTTCTGCAAATTCAAGGTTTCTAGCCCAGTTTGGGTCAGATCACATTGATCTACCTTTTTAATATTAAATTAATTGTTATCTAAGACAGTGATAAAATGGTTAACTGCCTGTCCAGCAAACTGAAAGTTCTGCATCATCAAATTTGGAATAAGGCTGACTAAGCTGATAGAGAGAAATAATTTACATTAGTAAAAAGGTGGAAAATTATGGGATATAATGTGAAAATATGGGCAAAATAGGAGTTTGAATTGAAATAATTTACCCCAAAAGGGAATAAACATATGGAATAAGTCCACAGAGAAAATAATTTTACAAGTGTAAATCAGTTTAAGAGGTGCCTTGATTTGTTTTTTTTTGTTTGTTTGTTTGTTTTGTTGTTGTTTTTTGTGTTGGTTTTTTTTTTTTTAGGTAAAGTTTAAAAAGCATAGCAATGCACTAAGGAAGCTGAATTAAGACATTCAGAGTGTGGTATCTTTGGAAGGCACTTTTTGTGCCAGCCTGGGCACAACTGGCTTTGTAATTTTAACTATATATGTACAGTACACCTTCACCTTATTCGAAATAATGAATCTTTACAGAAAACTACTGGCTTAATTATTCTGCCAACAAAAGTTTTCTAAATTGTGTGGCTGGTTAGCTAAGCTAGGTCAAGTCATATCACCCTAAGGCTGTGAAGTCAATGGTCCAGCTTTCAGAAATTAATTCTCCTGCTACTTGAAATGAAATATATTTTGATAAACAAGCCTCCATTTATTGTTACATACATCTGAAAGATGCTTTCTGTCAATTTTCAGGTGAGCAAACTAAAGTTCATGAAAGTCAAGCAGCTACTTCCTGTATCATATCTGTTTGAATGTGCAAATACTGCTAAAAAATACCTTTGCCTCTTAAAATCTTGACCCAAAATGTTTTGATATGTTTGATTTTCTGTCCAAATCGACAGATGTGATTTCCATTGACCTCAAGAAGCTTTGGATAGGGCCTCTGTGTGCTCAGTTTTCATTTCCTGGCTTACCTGAATGTGTTTGGTATAACGTGCTCCTTCTCCCTACCTGGGTTGGAGTAGTGCTGATGGTCAAAAAGTGAAACCTTCCTCGATATTGTTCATCCTACCCTCATCCTGTGACCCTTCTGTACAGGACTGTTGCAGAGAGAGCACTCATGGATGATGTTCTACCACTTCAACAAAAATGGTGTAAAGGACGGGGCACATTTAACTTACCTAAATGTGGCCAGTGTGGGTTAAAATACCTCTGCAGAAAAGACAAACCGAGTTGCCAAATTGAAATCACTGCCTCCTTTTGGTCATTAAGTTGAGCTGCTAATTTTAGTGGTCAGAATCAAATTTGTTATGCAAATTAGGGAAGTGGCTCCTAACCAGCAAACTATGTTTTTCTACATTAAATTGTGATTAAGTAAGAATTTTATGCACCATATTACCTAAAACTTTCTAGTAAAATGAATTATACTGTAATAATCTGTGTAATGCAAGTTGTAGATAAATAGATAGAGGTGGATATGTGTGATATAGTTAAACCCAGAGCCTGTTTTTGGAAGAATTTCTGAAAAGCTAAATTTCAGAGAGTAGACTTACAGTGGTGCTTCTTGTCACCCTTTTCACATACAGTAGAGGAACACACATCCTTTGCCAAGTGACTTGTTAGTTTTTCACTTTTTCCTAACTGAAAAAAAGACTCCCTGAACTTTGTTCACTTGGTTAACGTTGGATATGGAAAAGAGAAAAGTTGTCTTTATGAGTGAAACTGATGCATTACAGATGAGTGGCACTTCAGGTGGCAGGCTACTCAATTTATTCTGAGGTTTGCTGAGTGATCTTTCTGAGACTGACTCTGTGGGAAACACTTTGCCAAATGTCTTGATATTAAATCTGTTGGAACTGTTACTTTAATGCCGGGGAGCAGCAGTGAGACCCTGAAACTGCACTTGCTATATGGGAAGAACAAGAAACGCTAGGTCCCCAGTGGGTGACATCTTGTGTCTTGGAGCCTGGCAACAGATGAGCAAAGGTTATTGGCAGAATATTTTTTATCAGACCTAAGTTAATCATTGAGGATGCCCTGTTCTGGGGTATTATGTGCTGAATAAACATCTAAGAAGGATATAAAAAGAACAGCTCCTTTCTTATGGGAGCTGATGCAATACCCAGAAGTAGAACAAAAGTCAAAGCAACAAAGATATTTATAAATAGGAAAATGCCAGCTTCTCAAATGGTCTATCACCAAATGTAAGCATCTTTAAAAATGAACTGTATCTATTGGTTTAACACCAGTGAATAATACTTTGTCTTCTGCATAGCTTTGCTTCTTTAAAAGATACTTTATCTCACAACCATCTGTTGCTGGATTGTAGAAGGACAATCTGAAGATTATAAGATAATTGTGCAAACTGTCTGGAATCCTTCAGGCTTTATGTTTTTACTTTCCCTCCCCAAGAAAAAATATTTAAATGCAGGTAATGACCCCTTTCTTTTCTTTTTCTGCCAATCATAATGCAGCACCCTATGCTCTTCTCTTGCATGCAAACAACTGAAATACCAGTATTTATATTACTGCAGTACCATTAGAGTTTTCTGTCTTTAAGACTCATGCAGGGTGCTCTAAGCTACACAAAATGCAAAGAAGGCTGTGCCTTTCTATAAAATTATTTGTTACGTAGATCACATAATCCCGCGAGTTGATCCAGAGTTTTGAAAGAATTCAACTTCCATTCCAATGTACAAGTAAGGCTCAGCTTTGCGGAACTGCTCTGAACCCAGCAACACTTATGAGAAGGTTTTATTCTCCCAGAACAGTTCCTCACACAACATGTTATATTATTCGTCACTAGAGTCCTGGCCTCTTATTTTATTGCCTAAGTAAAAGCTGAGCATTTTTGCAGTCTGGCTCATACCCTACCTAGTGGGGCTTGCTTTCCTCCACTCAGACGGTTTTGGATATCACTTTTTGTAATACCTTTTTCCACAACTTTCTGTCAGAGAAAGGCATTTTCCTAGGCCACCCGTGTGTAGAAGGAGGTGGATCATGTTGCACAGAGGAGGTTTTTTCAGGCTGTCTTCCCAGTCACTTGCCATGAGCATTTGCACACATTGCTTTGGGGCTGCCTGGGTATCAATGAGGAGGACTGAAAGGCTCGGAAGCGAGGAATACTCCATTTAGCCACTTACAGCTTTGGAACAGCATAGGTGAGGGTGCATTAAGTCTGCTGTTAGCTGTCCTCCACAGAACTGGCTTTTCCCTCATTTTCTCATCACATGTACCTTGCCTGCATGGTGAAGCAGGAAGCACTTGGCTCTTGAATGTGTCGTACATGACACATTTACTGAGACTAGTGTCTGCCAGACTTGTAATTCCCACTAACTTCCCTCTTCCAGACTTCCAGATTTCAAATAATTTTTTTAAGGCTTGAAATGAAAAGAAAGACCCACCAAAGACAATGGGAAGACCTTTTGGTTTCTGAAAATCCTGGATTTTTGCCCAACATTAAAACAATGGTCTTGTGTGAATGGGAAAAGTATCGGGGGTGAGTATGAAGCTGTAAGCTCCAGCTCCAAGCTGTGCTTAAATTTTGAAGGTGATGAATGAGCTTTCAGTTTTTAATTTAAGAATATTAATTATTGTTCTCCTAGGAGGTACTTTCTAAACCATTCAGTATCATTCTCAGGGGACAACGTTTCATTTCTTTACCTTGACAATACAAAAACATCTTAAAATCAATAATAATGGTGATGACATATTGCTTGTTCCCATCTCGTCCAGACTAAGGCAGAGCTCTGGCAGAGCCTGCTCCCAGCCATCAGGGCAGACTCGAGGGCAGGGAGATGTATGGTGGGTGTCAGAAATGTAGCCTGAATGCTCCCCACTGTGGTTCTCCTCTGTTTTCCATGGCTCAGGGAAAGTAAGTTATTAGACCTGGAAGCAGCAGTGGAAGTGCCCACAAGCTAGCTAGCAGTGTGGATTGGCCCTTCGTGTCACCCAAGTGGAGCCCAAGGCTGAGTTGGATGTGACTGAGGGATGTTATTCCTGCAGGTGAACAGCTTAACTTGGTCACAAACACCAGGGCATGGAGTCACTAGTCAAGTCATTCCCACCCTGGGTGCATTGGTGCCAACAACTACAAGGTATCACCTGTCAGTTTATTTTCTTACATTTCTCCTTGGGAGTGTGGCTCAGGCCAGCTTGTTTGGCAAATGCTGTTGTTTCTATTTCTTTGTATATTGATAGGATAAACTTAAAAAAGGGAGCATGGTATGCTAATTAATTTTGATGGTGTATACAACCAGTGAGTTGGGATGAGGTACCTGGACAGCCCTTTGTAGAGTTGTCTTGATGATATAGACCATTTTGTGCTCAGACGTGCTGTGTTTTCTCAGCCTCACACAGTTCCTGTTGGCTGGAACTCAGCTACAACACAACATATCGCACGCAACATGGCTTTTACTCCTTTCACTTAAGTGTGAAGGATAGTACCTAATACAAAAGAGAGGACATACGAATGCCTGCCTTTATTGCTATCTGCTTGTCAGCACGTCCTTGCTGCTCATAGTAATACATTTTACTCACAATGATACTGATGTAAAGCCAAAGTATCTTATGAACACCATCACAGGCATCATTTTGCTTCCTCTTTGAGTAGGTGAGAGGATATGAAATACATTTTTTCCTTTATTTTTAAGGCAAGTGGTGGTGGTAGGGAAATCCACTTTATAAATATATAAAAAGCTTATTAACACATATACCCCCTTACTTTGTAATGCCTATTGCAAATAACTGGTGTTGTGTTGCTGAACTTAAACACTGATGTAGTTACACTATTTTTAATGTGGTTGTAACAGGGAGGTAAACAAATAGCACTCATATTACTGACCTTATTCAGTTAATTTTCTTCTAGGCTCCTCATCTATAAAAATCCAAAGTATCTCCATCTTAGTTTGCGGGGATACTCCTAAACAGGTAGTTCACCTGACTTAAAAAAAAAAAAAGAAGATAAGAATTAGACCTTAGTTCCTGAGTTTACAATCTGTTTTTATGTGCACAGCAGGAAATATTTTTTAAAATCCTGGGTATTTCCAAACATCTGACTTCTCAGAGGAGTAAAAATGCAATCAAAGTATTTCCTTTCAAAGCTACATCACTTTATGATTAGTCAAGAGTTTTTTGCAACATGAATTTCCTGTTCAGAAAAGTTTTCTATTACATCTGTTTATTTTTTTTTTTAGCAATCCAATTAAATTCCTCTTTCATCATGATGGAAAAGTTGGTGCTGCTCATTTTTTTGAAAAAAAAAATATAATATACACATCATGGTATACGTGGCTACTCTAGCAAAGGTTTAAATGTTTCCTGGGTTAGCTTTAGCCTTGTCTGTGCTAGAATAGATCAGAGTTTGACCTAAGCAGTTATGAGTATCCTTTTCAGAATGTCCTTTGGTTCCCTTTCCTTCAAATATAAAGGCTTTGGTATGATACATACAGTGTCACATATTTTATTAGCTTAAAAGATCCTCGGTACATCTGGATGCACAATTTGGATCACCTTGTCATTTAAGGTCCTTGTCATTTTCCCTCATCTTATGCATTTTAGTGGATGCACAGATGCTGGTACACTTTCTCCACTACATTTTAAATGCAGACCTTTTAAACAAAAATTATTGCCCCAATCACACAATTCAGAAACATTCTGGTGTTTATGGAATGGTTTTGTCCAGATTAAAGGACTGAGATTTACTTTATTTTACTTTAATTTATTATGGTTACTTTAACTTGTAAAGAGTCTTGCAATCCTCCTGCTTCTTTTTCCAGTCACTCCTGACAATCAGTTCAAATCATAATGTAATATAAGCCTTCTGGGCCAAACCAATGACTGGCATCCCTGGCAGATGTGCTTTTCTCTTTGCTTTCTCTGGGTGGCTGAAAGGACCATCTTGCCTTGGCACAGCCTCCTGCAGCTGCTGCTCCCTCAGAGGACCAGCCACTCCACGGGCCACATGTGGGAGTTTTGTGGTGAGTCTCATTTTTAGCATCACTTGCCTGCTGCCTTCTCTCAAGACCACCGTGCTCTGGCAGGGATGGCCGCATGGGAATGTGTCCCAAAGTGCAGTTTTGTTCCCAGGAGGAGAACACTGTTGCTCTGGGGTTCTTTTTTGGGTGGGAGGTGGAGGCTGGTGGATATACCATCCACAACACAGGTGACTGAGTTATATTGTCCTTCCACATAGCAAATGTAGCAATGATGCCAATATGTAACGAGTCTGAATTTGCTTCAGGGTAGGTTATTGCACAGGCAGCCAGTATCTGACCTTTCTTTCAAGACATACTTGCAAAAGAGTAGATTTTTTCCCTAGTTTGGTCTTATAAAAGAGAGGTCAGACAATCATGGGTCTGTGGCTTATGATGATAGAAGTTGGAAGGAGTGGCTGGCACACCAGAAGGTTGTGCTGCCATCCAACAAGACCTGGACATGCTGGAGAGTTGAGTGGAAAGGAACCTGATGAGGTTCAACAAGAGCAAGTGTAGAGACCTTCACCTGGGGAGGAATAACCACATGCACCAGTACAGGTTGGGGGCTGACCTGCTGGAAAGGAGCTCTGAGGAAAATGACCTGGGTGTGCTGGTGGACAGCAGGCTGGCCATGAGCCAGCAGTGTGCCCTGTGGCCAGGAAGGCCAACAGTATCCTGGGGTGCAGTAAAAAGAACATGGCCAGCAGGTAGAGGGAGGTTCTCCTCCCCCTCTGCTCTGCCCTGGGGAAGCCACATCTGGAGTATTGTATCCAGTTCTGGGCTCCCCAGTTCACGAGGGACAGGGATCTTCTGGAGAGAGTCCTGCAGAGGGGCCACAAAGATGATGAGGGGCCTGGAGCATCTTCCGTATGAGGAAAGGCTGAGAGAGCTGGGACTCTTCAGCCTGGAGAAGAGAAGACTGAGAGGGGATCTTATCAATGTCTATAAATATCTGAAGTGTGGGGGACAAATGGATGGGGCCGGGCTCTTTTCAGTAGTACCCAATGACAGGACAAGGGGCAATAGGCAAACACTGGAACAAGTTAAAGAAAACGTAAGGAAAATCTTCCATGAGGGTGACAGAGCACTGGAATGGGCTGCCCAGAGAGGTTGTGGAGTCTCCATCTCTGGAGATGTTCAAAACTTGCCTGGGTGCTTTCCTGTTCAACCTGCTGTAGGGAACCTGCTTTGGCAGAGGAGTTGGACTAGGTGATCTCCTGAGGTCCCTTCCAACCCTGACCATTGTGTGATGTGTACAATAAACGAAATATATTATTGGGAAATGAGGAGAAATCCTTGAAAGCAGAAGTACTGAATATTTTTGCCCTTGACTAGGAACGAAGTGGCAGTATGGACCCCAAAACAGCTATTCAACATAGTTAAGATGCTTTGGGAAGCTCCTCAGTTGCAGAACAAAAGAGCTAGAGGCTGTGTACCAGGCTCTTGAAGCACACTGCAAACTGCCACAGAGAAAGCACATTTCTAAAGACTTCTGCCTCTGGGGGCACTGGAGGGGCTAGAGATATGCAGCCCTGTATGGCAAGGCCTGGCCTGGTGGGGCTGATGGTGCACAGCCATGGAGAACCATGGCCATGGCAGCTGGCTGGAAGCAGTACAGGTTGGGTGCCTGCATGGAGCCTGCAGGCTCCTGCTGCACCACTGCTCTGCAGCTTGTCCACCAGCCTCCCCCGTTCTCCTGGCATTGGCATACCAACTTTGGTGTTTTACATTCCTGTTTGAAAGGAAAGGTTCACCCACTATCTGGCTCCCTGAAAACACTTTTGCACGGAGTATCCCTCACCACCTCTTCCCATGTGGCTTGGATCCTGGCCGTCAGGCGCGTTCGTGGCAGGGCTGTGACTGCCGAGGAGGGCTGAGTGTGTATCTTTGGCTGAGGGGCTGGGAAGCCTGACACGCAGATGTTTCCACATTTATTTGAACTGGCTCTAGCTCCTTGTGTCACTGGGTGAGAGCGCTGAGGGCTGGCAGTAACGTCAGGGAGTGCTGAGCAGGTTGCAGCCCTGCCAAAGGAGGAGCCAGTGCTACTGGGAAGGGTGGCTGCTCTGGGGCAGAAGAGAAAATTGTAGATGGTGGAGAAGAACTGTCAGGGCACTCTCAGAAGTTCAGGACACTTGAGGGAAAAAAGAAAAAAAAGATTTGGTAAACCTTTCCCCTTGCAAACATGTTGTTACTGTTGGCAAAACATATGGGTTGCAAAATTTTGGTTGCTTCTACTAAGATGTGAGCCATGTGCACTCTTCTGAGAACACCTTAAAATAAAGGCTGACTTTGGCAATAACAACATGCTTGTAAGTAAAGACCTACTTTTGAGAAATGTTATCCCTAAATGGAATTATTTGAACAGAACCTCCGAGGCTATTTTCCTTTCTGCTGTATACAGAATAAAGATTCACAAGCAGGTCAAGACACTTTTTATTTTTTGAATTAGAGCGTTTCTCATTAATTATAGCTGAAAACACTGTCCTGCAACCCAGTACCACTTTGCAGCAGGGATCTTTGACAAGATGTGTCTATACTGCAAAAGTGTACACTGACCAACAGGGACCTGCTTCAGAGCTGTTTTAAATGACAGAGTGAATTGGCTACACAGGACAGCATAAGTAGGTATATGTAGAGGATGCAATTTGTCTTCTGTGTTGGTAGAGGGAGAGGGCTGTAGCAAGAAAAGAGGTGCCACCTCCTTGGATGGCTTGATTTGAGAAGCACTGGCTGCCTTTATATTTTAATATATGTTTTGTCTCATAACAGCACTGCAGAACTCTGAAACCCTAAGCTGTGAACCTCAGTGTATTGGCAAAATGTCATGGCTACTGCTGGGCCACATTCTCATGTCTTACGCAAAGTCATGGGAAAGAAGATGAAAAAAAGACACTTTCTAGGCTAGGCTGCCAGCGGACCCAAAGACAAAAGTCAGCTTTAACTCCAGGCCAAAGGCTTGGGACTGACTATCTGAAACTTTGAGAGATAGACACCACCAGTTTAGAGTCTTTAAGCTGCACATCTGAAGTAAACCACAACAAAAGCATAAAGAGGAAAGGTCAGACCTGTGAAGTGCTATTTGTTTTCACTGAAACTTCATCTCCCACTTATCCTCAGCCTAACCAGCAGCGGAATCAATTACCACTTGTCAGACTGAAACCTGACCCCAGAAATGAAAGAAGGACATGACCTCTGGGGGAAAAAGAAACCACGAATGAACCACTTTCTCCTGCAGTGAAGGGTTAACAGGCCTGGTCCTCTTCTTTCCCCCTTTAAGAAAAGATCAATACCTCTGTTCTCTACATACGCTCTTCCTTTCATCGGGGATGGCCAGTAGGACAGTGAGGTTATTGAGATTAGGTTTCATAAATTACTCCATTTAATAATTGAAGACAAAGAGGTTCCATACATTATAATAGCATTTAGCGTAACCATTCAAATTTGTAGGACTCATAATAGATCAATTTCAGCTGCCATTACCACTTGAGGTAATGGTGCTTTCACTTACCAAGCTTCTGTTAAGTATAGGATCAGCTTGTCAAAAAGTGGTCAGGTTTAAGGCAATATTCCCCACCCTCTCATTTCATACAAGTCTAGAAGGGCATTCCTGAAGGCACACTGGGAACGTTTCTGTCAGCTTAGCTCACTTGCAGTGTCTGTGGCAACTGAGAAGTGTGTTTGTTTCAGTGTATAAGATGATCTAAGAGCATTACTTCTGACATCCAGGACCAGCCTGGACTATTCCTCAGTTAGAGCACCAGAAGTGAGTCTGGGCAGGATAGGAAGAGTACCTTCTTATGTTCCTATTTCTGAATGTGAGAAAATACAAACTGTATACAGAGCTGAAAAAAAAACAAACGCCAAAACCTCTTTTCTTGGGAAGGAGTCCCTTTGAGCAGTGGGAGTTTGGTAGCTTGTGGTCAAGAGCACTGGCTAACACTGGTCTTGCAGGATTAAATGCATGACTTTTTTTGAAGCATACCCACCAAAACTACCCTCTTTAAGCATTCCACCATTTAGGTTTTGTTAGCACCCACAAAATGATCTAAATTCAACTATGTTCCTGTGTCTTGACGTTGCAGATACCCTCCTGGGAGATATCTATGGACATCTTAGCTTTGCATTTGTTGTATATTTGTTGTCTTGACTTTACTCTGTCTGCACACTTTGCTGCTCTATATTTTCCTTGAGTTATGCTATTTCTGTCACAGAGGCTTTACATTTTTTTGTGGTCATTTTTATCCCCACAGCCCTGACTCATTCCAAAGATGCTCAGGGTCTCTCATTGTGCTCTCTGGTAATTTTCTCTAAGAAAGAGTTACCTACACAGACATTAGTAACCTCTCTCCAGTAGATGAGAAGCAGATATTGCACTTGTGGTATGAGTTTGGTGCTGAACATAGCCCACAGAGCAGTCTGAAGAAAGAGGGTGTCCCAAAGGGGGTGTTGAATGCACAAAAACATGAGCCTTATTTTTCAAGGTCTGCTGCCAGGACTCTGCTGATGCATCAAGCATAGAGAACTGTTTGGCACCCGTCATTTCTCAAGCAACTTCTCCCCATGTGCTATAGAAAATGTTTCTATAATATTTGCATATTTGTTTTTATGCTTTTATATGTAAACAAAAAGAACTTTATTTTTCTCTACTTTGGTGTTTCGTTATCTATTTTTTTCCTATAATAATTTGCCAGGGAAAACACTTTTCTGGATTTTCTTGCCCTGCATTTCCCCAAATAAAGCAGTTTTCCTTGCTGCCTCTGCCTCAGGAAAGAAGAAATTTCTTAAAGACATTAGTTGTGGAAACATCAAATCAAACCAAGTAAATAGAAACAAATTCCCTTCTCCCATTCCTATTCTCTTCCCACATTTACTGAAAAGCAAACAAACCAGTCTATATTCTGAAGGAGGCAGGAAGTGAAGGCAAGGAGGGACGATTCAGAAAATCAAAGTCATTTTATTGAGCTTCACAGAAAAATGTCTTCTGCTGTCCTGATTTTGCAATCTGGTGCTCTACTGGTGATGAGAGGATTTAGAAAAGCATTTGTGCATAGTGCTATGGAGGGGAAATTCTCTGGTTCCCTATTAAATTGACAGATAGTGTCAATCATGAACAAACAAATGAGACAAGGTGGTCCATGGTGTCTCTATGCTCTTGCTGAAGAATACGTGGGATGTGATCTGGCACGGATCATCAGGAAGGAGAAAACTCATAAAGTGTGTGAAACCAGAGATGTGAGACTCTTACTTTCTTGTGGCCTTCACCTCTCTAGTCTGCATTTGTGAGAGAGACTGCGTGTTTCAGCAGCCTTAACCCTGTCTATGATTTCTTGAAGAGAATGGATTAACCCCCCCCAACCTGGAATTTCTTATGAAGTCACAGAGAAGTGCCACATTCAATGTAAATTAATCAAGCACTGCAAAAAAGGTGCTTTCCACTTGAACCTGACATGGCTTCTAATTAAAATCATGAGTGCAAAGTTACTTTGGAGGGATTGAAGTGCTTAACATTTGTCAGCTACACCCTGCTAAATATATTAATTTACAAAATATGTCCACAAATGGATGTGTGTGAGGAAAGTCTATGAATTGCAAAAATAAAGCTTTTGGGGGAAATATTTTAGAACTTTTGGACTTTAAAATACTGCAACTGTTTTTCAAAGGAAATGTCTGAAAATTCTGCAAAAACATGTTTTTCCAAATAGCTGAGATTTTTGGCAAAAAAGATAAAGACACAAGAAGAATTTTAGACTTAATACCTACTTGGCTGGACAGTCCATTTTGTGATGAATGGGTCCTTCAGCAAGGATCTTTAGGCCCTGATTTTTCCTTCTCCAAGACTCATCCTGTATCCAGGACTGGATGTACTCCCCTCTTTTTCTCAGATCTCCAGAGTCTCAGCTCTGCTTCCTCTTGCCCTTTGCTCAACTTTCTAAGGCTAAGCCCCTTCTGGGCTTCTACCAGTCTTTTCTTCCTTGTGAAAAGGTCAAGTCCCTCAACTGGTGTGGGTACTTTTCCCTTGCCCATTCGTTTCAGTGGAGAAGGCTGTGGAGTGACCATATCTGGGGTGCTTTGCACTATCCCCCACACTCACATCAGCTTTCAGCCCCATGGATGGCTCCTAGGCTGCCTGTGGGTTGGAGCTTGGATGTTGGCAATGGGGTCCTGATGTGACCTCGCCTGGAGACTGACCTGGAGTCTTTCCTCAGGATGCCCTTGCCAGGGTAGTTCAGATAGAGAAAAAAAATGACAAGGTACTTACTGCCACTCACACACCACTCACTTCTCAGCAGGACCAAGAGGCAGACCATCACTTTCCGTTTTCTATCCAGCTCTCATGTTGAGTTTCAGACATACCTCTTCCCTAGCTCTTCCCCTGCATACTCCAGATATCAGACTTTATCATCCGTCCAGAGCTGTTGCTTTGTTTTATGAAATGCCTGCAAACTGGTCAAGATTTTTCTTAAACCTACCCATTGCTTACAGATTTTTTGCCTAATAATTTCTTCTTAGCTTGTAGGTTGCTCAAGAGCAATCTCATGAAAATAGGAGTTGGACTTAATGATCCTTATGGATCCCTTTCAATTTGAGATATTCTATAATTCTATGATTCTATTGTGATGTCTACCCTAGAACCTTATGTGCTTTCTTTTCACATTACAGCCTATTGGTATCTTACTCTTCATTGACCAAGCAAGACTGGAATCATGTTCATCTCACATAGAAACTTGAAATTTGCTCTAAAAATAGTTCTATGCTATTCTTTCCTAACTGTTGTGTCAGGAAATATTTGCCTGCCTATGAAGATCCCTGCTAGAATATTTATCAGCAGTGAATCCAAAACCTATGTGAGCAGAACTGGAGTATGACTTCAATTCACAAAGAGTTTTTTTGCCAGCATTTTTCCTGTTCTACTTTTGTCTTGTCACATGTCTGGATAATCAAGGGACTGTCCAGTCATGATTACTAATCCTGATTTATTTCATCTCAGGCACATGGAGGCACAGGGACTGCAGTTAAGGAAAGCTCTTAAAGCATGTGGTTTTCTCTGTCCTGTTTGCAAAATAAGACCAATTTCCTTAGTGGGATGTAGGGAATGGTGGAGATGCTCACAGATCTCCCCATTGCCTATAAAAGAGGAAGCACTTCTGCCATCCTCTGCGGGTGCTCATATGCCCAAATTAAACTTAGATCTGACATTTGGATAAAGAGGAGAGCATGGGAAAGGATCAGTGTGATTTTTATTTTGTAATCCTTTTCTCTGGGCTTTGCTGCTACTCAGGTTTGCTAAGGAGAGATAATTCAGCTCATCAGCCACTGTCTTTTCCATGTTCTCATTAGGTATGCTAAGGACAGACAGGTTCCTGGTGCCAAAGCCAAGTCAAGTGGTTTGGCTATATTCATGCTGCTGAGGTCTGACCATCCATTGACAGCAGCTTTGGCTTTGGGAGAGCTTGCTAAGGTTGTTCAAAGGAAAGCCAGAGAGTGAGGTAATATTTAAGTAGTGTGGGCTAACATAAGCCTGACACTCCTCCTCCCTCCCGGGCTCTCTCTTACTCTGTGATGTAGACACAAGACCCACTTGCTAAGGAGAACCCCTGGGTGATGTTGCATGCCTAGAATTAGGCTCTGGTTTTGTTGAAAACAGTGTTCCTGCACTGAAGATGAGGCACTGACAGCAGTATGCATTCCATTAATAACTCTGTAGCATAGTCAATAATTATCAGCTAATCCTCAGTGGTATGAGCAGCCTGTATGTCTGCAAGGTTATTTTCCTTTTATTTGATGAGGTATTTTATCTGAGAAAAGATTGCCACCACTATGCAGTGTGTTAAAGTAGTGACCATGGCACTTACAAACTGTATTTTGCTAATCCTAACCAGAAACAGGAAAGATTTTCATTTTCCTGGAAATTAATATTTTACAAATGGAGTGAAGAGTCTTTACATTTGCAGATCTACAAACTTTCCAGGCATGCATGGTGAGTCATGAGTTTGAAAGCAAGCTCCTCCTGCACTTGCAAGGATTAACTTTTTTGAAAATAATCTTGGCTACCTGTGGATTCAGTCCCTGTTACAACAGTTATGGGGATGTCAGTAAAATAGGTGAATTTGTATTGCTTGTCTTCAAGGTGCATGCAAAACTCATATGGCAAGAGGCTGTTCTCAGGCTGGAGGTGTTAGGTTTGGCTCCACAGCTCGTATGTGGCAAACTGCCAGTTTCGTGAGGTCCCCACTGGGGCAGGGGGAGGGAAAGGTATACCACTGCCTAGTCCTATTCACAGGCTGTTTATTGGATTTGGCTGGGAAATATTCAACTAGATAAACTGAACGAAGTAAAATCCCTCAGCACCTTAATGTCTGTTACTGGATTCGATTTGGACAGAGCCAGCTGACCATAGTGCTGATGGTTTTTGTTGTGTTTTCTTATTATCGGATGTATATTTATAGGCAAACACCAGTTATAGAAGTACTACATAATATATTTCAGATGATAAACAGTAATTCTACTAGAAGTTAATTCATACAGTTTGAATTTAAATTGTGTCTGACTAAAAACTTCACTGGAGGGATAATCTTAAACTAGTCTTCCCCTTCCATCCTTCATCATGATTTAAATTTTGACTCTGATTATTGCAATCAATTCACATGCATTGCTTTCTTCTTCTGAAACCATGTGGTTTTTAGTATAAAAGATGAGACAAAGTGATGGAGGTGCCATAGTGGCCTTTAATCCCTATTATGATTTAGATAGCAGGTTTTGTTTATGGCTTCATATATTAAACAGATGGCTGACCTATGAAACTGGAAGAGTTCATTTTCAAATTATGAGCCTCAATTTTATTTGCAAAGTGTTTTTTCCCCTTTGATATCTTCATTGTGCTTGTGGGTTAGGAAATAGGCTTATTAGTAGGAACCCATGAATAAGTAGTGAGTGGATAGGGTTTGGGTAGGGTAGGATTTAAACCTATTGTGGGGGTCTACAATGTAGGCATGCATACATTGGTAACACCCATGAGGGTTCCTTTGAAGTCAGTGAGGAGATAGAAGCCCTGTCAGGGTGCTAGTCCTCTTACTCTAACATTGTTGCCTAAAATAGATAAATTGTAAGGTAAGATGATCTGTGCCTTAAAAATGTAGAGTTTCCTTGAGTGGAAAGGGAGTGTGGACATGAGTCTCAATGAATCCCATCCCTGCTGTCCGTTACTGCACCAGCCTAAGTCATTAGTGGGGAGTATTTGCCTCATTGTCAAAATGCCTGCTAGACTGTAGTAGCAAAGGAATGTGCCTAACAGCCTCTCTGCGTGGTGTTATTTCTGGAAATACTGTCTAGGAAATAATGACACCATCACACTTGCTCTTTGGTACCACTTAATATTTGTGCCCTATTTTTACCATATAAACGAATTAATCCTCACAGCCTCCTGCTTTTACCTCCCCTTTAGAGATGGTGAAACTGGAGCAGAGGCACATCAGACACCAGAGATTCTGAGCTTCCTCAGATTTCAAGGGGAAGGATGTCCCAGAGTGACTCAATCAGTGTTTTGAATGCTCCAGCATAATTTCTGGCAATCTGTCTGTGGTAATACTTGGGATGATAGAAAATGCACCCTTCTCCATTTGGAAGAGAAGAAGGTGATGAAACCACATCCTCAGGCTTAAAGGAGAAGCACATATATTCGTGCATATTATCTCATTTCCTCTGTGCAATTTTGAGGCTGTGCATGAAGGTCATTGCCCAGTCAGCAAGCACTAGTTTCACCCTTGAAGGCACTGCTGTTCCTGAATTTTTTTGTGCTAAAAGAGACCATGAATTCCTACTACCCTGTATTCTGGTGTCCAGCACCTTGCAAGAGTAAACATCTGAAGAACATTTTTAGTGGAAACTGACTTTTTAAAGGCTGTTTCCATGTGTCAGGACCTTGCTGAGAATTGATGAGCTGTGTTTGGCTGTATTAAAATTATTCATAAGAGAATATATCATTGCCTACAAGGAAGTTGAGTATGGGTTTGAATCCTTGAAGAGTCTCGATTTATGCCTTGTTTGATAGTAAAGCAGCACTTGAAGTCCATTTGATATGTATATACCTAGATAACCTTAATATTAATTACAGAATTTAGAATTTTTTTTCCCCTGAAGAATGCATAATCTAAATGGACAAACAATAGAAAGGGAGTTGTAGGTTTTTTGGTCAAACTCATGTTTGCAAAAAAAATACTGAATTAAATCGGCTAAAACTGTGTGTACATCCATGTCACTTGGTTACAAGGGTTTCAGACAAAAAGTCCCTAATCACATTTTTGATAGTGAAATGGCTTATAACCTTAATTTTGAAAAAAAATTTCATTTCAAAGCTTGCATAGGGCTAATTTAAAAGGTGCCAAACACCAAATACAACTAAAACATTCTAAACCAAAATGCATTTGATTTTCCTGAATTTGTTTTTCAGTAAGAAAGTGATGTTTTAAAAATTTCAGGGAAAACTTAAGCACGGGGGGGCCTTGTTTCTTTCTTGATTTTACAGGTTGCTTTTGAGTTAAAAGTCAATTATTTATACAGCTCTTAACCACTACCATTTTATGGATGGGGAAATGAAAGAGAGAAGAAATTACTTTTCTTAATCACATGGGAAGTCTGCAGCCATTCTGACTAGGGAGCCTCGAATCCCACGTCCCAGTGTAGCAGTTTAAAGCTTCAACCACAAAATAAACAAAAAAGTTAAGTTCTTTTTATAGCTGGAAGCCATCGCTGACATATGTCGAAAGACCCTTGTGGAGTCTCACACTTGGAGTGTATAAAAGTGATGCTGCTTCTCAGCCAGATGGCAGGCTCTTGCCCTGGGTTAGAAACTACAATTTTAATGCAAAATGTGTTTTTTACACAGTTCCTGATCAGGACCTCTGACCACTTGAACCTAAGGATTTTTATGGTCACTAGGCTGAACACATAGGTGCTGCTCTCCTTTCATGTAGGCTCATTACCAGTGTAAGAAGCACATCCCTGCGCTAACCTGGGTGCTGCCCAAAACTTCAGCTGATCCATAACAGGAGGTGGTGGTTGTCTCTGATGAATCAGGGTCTTCTTTTGAGGTCTGTGATGGGAGAAAGACCCACGAGGACTCTGAATGTCCAGAGCACATAACATCACCTTGTCAGGAAGTGACGTCACAGCTGGGTGACAGGGCTGCAATCCTATGCATTATTTAGCACACGATATTGTTGTGGGGAGGGACTGCACACCAAAGAAGATATTTTCTGAAGGAAAATAAAGGAAGGCAGAACAGCTGATTAGTTACTATTATCAGACGCTAATGGGTGTCATGTTGATAAGATGGTAACCAGATAGCATGCAGAAAGGATTTTAGTGCTAAGTACTCCATTGCCTTTGTGTGATGCCTCATTACTGCACTTGGATCCCCTCCTCTATAAATTTTTAATGATCTCACCATTTTTCATGCAATTCTCACTCCTTGCTTTGCTCTCCTTTTCACCCTGTCCAGGTCCCGAGTTCAGGTAGAAATGTATTGTGTGATTAGGTATAAAGACCCCAGCTGACCATCTTGCAGCACACACCCCTCTTGAGAAGACTGGAAAAAGTCTCCAAACTTGACTTCCTATGTTCATTGCATTACACTGACAATAATGAAGTTTTATTAAGTCTGTTCCCTGGTGGCTAATAATTTTTTCCTAAAGCTATGGGGTAGATACAGCATAATTATGGGGTAACACGGTTGCAAAGGGACCCCTAAAGGCTTCATCACCGAGATGGGTGATGTAAGGCATGTTCGCACTCTTCTGCACTTCCTCAGGTCTAGGGGGGCTTTACAGGGATCAGAGCCTAACCTAAGGGTAGTTTGCAAGTGGAAAGCAGTAGGTGGAGGGGGGAGACACAGACAGGCCAGCCTCCTTCTCCTGGTTGTGGTGGGGAGGCTCAGAGAGGTCATGAGAACCAAGGGTACAAATCACATCATATTTGGGCTTGCTCTAGTCCAAGACAAGGGCTGAATTAGCTGAAGATACTGGAGAAGAGAGGGAGTTTACATCATTTCCTCATGGCCCTGTGCCAGCACCAGCTCTGGGGAAGAGGCAAAGTTCCTTACTTGAAAGACCCACAGTTAGTGTCTCCTAAAAACAGAGATACAGATATATTTTTGATATATTTTCAGAGCATAGTGGTTAGGCAAATGTGTGCTAACTAATCAGAGGAAGAGCAATCAGTGTCAAATAGTAAGGGTCAGTAAACTCTCTTGATTGAGATACATTGGAAATGGTAAACTCTCTATGGCCTTATGCATTTCCAGTGACACAATGGATGAGGACCCAGATCTTTGGTGTTAGAAGAGGGATGGAGTGGCTGAAAAAGTACCTGGAGTCTTTCAGATAGTGTGTTGCGCTTTCAGTATTGTTTATAAACTAGGAGAGCTTGGAGTGAGCCTCATTCGGACCCTCCATCTGACACCAGCTGGAGAAAACCCGTTTTGCTTTCAGCTGGTTTTGGCTGTATTCTCACCCCACCACGTGGAACTCCTTAGCCCAAGGGTCGGGCTTGGCAGCCTCGAATCATGAAACCCGCAGCTGGGCACAGAGTGGCTTCCCCCTAGCATTTCTCAAATGTGTAAGATGCGAGGGTAGTTCCTGAAGGAGTTTATGCTGCTTCAGGCTTGCACGGTCTGCTGCAGAAGGAGTTTTTCTTGTGGTATTGTCATAACAATTTTTCCATCTACCCATCATCATCACTCTTGGTTCCTCTACAGATAATGCACATCTCAGAATAAAGTTCCTCAGAGCTGCTCCCCAGGCTTTCCTCTTTGAGAGGTTTTTTTCTGAAAGATGAAACACATGGTCTCACATCTGAATTTTTTTCTCTGAAAACATCTGAGTCACACTTGCATTAATAACAGGACAAATGACAAAGAGCAAATGATGTCTGGTACAAGTGAACTCACTGTCCCATCTTGCTAGACAAATGTTTATACACTCAAATAAACAGCATATTCAGCTCCTTGGCTGATCCACATGTGACACCTGATGTGCTGTTTGATTGTGTCACGGTGGTGCTGATGATGACATGGGCCCACGGTAACAAGTCGGGGGAGTGAAGCTGTAGAACAAAGCCGGGCAGCAGAGCCTGCGGTCTGTAGCAAGATATCATGCACTTGAGGAATCTGGCTGCTGGGCACAGGAGAGGTAAAAAAGGATGTTTGTGGAGTAAAATTTAGCCCAAGTCTCAGTCACTGAATTTGAACAGTTTGTGAACACACACTTTTTTTTTTTTTTTCACAGCATCTCTCTTCTCTATAAACCCTTACTCATAATCATAATATTTAAAATCGTCTAATAGCTTGGAGCCAAAGCCTGCTATTTTTGTCCTGTAGACAAATGGAAAATTATTTAGTTTTCTACTTTGGAGTAGTTATCAACACCACAGTTGCTACCTACCTGTGTTCTAGAAAACTGAGCAAGGATGCATGCAAACCCAGAATAAAAAGATAGCTCTTACCTGAGAAAGCTGCCAAAACTCTGACAGATTTTGGAATAACTGCTTTCTTACATCATTCCCCCTCCGTTTTGCATGATAAAATTTTTTACCAGAGGAATATCAAAGACTAAATATTAACTCTCACTTCATCTTAATTTTCAGATTTTTTTTTTTAATTAAAAATGACAAGGACATTTTCAGATTTACATACATTTTAAATTCTCTGATCATTGAAGGACTTGGAAACCATGGGACCTCTTGGATACTGAAATTATTTGCTTTTGAAAATAACATTACACCTTTCCCTTTCTCTCCCCACTTTTTTCTTTTATTAGTCAACAACTTCAGTTAAATCCTCCTCAGTAAGCCCTGTTGAGCAGAGATCCTAATACAGAAGTTAATCTGATCGCCTTTACTGAGTTCAAGAAACAATTTAGCAATATTGTTTCAAAGCAGACCAGCAATATTTTTAGAGTCACATTGTTGACGAGGTCAGATTCAATTTGAGGGGTGTCCAGAAATGTGTAGCTCTCAACTACTTAAGTTCTAAGTTGGTCACTGATGGCAGAGCTGGAAGTGAAATTCTAGGAAATCAAACTGCTATGAATATTTAAAACCCACAAATCATTATGGAAAAATAAAATATTTACTAAAACGGAACATGCAGATGTCTGCCCTGCTAAAAGCTGCAATGCCAAATACAGAAAGGAATCAGCCCCTCATAAAATACTGTTGACCTTAAAGATCTGATGTGAGGCTCCAAGATTTTCTAGATCAGTGACAGAACTGTATAAAACCATGGAAAAACGTGTACTCCTGCCAGCATCCTCATCCAGTCTGGGGAGGCTATAGATCTTGCCTGGCCAGTTGAAGTGAGCTTGGTTTTTCTCCCAACACAGGATTTTTCTCCCTTTGTCTGACCCTTGGGTGTCCTCAGGAGCAGAATGGTCATTTGCATGTCAAGGCCATCAGTGTGCCCCAGTGCTCAAATATAAAACAGCTGGGCAGGACTCTGGGGAGCCCTATAAAAGAGGTGAAGAATCCTCCTCCAAAGACATGGAGTGGCTCCAAGGAGACTCCTTTTCTAACTCTCCTGCTTCTCACTGCCAAAGAGCATCTTGACGGCTACTTTAATCTGCAAGATCCATCTTACTTTAACCGTATTGAAAAGGACTGATGTTTTGGGGTTGTGCTGTGCTATATTAAAATCCATATTTCAAACAATAAATGCCTTCAATTTATCCAGGCTAGTCTCTTTTCTATTGAGCCAAACTTTCAGGCAGTTAGCTAAACCTTTCAGTAATATGAAGCACCTTTTTCATCTTGTGCCAACACTGTAATGCCTCCAATAATTTATGTTTAATTTTTAATACGGTTATCTATCATGAGTAATTATGTGGGCTGCTCACAATATTCCATTTTCTGTTATGTGGTTTTTCTGAAGATTGTGGACTTAAAAAAATGCCACTACTACTACTTTTCTGCTGAATTTCCTCTAAAAAAGAAATATTGAGGCATACTTGAAGATACTGTATGTCAGATTCTGAGAAGTTCTTTGTCTTTAGATCTACTGATGCTAGTGTGAGAAACATTGTAAGCTGCTGTGATTTATGCACTGCACAGCTAGAAAAAAGTCTGAGCAGAGTTCTTCACATTCACAGGGATATTTTGCTGATGTTTGTGTGCAGGGTTCAGGTGTTTGGGACAAGATTTCACTGCTGATGCTGGTGCTGTTAGTGGTGGATGTCAGTACTGGGAGAGGCTTTCTCCGGGAGAGGCTTTCTCTGTCATCTCCAATGGCTAATGAAAAACTAGGTCTACTCCAATTTTTCCACACTTTCCATCTAACAAACTTTATCCTCTGAATTCATAAAAGAGTAGATGGCTGCACCTGATGCTGGTGCACCCCTGCTGCTGCGGAGGGGTCCTGCTGTGATGCCACTGAGACCGCTGCAGTTGTCTGGTTGTGCCATTTGCACAGGGAACTGCTTTAAAACCGCAGGCACTCTTCTGTAACATTCCTTTCTGCTCGACAGGAAGAACTGTAAGGGCATGATGCTTTTCGATGGCAACATGGAAAATATCCGCTCCTGGCCCAGGGCTGCTTACCAGCAACAGGCACGAAGTGTTTGCCTGCCTTGAGCAAGAGCCTGTTTCACACGTGCAATAGGAGCAGCTGGTTTTGTTAATCTGTGTTTGGCAAAAAACACTGATAGGAGCACCGGATCTGTCTGAGGGACCGGAAGCTAAACTCCTAGGGGCCATATAATTTTTCTGTCCAAATCTACATTTTGAGATGTCTGTGTAATTTCTCTCAGGCTTGAGAGCTCTCTGTATGAGCACTGCTCTTTTGGGAAGGAAAAAATGGTTCTTTCCTTTTTTTCCTGGCCAGACCACAGCTTGTCCTGACATGCTCCTGCTCTGGGAATTGGGAGTGGGATGTGTATGCAACTGCAAATGGAAATCTATACCAAGGAAGCCTTTCGAGCTCTGGATGCTTGTCAGGGCTATTTCCACCCTCTGTGTTGGTGAAGAGGCCTTGGGACTGCAGTACTCCTCTGGAATGGTAATGTTTCATGAGTGAACGAGGCACTAAATTCACACAGGTCACCAAAGCTTACAAATGCCTTTGTACAGGAAAAAAAGTTAAAATAATTTTCTCCTCACAGCAGACATGCCTAAATTGCTGGTTCTTATACAAGTACCTGGATGTTAGGTATTTTGCTATATACACCACCTATTCCCGTGGAGAAGACATGAGTGAAACCAAAAAGCTATTCCTTTATAGAACTTGCCCAGACAGTCGATAAGGGACAGATACACCTTCCAAGAAAATATTTTCTGCATACAGTTGCTTCAGTGCTGATCCTCAGAGAAGACCTAGACAATGCCTTCAAAAGGCAGAAACTTTGAAACTAAAACCAGTACTCTCAAGTTGCTACACCTCATGGTTTTGGTATGGTTGTTGGTGCAGTCCCCGTGAGATGCCACCCTGTTCTCTGCTGGTGTGAGGTCAGGAGCTTTCCTCCCAAGCTGCAGCACTTAGGTTATACTCAGAGCTGTCACTCACTGCTTGAACTCATTACATTGCTCTCTGGATCTTTGTCAGACATAAAGGAGATCTTGTACACCCACAAATTTATCCTTTAAAAAAAAAAAAAAAAAGGCTTAATGGAAGCTATTATCTGCCCTTATAAATGCTGTGAGTATCATAGGACAGCTGCAACTACAACACTGTTATTAAAGGCAGAAGAGCTGCAGACTTGGCCTCATCAAAGTCCAAGCTAAAACTTCCCTTGAAGTAAGCAGCATAAGATTTCACCCAGATAGCAATACAGTTTATTTTCGTAGCAGTTCAAGATTTAGTCATGTTATTAGATGTTTCGCCACACTTATAGGTAGCATTGAGTAATAGAAGCTGCACAGGTAAATCTAAGGCTGTAATTCAATCAAGGACATTTGTTGATGTCTTAAGCTGAGAGTCAAACAGCTTAAGTAGTTTATGACTGGCAATAGAACTCCCTTGATTGAATTACTGCATAGGCATTCAATTGCATAAATGTATTGTTATTTATATGGTGTGCCAAAGCCTGATTTTAAAGTTAACTGTGGCAGGCTGTAACTAATGGAGAAAAAGCAGTATGGCATTACAGTGCCCCTTAAGCTAGGAAAATGAATGATGTGCACTGTGTTCTGTGCTTATGTAAAAACAATTATTATAGTACCATAGGGAATTAATTCCTTCATATTCATGAAAGGAAGGAGAACTCGAGGTTGTTAGTCAGAAACAGTCCCTGGCCCCTATACCAGAGTGTAAGACCTGAGCAATTTCCATTATTGTTGGGGACCTGTCTATAGACTGGATCTACCTGTTTTAAAAAGCCCTGTTAGATGTAAAGGAAAAGAGATGAAACAGGGTGAAAATGGGCACAATGGAAAGGACTGTTATAAATACAACATGAGTACAACACTGTGCAAAGGATAAAGGGGGTTTCCAGCAGCCTCTCTGGCTCTCAGCACTCCTGCAAAGAGGGAAGGCACAGAGCTGCAAGCACCAATCCCCATGAAACCACTTACACGGACAGGTGGGAGCTGCCTGCTGGCTGCAGACCCGCTCTGCTCTCTTCCGTCCTCCCAGAGGCTGCAGGTTTTTTGCTCTCCTCATTTTCTGGAGAACTAGATAGCTTTACCAGCAGCTTTCTAGGGGAGAGACCAGAGAAGATGCACATTCAAATCAACCCTTTTCAGAGATGGTCAAAGCTGCTCAATAGCAGTGCAGGCTGTCTGTATCATGGCCTGTCATGGCAAATTGGAGCTGACAGCTAGAAACTACTCACATAGATTTCCTATTGCTCCTTTTAACCAGCCTGTATTAAATTGCACCAAAAGGGCTGACAGCCTTAAAATCCATGCCATTATATCACATTAAGGGCTGCAAAAATCTGCCTGCTTTCACAAATTTCAAAGTCAATTGATATATAAGCCCAGCAGACATCCTAGAGCCTAGAGACACAGTACAACCAGCGCACATATGTGCATGTTCATTCTACATCCAAGCCCATCTGCAGTTCTCAAGTATTGCCCCATACCAACATTCCTCAAAATCATATACATAAAGGAAATTCTTTTAATATAGAAAAAATAACTACAGGCATGACTATTTCCTTCAGAAAACCTTCTGGCAGGACATGGCTTTTGAAAGCAGTGTTAAAACTTACCTTGGACTGATTAATTACAAGAATAGCCTGTATATGTATGAACCCTCCTGTGGAGGAAAAGGGTGCTGCCTGTCTCAAGAGTGAAGATAAATACTTGCATGTCAGGTAAAGTTATGACTCAGTCCTGCATATAATTTTTAATACACAACTTCTGTGAATTTTTTCCTGTAACCAATTTTCATCACCTCAGCAAAAATACTGAGCACAATAGATAGTATTCCATAATCAGTTCAGTGCAGAAATGCTCATGCCAACATGCTGGTCACAAAATCATCTTTTTTCATAAAGCTTAGGATATATTGCCATTCTTATTCCCTGGTTAATTCTGGTGGTGGGACTGGAGGGGGATGAATTATGGCTCTGCTGCCTTACTTATTACATCAAGCGTGACGCTCTTGCTATCCTGACTGTTATAAAGTCAGCAGACTGTCACTTTTTAGGGAATATCAGCAGAAGACAATTTCCTTTTACATCTCTAACTAGCCTCCCTCCAGATTCAAGTGGATATAAATAATGTATATCAAGGACTGGTAGATAAGCTACCTCTTTCACACACATAGACCCTTGGAAACTAATCAAACTTCCTTCCTGAAGGGGAGTTTATCAGAAGCCAAACAACACTTAAATTGACACTCAAGAGAAAAAAGGCAGTAAAAGGCACTTAAACCATATTCCTCTTGTCTTCTTTCATCAACATATAAGAAACAAAATTATTCATGTCATCCATGTCAGATTTTTAAAAATCCCTTACACAATTAAACCTCAACACATGTAAAAAGTGCTGCACACAAAAAGCAGCTAATTTTGACATTGTATGGTATTATGGTTTCATCGGTTTCATCAGTTTCTTCAGTTTCTGGACTTGGGACCAGTCTGCTCCAAATCCAAAGAAGAGCACTGGGACTTCCATAGGTCACCCCAGCCTGTAGCAGAGTCAGCCTGACCTTGGCACTACTTGAAAGGCAAGCACCAATTCACTAGCCTTCAAAACTCTGCAGCCTAATAAAAGAGACAAGCCCTCTGCAGAGGCAAATAAACAATTAACAAAGCTGGCTATCTCCTCAGCTGTGCTAGGGAGGTTACATTATGACTTACAAACACAAACACATTATTCAAAGATGTAATCTAGATTCATACTTTCTATCTAGAAATCAGTGAATGCACATTGGTTCACCTACTTATTTACTTTTAAAATGTTGGATTTGGATAGTAATAAGATGTGATTTTACTAACTGCATAGCTTTCTTGGATTTCATTTATGATCACAATCAAGTAGGCCTCACAGTCTCTTTCTGATTCTGAAATATGTGTGTTTGGGTGTGGCCTTTAAGGTAATTGTTGACTTCTTTGATCTGAAGTTATGTTAAGGACTAACACTGATTTTATTGGGGTGTGGTAATTTCCACTGTGTTGTTCAATACCACTAACAATGAAAAATCAGGTCAGTTCATATTAATATTGTTAAAAAAAGACTCTTGCACTAAGTGAGAGGGTGAGCTGTGGCTTCCCTTCAGATCATAAAAAGTGGAATGTCTCAAAAGCAGCCTGGGAGGTAGTTTGTGGCTCAGAGTCCTGCACCAGTAAATGTATTGGTTGTCCCCCACCCATGAGAGCCATCACTCTATCCAGGCTAAAGTCCCAGAGATTTAAGAGCATTTCCATGTAGCAGGCCAAAATTATTTGGCCTCCTCTCTTTACATGCCCCACAAGGCACTTCAAATCACAGTGTCTGATTTTATGCACCAAGTCATGTAAACATATTCACTATTTATATAACTAGCAACAGCAACAAAGATTTAATCCTCAAGTTTCCAGGGAGAGAAGAGACATATATGTTACAGCTCCAACTCTGCCACCTTCAGTAGGTCTTCTCTGAATAGATGTTGGGTTGATGCCAAGAAAGCGGTTCATCCTTGATTGAACACTGTCCATATAGCTTGGACAAATCTCTGTACAGCTAGTTCTTTCTACACTAGGATTAATAGGGCATAAAGGAGCCCGTGACTAACCATTAGGGTGTTTCAGTCAGCCATGACAATAAAAAGCCCTGTAGGAAACATGGTTATCAGACACCTATTATAGAAATGTGAGTGCTAAATACTAAATGAACTAGCAAGTCTTAGTGAAATAAAACTTTTCTGTACTGCTTTCTGTATTTTCCAGACTGGGTGCAGCATCTTTCAACAACAGAATTAAATATGTTTCAATGTAATTTCACCTTAAATATCACTTTCCTTAATTTTTTATTTTTCTGTTGGGAACTACCTATTCTACTGCTTCTGACAATGTCAATCAAACAGATTTGAACTTTTTGCTGTAATGCATAAGTTGTTGAAAATGTTACAACCCACAGTACGCATAACTCTGCAGTAATTGTGCTGCCTTCTTTTCTTTCCGCATAAATTAAACCAAAATCTCAAATAATTTTGAAGTAGTAAATACATGATGATCAAGGAGCTTTTGCAGAAGTAAAAAGATGCTGAAGTCATGGTGATGAACAAAACTTCCAGGCTCTAAACAAACTTGGAGGAGAATCATTAAATCAATGCTGGTTTTAATTTTATTTTTCTTACCAAAGGGAAAAAAAAAAAGGTCATGAATTCTTATCAAGCTTCTTTAAAGGACAGCTTGGCATTGCCTCTGACTTCTTAAAATTAAAATTATATTGATTTTTCATTTTATTAAATAAATGTTCCTCTGTGAGCTTGCTTTAGGAAAAGAAAAATGTTTTCAGTGCAATTTTCTTTTCAACCATTGCCTGGACTTTGACTGTGGAGCGCACATCTACATCCAAATTAAGAGGTGAAGGGATTACCCAGAACAGCCCTTGTTCCAAGGCCCTGGTGACACAGTGCAAGTCTTGCCCTCTCAGGAAAATAAAATATGCAAGTTCTATCAAGTAATCCTGCAGGGTATTTCATTTAAAAACTGTCCACAAATATCTACATTGTTTAGGAAAAAAACTGATGCAGTTCTCAAATGTGTTGTCAAAGACCACCTTCTCCTCTTGTCCCCCTGCCTGCATGCTTCACTGTGAAACGCTTGGAGGAATTCTGTCTCTTGAAGCTTATTAAACAGGAATAAACTGATAAAAATAGTAGTTGTATGAAAGTGGGACTGTTGAATCCTTTTAGATTAAAACTGGTAACTTCAAAATGTGCAAAGTTATGAATTATATCTATTAGATCTTGTTGGCTTCTTTTGGGTCTTTGTATGTTAGGAAGATTAGAAGAACATTTTCTAAATCTATGAAATATTAAAAGCGTCTCTTGACCTCAGGGGCAAAGACACATTTTTGAAGTCAAAGGACTAACCCAGGCTGCCCTTGTACTTTATATTTAGGATGGAGAACATGGAGCTGCCAAGGTGAAACATGCAATGGAGATTAGTGCAAGATCCTTATTTGTGTCTCTGGTCTTGTGACCGGTTTTCCTATAAGATAAGGGAAGATCTCCAGACGGGTCAGTATTGAATAAGATGGTATCCAAAGGAGCTACTAGTACTTTCTGTACTGCTATGTGTGATTGAAAAAGAATAAATCAGTGAGATAGCTATTGTATTATTTGCATAAAGATTTTTAAGACACAATTTAAGGTGCAGAGACATGCCCAAACCCCTTTATTTGTTTGAAAAGCCAGTTAATACTGTTAAGCAACATAACATTCTTACCCCATCACATAATTTACAAAACTCAAGCACTCAGGAGCAAGGAAATTAATAATTTAGAAGATCATTAATCTCACATTACCCACATGATAAACACAATTATCAATCTTATCAACTGAGGAGAAGGGAACATTTCATCACAACACAAGGACTGCCACTCTGACTCCAGCTACAGAGTATTTTGTCAAGAAACACCAAACCAAGAACATAGAATAAAACTGTCCTGAAATACAACATTCAACTATGAACGAATTAGTGACATAGATTGATAGGGGCACATGCAAGCCTAATTTCAATAAGACTCAATCTTACGTTTCATTTCTTCCTGTTTTGCCATATCTATTCCATTTTTAGACTCTTTTTTATTTTTTTTTTCTTATCAGGTTCCTGTGTCAGTTAATAAATGCAGTTACTAGATAACATTTCCAAAGAAAAGTATTATCACACCAAAATAAGGATAGAGAAATGCTCCACAGGTAAGAGTCAAGGCTGGGTTTTTTTGGTTCAATAGTTAATTCCTTGAGTCAGACTTAATACTGAGCTCACTGAAATAAAAAGAGGAAGGATCTTGCTCAGTCAACCTCAAGATGGAACAGGCCTGAGTGTTGGTCATGGTAAAATTGAACTCTGAAAGCATGGAGGATGAAGTCATTGTGCCACCTGTTGCTACCGGAGTGCAGAGGACATGTTGGGATTTAATAAATTACAGCTATCACCTGTGGGTTATGATGGGAGCACGATATGGCCAAAGAGCAGCATTGCTGCAACACCATCCGTTGGTATAAGCTCTCGCCATGCTTCCAGGGAGGGCTCATATGGGTAGGTTGGTGGTGGGAAATCAGCTGCAGATGACACTGTTTGAAGTACCTCAACATTTTACATTTACCTATTGGCCAATATAAAATGAGCAATGTCCTCATCTGTTAATTTCCTTACTTTTAAATGCCTGTTTTTTGCAAACAACAGAAGAGGTAAGTATTTTTTTGCTGTTACATATCAGCTTTAACTAGCTTTTGAATCAAAACTATTTTTTTCTGTGCTGGGGTGATGGTATTTGCGGATAATGGAAGATTAGAAAGTGCTGCCATGCTTTTCTGTCATAGGTTTGAGATATATTTTTGGTGGAAGCAAAATAATACCACAAGATCTAATTTTAACCACATTTTAGAAGGGAAATAGAATTCTGTTTTTTGTTTGGCTTTTTTTTTTTCTTTTTTTGAGGAATAATAATACCTTTCCAGATTAATTCTTCTTCAGTGGAATTACATGAGAAAACACCTTCTCTCTGACATTTTTACAGGAAATACCAGGAAACTGTGTATTCCTTACCTTACGGCATTTCCATAAAAACATGATCTCCTGCATTATTTTATTTAGAAGCAGTGAAAAATAGCTTTTCTTTTGTTACAATGTTTTCAATAAAAATCTCAAGAATATCTTCCCAGACTTACCAGCTACGTGGATACTCCAAATTACGCTTGATTTACAGTGCTTATTGCTCACATGAAGCAGTCACGTAAAGCTTTTATAAACAAGATTCTGGGATTATTTTGATGGCAAAGGAAGTATGATACTCCTGGCTCTGCATTTTTTTCACCTGGGCCCACAGGTTCACAAATAGATTTCAGAAGCCCAATACCTGTGTTTTCTGTGTTGCTAAATGAAAATTCTTCCTGATGATTTTCTGCTCTAAACCCTACAGAGAAAGTCATGAACCTCTGCTCCGCATTGACCAACGAGCATCACAAATTATGGCAGCTGCCAAGTCTATTGTCACTTTCTCTTTCCAGAACTCCCTTTCTTTTGTACAGTTATTTACCTTTCCCCTAATATTTCACTTGTTTCCAGAAGTGCATTTTTTTCTCTGTTTTCCTTTCCTACTGACATTTCACCTTTTATCAGATTTTTTTTTGTCTTCTCGCTTCTTCTTCCTTAACTATAAGACCTTTACCTTGCTGAGAGAAAGCTGCTAATGCTCTGAGGTTGCTGGTCCTCGACTAACAGTCTAGTTTCAAGGGTTTTCATGGAAGTGAAAGATGACAGTATCTCATGTCTAAAAACTTGCAAAATTTGTGCTTGTTTTCAGTTTCAAGCATGGTCTCCTTCTATGCTCTGAAGAGATCCTATGCAAAGAACATTGGATCTGCATGGGAGCCAGTAACAGTTGATAAAATCCAACCTCATTTGGGTCAGTGGAGGTTTTTCTAGAGACATGAATCTATTCCCTCACTTGTACTGAGCTGTGGAGGGACATAGCTAAGGGCAGGCTCTGGAGAAGAGTTTTAAGATTGCTTGGCATTTGCTGTATGCTTGTGCAAATCATGCAAAACCACTAGGAGGGAGCTCAGCTTGGAGCAGGGTACTTCCATCTCCAGTCAGCAGGGCAGGTTCTGGCAGCCAAGGCCCATCTCACAACCTAGCCAGGAAAAGGGCAGCTGCGGGGCACCAAGGGCAGCCCCAGCTCTCAGCATCAGACACTTCCCTGGGGACAGGGATGGGCTGAGTCTGAGTCTGTGCTGGGACGTGGGCCAGTGGGTGGACAACAGACAAGCTGCAGCAAGTAAACTCTTGACTGGAAATCTGGAAAGCAGTTTTCACCGTGAGGGTGGTTGGATTCTGTCAGAGGTACCCAGGAAGTCTGTGAAATCCCCCTGCTGGGTAGTATTCAAAGCACAGGTGAAACAACACCCTTAGCAACCTCATCTAATTTCAAAGCTGGCTATGCTATGGGTAGAGGTGTTTGGCCAAATGACTTCCAAGAGGTCCTTCCCAACCAAACTGTTCAATGATTGAAAGTCACACTGCTATGAGTATGGATGGAATCAAAGACCAAAAATAGACACCTGCTGTTTCTGAGCAGTTTATTGGAGATAGAACAGATAAAAAGATGTCTGAGCAGATCTATTTGAAAATCACTTTTTGACCCCCCTGTTCCACCCTATATTCCTGAGACTCTTCTCTTTCCATTGTTCTCTGAGATCACTCATGGATTGGGAAGAACAAGGGTGCAGAGGCTTCCTGTGTTGTGTCAGGGGCAGCTGCAGGCTGGTAGGTCATGTGCAGGGGAGGTTCTTCATCTCCACCCAAGGCAATGAGTTTTGATAGGACTAGAATTCCTCTCCAACTCCAAGCAGAATGCTCTGCCTTGCAAAGCCCACTTGATCCTCTTCTGACAGCCAAGATGTTATGAGGACTTGCAATGTTCATGCTGCAAAGCCATTAGCAATTCTTGTACCTCAGGTGACTTCTTAATATCTTATTTGATAAGTCAGATTTAAATGCATGTTGAAAAATTACTTTATACTGTCGGAGCTCATTAGGTTTTCTGCACAAAACAAAATCATTATTCAGAGATTTGGAATTGCTTTACTAAAGTGGGCATCTATTGAATATCCCCAATGCAATTCTTCCTTCTAATATGGTAATTCGTTATCTGTATTTAATTATCTGCAAGGTGAAAGGTTGCTGGGCCGTGTTGTTCAGCAATAGCCCAATGGAAATTTTTAAGTACTTTCACTCTGGGCTGACTGTCTTTACAGATCAATCTTACTGCTAATGACAACCAATACTTTCAGATGTGATTACAGACTAGCTCCATCTTTTCATGAGCCGAGACTCTTTGGAATCGTATGTATTGATCTTTTTAATAGAAGTCAAGAAAAATGAAATTACCGTGGCTTCTTTTTGCAAAACTATGATAAATGGGAACTTGGAAAGTTACAGAAGATTTTTTTCTGTTGTGGATTATTTTAATCACTAAAAATGATGGTCTTTTTAATAATGTTTGTCTTTCCATTATGCACATTTGCAGCAAAGCCAAAACTTATTTTTGTATTACTTTATATAACCACATTTAAGCAAAGACATGTCAGAATTGCCTGCTGGTATATTTAGGTAGACTCTAGGCTAAAGGAGAAAGCTGCTTTTAGATGCCAAAAGATTGTATTTTCTCAGCATCTGTAAATTTAATCTAATTTCTAGAGCAGTGTTTTGGGATGTCTCCAATCAAGTATTTGTTTCTTACATAGAACTTACCCTGAATTGCATGTAGTATTGTGACAAGAGACTTTACTTATGTGCATTTTCTTTCAAGTCTCATACGGGCTTTCACTTACCCATTTTTTGATGGAAATTGATGTCACATGTCTCTGCATTTTGCTTCATTCCATTCTCCATGTTTACAAACCTTTAGTATTTTACAAGGAAATGTGCCTACTGTACCCTGCCCCTGAGGCCTAGAGGACAGTGCTTTGACTTTATATTGTGCTATAAATATATGTGCACCCCACTGAGAATAACATTTGCTAGTTTGACTTCTCATCATTGTGTCAATAGAACAGTAGTAAAAACGTATTAGATCCCACATTAATTGTAGCTATTCCTCTTGGATAAGTTTCATTGCAAAGGCAGTGGGTAAGATAAATCTTAGTGACACAATGGCAGAAGAAAAGATATGGATAAATCATAGGAGTGGTGCAAGATCTGTACTGGTGGCTCTCACCAGTATTAACGGGAGCTGGAAGATACACACATGACCTACAGATACTTAAAGTCAGAGGCACCAGCAAACACCGCTCAGTTTGAAGGGCAGTGTCATGTTTTCTTATTGCTTGATTGATCCTCAATTCTCTTCAATCTTCTATGTTGTAAATCCATGTTCTTTTCAGACTTATTTCCAGAAGGCAATTTCCTTTTTTTCTAATCAGACCCCCATAATTTTTTAACTTCCTCTTTATTTCTTATTATGCCTCTTGTCACAGCAGTTTTCAATAACCAGTCATTTGGTTTTATTGCTATCCTTGAAACTCTCAATATTTTCAGTCAGATTACTTTCTGAGCACTTTGGTAACCTGTATCTCACTGTCTTTAGAGGTCCAGATTTAACACCATTTGTGCATATTGTCAATTTTTTTAAGTCCTGATATGTAAAATTTATGTTTAGTTCAGGAAGTTCCTAAATGATATGTGACTGGGAGTGTAGACCAAGGGCACTGTGTGTCTGCCCTGTTTTGTTTCTCTTGGTTTGATAATCTCCTGCTACTGGCCACTGTTGGAAACAGGTTATTGAGTTGGATGGTTTTGGATAGTTGCAGTGTGAAGGTCCTCTGCTGACATCACTATCCCACAGATTCTTGCTCTAACTGTTCTTGCTATGTCTACTTTTCTTTGAGTATCTTGTTGACAGGAATTGTTATACTTACAATGTTGAAAAAACCCTTAAAACCTAATTGATTACAATTTTACACTGTTGTCTTTTTGTGATGGACTAAATCTTTTAAAAGTAAGCTTTTGTATTCCATATAGACTGGGATCTGTCTGTATTGCAGATGGACTAAGCCAGGTGATAAAAACATTTTGTGACATCCTGTACTCAGCTGCAGGCAATCTAGTACTTAAATGAGCAGTCTGATTAAAAAAAAAAAAAGGCAAATATCTAATAATTGCTTTAGGTATACCTTAGTATTTTAATTAAAAATCATGAATGATGTTTCAGCATGTCTTGCAACCAGTTACACTCAGTCAAATCCAGCCAGTGTTTTATCTGGCTTTCTTAGACTTTGTTTTATACGATTGTGTCTGACTGATTTTACCTAGGAAAGCTTTCCTTTTATTATTTAATGAAGATGTGAAATTAATCACACTGGGAAAAAAGAATTGCACTGCAATACTTTTATTTCAGTATATATGGAAAAGTCAAGTTATTCTGCCACTACAGTTTTAGACATGAAAAATACATTTCTTCAGGAAGACAACAGACTGGCTCAAAGATGCCTTGTTTTGAACACTAGAAGATAATTTGCTGGCATGTTGAAATAGAGAACACTAAAGCTGCCATCTGAAATATGATTAACATTGTTGATGTAGTTTTGTGAAACACTGGCTTTGTGAAAGATTTTTTTACCAGTGGATACCATGTAGTGTGTAATACAAAGACAGCACAAATGTTCTTCCATCCTGTTTATACAAGTTTTCAGATCATTTGTTTAGATTAAACACTTTTTTGAGCAAGCATGGTAAGGTACGTGTACCAAAATTTGTTATAACATGTCCAAAGCAGTCTGGATTAAATAACTCAATGGTTCAATTTAGTCCATCTAACACTTATGCACATAAGTTTGTCTGCTTATATGAACATGTTAATTATGCTCAAAGGTCCAACTACTCCTGTGTTATTGTATCCTTTGAGGAGTCGCCTTACTTCCTTGAATAACCCCAATAAGATCTGTCTGGGTACCTGCATCACTTTTATGCCAAAGGAAGGAGGTCTTTGCTATTGCTTTGAATTTTTGAACCCTTTTCTTCTTTAATGTAAACTTTTATGGGATGAGCCTGAAACAATCAGTTTTGGATGGCTGGAGCTTTATTCTCATTCTTTTACACCATTGCTCTTTGGTATGTGTAACACCCTGGTTGTGTGACAGCTAGTCACTCTTCCATTTCAAGAAAGACTTTACATGTTATTATGGAGTGTGACAGATCATTACCAAAGCTTATAGCATAGTCCAGAAATACAAAGCAGTTAATTGCTAAAACATCAGCTTTTCCTTGCACTTATGTAGTGGCATTAAAGATCCATGGTTATTTCTCATCTGAATGACAGAGAAAAATAGTCTATCTATCTATCTATCTATCTATCTATCTATCTATCTATCTATCTATCTATCGGTAGAGCTGCCTGATAAATTTAGTCAATCTTAATATTGCCAACTTATAAAAAGGTCTTATTTTCTAACTTTGGAAAGAAAGATTAATTTGGAAAAGAAGATAGAAAGTACATGGTAATCTGTGAATTAGGAATGTGAAGGAGGGAAGGAAGAGAAAAAAGGCATTTGGCAGAAAAGAGAGACAGGGCTGGGATCAGCACCTGCATCAACAACTTTGTCAGATCTTTGTGTCCTACTGTAGCAAAGGGATAATTCAGTTTCCACCAGGCATCTTGAGTGCTGCTGTAGCTTTGTAAAGGGTTAGATCAAGGAAGAGTCAGCTTTCAACGTGAGCTTGAGTTCATCTGAAGGTAGTCTCCAACTTAATCATTAAAAATGACTGAAAAGAAATCAACAATTTGGGCTGGGTTTACAGTGTTCAAAACTAGAGTTTTGGTTTTCTTGGAAAGATATGCGATATTCTGATATGGCAATGAAACAGTTAAATCTCCACTGGTTATCCCCAGAAGAATAAGTCAAACACTAGTTATTTAAAATGGGAAAATATTTGAGCTGGTAAAGAATTTTTTCCATTCAACTATTTTTTTATGGAATACTTTTTTTCTGATGAAATAATTTTTTTAAATGAAAAGTCTTTAATGGAAATCAGCTGTCTGGGTTTTTTTTGGTGGAAAATCTTGTCTTTTTGTTGAAAGAAAAAATTATAAAGAAGACAAGAAAATAATATGTCAACAAAGGTCCTCATATTTGGAATGTAGAAGTGACTACTAATTGGTTAAATATTCTGCTTCTGATAAGTCTTTCCTAGCAACAAATATCAAAGGTGATATTGTTCATAGGAGTGCTTGATCCTATGCATATCTAATTAGAGGTGGTCAGAGGAGTGCTGAAACATCTCTATGGTGAGGTTTCCAACCCCACTTCCACTGAAATAAATGAAAATATTCTTTTTGACTACTGTAAGAAGAGAACTGGGATCTGGGATCTACGGGTTGCATGAATAGGCTGTGTGCTGAGGAAATGAATGTTAGGAGACTGGATGCAGCTGATGGTCAACAAAAGGAAATTCATGTCTGCAGATGGAAGTCTGACAGTTGGCAACAGACTCTAACAGAAATAGTTTTCCCTCTGGAATTTGATAACTGTTAATTCTTCATATACTTGGCTTCCGCCAATGAACACAGTACTTTTCACTGATAAGAAATTCATATTGTTAAACTCCACATGAACTCAAAAAACATTAACATATAAATGCTTACCAGAAAATATGAACAGCAAATGTCAGAGAAAATTTAATAATTGTCCTTAATAAAATAAGCTTGTTTTTGGAATCTGGCTTTATACATTTCTGAAAGAACAATCAGTCTTATGAAACTAAGTCTAGAATGAAATGTAGTGTATGGCTAATTGGGAAAGGATCGATGGATTTAGCAAAGCCATAGTGGTCCTTCTAAAGAAACTGCAGTTTAAAGCAGTGTTGATTTAACAGTGTGCTCTGTTTATCTGCCCTTTGCCTTATGAGGGACCAAATATGTCCTTGATCAGAGGTACAGTTGGCCAAGCAACCTCCGGTGTGAGGCCCTGAGGGAGACAAGTTGGTGATTTGAAATGTACGTTGACAAAACTTTCCTACCACTGCAGTCTACTGTGAGATACTTCATCTACACAACTGATTTCCCACTTGTTATGTTAGACATGGTTTGTAGCATTAGAATATATCTGGGGCCCTCACCACAAGGAACACATGGACCAGTTAAAAGAAGTCCAGAGGAGGCCACAAGGATGATCAGAGGGCTGGAGCACTTCTCCTATGAGGACAGGCTGAGAGAGTTGGGGCTGTTCAGCCTGGAGAAAAGACTTAGGGGAGATCTTATAGAGGCCTTCTAGTACCTGAAGGGGCCTACAAGAAAGCTGGGGAGGGACTTTTCATAAGGGCAGTTAATGACAGAACAAGGGGAAATGGCTTTAAACTGAAAGAGGGTAGGTTTAGATTAGATATTAGGAAGAAATTCTTCACTGTGAGGGTGGTGAGACACTGCAACAGGTTGCCCAGAGAGGTTGTGGATGCCCCCTCCCTGGAAGTGTTCAAGCCTAGGCTGGATGAGGCTTTGAGCAACCTGGTCTAGTGGAAGGTGTCCTTGCTGATGGCAGGGGTGTTGGAACTAGATGATCTTTAAGATCCCTTCCAACCCAAACCATTCTGTGATTCTATGATTCTATAATACATGAATAATACTATTTTTGTGTCCCATTATCAGTCTATCTAAAAAAATTTATGATGATTAATTTAACTTCGACCTACCCTCACTCTCTGTGAAGAGGCAAAGGGCAGAGAAAAGGCAGCAGCTCCAGTCCCCCCCTCCACAGCCAGGCACAGTCTGGCAAGCACAGCCCACAGGTACAAATGAGGAAGGAGAAGTGAGGAAAGAAGGAAAAGGGAGGTAAGGATCACACAGCTGGAGTAGAGAACACAGGCAATTGACAGAGGGTGCACTGTAAGTCACAGTATTCAGTTACACAGACTGAAAGAGAGAGAATAAGGGAGAAGGGACAGAAACCTTGGAGACGTAAGTAGAGGAGAAAATGGTTGTGCATGGGACTGGCAAGGAAGGCAATAAAGACAAGAGCAAATATAAAGGCAGTCTGAGCTGGAGACCACCTGCTTGTCAAATTCAGATGTTCTGCTGCAAATTATGGAGGTGTTCCTGAAAGATGGTCCCATCATTTCCTAGTATGGAAAGTAATAGCTAAATGTGGGGTTGCTGTTCCTCCTTTAATTAGAGTAAGGCTCAACAAACTACCTGCAACAAAACATGCTTGGACATGCTAGTGAACCAGCTCCAGCTTCCTGTTAAGAGCTGCCTCATCTGTTCTGAGCCAAGGCTGCAGAGGAACCTGTCTTCATGCTTGTTCCACAGAAGGTCCAGCACAAACTTTAGGCCAGTGAAGATGAAACTCTTATCATAAAACATCGCATCACATCTCACATACCACATATCTTATCACACTCTGTCTTTCTTAGCCTACCCATCATATGTTCTGAGAAATGGCTCACTTAGGTCCCTCCTGGTTTTGCACCCATGGTGGGATGAGCAGAGCTACCATCACTGTCATATTTGTGCCAAGAGCTTTCATTCTCAGTGGGAACTTTGTGTTATTCCAGTTACTTTAAAGATGGTCTGTGCTGTTTACACAACACATACAATTCACCAATACTGCAATGTAAGAAAAAGCCCACTCTCTTCTCTCTTCTCCTGGACTGTGGTGAAACAGCAAGTTTCAGCTTTTTTTACTACTCCTCTTGTTGATGAGTCAGTTTGGCAGTCTCTTTTTTTTTTTCTAGCAACACATTGATTAAACAGGTGGCAAATATCAGGGAAGTGTCTGAAAAATGTGATCCAAATGAAATCTTCTTTCCTGTAACATCTCACAGTATCTGTTGACTATAAAATTTAATCAGTTGATCAAGAAGAGATGGCAAACTTTGCATTTGACATGATCATTCTTTGTATTTTCCTTCTAATTATTTCCACATGCCTCTTATCTGAAAAAAAAGTATTTTTCATCTGCTTCTTTGACTTGAATAGTTCTATAGTATTCTTGAATAAGGTTGAGGCAGCTTTAGCCAAAAATCCTATTTGTGACAATGCGGTTCTGGAAAGCACCTCATTTAGCTGTGAAATGAAAATACTGGGGAGAAGCTAGAGCCAGTGTTTGGGTAGCTGGCCACATTTTCTGTTTATGCACATGAAATCACAGAATCAAAGAATCATAGGGGTTGGAAGGAACCTCAGGAGATCATCTAGTCCAACCACCCTGCCCAAGCAGGTTCCCTACACCAGGTTGCACAGAAAAGCATCCAGGCGGATTTTGAACATCTCTAGAGAGGGAAACTCCACAACCTCTCTGGGCAGCCCATTCCAGTGCTCTGTCACTCTCACAGTAAAGAAGTTTTTCCTTAAGTTTGTCTGGAACTTCTGATGTTCCAGTGTTTGCCCATTGCCCCTTGTCCTGTCACTGGGCACTACTGAAAAGAGCCTGGCCCCATCCATTTGGGCCCCGCACTTCAGACATTTATAGACATTAATAAGTTCCCCTCTCAGTATTCTCTTCTCTAGGTGAAGAGTCCAAGCTCTCTCAGCCTCTCCTTGAATGGCAGATGCTCCAGAAATCCAGTATGTCCTGGTATGTTATTCCCAAATGCCACACAGTTTCTACTATTCTCTTTTTCTTCAGTGCGGATCTACTAACAGAATTTCTGAATAATAGCACATTTTGCATGTTCTATACAACAAGCATAGGTTACCGCTGGCAACTTTCCTATAGCTGCTTCAGACTTCAGTCTTCTGCAGGGTCATAACATCTGCTATGCATTTATAGAATTCCTACTAATATATTAAAAAGAGTGGATTTATTATGTGAGTGCTGAATTGTGGAGATTTTTCCACGTGCTGAAATTGGTCAGTAGGTTTTCCTGAAAAAGCTAAATATAGCTATATCTATATTTTCACACAAAATGGCATGCTCAGTGCAGCTATTTTGGTCATTCAGCCCAAACCAGACTGCACAGCAAACAATGGAAAAATTCTCTTTGTTTGCAGAATTGGGCCTCAAGGCTTATTGTAGTCCCAATGAAACCATGTGCAAAGAAATTTACTTTTGAGCATGTTTCTAGAACCAGAATACAAGTTGGTAGGAAAGGTTTCAAGGAAACATGTCCAAGTCTTAAAATCAGATTTTCTTTTTTTTTCTTTTTTTTTTTTTTGAGAGAGATTGAATAGACCAACTTCAAGAAAGCATTTAGAATGAGAAAAGTTATTGAGGTCCAGGCTAGACTCTCTGGTCAGACCTAAATCTGGGCACATCAGAGCTGTTTCGTAATTCAGAATCTCAGCTGAAGTGAATGACATGCACCTTCTTTCAAGCCCTATTGATGCACTTTGTATGAAGTACCTTGCTATTTCCCAGTGCAGGAGCAGAAACTCTCTCTGCAGCAATGTTTGAGGATTAACTGTGATTCAGGTGAATGAGGAGCAAACAACTAAACTCCCATTCCCCACATCACAAGGATGTGCTGCAAGTGACTGGCTTCTAGCTATTTTGATGGAGCATCCTCTTCCCACTGGCTCGTCATGAAAGTTTGAGCTCTTTTTGCCTCCTAAAAAATGTCTGTGGGTTGGGAAAATAACTTCCCATTTGTGCTCTAGTCACAACCCTCAGTGCAAACAGCAACGGCTGGTAATCCAGTTTGCTTGCGCCTCTTCTGTTACGATCTTTATTTGTCTAGTGGGTGGGTGGTAATGACATTTCCCTGCAGGAAAATATTAACTGCATAACCTTTTCCCTTTCTCGGCTTATTGTCGTCAGTGTTGTCAACGTAGTCAGACGTCAAGTGCTCTAGTTTGAAGTCAGCAGATACTCCTCCTGTCTGGGCATGCAGCACTGCCAGCAGCACCCTGGTGATCCTGGTGATCCTCCTGAGTGCCACTCTTTGTGTGACTGCTAGCCATCTTTGACAAAGAGAATGTTTTTTATGAATGACTAAGGAAATCTTTGGTCAAGATAAACAGTTCTCCCCCTACTTGCCTGCTGCCAGGAAGCTCTAAATAGAGTCTCTGTAGCAGTCTTTTTTTTTTTTTTATTTATTGGAGTTCAGTCTTGAACTCTAAGCCAGAAAATCTAAGCTGTGTTGGAAGTGCTGAAAGGCCACAGACCTTGCTAAAAGTTCAGGTATTTCAAAGCCCTGAGAACATGTGTTATCGTTTACATTGCATATTCATTTGAAAGAAGCTCCGCTGATACCTCCTCTCTGCCTCTGATAAGACCAACTTTGCCCACTGACACATTCTCTGAAAAGTGCCTTTTGCACCTTGTTCCCACCAAGTCTTTATCAACTCCACTCATGCTCACTAGTGCACACCAGTCTCATGGCAGCCAGTCCTGCTGTCATTACAAAGCCAACAGCATTCTAGACTCTACATTTGCAGCAAAAATGGTGACTGGTCAAGCAAAGCACTGATTTCTATTCCTAAAAAGCCAAAACAAACCAAGCCCCTTTGTGATTTTTCCAGCCTGGCTCATGAGTACAGTGTGTTAATATAGTCGAAGAGCTTGAAATGCAGCTTTGCTGACCAGCCCAAGTCTTTGGGTGTATGCAGAAGAATTTTGAAAGGAAGACCATCTTAGTTATACTGGAATGTATGTTCCAACAACAATTTTGGGCAATTTTATCTTAAAATTCAATATTTTTCAACAGATTTGGAAAAGGCAAGAAGTGTGTCTGGGGAAAGAATAAGCCCTTTTTCTTGTGACTTGGAAAATTGTTACCTCAAATAGTAATTTGCACATGCAATTAATTGTGAATGAGTCCTTGACGACTTCAGTAAGCAATGGCCGTGTTAAAAACATTATGGTGCTCACAGCAATGATACAGAGGCAGCTAACTTGCAAAAATGTAGTAGTGGTGGCAAATGCAGAGGTACTGGCCTGCACTGTGCATTATTTCTGGCAGTGCTGACATTGCAAGTTGCACCATCATGGCTGTAAGAAGACAACAGGACCTGGAAAACAACAGAGGATCTGGGAGTGAGAGTGAGATGAGGAGACAAGGTGGAGTTATCAGAGCCTGAGAGACAGGCAAAAAGACTTAGATGTTGGTTAGGGGTTGTGAGAGGAGAAGCAGGAGAAATGGGAGCAAGGACTAGGATTATGGGAGTGAAGCAGCTGGTGGTAATGGGAACAGTTATGAAAAAAAAAAAAAGTGTGATAAGAAGAGGAAGGAGGACTAGGGACAAAACACTGAAGCATTTAAGAGGAGGAAACTGTCATAATATCTCTAAAAATTACAGTTGGGAAATTAGTTCACCAGGAGTCCTCAGTTTTTTCTTCCAAAGTTAGTTACTATTAACAGATGTTGCATAATGTTGCACAATGCCCAGATGTATTTGGTTTCCTCCATCTTATTCCTGGCATAAAGTGTTTACTTCATTGTGTGAGAATAAGCTGCTTTGCTGTCAGCAGATGCCAGGAAAGAGTACTAGAAATGTTTCTCCAGGACAGGACTGGAGATGCTGTCTTCTCACCTGCATCAGTCTGTGATCTCTGTTAATACCAGAACCAGGTACTTCTGGGGGATTTATTTGAATGCCTTTGTTAGGATATTCATCTGTAGAGATATTTTCCAATAGGAAGCTGGCCCTGCTGTTATAGATCATCCTAGTCAGCACAGTATTGCTTGCAGGTGTCCTGTTTTTCAGAGACATTTTCAGTCCAACTCAGTGGTGGAAGACCTGTGGTGGGTTTGCTTTCCGTGTACTTTATCTGTAAAGCAAGGGTCCTAAGACTGGGTCAGGATTGTGCTTTCCACCTTCAGGTGCTTTGCATTGTTTAACAGAAATGCTTAGAGCAGGGAAGGATACAGGTCTGTAAAATGTATGTGGCCGAACTGAGCTCCCCACCTCCCTGATCTTCTACTTTGCCTGATGCTACAGGGGATTAATAATTCTTCCTGCAGTATCTCACACTTACAAACATTGCCCTGCATGCTTATGCAGAGGTTTGAGTGCAGCACAAATAAAGAAAAAAAAAAGAAAAAAAAAGAGGGAACAAAGCCTTTGTGCATGCTTTATGGTGTTTAATTTTGCCCAACCATCAAGTTAAAAAATAAAGGAATATGTGAGAGTTGGCAGATAGTTCCTGTAGTGAGGGCTAGGACTGAAATTAGTGGGAAGGAGGACTGGACAAAGGAAGCATGTGTCAGACAGGAGAAGTATAAGAAAAATCTAATGTTTTGGAACTTTTAGAGACTTCTCAAAGGCTCAGTGCAGGTTTTCTTTGTCAGGGCAGGTAATTATCTCCCAAAGCACTCATCAAGTAGCACTATAATAACACTGCCTTCTGGGGAAAACCCAGGTGAACCTTTTCTTGGGAAGGAGCATAAAAAAGCTTCCAACATCATGCTTAGATTCAAGGACAGCAACAAACGCTGGTCTTGTGGAAACATTTTATTTTAATTCCACAATATCCTCTTACATAAACACTGAAACACATTGAATCAATTTTTCAAACAAACTTGTAAAATCAGAAAATACACTAGCCTCTGATAGGCAGCAGCATTAATTGCCAGGAGCACAAAGAGGCATTTAAACACTGAAGCATTTTGGCAAAAATACAAATGACTTATTTTCCTTCCATGCCCTTGAAAATAGCTTTTCTAAACTCTGAGCTTCCTATGATGGAAGGTTCACCATTAATCACCTTTATGACATCTCATATGTAGGCTGTGGATAAATCCATGGGCCCTAATCAACCACTTTCCTGAGGAAATTGGCCAAATCCCGGCTCTTTGAGGAGGGAGGCGGGGGATGAATCACAACAACTTTGCCATTCAGACAAATCTCTTTTCAAGTGCCCTTAAAGCTTTTTTTCATATACAGTGAAGACAGCCACACAGGAAACAATAATAGTTTAATCTCTTGAAAAATTTCCTTCCTGCACTGCAGCAGCCTTTCAGACAGGTAGTCAAAGAAGGCTAAAGAAAATTAGCAACAGCCGATGCCAAGAGCAGGCTGATACGTTAGCCTTTTAGCTCTGTCCCTTTTCCTTCCATGTGAGTAGAGAACAAGAAACTACTCATCTCCCCAACCAAACACCCTCTGAGCTACATTTTGATGTGCATTAGTAACACTTATGGGACTGGAGAACTGATAATGGCAAAGAGAAGACACAGAGGGACGAGTCCTGCAAACACTTACTGTGGTACCTCTACCATGAATAGCCTCACTGATTCACATCCCAGGCCTACAAAGAGAACTGTGTTTGTAGCCTCCCACACATGTGCATACTTACTAGTAAGTATTTGCAGGATTTTCACAAGTTGTTCGTTGTGGGATTTTTTCCTTTTGAGTTTTTCTTCCTTTGACTTGAAACTCGTCTTTGGTTAAGGTGGATTAAAGAGGATGAAAAAAAAATATTTTAACATAGAGCTGGGTATGAGTCAAGGTAAGACATCAGCACATGGAGCTTCGTTTTGCTTGGGGTTTTGTTTTGCTTGTGTTTTTTTGTACACATGGCAGGCTCCATTCTTGGTTTGTACTGCAGTGGCATGACAAGTTAGCATGGGCCCTGAGGTAGAGAAAGAAATGAGACATCACTGCCAGCCAAAAGCTAGTGCTTGCCCTTATCCTTATAGACTGGTGCCTGGTATAATTACACTGCCTGTTAACTTGATGATAATATCACTGTTTGAACCAGATTTCAATGTTTACATCTCTACAGTGCTGTTTAAAGGGCTATGAAATAAAATAGCTAATATATAACACTCTGTACACAATTGGCACAACCAGAACATAAAAGGATAGAGGAAAAAAAACAGAATGCTGAAAAGAATTTTGCATTATATTTTAAAGGTGTTTCATTGCAAATGCTATAATATAAAGTGTATTTGCCTGCTTTAAGTGCAGAGCTTTCACTTTAAGTCAACACTGTGTAACTAAAATGTTTGATAGATTTCATAATGTCTATGTAGAAAAAGTTTTGAATTCATATTAAAAAGCCAAAAAAAAAAGCATACCTGCTGAACCATTTTCTAGAAATGATTGCAAGATGCAATAACAGTGTGTGTTTGCTTGTTTTAAGGGCACTCACAAAACCAGAGCTGAATCTGTTCCCAGAAAACATGGGAATGTGAATGGATGTGAAACTTTTTAGAGCAGGAGGAAAGATCTTTGGCAAAAGTGAAAAGCCAAGCCAAGCGGTGTGACAATAGGAGAGGCAACAGCCTCCTTTTCTCTTCTGTGACTTCCTCTGGAGCAGCAAAAGAAAAGGCCTTATGAAGCTCTTACAGCAGGGCAAAGCTCAGCATGCTCCATGAGCCAGCTTCATTTTGGTCTTTGGTGCTGCTATGAGGAAAGATGAAACACCTTGGGTACGCTAGGCCTGCTTACACATCAGATCAGTAAGCTCATGGATTCATCCTGAGTTCAGTGCTGGCCAAGTTTCCTCTTCCCTCCTGTTCTCTGGAGGTTGGCCCCAGCTCATGTACGGGGCAAACTCAATTGCTAGCTATTGGACAACAGGCAAGGTACAGCCAGAGTACAAAACTTCTCCTCCAGCTCCAAATACTCTGTTCTCAGATCCAGATAGTTTGTCCCAGCAGTGCAGGGGATAAGGTAGGTGCACAAGTCTCTGCAAGTGGCTACTACAAGCAGGTGGTGTGAGTAGAAGGACTCGTAAAACAAACCTTCTGCAGAAAGCCACATTAGATTGTCCTATGGAAGTGCTGTCATTTGTCATCAAAACCACCTCAAAATGCAAACCAGAATCAGGGAAATCCAGAATGAGGCACAGTACATACAATATACTAGAAGAAGGCAGTTTCTCATCTGAGGTTATTGCAGTATAAGGACAGCTGAGATACCAGTGGACTTAGGAGAAAGAAAAGTATTTCACTGCACTGTCAGCTTCCTGGGTGCAATCTGGGAAGCTTCCATATAGTAGCAGAAAGAGGAAGGCAATGCAAGCTAGGAACCTCAACTACTTTTGCCTGCCAACTAGTCTGTGAGATTTTGGACAGGACATATCATCTTGTCTGAAATGTGGTTTTCATTTTTAATCAGATTTTGTAAAACAACAGGTCTGTAGATACTGCACCACCAGTATCCAGGGATAGTTTGAGTTTTGAGGCATGTCAAACTATGATACCTCAAGAACAAAGTGAGGAAAACAAAGTCCTGCTGTAAATCAGAGGATTAATACTGTACTGCTAGGAGCTTTGCTTCAACTTCTTTCCCAAGCCACATGCTGAATAACTGTTAATTGCATTTAGTGACAAAGATTCTCCCTGTTATTTGCCAGGCACAAGGATGAATCCTTGTTACTGAGTGCAAAACCCAAGCCAGTACAACAAGCTCTGCCTTTGCCATTGGAAGAATCGAGAAAGAGTCTTTGTTTCTTCAGCATCACTATGCATAACAGTGGCTTCATATGCGTGCACTTTTTGCATATTTTAATTACATACTGGTAGCAATGAAATATCTACATGTACTTGTTACGTTTCCTGCATTGTGTCTAATTGTACTTCAGTTATGTTATGGAAACAGTATACACTTATAGTGAAAAACCTGACACAAATCAGATGATGTGAGATGTTTTCCATCAGCACTTTTAACGCTTCCTGTTAATAGAACAAAGTGTTATAAAACTGTACTTGTTTTTCCTAAGCTGTAATTTCTTCTCTTTATAAAACATCAGTTTGATTTTGCAAAACAATGAGAAGAGAGTAAATAGCTATATTGGCCATGTCATAAACGAAAACCTTTCCAAATAGATTGCTTTTTCTTCCCAGAAAGAAAATGTCCTGCTGAGCAGGGGCCGGATCCAGTGCCCACAGAAGTCAGTGGAAGAACTCCCACTGATGACAGTGGATGTTGGATTAAGTCCCATCTCATTCTCATGTTTAAAAGCTGAAAAATGAGTTGCCAAGTTCTAATGAGTACAGTGAAAGCCTTGTGTTATATAAGTTACTTACAATAGATTATTACAACCATTAAGAAAAGCTGATTATTTTTATTAAAAGCATATTTTTGCTGGTTCCTTTTAAACCGTTCCCAAAGTCTACATGTATCTTTCTTCACTTTGCTTTTTTGAATCTCTGTTTTATAAACAAAACACAAACAAAAACATGATTTCCTGTTGGTTGTTGAAGAAAGACTGTGGATTTATTCTTTACATGGGAAAACGTTTGGTTGCTAAACACATGCGACAGCACATGGCCTTATTCAAACATCCTATCAAATTAAAAGCAGATTCCAGCTCTAATGTTCCAGATGAAGGGCATGGGGCTGGGACAGGCACTCACATGAAATTGCATTGCATTTAAGAGGACAGTGATCAAAGCACTGCACCTCATACAATGAGTGAGTGGCAAATCTGTCTTATCTAAGCAGCAAGGAATAATTACAGAGAATTATTTGATCTTCTGCTAAGGTAAGCCTCACAATTACGATGCTGATTGAACAGGTTCTTCTGTTTCAGGAAAGGCAACATGCACACTTAGTGCTGTAATGCACTTACCAGATGGTATTAAAATAACATCCTGACGCTTCAGTAATTGACATCTTCTCAGTCTACTTTTTTGTTGACCACTCCCTGCTCAGGTTTGTGCTGTCCTGGCAACATGTGAGATACTTTTTGCTGATCCAAGGTGGGCAATCCTAAATTCTCTGCGTATCTGGGTATGACAAAGACAGTCCATATACCCAGCTAATGGTACTTTGAAACCAAGTGAATAGACTAGATCTTTGCCCTAAGTATATGCTTGGTTTTTGAAATACAGTTAAATTTTGTAAGCCATAGCTTGATTTTGCAGATATATTATGGAAAGGAAAACTTAAAAATAGAATTCACCTCTGCTGTTAACAAGTTTTGACCTTTGCTCACATTTGTTGGGGAAAGTAGCTCATAGTACCAATTAACATGAATTATTAACTCCTACATTAATAATTAATTTATTAGAGGGCTAAAGGCATCAGTCTTTGCCAGCTAACACTATTGAGAGAAAATGAAGAAAACAACACAACTCTAATTATAACAGCTTAATGAGGATGTCTGGAAGATCTGATGTGATTCAGTCACTCTAAATGCTCTTTATTTCCTCTCTCAAACCACACTGGGTGCAAAGAATCAGGCAGTTAACTACAGTTCCTGTAGTGCAGGGTTTCTTCCTACTTTCTGAAGAGAGGAAGCCCACTAAGGAGAGCTCAATTTAGATATTATTAAGGACTGATAAAGGATGCCATTGCCTAAACAAAATGAATGTTGTCTCTCTCAGTAATGAACTGTTCGAGTGGTGTCTGAATCACTAATGGCTTCAACAGGCTGCTAAGAAAACATCTCTGTCTCAGAATTGTGCTCTCCAGTGATTTCTTCATTTTACAGGATCCTTCCTTTGTAACCTGTATTTGGACTTTGACTTCAAAGGTTGATTGTAACGTGGTGGTACTGCTTGAGGTCTCTCTACACATTTTGGTCAGAATGCAACAGCAGTAGCAATGAAATCCAGTGTACCTTATCAGGAAACATCATGCAATGGAAAACCATTGAGTTGTTCCCTTGAGCAGATGCTGATATTTCCTGATGATCCCATCCCCAACTATCTCAGGCAATTGTGTCACGTTTCACGTTTCATTAACATACATCTTTCTTTTTCCCTCCCTCCTGAAATTTGTGGACAACTATAGGACTGCACAACCTTCATTTAGCAATATCATAAAGCTGAGATCTTTTAGATCTGCACTTGTTTCCCAGGCTCTCAGTCACCCTTGACAACACATCTTTGCATATATTCTAGTCTAAGTTCATCTTTCACCATCATTCCTCCCATACTTTTTGAGACTAACTTGTATTTTCAGATAATTCTTCAGATACAGAAGCAGCAGCCATGAGATGGGATAGTTGTGTACTAATGTTCCTGTCAGACATTGTAATTTTTTTCTCCAGAAATAAATGGCCGGATTAATAAATTAGGGTAAACTCACAACTTTTAACATCTCCATGAGGTGTGAGGTTTTTTCTTTCTTTCTTTTTTTTTTTTTTTTAATTGAAGATGCTTCTAGTTTAAAAAATGCTGGACTATGCAATAATACTTCACTTTCTTTTGGGCCTTGGCCCATAGGCACATCACCAAAGTTTGCTGAGCAGATAAGCAGTTTTAGAATGGCTTAGAGAGACTAAGATGAACATTAAATTAATCAGACAATGCTCTTGGGGGAAATTGCCACTAATTTCAGATTTTTCATCCCTCAGAAATCAATTATTATTATGTTTATTGATATTGTACTTGTCACTACTTTCAGTATTTTTGCTGTGGTGACAGAGCTTAAGAGAAGAAAGAGGTGAGGAAAGATATAGTAAATAATTTAGAGCTTCTTCCTAAGGCATCAAAACTTAGTAACTAGTTATGTGTGAGTAAGGATATGAGTACTAGAAAACTTGGGAAGATTTTACATATGCACACATCTTTTTAATGAAAAAAAAAAAAAAAAATTACCCAGCTCTCCACACAAGTTCTGTGGAATACAGCTAGGACTTAAAGATGCTTGTGACATGTCAGAAAACATTTATAAATGCCAATAATTTTAACACATTAAAGATAAGGACATTGTAAAACATTTTTTGGTGAGGAGATATAGTTATAAGTTCTTTAAATGCCCTTCAGAAGGAGTTCACAAATCTTCCCAACATGAATAAAATTCTTTAAGAAATAAGTGGGAGGTGCTGAAACTTCAGTTTGATAAGTATGACAATAATGTAACTCTGAAAAGAGGATGATAGATATGCTAGGGCAAAATACAGCATCAGTGGCAAACAAAAGAAAGGTACTTTCTAAGGGAGCTATGTCAGGTCCACTGCAGAGGCTTCCTTCACTAATGGCACCACTTTGGGATCACATGGAGACAAATTCATGCTGTACTGCACCTCCCTCTTCACCCCATAAACACCACAATGGCAGAACACAACAAGTACCATGGTTTGTACAATCTGTTGCATGCAGGGAGTTAGGCTAACTCATCTGAATGTTTCTCTTTTGAAACTAAAATTATCCACTGGAAATTGGTTGGACTTGTTGAGACAAACGCTCTTTAAACTGTGTAAAAAATATCAGAATTTGGCATTTTGAAATTAGGACTAATCTAATTTATTTTAGTAGTGTTCTGGACAAAGAAGAGTTAGTGTCATGATATTACAGTCATGACTTCTCATTAAATCAGGCTTCCCACTTTGCAAGCATTAAATTCAGCTTTGGAACTTAAGAAGATATTTGACTTTAATCGTAAAATATAGAAAATATTTCTATGGTTACAGACTGATAACAATCGTTACTATACCAGTCACTGACCACTCCTATAAATCCTGTTAATGAAATCCCAATATTGGAGTCCTCCAATCACAACACAAAAGTTAACACTTAACCCTTCCCCAGGATACAAGGTAACTAAAGCCTGCTGCAAGTGAAGATGCACATCTATTAGATTTAGAAATTGTCATTCAATTGTGTTAACATTTTTGGGGTTTAACAACATTAAATGAGTGCCCCAGTGGCACTGGCAGGCATATGTGCTTGTTTGCCTGTATAATATTTAATTTGGAGAATACCCATATTTTATGACTGAGATGTGAGAATTGAAGAAAATATTATGAGCTCATTACAATTATGACACAGCCTTCTGCTAACAGGGCTATATGACTTCTGGGATCTAGGCTAGTAGTTCTTGCCTAGTACCTCTGCACTACTTGTGAGCATTGGCATTGGCCTGAGGTATACCAGAACCTTGTCTTGATGGGTTGAGTCAACATACCTGAGGAGGACAAGCTCCTTATCAGCTTGGCAGATCAGACAAATATGTGCTTACCTGGTACACTGAATAGAATATTTCAGTTGGAAGGGATCTACAATGATCCTCTAGTCCAACTGCTTGGTCACCTCAGGGCTGATCAAAAAAAGCATGTTATTAAAGGGCATTATTCAAACGTCTTTCAAAGAATTACAGGTTGGGGCATCGGCCACCTTGCTAGGAAGCCTTTTTGAGTGTTTAACCACCCTCTTGGTAAAGAAATGCTTCCTAACGTCCAGTCTAAACATCCCCTGCTGCAGCTATGAACTATTCCCATACGTCCTGTCACTGGATCCCAGGGAGAAGAGCTCAGCACCTCCCTTTCCACTTCCTCTCCTCAAGAAGCTGTAGAGAGCCATGAGGTCACCCCTCAGCCTTCTTTTCTCCAAACTAGACAAACTCAGATTTCTCAGCTGTTCCTCACATGACATGCCTCGTGGCCCTTCTACCAGCTTTGTTACTCTCCTCTGGACGCATTCAATGACCTTCACATCCTTCTTAAATTGTGGGGTCCAGAACTCCTCACAGGACTCAAGGTGAGGCAGCACCAACCCTGAATACAGAGGGAGAATCTCCTCTTTTGACTGACAGGTTACGCTGTGTTTGTTGCACAGGATGTGGTTTGCCCTCTCGGCTGCCAGGGCACACTGCTGACTCGTATTGAGCTGTGTCAACCAGCAGCTCTAGGTCCCTTTCTGCAGGACTGCCCTCCAGCCAATCATCTCTCAGTTTATACTTGTGCCTGGCATTGCTCCATCCTAGGTGCAGAATCTGGCATTTGAACTTGTTAAATTTCACCCCATTAATCATAGCCCAATGCTCCAATTTGTCTAAATCCCTCTGTGAGGCATCTTGTGCCTCAAAAGAATCAAGAGTACCTCCCAGTTTAGTATCGTCAGCAAACTTGATAATAGTGCATTCAAATCCTGCATCCACATTGTTAATAAGTATATTGAACAGAACTGGCCCTACAATTGAACCCTTAGGAACACTGCATGTGACTGGTCGCCAGTCACAGGTGGTCTCATTCACTACAACCCTTTGAGCTCTGCCCTTCAGCCAGATTATCTGAAATCAAGATAATACTAATCACCAACAACTAAATGGATTTTTTATTCTGATTGTCACTTTTATGCTGTTCCTTCAGGTGAAATGTATGTGCTAACTCATGTTCAGATAAAGATGATTCCTTCTATCTTGTTGCTAGGACACTTGCAAAGACATGGATTCATTTTCTTATTCTACCATCTCTTTTTCTTTTGTGCCCATAAACAAGAAGGCTGTCTCTTTTACAGGTACTTCACAATGGCATTCTAGGAGAAACTGTATCACCTAAAGTTTTCCTATGCTCAGTGAAAAGAGGTACCTCTACAGGATGATGCAAACGTTTGATAGGTTGAACTACTCACTAGGGTCCTGTCTCTCTTAATTATAAAGCAAATATAATGCAGATAAATTCCTAATTTAGGCAAACTATTGTGGATCTTGGAAATAACTTCTGTGAGGGAGACTCGGTTTTAAGAAAAAGAAGATGAAAAATAGAAAATGTCTTGCTCTGGAACAAAGTCCCAACTGTAGAGACATCTGCTACACCCTTTAGAGATTATCTATCTCCATTATTACTATGTAGTTGGAAGGCACATAACAGGGTATAGATCTCTTTCCTCCTGTTTCCAGTGTTTTACCTATTTTGCCCTTGAATCTGCCTTGAAGCAGAGCCCCGAGTAAAGCAATGCATATTGACTCTGTTAAAAGTATTTTACACATCCAAGGCAAATTTATATCCTTGATCTCCCTTCTCACTAGACAGCATTAATTTGTCTATGAGTTATCCAAAGATTCATCTACTTGTGCATATATCAGCCACAGGTACACAGGAGAAAGGACAGTCTAGCTTACATAATTTTTTTCAAGCCTTAATCTGTTCAAAGCTCCCACAAGGTTCCTCATGACTCTGATAGGAACCCTGAAGACAGGATTATAGAACCACATTTTAAAACATATGCTGAAATATTATAGGTAATCTTTGAGCAACAATTGTTAGGCTAAAACTCTCTTTCCTTTTATTGTCTACTATGATGCCTGGTGTTGCTGTTGAAACAGACTTTCCTTCTGTGGGTAGAAGTTAATAAAATGCACGAACCTCCAGGCTTCTGATGTGAGAAATAACTTTCCAAAATAGTTATTTATACATTTCTCTTGGAGGTAATTATTTTTGAGCATTGACATTTTCTTAAGATGGAAAGTCCTCTTAGTTTCATTTGTAACCTAGATCTTCACTGATTATTAGCCAACTGTGTAGTTTTAGTTGGCATTACTTAATAGGGGTATACTTCATGAGTCAAACAAATGACTCTTTCCATCTGCTGTCAAATGCAGAACCTTTCTACATTTGCTTTAGAATAGCTGGATCTTGGCTAATTAACACTCTAGGCTTGTGCATACAGTAGATGAGGGAAGAATTTAATTTTATAGTAGACTATGTGAAGACCTGCCAAAGAGCTGGGAATAATTTAGGCAGTGTATTTTCAATACACTAAAGAACTGCATGCATGGATCTAACCCTGTGCTCTTAAGGCTTCTCACTGAAACTACTAATCCTAAAAAAGAGGGGAGGAACTATGTATGGGAACTTCCCTTCCACTCTGGTGCAGTTCAAAATTTCAGGAGGATTTATCAAGGATGATTCATACTGTCTTCCCTTTCAGATTTCTCTTGAAGTCTACTCTTCCTTTTCAGAATGTCTTCTCTTAGGAATAATGCCATCCTGTCTTAAGCTCTTTCTAAGCCTCCAGATAGAATCTAAGATTTTTTTATTGTAAAATATGGGTAAAATTAAAGTGAGAAATTCTCAGTCAAGAAATTTCTGTGTACTTTACCTCCATTCAAAGGATCTGTAGAAAATACTGTGCTTTTCAAAGACTCCTTACAATTTAAAAGAATTGTATTTTTGCAATTCGTATGTAGGATAAATTACCAAGAAAACTTCACCACCTGCAAATATAAGACAGACTTCCAAGTTCCTTATTCAATGCCTACACTCTACTTTCCCGCCCCCCCCTACCCCCCACAGTGATAAACCTAAAGCATTCAATAGAATATTCCCATGTGAAATGACTGTCCTGAAAAATTTAGTAGGAAAAAGAAACATGCTAGAGAGCAAAAGCACTGGAAGCTGATGTAGCTGAACATGGATCAATTACTAACAAATCCTGGGGAGAAAAGTGTTTCTGCCCATCTTTCCTACTTGAGAGAGTTATATGGCTGAAAACAATGTCACCAAAAGCAGCAGCAGATGGCTATGTCAAATAAAATGGAAAAGAATTAAATCACATGGGAAGAAGGGTTAGTGAGGCAAGAAGATAATGCTTTGCTTCTGATGTCTCCAAATCTTGACTTTCAATATTTGGCCATGATGCAAATCAGTAGGAGGAAAAAAAAACTCAAAAGGATGCAAGAAGAATGAACCAGATATTATGTGGTTGCTGTGATCTACCTTTATTACAACTGTGGTGGTTTCACTTGGCTAGCACTTGGCTAGCACTTGGCTAAATGTACGTTATCAACATTTCTTTCATAACAAATCCCGTGCTGAAACAATAACACAACGCTACTTTAGCTACTAAAAAGAAACCCAGCTCTGTCTTAGCTAAAACCCAGGACAATGCCTTATGTTGGTGGCTATGCTAGTATACCTGATCAGAGGAGCAGCCATTATGGTAAGAAGCTTCACCCAATCACCTGTCAGTGACCTGAGCAGAGTAAAAGAGTAATAGCATGATCTGGCTTGCCCATTCTGATACATCTTAGTAATAATATTTACAACATAGTGCGAGGTAGAACCTTAACCATCTGAATAACAATGCATTGCAGGACTTCACATCAGTGCCAGAAGTGGATAAGAACTAAAAAATAAAGTAAATGGTATATCTTTGATGCTAGCAAGACAGTACTTGTAAAGAGAAATAAAGTACTGGGCAGAAGAGTTGTCTTTTCGTTTTTCATGTCTCGGACATGAAATAGAAACACCAGTTAAGCTTTGTGTAGGCTGTTTGTCATGGAAAGTTATAGAGGGAGAAGGAAGAGATTTTCTTCCATATTATAACAACAATATGTAATAATTAAAATGCCAGAGCTGAAAATTATTTTGTTAAGTCATCAGAATGTCCTGATTTGTTGGCTCATAGGTATCTCAGAGGTCAGAAAGAGTTGCTGACAGAAGAATCCAATATGTTTTTTTTCCTTAAATTAAGGTCTGAGCAAAGAACAAACAATTAAGACAAAGAGAATGAAAGGCTGTCTGTTTGGGCAGAACAGAATGTTGTGCCAGACACACACAAAGAAAAATGAACATTTTCATTTACATTTTCTTAGCAGAAACCAACCCCATATAAAGAACTGGCATGTGATCACCTGATGACAAGCCACAACTGAGTTTCTAAAAATTCCCCAACAAACTAAGGACATGTAAAGGGATAACAAGGGGCTAGAGGAGATGTTTCAATTAAGAAAGCCCCATAAGAGCAGATGGCAGAGTTGTAGGGGTAGGTTTTTCCCCATTGTTGGTGAGATGACAAGTTTCTGAAAGTTTGTGGAAACACTAATGTTAAGGAACTTTTCTGACCTTTGCCCTCTGCAGGAAAAGCCTACACGTGCTTAGGGGCAGCGTTTTGGAGGGGACCTCCCTTCGGGTCTTGGCAAGGTTTGGTGGCAGTGCCTGTCTCGGCTCCTTCAGCACCGGCCTCTCGGTGGACAGTTCCCATCGGGACGGCCACGTGGGGCTGCGGGACCTCCCGCTCCCCGCTGGTGGCCAGGGGCCAGCTCCGCTCTTGGACACAGCCAGAACAAAAGATACCATCACGGTGACAGGTGAAAGGAGCATTCAGAGCACAATTTCACCACTCTCATCTGCTTTTGCGTGTGGGTGAAGCAGGGAGAAAAAGAAAATGAAGATCAGAAGTCCACAGTTGGACTGATGATTGTGAGGAAAAAACAGAGAGAGAAGTATGGGGAACAGTGGACAAGAACTAGGTTTCACTGGTACGTATTAAGTTAGAAACTTCTTACTGAAAAGTAGAGGGCAATGTTTGAGCAGAGCTGAAAGGAAGTGAAAATATTTTGAGAGGAAGTTTTTTTCTGTGTGGAAGAGAATTAAATTCACATTTGAAGACACAACAGAAGGGGTCTTTTGTATGATCTATCCCCTCATATCAATTAATGAGCTTAATGTTGCAAATCCTGATTTAGTATTCTTGTCACTGTTCCAATGGCTTCACATATAAAGCTGGGGCAAGGACAGGTGTTCATCTGTACCTTCTTCGTTAAGTGTTATGAAAGTTGGCATCTCCAGTGGAAATGGGCAGGGGATAGAGAGTAAAGGTAATTCCTATTACACCACGAGCATTATCTTTTCTATATATAATCTCAGCACAGCCACCATCCTGTAGTGTGTGTACAAGGGGAGCTGAATGTGCTTATCTATAAAAATCCAGACCCATTTTACTGCCTATAGTGACTCAAATACTCTTCATTTTAGACTCAGTTCAAATCTCCTCGGGGAGTGGGGTCATCTTTCTAAATGAATCCCCATAACAAACTATCACTGCACACTCCTAGCCTGTGCCTTGATTCAATCTTTCCAATACCTGCCTCAGCTTTCACCCCAATCCACATGCAACTGGGATGCACATAGAGCACAAGGCCAGCTGCATGTCAATACTGCAGTCATACACACTCTCTTTCCCTTTCTGGCCCTGAAATCTTTATTGAATTTTCATTCATCATTATGAGGGAATCATTCAGCACTGCAAAGGTGCCGTTTCGATGTGAGCATATGCAGTCAAAGCAGCTTAAACTTTTAATTTATTGGTTGTTAAACACATCAGCTCTGCTATCAGGATCACTCTTGCTGAGGTAGTACTGATTAGCTCTCACAGAAGGTTGATATAAGAGTCAGAATTGGAAAGTGTAAAAATGTAAAAGCCTATGGACCTCATCTCCTGGCCATGGAAGTGGATGTGCATGGGGACTGGGAATAAAAGAGCAGGGAGTCACACTGGCAGATTTCAAATCCTGTTTCTGATGTAAGGACATAACTACCCAGAACCAAGGAACCGTGGAAGGAAGCTCACATCTAACCCAAGAGTCAACTTGTAGTCAAAGCAACCTGTAAGAATTAGCCTTGCCAAGTAATAACTGTCTATTTTGCCACTGTGGGATAACTGTTGTCAAACACTTGGAATATATGAAAATATTTCATGGGGTTCCCAAGAATTCATTGGAAACTCTTTCTTAAAGTTATGGTGAATATCCCAGCTTTCAATACTTTTTTTTTTTCTTTTTGAGATCCTGGAAGTGAACAAAGGTTCTTGAAGCTCTTAGACAAAGGACAAAATACATGTAAACTCTGTAGGTAGAAACCTTGTATGACAGGGACTTCCATGTTTTATGTGTATACCTTGACAGTGGTGGCCAGGGTCATGAGTAAAGGACACTTATTAATTCCAGTATCCATCTGTGGCTACTAAAGAGCAGGAGGAAGCAGCCCTTTGAGTATATTTAACCATTTCTGTGTCACATAACTTCAGAGCAGTTATGCACCTTGTTGGTTTGATCTGGGTTTGTGTCTGCTTTTTGTTAGTTTCCCCTTTTTTGATTTACAAACTGGAGCTAAGGAGTAGTAGTTTTAGAGTACTATCAGACTGGCATGGGAAAGAGTCACCCCCTGTGTTTTAGTTTTGCTTCCCTTGGAAATGCAAGTGGCATTAAGAAGGGTTATGAGAGTTTATATATTTTCATCAGAAATAACATGGAGTTGATTTATAAACACAAATAAAACTGTTAGTTCAGGCTGAAAGATATGAAAATGCAAGCTAAAGGCAAAACCACTAAAAAATAAATTGTTTTTAGTGTCCACTTTTGAAATAAAAAACCTGCTATTAGCAACGTATATGGTTTGCCTTTCTTATTCTGAGAGATGACTTTAGCGTGACAGCATCCCTTTAATTTCAGAAATCATTACTGAAATTAAAAAGAACAACTTGCTTTAAGAGAGTGTGCTGTAATGCACTGCTTTTCATCATAAGTTTTTAGCTCTACAGTAAGTTCATTTTGCACTGCACCAACCCCTGCTTAACACTTGAACTGTGGCAAAGGTGTTTGAGTTTACAGCACCCTGTTCCCTAACCAGAGGTTACTGCTGTCACGGGGTTGTTTGCCTGAGTCAGAAAAATCATTATGGCTAGTTTGTGAAACTTCTTCAGATATTTTCTTCTAATGACCATTTACAGTTTTCTTTTTCAAGGCATTGTGTCTGTTTTCCCTCTTCCTTTCAAAGACATCTTCACATTATTCTGGGGTCAGTAAATGAATGTGGAACCTTTGCTTCTTCAGGTGCTTGAAAATCCTGCAGGTGATTGCTTTTCCTGCTCCAGAAATCTCCTAATTCAAGCTTTATGCACACACACACACATTGATCTTCTTCAATGCCATAAATTTTAATGTAGTTTAACATACTGAGTTGTCACCAATTTGATTTTCTAGGTCAAAAAGTTCAACCTCCTTTAATCACTGTGTCCATAGTTCTCCATTACATTCAAAGAGCTCTTCTGTGCAATTTAAACTACCTACCATTAAGTTACAATCTTTGCCTCAGCTTTCCCTCCTGTATTGTCTTGGCTGAACTTACAAGTTTCTGCTTAGGGCTTTAAGCAGCCTTCCTCAGCCAATTTATGGTAAATTTGATGCTGTCTAAATATTTGCAATGGCTATGAAGGCATCCCATGCTTCTAATAGGAAAATGGATGACAGCTTGCAATACATGCTGTTAAATATTCTACTTTTTCCACAGTTGTTAGGGGTTTTTGTCTTTAAGGGTTTTTTTCCTTCTTTCCAGAGATCTCCTTTATGTAGCTCTGCTAATCTCCTGGATTTTTTGGCTCAAAGACTCTCTGACACAAAGACCAGATGAGCAGAAATAGGCTGTGCCAAAGACACTAGATATCTCCACACTACAACATAGTGATCTCCCAAGTAGTTTGAAATGGAGTCACTTGGGCACTAAAAGAAACCTCGCTGCATTTCAGTCTGGTCTGTCTGGCACATAGATGAGACCTGGTCATTCAAGCAACTTATCAAGGGAGCTTGCTGGGTAATAAGCTCAGATTTAGCTCATGCTGAGTTTAACAACCTTGAGCCCAGCTCTACATCATCACAGCTGAGCCTGAAGCTGCTGTCTTTGGCATCTTCAATCTACTGTGCATTGCCTATACACCAAGAGTTATCTGACTCCCATCCTTTCAAGCTAAATGTAAAGTCACGGAGGTCTTTTCTGTACATCAAGGTAAGCTTTTGTGTGCAGACAAGCGGACAGTGAGAGTTCACTGTAGAAGGAGTGGTTTTCATCTCTTTGTATGGCTTTTATAAGAGCCGCTAGAAACAATTTAGTGAGAGAGGGACAGAGATCTTTTTGATCTGATTTTGCTCCATGACAGTTTTGCAAAACAGCATGTGGAGAAGAAAGAAGGAACTCATACACATAATGCTGTATTTGTCTTTCATAGGAACTAATCAACATCACAGACATTTGTCAAGTTTGTTATTTTAAGTCTCCCATTTAGAATAGGTAACTTTCTATCGTAACTGTCAAAACCAGAATGCCTGTGTCAGTTGTACAAATTTTACTGGGAATCCAATAATCCTAAAAATCTTAGGGTGATGCCTCTTGAAGAAAACAGCCAAACGCCCAGTGATGTTAAGTGGTCCAGACTTCCATTTTTAATGAACAAGTCATGGAATAAAATGCATGATATAATTTTCCAGCTGTCCAGCCATATAATTCTAAAATAATGTTTTCATCATTTTTAACTAGTATGAAATCCTGGAATTTAGAATACAAATAAGATTTCTGTAATATGGAGTCCAAACCCCACACATAACAGCACAGTATATCTTCATTAACAAGAAGCATTTCTATTGATTTCATTTTGCAATGTTTCATATTACACATAACAAATATGTATGGTCACCTAAATGAATTATTGCAATTCAATTTGGAATGATTGCATAAGGTTATTGTATTATCTCTAGGATGCCTTAGTCTCTGGGTGTCAAAACTGTTTTTATTTAATGGAATAACATGGGAAAGTTAATCAGAGTAGGTTAACCTCTATGGGACTCAAGGTCACAAATACTCAGTCTCAGCTGTAAATGGGGAGCTCGAATTATTTATTTATTTATATTTTTTAACTTGGAAAAGATATTTATGCCAGTGAAAAAGACAACATGAGATTTCTTTACAGACTCAGTCCTGATGAAAGTCTCATTGGGTTTTTGATCAGGAAGTGTTTTTCCACAGAAAGATTCTGCGAGGCAATTACTGTTAAACAGGGAAAAGTTGTACCATGATCAAGTCTTTCCCAGGAAATCTCATAATTCTGGTATGTGTCTGAGATTTTACATGACCTTTGTAGAACGTGAAACAATTGTTTTTAGGAAAGACCATTGGTGTTATGTTAAGATTGCATCATACATTGCTAATCTATGAATTGATTAACCAACACTTCGTTTTTTCTTTGTCCTGTTAACTTCGTCCAACTTTCTCTCTCATGACAGGTTAATGTTTTGAATTAAATGAATGAGGAATTGCTTTGTGTCTCTGTGGGGCTGCACTGTGGTTAGTACAGACTGCCTAGGTAGGGTCTGCTAAGGTTGCTGGAACAGAAAGCTGAATGAGCAGCTCTGGAGTAACGAGTTGAACGTATGTGTAGCAGAGTAGAGCAGATCCATGAAGAAAATAAATTGCCCATTCAGGGAGCCTTATAAAATAAATCTAATCTGCAGATTTTTTGGAGGACATGTCACTAGGCATGTCAAATACTCTGCTGCTTGGTAACAGAGGAGACAAAAAACCAAAAGTTTATCTGAAAGACAGCCTACAAACTGAAACAGATGTCTGCAAAGTGCCTTTGCTCCTAGCTGATCTTCTCCCTAGCTTCATTCTCTTGGCTTTTCATATTGTGTTGGCTAGACAGTAATGGGTGAAAAGGATCAGGAAAAAATGTTGCTCTGTTCTACATAACAGTTTCTTTCAGGCAGATCATTTCCCATCACCCTATATCTAAAGCTGACTTTGTTGCTCAGAACATCATCACCGTCATAGTGAGCTAGTGCAATGGTTCATCTTAGCTTGTTATTTTGTCTTTGAGACTGACCAGTAGCAAACATTTATGGAAGGACATCAGAGGGAGTAGATAGATAGGACAATGCCTCCCTGGCATGTCTATCCTCCCATCATCCCACCCAACCAGCTGGGTTTGCCTTGTTCTGTGCAGAGTTTCTTGAACAGAAACCAAATGTGCTTCTTGTTCAGACTCAGACACTGTCTCTGCCAAATCTGCAGCTGCAGTACAGCCTCCTCTCTCCAAAGCCACAGAGTTTTGGGTAACCATCAATACTGAGTCCTCAGCTGATGACAATAAATAGACACAGAATCCCTGAGCTCTCTTGCAAACAAAAAGGAGCTGCCGCATGTCACTGCCATGCAACAAATGATTTCCGTTCACCCAGAGCTTTGACTGAATTTCAATCACAAGCTTAAAGAGTCAGCCTTGGTTTCCTCAGGGGAACAGGGCTGTTTTCAGTGGTCAGCAAAAGGAAGGCCTAGACTGTTCATTAATATTTTAAAAAGCCAAACACCAAAATGACATAATGAATGATGTATTGTCTCCGCTGCCTCTACATTAAGACAAAGCAATCAGGAGGTTTCTAGCTGAGGGTCAGCTAAAAGAAAGCTCCCTCAGATCCCAGCAGTGCTTCTGTGATCAGATTTCTTTCTCCTAGAACTGATGGCCAGATTCTCCACCGGTTTTCTTCACCTGGGCTGCCTTGGAGCCAATGTTTTTCTGTCTAATCTTTGAACTTCTCAGAGTTGTGCACAAGGCTGTGCATCAGCCTTGACTCTAGAGAACAGAAATTGCTTTCATTGGTAAAGTTGCGATGTTTTGAATTATACCTCCTACATAGAATAGCAAATTTTCATCCAGAAACTTGAATATGGATGGCATTGATGACAGCAACTGTGCCTGCAGACAGCATCCAGCTCATGCCCCACACAAGGCGAGCCCAGTCCCACTAGGTCTGAGCTGGCCTGTAACTAGTGTTACTAGTGTGGAGGGTGCAATCTCAGGGTCCCTGCACTGTTGCTGCACATTAGGCAATGCCTATACTACTCAACTCCTCTTCACTCATGTCGTGACTTCTATAACACTATAAATCTGGATTCCTTATACATGGGACTCCGTATCCTTCTGTATCCTTAGGCACCTACTTATGTTAATGCAGAATCTAACTGGCTGGGAAGGTGAAAGCACTTAATGCTCACGTTAGAGGGTTTTTGTGCATGTGTTCACCATGAAGTCTTCTATGGTGGAAAATGTCAGTGAGAAGAATGATTTAACATCAAATGTATGTGTCTGAAGTCACAAATTTAGCATGTATTCACAGATTTTCTTTATAAAGAGTTGTCCAGGAGATAAGAAACTCTTCTGTCATAGTAATGAAAGGATTATTTCCTTATTTATAAGTCTAGACTCTGAATATAGAACATTTTTACAGGGCAAAAATAGTGGCTTTAAATTCCAGAAGTGGTACTGACATCGTTACTGTCAGATTCAGAAACCTGACACTTCTACATTTGCTCGTTTAATGAGATATAGATGGGCGAGCATTAAGATAAATGTTTCACAGAATTTGAATGATATTAATTCAGTACAACAGTCAATGGCTGAAAAACATGGCATTTTTTGAGAATATATGGCTGATGGTACAGAGACCTTGTGGAGAGGAGTCGCTACTACCCTGGTGTCCACCAGTGTGGAGGTGTTTATGAGTGTGATTCCAACTCAGTGTTCCTGAAGAACATCCTCCACTGACCTTGCTTCCTCAACACGACTTACATAGTATGTGGAATCTGTGCACTGTTCAGCATATAAAGCTATCATCTTGGTCTCAGTTTTAAAAAGTGATTTGTTACTTGATCTGAGATCTCTTAAAGAGTTCATCTTCTTCAGGGCCACAAAAAAAATTATTAGGAACCTGGAGAATCTCCCATATGAAGAAAGGCTGAGAGAGCTGGGACTCTTCAGCCTGGAGAAGACAAGACTGAGAGGGGATCTTATCAATGTCTATAAATATCTGAAGTGTGGGGGACAAATGGATGGGGCCGGGCTCTTTTCAGTAGTACCCAGTGACAGGACAAGGGGCAATGGGCAAAAACTGGAACAAAGGAAGTTCCAGACAAACCTAAGGAAAAACTTCTTTACTGTAAGGGTGGTGGAGCACTGGAATGGGCTGCCCAGAGAGGTTCTGGAGTCTCCATCTCTGGAGATGTTCAAAACCCGCCTGGACGCTTTCCTGTGCAATCTGTTGCAGGGAACCTGATTGGGCAGGTGGGTTGGACTAGTTGATCTCCTGAGGTCCCTTCAACCCCTACAATTCTGTGATTCTGGGATCCTACACAGGAGTTAAAAAAATTTGGATTGTTTGTTGGTACTAGTCAATTTTAAAATGGATTTTTTTTTTTGGTGATAAAATATATATTTATAATTTTAACTACTCAGCTTTGAGGCAACATATTATAGAAATAGTTTAGATGCCACTTAAGACTACAAATGCATGTTTGACACTAAGACCAGTTTTATTTTAGATGCTTGGTGATCAAGACCACTACTCTGAGAATATTTGCTGGAGAGAAAGAGACTGTGGAAGACAAATGTGGATATAATGCACATTTCATTGTCACCTTAGTTGTGGAGAGGCAATGAGCACTTCATAGCATTAAAAGTTACACCTTGTCAGTAAAACCACAGGCAAGCACATGAATTAGAGTAGGAAGGAAAGGAAGTGTTTTTGTGAAAAGTGATACCAGGATTTTTATCCTAGAGGAAAGGCAGAAGATAGTGAATGGATACAAATGAGCTGAATTGAGTCAGATTGTTTTCCTAGTGAAATAATTTTTTTAAAAAAGTGGCAAAAATCAGCAAAACAATAGAAATATCAACACCAGGTGAAGATTCAATGTGGTGAGGGAACTAATGGAGGGGGAGTTTAGCCTTAGTCTCCCCAGAAAATTGAATTTTAATTTTGAAATTATGGGCTTATTTATTAATTCATTCTTGTAAGATGCTTATGAAGTCTGGTCCTATCTGTTGGGAAGATTTATCATAAAGCACTTTTATGTCCTTACTGGAAGAGTGCATAAGTAAGAAGGAGAGTAAACTGGCATCTCATTATTATAATTAAACTCCTTTTTAGAGGTAGTGTCTGTGTGCATATCTAGCACACAAAATTAAAAGAAACTTCTTAGGGAATGCATTAGATATCCGCAGATATACATTTATCAATGACAAAAACTTGAATTGCAGATGATTCAGATACAATTTCTCTAAAATTTTTACATAACCACTGTGAAATTTAGAAGCAGACTGGCTAAGAGTTTTACTTATTGGTGGATTCCTCTTATCTTAAACTAGAAAAAGGTCACAGAGTTCAGAGGTTTGGATCAGACTCATCTGTGGTCTGGAAATTCTAATCTACTGGACCTCATGAATTTGTATTCATTAATTTAAACTCCATCCCACTTATTTTAAAAAAAATATAAACCAAAAAATAAAACTAGTTTTTGTTTAAAGGGACTAAAGAATGATGTATTTCAAATGAAAATATTGTTGAAACCCGTGGATCCCATAGTTAACCTTATCTAGGACTCACTGAGGCATGATACTGTGTGTTAACAAAATAAACATTCTTTCTCACACCAAAAACTCCATCCAAAAATAGCTAAAAGTAGTTGAAAATAGCTTCCTCTGTAGGAATGTAATCTACGTTGAACTGTTTCTTTGCAGACTACCTCCTCTGGTTTTATTCTTTCCCCCATGTTTATTATCACTGTCTACTACAGATTCTTCTCACCTCCTTCATCCCTCTCCATCTTGCCCCATCTCTGTGTCACAACTTCCAGGTTTGGTAGAGTAAACATTACTTACTGTTTGATGTGCTGACTTTCAAAAGTCTCAGCACTTTTACATCAGGGTCCATGAGGAAGCACTCTGTCAAAACCTTGCTTCTAGAAAAACAAACACTGTACACAGTATAGTCAGAGTCAGGAGGCCTGGGAGAAGTTAAGATATGGGACTTACACCCATCTCTTCCAAATAACTTGCAATGTTATATAGCTTTGAGTTGGACTGCCAATTCCTAGGATCCAAAAAACTTTTTAAAGTTTTGCTTTTTCATGGATAGAGTCTTTCACCACAAATCGTCCATGACTGTTGTGAGGCAGAATGGCAGAATCTCGTTTATTGTATATTTTCCTAGGATGGAGTTAATAAATTATGTGAGCAAAGTCTTCAATATTCCTGTATCAATTGCTAAAGATTAAACTCTGTCCCCATGAAAATAATAAAAAAAAAACTTCACTTGATTTGAGTGGGTCAGATCTCCCTTCCTTGAGCATTAAGCCTCAGAGACAGATACAGGTGAATGTCAACAAGTTTTCCTTAGAGGGAAAGCCATGAGCCATGCTTCCCCTGGCCCTCACCCCCACCCCCTCTCCCCAGCCCCACCCCAATATTTCTGTGTATTTCTGAGTTTCCAAAGGACAACCTAGTCAGGACTCCTTCAGTGCCCCACAGTAAGTGTCTTTGCGATGTTTTGTATCACCTTGTCCTTTTCATAGAGCAGTTTTGTGACAAGTTTCACTCAAGTTTCACTCACCATCTCTACACGCAAATCCTGATCTATCTTACAAGACACTTCCAAGCTACCTCAGCTCTGTTTCAAACGCTTGTGATAATTTCTTTGGGTTTTATTTTAATTGTGGAAACCTCCATTATGCTCCTACTACTTCTTCCGTGGGTTAAGAAGAGGGAACAATGTGAAATTTCGGTGGATGAAAAGATGGATGTCTTTGTTCCAGTATATTTCCCGAGAAATGAATTAAAAAGCTTCATAGGGAGGATAAATCGACCAATTAGTAAACATAATGCATAGAACACTTTTTAAGATTGCAGATGCTGTAATCTGATGGGAAACTATGTCTCAAAATAGGAACATGATGGAGTTCTAATTATTCTGCAATTGGAAGAGCTGACAAATGAAACTGTCCATCCCCAAAATATGCACAGTATCTAACAGGCATCAGATCCTGAATTTCAAATCAATAGGGTTTAATATTTCACTAGCAATCATACATTTGAAAATCAATGCTGTCAGGGTTGCTAATGCTCTCCTATAGAAGAAATAGTTACAAATCAAGGAGATAGAATGGAAACATTCAGGGAAGAACTAAAAAAAGTTGTTCAAAAATCGTCTGTTTAAAGAAGTGAAAACTATTTTACACAATGACTTTAAAAATTTAGGTCTTTTATTTTCTAACCAGTAGAGCAAAGTAGGGCTATTGAAAAACACAAAGGAAAACACAAGAAGTGCAGTTAAAAATTTCAGTAGCTTGTGGTATGCAGACATCTCTAGAAAGGAGCTGTTCAGATCTATATTGATATTTACTGGGGGAAAAATACTCTTGTAATAGATATTCAAGACTTGTACTGACCAGCACATGCCCATACGATGTAAAACCTCACTGTGAAACATTGTTATGTCTTGGAAAATGGGTGAGGTATCCAAGAGTCCTCTGTACCTCTCGTCAGACTGACCTTCTTACAGCACCATGTATGTGTTTGATGAGATAATCTTCTCTCCACAACCCTCTCTCCTTTAATGTGCTCTTCCCACATCTATCACACAAGAGATGGACTTCAATAGTGATGGGATGTTCTAGTTTGTTTAGAAGGAGCACTGACATGATGTGATAGGCTGATCCCAAGCACTGCTCCACAAGTCCAAAGCAAAGCTTTCTGTTAAGTTTTCTTGACCTCTGGCACTAGCAAGTGGTGAGAGGAAGAAAGGATTTGTGCAGATCATCTTACAGTGTGAGTGAGCCTGGAACTGAAGGAGTATTTTTTTCACATGTTTTGTCTGAAAGAGGTGATCACTGTAAGAGATCTAGCATGACATTAAAAACGAGTGCCACAGAAGTTCAGAGCCTAGAAAGCAAAGAACTGTACTACAGCAGGTGCTCTAGCTACTTGGACACATTTCTTAAGCAACATATTCTGGATTGTTGCAGGTCCTCCGAGAGATGATAACTCACATCTGTGGCAGACTTATCTTCAGATCCTGAATTCTCTGAATTCTTCCCAGAAAGCAAAGGTGAGCTTGAGAACTCATCCATTTCTTGCTTTCAAAGAGACTGCAGGTCAATCTGTGATGGTAACACAGAAGCTGAGAAAAATTACTGTTTGGTAATGTTTCTTCAGTAACTATTCTGGAGTCACTGCAGTTCCTTGGACTTGATTTTTTTGTTGTTGTTGTTTTGATATTTTCTTTGTCTGTAATGTTCCAAAAGCTGCTAAAAAGGGATAGTTTACAAATTTACCCATTCTTCTGTTGATTGACTTCTGAAGGACAAATAACTAGGCTTTTTGAACCTAAATTGAGAAGGCAAATAGTGCCTTCTTCTTGAGAGAATATTGCATGTTTGTCCATTCCACTACAATAGAAGTAAGGTTTTCTTAACTGTAAATTATTCCTTTTTTGAGAAATTACATTTTATGGGTTTCTGTTTATTTTTATGTTAAGAGTTTATCTAAACTTGACCCTACAACCAGATATCACTATTAGAGAGAATATGCATGCACTTATCCTCATTTGGAGCTATCTTGCAGTCCATTTTTGTACTGTTCCAAACAGCACAGGTATGAGAATTTCTTCCTCACATTCCCTGTTTCTTAGGGATTGTAATGTGAAGCAAAGCCCATGGCAAGCAGAAAATCTGAAAATCCTACTCTGTGTTATGAGTTTTTTGAACTCACACCTTCATTTCCTGAAATGAACAGCACTGTCTTTTTCCTTGCTGGTCAGAAAGACAGCTCATGATTACAGGCCTAAAGGGTGCACATCCTTCCCAAGGCCTGCCAGTGGCCATGAACTCTATTTCTCATTGTTGTCATGGCTGTGATGTGTGATGTTTCAAACTGTTGTGCTGAATTGGCTGCTGCAGCAATATCATCATGGGGCTAATATCAGCCCAGATCTCAGTCAAAGTAAAGTACAAAGATAAAAGACGGTAAATAAGTTTAGTTCTTTCCTTGCTTTGCTTCATTTACTCTATTTCATTCTCTTAGTTTCCTTCTCAGTTCATAACTCTTCTGTTTAGCCTGGAAACTTCAAGGCTCATCTGCAGCTAACTGACTGCGACTGTAGTCCGCTAGAGAATGGATAGCTTAAGTATATTAATGGCTATGTGGTGCTTTCCCACTGGGAAAAGCCATTTTTAATATGTGCACATTAATAATATGACCTATTTGTATCCTTGTAGAAAGATATGATGGTCTTGATAATTTTTGACATTGTTACACTATATTTCCACTTGCAGAGGCACAGGAAAATAAAATCAGCCCTTGTTTATCTCTGTGTGCTTATACTGTGTTAGGCAGTAAGTAAGGGAGAAGTGCAATCCTATCGCCCTGTCTAAAGATGGGGACTGCAGAGCACAATTCACCAAATGTTGGAGAGTTGCAGGATTAAGGCATATAAAGGAAAGACTATGTCAAGAAAATTGTGCCTTGTGTCTCACCTGTCCTGTAATACCTAATGACTACAGTGCTTGGGCCTTGCTCACTCATGCATGAGAAGTTAAGAGAACGCCTACGCTGGAAAAAAGCGTGTTAGGTGGTCCCTGGACACCAAACCACAGTTATCCAGATCAACAAATTGTGAGCCTGATTGCTGATGTCATCTCAGACCAGTACATTAGCTGTTTTCCAGGCAATTCCCAACCACAGCTCAGGGTTAGCGTGGGAAGGGCAATGCTCCTACCTCCTAGTAGAGATGAGGCTGTGCCCCTTCCGCACTGGCTTTCTGGTATGGTCCCCAACACCCTCCAAACAGGCCTGTTCATCTCCTCACATCCCTCCCACTAATGCCCTCACACAATGTCCAACAGAATCTCGGTTGGACAATCTTATAGTGACTGGGCAGTAGGGTGGGTCCACGTAGTCCTGGTAATGGCAACTGTCTGGCCATGCCTAATGAGGGACAGAGGAGGAGCACAAGAACAGAGCTCTCCCTGGATTTGCTTTGTTTTGCATGAAGAAGTTAGCCAAGAAGGTGACTACAAAACATCACCTGACATGAGTGCGCCATAAAGCAAACAACAATGGCCTGTATGTACAGGGCAGAAGAGAAGTCCTTCAAACCAACTCCTCTTCCCTTAATCACCTTCAATCTCCCAGACTGAATTAATCTGCCTTGAAAGTGAGGGCGAGAACATGAAGGACATTGGAGATTTCAGACTCAGTGAAAGTCCAAAATTTTGCCAAAATTGTTTTAGATCTTTCCTGGTACTGTTTCTCCTCATACATACTTGGATCAAACCTGCCTTTCCACAGGCACATCAGCTAGGTGATTTGCAGTTAAATAGCTAATATATCAAGATCTCTCACCTTATGCCTTTTCTAATTGATAAGCTCTTGATTCTTATCAGAATTTCTTGTCGTTGGTCCTTACTAATTTTCATTTTCATTTGGTTCACAAATCTTATCACATTTAAATTTCATCCTAACACAGTTACTATCAAGATAATCTAATTCTCCCTGGAGGGTGTTCTAACCCTCCTACCTTTACATTACTAGCATACATGGTATATTTTAAGCCAGTCATTAATGAATAACAGAGAAGATTGTCCCAAGCTGTGTCTTTGTTACAGCCCTAGAAACCTCCCAGCAATCCAAACATTCTTCTTTCAAGGAGTTCTTTATCATCTCTCTTTAACTAGCGTCTTATGGTTCTCTAACAATCTTTATCTGCTTCTATTACCTAATAACTTCCCATACAGCACCAAAGTAAATGTTTTACTGAAATATAAATAGATCCAGAAGACTCCATTGACTTAAAACTGAATAAATCAGTCATCACATTATGTGAAAGATATTAGATTAGTCTGGAATGGTTATCTTTTAAATACCATGTTGATTTAATAACATTTTTTATTTTCTTCCAAGATTTTAATTATTCTTTCCTTCAAAATTTGTTTTAAATCTCTACATCCTATTTAAGTCAGACTAGTAAGCCCAGAGTTACTGAAGTTAGAAGGCAGAAAACTGCTGAAATGATACATTTCTTATTTTCTGAAGATTTGCTGTGATCATGGATTTGACAGGTTTATTAAAAACCCTTCATAGCAATGTCCAACTGTATGCAATTTCACCTGCCTCTTCCTGCTGCATTCTGGGAGGGACACTGCAATGTCTTCAGTTGGAGGATGTGAAGATCTTTGTATCTTGCTTTCATCACAGACAGTGGCCATTTATTTTCCTGTACATTCATTCTCACCAGCTATCCTTCGTTTTCCAATTTTCTATATTCAATGATCCTTACTGAATGTGAGGTAAACTATAACTTTAATATTTTTTAGTTTATCTGCATTATCCTTAATAAATCCTCCATGTTGCAGCTGACCCTGTTTCCCTGCTCTCTTCCCTTCACTCTTATTTATATAACTGATGAAGGTTTTGCCGTTCTTCTTTCCTTCACAAAGTTTAATTAAACTTTGATTTTGGCAGCTTCCTCTTCAGCCCTGTGCTTCCTAAGCTCCAGGATGCAGCTGTCTGTGTTTCTGTCTCTTTTTTCCTTCCTTGTCTGTGGGCTGTTCTTGCATGCTGAAACATGTATGCCCCAAGCTGGGCTCTCTGTTTACAGCTTTATGTGCAATCTCCTTGCTCTCAGAAGAAGGGAGGGTGGTTGGAATTCTCCACCCTGCCATTGCTCACCCTGCTTGTATGAGCTTAAGTCATATCTATCAAGTTTATAATGATGCAAAAGAAAACAACCATTTTCTAAAAACAAAGCATAAACCTTACAGGCATGTTCACCTCATACATTTCTTACTGAAGTGCCGACACTGTCTTCTTTGCTTAAATTTATGAGAATACGCTATTTCAGGTGAGTGACTAAGGCAGTACTATACATACATACAATCCTGGGAGAGCAAGCTGTCCAAGCGAATCTGAGTTTCAGACCTTAGAGAACATCAAATGATTACCATGAGAACAAATCCAAGCACAACAGAATGCAACACTTTAAAGGAACCTTTCTAAAAACTGCTTTTTAAAAAAGGACCTTTCCTAGATCTGGATTTTATAGCGAGTCTAAGCAGAAAGAGATAGGTTTACTGAGGTTGAATGTGGACCATAGAAGAATGCAAATTGTCCTTTTGCTTTCAGTTGTGGCTAGGCGGCAAGAAACCATGTTGGTGTTCATAGAATTACTGTGTCTTCTGGTTTGCCTCCATTTTGCATCAGCAGCCCTTTGACATATTCAGGAACACTCTACTTTAGAGGCATTATTGAGTAACAAAGTACTGTCTGGAATGGGTTTTGTAGACTCAGCAGAGGGTGAAAAGTTATCTCACATTAAATCTTCCTTAATTTAGAGATACACCCAACAGTACAAACATCAGTGGGCATTCTCTTATTGATTCACAGATTTCCCTTTCCACAGTGGTTACCAGCCATGTCCTTTGCTGCTAACCCTGTGTCATTTGTGGCTAGAAAATGAAGACACCCAAGTGTGCTATTGTCAGCCAGACTGTAACGTGGGAGCCTGGGGAAGCCTAAGTCTGCAAGCCTCTGACGCCTGGCTTATGGAGCAACCCCAGTGCCACCAGGCAGCAAGATGACAAAATAAATTTCTATGATGCAAAAATTAGATCTGATTGATAGGAACCTACTAATAAAATGTCATATCTTATAGATGTGGATGAACCACAGTGCCAGTGATAAAGTGAGATTGGTTAGGTCTGACAAACGTGCATCAGAGCTGTATTATTGACAGTGGGGGATAGTATTGATTGAGCTGCCAAGCTTATCATATTACACAATTATGATATTAGATTTGCATTTTTAATTCTTTTAGAAGAAATTGGCCCAAGGCAATTACAAGAGAGAAATGCTGTGATGGAGCCTGCTGGTCCAGAAAGGAGGAATCATAAGCCTTTAGAAAGAAGCAGCCACTGTCAAAGAAAAGTTTTGCCTAGCAGACCCATGACAAGGAAACAATGGAAACACAAAACCAATAAAGCTTTAAAGGATTTATTCCCCACAGTGTTGTCTCAGGGGACAATGATGAAAAAACTGATGACCATTAAACCTGGGATAATAAAGATGAGATCTACAAGCTACTTGCCTTGTACAGATCACATCCCCCACAGATCTGCAGCCTGTAGAGTCCTGAGGAGTTTGCACAGACAATGTCCTCTCCTTCTTACAGCACAGTATGCAAAGGAATTTCCAAATCTTTTAATCTTAGGCCTCATCTGTTTGTAGAAGCCACCCAAGCTGGGAGCTAGACATGTAGCTCTTTTGCAAGCCAGTGACTAGTGTCCAGGAGAATGGATGAGTTTGACTTAATCTCTTCTCCTCATCAATACAGTCATTGCATAAAAAGGCTGCAGGAGTTAGTTGTCCTGAGATTCTCTCCTCAAAAGAAATCTCTTGAGGACAATCCATTCTTTTGAAGAAAATCTTGAGGTCTAACACTCTGTTGGTCCATTGCAGGTCCTCTGAACTGGACATGTAGTTCTTGCAGCCTTCACTGTTTTAACAGTGGAAAAGACACTAAGCATAATTATTCTTCATATTTTCACCATTGTTAAATGAAAAGAATAAGGTTTTACAAGTGTCTTGTGACCTCTAGATAAAATGTTCTGAGCATTAGGCTTTTGACTGTCTATCTCCTTTTTGGAGTACCTGATTTTTGAAGAAAATTTTTGTGCTGAGGAAGATAAACAGATGCATTGTATTAAATTATTCCTCCCTCTTCTCAGTCCCAGTTTATCTGCATCCAGCTAGCTCTTTTTAGACTTTTTAACAGCCAACTTTCTGATTTGGAACTACTGGTTGATTTGCATTCAGGGACTACTTTTTTTTCTGGAGACAAGAAATATGAGAACCATATGATCTTGTAAGGACTGGAAAGATTCAAGGGTAAATTTTCCTTTCCCAGACCTACAAAAAGGAAGCAAATATTTATTTGGAAGAAAACCCAAGTAAATGAAATCCTTAAGGTAAAAAGGAAAAGGAAAAAGGAGAAAAGAAGTATGTCGCCTTGTTTCAGAGTTTGATAGAATTTTTGTTAGGGTCGGACTTGGGCTGCCAAAGTGAGACCCAGAAGCTTCCCACAGGGCTAGTGTCCACAGCTGGGTTCTGGTTCAAGCCTGCCTGTAACATCTCAGAAAACTGGCAGAGGTATGTCTTTGTGTATTTAGTGAATCACAGCTGCTCTGTGCTTACCACTGCTAATGTACTTCTGAGTCGTCACACTGCCATGATACTGTATGGGCCATTATAGAGTTGGTGTGAGGATGGATTGTTGGTACTGACGAAATGAACCTTTTTATAGGGTCAATGGCTTTGATATTTAATGCTGATGTATAGCCCAAGGGCTTCTGGGACGCACTGGAAACAGTTGTGCTCTGCCAATTACAGGAACAAACACCTCAGATAAATACAGTAGTAGCTTTTGTTAGGATTAAAAGAACGGTGTTACTGAAGTACCTTGTAGTGCTGTACCACCACTGTTACAGGTAACTCTTCAAGATAAGGGTCAAGCTACTACAGCAATACATGACGCAGATATAATAAATAATAAAAACATTCTCTACCAGTTCAATTTTTATTTACTATTATGATTGAAAAAAAGGAAGAATTTTTTGAATACATACTCTAATACATCTATTGTTTAGACTGTGTATTTGGCAGTGCATTGTGAATATACATGTTCATGTGCTTCGTGGTCATCCTTTCATGATACATTATCCTGTTTACCCTTTTGTTTGCATGAGTCTTTCAAAGAGAAGCATGGTGGAAGGACACATGAAACAATTCTGGTTGCCAGGTGACAAGTAAAGGTCAAAGGCATCCAGGAGCAAGGGAAGTTACTGAAACATTTTTCAGTGCTTTCTTTTCTCTTACTGTTTTTTTTCCGCAATTGATGACATCTTTTTGTTATGAGAATATTAACTTCCATCACTGTACCAAAATACTTTCCAGAGATGACAATGTAAAAGTATTTGATGTCTGTGTATTATCTGTTTTACAAAATGTGATATGGTCCTGGTCCAGGGGAAATATTTAAGCTTTGAACTCAGGAGGACTTGTGTGGAATAACACGGTTTATGTGATTTCCTAAACCATCAACCTTTCTATCCTTTCTGAGCTATGTGATTTTCTTTTGCAGATACGCCATAGATAATATGCATGTTGCAGAACAGTTTTTCTGTTGTTGTTGAGTACATTGTACTTGCAAACAATGGAAGCAGAGGATCATAATGGAGAAACAGTTATGACTGATTACCCATCAACTTATATCATCTAATGGTAAAGCTTAAAAATATAACGACACATTCTGTGCCCAGTTTCTTCTTCTGTCTAAATTCAGCTATCATAACACTTTGAGAAAGATAATAAAAACCCCCTAATTCAGACAGTGATCATGTCACAGCAAGATCATAATAAATAGCTACAAAAAACAGCTTCCCAAACAAACAAAAGCTTAAACAATATAAATTGACTTCATACACACATGCACACATACAGAAGAGCATCAACACCTATGAAATAAAGACGTTTCATTCAGAATCAGCTCACATGAAGAGAGAATTTTTGCTGGAGCTGGCCAGAGAGTAAAAATTCAGTGTCATGAAATTTTAAGGTTCCAGAAATGTTTTTCTTCCACACTGGAATGAAAACAAATCTTTTAGAACATTTTTCAGACTTGGAATTGTGTCAAAACCTACTATTTTCAGATTGAAAAGCTCCAGGTTTTGGTAGAGGCCTCCCTCTGCTTCTAGTCAGAAACCTTGGGCTTCAGAAATCTTTGTCAAAACCAATATGCCTCCACAGAATATTTCAGCTATGATAAACAACATATTTTAATGAAATGACATTTTGTTGAAAACATTCCAGGCAGCTTTGGTTGCAGCCTTTGTGAGATTGGGCAATTGAGCATTATTAATATTGCTAAAGCTTTCTTTTCAAAGGCCACCATGTCTCTTGATGATCACTGGACATAAGGAATTAATTATTTGGGGTGGGGGGGGGAAGATGGGGAGAGGGTCAGGGGGTTAGTAGTGTGGTTTATTTGAGCCAGGCATGGGATAGTAATAAAGCTACATACAGTTAGGTCACAAATCATACTTTTTTTTTTTTTTAAGTATTTATTTTAAAAAAAGAAGCACCTCCACCTGACCTGACTGCGAGTTCCCATCCCAGATGAAAACTGGGGGTCCTGAGGTGGGTACCTGATCTTGTCACCGCTTTGGTGGTGGTTAACCACACAGCAGCCAAATACGTTGCATAGCTGTGAAATCCCTGTGCACCAGGAGCCCAATCTCTTTGCTTTTCAGAGGGATGGGATGGGATGGGATGGGATGGGATGGGATGGGATGGGATGGGATGGGATGGGATGGGATGGGATGGTGGGAGAAGGCATCATCTTGTCCCTGAGTTGATGGATGTTGCTAATCCTCCTCCTTCCTTGCCTCCCTGTACTGCCAGCAATTTGGCAGTGGAGAAATGCTTTGCTGGATGGAGGGAATGTGTTTGCTTGGAAACACTGTACATAGAGCAAGGGGCTGTCAGGCCCCTGGCCTGTGGGAAATGCCCCAAGAGCTGCCTGCAGCCTTGCAGGTTCTTGAGAGGCTCATGGCACATACATATGTGTAAAGCTGGATGGTGTCACATATTGGCTCAGGGACCCAGCTTGCTACCAAAAGTATCTGGGTTGGGATGTGGTACTTAATCCTCTGTTCTCTGCATGATGGAGGTGGGAGATAAGAAATGTGCCGTGTTATACCTTTTCTCCATTCAGCTGCACCAAGGAGTGTTCTGGTGACCCTGATCAATAATCAAGCATAGAGGGAGGAGGAGAGGAAAAATGGAGAGAATGCTGCTGAAGCTTCTCTATCCCCTGAAAAGGGACTGGGTATGCAGTCATGGGAACATGGGTGCACCAGGAAACACTGGAGCTTTTGGCAACACTGTGCAAGGAACTCGGCTCCCTGCAAGATCCTATTGGACACAGAAGTTAGACTGCATATATTATCCCTCCAGTTTAAGTTTTAGGTCTACTATGTAGTGCAGATAAGAGCAAAAACAAGAGTTGTCTGTGGTTTTCCTCTCCTTTCTTGTGTAACGGTGTCAGTTTTACTGGCTCTGCAGAGCAATCAGTACTGAAAAGGCTGTACACTTTGCTCTTCTCCCATTTTTTCACACAATGGCCCTGGTTACACCAACTCCTATGCCAACAAATCCTCAGGAAAAGCAATTTGGGTGTAGAATATAATTGGAGTGCACAGCTTTGGTCACCATGAGTTTACATACTAAGTTCATTGCAAGATATTCTTATTAGGTGGCTGCAAAAAATCAGCACAGTACAAGAACAGTGGGATATTTCCCTCTTTGTCTTAGCTATAAGTTAATTTGTAGGCAATTACTGCATTTTGAAACACCTTCATTTGCACTGCAGGAAGCAGAAGGTTTTTTAAAGATTTTTTTTTAGAATTAATTATTGATGAATCAGATCAGGAGCCATTTATCACCTTCTTATTTTACAAAAATAACTGACCAGTTTTCAATTTAAGTGTGTGTGTGGTGCTTATGAGTGCACATGCACATGGGTAAACTATTTACTTGGCTAAGAAATCAGTATGAGGAAAGTGGTTGCACCAATTACGTCTTTCATTTTCAAGACCTGGGGAGATAGGCTCTTGTCAAGCCTCATCTGGCTCCATATTATGTTATTGTAGTGGTCCTCTTGTCAGATGGGGCACACTTATTTCCTGTTGATAGTATATTGCTGATGGCGGATAATTACACTGACAGATTTAGAGAGATCCAGCAGAGGTAAAAGCCAGAGTGTTATGAAGGAAAAAAGAGGAGGCGGCTGTGGTTTCACTGGCAAGCAGAAGCCACAGGGAGACAGCCTTTCACTGGGCCTAGGCAGCTAACATCCATTTACACCTTTGGAAAGTTCCTCTGTGATTTGCATGAAGTTCACACTTCAACCACAGTTCCCAGTGAATATCACAGTGCGTAGCTTCCATGACCAAGTTATTTTGGCAATCAGCTTTATAATATTCTGTCCACTGACCACATGATCTTCCCATGACAAAAGATAGTCAACCAGAAAAATCATATCTGTGCCAGCTCTTTTTGCTGTTAGTTTCTACATCTGAGTATGCAGAAACACTGGGGGAAAGTGTGACATAAAATGGTTGCATCTATGGCACTTGTTTCACAAGATGAATCTGGCCGAATCCACAGTTCCTTCTATTTGTACAAACTTTCAGGAAAAATGTTGATAACATGCCAGTATTTTCATTTTTGTTAGTCTACGAGTGCAAGATCTTGGGGTGTCAAGGAATATTTAAATTATTACATTAAATTTGCACTTGGGTATACCAATGGGATATTCCATATCATATAGCGTCATGTTCAGTATATTAGTGAGGGTCTCTTCCTCTCTTGCTCTCTCTGGCTTTCATCTGGGCTCTCACTCTTCTACGATTGTGGTTTTGGTTTGGGGATTGTCGCTCATCTGGGATTGTTACCTGAGAAGAGACAATGCTTGCTTGCTGGGTGGTGAGCTATTGTGCTCTACATCACTTATTTGCATATTTTATTACTATTATTATTATTATTATTATTTTAATATAATTATTATTTTAAGTTTTCTTTTATTTCAATTACTAAATTGTTCTTATCTCAACCTACAAATCTCCTTACCCTAGCCCCCCAGTTTTCTCCCCTGTCCCTTGGGAGAGGGTGTGTGAGTGAGCAAACTGTGTTTGGCTGCTAGCCAAGGGCTAGCCAAGTGAAACCACCACGTTGCTGAACTTGGAGATTTTGATTTTCAGCTGAAACTCTACCTAGTTTTGGTCTTGTCAGTGTGCAGGGATGCATCAGTAAGAAGGTGAAATGAGCTGTTCCTATATCCACAACAAGAACTATGGAAAAAATCTGAGCAATTGTTGAGGTACAAAACTGAATGTATAAAGTGAGGTATTAAGACATTTGCTTATCAGTTATTCCTATGTGCCAGGCATTTGCAGAAGTACATTTCTGTAAGGTTGACTCTTTTTGAGGGATGCTTAAGTCCTTACACAAGTCTGATTTAATATCATTGGAGTAAATTTGGGTCATGAGTTTTTGCCTGAAATGATGCAGGTTTTTTTGTTGGTGCAAACAGAAAACAAATACAATTCATATTCTGTTGGATTAAAATCTTTCTCTCCCAGATAAGGTGACAAAAAGATAATGAATATAATGCCTTCAGTCATTCAAGTCCTCCTAGCCCTAGTCAATAAGTTATTAGCCTTTCAGCTATTCTGCTCTTAACATAACTTAAAAGCGTTGGAGTGAAAAAATGGTCTAACAAGTGCTCCTGCTATAAGAAGACTATTAGTTTCATTGATTTTCTAAGAGGAAAACCCCCAGATAAAATTCAAGAAAGAGATTAATACAACTACCTTTTAATAATATTAACTTTCTTGAAATCAATATTTTTTCTCATATTACACTATACTTTGCTACATAGCAGCCACTATACGAGTAATGATAATCGATACAGAGCCTGTGTATTTGCAAGGAGTTTTACAAAGGCTGGGGTAATGGGCGAGAATTAGCCAAATCTGGTCTGAAAAGTCAGAGTGCCAGTTTGATCTCTAACTACAGGAAACTGTCACTGGGGGCTCCAGATCCAGAGGGCTTTTGGGGTACTAATGGTTAGCCTCGTCGTGGTCCTGATGAAGACTAACGTGTGATGATGGAAGTGACACTCTTGGCCATGGTGTAGTCAATTGTTTCTATAATAGCACTGTGCTGTGGAGACCTGGTTGTAGACCCTTGTTAAAATGCTGCAATTGAATTGGTAGAAAGTTTGGGGTAATTTCCAGCCTTAAGTACAGTTCACTGGTATTCTGGATACAGAATCACAGAAAGAATGAGGTTGAAAGGGACCTCTGGAGGTCATATGGTCCAACTTCTCTGCTCAAGCAGGGCCACCTACAGCTAGTTCCCGAGGACTGTGTTCACATGGCTTTTGAGTGTCTTCAAAGATGGAGACTCCATAACCTCCTCGGGAAACCTGTGTCAGTGCTCGGTCACCCTCACAATAGAAAAAGTGTTTCCCGATGTTCAGACAGAGTGTCCTATGTTTCAGTTTGGCAAGGACATGCTTCATACACTTAGTTACATCTGTTAAACCTCTCAATGTTTAACTTACCAGCAAGTGTATGCAGCCCAGGGACATTAATTACTACTGTAGGATGATGGGAAACCACAAATAGGGGCACTTTTGTCAATTGCAATATAACACCACCCCACAGGGTGGCCAGTGAATCAGGACATTTCACAGCCCTTGCCATGAAGAAACTCAAGGGCTTGGCATATTGCTATCATGGACCTTCTGACTGCATGTACATTGGATAAATCAAGGAGAGTCTCACACCCAGGTTTCATGCTTTGACATGTCTCACTACTTTAAAATTTGTGACATCATTGTAGGATTTCTTGTGTTTCTTGCCTATTTATAGACTTTGGGATGTATGATGAGTATGGAGGATCTTTATTCACTGTGATGTCTTCTGAAAGTCACCCACTTGAAAAATTAAAATATTTGGGTAATCTGCCTATCTAAGTTTTGAGAATCCAGATTGAGATGATTATGGAATATTTTTTGTCTAGATAGATATTCTAGCATTTGCGGTCAAATGCAAATCCAGAATTAGGCAGGGACCATGAGGCACCCATGAAGTGCTGGAATCAGCACAGGCACTGAGGGAATATTTTCCCCACTGGGTCCAAATTGACAGTGAAAAGTGCAACTCTCACTTCAGTGCTTAACCAGGGTGGAGATGAGGTGGGCCTTGAGGCAGGGCCACAGATCATGTCTCCACAGTAATCATCTGAACTTGGTGTTCATCTGCAATTCCACCTCCAGGGTCCATCTGGTTTTGCTGGAAACTAAGCTTTGGAAAAATGACTGGAAAACTTTAGATCCTGTAAGCTGTGTCTCTTATGTCTTCTGCAAACCTTGACCGTTAATGGACAAAAACCATTTTGTAATTGCCACTGTGGGTTACCATGGGGGCTCCATATACCCTTACAGTCAACACTACTTACTCTTGATTGTAAATATGAATGTATATAACATAAATAAAAGTTGCAGTCTGTCACTGACTCATACTGAGTGTTTCTATCTCCTTTCCCTCTTAGTCTGAGTTAAATTCAGCTAACGTTTGGCCATGGTAAAATATTTCTATGCTGAAACTTAGACAAGTCCCAGGAATGAAGTGAAAATTGACTGTAGGAGAAATAGCAATGAAAATCCTTATTCTCTGCACTGTTTCCTTTTCCAATTATTAATGTGTGCGAAATACCAATATGCAAGTTTTGCTAAAATAGGTTTTCTTCATAGAACGATGCTTTAAAGAAGGTGGAATTTTCATAATTATTAAAATGATTATGTCAGTATTGTGAGAAATTACCCTGTATAGCCTTTAAAAGTACTGTATTGTAAAGTTTTGGTTTTCTGAGAAAATATTACTTCTGTCATGTAATGCTTCTATTTTGAATGAAAACCTTATTGCAAACAAAATTTCTGATTTTTGATCAATTCTGCTATAAAGCTTTGTTAGCTACAGCAGCTAGGACAAAGACCTAAATGTTAAAGCATAGAGAATATGAAATGAAAAATATTCCTTCTCACTTATGGGCATAAGTTTTATGCCTGAAGAGAAACAGTTATTTTGGATATTGTTAGAGTATGCAAAATGTTTCATTGTTATCTACATAAAATTTGCTTTTGGTTATCCTACCTGTTGGAAGACACATTATACTGTAAATTTCTGTGCATAGCAGACTTAACTCTCATGTGAAAAGCATTGCCTGCATCATCATGAACTGTCATCCACATAGGTGGAGTTGAACTTTAAAAGGATGAATTTGTGGTTTTGGGAATCTTCTTGCATTTTGCTGTGCCACTGGGTGAATCTTCAGAAGGGGGAGTTACAGGCTGGAACCAGGCACTGAGCTGAAAGCAGGGGGTAGCTACTACTGATCCTTCTGCGGTGCAGAACAGATAAAGCTGTTTTCATGCACGAGCGAAAGGTGAAGAGAACAGCAGGGAGGGGACTCATGGGAGGATTAGGAAAACTTTCTCCTGATCTCTATTCATATTTGCTTCCCCTTTCCTGCATCTTTTTCCAAGTCACTGACCACTCCTTCCTACCTTAGCATGGCATTGGTATTGCAAACAGTTTTTCAGAGCTGGGTGTGTGTGTGACAAAAATAAAGAAGAAGAAAAAATTATTTGTTTCCTGAGTGATTCTGATGAACAGTGATTCTGAAAAGACCTTGCTGGTGTTTCCTGTGAGAATATGTTACACTGCTTTCACACCTTGTCAAGAAAAATAATCTAGAGGAAAAGATGACAAAGGTAAGTAGAGACTGTTTAAACAGCAGTCTGAAAGGCAGGGTCAGTGATGAGAAATCCCAAAAGATTTTTTTTGTTGTTTGCATTAGAGGGTTGGGTTTTTTTTCATTTTTCCTAGTTTATCATCAGCATTCCCGTGTCTGTCCCTGCACAGTACCTTCTGCAGCAGCAGAGACCAAATCCTGGACTGTGAAACCACAAAGACATGCCAGTCCCTTTAGTCTTCCTTATTTATTAACCTCTTTTAAACATATCAAAGTATTTTTCATTTACTGCTCCTGACTGTACAGAAGACACATGCTACAAGAGCCTACCAGGGGCTGGTGCACAGGCACCGGGGAAGCCTGGCTGGGGTTGCTGAGCCACGATGTGCCGGAGGCATCTCCCAGTGCCAGTGGGGAAGACGCAGGTATCACTTGGCCGGCCAGCACAGGTGCCTTTCCTGCACTTGCTATAGGGAACAGTTCAAGCTCTGCCGGGCCTCCTTCACAGCCCTAGATCCCAACTCGGCTGCACTTAGGGTAGTTCTTTGTGCAGCAAGCTGCGGCTGTGAATGGCAGGAGTTGGTGACAGGCTGGGTTTGATGGGGTTGGTAGCTGTGGCTAAGCAATTTGCAATGCACCCCCTGCCTGCTCCCTCACCCCTAAAAGTGAAGTTCTCTCTCTGTCCAGCTTAGAAAGATACTGTTCCCCAAATGAACGATTAATGCTTGAAAAAAGTCTGAAAAATGGATATCCCTTTGACCTTTCCAAGGTTTGTCATTTAGTTGACATACCCATTACCTCAAAAATCAAATGTGTTTGTCTAAACATTATTCTGATGTTTGGTTTGGGCACCAAAGGTCAGACAGCTGACCACTAACTCGCTGACAGTGATCAATTCAGTCTGAAATCTTGTCACTTTCCCTGTTTATTCTGCTATCCATCTCTGCTTTGCCAGCCACCACCGCCACTTTCTGCTGTTGAGGCGCTTTTAAACCTAACAATAATCCAATTTAGAATTGATCAATGGGAATGTGTGGTCAGTAAGCAAAATGACAAAGTCTGCATACAACCGCTGACCACAATCTGGTGGTATTTTACATAGGGCTGATTGCAAACTTAATATATGTAAACGGCTCCCAACCACAACCGTTCCAGCAAAGAGGAGGTGGTAGGGACTGAGGTTTCGCGTGCTCAGGGCTGACACTTGTCTCATGCAACAAATCTACGTGTCCCTCTGGTTCCTCATGCAGCTGCCTAGGCTTGGTCTGGTGCAAAAGCATTTCTGACAGGAAATGACAGTGTCCCAGGTTTTGCTGTGGTGCTTTCCCAACCAAGTTCTGCTGTGAAATCCAGCTTTGTTAGTGGGAGAAGCTTGTGGCAATTAATAGGATTATCTTGGAAGAAAAAAGCCCACTGCAGTGAGCTGTAAGCACAAAGTAACAAAGAGAGCAGGGGCCTACTAATTCTAAATGTTTATAAGTTTTTTTATTTAAAGAGAAGGAAGAAGAAGTATTCTGTGGTTGTTCCCTTCATTTTAGTCAGGTACCACAGAGTGACAGGATAGTAAGAAGGAGGAATAACAATTTAAAAACTGCTTCTTGAGATTGTACAGGAAACAATACAGTGCCCCCAAATAAATGCATCCCAGATAGATAAAAATGGCATTCAGGTAAACATCTGGGGTAAAATCCCCCAGATTTCTAGGCACTTTTCAAACATTTTTTCACCCTTTCTGCTTGTCTCAAGAGGCCGCTCAGTCTCCAGAGTGCACCTCAAAAGCCAGAATGGTGCATGACAAATGATCAAAAGGTGAAACACTATTGTATATTGTGTGTGACGACATTTTTCATTAGCTGCTAAACCAAGCCCTAAATCTACTTTGCTTGGCTGCCTGTATGACTACGTGCAGGATGGAAGACTCCAGTCTTGGAAACACTACATGTAAACCTTGATAGGGGAGATTGATTCACAGCAATGTGCTGTGAAAACGTGCTCACAGCAGCTGTTCAAAGTGTGTTTTGAGGTTCTACTGGAAAGGAGAAAACGTGTCTACTCCAAGTATTTGTTTTCACACATGTTCAAATTGTAAGCACACTTGTGCCCAAGTGCTCAATACCGGGGATGTGTTTTGTCTCATCAATGTGTGCAAAGTTTATAGCAATGCTCGGCATAGCCTGTGCTACATGGGACAGTATGTGTCCCATACACTCATTTCCTCTGCTGAGATTAACCTTCTTTCACTGCTCAGATTAATTTTCTCTGCTATGGAATGACTTCTCTGTCTCCTAAATGCCAGTTATTATATTTCTACTCTGATCTGCTCACTGATCTTGCTAGATAGGGCTTATTTTTGAAGGTATTTGTTATTCAACTATATGTCTATCATTCCACTTGTCTTGCAGGTTTCAAGTGTCATCTTCCTTGTGAAGACTGGTTTATGAAGTGCACGTGCATTGGCTTTGTTACTTGTGTGCAAGTCACCTGTCCAAGCATTGAACCACAGCTATTACACCCCTGCTATCATTGTGGACCTGTGGCAATCCGTCAAGGTGAAGAACAGGTTCTGCCCACAGAATTTTCAGCCATCAGCATGTCTCTTGGGAAATGCTGGTTGATGTTGCTGGGATGATACCTTCTATTCAGCCAAGAGTATGACAAAGACAGCACCAGACTGCCTGGCTTATCTTTGATTTAGTTTGGAAGTGAGACAAGTCCATGATCTGAACCTTGGCTGCATTTTTCAGCACACAGGAGGTCTGGAGCTGGATGCCGTGGTGTGCCTCCTCCTTGTAACAAGGAGGGAAAACACAATATATAATGTAGAAGAGCTTGTCTCTTGCCAGCTCTGCAAGGAAGAGGTGGGGGCATGATCTCTTGGCAGAGCCACAGGCCCAAACAGGTCTTTGGGTCTCTACTCCAATAGGCATGGCATCACCAATGGTAGGAGAAGATGGTGCCACAGGTACCGTTTTATCTGTTGCAGGTGATTTTTGGTGTGCTACAGTGTACTTCTCCTGTTTGGTCTGCACCTCTCTCCACTGAGCTAGCTGGCTCTGCAACAGACCTCAGGCTATCTCACTGACTCTAGACTTGTGACATGGAGATCATTCATGCCTTCAGTACCCTTGTGACTTGATGACACCAGTCTTTTGTTGTCAGATTCAGAGATTTTAGATGTATTACATCCTACCATGGTTGATTTTGATATGACATTTTCTGAAGGATGGTAGGAACAGTTTGGAGTCCTCTTGAGAAGGGCATCTAAATTCCCCAGAGTGTCATGGACCTTTGACTCATTCCTTTCTTCTGAAACTGCCTTTTTATTGTGTCTCTGCTTAATCCTGCAAAATTTATGGACAGACTCTAGTCTCAGTGCTGCAGCCAAGTTGAGGGACAGAGTTTCAGGTCTGGCAGATTTTCTCTTTTTCTATTGTTTCTCTGTCCTCCTTTGTCGTGGTGAGGAGCAAAGAGAAAATTGCCCTTTCAACAGGCCTGGCAGACTAACTTTGAATAAATAGGTCCTTGAGGTAATCTTCTAAAGCTCTTGTATTCAGTTCCTCTTTTTGCTGAACTCAGCTTTCCTCCTTTGTTCATTCCACTTGAGGGAACCTTTCCATGACATCCTGCTTTGTCAGGAAGATGAACACTTTTACCTTTGATAGGATAAAGCAAAATTAATTTCTTTTTTGGGTTGCTTCCTAAGATTTGAACTGCAGATACTCTGGCTGAGTATGCTGGAAAGCAAATCAGTGGGATATCCTCTGGCTTGAGTATGGATATGTTAACTTCAGTATTTGGAGGTGGGAGTTGTCTTTTACTGTGGAATCAGTGTACTTCTGAATTATGTGCTGTCACATTCAAATGCTTCAAAAATAGCCCCATGTGTCCATGGCAACAATGAACTTCGCTCAGGAATGTTACAAAATATTTTAAACAAATATTTCAACTAATTTTAAAGTTATCTGTTCAGTCTGAATATGTGTATGTATTCATGTGTACAGACACTTTAGAAAACAACTTTGTTTGTGGTTACAGGAGCTTTCATGATTGTGCATCAGAACCACTGAAAACTAAGTTTACAGCCCAATCCGTTGGAGTGCAATTGATCTGTCTATTGTTAACACCATAAATGCTATTGAAATCACTACTTGTGTAGTTCTAGCATCTTTCATACTCCAGGACAACAGTCTACCTATAAAGCTGGCTAGACCACAGCACAGACAAGCAGTCAGTCAGCAAAGAAGGTCTTCTTGGATAGTGCTTAAAGAACTACCAAATTTCCAAATTTGCATTAGAAGGAAAAAAATCATGGGATGCAATTACAGTTCTTATATGGAAATAATTTAGTACATTTTGCTTCACACAGGTTCTTGATGTGCAAGATCCATTGTTAGTATAAATTTATGTAGGTTCATGCAACACATGGGTCTTATGTTAACAGATAATAATGCTGTGGCTCCAAGCCTCTGTATTTTAACTGGCTACCAGGTTCTTCCCTCTGCACCCTTTTTTCTGTCTTCAAAAAGTTATTTTAAAATGTCATGTTTATTCATTAGGAAAAAACTCATAATTCATTTACAGTATTTCTATGCCTATACTAATGCTGCCAGAGATCCAGAGGTGGACTATGCAGAAACAATGGCTTTCCAGGTATGATTTCTTTTGTTTTTCATTTTTGAGCATATTTTTCTGATTGGAAAGTTCAAATAATGCTGCATTATAGCAGATTTAGATTCATATCAGCTGTGGTCATTTAAAACTATGCTCAGATCATATTTTCATGCATTCCTCCTACTCAACAGACATTGGTTTGTTGTTAAAATAATAACACATCTCAGCAATATAGCCTTCCTTTGATAGCCTGTTCAATATATTTTTAGAATGTAATTAAACCATATCAGTACAGAGACAGCAAACTAATGACCTTTTAATTGTTTCAGAATAACTGAGTGCATAATGATTTCTCCTATACCTTGAGAAAAGAGCGAATGCTTTGTGAATGCAATATAAATTTAAATATGGCAAGTTCTTTTTGTTTTTAACTTTAAAAAATATCAGCTAGTTCTTGCTGTGCACCAGGGGGACGTGAAAAGATATCTCCTCTGTCCCAACATTTGCATTACTAGGAAGTTTGTGTAGCTGAATCCTTTGAATCTTGGAAACAGTGTGAGCAACACATGACAGATGATTAAGATGTGTGTGACCAGTGTGGACATATTTTTCTTGTCAGTTCTGGATTTGTTCTGCAGGCTGTGAACCTTTGGAGTATGTGGTCCTCTATGACTGACCTCCCTGAGCCATTGCTGATGAGGTTGTCACCTCCATGTCAGCTGTAGCACAGCACGGCCAGGGCCAGAGCAAGCTGCTTCCCCACTCTGCTCTGTAAGGGCATACTTCTCATGGCTGGACTTTGGCCACAGGACTTGCACTTTGAATCCAAAGTGTCTGCAGAATGCAGAGAGCAGCTGTGTTTCCTGGGAAGCTTTTAATTTTTTTTTTTTTTTTTTTTTTGAGTGGGGAATCCGAGATAACAGAGGATGCCCAGGAGGTTCAGTTCAAATAAAGGTCCAAAACCACAGCAACAGAGGCCTGAGAGTCTGGTCTTTGTCATCTGCATGGATGCAAATATGGGGAGATGATTCCCATCAATTTAGCTTTTACACTGTGACCATTGATTGATGCTGATCTGCACATCTGAGTCCCAAAACTCTTGGGAAGTCAGTGGGCTCTGTACTGACGTGGGAATTACTACAGTAAGAGTAATAGACCAAGTCTTTTAAACACTTTGGGAAATAACATTCCCTGATACAGAAGTACTTCTAAAGGCTTTGCCTCATCAGCCTTTGACCTAATAACCAAGTACAAAGTGGAGGCTTGTACAAGAAGACTGGATGTGGAAGATGATGCCTTTTTTCCCTTAATGAAATTAAAGTCAGGTATTTAATCTTTAGCAGGATTTTTAAAGTCATTAATTCAAGAAAGAAGTAGGACTGCTATATAACAAAGCACCTCAAGTAAGTGATCTTGATTTATTATTGTGTATGGGGAACATATACTGTGCCTCAAGTAGCTTTTTGCTGGATACACTTTGTAACTGAATCAAGCTTATGATTCACTGTCATATAGTACACTTAGGTTTTGCCTTTGCTGAGTTTTTTGATTTTTCTTTCTCTCTTGGTCCTTTCCAGCAGTTTGAGTGTTTCCACCACACTGTTCATGTCAAAGATTTCCATTAAGGACATGCCTTTATGATGATAAAGACTTTTAGCTTCCTTTTAAGTGGTGGGAAAGGGGAAATAGGACTTGCATGAAGAATGATACCCATGCATTTTTACACATCCAAAAACCAGCCACAAAGCAGAGCCAGAGAAGAATACACTCAGAGGCTTCCCATAGGACTACAAAGAGGACTACAAGTAAAAGGTGGCCATCTTGCTCCACTTATCCTCAATGAAAAAGTATGTATTAAAACTTTCTTGACTGCAGAACTAGGCATTTTTAAGATGAACAGCCTAGTTTGTGCCATTTCAGATTGGGGTATCTAATTCATAGGGTTTCTGCTGTGAGTAGACCATGTAACATGCTTTTGGCCAATGCAAAGCTCTTAGCTAAAATGGCTATACAAGGAAAAGCATTCTTTCCTTTGTTCCAGCAACTTAGCATTTATTTTCCACCAAAGGCAGCAAGCTGCTCACCACAGCTCCTTGCCCAAACCAAAGGATCTCTGCTTCAAACATTATCAGCTGTGCCCTACAGAGTGGCCACAATTCCTAACAGATGGTGGAATGTCTATAGACTGTATTGTAGGGATTAAACTGCATGAGGACTGTATGTGAGTAATATTCCACTATAACTTGGAACCAGCTAATCTGGGAAAATTCAGGGACAGCACTGAGATCTACAATTCACGCTACGTATTGCAGCTTGTACAGTGTGGTGCACCATGTGATACACTCCTCTGAACACCTCTGAAACAGGGAAAATGTCATTTAAGTATCATAACATTTTTTCCAAACTTCTGAATTTCCTTGCTTTTATTAATGCTTTTTGACCTGAGCTTCTGTGGTTTAATTTCCTGTAGGTATCAAGTAACAGTGAATCAAGCAAAGACCTTAACCTTTAGTCCCTTTTGCATTTAAAGCTGCCTCATCTTGACAGTGTTTAAACTGGTGCTAATTCCCCTCTCTTTCTTCCACCTCCTCACTTTGCTTCCTTTTTAGTATTGTAGAATATCAGCCTACTCCCTATGCTGATCTGAGCTACCTTTATTAATTGGGTAGCTTTTGAACATCATCACCACGACAGACAAAGTAAGCAGTTTCCTAGCTACAGTCAAATACTGTTTGTTTTGCCCAAGTGCTCTGGGACTGCTCTAGGCAAAAGCTTGCACCATGCAGAGCAGCAATTGCATTGTCTGAGACAGAGGAGTCGTGGCACTGCTCTTTTGAGCTGTTTCACAGTGGTGCTATAAGAGAAACTAGGCACAACATCAGAGCCCTGCATTTGCAGCAGGTTTATTCTCTGATGTGTATACACTCCAGCTGAGATACCTCCAGCTTACAGCAGCATCCCAGAGTGATCAAAGATATCACTTCTGTGAGATGAGGAACTGAGAAACTACCAACTTCGGGAATCAGTGAAAGATGAAGGATTTAACTTATGCTGCAGTAACAAAAAGAATACATAGCATAGTTGCTTAATTTTCTACCATTTTCCACACCTTGTCTTTCCTTACTTTTCCTTTAAAAAATCTCTCTGTGGAGCTGACTGCCTAACCTGCCATACCCTGCCAACTCTTTATGTCCCTTTCTTTCTAAATAGAATGTCTAAATATCATAACCTATATTACATCTGTAATTTTTTTTGCTTGATTGATTGCTTGTATCTAAGGCAATACCCGCTAAAGGCAGGGCTCAGGCAAGAGTGAAGCCCTTAAAAGCACCGAGCTGCCATATGCCAATATCTATGCTAACAAACAGCACTTACTCCCTATCACATTCTCTGAGTTAAGGGCTTCATCTGTCTCAAAAAAAAAAAATTATCATGAACGATTAGATACAAAGTTCTGAGGAGAAATTTTGCCTTGTAATAGGAAAGAGTATTTAGGTGTTAGGCTTAACAAGGTTTTTAACTTATTGCTGAAAAGGTCTTGGAGAAACCCCTGTGCTCGGAGTTAAAACCAGGTTACTTTAAATAAGGTGATAGAAACTATGAAGGTTAATAGACACATGCATCCTGTGTGCAGTAACTGGTAGATGTGCAGGAAGTCCAGCTATGAGGCTTGTTGAATGTGTGAGCCTATGTTTGTATTTTGTTAGCAGAATACCAAACACTCTGTCGGACTTGTCCCCTGGGGCTGGGTAGCTTGGTTCTGGAGTGGTTTACCAGTGAGTGAGAGGAGTTAAGGGAGGGGACCCTGGGTGTGGCTGGACCTCCTTTGTGCATCGCTGATGCTGTGCTGCACTTTAATGCCATGGCAGCAAAACGCCTCCAGATTAGATTGTCTCAGTCTGTTCACAGATACATCCCCCTTACAGCTCCTTCTGCAGATCTGTGGAGCCTACAAGGAAGCCTAAACTCAGGAACGATCTCAGGGCAGTAGTTGCCAGGATCAGTTTCCTAGGATGAGTGGGTTTTGAGGAATTTGAGGATTTTTTCAGACTATGGAGTCTGAAGTAGCTTGGCATCTTCAGGCTATTGGCTTTTGTTTGTGGAGCCTCCAAACTATTTAGATGGGCAGTTTTTAGCAACCATGTGTATTTTTACATTTTTTTCCCTATAAATATGTGGAGGGTTTTTTTTTTTGTTTGTTTTTAATATGTTGAAAAATGGATTTGAGGAGTTCTTCTGGTTTTCTGAAGGGGAGTTTATACTTTTCACAATATTTTGTATTGCTCCTGTCTTGGCTGCTGTCACACCAGTTTCCACTGTGCTGATCCACCTCTGTTTGGATGCTGTTTTTACAGGCTTGTACATCTGAAAACGCTAAAACTAGAAATTATCTAAAATAGGGTGCTTTGATTTAAACTTTAAGGAGTGGCTGAGGAAGGTTTGCACATCCTCACCCAGGCCCAAGGTCCCGTGCTTGGTCCTCTCTGGACTGCCGTGGGCCCAGTGCGGCGAGTCAGCAGGGCGGCACGGACATGGGTCTCTTCTGGCTGGATGCTGCCTTTCCAAAGGAGCTCAGCAGACCTTCTCTGCCTGCATTTCTTCTCTTGGCCTTTTGGTGTCATTCTGTGATTAACAAGTAGAGCTAAGAGACTTGCAATTGCATCTCATTCAGAGCAAGGCAGAGTTAGTAGCAAATTATGATACCTTATAGTCACCTTTCAGTACCTGAAGGTGCCTACAGGAAGGCTGGGGAGGGACTTTTTACAAAGGCAGGTAGTGACAGAACAAGGGGAAATGGCTTTAAGATGAAAGAGGGTAGGTTTAGATTGGATATTAGGAAGAAATTCTTTCCTGTGAGTGTGGTGAGACACTGGAACAGGTTGCCCAGAGATGTTGTGGATGCCCCCTCCCTGGAAGTGTTCAAGGCCAGGCTGGATGAGGCTTTGAGCAACCTGGTCTAGTGGAAGGTGTCCCTGCTCATGGCAGGGGGGTTGGAACTAGATGATCTTTAAGATCCCTTCCAACCCTGACCATTCTGATTCTATGATACCTGCTGTAAAGACATCAAGCATGACTAATCTCATAAAACTTAAGGACAGAGTTAAACCTGTATATTGGGCCCAGTTCCTCCTAAGGTCACTGGGATAGGTGTGCCCGTCACTTTCAGTCAGTAAGGTGGCTTCATGTTTAGGTGAGTGGTGTTCAGCTGTAAATGAGATGGGGTAAAGTGTTCAGGAGACCCTTCCTAGACCTGCCCTGCTCAGCCCATGCCCTGGAGAGCATCTCTGAGGATTGTGTTGGCCAGACGTGGTGGCACAGAGGGCCACTTGGTGCAGCCTGGGTGAAGAGAGGAGGGCACAAATCCTGCCTGGGAATGTAGGGCTGGGCAGGAGAGGGATCATCAAAACCTTGACAGGAAAAAAAGTGCAAGAGTGCCTGTTCAATGTACTGATGTTAAAAAGGTGAACTCTAGAACTGCAGTCTAAGAAATAAATTGGTCATGGGAAGGTGTTGTGCAATCAGATGCTGTGTGGCTGTATCGTAATGCAAATATACAAGCGGGAAAACATTGTTCTCTATGTCCCCAGGACCCCAGAAAGACTGCACTCTGGGACACACTCCTGTGTCTCATGGAGAGAAGATGCACATGACAGAGCTGAGCACATGGGGGAATGAAAGACATAGTAGAGCTGTACCAATGACAGACCTTTTTTCTAGTTTGCTGATTGGTCTGGAGGGAAAAGAAATGAGTTGACAGGAAGTTTTTGTAGTAATTTAAAAAAAAAAAGAAAAACAAGGTCAAATGGACTGTTTCCTTTGATCTAAAAGAAAATATTCCAGCACTCAGAAGTGTGTGTGTGTTTGGAGGGGTAGTTCAGGTTTAAAGGAGGGCTGCATCTGGTCTGTCACAGGCAAATCTATATTAATTTCATAAATGCTTCAGGATGTTTGCTAGTAGGGGTGGCAGCAGGTTCCCATAGCTTCTGCCTTTTTAAACAGCGGAGATCCCAAGTCCCGGATAAGTTCTGTAAAACGCTTCCTGTCTAATCGGAAAACTGAGCCCTGTCTTTTTTCATGCAGAGTGGCTACTCATGCTGTTTTACAGGAGGAACTTCATCCCTCTGCTTGCCCAGGGAGCCAACAGAGAGTCGCCGACAGTGGGTTACAGAATGTGTCTGCCTTGTTGCATTCTCCTGTGTCTCGGGCAATTGTGGCTTGGCTATACAAGGCTTCCTCAGTTTTTTTATGGTATTACTGACATGGGCTGCGATGCCATTCCTGCTTCAGACTAAAGCCTGCAGGATTTTATCTCCTTGATTGAAGGATTATTTTTTTTTTTAAATTTTTAAATATTCCTTCAAATGGTTTAAATGAATAAAGTGCGTACAGTGAGTGTGCTGGAGCACATGTGTCGTGGTCGCATGGACAGACCTGACTGGCCAGTCTCTGCAAACTTGGACTGAAGTCCACTTGGTGCCCGCAGAGAAATTACACAACACTTTGAGTCTGTTAAGCTGAAACATCTAATAGCTGTTTCAGGATCTACAAAATTGGGAGGCACTTGAGAAATGATAATGCAATCCTGCCAGCCACTTTGAAAGGAATAATTTATTTTCTATGGAGCTACCCTGCAGAAGACAATTTAGTTTGCCATCTTCCTGAAACCTGCTCTACCAGCTAAAGGCATGGAGAAAAGCATTGCATTTGTGGTACAGCATAAAAAAGTGCTTTTTCTTTTTCTAATGAGCTCTCTTCAAAAAGTAGTTTTTCTTTCTTTGAGTACGAACAGATATTTATAGCCATTGTTAAGGGCTCTGCTTGAATATGTGTATTGAGTAACACCAGAAAGAGCTTCACTTGCCTTCAGACTTTCATTAAATATTTCTAGAAAATTTGTACATATTGTAAAAAATATTTATTTCTTCCTTCTTTTTCCCTCCTCACTTTGTGAATAAGTCTGCCTCTAGGAATAGGAAGTAAATTGATACAGTTGGATACCAGGCACTGAGTTCTGAGACATATCAGCTTAAAAAATACTGAGAAAATAAAATGAAAAACAAACTTTAAGGAACTTGGGCAAATTTGCATTTTTGCTACCTTTATTTCACAGCCCTGCTGGATTATATTCTCTTTTTCTTGAAACTATCAACATGGTGGAAAATAGTTATAAGATTCTTTTTAGAAAAAAGGATTTTGCCTTCATTGAATCATCTAGGGAGAATTTTCCAGTGCATTGGAAAGATTTGATACTGGCACTTCCTCTGCAATAACCAAGATGCTGAAGAACAAGAGTGTGATTCTGACTGCAAAGCATTTCGTGACCCAAGTGCAGAGACTGAGCAGAAGGACCACCAATACAAGAAGGTCTCAATCTACTCCAGAATATACTTGAAGTTATCTCCAGACATGGGAGTCATCCAGTCTTCCCTTACTTCATAATAAAAACAGTGAGGTTTGAAAACCACTGGGTTTTAGCACATGTGTAAAACAGAGCAAGCCTGATCTCCCCAGCCCATTTAAGACGATGACAAGGCTCTCAAGGTTTTGAGTAGGCTTCAATCATCTCGGCTGGTACCTTCACCCTGCGTCAGGGCTGTCAGTGGCTGGGCCTGTAGGCTCCTCTCCATGCCCATACCAATCCTGCAGCGATTGCTTGCCTTTGCGGAGACCCTAAGACACTGCAATGGGCGTCCCTGTTGCTCTCGCCTGGACAAGCCGGTGGATATGCTTTAGGAAGGAGGGCTATGGCAGAGGGGAAGGAGAGGTGTGGCATGACCTTGTTCTGCTCAAGCCCTTTTGCCTCTCTAGCTCTAGAAAATGCAGGATAGGGAGCTTGACAGCTCTCATTAGACAAAACTTTGCGTGTGTTTATCTTTTGATTCTGAGGCTTTTCCTCCAGCCTTTCAGACCCCTCCATGCTGATAACATGCTGCCAACTGGTGTCTTTTGGAAGAGTGTTGTTTTGTTTCATTTTTGGTCTGCTTTTCTGTGATTTTTCTGTCAGACTTCAAGAAGAAAAAAGAAATTTTTTTTAATCCTGTACCAAGGTGCTGGCGTCCCTCCATAAACCCTACTCTCTACAGAGATGGAAGACAGAAGTACTTTTCTGAACCAATTCTAATCTTATAGAGTTTGGTTTGAGGTTTCATGCTGAGGTTTGGACTGACTCATATTTTGCAAACAGGTCTCCTCAGTCTTTTAGAGTTACACCACCTATTTAAGGTAGAAATATGCAAGCTAGTACATAATGCATACTGCCTGCATGATCCAAACCACAAGTTGCTCAAAAAAGCCAGAGTGGTGAATCCTGCTGGGAAAGTTCAAAACAATGAAAGAACAGCCACTTCTTGCTCTATTGCTGTCTATGACAGCTATATTTGTGATGCCAAATCACACGGGGAATATAAAACTAAAATATACTTAATAAAACTCTTCAATCAGTGCTGGTTACTCAAATGTTCTGTCAGTACCTTCCACACAGATTTCGGTGCTGTTGATCTTACAGAAAATACATAGCCTGTTTTAAAAAAGAGCAGATATTTTGTATTCTTTTGCTCAGAATATTACTGTATGTCTTACAATTCAGGACATTCTTATTCTGCCAGAAACTTGCTTTGTTCAAATGAATACATTGCTATCTTTTAGAACAGGTAACATGGAAAAGGTTCTTTTCCCTTTAAATAGATTTTTGCTGCATAGCTCTAGATTTTGCAGGATGATAACAATGAAGCATCAGAAAAACCAACAGAGGAAAGCGTAGTGCTAATGGAAACAGACATATTTTTCCACACTCTTTAAGAAAAACAAAAGCAGCTGCCACTTTTTGTTGAATGGTATCTCTGATTGGACTGAATCTGCTCTGTGCTATTCTTTTGCTCTAATGGGGGCAAATAAAACTTTCTTCTGCATAACCCAGGGGAGTAGTTAGCCATCTCCTCTTAATTTGAGTGATCTTTAGATTTCTTATATGAGGTTCTGAATCAGACAAAGTGCTCAGAGTCAGCTCTTATCTCTACATAGTAAATAAGATTGAAATTTAAAAAAGGCCATTAGCAATCAATACGGCTGGGAGATTTAATTTCCAGCACATGCTTGTTTTGTTTTATTGTTATATACCCTAAGAGTTCCAAGGGATTATTTCCTTATTGCATTTGCAACATTTTCCTATGTAACCTGCCCTTCTCTGCTCACACTCTGTTATTTGACTGATCTGCTCTTGTGGTGCTGCTACCTTGTTGAAGGGTAAAGAACAGTGGTCTTACTGGAGCAGCGATGGGCTGTGCTGCCTTGTGGCTAGGATGCCAAGGGGACGATAAAAAAGAAGAATGGCCAGACCCCTCCCTTGAGATAGGAAGTACTTCTTCTGCCAGCTTGGGAGTTAGAGCCAATTCACTGCTCTGAGCTTTCCACCCATGGCAGAAAAGCAGAAGCTGTTCCAAATGCATCTCCCTCAAAACTGTACTTCAGGATAAAATGTAGCTGTTCAATACAATGGTTTAATAATATACTACATTTTCTATAACTTAATAGACCAAATGCTGTTGGGGCAGACATTGCAGTCTCTCACCCCCAGCATTCTCTTTAGGGATGCACCTTGGCTCAAAACCAGAGAAAGTAAGTCATATTTTTTTTAAAAAAGGAGGATACAACAGCAAGACTGGTAGCGAGTTTGTGCTGTAAAGTTAGAAGTGCAGCTTGCTTGATAACTGTGACTAATCTGTATCTGTTGCAATGAGAAAGTGGGTTTGCCATTCCAAAACTAAAAAGCAGAGAGATAAGCTAACTGAACCAAGGGGTGAAAGCTGGGGGTTTGTTTGTTTGTTTTTTCCCAGAACTACGCAAAATTACTTCTGATATGTCTTTTAGCATCTCCTGTTAAGCAAGGTATCTATTTCACCCGGAACAAAATCTGAAAGTAATCCCTCATACAGTCATTTTAGCTTTATTCTGGTGGTCTCAGTGAGATTCATAAACAGGATTTGGCTTTAATGTCAATTAGACAGTGTTAAAACATTGATTTGAGGTCTAAGTATAAAAGTAAAGAGTTAGAAAAATGTAGTGTTTTACTTATTTGATATTCTGTACAGGGCTATTATAAAAGTCAAACAAATTAGATTCAGTTCATATGAATTCTCTCTGTAAACATATATGTGTGGTTTCACATACTCAAAAACAAATATTCTTGCTGTACATTGTACATTGCTGTACATTGTAGAATTTTGATGTAATACACCAAACACTTCTAGAAGTCTTCTTTTATCAACACAGTTTTGAAAGCAAATCATGTCATATAGTCCATAGAAACAGGTTTAGATCTGTGTGTTTCTAACACAAGAATACAAACACTTTTTGTTTAGATTCTACAGCACCTTCGAAACACAAAATTCATACAACTTAATGTATAAAGCCTCTGTTCTGATCTGTTTCATTAGACCTATTCGATCTACATAAGAATAGTTTAAATTTGCTTTAAAAACCAAATACATCAACTCGTTCATTATCACCTTAATTTCTGATACTTTGTCAAGACCTGATAATTTAAAAAGCCAACTAACTAAGTCTAGGACCATGCTATTGTGTAAGCTGGATCTAGGCACTTACTGTCAGGTCTTAATTAATGCAGTGATACATATTTTGCCTTATAGTTAGCTAGTAAGTAGACAGCATGTCCTTTCAGAAATGATCCTGTAGTGCGTAAACACAAAAAATTCAAGTGTAAAACATATGCTCTGAAAACTGTCTTTTTTACTAATGTCATTTATCCTGACCTCCAAAGGGCACTTTTTCTATTGGTAAGAGGCACAGGCTGTAAGAGAGGTCCCAGAACTTTGAATGAAAGACCTGAGCCTATCACAGGTGAGATGGACTGAAAGGGCAGGATTTCTGGATGCTGATTCTTAAAGTGATGATAGTGCTGTACATATCAAACATTTAAAGGACAATAAATGTTTTAGTTGTGGGTTAAAGTGAATATTAATAACTTATCAATATGGTAGGACTTTTTTCTAAAAGCCTCCTCAGGTAGGAATAACATGGATTGCCCTTGTTCCTTGTGAAGCAGAATTTATTTTTAACATTTTTTCCTTCCCTTTTTGTGTTTAGGCATTTGATTAAACTGAAATGTTTTATTTATGCATGCATTATTACACATATACTACCATAATAGTGTTTGAAAACACATCTCAAAATCCCTGTGGATTATCAAAAACCAGTTTTGTCTTTTCTTGGTCTTTAAATCCGAGCCAGGTAAGATGTAACAGTATAAAAAAACACCAACCCTGAATAAAAGGGTTCTTAACCTAATTAAAAGTAATGAACCCTGAATAGACATAATTATGTAATCATCCCTAACAGGGATTAAATTTAGAGCTTATAAACTGGGAGAGGCTGCAAGCACACTTAGAAGTCAGGATTAATAATATAAAAAATAAACTTGATAAATAATATAAATAATCTGGAGAAAAAAATAGGATTTTAGTTGCTAAGGACAGAGGTAAATACAATAAAATAAGAGCAATCATTTGCACAAGGGGGAATGACTGGCTGAGCAGCAGCATGGCCAAACAGCCCCTGCACGGCCGATGGCCATCACAAAATTAATACAGGGGTAACTCGGCTTTCCACCGGTCCCACAGGTCCATCACCAGAGCTGTCAGGCTGCCACAAAACCACCTCGGATTTTGTCTGCTTGCCCAAAGACATGTGGGAAACCTGTGTTGGGGCTGCAAACTGCTTCTCAGGTCTGAGATGCCTCCTAAGTAGAGAGCTGCCTTCAGAGAGGAGACAAATCACTGCTTTGGCATTTTGGGATATGGATGCTGATATTTTAATGGTTATGAAATACAGCTGGTTTGTTCTTTTAAAAGAAGCATGCTGCTGAACTGGAAGGAAGTATTAGCTTTAGTTGGACCCTTTTTGTGAGTATAAATGCGATAAAATTCCTGGGTTAAAACACTTGCTTATATTCTCATTCTCAGCCTCTTCCATGATAAAGTGAATCCTCCTGTCTAGTCTCATGCCCTCAGACTTAGGAGTACAAGGAAGGTCAGCTGGTAGCAATGTCTAAACTGGTGACCATCTTGTTGCAAGTTTGATGTTTGAAACAGGCAAGGCAAACGGATCTGCCAAGATAATGAAATTCTTAATTCTGTATTCTTTCCAGTCTCTGCAATTTACAATCCAGAATTGTGAATGCAGCTACTATTCTACTGTAATTTCTTGCAAAAACAAGTATTGTCTTTCAAAATTGCTATTTCTCTTGAAAGTTTGGTGGATGTAAATAATTTTTATTAATATTTCACAGATTTCTCAATTTCACTTTATTACCAAGGTACACTTAGCATAGACACCAGTGCTGATACCTGACTTCAGCAAAATACTGTAATATTTTTGACAGGAATAAGGTGATAAGAACAATGGCAATGTGATAAATTTCTGTACTATGACAAAACACAGTTTTAGGCAGAATTTTCATTGACAGAAGAACCTGAAGGGTGGGACTCCAGTGTAGAAAGAACACAGCTTCAAGAAGTGATTATAATAATCATACCTTTCAGTCTAATGTTATTTTTCAGGGGCTTGGAAGGTGTTGAAAGAGGTGTACAACCCTTTGGAAGGACAAAGATGCAGCTTCATCCTGGAAACTTAGAGATATTCCCCCAAAGCCTTTGTTTGCCCTAATATTCCTTAATGTTAGGCTTTTAGAGTCAATAACCCATTAGTAATCAAGAGATGTATCATTTATTAATTATGCACCATATTAATATTTAATCTTTTGGGTTGCCGAGCATATTTCTAAATCTACTTTTTAATTACATTAAAAAAAATAAATCTTCAAGGCAACCATTAGAAAAGTCATTTTTCTGCGCATTATGACTTCAATTACTTTGAAACAGCTGTCTGTGAACTCTTTGTGATGGTACAGTACTTGGTAAAATGGCCATCTCAGCTCATCCAGGCTCTTCACTCGTTTGAAAGCTAATTGAATATTACAGCAAAGGGAATGTTACAAAGAATTTCCTATGAGCACTAAAGTACTCTGGAATTAGACCTGGAAATATGGTGCCAACCGCCTGCCACCACCCACTTGGCAGGAGGATGCTAGCCGGTGATAAACAACCATCTGCCTCTATCCTGAGCTGAGATTTCTGGCTCAGCAGGCATAGTGAAGCAGGGGTATTAAAGAGCCTTTCTGCCCCTGGGGTGAGAAAGCGTGCTGCCCAGACCTGGGTTCCTTGTCTTGGAGGAGTTAGGGGGAATCAGGTAGTCACGTCAGCTCCTTGGAGATGCCTGGATGCAGGATCTGCCTCAGTGGGATCTCTTGGGGGAACCCGGCTCATAAGGGTTCACGACCCCTTGTAGCTCTCCCAGGTGGATGCAGAGTGGGGTAAAATCCAGGGTCCTGAGTCCTGTGCAACCTGCTGCTTGGGAAGGCAGAGGTTTCCTACATAGCTTTGCAAGGATGTATTATTAAAAGTAATAACAACATTATGGTAAGCTGATGTCCCACCGAGCTAAGCATCTGCAGAGACAAAATGTAAAGTACTTTGTTTCCCAAAAGATGAAGTCTGATAAACTGTTCCACTTAAGTGCTGTTTTTCCTTAGCCCTCCTTGATGGAAAGTGTCAGTTGCAAGCTGCTCACCAGAAGGTCTCTTCCTTTGTCAAAATCTGAGTTTTGAAATGTAATAGAGGAAATATTTCCCTCCTCTCTCTTTTACCTAACCTCCTCTAGTTGCAAAGCCTTTGCCTATATATGACAACAAAACTCTGATTATTTGAGTATCAATAAAGAAGAAAGTTTATTTGAAATATGTGGATTTTAGAAGGAAAATTTCCATACTCATGCAACAATTTCAGAAGCAGCCTCTAGAAACAACACCCTTCAGTTACAGAAAAAAGTTATCCATGAAGAAAACAGTGTAATTATTCTGAACACTGTGTTTATTGGAATAGCCAGCTGAATAAGGAAGGACAACCCGGGAAGTTAAGATGAATTACCTGCAGAGTTGAAGTCAGTCTACATAAAGAATATACATTAAATCCCAAAGGGCATATTCTTAGTAGGAGAATAATGGCCTTAGTTCAACGAAACTTTTTCTGCTTTATAGTCCAAGCCAAGAAAGGAAAGTTCTAACTATGTTTAAATTAGGTGAACACGCTCCTGAAATAAAAAAGTGTCTGGAGTCTGACTCTGTCTGAAGCCCTTGATATTGCATATGACACTGGCAGCATTTAATAATGAACTCAAAACCAAACAGAAATTACAACAAAAAAGTCTAGCATCTAATTATCTGATTTTTTTTTGCATTCAAATCCAGAGCTGATGATTTCCTCTTCTTTAAACCTAGAGTATGTTTTAAACCTAGATCTTTTCTTCAAATGAGGCATTATTAGTACAAAAAAAAGTCTAAAGATATTTGAAGTGGATGTCATCTATGTCAACAAAAGAAAAATATTCTCCTTTCACAAACACATTCTTGTGTCAACCTACATAAACAAAATTTAGAAATGAGGAGGAACTGTTGTCTACCTATCACTTGTATATTATTAAACACCTGCTTTTAAAACTATATGTGTATGTATATATTTGACTTAGAGTAGACTGAACCTCTTGGAAGGTATAACTTGTCAAAGCTGAATCATGCTGTAGCCCCTGAAAAGGGACAATATTTATGGACACCAGGCCTCCTGGGTTCAATTCTCTTCTCCCAGCTGTTGACGCTCTTTATTGCTCTCAACAACTTGTCTTTCCCTCCATTTTCCCATGTGAGCCTATTAATTTATGAAGTGATGGTGAGTCACTTAATGATGCTGATGACGGGAAGAGTGCCATGGAAGTAGCCAAGCATGATTTCCCTGGAGAGGAGGTCAGAATGAGGCGCAGGGGATGCTTCTGCCAGTGGACTAGGGGGACCTTGTCCCAGTAAGTGATCCTGGCAAGGCAGTGCTCAGGGAAAGCATCTTCCCAGAGCCCGGCAGGGAAAGCGGTTACTTAGGATTGTTAACTTGTTGCCTGACTGGTCCTTTTTTGTCTCCATGTTAATGCTGTGCATACCTGAGAGAGGAAAAAAATATTGATACTTATCCTCCATTACATACCTGATAAAAAGGAAAGCTGATTTTTCCATTAAGCTATGTAATAGCCGGGTTCTTGAGTTTTCACAAGACATTAAAGGAATGAAGCATTATCAAAAAAGACATTCTGTTACAAAAGAACACTAATCAATGCTGAGAACATTGGTTATAAATTATTCAGGTTTCGTTATAAACTACTCAGATCTTAAAAAGACCCAAACCCCAAGCCCTCACAATGTGCAGCACTGACAGCTGGATATGACAGTGTGACTGCCTCACCTGGGAAGTTCCAGCACGATAGGCTGCATCTCGCAGCACCTGAATAGATGCAGCACAGAAATGCCTGTTTTGGTAGATTTAAGAAATAAATCATTGAGTGGTCTTGCCTTCGATAGAACCTGATTGCTGTAACTTGTTGTGCATTCTTCCTTCACCACACATTAATTTTTCATGAAACCATTTCAAAATAAAGTCATAATGTGAGTCATAAATCACAAAACATTGGTAATAAACCACTTTGGTTTATATTAGCTCTGTGCAGATGATACTTAAGCATTTCCACCATTAGCAGGGAATATGTGAGCATTCTCCACACATTTCCTCTATTACTTCCATCTCAAATTGTGGCAATGTGGGAAGCAAAGCCAGTTCAAATCAACCTCTAGGTCACTATTTATTCTCTTAATTGAATGATCATATGCTAACAAGTGAAGATTTTTAGCACTTTTCTGACAGCTGCAAAGTATTTTTCTATGACTTAGAGTTGTAAAAATAATGGTGCCAGGTACAGCTGAGAAGGAAAATAGAAAGAGAAGGGGGGTGGGAGTGGAAGGAAAGGCATGGTTAACTGACATGAAGGCTAGACATGGTGAATATTACTTTTTTATTATCATGTAGTGTACAGGCAGATCAACTGACCCTAAAGGGTCACCTCTTGTTAAAAAGAGGAGCCATCTTGTAGCTCTGTAATACATAATTTGAATTTTTTATTTTTTAATTGTGTGTTGTTTTGGGGTTTTTTTTGTATTCCTATAATTACTTTTGCAGGATTTACTGAGCTCTTCTTCCTGCTGGTCTCTTCCCTGTACTGAGGACCTTAACAGAACTTATAATACACAGTCATCATGAGCAATTCAAAAGAAGATCTAGACTCCTGTCATGGTTTAACCCCAGCTGGCAGCTTAGTACCACACAGCTGCTCACTCACTCCCCCTGGGTGGGATGGGGAAAAGAATTGGAAGGGTAAAAGTGAGAAAACTCATGGGTTAAGATAAAAAAACAGTTTAATAGGTAGAGCAAAAGCTGTGTGCACAAGGAAAGCAAAACAAGGAATTCATTCACTACTTCCCATCACCAGGCAGGTGTTCAGCCATCTCCAGGAAAGCAGGGCTCCATCACATGTAATTGTTACCTGGGAAGACAAAAGCCATTATTCTGAACATTGCGTCCTCCCTTCTTCTTCCCCAGTTTTATATGCTTAGCATGACATCATATGGTGTGGGACATCCCTTTGGTCAGTTGGGGTCAGCTGTCCCTGGTGTGTTCCCTCACAGATTCTTGTGCACCCCCAGCCTACTTGCTGGTGGGGTGCTGTGAGAAGCAGAAAAGGCCTTGATTCTCTGTAAGCACTGCTTAGTGATAATGAAAACATCTCTGCATTGTCAACACTGTTTCCAGCAAAATCCAAAACACAGTCCCATACCAGCTACTATGAAGAAAATTAACTCTATCCCAGCCCAAACCAGCATAACTCCACAAGCCAATGTCTCACACAATGCAAGTATTTGGGGTCCCAGGTGTCTGGAGACCAGCACAGAACAACCTTTCATTGCTAGACTGGCTTTCTGGATACAGATCTGTTTTCAGAACATGTAACAGTACAGATGTGTCCAGTGATGTAAGGCTGATCAGAGCAGGGAATTATAAAAGACTAATACAGACTATTTCTGCTCACCAGAAACCTCCTCTCTCTTAAACTTGGTAAGATACTAAAGCTAAGAGAATATACTTTATGCTTTTGTCCAGTAGAAATGAAGAGCTGGCATTGGAGGAACTTGTATCCATCACCTAGAACTTTATTCATTCTAAAATTTCAAGAATTTACATAATAATTCCACAACTTTTTTTCTCTACTTCCCAGCATGCAAGAATCCTGGGGCTCATAACCCATGATGATCTCTTAATTGGGCAAAATGTACTTTCCAATTAGAGTTATCCCTGTGTGTTTCATGACCCTGAGTAATACAAAGTTTGTATTCACACCTGCATTCACAAGCTTCCCAGGGAATTTAGGAACTCTGGTGTATAAATTAACAACATGCAAATATATAATTTCTGGGTTTGGAGAGTGAGTCATAGCATCAATATCTAGAGGAAAGAACGAATAAGTTTGAATACAATCTGAGGCACCATGACTGAAGATTTTCCATAGAAGTTTTGGTTACATGTATTAATTGTGAAAATAGCTATATTGATAAAACAATGTTTTGATACCTTAAGAATAAGTCTAACATCAGTCAGGTCTAGAAAACACTTTGTAAGTTGAGCTACATGCAGTAGCAACTGAGTCATCACAGAATCGTAGAATGTTGTGAGTTGGAAGGGACCCACAAGGATCATCGAGTCCAATTCTTGTCCTAGCACAGGACAATCCCAAGATTCAGACCATGTGTCTGAGGGCTTTGGCCAAATGCTTCTTGACTATTGTCAGGCTTGGTGCCTGACATGACTGCCTCCCTGGGGAGCCTGTTCCAGTGCTCCACCACCCTCTGGGTGAAGAACCTTTCCCTAATGTCCAACCTAAACCTCCCCTGGCACATCTTCCTGCCATTTCCCCTGGTCCTATCGTTGGTTGCCAGAGAGAAGAGATCAGTCCCTGCCCGTCCTCTTCCCCTTGTGAGGAACTTCTACTCCTCTCAGTCTCCTCTTCTCCAGGCTGAACAAATCAAGTGACTTCAGCCTCTCCTCATATGGCTTCCCCTCTAAACCCCTCACCAATCTTGTGGCGTTAAACTTCGTCAAGGTTTAAGACATTTAAATAGCCTGTCTACTCTAGTCCAGTGGAGCAGAGCTGATTTATTTACATGGAGACCTCCTCTAAAGCAACATCCTCTCCAGGCAGGAACTGCAGCAAGTGAAAGCTCTCAGGTGGCAGCCCCTCTCAGACATACCTCTCCAGCCAGCTACAGGGTGTGGGCTCATTAGCTAATCACTTAGGCAAAAAAAATGAACAGGTTGTAGTGATTTTGTGGCAGGCGCTAAATGCAAAGATTGTCAGAAGACGGGCTGCTTAGTGGAAGAGTTTGGCCATACGGCCAAACCTTACCTTTCGTGAAATGAAGGTAGGAGGACAGGAAGATATGGTTGGAAGGGCCCTTAGGAAGCCACCTAACCCACCCTCCAGGTTGGAGGAGGAGCAGCTGTTCCAACGCCATTTCCTGAGGTATGATCTCAACCTGTCAAGGTTTCCTAGCTTCTCCTGGCAGCCCGATCTCCTGCTTCTGTCTAATAGTGTCTAACAGGCAACTTTCGTCCTGTGCTTATTTTTCTTGTGTGCTGTGACAAAAAGCGTAAGAGAATATTGGCTTTTTGCTATAGCTTTGATATGGACATAAAGACAATTACTGTGTCTTCCAACAGTTGTCTTCTCTAGGATAAACAGTTCACTCTTTTTTTTTTTCCCCATGATCTCAAGATTATAATTCGCAACATGAGATCTCTTATCAATGTTACTCTTCTTTGAACTCTGCTCTGGATATTTCTATGTGCTGTGCCCCAGCCTGGCTCTTCCTTTCAGCCGAAACTGAGCAGAAAAACTACTTCCTTGTCTTGCAGACTCCACTGTAAGGCCCTATATATGTTTACCATTTTCACAGCAGAACAATTCTAAAGCAGAAAGTCTGCCATGTGCTGTATTCCTTCATTCATATATGAACTAAACACACTGCACCTACCTGTGGGGACTAGACAATATAGGATGCTTTGATAGTATCACCCTTGGGTGCTGAGTTTTTGTTACTTACAACTTAAAATGAAGAGTTAGTTTCAAGAGACTCGGGTGCTTGCACAAATCTTGGCTCTTCACCTGCATAAGTGCCATCCTAGCTTGTGCTAGGCTGGTGTCCTTATCCTTCCTCGTACAAAGGCTTCTTTAAGTCTGCATAGAGGGTGGGAATCGAAGGAGTGACTTTCCAAAGCAGAGCGAGTGGTTGGTTTGCAATCTTGAGAGCACCCAGTTAGCAGTTGCAGCTCTGAATAGCCCACTTCAACCCAGTCAGGCCTTTCCTCAATGTCATGGGATGAGGTTGCTCTGTGAAGAGGCAGCTCCAGCTCCAGGCTGGCCCCATGGAGCAGCTCTTCCTGACAGACACATCCCCAGTGACATGGATTTTCCCTGCACTGTGCAAAAGGGGCAAATCTAGCTTACAGGGTTTCTGCAGAAAAAATAGTAATGAAACAGATGCAACAGTGAAAAGGATAGAGCAGTAGCTCAAAAAGAATTATTTTTACCTTAGGACAGCAAAGTAGAAGGCTGAGATTGTTGAAGTTCTTGATTAAAAATAGAGAACTCGGTGCTTCCTCCAAGCACTTGCCACCACTGGGCTGGAAAAGGAAAAGCCATACTTGAATTTTCTATTTTAACTTGTTCATCATGCTTGAGAAGAGCAACCGACGACAAATCCATACCAGGTACTGGGTGTAGGAACTAAATGTGGAATTCCTCTTTGCCTTCTTGACTTGGCTTTCTTGTTGTAACAGAAACTCAGTCCAAAGACCACTGTGAAGTGAACCCGTAAGCTCTGTCTTTGAATCAGGCATGCATAGTGGTGTTGTAAGTAAGTAAGTGTTGTAAAGTTATCAAACAAATAGAAATCACTTTTTTAGGCAGTGGTCTGGAACCTTTAACAAAGTTACCATTTTCTTCAGTGTAAACTTTAAATTACTAATTTGAATGCTAAAGAGCGCATACCCATTTTGCGAAACTCCAAAACTTCTTCTAATCCCGAGGAACAGTCAGATTTCTTTCAATGTGTTTTGCCTGCCTCTTTCTTAAAACTATTTTAAGCAATACCTAATATGTAGCAGAAAACAATGCCGGTGAATGTATTCCAGCACTGCTACAATTTTGAAGGAGGTTCTTCAAAAATATATATTTCCTCAAGATAACAATTTTGCAAATGATTGCAGGAAGGAAATATATTAGCAATTAAATTAGCGTGTTTTAGCACAACAAGCAATAAACTGCTTAACACTGAGCTCCTGTGAATTAAAAGCTGGAACAGCATTGGACAAAAGTCAAGGTTATGCTGACACATTTATTTCTCAGTAAATGAAGACTGTTTAGTTTTAATGCATTTGTGGTTAGCAATAGTTTCAAAAGATCAATGTAAATTCATTTTGAACTAGTAAATAATGTCTTAATGAGACTTCTGACAGCATGCTTTCACACCTTATGGTTTCTTACCTTTAAAAATGCCCAAAGGTGAACCTATTTTCCTGGTATTTTACAATAAACACATAACATCATGCAGTATTTTATGACTTCTGTCTGAACTGTATTCAGGGGAACTGCAGTTTGGCTTTAACAACCACAGAACTGTGGAGGTTCAGTCCACAGTGTGTTACTGTTCTTCTCCTACAAGGGCTTAACTCTGACTCAGGGTGAAAAAGAAGTTAAACAATCCTTTTTCTTTTTCTTTTCTTTTTTTTTTTTTTTTTCCCCCCTGTCACAAGAAGTAGCTTAAATGAAACGAAGTGCAGGATTTTACCATAAACCTGTGATGGTATCATGATGTAAACCATCTGCCATGCAGAAACTCACTGGTGTTTTTAAAAACACTTCCCTGTTTTCTAACTAAAAACTCAGCTTGGTTTCCATGTAGGTCTGTCCGAGTCCTTCTATTGGTACTTAATAGGTGTTGATACAGATGCACAATGAATCCATCATGGCAGGCATAAGGATTTTACAACAGGAGCCTGAGTTGGTATCATTGCTCATGGGGATAAGGCCAAAAGGATGTGGTGCAGGTTGTCCTGAAAGAGTCATCAGACCGGTCGTTCTGACACAGCATTGCTGGATGTGCAGAATCCAAGTCTTGCAGGAGGGCACATGTTTTTCAAAAGTGTGGCTTCATGTCAATCTGTTTGTGAAGGCAGATGATTTAGGTTGTCACCCAGCAGCCCTCCCAGTGGTACCAGTGACTTCCACAGGGCGGTTCACATGGCTGACAGTTTGCATCTCCTTTCTGACTCAGAGAACTAGTTTGAGCCAACACTACAGGTCTGAAGGAAAACCAGGAAACATAAATCTTGCATAAATTTCAAGAAAGTTCTAAAAATAAGTACTAACCTTGCATATAATAGATTTTCAAAGTCTAACACCTTGCTACTTGCCAGGTCTATAAGGGAGTACTCTGGCAGTCAGATATATAGAAATAGTTCCCTTACTAATGATATACTTATTCTAGCTCTAATAAAGTGGCAAGAATAATAAACTGGATATTAAAACTGTCATGTCCTTGTGACTGCTATCCATCCCTGACCTCGAAGTAACATAATTCAGAGGAAGGGATTGCTAAATCTGGCAGGAAATAAGTATTTCTTTGGCTCTTGCCTTCTGGTGAAGCAAGCTGCTCTTTCATGAACCACTGCTCAGGAAAAGCACACATATCCTCAAACTTATTTCACTGTTGGTTCATCTTCCTGGGGAGGCAGGATGGTGGAGTCAGCTTGAGCTCTTCCCAAAGCACCTGCCCCCACTGGGTTACAGATATACTCTGAGAGCTTTATAAAAAAGTTTGTGCTTTCCTGAACAAGGATGTCAGGGTGTTATTACAGATATTTTAATAAGATTCTTCATTGCCTTTAATGGATATGTGATTGGACCCTTGTCTCTTCAGGTAATCCATCCCACTGAAGACTGATGCTTATTGGCAGGGTGACACAGAGGTAATGTAGTGAAGGATCCAAGCTCTGAACCTTAAACTGGGAATCTCCTGTGATTACTCACACCTGATATTTCATTTACTTCCTTATTTTCTAAGTGTAGTCATTTAGAATTACTTCCAGTGTAGTCATTCAAGCCAACTGTATTTTAGATGGCATCTTGAACAACCTTGGTGAAGGCTGCAGAAGTGTGTGAAGATCTTCAGTGTAAAATAGATGGGATTCAGTGGAGCTCCCCCGACTCCACCGGTCTTCTACCTGTACTCACTTTGGGGACTACAGCTTGAGACATGAGTTACCCCTTGTAGAAAAAACTGAACTGGATGAACTGGGAAGAAGTTAATAATGCATATGTAATTTTAGCTAAGTGGAAAAGCAAGCAGAAAGATTGGATAGGTGCAACTGTGTGAAATACACAGTTGTGAGAAACAAAGCCTGAGACCAATCCTTCAAGCACACCACCATCCAAAAAAAAAAAAAAAAAAAAAAAGAGGGCAAAAGAGCAAAAGAAGAAAGCAACCTTCCTAAACGGGAAACAAATGAGTCAAGCCAATCAACCTATCAGGGAGAATTAAAATTGAGCCCATAAAACCTTACAAGGAACTTCTCCAAAAGTGTAAAGAGAAGAAAGTCTTGAAAAGTGATCAAACACAACCTGTGCCAGTAATTATACTTAAAGAAAACAATTATCCTTCTCAAAGTGAAAAAGTCAAACTACCACCAGGGTGTTACAATAGTAATAATGCACAACAATTCCAGAAGTCCTGCAGGACATGAAAAGATAAACAGGGGAAGTGATGTGGAAATGTTGGGTTATTTATCTAGATTCATTTTGTTTGAGGGATTTTCTCCATTGGACTCCACTCTTTTTGGGTGCTCTTTAGGGGTTCTGCTGTGTTGTCTGCCTTGCCTGCATGCAAAACAAAGCGTCTGAATTAGACAGTGATCCAAGGTATGAGACAAGTCATACTTTCTGTGGACTTCTGTAGGCTTTGGATCAGGCTCTTTGCTCCCTTAGTTCTCCAGACCAGCTTTTGGTTTTACTTGGTTCAGTATGTTTTACCTGCATCTCTGGAAGCGTGTACTTGATCCAAGAGGTCATGTGTTTTTAACAGCTTTATGACACTCCACCTCTAACCTTGAATTGTAGGGATGTAGGATTGTGAACCTGCCCCGACTGTATAACTGGACCATAGAGTTAACAAGACACCAGTGAATTTGCTAATGAACTTGCCCAGAAGGTACAGGAAAGGGTCAGTTCTGCACTTTCCCCGAGACAAATTGAACCATAAATTTTACAAGTTTTTGTTGACATTAATTGGGTTACACTTGTGTAAGAAATTCTTCTTTCTTGCTCATTTGTCTTGTGAGTTGTTTGAAGTGCCAAATATTTCTGCCATGCCAGTCACTCAGCCATGTGATTTCCAGGCTTAGCAATTTCTCTGAGACACCACAGACTCAAGCCTCACTGTAGTTTATTGCTCCATAAAAACTAAAAACTTCAGATATTTCACCAGACTGCCGTTCTCAGAGGGTCAAAGCAAAACTTCCATTTAAAGAAAATTTTCTCCCAGCCTCCTCCTTTTTTTATTAGTCCTTTATTCACATCTCAAAACCACTGGGCCTTGAACAAAAGGCTCTTTTCAGAACAGTCACTTCTGTTCAAGATTAAGTGAAGTGATTTATTACATTTATGTAGTGTTAGGCAGTGATCATTCAGATGTTAAATTAATGAACATTTCCTCACCAGTTCCTTGCCAGTTCCTGTGGTACTGTTAATGTACCATTTCATCTAGAATACATGAAATAATCCCCTTGCTAGCTCTGGAGAAAGAGCTGTCCTTTGTCACTGTTGTTAATGCCTGGTAAGGTGAGTTGCCATTCGCAGACGTAGAGAGACCTGAGGGAGTTTTGCATTCAAAGTCTGACAAAGACAGAGGTGCTGGTGTTGTGCTGTGCTCTGGGGACATATTGACACACTTAGGAGCCACTCAAGAGTAGAGGTACACAAATCAGTGAGAAACCCTAGGAAACTGGGGACAGAAAGACTGAAAGTACAGACTTTGGGCTTGAGTACCCCACTGTTGCACATGGTGCATCACTGTTCCAGATAATGCCCCTTGGGATCTGCAAACTCATTCTTCAAGACATTGGAAAGATGCTTGCTGCAGGAAAGGAGATGCTGGAGGAGAGGATGGCTACCTCACTCACTGGAGAGCTTGAGATATTTTCAGGAATGAATGTCTTCTGGGAAGAATACAGAAAGAACAGTAAATGTTGATTTTAACTGCAGTTCTTGTGAGTGAGATCTGGCATTAAGTAGAGCCACAGACAGGAGGTTTCCACAGCTTGTGTAAGGACAGCACAATTTGTCTTCTCCAGTGAACCAAAAGCATGGGAACCCTTGAAGGAGTGTGGTGCAAGTAACTCATTACTACCTATAGCAGAAAAGTAGCACATAGAGGGGGTTATTTTTTGTTTTGTTGTTTTATTCCATAGAATCATAGAACAATATGGGGATCTTGGTATAAGCTTCTTTTTCAAAGTCAAATTCTCCAGTCCAATGTGCCAGACTTATAAATGTGTTTGCTCTTAACTGGAAAAGCATTGATATTCTGCCATCCAGAAAAAATGTGGGTTTCCAAATCCCTGTGATCTCTGTGCTTGTCAGGGCAGAGATCCAAACAGAACAGTTTGGTCTGAGAAAAGATGACTGAGCACTTTACAGTCATATAGGATCTCTTTGTATAAGATTTCAGCTCAAAGGGTATGTTTAACAGTAAGTTGCCATGACACCATGACATATCTTGGAGAGATGTCCAAGGTAGTCCTAAATGAGCTGGCTATGGTCCTGGAGGATGTATAGTTAGGCTGGTGTAGGTTTCTGATGTAGCCTTGCGAAGGCTTATGGGTACCAACCCTGTCAGAGTCCAGCACTGCTGTCCATATCTGCTACCTGAGCCAGCAGCTGTGGTACCTCTGTGTGGCACCGGGCTGTGCATTCAGGGCTCTGATCCTGCTGACCAGCTCATGGCCTTGCAAATTTTTTGACCCTTTCATTCATCAAAGCCGTTCAATAGAAATTGACTTTTAGGCATTACCTCAGTCTCTTATTATTGAGCGAATTCACTTTTGTTGCATGGAGCACGTGTGTTTGCCAGGCAGTTGAAGTAGGGGAGCTGTTACCCAGCGCTAAGTCACATGAACAGACATACATGCTTACATACTCTGAAATAGGCTGGTTTCCTCACTAACGAGGCGATGCAGTTGGGTGTGTGCTCAGATTTAAATATCCAGTTAAGTCCTATTCATGCCAATGAAATCCAAGCACGTGCTTCAAGTTGAGCAGTTTAATGAATTGTGGCAAAACTGAGTGGCCTTTGTAGAAATAATTAATCTATCTGAGCGACTTTTTATGTATGTGTCCCAGAGAGAACTGTACGGCTTGTGTGTGATTTTTAAACGTATCTTTCAGTTAAATCAAGGATCCAGACACAAATTGTAGTACACATTATATGGATTTATGACATTCCCTGGAGGATTCTGGGTCAATAAAGCAGTGAATGGATTACAAAGAGGCCTCTAAAGTGTTTGCTGGAATTTGCAAGGAATGAATGAATTACTGTTTGTTTTATGACTGGAAAACATCTTTCTATGGATGCTGCAGATCAGGCTGACGGACAGACAGAAAGTGCTTTTGCTGTGTTTTGAACAACCGTATTTATTGTATTTGGGCCAGAAGTCAAAAAATAAAAGGGAACCAGAATGTCATAGTAGTATTCTGTTAAAATAGACTAGAAAATAATATCGTTTCAATGCAAATGATTATTTATTACTCAGCATGGTTACTTTTCCTGCAGTAACTCACAAACTTCCACCAGGACCAGTGGTTCATTGTTACATAGACATGTTGAACACGATACAAGAAGATTGTACTACATGTAAACCTTATCTAAATACCTGATTTACATAGATAAGCTTGAGGTTTCTAAACAACTAGAAGAACTATTGCTGAGCCCTATGAAAAGCAGGATGTTTCACCTCCAGCTGGCATAGAAATGTTACATGTAGATACAACCAAGGGCAAGATATAACAAGCAAAACTTCAAAATGTGAAAAGCAAAGTTGTTATGAAGGATGAGGGGCCAAAAGAATAAACCCCAGGTCTGCCCAACACTTTCAGCAATGACAAAGGCATGTATGGCCATGATGAATCCTCCTGCACACCTCCAGGGCTTGAATAAACTGAAGTGGCTCGGGGGAGTGGAACCTCAAACCACCCTGCTCCTACCAGTTTGGTGCCACAGCCAGCAACAGATGCCCAGAGCCTGGAGAAGGATCATGGGTCAGCAGGAGAGCACCAGAGGAGCTGCACAATGGAATTCCAGCTGCTCCAGCCAGTAGGTCATCATCGTCATCCAGGGCCCAACTTAAATGTCTCCATACAAACACACACAGCATGGGAAATAAACAAGAGGAGTTAGACATGCACATGCCTGCAGGATTATGACCTAATTATCATCACGGAGACATGGTGGGATGGCTCCTATGACTGAAGTGCTGGAATGGAAGAATATAGGCTCTTTAGGAAGGATAGAAAGGGGAGATGAGAAACGGGTGTCACCCTCTATGTCATTCTTTCTTGTGAGGATGGTGAGACACTGGCACAGGTTGCCCAGAGAAGTTGTGGATGCCCCCTCCCTGGAAGTGTTCAAGGCAAGGCTGGATGAAGCTTTGAGCAACTTGGTCTAGTGGAAGGTGTCCCTGCTCATGGCAGGGGGGTTGGAACTGGATGATCTTTAAGATCCCTTCCAACCCAAACTGTTCTGTGATTCTATGATTCCTTGCTGCACACATGGGCTGCAGAGTGCCTGACAAGTCATCTCTCCTCTCTGTCCTTGTCATGCTGGTCAGTTGGGCAGAAAGGATTTGGAATTACTTGCCTAAAAAGCTATTTTGATTTCAGGATGAAGGAGGTAAAGTAGCAGCAGGGCCAAGCTGTCCGCTAGCTCTTTGCCAGGCCAGTGGTGAGGAAACTACTGTTGCCTCCATCTCACCCTGTCCCCTCTCCTGCCAGAGGCAGTGGTGATATTCTTTGCTGCTGCCTTGCTTGGCCATCCAGAGTCACTCAAGGGTGAAGAGCGGTCAATGAGGGAGAGGTTAGTCCTCTGGGAAGATCTTTGCTTTTCTGAGATATGATTCATGCCACCAACAAAGAAAGGGCATCTAGAATTTGATTCCTGCCTTGTATTCAGTTCCTGCTCCTGACAACAGGAGACTCCTTGCTGTGATTTGACTGTTTGGCTTTTACTTCACTTTAAATTCTAAATTCCATACCAAATTTATGTAGGAAAGATTTCAGTGGTGTATGATGCTTGCTAAACACAGACAGCAGAGTTAGTTACCCAGCAAGTGTCAAAAAGCAGCAGTCTGTTGAGCAGTGATCACATTCAGCAACCACAAGATGCATTCAGGGAATTGGTACTGTCAGTGTTTGATATTAGCACTCAATGGCATAACTATAATAATTAATACATAATGATAATGCAAGGGCTAATGAAATTAGTAATGCAATTACTATTAATACTTTGCAAGCCTACCTAATCACTTGCACGGCACCCACTGTGTTGCGTTGGGGGGTTTTAAAGCTCATGTCTCCCCATTCTACAGGGAGACACGACTTTTGGTTGATTTTGAAGAATTAAGGATAAGATTGTCAGAGGAGGGAAAAAGGTAGCTGAGAATAACAGCAACAAATATAAGGAAAGAATTGGAGGATCTGCATTTCTGATTTTATCAACTTATTCAGCAACAAATACCAGGAAAGAATTGGAAGATCTGCATTTCTGATTTTATCAGCTTATTATTATCAGCAATGCCAGCAAATACATGTTCTAGGTCCCTTAACTGAATGGAAAACATCCAACAAGACAGCTGAATTAAATGAAAATAGAGGCTCTCTACCTTGAGTTCAAATAAAGCACAGACAGTAGACAGCAATGGAAAGTCCATTAAATTTTAATTTGCTACTCATTAAAGTATGCCATTCATTTGTAATATTACATGGCAAGGAAGTCCAAGTACAGAAATGTGTGGCTTACTGTTCTTAATGATCTACTTATAAATTTCTATCTGTGATTATGATCATTTCTTTCTTATCATCCATGAAATTTATGAATCAATTTATTACATCAGCTGAGTGGAAATATCAGATAGTGTAATGCAATAAAAAGTAGATACTGATTTTAAGAAACCAGTGTGTCCTCCATGGTCTCCTGTGAGAAGAGCTAGAAGAGAGCACCTAATTACTTCAGTAACATTAAAAACAACTGCAACATAACGGCGTATGGAACCATTTAATCAAAATGGACACACAACACTCCTGTAATTATATGAAAAGGTCATGGAAATCATCAATTTAGATGAATGTGATGTGAAGAATATGACTGAAAACTTCCAGTAAAGCTATCTCCTGGAGATTATTTGAACCACAAAAAAGTGGTTTGTATTTCCAGTTTAATAGCTGAGGGCACAATGCCATACTGTGTGTTTTGGCTTGCGAGATCTCAAAGTAGAACTTTCTTAATTGGAACTGTTCAGATACACAGCATGGAGGATCATTTCAAGTAACATACCTGCTGCTGGAAAATATAACTGCCTACAATTTAATTATATAGAAGCTGTACTCTGGCTTTTTGATTGGTCTTGTGAATTTCTCCACAGAGCTGAAACACCAATTCATCTGTTTTAGCAGAGGCAAAGGAAAAGTGAACTGCTTTCAATTTCCTTTTTAGTATGCAGTAATGGATAATTTCCAGCTCTGGAGGAAAAAAAATAATGCCCTAGCCTATACCTGGGGGTAACCTAGTTCTACCAGGTAATATAATCTGTTTTCCTTGCTGCAGCTGAACAATGATTGACCTCGACATCTCAATTTTGTGCAAGACAATGGAGCAGGAAGAAAATGTGCTCCTGCAAAGTGATAGATGCTTTGAAGAGAAAGGGAAATACACATTTATATGACTGTCAGGGTAGGGCCAATTAAAGTGTAGACATAGGGAATACTTTTATGTGGCACAAAAAGTACTGTGCTTGTACCAAAGCCTGACATTGCCTGGGAACTAGAGAAAGAAAATAACAGTATTATAATTTGCCCATGCTATTACTGTGTTTCTCAGTTGAGCTGAGGATCTCATGAGGATGGCCTCATTAATGCAGCTGTTTTCTTCTGGTAGCTGTTTGGAGCTAGTGCTGGCATGCACAGGCTTTTCTTGCATGCCGCTTGGACACATGTAGATTCTATTGACATGTCCCTAGCAGCCGAGAAAGATGCGGTTACTTTATAATCTGATCTTTTAAAGTAGAGTCTCCAGCCCACCAGGACTGCCAAGGAGTGTTTAAAAACCTGGTGGAGAATGACTAGCCCCTGTTCTGCTTCTTCCATGTGTGCATCTGTCCACCAGCTTCTGCCCATCTCATAGTATTTGCCGAGCAGGTACTGAGGGATGTCTCTGCTTCTAATCCTAATTTAGGATGGAGAAAAGGGATCCTGGTGTCATTTCTAGAGATCTGTGGCATTGCCCCTCAGTGTATGGCTGGGAAAAGAAACCCATGGCCACTTGTGTACTTAGCCTGGAGGCAGGTCCCAAGGCTGAGGCTTCGTGCCTTGCTCTACTGGGTCAAGGAGCTTGTCTTGTGGTGTGCAGTCCTCACAGCTGGGAAACTGGAGTTAATTCACAGCCAAAATGAGGTGAAATGGCACAAGTGTGAGAGAGCAGTTCTCATATACCTGTGTAGAGAGGATACTTCATCTGTGTCTAGCTATGAAAGAGTTGTTTTAAAGCCTGGTTGTTGTTGTGACCCCTGTCACTGAATCTAAAACAGCTGAAGGAGCTTGGTGCACCACTGGCTTCAGAAGGGGAGAGTGTGGTGCACAGATTGGCCCTATCTTGGGGTGAGAGAGACAAAATTTGGAACATAATAAGGAGAACAGTTTTACTGGAAGAACTTAGTTTAATAATCTGTAATTTTAATTACAAAGTGAAAGAGGGGAAGCTAAATTCAAATATGAAAAGGAGCTGAAAAATCATACAGATGCAGTTTCATTTTATAGATTAATAACAAAAACATTTTTTGCCTTTTATTATATTGAATTGGTTATATGGGACACACAGTCAAATCTGACCCTGTGTCTGCTAAGATCTTTGATAAGTGTGAGAACTCTGAGTCAATTATATCTTTTGAAAGAACGAATTTTTAAAATATGAAATAAATAGGAAGAGAAAAAAATTGCCAGTATATCAGATTTCAGTTATTTTTTATTATTAGGCATTTCTCATTTTAAGAGGTAACTGTCAGTGGATTTATGAAAACTCTAAACTAGATCAAGAAAATGCACAGCAGTACAAAGAAAACCTGACCAGGTCATGTGAAACAACAATCTAAAGTGATAATTTGCTATAGAGAAGGTGATTAGGTCATTTCAGAAAATGAGACAATGTAATTGTCCAGCCACCAAATGCCTAAACCTCACATGAAATAACATTCAACTTCATTGTTATTAACAGACCAAAGCTGAATGCTCTCAAAGCCATAGTAAGACAACTAAATGAACTGCCCTAGCCACCCAGCAGCTTCTCCCCTACTGCATTTTAGAGAGGATAAATCATTGTGGCAGGCTCTTTGGTGCCTATGAAAGGCTCAGAATGTTTTCTGTCTTGCAGCCACCTGTGCTCACACTCACACTTAGGGCTGTGCTAATGCCACTATACCGAACAGCAACAGGGAACAATCCATGTCCCCAAGGGCTTCTGCCAGAGTATGGCTAATGTGCAGCCTGCAATTTTTTGGGAGCCTGTGTTGCTCCCAGACACCTCTGACCCTCGCAGCTTGCCGAGGCATCAGCTCAGGACCAGCCATGCTCATGGTGGAAGACTGCAAAAGCATTAGCTGCAATTTTTGCAGTGTTGTGTGTTGCCATACTTGAATTGTGTGGCTTTTTCCTAGCATGGAGGTCAGCCAGCAGAATTCATGCTGTGCCTCATCTCCGCAAGGGTCAGAACCTGTGGGAAGGAAGGGCATGGCCAGCTGTTATGAAATGGAAGAAGGAGATGTGGTCAGAGCAGGGAGGGGACACTGGCACTCCAGGTAGGCTGATGTGCCTAGGCATCACCTTGCTGCCACTGATAATGGATGCTGTGGCTGGTGTCCCTGAATTGAGGGGTAAGAGGGAGAGCAGTACTACCAGCACTGCGTGTCTCGTGCTCATGCCTGTGTGGTGTGAGGTTGCTAAGCCATTGCAGATAGATCTGGACTTTCTGACCATGAAGCCAGGTGAGTCCCCAATCTCGGCCTGGGGACATGAGGCCAGCAAGGATGGATGATGGCAAGGATTCATCTATGCCTCTTTGGCATATGATAACAGCATCGTGGACATCGTGTACCACATTGTAGTGTCAGGTCCACTGAGGTCTCTACTCTTATTGCAATAGCTGTAAAAAAATTTCAGGGTTACTTCTTTCTGCACATAAGTAGCTTTTACTTTTCCTCTTTCCCTTAGCCCTTCCTCTCTGTTTCCTGTAATCAGGAAATTTGTGCTTATATTCACATGTCCAGTCCTGCAAAATACATTTAATGTCTCCCTCTCACCATCTGTGTGAGTCTAGTCACTCACTGGAACAGTGCAGATCCATTGCTATCTGGTTTACAGGCTCTCCTCTCTTTCTGCCAACCTCTCAGCTGGGGCTCTCAGGGCTACCTGCCCTCCACTCCCACAAAGGAGCCCTGATCCCAAGAGCACCCTTTAGAGAAGAGATCCAGGCAGTTCTGTAAGATTGTTAAAAGCAAATAAATACTGTAATGTTGGCTGGGCTTGCCCACCCCTGTTGTGTCTGGGAAGAGCAGGGCTCTCTCACCTGGCTGGGGTGGGCAGCGACCTTTCTGGATGTGGTGCAGCATCCTCAGCCCCATCTCAGAGGTGTGCCAGGAGGACCGTGTGTGCTGCCTGCCTGTGCACCTGACAGGTCATGAGCTCTGTGCACTGTGTCGTGTCTGCTGCCATCACACCCTGCACTGCCAGCAGGCAGGGATGGGAGTGGAGGTGTTGATATGGCTGATAAGGAAATAATCTCTTGCTGCTGTGGCTTTATCTGCTGTGTTTATTAGATGAGGCTGCCAGTTTGAGAGGCTTCTGCTGCCTGCTTCCCACAGCTGTGTGAGTTGTTGAGCATTACAGGTCAGCTCTCCCACAGATTTGATCCTTGTTCCCTCAGCACCATTAAGGAGATATGACGATATGATGCACCTCTGCTGTTGCTCTACACATGTGCTGTTGCTCCTGCTCCTGGCTACAATTCTGTAGAAGGCAGAGACCTGGAGACAGCTCCTCTCCCCACCTTCTCCCCACATCCCAGCCACAGGTGCTCCCCTGGGAAGGCAGGCTTTTGTGGTCCTTCAAGCTGCTGGGGAATTTGCAGCCCTGGTGTTTTAGGTTTTGGGTCAATAAGGCACAGCTTCTTCATCAGAGCCAAACATCTGATGCACCTTGTTATAGTACCTTCTGGTGTGCCAAGCCACGCTAGCATGCCTTTTGGCATCCTGTGCCTCTGCAATCAGATTTTGGTTTCTGAAATTTGCCTTGGCACTGCTGCTCACTCTAGCAGCACTCTCAATGACAGGCATCCCTGCCATCTCAGGACAAGCTGCCACCAGCAACCTCTCCTGTCTTCTGCTTCTTGCCCCTCAGCCTTCTCCACCTGAATGGCCACAGGAGAATCGGTCTGCATCCCCTTGCAGCCTTCTGGTGTGCTTCAGCCATCTCTCTGTGCGTGTTTCTGTCTTCTACAGTTGGGAGGATGAATTTGGCCCACCCAGATAAAAGGGCTGTTTGCAGCTCCTGGGAGGGGTGTTTAGGTAACAAGGCTGTGAGGGTGTGCGCTGTTCCCCAGTGCATGGGGTAAGGATGTGGGGTGCAGGAGATAAAGAGCCTGCTGGGAGGGTGCCAGAGTCATGCACGGGGCAGAGCAAGTCAGTCAGGTCAGTCTGGTCATTACCACTTACAAAAGAGCTTCTGGAAATAGCTGGAAGTAACCATGCTCAGATGTTACTCCTAGGAGCTAGCAGGGCAGCTCCAGAACAGAGCCCAAGAGTGTACTAACATCTGTGCAGTGCAGAAAGTCAGAAGGCTACTGCTTTAGCTGGGGATGTGGGTCTAACCTCATTTAGCAGCATAAAAATTTAATCCAGCTGTATATATACTAGCAAACAAGACAGACCCAGGGCACAGGTTTAAATGCTAGCCTGTGATATTTATTAACTACTATCAAACTCCCTGCTCAGGTTTGGGCCTGTGTCAGCTAGCACTTTCCCAGAGCAAGGTTTGGAGATGGTACATGCTAGAGTCTCTTCCCAGTTCAGATGTAACCACTCTTGTTGCGTGGAGAGAGCATGTGGGAGGAAGAGATTTAACTGTATGGATGTAGTGTATGGTTCCACCTAGCCCCTGGGCCAGAGAGAAGCCCTTGTCTCTGTTTATTTATTAATATGAACCTAGCCAGACAGGATCAGCCCCCTCCTTTAAATGTACTCAGCAAAGAATTAGTTGTTAATCTGCCTGCATAACTGAAAGCAATTGTCCTCCTCAAACAAACAAACAAAACCCTCTTAAGTTAAAAGAACATTATTAATGTTGCAAAGTCAAGCCCTCAGAAATTAGCCATTGCCTGAGATGAGAATGCTTGTGCAACCTTTATTTGCAGCCTTTATGTGCTTGTCTTATGACAGTCTTCAGTCACTGCATGCTATCTTTTCCACCAAGCTTCTGTTTCCTTCATTGCACAGGATGGGTTACACACAAATAATGACAGGTCCTCTGCCTAATGTGTGATTCCAGGCTTTACTTGTTGCACAACGTCCAAAGCCTGCTCTGAAGATATGGCTATCAGTTTCCTCACTGCCTTTCCTGTGGTAGATGCCAGTAGCCTGTGCATGGACTTCACAAACAAGAGTGATTTTTAACTCCTAGTGCCCTGCTTAGGGGAAAGGGTATAATACTCTTGTTTTAGAGTTGCAGAACATCTAGTAGTTTGGATGTTTCATTTCTAAGAGCCTGAGAATTTTATTTTCAGTCTATTTAACACTGACATCCAAGAACGGATGCCATTTGACTTTGATTGAAGTTATGAGTTTCAACATTTTGGTAAGTCAGATCATAAGGCCATAGGTTTGTCATGCAGAAAATGAGGAATGTATGACTTCTTGTGATAAATCCTCAGACCTGACATCATGCAAGCACACTGTGACAGAGGCAAAAGCAGAATTCAGCTCCCCCAAGGCAGCAATCAGGCTTTTCTGTTCCTCCAGTCCCCTGACTCATTGGCTTCATACTTTCCAACCTCTGCAGCAAATAAATCAGAGGTACTCTAGACTTTATGCTGCTTTACCACTCTCTCTTGATTCATGCTCAGAGCAGGTGTCCCCTGTTCATTCAGCAAAGCACAGTTGCTGCAGAGAAGATCACAAAATGAACATGCCGAGTCTGACTGGACCCTAACCTGAACTCAAACCTAGGCCTTCATTTTTAGACCTGTAGGTAAGGAGCTGGGTAGGGAGCCATACTCCCCACCTGTTGGTATTGAGCAACCTGGATTTCTCATCCAATTTCAAACTCAGACTCTCTTGCTCAGATCTAGACATCTCATACATAATCAAAGATAAAAAGTCTTAATTACAGCAGCCCCTAGTTTCAGGATGTTTGGATTTGCAATATTAATGATATTTCTGGAAGGGAAGAGAATAAAAATGGATAATTCTTAGTCTTTACGGGTGGAGCAGGGGAGAAGGAAAATATCTGTGGACTGGGACCTTACTGCTACCTCTGTGGTTTGAAAGCAGAACTGAAGTGTGTGGAGCTGATGCAGAGAGCTCCTCTGCTGGGACTAATGCAGTGGCTGTTAGCAACACCAGGTAACAACCCCTGGCAGGACCAGCAGTTGGGAAGGATGAGAAGAAACACATTTCACTGAGGCACTTGTAGATGTTTATGAACAGCAGGGAAGTGGCTGAGGCTCTTTCAGGCCTTTGAGGGAAGTGGGGTCTAATGAGCCCTGAACGTGCTCCCTGCAACCACCTCTCCTGTCCTGTCCCCTCCACTCTGGGATTTTCAAAGCTGCTGCTTATCTGGCCAAGATAATGTCAAAGTTAGTACAACTACTCATGGGAACACAACTGGGCAAACCTGGGGCCTTTTGAAAATATTTTCCTCTGAATATGAAGAACAAACACAGGGAGGTCCAAGGATTCACTTTTTCCTCCTGTCCTTGGTAAACATTTTTCACTAGTTCTAAAAATAAAAATGCTTTAGACAGCTACCTAAGCAATCCAGACGCAATAAATGTCCTTATTATATGACAAAAAAGAAAACTTCCTGCATATGGTTGCTTTCAGCTTCTGTTATCTGTTTAATAGACACTGAGCTAAACAAGAAAAGCATAATAAAAAGAAGTAGATTTATGTATAGACTTCTTGCATAACACAGGACAGGCATTTTCTTTTCTCCAGTGACCTCAGAAGTCACTATGTTCTGTTCATTTCTGTTTTTTTGTATGCATTGACTGGGGGGTAAGCACATGGTTGAAAATAAGTTATTATATATTTGCCACATAAGAAAGGAAAATAGTGCTTCAGATCTAAACTCTGTAGTTAGTAGAGGTTGACTGATGAGACTAATTCTCCCACAATTAGATATTAGAAGATGTGCCCGATATCTCATTTGCAGGTCAAATCAGACTTCACAAGGTCAGCTGCCACTCCTGAACGCTGCCTGCCCTACTCCAACTCTGCCTGGTGGCAAACACTCACTGCTGGAATTTGTTTCTGAGCATTACAGAGCTCTTTGACTGCCTGCCCTAAAGCAACTGTGGCCAGACAAAGGCAATTTCTTTTCACATAGAGCAGAATCCCAAGCCCTGTGAACTTAGCTCCCTCTGTTTGGCGTTACTGATCCGTTAGTCTAAATATGGTACATGGCAGTTTGATGGAAATCATTTCCAGTAAGAGAGGATGTTTCCTCAGCAGTTTTCAAGCTGGCTCTGACTCAGGCATTCTCATGGGAGCCCATTTAACTGGTCATTAGGGAGACAGCAAAAAGGCATTGAGGAATTTCGAAACAAAGATGTGCATCCTGTATGAAAGACCTCCTGAGAATCCTCCTGGCCATTGGCTCTGTGCATGCTTGAGAGATTTTATTAATGCTGCTGAAAAAGTATTGCTGAAACTAATCTATTATTTGTGCATAATTTTAAAGATGCTGTATTGTACTTGTTCCAGCAATGTGATGAACCACTGTGCTTGTAAAATGCTGTACTCAAACAAACCATAATTAAATGTTTAAAGCCGATTAACACCCTATATTGCAACACACTAATCGATGGTGGAAGGATTGCATTTACTAAATGAATAATGGGAAGAAACATCCAGAATTTGCTAAGCAAAGTCTTATCACAAGCTAGGACCAGAGTAAATATGTCAAGCAAAGAGTTTGTGTAAGAAAGTAAAGGTTGTGAATCGCCCTTACAAAAGTCATAAGAGACAAAATAAGTATACTTTCATAACACAGACTCTGATTTATCTTCATCTGCATACGTGTTTCAAGGCAAATCTTTTCCAGATTAGCAGTGATGGAGAGTTACTAAATCTTTAATCCTGTAAAGTCCCTGAATAGGCAGATATCTTTAGGTGTCATGGCTGGATCTACTGACTTTACTAGGATTACTATCATGTTTAAAACCATGTCCTGACCTAAGAATTTCATTGGACTGAATCTAGTAGCCGTCAGAACGGTGGGTGTCATAGGGTGCCGGAGTTTTGGTTTCCATTTCAAGTCACTCAGACTGTGGCTGCTCCTGACCCTAAAACACCCCAGCATGGAGGCAGCAGGCCAAGTGGTAGACCCTCTGCCGAGATGCTTCTGTGGGGTTGGGATGCCCCAAAGCCAATTGTCCTCTCTACAAGTCTCGGACCATCCAGAGAGACAAGGGCTTGTTGGGTGAGCTGCCCATAAGGGGATCTTCTCATCCAGACCCTGACACTCATGCAAAGAAAATGTAAAAAGCCTCCCTTACTGACCTGTCTTTGTAATGCTCAGGCTTTAGGCAGTTTTCTTCCCTTTCATTTGCAGACACACTGATTCTTATCATTGATAGTAAGACTGTTTGTTGAATATTTACTGCCAAGCCAGACTGAATCACAACCATTTTCTGCTTGCCTGAATAAACAAGAGTGATCATGAGTGAAATAATGTTGCCTAAGTATTGGATCAAACGTCTATGGGGTTGCAAGTTTGGTTCCTGGGCTTGTTGGTCTGGTGCTACGTGCAGGGGTAACGACAATGTGGGGAAAAGGAGCAGAAAGGCACAGGGAGAAAACACACATGGGACAGAGGGAGAAGGAAGTTTGGATAGACATGAAATAAATTTTGTAAAAAAAGTTGTAGTGCTCGTGTGCTCTGCACTGAAAAATGGGACATACCATAGCTAATCAGCTCCTTAGGCTTGCTAGTCAAGGGTCTCTGAGAGAGGCATTCCAGAAAATTTTGCATCAGGCAACTATGACAGAGTTTTCTCTGCCCTCAAAATTTCCTTTCCTTGGATAGCTGGATGTTCCCTATGGGTCTTTACTCCCATACCTTATCTTTCTGATGATGCTCTCTCTAGTAAGTGCTATTATAACTCCCCATGCTCTTGTTACTCATCTGAACCTGTCTGATGTCTTTCTCCTTTATGCTAAGCTCCTGACCTCAATAGCTTCTCATGGCCAGGAGATTCTTACCCTAACAACATCCACAAAATAAAGGTTTTTTTAAGCTGATCTAACTAGCTAAACCTCTATCTAAGCTATTAAGCCTAGTCCAGCCTTACCAATGCATAGTTTTTTTAGGTAATCTTATCCAGTGTACCTTAGCCAAGGTATCCCTGTAGCTAAATTTAATATTTAAAGATTTAACAAAACAAACTTGCTGGTACTTGTTTTGAAAAAAATTCCTGCAATGAGAGGCATGAATTGCACATAATTGTTGACCCTGCAATGTAAATGCTGATGATAGGAAGCTTTTAAAATGTACATTATTAAACCAGCAGAGTGTTTAGAGCTACAGATACATCAGTGGTTTAGCAATTAAATGCATATTTATGAACTCTCCTAAATTGTTATTATTAATAAAAAAATTCAGTTTTAAGATAACTTAGAAAAACACTTTTCAGATCCAGGACATTAAATTGTCTATGAGCTGTTAATCTTTAATTTAAAACTACACAAATATCCCCCACATAACAGCTTCTTTCAGGGCCTTTTCCAAGGATCTTAAGTGAATGCAAAGTCTTTCCACTGACTTCAATAAGCTTTGAAAAGACACTTAATCTCCTGTCGGCATTACCTGCTCACCATTAATGACTCTGGCATGTCTGTGCTACTCTTCTGGCCCTTGCAGAGGAGGGAAGGGGATGAGGAGTGTGATGCCAAGAAGGACTGTGTACTTTATTTAACAGCATTATCCTGATGACACTCAGCTCCTTTCTCACCCATTTTTTGCCATTTGCCATCGATGATGTGTTGCATGAGTGATGGAGAATAACCAGTTGTTTTCTAGTATTCCGTTGGAACCAGCTCTAGCCAGAAATGGGACCTGGTCCATGCAGGGCATGCTCTGGGTGCTGGGGTGGGAGAGGTTATGGCCCCATGCTGCAGCAGGAGTAAGTCTAGGGAAGGCCTGCAGAGAACAAAGCTTGATGGTCCAAAGGGTGGGCTGGACCACAGGGAAATAAAGATTCAAGGGAGATAGACTGGGTCATGTTGAAGGAAGAGTAGATGGGACCAAGGTGAAGAGAAAGGCATTCATCCCCTTCTGGTATTGTGCAATGCTAAGATCTCACTCAAATCTTTCTTTGTCTTAAACTTGATGATTCAATAAGAGTATGAAACAAAACACACTGATGGTGTCCCCAGTGGGCATTTAATCTGCAGCCATAGAGAGTAACATGATTTCCCAAATCATCCTTGCAGAAGGGGCTATACTCTGCTATACTAACTGGTCACAAAGGGCAGAGTTATGACATTGGTTTGCATTTCAGAGATGGATTTAGACCGAGAGAGAAAGCAACAGGCTGGAGTTCAGATTAATTAAAAAAATATATCGCTGCTTAAAAGCCTCCTTCCTTACCCCTCATCTCTCATGCTTGTACTGCTACAGTTATTTAGACATGTCAGGCAGGTCAGGAGGAGATGGAGATGAACACATGTGCAGAGAAATCAGGGGATGTGATCACCTGAATTGTGAAAGTAACTGGTTTGAACTAAAATAAAAGTCGCTGTTCTGTTTAGATTCAGGATTTGAGTAACCTTTTCTGAAACCATAGCACTTAAGTAACCTATCTCTGTTCCCTGTCCGCCTCTCTCCCTCACTTTATGTCTCTGAGTTTCCACATGGTGGTGCAGCCAGATGAAGACTATCATCAGGTCTGATTTTCAGTGAAGTAAATTCAGCTGGCAGTCAGAAGGGTACTTACTGCCTACCCAAGCCACCAGGATTTTGTGGGACTTGTCTAGTCACCTGCAATTCAGTGGTTACTCTACTGATATGCAAGAAGACAGTCAGCATAAAAAGTCCAACTATTTAATTACCTCTGAACAGATGGTGGGATCTGACTTCTGACAAGCTCCTGTTACCTATGGTAGTGCCTGAATGGCTCTGGGTGCTGAGCCTCAGCTCAGCTGCAGCCAGCACAGGAGGAGGGTGTTTGATGCCCAAGATGGAGGGAAGAAGGAGAGAAAAGTCTTGAAATACTTGTGATCTTTAGCTCCAAGCCAAGGAAGTTTAGCTATCTCTGGAAGAGGGGAAGTTTAAATAAATTATCCAATTTATTGTAGAGATTATTACTGCCTCTGGGTCTTCTCTGGGGAAGATGATGATGGGAGTGCACGGGAAAGGAAGCTGCTTAACTCTGATAGAGCAGAGGCTTGTGGTCAACGTTGAGTCAACCTGACAAAACTGTCCCATAAGTGTGTGTGGTGGAGGCATCCAGTGGTGTTTGTTTTTGTTGACACAGCATCTGTGGTCCTTAAATATGGCAGGAGATAGTACCAGGGTGTGGAAGAAGAGAGCTTAAGCTTCCTGGGACTTTCTGCCAGCTTTTTACCCCGTTGCCTATGAGGGTCTTTCTGATGATGGGGTCAGAGCAGTTCTGAAGTGACAGAGAAAGGAGCAGATCTCAAGGTCTAACTCTAATCCTGGCACATCTCACAAGCTACTCTCAACTCTATTGGCTTGGGAAAGGTCTATGTCCCTATATATTGTTGTGCAAAACTTCTGCAGAGAACCTGGAAAATCAGTTCCCTGACATGAGATCTGCCCCTGTCATCTTACTGATCTAACTCTGGTATTCAGTGAGGCTGGTATTCTAAATGCCCCAAATCCCAGCTCTTCTTTTGCTCGAGTGGGAAAAACAGCAGCATGGATGCTGAGTGCTCTCTCTGAATTCCTCCTTGGTCCTGGGAATGGGAGGCATGCGAGAGGGGGTGTCAGGTGCCTGCTGCCCATCCCCTGGAGAGGGGACTGACCGGGAATGCCATGGGGCTGGGGAACAGGCTGCCCTTGGCTAGACGTGTGCGCAGCCCGCTGTGTGCAGCTTCTCCTCCGGGTGACTCAGAGGAGCAGGGCTCGCTGTGTGGGCATTGCTTCAGAGCTGTATCATTGCTCCCCCTGCTCCGCCCCTGGGTGGGTTCTGCATGGAGAGCCCAGACAGAGGAATTTCTTTCTTTACACAGTGGGTGTTAATCAACATTTTGGGAAATGCAATTACAGGTTCACAAGCTGTGGAAACCTCTGGGTTTCCCACACTTGGTCAGTATGGTCATCGTCCCTGGCTCAGCTCTTTCATTAGCTGCCAGGGACACTTAACCTCTCACAGTGCCTTCGTGAGACTGGGAATGTTTTCTGAATGACTCAGGTGCCAGCCCTAGAGGCATATGTGTACATTTTTCAACAGCCAGAGCTAGGATTTTCCTAAGAGAATTAGGAACGCTGTTTTTCTGGGAGCCAAAATCTATTAGTTAGGTTTTTTTTAAAAAAAAAATCCCTGCCTTTTTGTTACTAGCTTTCCAGCTGAGCATGTTAGACTCCTGGCACCGCTGCCGTACTCTGCTACATTACTCAGCTTTTGTGCTGCCAGACTGAAATGTCAATGCAAGCAACTGTCAGCCTCCCAGGAGGCGAAATGTAAAGCACCATTCCCCCCTCCCTAGGTACGTGGTTTCAGGATACAGCTCGGTCAGTTACGAGAAAGGTTATAGGATATGTGCCTGAGGTAGCAAGGGGCTGAACTTGCCAATACACAATGCCCTTCCCAGCCCTCAGTTCCCGAGAACACCCTGAAAGATGTGGAAAAATAAGATTTTCCCATTATGTGCACTTTCCTGAGTAATTCTGCTAAATTATATTCCCACTGCCATTTTTCTGCATTCTTGCATGGCTATGCCCTGACTGCTATGTCCAGTGAAAACCTTTGTTATCAGATGCCAGAATTAATCTACCAGCTTTCAGAGGTCACCACTTATTAGACATTTTTATCCTGACCTTAAGGCCTCGTCTGTACAGGAAGGCTGTAATGCTCTAGCCTTGTTGGTATAATTAGAGAAAAACAGTCTTTACCTTTCCCCCACTCCTTCTTGGTGTGGATGCAATCACATAGCTATAAAGATATTTAGACAAATCTGTGTTATTCTTACAGAGGAAGCAGAGTGTGTTTCACCACAACAAGGCATTTTTATTTCAGTATAACTGCATCCTCTCCAAGCCTTATGCTGATCTAATTAGGGCTAATTCTGTACAGCAGTGGATGTCAGAAGGAGCACACAAACACTGATATGTGGGGGCAGATGCACACACAGGACTACTGTCTATGTCTTACTCATGTTCTGATGTGGCACTCCCACCTGTGGTTGCACAGACAAAGCCCTGTGTGAGAAGGAGGTTGTATCACTAACTGAAATAAGACTATCAATACAGAAACTGTGTTTAGACTTAGTTTCTATCAATTCCTACCCTTCAGAGTCTAGACTTCCCGGTTGTAAGGCAATCCTGACAACAGCCAGAAGTGTAAGGTCCATGAGACACCATGTAAGGTTTGGTCTAAGAGATAAAATACCAAAATTATTCACCATTTAAATAGACAGTTCAAGATAACAGGCTCCTATGAATTAATACTTCATGGTCTGAAGTACTTTTAGTGTTTCAATTCATTTTGAAGGATCTGGGAGAAAATGGCCCCTGTGTCTGGAAAGAAACCTCACACTGACCTCAACCAAGAAATCTGTATGCCTTCTTCCTCTTTTAAAGGAGTAAATAAAGATGAATCTAAATGAAGTGGCCAGCAAAGCTTCAAGCCAAGTCAGTTACAACATATCTTCAACCACAAGCCAATTAGGTCTGCCCTGGGGGTTTAATACAGCGTGCTAGACAACGCCAGTATCTGAAAGTCTGTAGTGCTTTCTAGTCCATGCAAAAAAACAATTAACTGAAAACAAGGTAAATAATAAACAGGTTATGTAATATATTTTTGAACATGTAATTTTCATACCATTTCTGCAGGGCACCTCAATTCCAGGATGAGATGAGACTTTATTCAAACCCTGCTGAGAGTTACAGCACTTTTTAAAGGAATGAGGATGTTAGGCAGAGCTTCAGTAGTGGGAAACTCCTTGGCCGTGCACAGCCATACCCTGCTTTACTGACTCAGATGCTGATCCTGAGGTCTGAACCAGCTGCCCCTGCAAGTTTGAGCAGCCATAGGCCTGCTCTGTCAGCTTATTTATCAGCTGGGAAAGTCCCATATAGCTTGTTACAGATAGGCTGGCAAAGCCTAGCATCATCAAGGTGCGCTTTGTTTTGTCTTCACTTTCTCAGCCATGATGGGCTCCTACACAGGGAAGATGAGCTGAGTAAATTTGACTTTAGTCAAGCATTATAACTGGCTGCTAATGACTGGTCTAAGGAGCTTCAGTTCTACTATGGTGGTACAAAGGGATTTCAGTGGAGACAGAGGATCTGTCCAATAGTAGTAACTTTTAGAAAATTTTCAGGTTTTGCAATAGCAGTATCAAAACCCAGACTGTGGTAATAGTCATAATTTCTTTCTCATTTTCCTTAAATGTGTTGTGAATGTGCAGCCAGGAAACATTGCCTGTCTTGTGTCATGCATCCTCAGTTCCTCATGCTCTGCAGTGAAGCTGGTCAATGCAATTTTTAGACAAGATAAACTGAAGTAACCATTCCTTCTACAATCTATGGTCAGGGATCGAGAGCAGCCCTGAGGAAAAGGACTTGGGGGTGCTGGTGGATGAGAAGATCCACATGAGCTGGCTATGCACGCTCACAGCCCAGAAGGCCAACCGTACCCTGGGCTGCATCAAGAGAAGCAGGTTGAGGGAGGTGATTCTCCCCCTTTACTCTGTTCTTGTGAGACCCCACCTGGAGTCCTGGGCCCAGTTCTGGGGCTCCCAACATAAGAAGGACACGGATCTAGTGGAGCGAATCCAGACAAAGGCCACAAGGAAGACTGGAGGACTGGAGCACCTCTCCTATGAGGACAGGATGAGATAGTTGGGGCTGTTTAGCCTGGAGAAGAGATGGCTCTGGGGATATCTTCTAGTGGCCTTCCAGTACTTGAAGAGGACTACAGGAAGGCTGGGGAGCGACTTGTTACAAGGGCAGGTAGTGATAGGACGAGGGGTAATGGCTTAAACTGGAAGAGGATAGGTTTAGATTACATATTAGAAAGAAGTTCTTTCCTGTGAGGGTGGTCAGACACTGGAACAGGTTGCCCAAGGAAGTTGTGGATTCCTCCTCCCTGGAAGTGTTTAAGGCCAGGCTGGATGAGGCTTTGAGCAACCTGGTCTAGTGGAAGGTGTCCCTGCTCATGGCAGGGGGGTTGGAACTACGTGATCTTTAAAGTCCCTTCCAATCTATACCATTCTAAGATTCTATGGTAAGAATTTACTTTCTCTTACCACACACATTCTCAGCCTGTGGGAAACACCCTACTTTCAGTAAAGTCAATGGACTTCTGCCATTGCCTCCAGTGGAACCCAGAATTCACCAACATGTTTGGAAGTTCTCATGTTTTATAGGCTATACATCAGCCCTGAGATAAAACAAACAGCTGACATGAAATACTATATTTTCAGGCACATTATCCCCACATCGATCAACCTTCACTACTGTAAAAGTATTCTGCAAAAAGAAATCTCCAGGTAGCCTGTACTCTCATAGAGCCTGCACAGGACCAAAAGTGGGACAACAATGCTAGCAGGCAGCAATGCCAAGCATTAGGGGAAGGGGAGCAGGTCTAGGGAGGCTAGGGTTGGAGGGACTCCAGGGTGAGAGGGAGGGTTCTGTCATACACATTCATTTGTGTTACCTGCATAGATGTACATCTGACTCTGTTTCTACATTATGGGATTTTGCTTTTCTCAGCTAACCTCTGGTTATACAAGTGATTTCTTACATGGTGCACTGAGCAACATCTAATCATTTTCCCTCACACAGGGAAGTTAATGATTGTTTAATGTGTCTGGAGCAATGACGTGCAGTGTTTGGCTTACAGGTCTCTAAGGCTATCCAGGAAGTTTAACTGTGCAGTATTCAACATCTGAGCTTTCCATTTAATTAATTTTGGCGTTCTTTTTGTATTCCCATCTCTTTTCATTTCCAAGAGTTCTTTGGAAAATAAACAGCAACTGGTTTCGCAGATTAAAGCAAAAACTCACATTCATTATTTCACATCAAACATTTCCTCACGGTTGAATGAGGAGGGGAAACATTCTTGGGCCTCTGATAAAGAGAAGAGAGGTTCCTTGGCTTCCACCCTATGGAGAAGGATCTTGCCCTGTAGAATTGCCAGTTTCTGCACCAAAAAACACTCAGAACAGCATCTCACTCCTTCCTGGGTGGCAGAAAAGGCCCAGCAGCCCTCTGTTGTTCTCTGTCAGGAGAAAAAAGGGAGAGAAACTGATGTTGAAGCAGTGACAGTGGTGGCCTTGTGGTTTCCTATATAGACCTCCTCAGCTGGAGCACAGAGCTGTTGGTGGTGTCAGTCTCTCCTTGGTGATTAGTCTCAGTCACAAGCTGATTAACAGCATTTCTTCTGGCTTGCTTCAACTGCAATTTGGACATCATATTCCCTTTTGCTGTTATTTATATTGCATCCTGAACAACTTAAACCAGGTAACTGACCTCTGAGGAACCAGAAGGCCTGAGGTACCCAAAAACTCAAGTAGTCATGCTGAGGAATGAAAAAATCTTAAACCTGGTGGGGTTTTTTTGTTTATTTGTTTTTTTTTTAAGTTGAAGCCTTGGAGCTAGCTACAGTTTTGTCTGTGCTTATTTCCAAGGGCAGCTTTGGGCCCAGGCAAGGCAGGACTGCTTTGGGATGCTTTGACTTTTCTACAAGCAAGTCCATTAGTCAAACATGAGTTATTGGCAGTGTTTATTATTCTCATTTTGAAATTTCACATTGAGTTTTGAAGATAACATAATGCAGAAAAATGCTTTTAATGATCAATCTACAAGGGAGGGGGAGCTGCTGTTCAGGAAATCAGAGTGGATAATGCAAATACTCTCAGTGCCTGGGGATGTGGATAAATTAGGGAAAGGCCAGGGGAGAGCTACAAGAACAATAAGAAATTTAAAAAACATGGTCTGTTAGGAAAGATTAAAGGAAGTAGGGAGCTTAGTCAAGGGCAAAGGTTGGTTAAGGATATATAAAGTCTTTGAATATTTAAAGGCTGTTATAGGTTGGTAATCAATTTTCTTCAACTAAGGAAGTACAAAAAGAAAATTCAATCTTCAGCAAATATAATATACCCTGCTTATTAGCAAAATCTCTTGTTGTTGTTGGTTGTTCCTCTTTTTAAAAAAGCATATTGGGGAAATGGTAGAGCAGTTATTTAGGAAAATCATGGAATTCCTTCCCAAAATGTTTTCAAAACTTAGCTAGAAAATTTTCTGCCAGAGATGCCTGGTTAGAGTTAGTCTTGCCTCAGTACAGGGATTTGTACTAGGTGAACTTAAGCTACATAAGTATGGCTGAGAAACAAGTGATAATCTCTCCATCATGTTTCAATAATCTGCTCTGTGCAGTGTGACCCAGGAACCCCACATAGCTGAAAACAGACCCTTGTCTAAGGACAACTGGACCAAAAAAACTGGTGTGATGGAGGTTTTAGGGAATTAGCAGTCTGAGTTAATGCTTCTCTGTGACTCAGGTAGTCAAAGAGACCCTTGCTGACTGAGTTACTGAGCAGGGCACAGTCTGAAGACAGGTCTGAGGACATCTCAGGTGCTCTGTCCTCAGCTTTTTTCCTGTTCTGGGGAAAACAGGTGATGTTTTCCTCCTCACTGATAGCCAGGTGAGCCTCCTTCTCTCCAGACTTGCTCTCCTTTGACAGACTGTCTTGTCTGGATCCTTGTGCATCATCAAACAACCCTTACATCCTCCTTGTTGAATCAGGGGAGCTGGAGAGAGCCTAGGGAAATGATGAAATGCATGAGTAGTGATTTAGAAAACATGAAGCAAGATGGAAAGACCTGGGCTGTTCAGTGGGGTGGAGAAATAACAAGTTCCCAGTATAAAATCTGTCCCTAGGGAGCATGCCATGGTAAGTCATTCTCCATGTCTTCTAGGAGGAGGGCAAGTTGAGGAGTAATGTATCCTTTTCTTCACCCTGGAAGTTTCTCTCCCACCAGGTTCTCCAGGCCTTGCTGCAAAGGGAAGTCACTCTTGCTTTGAGCTTGCAAGAACCCATGTTGTCATGCATGTCCACAGTGCTGGCCGTGCTTGGCCCAGCACAGAGGCTGAGGAAGCCTTCCTCCATGAGTGCCAGAGCATGCTAACAGGGGTCTGTGGGAGCTGCCAGATGACATGATACAAGGGAAGTTCACTCCACTTTGTTGGCAATGAAACATCTTTTCTTTGAATAAAAATGTCCTTGAGAAAGAGAGTCTAATTTATAGTTAATAGCTGGAAGGTTTTGTGAGAACTTAGCAAGGGCAGAAAGCTCTGGAGTCTTATGGTCTGGGATATAATAGAGGAGGATGATTTCCATGAATACTCGGGGGTATTATTTTGTGCTGCACATGGGATTTTTTCTGAGCCTGGCCTCTTCCTATAATACACAGCATGTGCTGTACAGAAGCAAGACAAGACAAAGCTAACCACGTAGGTCATGACTCTGAGCATGTGGGAAGCTGCTCTCCAAATATAAATGCTAAGGTAAATATCTGGTGTTGATAAACACATTGTGCATACTTAAGACCACCACTGTTCCTTGGGTGCCCTTTGTTAGTGTAAATAAGCTTCATCTTGGTTTGTGGCAAACCTCAAATATTTGACTTCAGTCTCAGCACGGTTGAGCAGACAGTATGCAGAGTTATTCATCTATTCCTGTGCATGGCTTTTAACGCTGTAACTTATCATATTAAATTGTTCCTGACAATAAAACCCCAAGCTTTTCCAAAGAAAACAATAACAGAGGGTTAGAGGATTCTCCTCTTGCCCAGTCTAAAGTTGCTCTGCTAAATATCCAGGTGCCGACCATTTTCCATTCAAAGGAAAATGTTAACTCCATTGCATCAGTTTTATTAGTTTAAATGATAAAGGATGGTGGGAGGGGGGTGGTGGAGCTACATCCCTACAGATGCCATGTGTACGCCTTTGCCCATGTTACATCAGGGAGAAGGGGCTGTACGTGGGTGAAGGTGCCTGGGGCACCCAGCCATTGGGGGGATGCAGCTTGAGTCCACATCTCTGCAAAACCCTGCACAGCCTCCTGAAGTGAGTGTGCATGTTTTGACCACCATCATCTGACTTTTGGGAGTACAGGGAACAGTTGGAGTATGTGGGGAACTACACCTTTGGAAAGCTCTGACCAGAGCCAGATGGATCCCAGATTCCTTGGCACTGAACACCCTGGATTGTGCAAAACGGATGGCTATGTTGCTGGAAAAGTACTAAATAGCTCAGCACAGGGGGTTCTTTGTCTCCTTTGCTCGTAGCCACTAGCACGAAGAAAAAAGAAGTTGCAGCACAGTTTCACTCTGGTCACTCCAGCTTTGGAGCTCTGTTTGGGCAACTCTGGTTCAATGTGCCTGCTTAACAGCACTATGACTACCTAAGAGGACAATGGTACAGAGTTGTCTAGGTTTCAATGGAGAAGTGATCTAGAAATTTTTTAGTGTATGTGGCAGCCAAGGGACATGTACAGTTTCATTACCAAGGAGACTTTGGGGCTTAGCTGACATTGTACTTGGGTAAGCCCCCAAATTTAGATCATCCAGATCTTTCTTGTCTGCCATCTGAATTTGGAAGCAAATGAAGTTTGCCAGTACAGGTCTTGCACAGAGCTGAAGGATGTGCATGCAGCCACCAGACTTGTGATGGCTCCAGCAGGCTTTAGCTTGGACCCATCACAGCTAGGGTGGCTGTGTGCACATCCTTGTAAACAAAGCATGTGTTGTCTGCTGCACTTCTTCCTGTCAGTACTCACACAAAACCCAGGCACATGGTAATTACTTCCTGCTCAACAGCCCATGAGTAGAGCTTTGCATGGAGACTTGGGTCTCGGTCCTTCCTCTGCCTGGTTGGGGCCAGGCTTTGTCTTTTGGGCAATGTTCCAGCCTCAGCTGTAAGGTACTTCGAGGTGAAAGCTTCCTCTCTGGAGGAAGCAGAAAATGCTTAAATACATACTGTGTTTCAGAAAAAGTGAGAATGACTGTGTACCCTGGTGATTTCCAGCAGTATGTCTCAAATTAAATCTTTGTTCCAGGGAGCACAGTGACTCAGAGAACACTGTATTAAAAGGGGCAGCAGTTGTCCCAGTAACTTGAAACTACACCCTTCGGCTGGACAGGGAGTTGCCAGTTTTGCTGATCCCCTATCGTGTATTTAAGTTAATGCTTTTGGCAATGTGTTCATAACAAAGCTGAACTGTCTTATTATCTGTGCAAAAATTGAGCTTGACCCTCATTCGAAGCCACGTAGACATACCTTTCTGCCAGTCTGATCTATGCTTCCTTTTTCATTCTCTATTTTTCTCTTCCCTGACCGCTTTCAGCTGTCTCTCCTCACTAGCAGTGACCCAGGCGGTATTTGCAAATCCCAGAGGTTTGACCTGTCTGTGGGCTGTGGGTGGGGGCGGTGGTGGGGTGTGGGCTGGGGGCTGTGGGGGCTGTTCCTGTCAGCGCTTGGCTGGGGTGGGCTGTTTCCAAGCTCCAGTTTCTTCCCACCCACGCGGACGGGACACTCAGTGCCGTCTGGATTTCCCAGAATGAGCCTGGCCAGGAAAATGCAGAAGCCTTGGCTCCAGCTCTGGGTTTTGGCAAGGTCATCTCCCAGGAGTGGGACCGGTAATGGCAGCATGGTGTGGCAGGGAGGCTGGCTGTAGACCCAAGTGAGCAGCTGGTACCAGGAAAGCATCTGTATATTTTTAAATGAAGAAAAAGACAAACAAGCTCCTCTTTCAGCTGGGTGAGGTTAAAATGCCAGGTCTGGCTCCTTCTCAGCCCTTTGAGCCCTTTATTGGGAATTAAGTCCTCAGCCATGCCCTGGACACCTCCAGCTCCCTGTCGCCCCATGGGATGGATGAACAGCTGCAGCAAATTGGGAAACGCTCCCCTCCCTTCCTTCCTGGCAGGTAGATGTGGTTCTTGAGCTTTCTGAGGAATCAGTTGCATCAACAAGGACAGTCAAATAATTACCAAGGATAACAAATTTTAGCCATACTGAATGGTTTGCTGAGGAAACCATGAAGGTCACCAACTGCTCAGTATATGATCCGCTTACTGATTATTCATGAAGATCACCCCAAGCTTTGCTTCATTGAAGGGAACAGATGAGCCCCATCTTGCTGTCACCATTAAACTTCATGAGCCTGAGCTGACCTACAGCAGCTTGAAGACTGAGTCAGAGCACAAAATCAGCCCTTAATTTTAAGAAAAAAAGGTCAGAGCACTGCAGGAGCCACAAACTGCAGGAGTGCCTGGATATGCTGTAACTGTGCTGGCCCTGCCTGTCCTGAGGGGTGAAGTTTACTCCTCTGGGATATGCTGAATTACCTAGCTAACTAAATAACAGTACATATCCTTAGCACAGGCATGACTTATCAGGTAAGGTAAAGTCCTAGAACTAGCAAGACAGAAAGAAATCTGCAGGTGGGCCTGGAATTGGTGTTTTGCCAGGTTGATGTCATCCATGGAGTTACATCACATCCACATCTATGTTCTCATGGAGTTAAGAAACCTAGACCTGTAGGAAAAATATGACTGAAAACCAGGGGAAAGCAACCAAATTGTTTTTAAATTTTAGAAAATTGTAGTTAATTTGAAAAAAATGTAAAAAATCTTTTAATAAAATCTGAGACACCATGAGTAAGACCAAAAGTCAATGTCGCCTGCCCTTGGTGGTGACTAACAGTAGACATGAAAGAAAACAAGCATTCATTGTTACAACCATCACGTGTATGTTCTTCCAACTTTTAGCAATGTGTGACTACTGAAATGTTTGAGCTAGAATGTGTGTCTGCATCTTGGTGTGAAATAATATTTGATGAAGTTTTTCTCCTTATTTTTCTGATTTGCATTTCTAGTGTCCACGGCACCCTATGGTAGTGAGTTCTACATCTGCAGTGGGGGAAAGGTTTAGGTTGTCTCTTTTTCAAATTAACGTGATGCATGCAGAGGTGAACATGACCATAAATTGGGAAGATCAGGAGTGAATAATTCAAATAAGTAATCCATTCCAAATGGTGCTGTTCAATTTCTCTTGCTGCCCTCCTTTGAGACCTGGTATTAGCACATGGAGAACTTGCAGAATTGAAAGAGGCTTAATAAACCAGTCCTGTATTCTTTCCTATTTTTTTTTTCCATAAACAATTGTTGATTTAGTCACCATTAACTTTTGAACTTTTAAAGAGATGCTGCTTTGAAATTCTGTTTGAAGAGTACTATTGCAATGCTGTAATTAACTTGGCCTTGAGCTGGGAGTGGAGCAAACAAGTAACGTTTCACAACATTTTAGCTCAGGAAAATTGACATCATTAATACATTTTCATTACTTCATCTTCCTGTATCTTGCCTAGCCTATCATATACAAATATTATGATAGACCTCTTCTTTAGGTCTATCCAGTACCTGAAGGGGACCTACAGGAAGTCTGGGAAGGGACTTTTTACAAGGGCAGGTAGTGATAGAACAAGGGGCAATGATTATAAACCGGATGAGAGGAGATTTAGATTAGATGTTAGGAAGAAATTATTCCCTGTGAGGGTGGTGAGACACTGGAACAGGTTGCCCAGAGAAGATGTGGCTGCCCCCTCCCTGGAAGTGTTCAAGGCCAGATTGGATGAGGCTTTGAGCAACCTGGTATAGTGGAAGGTGTCCCTGCTCATGGCAGGAGGGTTGGAACTAGATGATCTTTCAGGTCCCTTCCAATCTATACCATTCTATGATTCTATGATTTATTTGGTTGCTTCACCCTAGGTAAGGGCAATATAACATTATTTATGTTGCAAATGCTATTATCTGTCTAATTAGCTGTGTAGGCATATAACATTAAGTTTTACACAGTGAATGGAGAAAATCAGAAAGTCCACAGAATGCCAGACCATTTTTATGGACTACATGATGCTAAAAGACAATTTATCAAACAGAAAGAAATTTGATATTGGGTGTGCCATTCTGCCTGGCTGTGTGCAAGTACAGCAGTACAGTGCTCAGGTTAAAACTCCTTTGGAGTTGTCATTGCCTTACAGAAAAAGGCTACACCAGAACTGACGTAAGGCTATATGGAAGTTGGAGGATGAAGGTGTTCTGATTCCAGCAGTGGCTGGTAGCACGTGCTGAGTGAAGAAGTGTTAGGAAGAGGATGTGTGCAGTACCACTGCCCACAAGTACCCTTGGTGCAGCAGTCAAGTTATAACTTTCAGAGATGGAAAACATCCTACACATTTTATTTCAATAATCACTGATGTGATGATGTGATGAGTTGCCCTTTATGTGAGACAGCAACTGGAACATATCCAGCTCCATCTACAAATGGATGATAAACGAGTGGAGAGCTTATGGGTGAGAATTAAGGGGCAGACTAACACAGGTGACACTGTTGTGGGTGTTTACTATAGGCCGCCTGATCAGGATGAGGAGGTTGATGAGGCCTTTGCCAGGCAGCTGAAAACAGCCTCAAGATCACAGGCCCTGATTCTCATGGGGGTTTTCAATCACCCTGATATTTGTTGGAAAAGCAACATGGCCAGGCACACACAGTCCAAGAAGTTCCTGCAATGTGTAGAGGATAACTTTCTGATGCAGGTGGTGGAAGAGCTGATGAGGAAAGATGTGCTTCTGGACCTTGTGCTTACTAACAAGGAAGGGCCGGTTGGGGATGTGAAAGCTGGGGGCAGCCTGGGTTGCAGCAACCATGAGATGGTAGAGTTCAGGATCTTGTGTAGAAAATGCAAGCCAATAAGTAGGGTTGCAAAGTTGACTTCAGGAGAGCCAACTTTGACATCTTCAAGGACCTACTTAGGGGTATCCCATGGGATAGAGCATTGGAAGATAAGGGGGCCCAAGAGAGTTGGTTAGCGCTCAAGCACCACTTCCTCCAAGATCAAGACTGGTGCAACCCTAAGAGAAAGAAATCAGGCAAGAGTGGCAGGAAACCTGCATGGCTGAGCAAGGAGCTCATGGAAAAACTCAAAGGGAAGAAGAAGGTCTATGAAATGTGGAAAAAGGGTCTAGCCACCTGGGAGGAGTATAAGAATGCAGTCAGGATCTACAGGGATGCAACTAGGAAGGCTAAGGACCACTTGGAACTAAATCTGGCAGAGGAGGTAAAGGATAACAAAAAAGACTTTTTAAAGTATGTCAGTAGTAAAAGGAAGACCAGGGAAAATGTGGGCCCGCTGTTGAAGGAGATAGGTGCCCTGGTAACAGGGAACGCTGAGAAGGCAGAGGTACTGAACACCGCCTTTGCTTCAGTCTTTACACCTAAAACTGTCCCTCAGGAATCCCAGATGCTAGAGATAAGAGAGAGAGAGTCTGGAAAGAGGAAGACTTCCCTTTGGTCAAGGAAGAACCAATGAGGGATGAGGGATGAGGGATAGTCTAAACAAAATCAATACACACAAATCCACGGGCCCTGATGGGATGCACCCATGAGTGCTGAAGGAACTGGCAGAAGTGTTTGCTAAACTGCTCTCTATCATCTTTGAAAAGCCTTGGAGAATGAGAAAGGTGCCTGAAGACTGGAGGATAGCCAATGTCACTTCAATCTTCAAAAAGGGCAAGAAGGAGGATCCAGGTAACTACAGGCCAGTCAACCTCACCTCCATCCCTGGGAAGCTGATGGACCAACTTGATGCTATCTCGAAGCAATTGGAAGAAAAGAGGTTGTCAGGAGTAGTCAACATGGATTCACTAAGGGGAAATCACTCTTGACCAATGTGGTAGCCTTCTATATTATCATCACCAGCTGGGTAGATGAGGAGAGAGCTGTGGATACTGTCTACCTTGATTTCAGCAAGGCTTTTGATACTGTCTCCCACAACATCCTTGTAGCAAAGCTTAGAAGATAAGTGATAGATGAGTGGATGGTGAGGTGGACTGAGAACTGGCTGAGAGCTCAGAGGGTTGCAATCAGCAGCACAGAATCCAGTTGGAAGCCTGTAAGCGGCAGTGTTCCCCAGGGGTTGGTACTGGGTTTAACATCTTCATCAATGACCTGGATGCAGGGTTAGAGTCCACCCTCAGCAAGTTTGCTGATGATACGAAGCTGGGAGGAGTGGCTGACACACCAGAAGGCTGTGCTGCCATCCAGAGAGACCTGGACACACTGTGGAGTTGGGCAGAAAGGAACCTGATGAGGTTCAACAAGAGCAAATACAGAGTCCTTCACCTGGGGAGGAATAACCACATGCATCAGTGCAGGTTGGGGGCTGACCTGCTGGAAAGCAGCTCTGTAGAGAAGGACCTGGGTGTGCTGGTGGACAGAAGGTTGGCCATGAGCCAGCAGTAGGCCAACAGTGTCCTGGGGGGCATTAAAAAGAGCGTGGCCAGCAGGTTGAGGGAGGTTCTCCTGCCCCTCTACTCTGCCCTGGTGAGGCCACATCTGGAGTACTGTATCCAGTTCTGGGCTCCCCAGTTCATGAGGGACAGGGATCCTCTAGAGGCAGTCCAGCAGAGGGCCACAAAGATGATTAGGAGCCTGGAGAATCTCCCATATGAGGAAAGACTGAGAGAGCTGGGACTCTTTAGCCTGGAGAAGAGAAGGCTGAGAGGGGACCGTATTAACGTCTCCAAATATTGAAGTGTGGTGGCCAAATGGATGGGGCCGGGCTCCTTTTGGTGGTGCCCAGTGACAGGACAAGGGGCAATGGGCAAAACTGGAACACCAGAAGTTCCACACAAACTTAGAGAAAAATTTCTTTACTGTATGGATGTTGGATCACTGGAATAAGCTGCCCAGAGAGGTTGTGGAGTCTCCATCTCTGGAGATGTTAAAAACTCGCCTGGGTGCTTTCCTGCTGTAGAGAACCTGCTTTAACAGGGTGGTTGGACTAGATGATCTCCTGAGATCCCTTCCAACCCCTGTGATTCTGTGATTCTGTAATGTATCTAGATTCTATTTCTCATCAAACTCATATTTAAAATGTGAAGAAATACATATTTTAATTGCTCTGAGGATGTCTGCATTTCTCCTTGTTTATAAACCTCTCTGGGTCACCTCTCCTATTTTTCCAGGAGTTGCCATGGGTCTAACATATTGACCTGACACACAGACCAGTTTTGTGCACCTCAAATCGGGACTGTGTTGGAGGGTTTGTGAGCCTCCATAGCAACTGTTCATCACTGGTTTGATGGCAGCGGTAGGACCAGCACTCTGTACTCCCCTTAAGGAAATGGGCAAAGAGAGTTTGAAAACACAACCACTAAGATGTATCGAATCTCTGTGGTTAGACCTCAGGCACCCTCTACTTCACCCACTACAGTGAGGCACCTCTGTGCCTGTCATCCTGCACATGTAACCACTTCACAGGGCAAGCCCAGTGAGGGAAACCACAGGCTGAATGAAGACAAACTGTCATTTCAGGATTCACACGGGAATATAACTTATCCTCAGTGTTGTACAAACTCAGTAATTATGTCTGTCAGTGGGTTGATATTTTACATAGATAAAGGTGCATGTTACCAGCTGACTCAAGCAACTCTGGAGAGCATCTCTTCAGTGTGAAATATGTTTATAAACTGAGTTTTCTCTTAAGTTTGAATAATGATTACTATGGCACCAACAGGATATTTTTCTGATAAAGATGCTCGTAATTAGGAGATCAGTTAAGCTGGTGCTTTAAATCCTCCTGTGACAGTCCTAGGGGTGACATCACGTGCTGCTGGGTTAGTTATACGGATGTGTTTTTGGCACAGAGTGGTGCAAGCAAACATTTCAGTCTTGGCTTCAGCCTTTTGGGAGCAAGGTTTCCTGAATGATAAATTAAGGAATGAGAAATCCTTGGTTCAGGCATGTGGTCCATGACTTAGGATTTGACTTGCACACATCTCCCATGCAGTGTTTGGCAGGACAAGGAAGTGGTCAGAGGAGTAGGAGTAGGACCTACTTGTTCCCTGCTCTGCTAAAAGGGTGTGAATTGGGGTAAGACTGAGAGCTACTGGATCTAGACCTCCACACCACAGACTAAGTGCATATTTTTATTGCTTCCTAGGTAGAATCAGGCTGAGAGAAATAATGTGGGTAGCCCTCCAAACTGTTCAACACCCCTGTGTTGCTTTCATAGCAAGGATGTACAACAGTAGGGACATTTTGTGAACGTTAGCAACATGCAGCTAGGAGATGATGGATCACTGAAAATGTCAGTCTATGATCAAGATACTCCTTTCCCAGAAACAGTAATTCTTTTTATTGAGTGAATGTGAAAGAAACAGTGCTGTTTCTGCTAAAGGAAGAAAAAGGGCAGAGCCTGGACAATGCAAAGCTAAGCACTGGTGAGCCAGCTTACTCTTTGAGGAAGCTGCCACCCTATGTGATCAAGACAGAAGCCAGACAGATTCCCAGGGCCTCTGAGAGAGGAAGTGCAGGTATCAGGGCTGCTCTGGTGCCACAGTGGTATGCATGCCTTGGCAATTGTATGGCTTGCCCCAGTATGATTTTAGCAATGTCTCTAGATATTGTAGGTGGAGCACATCTCATCTGACCTCAGATGTTGGGTAACCTATGTCTGATTTTGCTGTCTGGACTGTCTTTACAGTGAGTGAGGAGAAAGAGATCCCATAGCAAACAGTCCACCTCATTCAAAGATCTATTGCAAGGAGGAGACATACTGTGTCCTAGAAGAGCTTGTTTCTCTCAGGGATCTAACGGGAGTCTGTGCAAACAACACGGACACAGACACCAGAACTCTAGACATTTCCACTGAACCACTCTCTGAGTTAATGACCTCTAGTCAACATATCTAAGCAAAAAGTCTGATTTGTGAAGGAGTGTGTTAACCCTTCTCTAAGGGCTACTCCATTGAGGCTATCTCTATGGAGAGTCATTGGCACTGGCATTTTTTATGCTTTAGCTAACATAATTATAAATGTTCTTAGACATGCATGTTAGTTCCTAGTTGTGTTTAACTGAAGTGTTTGTGTCAGATCACACTGGAATTTATCAGCTCTTAACTTTTTGTCAACAGTATGTCACAATTTGGTGGACACTGCATCACTACAATGGCTTTCAAGTCTTGCCAACTTAATGAAATGTTTTAAACCTTGTTCCAAAATCGTATTTCCTTTAAAAAATAAGGGAATGAAGTTAAAGAAAACCCTTCCCTGAGGATTGTGATGTTATTTTAAAATATAAAATCAAAAGCACCGATTTCAGTAGCCTCCACAATTACATATCTTCATAACATGAAGTCGCTGTACCAGGGGCAGTATGAACTACCCTTGTTTTTCTTGCTACAGATGGATTGTATCATCTTAGAACTGCCCTGAGTTAATGACACGTTGAGTTACATCACCTCTGGGAAGCTTTGCACCACTGGGCTTCCCACCCATTTCCAGAAAACTAGAGGAAGCTCTGCAGCTATTCCACATCTTTACGGAAAACACACTGTCTCTTTTCCTGGCTTTTACAGAAAGTAAGTGGACTTTGAGCAGCCTAGATTCTAGAGGAATTTACTTGTAAAGTCAGACTGAAAAGCAATGATGTCATTCTTTTTATTATGTCAAAGCTACTGTTCTACCCACCCACCCCTTCTCAGCCCACATTGTGTCATTACAGACTCCCCTATGCTGACAGTGAAGAGGCATGTCTCCTGAGGGTCACCTTTCTCTTAGGAAACAGAAGTGTCTACCAGTCCTGTGGTGCCTTACCCATGAATAGCAGATAGGAGAAGCCTGTGACTCAGAAAGAGTCACTTTGTGGTTTATGTGCTCACATCTCTAAAAAGGGATGCCTTTCCTGAATATGTATCCTCTGTAGAAGTCTGTCTGGACCCAGAACGTAAGAAAATAGATAGTCCATTTCTATAAGGTGAAGAAATTGATGAACGTGATACCTGATTAGACTACGTTGGCATTGACTCTATCCCTCCTCCCAAACCTGACCTGTAGACATGCCTCTGCCTCATCTGCCATGAGTTATAACAAACCACATTAGCATCATCCCTGTCTCACAGACACCCCATGACAGAAATATGATTAACTTCTATAAAGAGAAATCTCAGGCTCAGAATCCCAGTTCTTACTAGTTCTGTTTGGCAAACTAGCACAGATAGATAATTTTTCACATATGCCAGAAATTTTATCTTCTTAAAGTGTGTTAATGTCCAAAACTCAAGCTGTTCTAGGCCTAGTGGTAGATGCCTAGAAGGAAATTAACTTTCACCAAAAGGAAAAAAAGGCTCAAAGTGGAGTCTATTGCATCAAAACACCCTACCTGAAATCAGGCAGTTAACCTACTCCTTACTCAGTCAGAACTGGCTGGAATATATCTAGGTGGGCTGGATGCCTGGGCTTAACACAAGCTGCCTCTGCTGAAGTACAGTGCCCAGGATTTCCCACTGACAGAATGACTTTGTGTTAGAGCTCTGGGTGACAGGCGTTCACACCTTTCCACAGCAGAACCAGAGGGTGGCTAGTGGCATACCTTCTTAATGTACCACATGCAAACTAATTACACCAAATGCTTATGTACTGCTTTGTCCCTTCTTCTTGCAGCTGTTCTTGCAGCAGGTTGCAAAATAAGGCCCCAAGGGTGTGAGGCTCTAGCACATGAAGAGAAAGTGTTCATCTGCCCAGTCCTTCAAGGGCTGCTTTCATTCTCATAGCATGTGTGGTTTCTGTGAGGCCTAGTGTCTTTTGTTTTTGTTCTGGTATTATTAAGAACATAATCTATTCTTGTATTTTTCACTTGTTTACTGACTGTAAGCAAGTGGCAGCAATGGGAAAGAGGAAATACATGGGGGCAGAAATCAGGGATACAGTCATAACCTGGAATGAATTTGAGACTGAAAGGAAACATCCATGGGGCGCTCTAGATGGTGACTGCTCTTCTAGTGAGGGCAGTCCTCACAGGGAAAGTGCTTCACATTTATTTTCTCTTGAGTCTTTCTCTCTACAGATTTGCTTCAAATAGTGACTTGCCTTTTTCTGAATGGGATCCTCTATGTAACCAGAGCCTTCTCAGTCAAGGAAAAGAGCTGTCAGCTATATTCCTGCCTTTAATAAAGCTAGACTAACAAACTATAAATAGTGCCTACTCTAATTAATTGCTCGGAATTTATGGTAATTTATTTACAGCATATCACTTATTTTGCTGCCGTGTTAATGGTATACTGCAAAAACTAAAATAAAAAGGGTACAGAAGCATTTCACAGGTGGCGACACAAAAATGAAAGCAAGCTCTTGCCACATAGTGGAATGTCAGCATTTCCTGAAGACCATTCAAGATCAGTTTCATGCCACATTTTTCTATTCTCGTTAAAAAAAATACGGTGTGGATTGCAACAGCACAGTTGCAACTAGTTATATGCAGAGGAATCTATAAACTCCAGCCTGTGACTAACATGATGAAATTTAGGATTATTGTGGTTTAGATGATAATAAGTTTTTTTAAAGCATTCTGATTCAATATAGTTTCTTTCTCTCTTCCAATCTTGACACAGTTAAGTAAAATGCTTGTTGTGAGATATTAAAGAAAGAATAGGCAAATTACAAAGGAGGGAAAGAAGGCAATCAATGAAAACGATCTATATTTCATTCACATTGTTGAATAAATAATAGCAGAGGAGGTCTAAAATTAGATTTGAGAAGAAATCTAAACTAATCTGAATATGAGCTGGTGCACACCTCCAGTCTAGCTAGCATATTGGAGAGTCAGATTCTCAACTGGGGTAGATTGAAATCAATGATGCCCTCCCACTGCTTGCCTGGCTCCTCCTGCTGGGCCAGAGATGCTTATGCTGGGTGAAGGGAGGAGTTGTTGATCTTGCAAATCACTAATTTCTGGAGATACTGACCAGTTTTAGGTGACAACTATTTACAAGGGCTGCTCTGCATGTTGCAGGAGAGAGCCTTGCCAGCCCATTACTGAACCACAAGGAGGGAAGCCAGCCAGCTCCTCAGGTTTGCCATGCAAATCCTGCCCTTCACACGCTGTATCCTGATACAGAACAAAATGGGACTGATAGCTGACCACAGATATTCCCCATTCCTAGTCCCAGGAAAAGGAGGAGGATAAGGAAGACACCAGTTAAGCTTGGATCTTGCAAATTCAAAACAAAGATCTGTGGTCTTCTCCAGGAAGAAGTGAGAACCAGCCTGGAATGCCTCTGCAATTAAGCAATGAATGCTAGTGTGAGCTATCTAAGCAGTGCTAGGTTGATCCTTGCTGACTTATCACATCTACTTCAGCACCTGCTTAGGAAGTGGTAGACATAGCTCCCTCTTTAGATGCAAACTGTTAATTTGTTATAAAAGCCTAGACCACACAATATGAACACTGTGCACCACGCCCTCCAAACCTGTTTAACAGCTACCCTGTAAATAGCCATTTTATCTGGCTATTTGGTGAGGGTTTTGTATACCTCATCTCTCTGAGGGAGAGCAGATTTCAGGGTTACAGCCCTAACCTGATCTCATTTATCAATCTGGCTCAAACCATGAAGCTTAACTCTGCAGGGCACCTGAAAGAGACTTCCTTCCAGGTTGCTGAGACCAGTGATTGACGTGACTCAAAACAGCTTTCCAAAACCAGTGCATTGTTCATCCACTCAAAGACATGCTTATGGAGAAGAAACAGTTTAAAACAACAGAAGTTCAGGCATCTCCCATCTTACCCAAAGTTTGTATGTTCCTTGCAAATTCAGAAACCAGATGGATCTCCCACTTCTAGGTTGGGAGATACAAGTTGCCCACCTAATTCTCTTGTTTGTTGCTCAGTATCCTCAGAAGCATCTGCCACTCCTCTCCTTCCCTTGACCGTCAGAGGTTGGAGGTTTTGGCACTTGGGTTTGCTTGTTGTCTTTAGGTCTAGGACAATGAGTCTGTTAAGCTGCCTGGGTTCTCAGAGACAGGGACTGACCAATCCTTTCCTACTGTTCACTTCAGAACCCAGTGCTTTTCCTGGATATATCCTATCACTGTCCATCATTTTTTTTCCCTGCTTTTGCACTTCTTAAAAGCAACTTTGATTAATTCCTACAGGTAATGAGACATTTACAAAATTAAGACTGCAAATAATTGCCTTTTTTTAAAAAAATTTGGTTCCTGAGCTAGAGAAAACAAAGAAAATTACAGTTTGAGGACAAATGTTGATACAACCCCTAAAAATCAGTGCCCTACTTAAGCAGAAGAAGGCATTTGACACTGAAGTGCAGTAAACTGGAGCTGATATCCCTTCTTCTTATACACAACAGTATGAAATTTGGTTACTCTCACAACTTATCCATGAAGGGATGACTGGTCTTTAAAATGCTGTGAATGTTATCTTCAAAGTCTCCAAAATACCAAAGTTCACATTTGCAACAATTTTTCTTTCATTTTCTTTTTTTTGGCATGATTTGCTAAGTTTGACCCCAACTTGCAAACAAATTCAGATCAAGTGAAAATGTGTTTTTTTCTGAAAATGCAATTTGGTCTATATGTAATATTGAAGCATTAAAATATACATGTCCCACATGTCCCACAAAGACAGTTTTTCAAAGGCACAGATGGTGGCTCAGTACATAGCTCACATTTGTGCTTTCACAAATGCTCTTATTGATGGGCTAATCAATAATGACAAAAATTTCAGAGAAAGAGCAATAAATAAAACCATTAATCCCTCTTCAGTGTAATTGCACAGAAGGTCACATCACTTTATCTATGTCTGAGTGAAGAGGAAGAAAGAAATAGCTCAGATTGGGAAGGGAGCCCTGGAAAGGATGGATGGAGGGATGGACATCACTTGCTGTACCTCTTCCCAAGCAGCCAAGAGGTTTCCACCTTCTGGCAGCTTTGAAGGTTGCTGCTCCTTTTGCCAAACCAGTCAGGGTTACAGGAATTGTTAATTTCTGAGTTCCCGTAATTTGGAAATGCCAATCTGCTTCAGTCTCCTTTTCTTTTTGAGTGGGAAAACCCTCTCGTTGCTGGCTGTGGAGTCAGCCGCTGGACAGAGCTTGCCGGAGGGACGGCTCCCCAGGCTCTGAGGAGATATTATCAGAAACAACACGTTTTGGGCCAGTGGCCTGGGATGAGGATTGGGAGAGTTCAAGGAAAAAGGCTGTGGTTAAGAAGGGCTGAAAAAAAAAAAAGGAAACAAAAAACAAAGGAGACCTCAATATTTTTATTGGTTTGTGTACAAACCCTAAAGTTTAGGAGCCAGACTTAATTTCTTGATAAAAAAAGATGGAAATTATTCATAAGACTGAAAAAATTAAAACCCTTTAAAAAGAAGAAGCACTTCAAAACAATGTGTGTCTGATAAGATTCAGTGTCTGAATAGAAATAGGAATTATACAAAGAATCAGCAGAGCAGCATCACCGACACAGAGCAAGAGGGAGTAGATTTCTAACCAGGTATCTGTTTCCTCTAGCCAAAGGATTTTGGATTGATTCTAATGGATTACTAAAAGGTGTGGCAAGTTCATTACTGTCAAAGGGAGTAGATAGCTCTCAAACAGTACAGATATTTTATTTATGAGTGAATAAAAGAATTTTATTGCTGCCTATCACTAATCTCCAGTGCTGGAATGGGGTAAAATCACTTCAAAGTTAAAGCAAAGAGAAAGATTTGGGAGGGAGAGGGAAGGAATTTCATAACCTTGTTTTGCTTTATTTGTTATTATTTTTGTCCTTTGATTTGTTTCTGCTGACTTCAATTTCTCCAGTTGTATTTGCGATTTAGAGGCAAACCGAAGTGTAACAGACAGACAGGCTTTAATAGATGTGCAGTGTCTCTGATGTATTTGAGGGAACCTTTGCTGCTTGTGGTTTTGTATATGGTTATGGTAAATAACCAGCATTCTGATTTTTGTGGTCTGGCCTTTGCTATGAGTATTTGACCACTGGAGACTCATTTAACCTAAAGAACCCAAACCTGTGCCCAGCCTCAAACTAACACCACCACAAAAGCCAGAAAACCCCAACCAGCCCCCAGCCATGGCAAAAGAGAGCAGCTGAGGAGGGGAGTGGCCCCCAGGTGAGGAGGTGCCCGGTGTCGGCCTGGAGTCTTTGCTTTCAGCACACATCAGGGAGGGCGGCCCTGACAAGACCCAGCCGCCGAGAGCCTCGTTACGCCGCGGGTTTGTCACTGCGAGATTCCCCTTTCCCCATGGCTGGTTCCTGCCGGCTTTCTTAATAAATGAGCCCAAATGGGAGACAGGATGACAGGGCTGAGGCCCCGAGCACAGCTCGCTGTGCCTCACAGGGGGATAGCCTTGACAGGGGGCACTCAACCTGAACTGACGTGGCGGGTGAGACGGAGTGTCCCTGTCTCAGGATGCGCCTCAAAGGCACAAGCCTTGGGACCTGGGAGGCCTTCACTGAGCATGATTTCAGTCTTTTCTTGGAAAAATTAGTGTTGAGCTTGCTACCCTGGCAAAACCAAATTAACAGCACACAGACTGGACGGTGACTTCCACTCAGAATATTCCATTTAAGGTACAAAATGCTTGTGCATTCTGCTGATCACTACCAGAAAAAGACCCAACCTGATACTTTTCCCCGTTCGCCTATAAAAATGTTCCATGATACATATATACATATATGGAGATATATAGACATACATGTGCACACAAGTCTCTCACTATGTATATATATACGTATATACATACACACATACAAGTAAACACACTTACATTTCTGCCCAGAACAATAACTGGAGCAATGCATTTTTCTTTGTGAAAGGTGAAAAACCCAACTGGAAGTGTAATAAAGAACAAACGACATGCACAAGGTGGGGGGAAATTTCTCTGAAATTTCACTGAACTTTCGAGGGGGATGTCAGTCAGGGACACATGCAAGCAGTGAACCACAAAGTCAGAAGCACGACATTAGCAGGAAAAGGAACTCTCTCAGCAGAGTTCCTTCAGAGCATGACATTTATGATTCTTCTGACTATAAATTTGTGTCCGTCTGAAGACAAGATTTTTTTTTTCTTTTCCTGTGGAAATTTCTCACATAACATAAGCCTTTTTGGCTTTCAGCAAACAAAGAGTAAGTTTTTTACTTACACTTTTTGGGACACTGGTTTCCTGATAAACACAGATGTTTTCCAGGAGAGTGACTGACTCCTAGAATAAATTCAGTGCAGTTAAGTTGTTTGCTGAAAACCAGCAACAATTTTCTCAATTACTTTTAATGCAAAGGAGTGCTATTAGGGCTGTAGAAACAACAGGTAATGAAAAATGCAATCTTCTGACACTGCTTTCCTCTTTTGCTATCATTCCTGCTCTTACTTAAATGTCATCAGGCAAGCTAGAGCATCTTTCTAGGGTGTCTGACTGACAACCAGAGAAGACATGCAGAGAACAATGGTTAACACTGTGCTGACTGCAGAGTGATAAATCCAATTGTGAGGTTCTACCAAGTCTGACTTCCTTCACTGCAACCTTATGTGTAGCTCAAGCCTGACTCAAGTACCTATTTTTTCTTCTGTGGTGGTATTTTTCCTCTCTTCAAGATAGGATTCCCCAAGACAGGAAAGTCTGTGAACCAATTGCTCAAAGTAAAAGAGATTGGCTGTTGAGAGAAGGAAGGAGCAAACACATAGTGAGACCTCAAAAATGACTGAAAGAAGATTTCCCAGGGACGAGAAATGGCTGTACAATGATTGCTGTATTGATGGCAGGAATCTCAAAAGAAAAATTCATCTGCAAAGGCACAGTGGGCAGGTGGAGAGATGGGTATAAACACTTGTAATTTTCTGCTTGGTCACTTTGTTTTCTCTGTTTACAAATGTATGTATCCTTGCTAATAACCTCCTTTTTTATTAGTTTTGTTGTTTCATCCTTCTTTGAGGAGCTCTATATAAGAAGAAGATACCCATCACAGAGCCCTGGCTAACTCAGATCCTGTAACACCACTTTTCTTCTTGACATCCAAAGAGAAAAAACAGAACAGAGTTTACCCTAACTTTTCTGGTCTCTGCAGAGTGCAGGTTCAATCCTGAGCCCAGCTGTTCCCTCTCACATGTTCACCTGTTTTCCTCATCCCACTCTTTGTGCACAGCCCCTTCCATTCTTTCTCTTCCAGTTGTAATAAGTGAGACTGGGAATGCATATGAGCAATTGGCCCACAGAGAAGTCTGTTGAATTGAGGCTAAAATTTCCCTTCAGGGAGCCAGGGGATTTTTTTTTTCACTTACAAGAAAGGAGAGACAGAAGTCAGCAAAGGAAGCCAGTGCAGCTGGCAATGTAGGAATTAGTCTGCTGGAAAATATACTTTATTCCCCACCTCAGTTTTCTAAAACTGACCAAAAGCCCAAGCCAGGATATGAAAACTGAGAAACTTGGACTGTACTAAATATAGTTTTTTTCTCAGTTCTTCAGAGTTGAGCCAAGTTGTGGAGCCAGTGGCAGCCATACTGAAACAGAGGCTCAGAAAATCAACAACAGGGTGCAAGCAAACCACAACCTTCCTCTGTCGTTGCTGAGGGGCATGCAGGGAGATGATAGCTGCAGAGTGATGATGATTTCTTCCTGTTGGGGAAGAAATCATGAACACAGAGCTTGGTATTTGTTTTATGCCATTTGTTTATCTTGCATTACATACATCTGTGCCTTTGAGCAGAAGTAGCTGCAAATAGCCCCAGACATCAATGCATGTTTCTCAGGAAACAGCAGCATGAGGAACTGACTTCTGTGAGACAGCAAGAGGGAGGAAACTCCCTTGCTGTCTGCCATAGCTTTGCTGCTGTTGTTACAAATCAAAAAGCAGCAGAATCATTCTCCTTGGTGTTGCATACTCATTGCAGGTGAGAACGAGACACTACAGCAGTACCACGGGATGATTTGTGTTCATCATCAGAGGCTAGGACTAGGTGGAAGGGCCAGCTGGATGGTAAAAGGCTGTTGGAGAATCAAGAAAGGTTTTTTTCTAAATACTCAACTCATCATCTGAAATATCAAGGAGCCCTGAACCTTGTATCCCATGATAGCATTAGCTGATTGATTCAGTTATATGTCCAGTGTTCAGCAACTTCCTGACAGCTGTAGTGCACAAACTTCTCCAAATTCAGTGGGCCATGGGCTTCACAGTCCCGTGCAGGAGAGCACTAGGAGCAAGCTGACAGTGTTACTGCTAAAGTTCATCAAAAGTGTGATGACAGTGCCTATTGTAGGGAAGTTTGGTAAACATGGCTTGTTTTGAATAGACTTCTCGCATGGCATGGCTGGAATCTCTATTTTCATACAGAACAAGAAGCTTAGATGTATCAGTTAAGAATCTAGGAAACACTTTTTCAAAACAAAGTGTTTTACCTTTTCAGTAATAATGCTTGAAACTATTTTCTTGCTCCAGTTTTGTTATCTTGTATTGTATTACAGTTTTGCTATTCAACACTCCAAATTTCTAAAGCCTGGCAAAATACAAAGAAACAAACTAACCAACTCTGAGCACCTCTTTGTGCATTATTTAGGTATTATATGGAGTATTAAAGTGCATTGTTTAGGTATTATATACAGTATTAAAGTGTGACATGCTTCTGTGACTGTATTGGGTCCTTTCAAGAAATGATACAATGTTTCTGGATGAGCAAATTCAGATTCAGGCTCTGTAGAAAGCAGTTTTCCACTGCTGGTTCATAGTTTCCACTGATCTGTTCTTCACATGGAAAGTGTCCTTGTCTACATTTGCAAGATTATGAGGAAATTAGTAGTAAGATTATCTCATTTTACATCTCTGAAATATTTCTAGGGGAGCAATATCACACCTTTCTGTTTGCCTGGCACTTACAGCCTTAAGCTAACGCAATAGTCAATATCATCACACTTTATATGACAACTTGCCTAAATGCTTACACATGTCAAAATGCTCTCCTGGTCTGAGGAGAGCCCCTCTGGACCTCCTAAACAGAGAGGAATTTGTCTGATTTGTACAGCTACACTCTCATCTCATGAGTCATCTCTTTTCTCCCATTTCACTTTCATTGCTGTGTCTTCCTTTTAGACCCCTCAATGTAAAACACCCCCAGTCAGTGCTAGTGGGAGAGGTCCCTGTTGTTTGGAAACCAGACTGCATTTTCCGTGCAAGAGTCCAGCCAAGCTGTACCCACACCACAATAGTCTGAACAGGGAAAATCTCTGAGGCAAAGCTCTGTGGAGCTGACATGGATGACTGGTGGGCTGAGTTACTACCTTTCATCAGCTCGCTCGATGCCCTCCCTCCCTTGTCTGGAGAACATGCTTCAAGTCCGCCATAAAAGATCAGTTGCAAAATCTTCTGACACGCTAGTAAATAATGGAATAGCTGGAATGAATCAGAGCCTTAGCTTACACTTTATTCACAGAGACTCTGCAAAATCAAAGGGGCAAATTGATCCGACAACATCAAACCGCTCAGTGTACAATGTATTAAAATGAATTTCGTGTTAGCTGTTAGGAACAGCATCTTGATTAGTATCTCTGTACTGAATGTTTTCCTGGGGCTGTGCCAATGGTGCCTCCTTGTCTGATTTTGAAGGACTGTAATTGAGTGATAATTGCAAGTTCCTATTTTAAACCAACACTATCTGCAAACCCTGATAAACTTCATGGCCATTTAGCTAGAAATCTGAGAACTCTAAACAATTTATTTACAAAGATAGACACAGATGTCTTTTAACATACTACACCGATTGCCTGCCCTCCACCACAAGGACAATATGTACATTGGCATTTGGATGGCGCCAATTAACAACATGCTGCAGTTTGGACTGTTTTAAATATTTTTTTCTCCTTGACATAGTATACATTAGCTATTTATACAAGCTTCTTCCTGTCTGCACTCAGAGTAGTTTTGCAGTGGTCTTAAACTCACGAAGGCCAGTCAAGGTAATATCTGATTTTAGCCACTTGGGATTTCTCATGCTAAGTTCAGTGAAGAGAAAATGAACTCTGAAGTGATAGGTAAAGACAAGGGGGAAAAAAGCACAATGTAGAAACCAAGAAAAGTGATATTTGACTTATGGATGGCATAATGCAGTCTGTTTTTCTGCTGATTTTCTCCTCTGGCTGTTAAGGTCTCATCTCTCTCAGGAAGTTACATACTGGCTTGCCTCTTTACCTCAAGGCTTTGTAGAGAGTGGTTTTCAGTGGTGGAGAGACAGATAGTAAGGAGACCTGAACACCTACTGCTGTACAGACCTACAATAACAGTAGGTGCACATTGGGCATTGCATTCCTGCTTACTGGAGATGTAACCCATAAAGCTAAACCCTAGTGTCAAGTTTTCAAAAAGTATTGCAGCAAAGTCCTAGAATGGTAGGAAAATAGGGCTGGAGGTGACCAGGAGTACCACCTGCCTTATTCTTGACAGATACTTCTCCAGTCTGTTCTTAAAAGCCTCCAGAGATTATTAAATCCACCCTGCTCAGATAAGCCTTCTTAGTGGTGCATTGCCCATAGAGTTTGGGAAGCCTGTCGATGCTGAATCTGACCCTCAGCTACTGCCCACCTCCCTTCAATTTCTACTATCCAAGACTGCAGAGAATGGTTTTATTCATTTGCAGCAGCCTTTTTTGTGCTAGGTGGCAGAAAACCCTCCTTCCAGTCTTCTTTAGCAGAAACAACTGCAGACATTTTGCACTTTCCTCACAGCTAAAAGGGGCTGACTCACCAGCTCACACCACTCACTCCGCTGAAACTACCCACAGACAGGGAAGGGATCTTTCCGGGGGTCAAGACAGACACCTGGAGGCAAAAATCCTCTCCAGCTGCCCCTCTAGCTCCAACCTGTTGGAGTCTGTTTGTCAGAGTTTAGTGGTGATGGCCGTGCTGTGCTCTACCATGAACTTGGCTCCCCCTGCTTTCATCATGACTGGTGTGTCAGGAAAGCACAGGAAACCCTCACATTTCTTATTCTCTCCTCACCACAACCTCCAGGTTTCAGTCAGAGATAATTTAAAGGAGTTATCAGTGTTTAGCCATAAAGGAAGCAGCAGGCTGACCTGCCTTTGCCAATGCCCAGCCTGTCTGGGGTCAATAGTGCAAAAGACTCATTTTCACTTGTCTCTAACAATACAGAAATTGATTTGCAGGTCCAACGTGTTACATTTATCTATTTGTCCAGCAGCAGTATACTGTGTGTGCATGTAGGGAAAAGCATCTCTGAACCTTTTAAATGGATTTCTGTTCTGGGTAATGCTCCTTCCATGAACTATAGTTGTTGAAACATGATAGCTATTGGCCATAATATTTTTCGTACTTAGTTTAAAGAACACAATTCATAGGAATATCAGAGTACCCATCCCTTATAGGCTGTTTTGCAGAATGCCAAACTTTAAAATGTGACTTCTTTAGAAGAAAATATAGCTCTTCAAAAGGCCACATTCTCAAATAAATAGTGCAGCGTGACTGTATGCTCATCTAGTTTGCAGCCAAATTTGCATCAGCAAGCATATCTGTCTTATTTGATAGCAAGATGGGTCTTTCCATGTTTCAGCCTTAGAAGCTTTTACAAGGACAGTTTAAAATGAAATAGTTTTTCTTCTGTTTCTCTACAACTTGCTCTCTTACTGAGAAGAATTAACTTGTTATTCTCAGCCTGTGTTTCATGGAAGAGGAGACATGCCCAACCTTGCTGCAGATTCACCCTCACAGAGCACCTCAGGGACAGCTGTAGTGTATTTCTTAGATTCGATCATGAATCTCTTGGCTTTTGTACTTGGCCATATATAGACCGAGAAAAACAGATGAAGTAATCAATTCAGACATCTTTCTTTGGAAACTGAAGATGCTTTTGCCACTGACATTTGTGACTTGTTTCAAGAAATCAGCACCCGTTTCAAAATAGAAAATACACTTTTCCTTATGAAATGTGAAAGGCATGGGTGAGTCAATTCCATTCTCCAATATTAAAAAATATAGAAATTAGCTTTCAGAAGAACCATCTTTACAGTACTCCCCATCCTTTTTTCTTTCTGTCTGAAATGACCACAGTCTCCAAAATTAATGCTGAACTCACTCAAACCACACATTTAACTGTTGCCATCTTGCCTTTAGTTTTCCTTCCTCATATCCATCATGCTGATGCTTCTTCACACATGCTTGGAAACTATTGAATTCTCAATGGTCTCTGGACCAATGCTTCAGAAATAAAATTGTCTGACACACATTTTAACATGATGTTTTCTGTTAGATTTTACTTCCTAAAAGACAGGCAAGGTCTTGTTGGACCTGAGCCAGTCATGTAGGTAAAGTAGTAACTTTTTTGACAGCCCCTCTTTTGCCACCAGATAGATATTTTTAATCTTACATAGAGGCATTTGTTCTTGGTTTAGCCCATTAGACTTTATTATAACCTTTGGAAGTAGGACAGCGGACAAAATGGGAATTCAGATGTCAGTAGGAAAACATGGAAGGTCTGGACATGATCTGCTCCATCTCCTCTTCAGAAAGCAGGATTATACCACTTCAGGTAGCTTTATCAGATATTAACACATAGTTGTCTGTTTTGGCCACTGGTTTTGGTCAAAAGTTCAGGTCTAGGATGACAGCTTTTCATTAAATTAATAATAATCTTTTATTTCAGTAATGACAGGTTTTCAGGAAATATTTTATTTTCAGAAAAGGTTTTGATTAAAGATAAAATAGAAAAATCTTGCCTATCTCTTCTTACATATGAAATTGGACTGGTTATTTATTTTATTTATATACACATAGTTATGAATTGTTCTCTGTTAACAGGTTTAAATCAACCCGTCCATCATAGCTGTGTCTGGCACAAAGATGACTTGCAACTGTCTGTATTTTCAGGAAGTACAGCAATAAGTAGCATGATGATTTAAGAAAACCTCTCTAAAGATTTCTTAACCTTATTTTTTCCTCTGAAGCTGGTCTATATAGAAGCCAATAACAATTAGAAATACTACGAAAATTACTACAGATATTGACATAGCATTTGTTGTAGTACCTCCAGTGCAATTGCCTCTTTTGGCCTCATCTATCAAAGAGGTCACCAAGTGTGGTGAGATACCTCAGCTCCCATGCCATTCTATCAGGTCCTGTGGGTTTCAGAGCAATAGAAGGACCCTGTTTGCTGCCCGCCATGAAACCCAGGCTGCAGTGCCCCTGCAGGATAACAGGCTTCTCCAGGATGTTTGACAGTGGATGTAGATGAAATATTGGGGTACTTTCACTAAAAATTGCCAAACTAATTAATGAGGAGTCAAGCAGCTACTGTCAATCTGGAGTCATATATCTTGATGGAACAAGGCAGGAAAAATTAAATAAATACAAAATTGATTTAAAATGTAATTGAAAACATTTTATAAAATGACATATGTTCAGCTGTACATTTATGCACTGAGCACAGTGAGTTAGCTGGTAAACTTCAACAACTAGTTAAAATTAGAAAGCAATGTGTGTTTGCCCTGGAAATGTCAAGAAAAGTGAAGCAATCCATGGAGCACTCGGAGGCAGAACTTGCTGAAGCTTCTGATAGAAGGCAGTTTTGCTTCTAATCACTGTCCAAGTTTCACACTGCTCAACTAGAAAAACTGGAAAAGAAGTTCTGCTTTTCTCTTCCAAGCTACATAAAACACACAAACACTGAGTGATGGAGCAAGACCTACACCTAAAAACATAGAAATTCCTAGTTCCATTCGCTGGCTGCTGATACTAAATCTTTTCTTAAACCATGTCAAATGCAAAACACCTAAGTTCACAATTTGTGTCCAGCACATTTAACTGATAATAACTAATATATAAAAAGTTGTCATATGCAGTTTATTTGTTTCTCAAATTCTGTACAAACAGATGTGCCACAAATCATAAGCAAACAATAAATTATCCAGTGATAATAAAGCATATCATTAATTCTTCCATAACATTAAAAAATTAAGGCTCTAAATACTTACATTTCAAGCTATATTATTGCTTTCACTTGACCAAAAGAAGTACAAAGTTTAACGTAAAGCACATATTCATCAACTTCTTAATGACTTATAATAAAAATTACATATCTTCAAGAAAATAAATGAGTGTACAGATTCAAAATATAACTGAATCTCCAAACATAATGCTTGTACTACTCAAATTAAAACTTCCAAGTACAGGAAGGCATGATTATCAGTTCAAAACAATCACAACTCTTCCAAGTCGGCATTTTTTACCTGGGAGTGAGTACCTTTACATGATAACTGCAGCCAAGAGGTGTCTCGCCTAGCTCCCCTCTAGGCAAACACAGCCCACACTGTGGGCTGTATTTTGATCAAGGAAGAGGACTAGCAACCACCCCTTGCAACCCAGGTAATCTCTGACATGCATCCCCAACAGCACCCAAAAGCAAGGAAGAATATGAGGAAACTTCATATTAACAGCAATTATATTAAACATGGGCTCCTGTACCAAAACACTGGCGATGAACTCCACCTCCAGCTTTCATGCCTGAGGTTTGTCTGCCTAATTAGCTAACATGGAAGTTTGGGTTTTTCGTGCTTCCCCTTGGGGGAAACTTGGCTTTAAGACCAAATATTGTGGTCACCCTCACTATGTTTTCCTGAGAGTCATGCTGGTGTAGCTGTCTTAAAATAATCGGAGCTTTTAAAGGAAAATAACAGAAAACAATTTTTTTTTTTTTTTTAATTATCATGCAGACACAGGAAAGCTTTCCCTGGCTTCCTCTTCGGAAAGGCTTAAATGGGAGTGTGTATGTATATTTGTATATGCATATGTATGTAAATATTTAGAGGGAACCTGTGGCTGATAGCACGACGAGGAGTGGAAAATCAGATCTTAAACCAAGAAGCATCAGGCAAACTCTTTAACAGGACATACTATAAGTTATGACTACATTAATGAATGACAAGGACTAGCCAAGTCCAACTTCTCCTGGGGGCTAGCTTTCCTGTGCCCCCTCTCACATGGGGATCAGCTCAGCCCTCTCTGCCCATGTCAGACCCCAGTGCCCTCACTGCTCCCCACGCTGCAGAGAGCTGAGTCCTTGACCCTGCTGCATCCTCGGGGTGTCGGGGCTACCCCTGCCTCTATCTGTGGAGTGGCTGGATCTGCCTTGGGGGCAGGCAGTGGCTGTATCCCCACCCCACAGATGGCCCACCTGCAGCACCCTGTGGCAGGATCCTCTCCTGCAGCACCCCATGGCTGCGTCCTGAATCTGGCCACCCCTCCCCTGCCCACACACAGCACTTGCCACAGAGCAGGAGATGTCTACTCCTACCCCCTTAAAATAGCTGCTCTCCGCTGTGTTTATCTTGGCCCAGGTGGCTCAGAAACACGGTCTGGTTTTTTTCTAAAAAAATGACTGTGCATATAACGTGTGACATAACATTAATCTTCAAAACTCGCAGGGATCTGATGTCATGGAATGAAGGCAATTTACAAAGTCTCAGAGTTACAGCACAAGCTGATTGTTTACTATCTTTATTCAAGTGAAAAAATATCAGCTGGTTGGGGGTTTCTTGGGGGGGGTATGTGTGTGGTTTTTTTCTTTGTTAGCCATTTAACAGTATTTCATCTGGAACAGGAAACAGGGGTTATAGTTAGGTCAGGCTATAGGGTCTCTCAGACCACTGAGGAAAACAATAAACATATAGACAGTAAACCCTTGGAAAGTGAGAATGGAAATGTTGCCTCCACAAAGACCAAATTAATTATATTTCCATAAAAGAACAAAGTGGATGAACAGGCACTTTAGACATGACAGTTAGCAAAGACCTGAGCCAATGTGCAGCTGCACACAAGTGATGTTGGGAATGCTGGTGTGTTCCTGTGTGCGTGGGGTACAAGGGGAGAGGAAAGATGGGAGAGAGACAGTTGTTGGCAAAGCCCAGGGTCCTCCCCAGCACCCTTTGAAATCAAGAAAGTGTTACTTGCTTCTTAAAAGTTGGGGTGAATCCAGCACCCTCAGGAGGGAGCATGTTGCCAAATCTCTGTCGGTTTGGAGTTCAGACATTTAATCAATTACATTTGTATTGCCAAGGTTTTAAAAAGAAAATAGCTGTTCAGTTCTGTGGCTCATATTTTGTCTATGTAAAACCAGTAGTGATGATCGATTTCTGCAGTGAAAACAATTTAAAGAACGACCATTTACACCAAAAAGCCTGTAAACAAGCATAATCTATCCTGCAGAGAGTTAACTCAGATGTTTTCTGTGTGGAGTATGCAATCTTTCCTGCCTCCTCTCACTGGACCTGCCCAACAGCCCAAGTAAGACAGCTCCATCCCACCCCAAGACCCCAGACCCTTGACCAGCTTCTCTCCAGGGCCAGAGCAGTCCTGTACTGAAGCTCCAGCATGGTACAGGGGCTCCCATGGGGTTGAGAAGTGGTGCACAGTGGCCTGCAGGTACTGCAGGGCACTTCCAGCACCCACTAACTGCATGTCCTCTGCTTCATGCCATGCTTTTATCTTATGGCATGGTCAAAAAGTGGGTAAGTTGTCCTGCATGTGCTGTAATGTGGTATGCCAGCCAAGTAACCTGAAATGTCAGGACTATGGAGCCTTCAGAGGCTGGGCTGAAAGAGCAGGGAATAAAACAGTGTTGTTTTTTTTTATTTTTACCTTTGTGTGTTTTGCCTCTAGCCTTATCACCCAAATTACCAGTTTCTTTCTTGCTGGTCTTCAGGGTGAATCTCTCCCTCTTTGTTTTGATTCAGCTCCAAGGTCTGAAAAAAGTAAATATTTACTAAGGTGTTTATAAACCATTACATTACACTTGCTTGTCACGGATAATACCATGTGCAGAGTATATGCCTAAGAGAACAAAATACACTGGCTGATACACTGAGGAAATTTAGTGATATATGCCGAATTTTATTGAATGAATATGACTTAAACATGAATTACTTGTTAAATATTTTTAACCAGAAGATTAATAATTCCTCAGCAACCTTCTTCTACACCCCAATGTGAAGAGTTTGCACATCTTGGTGAACAAGATGCCAGTTTACTTCTCTAAAAAATCCAGTAAAATTTTACACTACCAACTGTGGCACAGTTTGTAGATTAACAAACCCAACAGGACATTTCACAGACCTTTCCAGATTCTGTCTTTCTGTCAACTTGTGCCAAAATTGCTGATTGACACATCAGCATTGTTTTTATTTTCCACTGATTAAGACTAAATAAAAACATAAATTCATCATTTATTTGTAACAGAGTCCAGAACAGCCCTGATGACTGTAATGTCTCTGTCCTGGCTCAGGACACATGAGACACAAAAGAAAATGAAGTAAAGAATGTCAAAATGGTGTTACAACATCCCTGACTAAAGAGTACAAGGAGGGCTCTTGTTGCATCTAAAAAGCAGAATTTCCTGGTGCAGAAAGGGCAGGTCGAAAGCAGAGGTTCTTCTTTATGTTGCACTGCACAAAGGCAAAGGTGGGTTTCATTTTCTCACTGCAACATACACGTCATGAGGAGTATCTGGCTGGATGTTGCACAGAACTTTCTGTACTTGAACACCTAGACAATAATTTTAAAATATTCCTTCTAAGACTGTTGTTTTTCCAGAGTTGCCATGAATATTCCATTTGGAAAGAACAGGAATTATTACCATGTTCTCAGAGAACACATACGCTGCTGTGTCAGGGCCAGGTTTTTGCTGGTAAGAAACATGCCAGGCTTATTAGGTTGGAGACAGTGAAGGAGGGATACTCTGCTCACACACAGGTGTCTGGTGCTGTTTCAGGTGCCTTGAGGTATCTTCCTGGATCCTAGCTGCTACTCCGAAGAGTGCAGGACTCTCTGGCTTACATCTAACATCCAATGGCTTGAATGCTCCAGGACACCTCAAAGAGCCAGCAGCAGACTAGGTGGACAGACCACCATGCACTAGATGCCTATGCTCAAGCAACAGTCTCCTAACACAAAGGGAAATTTTAACACCTGGTAAAATAAAATGACCTGACCTCAAGCCTGATCAGGCTTTCACAGAGCCTTTACTTCCTAGGGATTTCCTTTGGGGTAGTAGAGCAAAGGTTCAGCTCAATAATGCTGGTGGGTCAGCACTGGGATGCCTTACACCCCATACCTTCAGAGGAATTGTCTTCCCAGAGCACTAGTGCAGGTGGATGGGACTGGCTTCTCGGTGATGTAAAAGTTTCTGCAACAGAGAAAATGCCTTCACCAACAGTGTTTGCAGCCAAGGTAGCTGTGAATATATGCAACAAATCTGATTAAGCAGAACCTGCTAGGAGCCCTAGGAAGATAAAGCAGCCACTGGCCCACTGCAAAGCCCATGCTGCCACATCCTCAGGGTGGTGTGTGCCCTGAGCTGGCCAGGCTTTAGCTCTGAAAGGGGCAGAGGAGGCATCTACCTGTCCTAGAACTGCACCCACAGCTGTGATTTCAGGATGCAAAAATGTCTGGAAGGAAGTGTAGACATAATTTACAATTTGCATTGCCTGAGCTGTTGAAAGGGCCTTCGGGTAACTGGCCCACACCGACACATGTTGCAAAATACAATATAGGATATGAAGAGATATAATCTTAAAAAACATTGGCTGGTTTGGAGTATAACTTAGTTCAATAGAGACCACTTAATGTCATATGCCCTTAGTTACCTTTCTTCTAATCCTCTGTTGGCATTCCTGTGCTCTCTGTGTGTCTGCCTGTAAATCCCTAAGGGCAGGGACCTTTTCTCACCCAGTGTTTATTGCAGACACAGGCATTGGTCCTGAATGAATCATGAGGTGCTAATATGATTCTGAGTAGTTATTAGTGGGTCGTCTCTAGTTTTGAGCTGGTGTAATTGCAAGTTTGCAGCGGTCTGTGACACCTCACTCATTTAAGAGAGTGGAACTTGCCTCTTTAAAAGACCCACAAAGAACTCTGGAATGAGGACTAGCCATCCACATGAGTTAGCCTGGAGAACTTAAAAGTTATCATAAAATTTCCTCCGTAACTGAAAAGACACAAGTTTTATTTATGAAATCCCAACAAAGCCAAAAGTGTTTTCTGTTTGTCTTTACTAGAAGAAAAGTAACATCACATATGCTGTGACAGAGGGCAGAAGAACAGGACAGGCTCTTTCAGTCACCATTTGTAAATGCCACTTTTAAAGCTCTATGTAAGACTTTAATCCAGAGTTTGTGGGTGCCACCCCCTCACCTGTCAGGTGAACACCTCTTCTGAGAACACCCCTACCTGGGGGCATTGTGTGAGAACAGAAATCACCTCTCCCTTGCAACCTATCCCCAAAAGCAACAAAATACACTGTTATAGGCATCAAATGCAATTTTATGTGACTAAATAACTGGAAGGAATGGAATTAGCAGCAGTTTCCAGCCTGGAGTGATTTGACTTTGTAATTCCTGAACAGTGACACCCCTGTCTGACACTGGCAAACCCAATCTGACACCATCCAGGGACACAGACTCATTTAGACAAACAGCTGACAACTAAACCAATGGCTGCCACTGCCTGACCTGGGTTGCAACAAACCAGAAAAAGCCCATCTATTGCTCTCCACTGTAGAGGGTGCTGTAATTTCCTATTGTTTTCTTAACAAGCAGAGCTACCTAATAAGCAAAGAGCATTCCTGAGGATCCAGATACAACTTCCTCCCAGGCTAGATCTTACAGACAAATAGCCACCCTCATCCTAGGCAATACACAGCTCTGGGCTGGGCTTTGGCTGATCCAGGAGCAGAGGGATGATAATTCACAGCACTTGTGGGTCTGACATCTGTGGTGTTGTTTAGTGGCTTCCCTATCGCAGAAAACATGGTTGGGAACCCACTTTCTTGCATCTCTTTAACTTTTTTAGTTCCTTGGGATTGGAAAAATGCATTGATAATTAAGCAAATATGTTCGTTCTGACAGAGCAGATAAATGTCAGCTATCTCTACTCACGATGGAGTGGGCAATAATCCTGTTTCCTATTTATATGCCACATTCCACTTCCTTCACTTGTCTGCAGTCCATGCAGTTTGTAATCCGGGAGCAATATATCCTCTGGTGACTACTAAATGTGTGTACCTTCCAGCTCAGAGGCCCTGAAGCTACTTACTCCTGCAAGTTGAATGATATATGAGACTTAAGTCTTGCCCTGTTACGTTTATTTTTATAGCTAAGTATCTCTTACTGAATATTGCCACCATTTGTACTGGGCCAAGTGGAGTTTTGATCTGACTCACTGGACCGTTTTTCTGTCATAAAACTCAGTGATTTCGAAGGTGGATCCATCACGCCCCAGGTCCAGAAGACTGTGTTTTTTCTAACCCTGGTTAGAAAAGCTTTTTAGCCAAAGATGTTTCCACATGAGCTGTGCAGCACCTGGCTTTGACCCTTTGAATATGTACAAGAGTGAATACACACATATAGAAAGGGAATTATCTTGTTGTGGATTAACTGAGTTTGTGAGAATGTGACAAGATTACATAATATTACATCCAAATTTGCAACACCTATGAAATTTCAATGAAATTTGTATTTCCTATGAAATATTAATTATTTGCCTGCACAAATTAACAATTAAACATTTAGAACTTCTTAGTCTTTGTTACCTCCTAACTCTTCACGCAACACTTCAAATCAATTGACTTCTTCAAGCCTGCCTATTTGATATAAAATATGGATGTTCAGTCATCAATGCATGCATTGAATGGACTGTGTATTCAATCACAAGCAGGAAACTTGCATTTCAGACACTGGTATGTAAGACTTTGGAGCAAGCTGTCTATTATTACTGTTTGTGGAAAAATAAGTTTAATTCTGTGTTACAAAATTATACATGGTGGGATTTTTTAAGAATTAATGGGAGAAAGAACTGCCAGCTATGTAATTTATTGCTTGCTGCAGAATTGCAGTTACAGGGATTTGTCGGTGTGACACGTAGGTGAATGAAGGCAGAGGTGTTATATAGTCCCAGGTATCCATCCCACTTCACCATGTTTCCTTTGGTGGGTGTTACAAAGGAATGGGCTTGGAGTATCAGGAGGGAGGTCAGCTGGTGCACGTACTAGCAGACCTGTGCAGTTCCCCACACTGCCAGGCTGCCTGCCCATGTTTTGTCTACTGCTACAGTGACGGGAGTGAGGGAAAAGGACCAGGCCAGAGTGCAGCAGAGCTGATCCTCCCTGCAGAGCTACTGGCAGTCTGGCTGTTCAGCTCAGAAGTGGCTGGCGGTGAGCCTGCAGGTGGCTGGTAGTTTGTGGCATGTGTTTCTGAGACATACTACAACATTTAATAGCAGCTGTGAAAAACTATGGCCACAGGTCCCTGATAATCCATTCTGGTCCTTTGCTTCAATGTGAGCAATGAATGCCGAAAAAGTGTCATGGAGCTCCAAATGTCAAAAAGACTCTCCTTTTGGTTTTCTGCTTCATTTAACTGCAAATGGTATTTGTTAGGGCTGCGTTTTCTCTTTCTGTCCCACTTCTCTCAAATCAGTTTCCTCAGCAAGAGAAACATTGTTTGCTCATGTCAAAATGCTGTGCATTACCTGCACAAATGTTCAGTCATGTGATTCAAAATTTTAATGAATAATGAAATAATAACTGAACCAGAGCTTGTACTGCAACATCCACATGGGAAGGGTATCAAGGAAAAGCAGCTTTACACAACCGTGCTGCTAATTAGGCTCTGGGCAAAGCAATACCATTGTTAGAAGTATAGAATATATTGTCCTTTCTCAACTGAGTCTGTTGAGAGAAAATGGGTGGAGGCCAAGAGCGTAACGGCACGCAGCAGATGGTGCCATCTGGGCAGCGCAGGCATGGCAGCACTGACAGCCTGCCCTCCAGCCACTGCACTCTCCGCTCCCTATTAAATGTGTGGGAGGTGCACAGAAAGCAATGGCACGGGGCAGTAGCTATGTGGGATGGAGTCAGACCCTGCTGCCAGCCAGTCTAGCCTCACCAACATTGATGGCACCGCTGCAGTTTGTGTCAGCTAAGGAGCTGGCTTGTAGGCAGCAGCCCACATTTCCTCTGCTTTAAAACCTCCTGTAAGGCTGTGCAGCACAAAAAATGAGAAAGGCAGTCCTCTGCGACTCCCTTAAGCTGGCTGCAGATCCTCTTTTCAGCCCTGCTAGTGTCAGCATGGAGGTAATAGATTTGGAAGCCCCTGAGCCCAAACCCTTGGGCCCTGTTTGCTCTCCTCTTCACAGTCCTCGCCCAAGGTGTGCATAGCCCCTAGCCAAGCTGCCACAAAGAGGGACCTGCCACTGGGCACCTCCCAGCACATGGAATTAGCCAGCTCTGCTGGGAAGAGCTCGAGTGAGCTGGAGGGGTGGGAAGAAGGTCTTTGGGGTTTATTGTGCTCCCCCTTTTACAAGGTCCCCGCTGGTTTTTTGTTTTGTTTTGGGGTTTTTTTTTCATGCTACCACTCACCCCAAAGCTTTCTGCAGGACAACTGGAATAGGGAAGGGGACATTTCATACCAACACCTTCCCCCCAGCTTTAAAGCTCCCCTCTAGTTTTCTCTGAAATTTTGCTCCTCTTGCAGCAGGGGGTCTGCAGGAATGGGCTCACTGAGAGCTGCTCTCCACAGGGAACTGTCATCTTGGTGTTATCCTGGAACTTCCATTCTGGTGTAATATTGGTGTGCTCATTCCTGGAGCACACAATTATTATGCCATATGACTATTTTTAACATACATATATTTTTGATGCATTTGATTCCAAAAGGGCATAAAACACATCAGAAAACCTGTTTGGGGCCAACTCATGCCATTGTAATGGCAGAAGGTGAAGCTCAAGCTTTAATTCTGGCAGTGTGAGGTCCCACAGGGCAGTAGCTCTGTGCTTACAGCATTGCCTGATATAGAAGAGACAAAGGTATGGTTGGACTGGATGATCTCAGAAGTCTTTTCCAACCAGGAGATTCTATGATTCTATAAGGTTCATGTCATCAGCTTGGACTTGCCTTCCAGCAGAGTAGGTTAGGTGGGCATGAGCTGCATACCTAGAGCAGAGAGACTGGGTCATTTGAGTTTGTTTGCCCAGCAACGTTCCTTCCTTCCTCCCACCCCTGAATCCATGCTCAGCAAGGATTGCTAGCTCAGACATAGCACAGGGTTCTAGCATGGCTTTTGTTGTTACGGGACTGTCTCCTGACAGCTCAGAGGATTTGCAGAGCCCCCTAACATCTCTCTGGTTGCACCTACAGAGACCCGCTGGTTGTAGTGCCTTCACTACTTATCTGCTGCTCTGCCCTGGGTGTGGGATGCTTATGCTGATTTTTATTTGGAAGTGCTTGAATGTTTTCCAATGTGCAAACATTTAGTGTGCAAAAATAATATTTTTACAATTACCAGCATTTTTTTGCTGGATATGAGATCTGTTTCCTGCCTAGCTCTACAGGCAGCTCCTCTGAGTTGTAAGGCAGAAGTCTGGGCACAGTAACAATTCTGCCTGTTGTTATGGAGCAGTAATTACTGTGCCTGACTCTGTTAGTGGACCACAAACTCTCTTGCTTTCTCTCCCAAACAAAATTGCTTATGGCTAATGAAGAAGCCAACACAGAATGACACACCTGTATGCTGTGTGCAATACATGTAGTTGGAAGAGGTTCCCTGGAGACCCATCCATGCTACTTGCCCGTGTCTTTACTGAGGGTGAATTGGAAAAGGAATCCATTAAAAAGAATGGGGGAAAAAAAATCAATAATATAATTAGAAAACATTATATGAAGTAATGATGCCAATTAAAGAGCAATGCACCCATTTACAGCAGGCTTGGACTGACTGGGGAGGGTGAAGGGGTGCGAGCCCCCGCGGTGCACACATCCTGCTCCCCCCGGCACGGGGCTGGCACCGTTCCCAGCACTGTGCCATGGCAGCATGCCTCGGAGCTGTGCTGGGAACCGATGGGTGCCCAAGAGAGAGCCTAACGGGGACAAAACCTCTCCTCCTGGTCTCGAGGCAGGCCAAGGCAGACCCGCGGCTTGAGGCAGGCACGGCTGGTGGGTTGCTGTGCCAGTGTATAAGGTGAGATCTCTGGATACCTCAACTCATCCATACAAGTAAGAGAAACACCCCCCATGAACAAACAGAAAACAGCATAGCAGCTGGAGATAAGCTGGTTCTGCCACACAGGGACAAAGTGAGGTTTGAGGGCAGAGCTCCTCTCTGGGGAAGGGTCTTGAACAGTGCTTTAGGAAAACATATAGTGGCGTCTGATCCATTCGGTGTTCAGAGAACAGAGGCCGTTTGCCTGCTGTCTTTACATTAGCAGAACCATGTGTAAGAAATGCCTTTTCTTCTAATGCAAACAATTCATGTGTTCCCAAATACTGGTAAAGATTTTGGATTCAAAGGAGCAGTAGCATGCTAGGGATAATACCGGTTTTAGCTAATGGCAACCACACAAGGAACTCTTTTTTTTTTCCAGATTTCTTAGTATCCTTTAGAAAAGGATGAAATAAATATAACTTCCAAATAATATTAAAATCTGGGGAATGGATTTGAGTGGGCTGTGCTAGGCTCTGCATAGCATAAATGCTTATATATTACTCGTGGGTAAAGAAGCAGTAGATAGTAAAATGTATGAAACATCTGACAGGAGAAAGCAAAAGAAATGAAGTGAACTTCTATTTTATCTTCTTTTATTTTAAAGCTAAAGTCCTTCCCCAAGCTCCTTAGCTTTGTCCAGCTGGGGTCAGGTATGATTACACAAAACTAGAATTGGCTGAAATCTGCTAATGATTATTTGTTATCAGAGTAGGAGCTTTTTCAACAGTAGAATATTTTGAGGACTTTTCATTTTATTCATACTGCTTTTTACTGGGCTTTTTGTTTAAGCTTTTCTTTCCTTCAGTGGGAGAAGAAGGACTGATCAAATGATGGGAATATGTTTTGTGACTCCGTGGCATCTCTTCCCTTTTCACATGCTGTGCAAGGAAAACTACTGAATTTTTGTGTGAATTTTTCACATATTTGCACCCATCTCTACAAACATGAAATGGGTGCTAACCTAACATCCACAGCTCCACTCATGGAGGTTAAGTTGGTCAATGAATGCATATTTGCAGGCTGAAAATCTTTATGTTGACCCGTGTAAAAGTTAATCTTTTCTCTGTTCTTTTTATAAAATGTGAAATATTGTCAAGAATTTGAAGTGATGAGAGGGAGAATACCCTAAATGTTATATTGTTTTATTCTTGCCTTCAGTTATGACTTCTCTTTTTTGGTGACTATCTTGATCATAATTGAATTTAAAAGCAATTTCCACCATTTCAATCCCAAGTCCCAGTTTTTCTCCCCTTATGCATATAAATTGTCTTTTTTTAGCTTAAGTCTCTGCTTTGGTATCTAGCTTGATATACAGGGGTAAACATTCACAGGACCGGGCTGTAGCAGCACAGACATTTGGTTCAAGGAAATGGTTGTCTTGCATCTATTGTACAAGAAAACAGGTACTGGAAAGTGGTACTTCTCCCTTCTTCTAGGGCTCAGATGATGCTTCTCCCTTCTCCGTTCCTCACAGCCCATCAGCTGCACGAGGGTAACCAGCACTTTATGCATCATTCCTCTGAGGCTATTGCTACTCTCCCCTTCTTTCCTCTCTCAATCTCTGCTGATGCTCCAGGGGGAGGAAAGCACTTAAGTGTCTCTTTTGGGGCTTACTCTACATTCCACTCAAGTCTCCAGAATGCTAAAGGGGACCTGTGGGGGCTTACCATGAATAAAGTATGGTTTTAGTGTTCATTAGACATCCCGCTGTCCCCTCCTCTCTCTCTTCATATCTTTGACTTGTGCTCTTACCAACAAACAAAATGAGTTCGCAGCCAGGGCACTGGGTGAGGATGCAGTGATGTTTGTACTATGTCCTTTCTGCACAGGAAAAACACAACGTTACCTCCTTCTCTCTCCAAGCATGTGTCCTCCATATGAGCTGGGTGAGTGCATGTTGCAAACTGAAGTCATGTGAGGCAGAAAGGTGCCCTCATCCCACAGGGAAGTGGCAGAGCCCCGTGCAGTGGCCCGACCTTTTTTGCAGCCTCCAGACGACACATGCTTTAGCTCTGCTTCTCATCTAATTTTAGCTGTAATTACCAGGGCTGTTCCAACTCTGCTCAGTGCTACAGGCAGGAGGTAAAATGAAGGCATGATTAAAATAATTGCTAGGTGTGGTTGGTGTTGTGGTGCTTAGGCAGCCAAGGGAGCACCACGTCGTGTTCGCTTGAGCCAGGAATCAAGCTCACATTGCTGCTCTGCACAGAGGCTGCCAGGCACAAAGGTGGTAACAATCTTCTGCAGGGTGCAAAAGGCAAGGTTGCTGCTACCATCAAGTTTAGGAAAAATGACACGAAAGAAATACCAAATGAGAACTGAAGTCAGTGTTTTTCTATACACACGTCTTTTGATTTGAGAACTTCTTAGCTAACCGCAAATATCCTTTCTGAATAAAGCCCCTATTTATCACATATATATACATGACTGTTAGCATGTCTTTAAACATACTGCAAAAACAAGGCAAATCCCACTTTCTTAGTGGCTGTGTGTTCGATGAACCATAGCCTTGTATGTTTCCAGTTATACTGATTCAAGCTGAATACTCTTTTGTAGAGTGTTGATTTAAAATTGTTCTTCTTTCCCTGGAAATATTAAAAGCTGGCAGGAAATATATTACCTAGAAGTATTTTTTTATTTTTTGTATAAAAATGGTTCAGACATATGGTTTATTTCAAATTTTGGGGCACTGAAGTATAGTTAATAAAGCTGTTAGATGTGCTGCTTATGGATTTGCTATTATAGTCCATCATCCCATTCTTATATCTTTCCAATTCTAATAATTTTGTTGGAAGATCTAGAAGGTCTAGAAGACCAGAAAAAAAAGGGGAATCAGGATTGTTTGTTAAATAATTTTGTATTAAAATTCATACCCTCCAGTTGACTGTGTTCCTTGGCTGGTGCTTCTTCTCCTTTCAGTCCTCGTTTTCAGCTGCACCTCAGCCAAAAGATGCCCTGATTTTATTAGAGCTATGCTGATCAGCTATAACCAAACCTCAGTTTTGCTGAACTTCCTCAGCAGGCCCAATGTGTAAGAGTCTGTTTAAAATCCAGCACTGTTGCCTATCGTTCTGTATTAACATACTGCCCTCCCAAATAAAATTGCTCTGACAAGCAAACACAGTTGTCCTTCGATTGCAATGAGCACCAAGAGGTTCTGCACCCCCCTTCTGAGATTCATTTCAAAAGCCTGACTGATAATTCAGATTTCATTTGCAAGTCTCTATGGCTGCTCTTTGCCACTCTGGCAATGTGAAGTAGGCACACGCCAGGTTACAGTAACTGGGGAAATCAAGTGTGAAGCTGGTTTTAAGTCTAGAGAAATGCATAATATGTCAGTGAATATGGCTGTTTGAGTCACAGACAGTCTTAAAAGAGTAGATTTAATCTCATCATTGTAGTCACTGCCTGCTAATAACAAGTACAGGTCTTAAAATATTATTTAAAAGTCATTCAAACTTAATAAAGTGCTTTAGTCATTAGAAATGCTTGGCTTAGAGTCAGCCTGTCACATTGAATTGCTGCAGCATGTCACATTATAATTTCCTATTTTATTTCACACCCAGTCCTCCTCACCCTAATGACTGTATCAGAAAGCAAGGCAGGGCAAAATTAAGTGCTTGAAGACACAAGGAAAAAAGTTCATGTCTGATGTAATGCTGTTTAAATTGGTGGCTATATACTGGACGTAAAATTGGATCATTGGCACTACAGGACACTGAAGCTGTAGTATACTTTCTAGGTAGTGAGTATCATGAAAGGCTTGCCTTTTTTGAAGACCCAGAATATGGATTATAGAATATAATGCATTCTTTTAAAAGTACTTCATAAATGCTAACTAATCTGTCTCCATAATTTATTTGTGAGACAAACTTTATAATTTTCATCACTGTTTAGCTGACAGCTTATCTATGTCAATATCTTTACCTGGTCTCCCTCTCAAAGCTACACAGACATTTAACAACAAAGTTTGGGCTGGAGCTCCTGGATACCTAAAATCAGAATATTTCTGTCAGAAATGCTCCACTGTCTTATGCCATAGGACCATCTTCCCACCTAACGAAAATTATAAAATGCCTCTGAAGTGTAATTTAACCTTCAACTGTTCAATTTGGAAAGTATTTGGGCAGTCTGTTTTAAGTACATTTCAGTCAATAAGATATACTTGGTTTTTTTTCCCTTACCTGATGTAACAAACCTCAGAGTACTTGTTTGTTGTAAGACAGAAGAGTTTAACTGCTTAGTACACCTCTCATTTATAATGCAGATAGTTATGCTTAGCTCAGATTTTTTTTTAAAATTAATTTTTACTGTGTGACTTTCCCTTAAAGAATATTGATTTGAAATAGAAAATCAAAACTTGAGGCAAAGGAGAGCAGAGACAGAATTTCTTGGAAAGCATTGGGAGAGCAGGCAAGGGCTGAATGGCGAGGAGAGATCACTGCCTGCACTGTAGGCAGCCGGGCGACAAGATGCTGCCTGATCCTGGATCCTGTCCAAGAAGTAAGTTCTCCTTACCTGAGAGCAGTGACACTGGCTTTGACACAGATGAGTGTGTCAATCTTTCTCCTTCTTTCTTTCCCTCTCTCTCTCCTTTTTTTTTTTTTTTCTTTCCTAATAAGAACAAAATGTCTCACAGTCTTGTTTATCATTCTGATTCAGAGCAGGGAAATATTTTAAAATCAAAAAGAGTTTTGCAAGATGAGAAAACCATTTCCCAGACAGGTTTAGCAATGTCTTCCAGGACTTTCAAACAGCTGTGAAGCAAGACTGCCCCTCAGCCTAATTCATTTTGGCTATCTATCGCCAGTTAAACTGGTCTTTTTAAAGTATTATATCATGACTTCATTAAATCCCACAAAACTGTTTCCCCAGGAAATAACTTTGAGCCAACTGGATTCTAACTACCTGCTGTATCTCATGACCCCTTAATAATAAAAAACATGGTTGAAAGAAGTCTGTGCATTGTGTTGCTCACTTTCCCTTGCTCTGTAGCCTAACCTGTCACGGGGGCAATTAGAAAAAATCTGTTAAGGCTTCACTAATTTCTTTCCTCATTTCCTTTAGCAATCCTGGTAGCTGCCCAGGATACTTAGTCTTCCTTAAAAGCATTCAATTTTTGGCACAAGACTTTTCATTTGTATCTGCTCATAATCTGTCTCCTCCTGTCATATCCGGAAATACGATCCCTTTGTTAAACAGTTAATTTGCTTCTCTTTGCAGAGGGGAGAGAGAGGCTGGAGGACTGCCTAACAAACCTGAAAGATCTTCCTTTTTTTCCATTCTCTAATATTATTTCTTACTTTTATCTTTTTTTTTTTTCTATTGTGAAAAGCATCTCATGTTTTCTTACACAACTAAAATATACAGAAGATCAAAACATCCTTATGAATGTGCTCCTGGACTAGATCCTTGGCTGGAGAAAGCTGACACATCCTGCCACAAGCAATAGAGCAACCTGGATTTACACCAGCTGAGGCCCTGATCTAGATGTAACAGTTTGCCCTTATCTGTTTGATTTTGATTAAACTTCCAATGGCCATGATCTTCATGGTTTGTTTCGTCCTTGCATGGCTTTAAATAAGAGAAAAGTCCAGTTACACTCATTTGTGTGCAATGTAACTGAAGTGAAAGTGCTCTAGAATTGAAATAAAGAGCTAAATTTGACTTTACTTCTTTCTCTGTGTGCTGCATCACCTTAGAGCTCCTCATTTCTGAAGTGGTGCTTACTGGTGATGTTGTTGCAGTCTGGCAAGAGACAGGGATTGACCAATGATGGTTGTGTGGAAAAGGCAGCAGCAGCGGAGGGTAAACGTGTCAGATCTCTGAAGGAACATCTGAAATGTCGATGCTTTGCATGGATATCTAAAATCACATTGGCAAGAGACTTTGCTCTACTTTCCAAATGGTTTTAATGGTGAGTGAAAAAATGCTCTCTCACTAAAAATGTGTGAAGAAAGCTGCCATGGTAATAAAGCCACATACACCATAGTAGAATCTGCTCCTGATGCTTATTTGTATCAGCAGAGCAATAATTACGATTGTGACCTTCCTTGCTAATCATTGGCATTGTCTATCAGCACGAAGCAGAGCTGCCTTAAAAAGCCTGGGAGATGCCCTGTAATTCAGAGGTAAAAACAACAGAAAACCACACTGCTGGCAAACAAAAAGGCAATAAATTCCTCCCTTAAGCTGTCAAGTGCCTTTTTTCCAGGCGGGTTTTTCAGTTCTTTGGTTAGGTTTTCTTTAAAACATGAAGGTGCCCATGATAAAGTTGACTATTGAGTCTGAGAATAAGAGGAATGAGAGCGCGAGAAAATGCAGAAGTTAGGTCTGTCTGCAGTTTGATTCACGTTTGCATCATCACAGCAATGTCATATTTGTTGTCATAAGATGTGGGTTTCAGGGGAAAGAGTCTGTAGTTTGTTTACTTATTTTCTGGACAAATAAATTTTTTTAGAAGTTTGGGAATATGTCTGTCTCTAGCTAGAGGAGCTAGAGGATGAAGGCAATGGAAATAAAGAGAGTTACATGCTAAATGTTACCTGAATGCTTTGGGTATTTTTATTTTTTTCTTTCATTCAAAAAAAAAAAAAAAGTGACTTTGAATATGTAAGATTTTGAACTTGGAAAAAAGGCCCATCTACCAAAGTGTTTGGTCTAAACCACAGAAATAATATGCTTAGAAGAAATGCTTTCCACAATACCTGATACTGAAGAGGAAGGCTATGTTAGATGATGCATTTTCTCCAGAGCTGCAGATGGCCTATTGCATAGCATATTGCATTCAGCCACCTCTCCACAGCAATGCTCTTGTTCAAGCATTGAAGTCTCCCCGGTTTCAAACGGGGTTCCCCAGTCTCTTTAAAAGTGGGATTTCAGTGTCCATGACACCCAGGTGCTTCTGACTACCACAGCTAAATGCTGCGTTGAACATAATTAGATTTCAGTGAAATAGCAGGCTAAAATTTAAGAACTTGCCTAACCATTTAGGATCAAAAGTGAGAGACAGAAAACATTTCCAAACAAAACAGAAATATTTTTTATTTAGTCTTGTCCTCTGATCCTTCATTAAAGACACTATTTCCATTTCCAGCCTTGGATTGGCACAAAGGACTGTAGCAGGACTTTAACCACTCTCGTCTCACTCTAGTTCACAGCATCTGTGTTTTGCACTGGATACTTGTGGCATAGACTAACTTACTGGTGAGAACCTGGCTCGGGACACTGCTTATGCAGCAGACTTTCCAGGGGGATGACTGTTTTCCTTTTTTGCATAAATAATGTGGAAAAAAGATGTGCGCATGTCTCTGTGAGAGAAAAACAGGACAAAGAGAAAGAATCTATTTGCATTGTTAACCAAAGGTTTAGATAGTTTATCTTTGTGAAATGCAAATGAATAGCAAGATGAATCAGGGTCTATTATTCTTATCTGACAGAATGCAAATTTGCCAAGGAACAGAAAGTCCAGTGCAGGATTAAAAACTATCTATTGTTAAGAGATGAAAAACTATTATACTGCAAAACTTATAGCATGTATTTTAGAATCAGTCTGCAAACTTTTATAGAGCTCCATATTTTTGGTTATCATATCAATTTAATGTCTTCTGTATGCAGTATTCTCTGATTTATAAATAGTACCAAACCTATACATTTATATCTTTAGATATCAGCTAAAACCAAATTTCACCCTCAGTGTGTATTAAATCTCCTAAGTGCAGTCTAATAAGTGTGCATATTCGTTTCCTATTTCTAATATAGTCTAATGCATGCAAATTCGTACAAGGGACAAAAGTCACTTATGAAAGAAAAATGGAACTAAACATATCACACCCACTGAAAGCCATAAGATTTTCCACTGAACTCAGTGGGACAGTTGTCAATAAAGGGAAAAAGAACCTTTTAAAAGTGATATGAGATTTCCCTGCTCATGGAAATGCTAAATTAACAATGCTGTTTCAAGCCAGGCACAGGCCTCAGCTTGTTTCCATTGAAATCAGTGGTGATGCTCATGCCAGTCCGTATGGTTCAGGGTCGGTCTTTCAGCAGCATTAAACACCCTGGGGGCATCTCCCACTTTACCTCCCAGTAGTTCAGTCCTGATTTATATCAGAGCCACTAATTACCACCAAAACAAACTCAAGCCTGGTGTTGCAGTCCTTCAGAACTGTGATCTGAAGAAAAAAGAAGTAGCAGTTGTTCTTAGGCTTGTCATAGGTCTCTGAGGGAAATGTTGTGGCCCGTAATATCCAGGAGTTGAGGCTTTTGGCTCTGTCCTTCATGGTGACACCTAGGTCTAAGGAGATATAGGAACTGTATTTTTTCAGACTGTAAGTAGCCCAGCCTTGTCACTTACTGTAACTCTCTTCATTGGCTCACGTGGGATCCTAGAAGAGCACAATAGACTAAATGGCTAATTCTTCCATGCCAAAAGCTAGAGGAGATTAGTCTTTCTCACCACTGAGATGTAAACCGCACACCTCTCTTTATAGCACAGTGTGGCTACCTGAAACCATAGATTTTCTTTGAGCTCTTGCACTGCATCAGGGGAAATGTGCAGCTGTCGGAGCTACGTGTATAAAAAGAATGTATGTGTAAAGAAAATAATGGCATTTAAGATGGAGTACATTGATATCTCACACATCAAAGGGCCAGGAGAGTGAGTAGGACAACAAAAACAATTTTTATGTTCTTCCACTCTCTTCCAGTTTCTTGACACGTAAGTGAATCATCATGGATTCCTGCATAGTTTGTTTTTGAAAGTAGGAATGTTAGTTTGGGGTGGTAGGTCAGGTGCAGATCAAAAGCAATCCTGTTCGTGCCAATTTAATTGTGTTGCAAAAGAATAAAACCTCATGTATGTTGAAAATGTTTGAGCCTCTGGATTTGCTGAATGGGGGTTTGAGGATTGTCAACATCAGGTCAAGATTCAGCTTAGTCCTGTGTTTACATGGAAATTTGGTTCCTACTATTTTGATTTCTAGATTGTTTTAATTGCAATTGTCTTAATGTTTTCAGAAACATTTATGTGGAGCTAATGCAAAGCAAGCATCCCAATTATACACAACTGAAATGAGAGGTTTTGTATTGCATGAAACTGAGTACTCCTAAATTACTCTAAACAGTAATGGGTGCTGTGGTTGGTAAATACCAAAAAGAAACTCTAATTCAAAGTGAAAAAATAAAAAATCAAATGCTTGATCCTAGTTGTCATTTATCAATGACTGTGCCAGTGCTGAACACTCTCGAGATCGATATCAAATGGGGTCTACCTTAAGTCCAAAAAGGGCAAAAAGCACAGAACAGAAGCCAAAGAGTGATTTCATTATACAAATGAAATGGAAAAATTCAGTGAAATTCCATCCATCCCTGAGGACTGGCTCCACTTAGAGGTTAGAGGAACCGTTGAGAGTGATCTCACATTTATGGGCTCTCTAACTGTCATTTGTTAGCAATTGTAACATGATTATGACTCAGGTTAAAGCAACTAGAAGACAAAAATGCCAGTTGAAAATGTGGTCATTTGGAAGTCCACAACAAAACCCCCTTGTTCCTCTTCAGGGCTGGGATTTCACCCTTGGAGTTTACTTGTTTTCCATAGGATGCACACAAAAAGAGAGGTGGCCCCTCAGAAGCCACATGCCCTTTAATGGTCTGACAAGCAGGGGAGCAGAGCACTTGCCCACATGTGCTGTGAGGGTGAGAGGTGATGTACAGCCTCTCCATCTGGTGGGGACAGGGACTACACTTTGGCCACTGCCCCACAGTGAATTTGCACCCTGGAGAGATTGCCAGGAGTCTTCTGGCTTGACCTAACACCAGCACTGCCTGGTCCTTCCCCACTCCACCTTGCAGGAGGTGACTGGAGAGTTTGGGCTGCTGCTGAACCCGGCTTGCAGGGAACCCAGCCTTCTGCTCCCTCCGTGGCGGCCTTATCTGCACCAAAGAGGTTTGGAAAGGAGGCACCGTGCCTCTGAACACATTCTCCAGGCATGGTTAACCCAAGATTTAACCACAGTCAGCTGACGTGTTCTTATCTGTATTGTCTCAGGAGGCTGATGGGATGTGTGGAGGTGCAGCTGTGTCAGCCACAGTGACAGTATGTCAGGGTGTGCTTCTCATATGCAGAAGTCAAAGCCACCAGGAGTGGCAGACTCATCCTGGCACATGGGTCTTGTTACCTTCCTTTGGCAGCAACAACTCGGACAAATGCACCCTGGCAAAAAGTAAAATAGGGTTTTAGGTTTCTGACAGCAGTTATTACCCATAATGCCAGCCTGCAAGTAGGTAACTTAAGCCTAATCTCATGCGTGGATGTGTTCTGTTCAGAGTGAGATAGGACCCTGCCTCTGCTAAAGAACGAGATCTCGCTAAAAATCAGTAACTTGGCAAACACAAATGATTGAGGGGCACAAGAGCATGCTTGGATGAAAACCATGAGGGGAATTCAGAATTCTCTGGAGGAAACTCCTCTCCATGGAGGACACCAGCGCTCCCTTCCTCCTTGCACCAGGCTGTACTTTATACCACCTAAGCTTGGTAGGAGAAGCCACTTCGTCTTCTCTAGCAACTGCAATCCAAACATCTGTCATTGACAGGGAGAAGTGATGACACTTTTATCTGATGGTGAATGAGAAGGTGAACAGGCACTTGCTGGTATTGGGATGTTTTTGCTCACTTTCTCCTTGCTTCAGGCTATTAAAAACCTGCTAGAGGTGTTCTCAAAATTTTGTGCTTCCAGTCCTAATTTTCAAGTTAAAGTAATAGGCTAAAATGCTAATCTTAGGAATCCCTCTACCAGTTAGAGGTCTCTGGGACACTCTGGTGATAATGCCCATAAAGACTGGGATCTACGGTCTCTGGAGAACCCACAGGAGATCAGGGGAGTCCCACAGGCTGCCTATTGCTGAGAAATGCTATGCTATTTATTTGTTTCTTTACTGCTATTAAATGCTTACTATGGTGTCTTTCCCTCTGTATTATTGTCATATTCATAATCCCATCAGTTTTCACCCTGAAGTTCCTACCAAACTTCATCAAGCACATGGCCAGACAGCAGGCAAACACCCTCCATCGAAGCAGAAGGGCCAGAGATGCCCTCAATTCCACTAGAAGAATCAGTGAAATGCTTCAGTTTGTGGAAAAAGTACCTGGACACAGTAACAGTGGATGTCTGTAGAAAGCTATTAGACTGACAAACACTAAGGATGAAAAAACCTCTACAGAGCAGATAAATTTCTGTGCACAGACAGAGCAATTGTGCCAAATATTCCTTGTGTGCCCCTATGATCTTACAAAAGGTCGACTCATAATCTGGATGTTGTACCATGCTTTCAAAACCTGGGACATAGGCTGAAATATTACCCCATGCTGCAGTAAATGGCTAAGCTTCAGCTCCCAGTGGCTTCAATAGGATCAGGTTTTTATCCCATGCCTTTTTCCTCCCTTCTCAGCACATGTGTTGACCTAGCTAAGTACAAAAAATTTTTTCTAAACTGTAAGAAACCTGCTGGGGCTGCATCTGAGCGCAGCACACAAAGGACTGTGGAGAGATGTCAGAACTGCAAGGGCTGGTTTGGTTTTATGTCAGACAGTGTGTGCTTTTTCAAGGACTCTCTTTGTGGCTGCATAAAACACTCGCTCAAAGCACCACCAGAATCCAAATCTACTGATAATTAATGAAAATATATGTGACGGGTAGAAGAGATATAGGAAATATTCATGCTCTTTCCAACACCACTTTTCTTATTAGAAAATGGGAGATGTTGGTTTCCAAAGAGCAAATCCCAGCAAAGTCTGTGCTCGCTCTGCCTCGTTCGATGGACATGCTGGCTTTGGTGGTACCCACATTCCCAGTGAGGAGTTCAGGCCTGCTGCTCTGTCGGAGTACACAGCTCTGGTTCCCTGCTTGATCAGTGGGAAAGGAGTAGTGCAATGCTTAGCATAGGCATCTAGAGTCAGGGATAAATCCCACTTCGGCGCCTGGGGGATGTGTGAAAATAAAGAGCATGAAGTAGGTCTGAACAGCATTGTCTACAAAGAAAAAAAATAAATAAAGGGAATAAGATCCCTGCTTCTTAATTGCTCAGAACTTGTGTTTCACACTGCCAGCCAGCATAGCCCTTCTCCTGGCATCTCTTCTTCCTCCCTGTTCCCTCAGCGATCATATTGCAAACCTAACACACTTGGTTCAATTCCATTTTTAAATTCACCATTGCAGATTCTGCCCCAGAGTAACTGCTTCCATCTCAAAAGAGAGCTGGAATGGGAATTTAAACGTGTTTTATGTGGGCATTCAAGTGCCTCTTGAAGCCGAGAGAGGAGCATAGCTGAACCTGTCTAAGAATGTATATCCAGCCTGAGAGGGGCAAAGCTGACATACACAGCTGCATTAAGGGCAGTAAAAAGTGGATAGCATGTAGGCATGAAAACAAGCTGCTGTTTAATTCCCAGCTCAGCAACTTGGGTTGAAAACTGTAACAACTGTAATTATCAGCAAGTTTCCAAGCCAGACAATTGAATCACTCGTCTGAGCAGATGCCTTTGGGGAATAGCAATAGAGCTGCACTCTTCAGTTTGTAGTACATGTACACACTGCACGGGAGCATAAAACCCTTCAAGGGGTGGCTCCACCATTGACAGCCCTCTCAGCAACTTCCAACCACTCAGTAGAGTTTGGATAAACCAGGGGGGCAGCTGTTCCCACCAGTTTGGCCCCTTGATGCTGCCAGAGGCAGGGTGGTGACCCTGGCCCTGGGGAGGTGTGGAGTGGGCACCAGGGGGTATCCCATGGGCCTGAAAGGTGCAGGAAGGTGCAGAGGGAATCCCCAGTCTCATAGTCCTGCCCTCAACCACAGCAGGAGCTTATGTGTTCTATGACCAATAAATGTAAGGCAGCAACAGTGGGTTTAGAAGCACCTCTTAGATGCGTGGTTTGCTACAGCTGGATGAAAGGCAAGTAAAAGAGCTACCCTCTGCTGTAACACAAGATCTACTAGACTGAATTAGCATACTTTAAGAACAGCTTAATTGCACTGCTTTTTGGTGAGTCTGGACAGGTTTGTTGTAGGAACTGCAGTTCACTGAATTTTCTGGGGGAAGCTACCTTCCCTTATACTGTTTTTTTCTCCCTGCAGTCAGGGAGGATTAGCTTTGGGCAGGGAATAAACATACACCCAGGGGAAAAACTTACCCTGGTTTTGTTCACAGTTTATTGCAAGGCTGCCTGTTTTCCACAAGAACTGCTCAAGCTCCAGCAAAAAATGCAGTGGGACAGAAATGCCAGAAGCCTCCCACTGATCATTTTTCTTCTTGAAAAACGCACATTTATTCCAAACCTTGGTAATTTCCTCAATGTGCCTTGAGCTACATTTCTAGATCTGGGAGAAAGGGATCTCACCATGTTAAAGATCTCTTTGCTGTGTGACTAAGATTATGTCCCACTGTGGATATTTCAGTTTTAAAAGTGAGATGAGACCTGATAGTGATACCACATTAAACACATCTCCTATTGATCCTTTCTAACCTTGCAAAAGAGCTGCTCTGCATTAAGTACCTTTTACTTCAGCGCTGCTGATGGGACCGCAGATGTTAACTGCCAGGCTAAATATCCTCAGAGGTCAGCAGACAGGGCATTTGAGAGGTCATAAAGTAATAATTTTCTGGTTAAGAAACAATAGGAGTGTTTACCCTTCTGCCCTCTAGCTCAGTCTAAGGACATGCTATCGGCTCACTGTGAAATGCATTTACAATATTTTTAAATAAAAGGGAATTAATTAAAAGCTCTCCTTCCCAGTGTTCTCTCCCCACCACATAGTTTTGAACGTATTGCAAATCAGCTTGATATGTGAAATTATTGCACTTGACTGAACTGATGACAAAAGGCTTTGTACTGAACAAAGGGTTGTGCTTATAAAGGTGTATTTTCAGACCATCCTCTCCACTATTACCGACTACCTGCTCTATACAAAGACCTGAAAGTAAATCACCTACTCTGTATTCAGGCACAAAAAATAATCTACAGCTGATGAGAGAAAAAAAAGCCATGCTGCTTTTTAGACCGTACTTTTTGGCTCTCTGGTGTGTCTCTTCTGTATGTGAACAGATGGGGCTGGCTGTCCCTCTGTCTTCTGGAATCTCCTCTGTATTCACTCCACAAAGATTTATTCCCAAGACCACTGAGGAAATGGCAGTTGGGCATTGCTGCTGAGAGGATGGCAGTATCTTTGCTGAGCTCTGTGGGACAGATTTCCTACAGCCATTAAAGTAGAGGATACATTTTCTTCAGCTGAAATATGGCAAATTTTTCTAGATGAGGAGCTGATCTGCAGGCTCAGACATGAGTTTGGAAGTTTTCTTGGTTTGGAGCTTTCTCGGTAAGCAAACCAAGAAAGCATAAAAAAATGCCTGGTTTTTTTTTTCCTTATAGATTTCAAGAAAATCATGCTAGTTTTCTCAAAGAATCAATAGGCAATCTAAATTACCTTTGGAGGCCTGCTGCTAAAACACCAGCAGATGCCATAAGCACACAAAGAGAGACTTCTCCTTTTATTTTCAATTCACTTAACTTTAGACATTTAATGACTCCTTACAATCTGCTTTTTGCTGAGTCAGATCCGTCCACTTGCATTAGGCATCCTGTTTTGCTTATTCTTTTGGGAAAAGATGCATATTTTCTCAACTTTTGGTAGTTGTTTTTGACTGGGTGATTGAGTCTTTAGCCCTGTTCTTATTTCTTTTTCCTCTTCTTTCTCTCTACTAATGTTTTGTAAACAAAACAAAAAACATCCCTCCCCCAAAAAAAACCAAGGGAGGGAAACAATAAGTCTATGTTTGATACGTGCAGCAGCTTGAAAATGAGGTGAGTGTGTAATGGATAGTGCATGTGTCATGTGAGAATTGTGGTGCCTGCCAAAACATTATTGTTGTTACCGTGTGTGTGTGTGAGAGGAAGATTAAGCTAATAGATTCATGCCAGCCATCTCTGAGGTACGTTGTGGGAACCAAGGGGGTGGACGTTCTCTGGCTGAAATAATATGTGTGTGAGTAATTCCCTCCTTGAATTTTGAGTAAGACCTTAGGAAGCTGGCCGGTTTTGTCCGTGGCTGGGAACAGTCAGTCCCGTGTAGTGGGAGATGCTCCTAGTTTTTAACCCTTTGCTTCAGGGCAACACTATTCCCAAACACTCACTAAAGTTTTCCCAATGGCACGTGCTGGGTGGAGGAAGGCTGCCTGTCCTGTAACAGTTAGGAGGATGGAAAATTTTCCTTCTTGAAATGGGGAGGAAAAGTAAAAGCTCAAATATTCTCAAAGCAATTCTGCTAATGATAATTTTAAAACTGAATGCATCAGTCAAAGAATTTTATTTCAATCATTCACATTTTTAAATGTCCTTTTTAATTAGCTACTGTAAGTCACTGATAAGCAGAGCTTTCTTTCAGACCTGGTCAAGTGAGCTGTTTCTATCGTACAGATGTAGAAACAATGCAGAAGGTTATAGATGTGTCTACTTTTTAAGGAAACAGGCCTTTTGTCAAGATTTGTTTTCTTTCTTGCTTGCTTTGATGAATTAGTTTTTTTCAGTGGAAATCAACTTGCCCACCTTTACCACTGACTTTCCTATATTTGTTTCTAGAGGGATCTTCCAGCTTAAGTTGTTCCTTCCTTTTAGTCTAATTAGATTTTAATACTGAATGTAGCATTGCTCTTCACCCTCTGCCTGTTTGTTTTTCTTCATCACCTATTCTTCTGGAACTTATAAAAAATCTTTTGAAAACACATGCAGATGATGCCCATCAGATCACCTCTCCTTTTTTATTATATTAACTTTTTTTTCTAATAGATAGTGAAGCACTAGCTCTTTTTACAGAAACTGTGTGGGCTTTGACCCTTGGAGACTTTTCTTGTCCAAACGCCGGACTGTGCTGTCCTTAATTAGACTCACACTCTCCTCTCCAAGTACTGAGGAGAGGTCTGCTGGTCTGTAATTCCTCTCATCACTCTTGACTTCTTTTATTAAAGTATAGATGCTAACAGTCACGTCACAGTCATGAAGAATTGATGGTGTTTCAAGGCACCAGTGTATCTCCCTATCAGGATCTCTGCTCTTCACCCTTAATTTCAGCAGATTGCAAGTCCAAGTTTCTTTAAGTCTCATCCAAAGTAAAAAGAAAAACTCCTTTAACCTTTTCCCACCTACACTGCTCAGCTCTACCCCCTCCTGTGCTTGTATCTGAACTTTGACAGTCGGTTTTATCTGCCTAAAACAGGGTCTGCAGGTTATGTAGGGATGGATCTTGATAACAGGGAGGTTTGCAGTGTGGCAGGAAAATGCATTCCAGCAGGTTGGCAGAAAGATATACTAATAATATATAACTGCAGCACCATGTCGTGGGTTTCTTTGTTTGTTTGTTTGCTTGTTTTTCTCACAGGAGTAAAAGCAGATGCTTTGGCAGGAGGTAGGAGCAGAGCACACAGGAGAGGGCAGAGAGGCTGAGTTACCCCTGGGGAGACCCTTCTTCCCACCACACACCGCCTCGCTGCCCCCCTGTCCTCACACGAGGAGCAACAGAGCACACAAAACAGAAGAATCCCGCTGGTCGGCTCCGTGCAGCCCCACTGCCAGCCTGGGCAAGGACTGCTTCCCCAGTGGAGAGAGAGGGGCAAGAGCTTCGCATCTTCCCACCAGCTCACCTCTCTCTCTTCTGACCTTTCTGCCTTTTCCAGAGAGCTTAGCACAGACATGGATAAGCTGAGCCAAAGACCTGGTCTTTAACTGTCCCTCCTCCTAGACTTGTGCAGCCATATTTCAGTGCAGGGGGTGGGAGTTTTCTGATGCCTGGTTTGGCATTTTCATGGGCTTTACCATGGTATGGAGAGGAGCCTGAGGAACTGCCCCTGCCCCACTCTCAGCAGTGGTTCTCCCTAATACATGGAACTGTCTGGGGGGAGGGCAGCGGGGTGGTTGGAGAAAGCCACTTAAAATGTCTGGTGTAGCTCCCTTCCCACAATAGCACCACTTTTCCTTTAATCTGAGAGCAGAATTATTGCCCCAGAAAGCTGCTGCAGTTGACAACTTTGCCACAGAGCAACATCTCTGTTAATGGAGAGAAAAGCAAAGCCCAGCTTTAGAAGAAGAATGTACAGTTGCTTCTTTGGAGTCTTCTCTAGCCATTACTGCTGGGGTGAAAAGACCAGACAAACAGCCAGCCTGGAGCATTGCTCAGTGTTTATCCCAGTTGCTGGATCCCTTCCTGGATCCTCTCAGGCTCAGGGCAGTTTGCTCTGCTTGTACTTCACCTATCTGCTCCTGGAAGGTGAAGAGGGGGGAGAGGGGAATAATCTGGAATGCAAGGCACTTCTCACAAGCTTTTCACAGTGTCCTGTCTTGCCCATTTCAATGTCAGAAGAGGCAGACCACAGATCACCTTGAGTGCACCCTGCCAAGTCATCCACCTGAAAAATACTTATCTTTCTATCTTTCTTTCCCATGTTTCTGGACTCTCAGGCTAACAGGCCTGAGTAATACATACTTTAAGCAAAACTACTTCTGTGAATTGAACAAGAAAGGTTTCAATGTTCAGAGACCCATGTTTCACCTGGACAAGTTTTTATGGTGGAGAACAAGCTCAGCTGGGATAACAGACTGTTGCATGGTAAGAAGAGACATTCAACCCTGTGCTTCCCCTTATGTTGCATCTGCAAAACATCTTCAGATCTGTGGATATTACGTTGTGGTGGCTGCTGTCTGAGAGAAACTTCTTGGAGGCGTTTCTTTGAATTACACTGTGATGAAGTTGGTGCTCCACATTTATGCTTCCCCATTCTTTGGGAAGTTGAACACCAGCACTCCTGGTGGCTCTGCCAGACAGCTTGTAGTTAAAAGAGGCTCTAAGTGATGGGAAGGGTAGTTTCCACCAAGGTCATTAACCGCTCTAGTATGGTACTGGTGGTGGCTATGGGTTACCAAAGGGTTGGGGCTGTGTACAGAGTAGTTCTTCCCTTCAAATGACCCCTTCTTCTCTTTGATAGGAACAGCAGTCTGTGTGGAAACTTGTATGGGGAATTGGAGCCCCCAAGGCAAGATGTTTACTGCTCAGTGGACAATCATCAGGGTGGGAGGGGGCTCAGTAGCCTTTTGAAAGTCTGTTGTGCTGAAAGGTGATTTGAGATTGCTGAGGGGCTGTTCAAGTGACTTTGCTGCTCAGTGGTTTGTTTCCAGAGCATACACAAGTTACGGAGGGGAACTATGCTCAGACTGTGTTGTGCCCTTGCACTCCACAGTAGAACATACATAGAGGTGACCATGACAGTCTCTGTGTGGGTCTCATCAGAAGGAAAGGATTCAGAGAGTGATAATGATTTTTTTAAAAGTTTTTATTGAATAAGTGGGTAAGACAGGCAACCTGCAAAAAACTTTCCTTGGTATAAGCTTTGCATGTTTTCAGTGCTCCTTCTAATTCTTTAGAAACCTGATCAAAGCCATGGCCTGCCTCTGCAGAGTTCCTCTCTTGCACTCAGGAGAGACTTGGTGACACAGCTATCTTTGTTCAGATCAAAGATCCAGCCCAACAGCCTAGTGAAAAAGTATAAGCCTAAGGCAGGTTTTTCATGGTACTTCCCCTAATGCCTCCCCTCCTTCCAGACAGTGATGCTTTAGAGATGAGCTCGGATAAGATCGGGCCTTCTGCAGAAATGTTGCTAACAGGACCTTAATGGTCATGGAGAGGCTCATTGGCCTGGGCAATGCCTCTGGGCAGGATGTGGAGGCACAGGTGGATCCAGGCCCTGCAGAGCCCGGAGCCTTATGCTGCTGCCGTTGTGCTGATCCAGGTATAGTGACCAGCCTTTGAAAGCCTTTGCTCCAGCAGGTTCCAGACTGGGATGCTCAACTGCTGTTGTCACACCTTTTAGAGGTTTGGCTCTGCCAGGTATCTCCAGCTGTATAAAGGAGGAAGAAGAACTATGTCTCTCTTTCTCCAGCTACAAGACACAGCCACTTGACTCTTGGGAGAGACTTTGGGGTTTGCCCTATGGCTTGGACTCTTTTGTTCAAGAGCGAGCTGAAGCCAGCTGCCAGAAATGTACACTGATGCAAGGCTTTGTGCTATGCTAGTCTGCATTTAGGAAAGAACTATTCTCCTGAATGAGTCTTCTGATACTGGTCCTTGTGAAAAACCAGTCAGTGGCCCTGTCCATTCTCAGTGTTTTACTGGGCAGCATGTACTTGTTCAGACAGGGGCTGTTGTTGATGTAAAAGCACTTGATGGGAGTTGCAGAGAGGCACCTCATTGCGTGGGTGATGATAGAACAAGTTTTCTGCCCTTGTGAGCAAAGGGGTAATTTCCTGGGGATCAACTCCTGTGTCTTTGTACCTGTTGCAGAAGCCAAGGCTGAAGCCACTGATCATAGCCCACAAAGAAATGACTGTTTTTCAGATGCCTGCTGGGGGTGACTTCGTGTCCCCACAGTAAGCATGTTTGCTCCTGTAGCTTTGACTAACCAAGAAAGCGGCTTCTCAGCTCTTGTTTGGTCAAGCCTCCTAGAGCTGCCCACGGCCCAGTTGTGAGGTCTTGTCTTCTTATTAAGATAGTTTGGAATAACTCTGTCAGTGGCTGGTTTTCAGGAAAGTTTGTGTCTTGTTTCAGGAATCCATGTGTCTTCAGCTGGAGTCACATGGAAGTGAGACTGTTTTATGTTCCTGCCCTGTGTAGGACTTGGAGAGGCAAACTGGAGGGACCATTCTCCATAAAGCATCATTTGCTTTTTTCCTTCTTTTGACTGAGACTAAAAAAACCCACAAGCCTAAATCCCAAGATGTTATTATTTCCCATGTGTTTGTTTTTCCCTGAAAAACACCTCTTAGAAGGTGGATCTCAGATCATTTTGAAAAGAGCCCTATGGATGGAGACTCTTCTGACCATCTTGATACTGGAGGTTTATGGCACTCAGTTTCCTAATGTGTGTTGCCAGCGTGTTACTCCTTTGCAAAACTAGAAACTCCAGTATCTCCATGGACAGTTTCTTACTGGAGTCTGGAAGAGACTGTGTTGCCTCTTATTCAAACTGATGTTGCTTTATTGTTTCCAGATTTGGCACAAAATTGAGAGAACAGAAAAAAGGAATTGAATGAAAATTCTAATGTTAAAACTACTATGACAATGCATAGATCCAACGTAGAGATCTAAGTGTATGTTCCCCTTATATGACTTTATGTTCCCCATACTAAGGAGGCTCACTCAAGTGACCAGCATGCCCCAGTTTTCCCCCTTATCAGAATAAGGACCCAAGGAAGCAGTGGGACAGGAACACCTCAGAGAGCAACATGTGCCTCTTGAAAAGAGGGACTGGACATTACCAAGAGTCCAACAAGGCCAGGGGCTTCACAGAAAACCTTACTCCAAGGGAATTCAGGCTAGATAGGAGTTGCACAGGCACAAGTAGGCTGGCATATCCTTTTTGTCAGAGCTATGCCTGGGATGTAGCAGAGCTTCCTATTTTTGTATTTCCAGAGGTCTTCTTGGGGAGTGCCTACTCTCCCAAGGTGTGATGATTTAACCACAGCCAGCAACTAAGCACCACTTAGCTGCTTGCTCAGTCTCCCCCAGTGGGATAGGGGAGAGAATTGTAAGGGCAAGAGTGAGAAAATTCACGAACACAAGCAAAGCAAAACAAAGAATTTATTCACCACTTCCCATCAGCAGGCAGGTGTTCAGCCATCTCCAGGAAAGCAGGGCTCCATCATGTGTAACAGTTACTTGGGAAGATGAACACCATCACTCCAAATGTCCCCCTCTTCCTCCTTCTTCCCCCAGCTTTATATGCTGAGTATGACATCATATGGTATGGAATATCCCTTTGGTCAGCTGGGGTCAGAGCTGTCCTGGCTGTGTCTCCTCAGAACTTCTTGTGCACCCCCAGCCTACTCGCTGGTGGGGTGGTGTGAGAAGCTGAAAAGGCCTTGACTCTGTGTAAGCGCTGCTCAGCATAACAAAAATATCTCTCCATTATCAACATTGTTTTCAGCACAAAACCTAAACACAGCCCCGTACCAGCTACCATGAAAAAAATTAACTCTATCCCAGACAAAACTAGCACACAAGGACATCCTTCTCCTGTCCAACTAGTGATTTGGAGGTGACAGGAGTCATTTGTTGCTGAATTCAGGGACCACAAAGAGTGCAGAGAAGTGACTCTGGGGTAACTGTCTCTAGGTAGCCCTGTGCTCTTGGATATATGTTAGGGGGCTGTTTTCCTTGATCACATTTCCTGTACTAATACTGTGAGATTGTAATGAAGTGTGCAGATTACTTCAATTTATTAAATAATTATTCCAAGAGGTAGTCTGTTTTTGCCATTCTCTTCAGATTTAAATGAATAAGAATTTTTCTGTGTGAGAGATGCTGCTTTACAGGCTAAAATTAAATTTGTTGCAGTACTTGTCTTCACCGTTTCTTCAGGTTTTGCTGAAGTAGTAGCCTCTTTTTTGAAAAGTAATCCAGGTTTTGCTGAAGTAGTAGCCTCTTTTTTGAAAAGTAATCCTGGTTTTGCAGGCACTGCTGAGGAAATTTCAGAGGGCTTGGTGGCAGGATGGCTCTTCTCAGTAGATCTTCTTCTTTTCAAGTGTCCTATACTGATAGTCAATTTCTCATCCTGAAAGATGCAGGAAGTAAACACGCTGGACTGGACATGTGCCTAGTGCCATCTTTTCCTTGTGAATCTGATCCCATAGCTGAAGGTGGAGAATAGCCTCCTCTCCAGTGCCACTGCTCAGGCAAGAAGCTTTTCTGGCCCTCCCTGGTCAGTGTTGCCAGCAAGCACTGAAAACGTGGGTGAAGTAGCAGTCCCAGAGAGGCCGCAGAGCCCTTTGCAGAGTTTCCAGTGTACTTGAGTGGCCTCCGTGTGTCTTTATGTGTGCCCTAGAGCCCTCCATTTAAGTTTTGTATGACCCCAGATGTTTCTTTCAATGGGTTTCAGAGCCACCCATGTGTCTTTCTGTGCAAACCAGGAAAATCTGTGTGCATTTTCATGTGCCCCAGAGACCTCTGTGTGCATTTCAGTGAGCCTCTGAGCTCTTGATTGGCTTTTAGATGTGCCCCATAACACTTTGGGTACAAGAGGTAAAGGTAGAGCCAGGTGACCTGGAAGGAACATGAGACACTCTCCAAGCTTGCAGAGATGGGTTTAGGAAAACCAGAGACCACCTGAAGTTGAATCTGGTGAGGGATGTGAAAGGCAACAAGAAGGGCATCTACAAGTATACCAGTTGCAGAAAGACAAGGGGAAATGTAGTCTGCTGCTTAATGGGGCAGAGGATCTAGTGACAAGAGACATGAAAAAGACAGAGGTATTTAATGCCTTCTTTGCCTTAATCTTCGTTGGTACGATCCGCCTTTAGGAATCCCAGGCCCCTGTGAGTACAGAGAAAGGCTCGAGCACTAAACACTGTTTGTGGAGGAGGACCAGGTTAGGGAAGATGCAGATGACATACACAAGTCTGTGGGACATGATGAGATGTAGCCACAAGTGTTGTAGGAGCTGCCTGATATCACTATAATGCTGCTCTCAACTGTTTTTAAACCATCAAGGAAATCATGACAAGTTCCTGGAAGAAAACTGGAAGAAGACTGGAAGAAAACAAGCATCACTTCTGCCTTCAAGAAGGGCAAGAAGGAAGATCCAGAAAATTACAGGCCAGTCAGCCTTGCCTTGATCCCTGGAAAAGTGATGAAGCAGCTAATCCTGGTAGCTCTATACCAGAGCTATCTTATTTTATTTCCATTTTTTATTTATAGTTGGGAGCTAAATGACCAATGGGGCAATAAATTCTAGTTCTTTGGTCTTCATAGTGGAGACAATTCTGTCTCTTAGGGGCAGAATTTATCCTCAACAGTTCCTATCTCTGCTTGCACCTCTCTTTCTCCAAATATTTACCTACTTTACAGTGGGTAGAACTACTTCATATTTGCAAGATGCTTTGAAACCTGCAAATGGGAAATACTATAGCAGGATAAAGTATACAACTATATCACAGAATCACAGAATGGTAGGGATTGGAAAGGATCTCTGGAGATCACCTAGTCCAACATCCCTGCCAAAGCAGGTACATCTAAAGGAGGTTGCACAGGATTGCATCCAGGCAGGTTTTGAATATCTTTAGAGAAGTAGACTCCACAGCAGCTCTGGGCAGCAAGTTCCAGTGCTCTGTCATCCTCAATGTAAAGATTTTCCTCAGTTCAGATGGAACTTCCCCTGTTCAATATGTTGTGGTCTTCCTCAACTCCTTGTTATATGTTGCCACACATTCCTGGATTTTTGCATTTCTTAATATCCTGAAGGTCCCTGAGCTTGAATGTCCATTGCCTCTGAATGAACCATGTCACTGAAGTCAAGCAGTTCATAGTGTCTTGCAGTAGTATGATCCACAATGGTTGCCTTCTCTCAGCTCTTGATACAAAGTCCAAAATATTTCATCAGACATGTGCCCTATGGTGGCTACACAATTACCATGAGGAACTCATGTACTTAGAAAGCTTGTATGTCATCCAATAGAGATTTTTAGTATACTGAAAGTGAAATCTTCCCACTTTCTTACCTTAAAGGATTTAGTCCATTGCATATTTTCTATGCCAGCAGCACCTTGTGTAGCTGTCTCCACTGAAGAGGAGAACACTGAAGGATCAAACAGGAAGTGTAAGGGAAGTGATCTTAGAGAGAAATCAAAGACTTTTGACTAAAGCCACTCAACGCCAAATGATCAAGGCTTTATGGTTTTGCACAAAGCTAAAGAAAAGAGTTGGCCACTACAAACAGAGCCCTTATTCTGCCACCTCCCTTCACTAATTCCTACTGGGTGCCACAGAGTCACAGGGATCTTTTGCTCATTCACCCAAGTCAACATGTTTTAATTTTACGCACTCTGCTGTAACCGTCGGCAGCGACGGGGGCTCACGTGCAGCATAGCTGCGAGTGCCCTGGCAGAGTGGCTGAATGCCTGCTTATCTTTCTCAGTATCTAGTGTGGCTTTGTGTCAGGAGGGAAAGCAGGCAACGGAAAAAGGAAGTGATTGTCTTGAAGAGAAAGAAGCAGGGAAGAACAGCAAGAGGAATTTGCTGACCAGGCGCTAACGGTTGAATTTCCAGACTAAAGGGAGCATTTCAGGAAATTAAGCAGCAAAATAATGCATTTTCCTCAGAGATGACCAAATTCCTCTGAATGAACCATTTCTGCTGTGTTCAGCCCAAAGAATTCAAAAGTTATGAGTCAGACAGAAAAAGTCCCTGAGATTTTTTTTCCTAAAAAATTAATGAATGTGATGTACTTTTTTTTTTCTAATTATATTTTCCTGTTCAAATACTAAGATACTTGACCCATGCTTTCAGGGCTTTTTCAGACCTCATGCTTTTGGACTATTACTAGAGGAGTGGTGCTGGGACTTGATGACAAATGTCAATCATTTTGAAATTCCTGATCATATCATTGGAGATGGTGACACTGCATTTCCTTTGCAGTCATTTTAAGTCTTCTCTTACAGTCCAGAAAAAGCCAATATTGCTGCCTTTCCAAGCAGTGTGAATCCCCAGTGTTATTCCCTGACACCAGAGCGCTGGTGAATCAGCAGGTCTGTGTGGAAGTCAGATTGATGCTGATCTCTAAAACCCAAGACCCTCTGGCATTTTGCCCTCCCTGGCTCCCTGTCATGCTCACAGGAATTGGGAGCACAAATGGCTTTTCAAGCCATTTTAAAACCCTGCTTCTGTGCAGGTGTCAAAGCTGGTTAGCGTGCATACTTTGGAGTGATACTGCCTGGAAAGTGCGTGCAAAAATGAATCTGCTTTCTGAAAAAAGGTTGTCCCTGGCAGAACACCAGCTGCCTGGGCATCGTGTTTTTACAGAGCTTCTGCTTAAGTGTCTCCAGTGTTTGCTCGATGGTTGAGTTTTAACTTTTGATTCTGTAGATTCAGGGCTCAGTCATGCCCTGGGGGAGTAAGTAGCAAAACTCTCATTGCTTTAATGGGAAGTATGATTAACTATTTACTGTTGAGGGAAGACTGGGCACTGAAGGCACTGAACATTCGAGGTTCCCAGGCAGTTCTAGGGGAGCCAAAAATGCTTTGGTTTTGGCTGTGGGTGCTCACCACAGCCCCAGCCAAAGAAGTTTTTCCAAAGACACTCTTGGCAAGGAGAGTACAGATTTGTCTCCCATGTTTAATGAAGATCATGTCTTTCCCTGCTCTGGGGGAGAACTGGGGGCCACTGGGGGCAAAGTTATTTATTCTCCAGCTGACTTCAACAGCTCATAGAAAAGGTGCAAGTGAGGACAAATAGCAGTTCAAATTATTTTGATGATTTAGGTAACCAAGAACACAGGGAGAGGGCATATTCACACAGAGGAATACAGAAGTTTTCCACTCTGAGCATGTTAATAGTCAGAGAGAAAACAAGAGAGGAGTCATCCCCTGTGTGGTCAGAGCAACACACAGGGAGCTCTTCTCCTGAGTCACTCGTTGCTCCCTTAGCCTCACTAAGGGAGAAGATTTACCTTTATGACCAAACCCCTTGGCAAATGCTCTTAATTTTTCCTCCAAGCATAATGACCACTCTTTGGTTGCAGTGTGGTAGATTGAAAGAAGCCACATTTCCACAACACCAGTGTGTTACCCATAGAGATTCTTTGCACAGAAGAAAAGAGAGCCTGAAGTAAATTGTGGTTGCCTGTATTTGATCACATGATGTTTGTCCACAGGCAGTTTACAGTGAGCATTTCCTCTTGAGAGATGCACACAGGACTCTGTCCTTTTCTTTTTGTTTCTATTTTGAGTCTTTCTGTAAAGAGTCACTTTCAAGTTAACATTAGAGATCATCTGTAGCAAATAGTTGCTCAACTTGTAGCCATTAACATCTATGCTGAATTAGTTTGGCCATCTGAAATATAGGAAGTGACTGCTAGATAATCCAGGTTTCCCATCACAATAATTAACCTGACTTGAATGCAGAAGGCTGACTGAATCGGTGATGAGGTTTTATATGAAGATATTCCTATAGACCCACCATTGTGCTCCTTCCAGGAATGTGCATATTAGTAACTGAATCAACATGAGCCTCTGTAAAGCAAAGGTCTACAATTACTGTCCTTTTTCAGATGGGAAATCTGAGATACAGAGGAAAACTGCCCTCAAACATCCACAGATCCATATTCTTGCCTTCCTTTACAAACTTACTAAAACAATATGTTTTGATACAGCATGCAACTGATGTGAGGGACTACTGCTTAGCCTCATGACCAGTCTGGGCTCCCTCCTGTATCATACTCATCTGTTGTCTCGTGTTCTCTCCTTTCTTACACTTAGGGACTTACTCACTCTTTTTGACTTCTTAGAGTTTAGTGCAAAGGGCTTTGATACCTGAATGAAGTCCCCAAGGTAAATTTTAAATAATAAGGGCAACAATAACAAGAGCAAAATCAAGAAAATATGACTGAAGCTTTAAAAGATATACATGGGATTCAGCTTCAGTTTCTCTAGTCAGTTTTGCAAACTGTAACCAGTGTAATTTCCTCAAAAAGTCATAGAGAACCTATGCTGTCAGGAATAATATGCTGGTGACCAAGCCATGGGTTACAAGCAATCCTCCTTCTTTAAAGAATTAAATGAAAAAAAAGAAAAAAAAGACATGGCTCTAGACTCCTTTTTTTTTTTTTTTTTTTTTTGAGATCTAGAATAACTGTGCTGAGACCACCGTTAAAACTGGTCTGATATCAAACTCCTTCGCTGGATAAAATCTCTTGTGAAACCATTTCAAACAGCAAATGTAATAAGGAGTAATCATTGTGACACTTTTACAAGCCATGTCCCAGGTAAAAATCAGGGGGGAAATGGTAAATAATTTAAAATTATCTACTTGTTTTTCTGTTATTGTATTTTGCTCTTTTATTCTTTGAAAAGCATGATAAGTGAGTAACACTGGCGCTGGTGGCTGCAGTGAATTTCTGAGTCTCAGGACTGAACGAGGTGGCTTTCACAAAGGGAAGAGATAGATGCTCTCGAGCGAGATGGGGGAAGAAGGGAGGGGGGAAGTGAGAGGATCTTGCTGCATTAAACACCACTTTCTGTGGAAACAATTAGTGCTGTAAGTGTATTCTTGAAGACGGGTGGCTCTACAATGAGATTACTTACAAGCACCATCTCTGCTAAAACGCCCATAAAGAGTTCCGCAGTTCTGAGAAGTCATCTGCTGAGACGTTGCTTATTGGAAGTCACAGGCGATATTTCATGCTGTACTCTTTTGAAATTAGCTAATGTTTGGGTCATACTTAGCCTTCCAAATTGCCAAAATCTCCAGGGCTTTGCCGTAGGGAAACCTGATGGAGTGTAGACACCGCAGATCGTTTGCAGCCCACAAGGCAGTGTCTTCAGGGGGTGTTAGTGATATGTAGGGGTGGTCTGAGGTTTGCAAACCAGTGTGGATCAGATTCAGGTTCCACTTTATCTGAACCACCAAAGTTTTCAAGGCTGTGGGTTAGATGAAAGACTGTGTTTCCCTTCCCTGCCCCACTTCTGTAATGCGTAACTTGGGACAGCTGGGTTTTGTAAAACCTCAGGAGGTTGCTTTTTGACCCTGTAAAACAAAACAAACCCATGTGTGGCTTGAACTAGGGGCTTTGTTTTAAATCTTTTGTTTTGTTTTGTTTTGTTTTGCCCCATACAGTTTACACCTTAGACAGATGAACTTTACATGCTGTAGGTTATCTAGCAATTGCCTCCTGCAGAAACCACCTTTAGAAGTAACTGGCTCTTCTGGAGACTGGCTGAGTTGCATAATCATATCTCAGGCATCTAACACTATGCTTTTGTGTTTGAACCATATCGACTGAAAAAGATATTAGGTAAGACCGAAGGGTTCTTACAGCAAGGAATATGAAGGAGAAATGTTAAGGATATCTTCTTGCACTCAGGATGTTGAAGACCTTGAATAAATTTCTGAGGTAAGATGTAGTCTGCATCACTGAAAATCTCTAAGAACAGGTTGGATAAACATCTGCCAACAATGCTGATGCAGCTGATCCAGTTTTTTTTTTTCCTTTATATAATTTATAAGTGAAATTTAAGCTTTGTTTTATGGTTACCATCATGTCTCCTTGCTTCAGTGAAGTAGTCATCTCCATTGAGCAATCCCACTTCAATTACTATCACACTCGTTGAAGGCTCTCCCCAAAAGCTAACACTATTCTTTAGGATAATGAGGGAGAGATTTTCAGGTTAATTCCTTCACAGAAGCTCTTGGATGTTTATTGTCATCTTAATCAAATAATGGAATTCATTCCAGACAGTCTGGGCCTTCCTGCTAAGTCTGTACCTCACAGTCAGTACCACAGGGTTAATAGCCACCAGTCAATTATTTATGGACATGAGCTGTGCAAGACTAGACAGGGTATCTTTTGGCTGACACTGGAGGGATTGTCTTCTGAGTTCACATTGGATTTTCATCTGTGTGATATACAGGAAAATGAGGCAACCTCCTAGAATGGCAGTCTGCTGAGATCCACAGAAATACCACCACCTTGTTGCTCTACTGTGTCTAAGCTAGAGACCTAGAAACGAGGGGCCAGAGCACCTTCCAGCAACATTATTTGTAGCCTTGCTCTTCCTGCTCCCCCACTGGCAGCTGGAGCAAAAAGTTGGGCTCCCCAATGTCTTAATCCCCCTCATACTTCTTTCCATGCCAGTTTTTACTCTGACCTCTTCCTTTACCAGTGTGGTCCAAACCTGCCTTTTAATCCCTGAAGTGGAAAAAACAAGCTTTGACCACCCTGCTGGGAAGACATGCACCAGCTCATTTTTTTGTAGTCTCATTCCTGAGTCCCACCACTGTAATACAGCTGAGAAAGGGCCCAGAATGGAGTAGATTACAGGACAAATCCTGTCCCTGTCTTCTCTTAGCTTTAGTTTAGCTAATGCAGATAAGCAGCCCAGGCAAGGGCTCAGATTAGGTTCAGATCAGGCCAATCACAACTTCATTTTGCAATTAGCTTGAAAGAATTTTGCTGCACATTTTGCCTAAAAATAATTTGTAAATTGACCAGAGTTTCTAATGTGGAATTATTACAGATATTTCAGGGATTGATTTAGCATGAATAATTGAAGTGTAGTGTAGAGACAACAGTCTCTTTTAAATACGTGGTATTTTCAAGATATGTTTCAAACCAGGCAGTCATAGGACTCCACTCTTATCAGTCTTTTGATCAGTTCTTCTCAGGACTCAGTGCATGTCCTTGGATAATGTAGGATTAGCATCAAATCCTACTTATTATTACAATTTGACCTTTTAGAGTTATAAAACTGAACTTACTAATCTTTATGAAATGATATCCCCACATACTTTTCTATTCCAGAAGTATAAGATGACCAAACCCCAAAACTAAAATAGCATTAGGTACAAAACCTTAGTGAATAGCATCTGACCATGTCACATAAATTGTGAAAACAGCATGGATTAGCACAGAACAAATGCAACAGTAGTGTCACTTAAACTAAACAGCATCGCTACTGTTTCTAGGTTTATGCAAAAATACATGTGACTTGCAGGATTTTGTGTTTCCCCAAAACTATAGATTTAAGTTTGGCCCCATTGCCTTTGATGGCCTCACTGACCTTTGCAAAGGTACATGCCACTCTGGAAGGCATTACCATAGAGGAGTTGGTACAAGTCATAACTAATAACACCATGCAGAATCCCAGAAGAAAGAGAAAAGTTGTGTAAATATCTCTTGAGCAATTCCCTCGGACAATTCTTTCAAGTGTATGCTGTTTGCATCGAGAATAGTGGGAAATGATTTGGCTTGTAGGTCCTGAGAGGAAGAAATGGGATGGGTGTGGGGTGGCATGGGTACGGCAAAGATACAGACTGCACCTGGTGCTGTGGAGATGCTTTCACCTTACACTCCATGGTGAGTGGGGACAGATCCAAGGGTTTCATGCCAGGCCCTTGTTTAACCATGATGCACTAATTGTGCAATTAGCTCCAAAACTGCTGCATTTAAATGTTCCCTTTAAGAAGAATGAAATCCCCTGGTATAAAGGCAAGAAGTGGTCTCTCCAGTGTGGAAATGCTACACGCTGTGTCTACATCACATCAGATTGAACTGTGTCCTGTCACACCATCCACTGCACTGGGGAGTGGGCTGTAGGCAGGCAAAGGTATGCACCTCCTGGCTGTGTCTCTCCAGCACCCTGCGTGCTGAAGGTTAAGCAAGTGCATAAGCTGCACTTGGTGTGTGGGGTTGAGGAACTGGAAAGAAACAAAAGATGCAGTCCTGGGAATCTGGTGAAGCAGAAGACAGGGGTACTCTGCTATTCCATGGCAACATAGGATTGAATTTCACGCTGATATTGCATAATGTAAGCAATGTGAACAAGAAACGAATCCTAGTCAGTGGGCCTGACTATCAGCTTCGTCCCAGGTACCTTCCCACCCTACATGGGAGCAGAAAGAAATGGTGCTACGTTTCAGTGGCACCTTAGAGCAAGAAGATCATGCAAACACCATGCCTTGCCTGATACACTAACCATTCAGGCTGACACCTCGGAAACTGGTAACACAGTGGTGCTTCTTCAGGTACCTCTCCACAAAAGTTATTCACAGTTCTTGGTAATACACAAGTTTCCAGCTTAACTCTTGGAAAGGAAGAGACGCTAATCATAGCATCAGGCTTTCAATCTGAAGTCATGTCTGACTTTTTAAAAAAACCAGGGCCTTTATTTCATCATTTAGAGTATTCTGCTCTTTAGAGCATAATAGCTAAAATTCCTGAGAATGGCATTTGCTGAGATTTTTCTGTAATCTTTTAATGCTTTCCAATACCCAGAGTACAATTAACATTATGCCTAATGGATATTGGATATCTGTAGTATCATCCCCCTCCCTCACCTACACTATAGATGCAGTAGTTTCATGTAGCCTCCTCTGGGATGCTCATTTGAATGGCGTTTTTAATTGCATTGCCTTGTTCTGGGAGAGGGGTGGTATGTCATTACACATATGAGCCATGCTGCCCTATGCTTATGTTGAGAGCTTACTGACTGTCAAATTGACTTTTAGCTGCAGGTTTTTTGATACTTCCTGTTCGTCTTTGAGCATGATCCATAGCTCGTCCCTGACTCTTGCTGTTGCTTCTACAATAACTTATGGTTTTCCACAAAGCACCATTTCAGATGTGAAAGACCAGAGAAACTACATCTACCACAGGTATCCCTCATCTAAAAAGAAACTTACATCAAATACAAATTTTAGGATACCACATACCTCTTGATTTTCTCAGAGTGCATTTTAGTCTGTTTTCCTCTGTCTTCCAAATTAGTTTTCAAAGAATCACAGAAGCACTGAGTGCTAATCAGAAGGGACCTCTGGAGATCAGCTAGTCCAAACCCTCCTTTAGGGGTTTGAATTACTCCAAGGATTGAGACCCCCACAGTCTCTCTGGGCACCCTCACAGCAACACAAAATGGTTTGTTTTGTCTAAATGGAATTTTATATATTTCAGCTTATGCCTATTGCCTCTTGTCCTGTTACTGGGACTTCTTTACTCCCCCCACCAGGTATTTATATACATGGATAAGATCCCCCAGAGCCTTCTCTACTTGAGATTGAACAGTCTCAAGTCTCTCAGCCTCCCTTTGTATGTCAGATGCTCCTAGACCTTAACCATTTTCGTAGCCCTTTGTTGAACTCCCTTCGGTATGTCTATGTCTTTCTTGCTTTGCTAAAGAAGTTCTCAGGAAGGAAACTCTGCAGCTCAGGGTGGTGGGTGTTCAAGTTAGTAACGAAACTTAAGACTATGGGTCCCCATGTCACCTTCCTTCACCAAGAAAAGTTCTATTCCCATAAACATATTGAAAGAGATAAACGGTTCCTCAGAGCTGAGTCTTTGGACTGCACACAGATCTTCATCATCCTCTGATGCCATTGTGTCCTTATTTTAGAGCGAATTTCCACAGCTTCTCTATCTTTAAATATATTCCTCAAGCCTCTGTCCTTCTCTATGTACCCACCCACTGCACTGGAAAAGTGCTAATGTACCTGCACAGTGGAGCCAAGATACCTTGCTCCCTTTAGGGAAAAAAACATGTAAAACTTAACACAAAGACTGGAATATCAAAAGGACCAGGCCTAAAATCAATAGTATTAATGAAAAAATAGGAAGTGAAGATAGAAGAATTTTAACAGGATAACAAATGCCACTTGATCTAGCAGAACTTGTCACAGCTGGCAGATGGACGAGGATTTTACAACATGGATGAAGCTGAAACAGCAATTAACAAGAGATATGGAGAGTCTGGTATTTATCTAGAATATATCTTATGTAGAGCATTAATATACTTGAAATTTTGTAACAAATTCTATGCTCTTGAGAAACCAATTGGATTAAAACCCAAAAGAAAGGACATTTATCTGTTTGGAATTATACAATATGATTATTCTGGAAGACTATGTGGAGGAAATGGATGGTACAAAATCCTGGTATTCCTCCTTTATGAGACTTCTCTGTTCCAGGTACATCCCTGCGCTTGTGCTATTCAAACACATGTACCATCTCTGCTGGAAATGTGAATGTGACAGAACAGAAGGGAGTCTGAAACACAGATCATTTTGAATATTGTTTTCCAACTAACGCAATATACTACATCAAAGCACAATGCCATTAAACAGATTTCAGCACTCCTAGCTCTTCTAGGTAACATGCTTAAAGCTCCCATGATCTTAATAACCAAATGTGCCTGGAAACATTTGTAGCTCCATCTTTATGGTTGTCTACTGGTTTCATGTTCTCCTGTGTTGGTTTTTCTCACCTTCCCCCTTACTCCTTTTGTGAGGCTGAAGAAGATCATCACACACTCCCTCTACCAGATTGTCTATCATGTTCTATTCACTGAACAAATGGCCTGACATAACAATGAAGGTAAAAACCTGGTGACATAAGTGGGATGGAAAGATGTTCTTTTGACAACCAGGGGCAGTGTCCTGCCTCTCAGAAAAGGGAGTATATCACAAAAATCTTATGCTTTCTTCTTCATGGTTAGAGCATTCAGTTTTCAATTCAAAACCCACTATTTCTGCACCATTCTTCATGGATTTTTGGTTTGTTTGTTTTTCGGTTTTGGTGTTTTTTGGTTTGGTTTTTTTTATTAGTTTGCTACAGGATGCAACAAGATACACAGAAAGATCACGTCCATGACAAATGAGTATGAAGACAAGTAACAGAAAATTGGCTACAAAAAAGGAGAGAGACCTTTCTGATTTAACCTTAGCATAAATAGATAAACAGTGATTTTTCTTCCATTTCATCACTTGTATCTTTCATAAATATCTGCAATCATGTTTTCTGTTTTGGATTATCATGTTTTGTTCTAGAAGTGTTGCCAGTGTAACTAGATCACAGCATAGTCAGAGGTGCAGAAAATCTATGGCACGAAGGATGCTTTTGTACATAACCTGGCTCATGTGCCCAGCCTCATAGAAGCTGATTGGAAATGGTATTGGGGTCAAGAGGGAAAAAATTGAGTCTTTCAGTGGCCCCACTAATAACAAAAGGTCTGGGGCATGCAGGTGGGTACTGGGCAGCAAGCTTGTAACCTTCCAGTGATTTTAGTGGTTGCTATAAAAAGCACATTAAAACTGCCTTACTGTTGCCTGTTTGACTCAGTTTGCTCTTTTCACTAGGTTGCATTCAGTATCCAACCTTTTCCATTTCCTTCATTTCTCATTAGTCTTGATTAGTGCTAAGTCCTCATTCTAGCACACTGAGTCAGTGATCTAATGCTGGAAGGTTGATTTCCAGAAACCGACTTACCAAACTACGAATTTAATACTGACTGTGGTTTGTTAAATTTAGGAAAACCTTACCCACAAAACTATAGAAAATCTGAGTGTTTTCTTGAGTAAAATCTTTGTCCAGCTGTAATATGCACTGCAGGCCAAACTTATCTGACCTCAGGGTATAACTTTTTTCTATGGCAGTTTTCAAGATTTCAACATGTACTTTGAGTTCATAATGGAATGAAAATAAAAATTTTGGAACATATTTATAAAAAAAGAATGTGCTAAAATGTCCTTCCTGGGCCGAGGCTTTAGACTTTCCACTGTGCACATCTATTTATTAGTCCATTTAATTCTGCGCAATGGAAGTCTCCATGTTTGATTCAGAGTGATTTTTCATCACAGGTAACTTTGAAAGTGGCAAGGCCAGATCTTAAATGCCTTTATCCCCAGTACAACAAGAAGTCTTTGGGCTAAAAGACAGCACTTACTCTTTCTGTGTCTCTTTTTCACCTTTCCTATGAAAATGTCACCACAGCTAGCAGTACCTCTCCATTAAGGTTTCTGCATCCCACAAAATTTCCTACTCATCTCTGGCTGACCTTTAATGAAATTTGAGCTCCCTCTGCTTTCTTTGGACTACCTCTACCGGTGATATGGAGAGAAATTTGTCATAGCTGGTGGACAAGGAGAGGACCAGAGCCTTTGTCATCCTTGCCACCCAACTGAAAGCAGTGTGGCATCCCTTGGGTCTCTGTAAGGAGACTGTACCTTAAATTGCATTAAAACTGACATTGGCTTTAGACCCCTTTTTTTGCCCATTTTCCTAGAGTTTGGCTCCTTACCTTTGCTAACCTCAAGGATTGCATTTGTAGGCCTCTGAATGGGTTTAACTCAGTTGGTTTACAATCACACCTTGAGTTAAATGGGTGCAACCGTCTTGTGTAGAGAAGCCCTTGGAGGCACTTTGTCAGGCACCTTGCCACTAATCCACCTACCGAGGTAATGAATCTTGCCCCAAGGGGAGTAACAGATTCCTGCTTGTTAATAGTCAGATCTGTCAGAGCAGGGATACCATAACACTGCCCTCACTTAAATCATTATCCAGTCTTCAGGTACATTATGAAGACTAAGTGATTGTAAAGTAGCTTTTTGGCTCATTATATTCTAGAAAGTAAATATGTGTTTGATTGGGTTCAGGGCACCTTTACAGTTAGAGAACTCAGAGAACAAGTTTTCCATTGTGTTTGTAATTTTATCTTTGAAAGTGGGTCCAAATGATTACTAATATCCTTTACAAATTATTTCTGGCCTTTGGACAAGACCCTCTGCTTTACTTTATAAACATGTATATAATATTAGGCTGCGAAGAGCACTGTTGCCTGTGGGGAACAGTGGGGTCCTGGTGAGCTTGGGAGCCCAGGGGAACACTTGCAAACCCCAGTGGTGGGGCTCCACCCAGAAAAAGGCTCCCTCAGCCCCACGCCTCCATGCAGGCGATTCCAGCACATACATATGGCTTGCCTTCAGAGTACTTAACATTTCAGAAGCGAGCTTGTAGCAATTAGTGCTTGTTGTGTGATGGAGACTGCTGTGTTGACTGAGCCAATTAAGGGATCAATTAGTGCAGTACAGAGTGCTTTGAGAGGTAGCCTTGGATGACATGGGTCAGGTACTCAGTCCATACTCCATACTGAACTCTGATCATAAAAGTGCCTTTAATGATTGTATTTAAAGGAGTACCAAAACACTTTTCCCTACTGTCTGGTTTTGAAGGTAAAATTAGGTTTGTGCTATTGTAGCCCACAAAATACTTTTTACAGCAGTATGTTACTAAGTAGGGATTTCCATGAATTGGAAACACTACAAGCAAACTCCAAAGCCCGTGTTTCTTTGTCTTGTTGTGTCTGAAATTTTGTATAAAATCAAAGATTACATGCTCTAAAGGTCCAGTCTAACTTCTAACAAAGTCTGTAACAGGACAAACATATCTCTATTTTCTTAATAGAAAAGCAAAATGAATCCAAGTCTTTATCTTTTCAAGACAGACTGGGGCTTAAGGTCTTTATTAGATAATTATTATTTTTACCTTATTCAGCACTGGTCAGAAGTTTATGGATGAAAATACCAGTGTAGTTCCGCCAGCCTTTCTTGGTTCCCTAACCAGGCTGCTGGGGAACCTGGGCTTCTGAGCTCTGTGATCCCTGGGCTGACTCGCCACAGCAGGGTTTCAGGCACGTCAGATGACACTGCTAGGCACTCCTGAGTTTCTGGAAGTGGAGGCCAGCAGAGGTGAAACTAATAAGAAAGTCTCAGGAAATGATATATTTCAGAAACACCATGCATGTTTCCTTTTAGAAACAGTGTATGGGGATTTCTGGGTCATGAGAAGGTCTTGAAAAAATTGATGTAGGTCCTGACCAAACAAAACCGCATTAAAAAAAAAAAGAAGAAAAAGAAGAAAAAGTATTATTAACCCTAAATCCTGCATTTCAGCCAGTTCTAGTGTTGTTCTGCTTTGAAATCTATTTATGTCTGTAAAGAAAATTTAAAAAATCAAGTAAATAAGCAGTTTATAGTCCAGTATTGTCTTCATTTCACAAATCACAATACCAGAGTCAAATAAACTACTTTTTTTTTTTTTAAGGAATTTTGATCTCTTAACATTGGAGAGTTATAAGAATAATGTGGAAGATTCTATTTCACTTGGGTTTTAAAACTGTCAGGAACTACAAACTTGATATTTTTCCTTGCCCTGCTTAGAAACAGCAGAATAACATCTTGTTTTGCATATACTAATTCTTCATAATCTCAGGAAGACTGAAATTCAGATTTCAGTGGATTAATTTTTTCTTAAGATATCACTTATTCAGTGCTGCATTAATTACAGAAGTCTTACTGCATTCACTGAAAAGTACCCTCCTTTTGCTTTCTTGGAACTGCCCTTCTGGGCATGTCCACTGAGGAAGGACACAGAAGAGAATGTAAAAACATACTTTACTCCAGCAAATTTTTTAAAAATATGCTTTTTAACAGTCTTATGAGACCAGAAACAACAAAAAAGAATTAATGTTTAGACAACATCATAACCCTCCCTGCATTAAAAAAAAACCCAACTGTGGAAAAACAATATATTTAAATATTTATAATAATGAGTATAAGTGATTAATGAGAATTGAGCAATAACCCATGATTTTCTTCATAAGACAAACTAAAGGAACATTTTAATATAATTTCAGTAGGCGCTACATTTAACACAGGGTTTAATTCCAAGGCTTTTATAGACTTCAGTGATAGATCTGCTCTGAATTAAGAAAACTAAGGATAAAATTAGACTCTCTTAATGAGGTCTCAGAGAGTTATCCATAATGACATAGAAGATGTTAATTTTCTTCAGGCACTGGTGACAGTACTTATGGGACAGGAGTACCAGTCTAGAACACACAGACCAGGTTCATAGTCTGTTACTGCTACTTGTTTTGTGTGTGATTTTGAAAAATTCTTTGCCTGGGAGTTACATCATCAAATTTAAACATCCAGATTGAATCTTTCCTCTCTTGACTCCCTCTATAGCCTCCAGAGGGTTTGCCCATGCTGCTAAAAATAAGGAGTACGAGTCTCGAGTGCTGCACTGCTGACCATTTCACACCTCTTAAATTCAGTTACATTTCTTAAGTTTCTTAAAGCTCACCTCCTTGCCCCATTTTGGATAACTCCAACTAGCTATTTCAAAGGCATATAGGTTACTGAGGGAGCTAGCCCTGAGGAGCGTGGATAGCAAGCAGCCTGATCCACCTGGCTGTGAGGCAAGGACTGGTCCCTGACTCTTTTATTTGGAGCTATAGACAGAACCAGAGAGAACTATGAAGAAATGCATTTCTGGAGTGTGTTTCCATTTACCCTCACAGGTTGGATAAACTGCCCTCCTTGCATCTTGGCTTCTACACAATGGAGAATGATATAAAGCAGTACACGACCACACTGGTGAAGAAAAGTGAGTGCTCCGGTTGAGATAGGGACCACCCCGGGAGAAAGAAACCAGCAAAACCTAAAAGATGAAGGCACAGAAGAAGTTAAGATCAACCCACAGAGCAACTACAAGGCAGTCATTTTTTGTCCAATATTTAAGAGGTAAATCTGCACAACCCTACTTTGCGGATGAGTGAGCTTTGGGGGCAGGTTTGGAGCAGGCAGCCTGGAGGGGCTGTGTCCTGGGGCCAGACTGGGTCTAAGAGCAGGCGAAGGTTAGGATGAGCCAGCAGTGGGGCTAGACCTCGCGGTGTGGAAACAGGGTCTCCGAAGCTACAACAGCACTTCCTATGCAAAGACACCAAACTGCCTCCCTCTGTACTAGGCAATTGTGTTGTAGGGAGCATTTCATGGTGTATCGCAGGCTGGTTCAGTAAAGAAAGTAACGTCCGCAGCCTTTCATGTCACATCAATTTTAAGATTACAAATCCTGGCTTTGAAAACACATTTGGCTTACCATGAAAGTGGACTGCAGAAAAACAGAGCAACCATTCCATGACACACAGTCACTGACATTTTTTTTTTTCTCAAGAATCAAGGAACAGCCAGGCGTGGCTACAAGAAGCATTTCTTATTGAATCTGGCCAAAAGATGTTGTAATATTTACACTGGTACACGGTTGCTGGCCTAAAAACTATTGTGTAAGGAGTCAGAATGGGAATACAGATTCAAACGTAGCACCAAATAAATAAAGTTTCATTAAATGCATGGCTTAGTGAGAAGAACACTGGCTTGGGGCTCAAACAGCCCAGGTCTCTGCCGTCCTTCCAGAGGGTGTCAAAGCACACTCGCGGCCCCCAGCTCCGGCACGGCAGCACCACCCGGCCCTCGGGCCTGGCTGACAAGGGCTCTGCAAGCGGGAACACGGATGGATGGCGGTGGGGCGGCCCCGCTCCCCACGGGGCTGCACCGCCCGCCGCCCCGGGGACGTCAAGGCCTCCCGGCGTCCCGGCAGCCCTGGCCCCGGCAGCGCCGGCGGGAGGCAGGCGCTCTTCGGGGCCGGGGCCGATAGATGGCAGGCCGACCTCAGGCCTGGCCTGTCGGGAACGGCAGCAGCCTCCGCTCGCCCGGCCGATCCTGAGCACCGCGGCGGCAGCCGAGCAAACCCCCGGTAGCGGCTAGGTCATCTCAGGGGGCCCGCAGAACACAGGCGTTCCCAAGGGGCTCCGTGGGTCCTGCCTGTTTTCAGTGCCTCAGACTAGAAGCCATCACACTCTTAGCGCTTTTAAACAGCGTGGGCCAAGGGACGAGGGTAGTCTTTTTGTTTGTTTGTTTGAAGGGGTACACGTGCGGTATTTTAAAAAAACAAATTGGGTAAAACGTCTCCTGCTCAGGTCACCACGTTATTTCAGTCATGGAGCGCCTTTCTCAAGCCTTAGGTCGCTTAGAGCTCAGCACCCTCTGCGGTGCCTGCTGTGACAGCATTTCATCTGAGATAACACCCACGCTCAACTTTGCCTTTCAGGCTTCACAAGCTTTTCAGCTTTGCCCCCTTCCTGGCTGCTCCGCAGTAGCTGGGGTATCAGTGGGGCAACACAGAAAGAGGGGGTTGTCATGATTCCTGCCCTATATTTCATCCTGACTCTCTAGATAATGGCATTTTTCTTGCCACTCAACATGACAGTCATGTGGCTTTTTTCCCCTGCTAGCTTCCATGGCACATGATTTTAAAGACCCAGAAGCCCACCTCAAGACAAGTGAACAAAAAGCCAATGGAAAGTACTGTAAACATAATATTTTCTGTTTAAAAACTCCCCACTTTTAAGCAAAATTCACATTTCTTAAGGTGTATAAAATTTGTTGACTGTTCCTCAGTCCTTGTTTCACAGATCTTGCCTGTGAACACAATACAGACAGGACAGAGCAAGTATCTTGACCACAACATTAGAGCATCTTTAGGCAGGGCAAAACAAAGGTTGAAGTGGAAATCAGGAGAAAACCCACATGGTTTTCAACCAATTACAGCACAGGGGAAAGTTTGTTTTCTAAGTAAAGCTTTCCCATACATCGAAAAAAATGGGAATAGGGCAGATAATTTCAGCTTTTTAAAGTGTCTTCTTAAGAATGTGCTGCTGTTGTACTCAATAAGAAACTGAACTAAATGTTTTCCTGAGCGTGTGGCACGCAAAATCCGTATTTCAACTTCAATCTGTTTTAGTGTTTCTGCTGAAATTCATTTTGGTTCAGCCTGCCTTTTTCTTAGCACTTAATATACCTCACAGAGCACTGTGCATGCTTGACTGCATAGGGGGAAGGTATACATATGTGTGCATATAGCATACTGGGAGTGGGTTGTGTGCATTGACACATGTACATGTGTGTGTGTCGGGGGGGGAGATAGCTGGGAAGTGGCGTATTTTATATAATCATTGACATGATATGTGGGCCCTGATTATAGTAAGTGACTCCATCATCTGGCTTCACAGAAAAGGTGAGGATTGTTATCATCCCTCTACTGCAGAGATGGGAGCATGGAAAAGTGAGCTAATAGCTGGAGGTCACCCAGTGAGCCTGCAAAAGCAGAGAGGCAAAGAACACAGGTTTCCTGATTCCCTGAGTCACAGGACAGTGTGCACTTCCTTCCAGAGCCTGAAGACTCTACGTCTCAACAAAGCCCTGATGTATTAAGTCTATAGTTTTTACAGTGCATAAAACCAGCCCCAAAATATGTTGAAAAACACATGTTGTGCAATTATCGGCACTTCCCTCTGCAGATGAAAGAGTGCAGAAGCACATGAAAAGACCAGTATGATTGAGAGCCCCATGGGTGTTAAGCATGAAGACTGAGACTCGTGGGCAGTCAGCAAGAAGTACTTGAGGTCAAAAAGAGGAACTCATGAGTGGTTTGAGCTAGGGATTTGGGTGACTTCACCGCTTGCTTATTGTTTGCATTGAAGCATACGCAACCTAGCAACTATTGCTCAAGGTGAAAAAAAATACTGTTTGAGTTTATGTGGATGTATGTGAATTCAGAATATAAATGGATGTGTCTGAATTCAAAATACATGTAATTCATGTGAAAAATTCAGTTACATCCATTCCCAACATTAGAAAAGTCCAACTTTCAAAGAATGTGAATTACCAAAAGGTCTTTTTCTACATTTCCAAATATTAGAGATTATTTTGAATTGGAAAAGGAATTAATATTTGCCCCAACTTGGGGCAAATCTGGACCCAGGTTTTGCAGATCACTTCAGGTTTCATAAAAAGCTAGTGGAAATGCTAGTCTGTACCTCTGACCTATTCAAAATCTCATGCAAATGTTTGCATTTTAGGCTTTCTTAACTACAGATGTGGCTCAGGGATAATCTCCTGTTAGGTGCAAACCTCTCACCACCGCTGCTTGGGAAACTAAATATCACTTAGTCTTATGTAATTCAAAACATGTTTCATCAAGCAGGTGAACACAGTGCTGAGAGTTCAGCAGCAGTTTACCTTTTGGGGAGGAGGAACAATTCATTATGTCTTGCAGTCCCGGAGATAGGCCCTGTTGAAAGATGTCTCCAATTATGTCTAAGCATTACTCCGAGACAAGCCAAAAGGTTTGAAGGTATAGCTAAGGCTATGACAAGCCAAACATTTGTCTTAGCCCCGTGAGGCAAAAACATCATCAGATCTTTGAATCTGAGATTGAAGCATGAAAACATGAACAGTACATAATGCAGCACACACGTGTGCATGCACACGCACACATACGTGCACACACCTCAGGTTGCCGTGACCGCCAGGAAGCGATGCCAGACAGTTTTCAGCGCTTTGGCTCTGTCCCGACTCTCACTCATTCATGGGCACAGAGCCGAGACAGAGCCAGGTTTTCAGCTGCAGCCAGACTTAATGCTTCATTACTTTGCCCACCTCTACACAGGATATAGCATTTTTAACATTAGTAGTTAGCATTATAAGCTCTCATAAATTATCCCAGGCCTGTACTGCTGAAAATATGTTCCAGTGCGTGGCCTGTCCATCCCCTGCCCTGTGAGGTGGGTGGGATACCAGCTTTGTGAACTGTGGCTGTTTTCCTTCTGCAGCCTCTGCTTAGTCATCATTCAGAGCTTTTGAGAACTGGATCCAGTAAATGTTTACCTGCTGCTAATGTAGATTTCCCATGTGATGTTCTAGGATAGTGTGGAACCTGCTAGACGTGAGCGGCTCATGTTGGGCTCCAAATGAAAATCTTGAGGATGCGCGCAAATACTTCTCTAGCCAAAGAAGGAACAAACTCAGTTGAAGCAAAGCCACTGCTGGGAATGCCAAGGGGTAATAAACACATTCTTTTGTAGAAGGAGAAAGGGAAGGGCAAGGAACAGGTCTAGGGTATGCAAGGAGTTTAAAGTTACTGCCAAGCTAACACCCACACAGATAAGGGAGAGCTACAGCATGCCAAAGGCCACCCTTCATTTCAAAGTCAATTAGTGAGTTACAAGCTGCTATGCATCCCTGCAGGACCAGATTCCCTGCTTCAGCCACAGCCACCAGTGAAGGATGGCACATGAGATGCTCTACCTCAGAAGCATCCCCAAGAGGTTTTATGACTCACTGCACACATCTTTGAGTTATAGCTCCCTTCTTCCTCTCACTTTCCTCTTCAGGATGAGAAGCTTGCCAGCAGCACCTTACCTCCCTATTTCCGTACAGGATAAGAAGAAGGAGGAGGCATCACCAATTTTTCTTTCAGTTACGATGCTGATGCTGCAATCTCACACTGTTATTCCACTGCCCTAAGATTGCACCACGCACAGGGAGGCCAATGGAGTCAAATATCGAGTTGAGGAACCTTGGCAAAAATGTCAACCTTTTCAGCTGTGGTGGAGTCAGAGGGCTTTTTGACTAGTTCTGAGCTTTTAAGTAGGTCTAAAAAAGTTCACCGCAGCAAGAGGAAACTAAGAGAAAAATAATTTCCCCCAGAATTCTACAAAAGAAATAAGGGGCGTGCTAGGCAATATTGTCCTGGGCTTCAAGGTGATCCTCAGTGTCCTCTCTGCTGAAGAAATACCCAGCTTAATAACATGGAAGGACTGCAGAGATGGTGTGAAGACATGTGATTGCTTACTGATAGCTTTTGAGTTACTTGTGGGACAGGTCAAATATGGCCTGCCATTAGGAGGAGCAGGCAAAAGTGTAAGCAGACTGCGAAGGTAAAGAGAAACCATGGATGAAGCTATCCCACACCTGGATGCACAAGGCATACCTGAATCCTCGGGGGGCTGTAAGAAAAGGTGCAGTGGATAACCAGCCTAAAAAGGTGTGTGGGATGATCAGAAACTACTCAAATGTAGGTTCTGCCTGCCATTTGGGAGAAAGAAAAACTGTCAAGGAACAAATGGACTTTTTCCTACCCAAGCTCCAGTGAGAAGGGCTTGGTAGTTTACTGAAAGAAAAAGAAGAACAGCGCCCTAAATTTCTGCCTCTCAAACTACTACTTCTACCGTGGTGTTTCTGTTTTTATCCTTGAGACTGGAATGGCCCTTTGTGCTCAAAATTTTAATTAAAAGCTAGAGACAAACAATCTCCACATCAGTTACAGACATTTTGCATTCACAACAGACTTTGGTTTTCATCATATGACCTACTTTTATAACCAGCTCAGTTAACATTTTAATTTTAAAATGTAGTTAACACTTCGAGGAATACTGCTCATTTTCAAATGCTGGAATGCAAACATAACTTCAGGGGCTTGTGTTTGTTTTCATTTTGACCAGCACAGTTAAAAAAAAGTACTTTGGCACACAAATCGTATCTTTTACCCTGGAGAATAGCACACACAAAAAATGCCACAAAAGCATACACCTGAGTGTCAAGGAAATCATTGGGAAGTCAGCAGAAGGAGCAGGGAATCCGGAGGTGATGGTGGTAAAGACTAATAAGTCAGAAGTGCTGAGATTTCAGAGTGTGATAAGCAAAACTTTTGGAAAGGACAGCCAGCCTGTGTGTCCTCACTAGGCATGAATGCAGAGGACAGATCCTGTAATTTTCACCCTGTAATTTTGGGGCTGCTAGTTGTATTTTTGGCACTGACCGTTTAGTCAGGAGAGATCCGAACTTTGCATGCTTGGTACTTTGTTTGGCAGCCACCACTTCGAGTACATGCTAAGGGAATGTATTCAATAGTAAGATTTCTTGTTCCTTTTGAAAAGAACGATATGCAGCAGCTATAAGAAGTGCCCTGGCTATCTCTGTGAGAGTTAACTATATCAGAAATGGGGGGGAAATAACCTTCTCCACATGGAATATGCTGCCTTGGAGAGACAAAAGACTTCATTAAAACCAGACTCACCAGAGCTTTCTTTAAAAGTTTTATAGCTGTTCAAATGTAAAACACATTTAACAATGGCTCTTTTGCAATGTTATAAGCTTATTTATTAGTCTATGTGTGTTCATAAATCATCCTTTTATCCTCCTTTTTATTTTTCCAAATTAACACATTTTCGATAAAAGAGATTACAAGAGAGATGATGAAGTGCTAGATTCTATCTCCCCTATCTTTTGTGCTCCTAAAGAAAAATCATTAAAAAAAAAAAAGAATGGGGCAAACACCACAAAGCTTTGCTGATGGTAGTGATCAGAAAGGATAATAAGCCTGCCTTGTCTGTACTCGTGCTCCTTTCCTCATCCTATTTTTGGCCGATATTCCAGCAAATGAGCTATGGTATGATGAATACATATAGTGTGCTGCGGATGTGGTTCTCCTTGTCAAGCCTCTCTCTCCGCACAGTTGCTTGTGGAAATATAGATACTGTAGACAATGTCAGATAATGGGACTAACAGACGTTTTCCATGATAAAACTCAAGATTTCTGTTGCTTATAACTTAGTCACATGCTAGAAACAAGTGCTCTAGATTTTATGGTTTTCCAGTAGCAAGACTAGAGAACAACAGGGTCTTTTAATCCGTTAGCTGTGCAAGCCTCAGCACACCACAGAGATAAGTGCAACCTAATCTATGGCAAGGAGCTCGTGACTGATCAAGTCTGACAGCACATTAAAGGATTTGGCAGGCTCCATGGGTAAATATCACCCTTTTAGCTTAAAGTGGTGAAGGGAGGCACATATGTTGTGAAGTATCTTCATATGTGCCTAACGAGGCATAGGATCCCACCACGGTGCAAGGCAAGCAGTGTCCTCTGTAGTGTGACTGGGATCTCCATCTGGGTGGTATGCATTGTTTTTTGGAGAGATCTTTCTCTCCCCCTGACTATACAAGGAGGACTGACTTCCTGATTTTGTGCCTTGGTGAGGTGCCAAAGTTTGATAGGATGAATCTGTCCCCTCAGGACCCTAAATGAAAGAGGCAGGGACAGTGTGGCTTTTCACTCTTTCTGCCTCCACAAGCTGTGCTGGCAGCAAGGAGCAGGGATAACTTCTAGCATGTTAGAACACAACCCTACCTACTGCCATATCACTGGAGCAGCTGCACAAAACTGCATTTGCTGGTTATTTCTGTTATGCCAGACAGAAGCAGGGGGTGGGATAGAGTGGGATGCTATAAGTCCTGACTTACTGTTATCCGCACTCAGAGAAGTCCCTGGATACCAGCTAAGGGCAGATCTGTTTCTCATTGTGCAACTCTGATGGGATAAGAAACCTTTCCAGGGATGGGGAGTCCACCTTGAAAAAGGAGAAGAGAGGAAAAATCAAATGCAGTTTTTACATCGGCTTTGCGTTAACCATCCTTGTGCTAGTTGGAAAGATTGAGACGAAAAAAAGTTACACCAGGCTGGCTGACCTTCCCATTAACTTTTTCACCTCACATGTCATCCTTTCCTCAGCACTAATGCCCAGAGCTGCCAGTGATGCCGCAGGAACCACTTTGAGGCCACGGCTGCCACAGGCACCGTTCTTGATATCAAGCCAAAGGCAGCAAGGAGGATGGGGGTTGTACCTGCAGCAGCAGTACGGCAGTGCCGGGAGCTAAGAAAGCAGGAGACACGAGGGCAGACCCTGTGTTCCTTTTCCTAGCAGCTCAAGGGGTGGGCTGGACCAGCACTGAGGGCTAGGATGGCATTTTACAAAGTGGCTCTGTCTGCTGGGGGCACAGGGGAGCAAAACCCACTCCTGCGGGCCCAGAGACCCCACTGGAGATGGCTCCTGCATGGTGGGAGCCAAGTCCACCACCCTTGTAAGTCAGCTCAACAGACATATTTTCATCATAAACATTGACATTTTTAAAGCTACCTCTACAGCTGATCTTTCTGGTTATTTGTGTGGTGCCTGAAAGTGAGAATTTTGGAAAGACCTATTCAGTTAGTGGAAGCAAGTGAAGTATTAAGAAACGTTGGTGGTCCCTTGCTAACAGTGCAAATCCTCTCATGAACCAAAATGATCAGCACATTAGTAAGATAAATTCAGTACAGACTAACTCTCCTGTAAAATCCTGACAGCAGACAACCTTTTTTAATGTAGTCATACAAGGAATTTTGTTGCTTAGTGGTGCTTTAAGCTATCAATTTGATAATCAATATATCTGGCCCTTGATTTACATTTTTTTCTTCCTTAAATAATCACGGCTGCAAAAAAACTCCAACCAACCCCCTCAACCCAATTAGAGCTGTATTCATACAATTTGCAGATTAGCATTTTTGAAATGCTCATCCTCAGTGCAGAGTGGGGCTGCAGCATCTTCCAATTATACAGAGCAATTAGAGAAGATCATCAAGACATTCTGAGGTCTCATTAGGGAGAGTGTTGGTTGTTACAGACATCTTCACAGATTAGAGTAGTGTCTGGGGCACATCACCCCCTCTTCCACACATACACATACACACACACTCTCTCTCTTTTGGAAGAGTTAGACTGTGACTCCTTTCTGTTGAAACAATGGTCAATGCTCTCACAGAACAGCCCTATATTGGCTTTTAAATAAAATTGTGATTTGTTCGCACCAGCAAAGACACTGAAAATAGAAAAAAGTCAACTGAATTTATCTATCTTTTCGGCTTCCATAACTGAATGTTCTCTGGTAGACAAATACAATTTCCAAGGCAAAATTACTGATTATTTCCTTATAGGAAAATGTGAAGAGCCTATGCTTCACCTATGGTGGGAAATATAAATTTCAGTGCTGAAACAGTTGAAACAAATAAAAATAGTATTTTCTTATAACTTGCATGGTAAATCAGCATGGAGAATGCAGCAACTTTTGAACTCAAGGCAGTGAATCCTTCTGCCACGGTGCTCATGCTTTTGCTTGTGGAACATGGTGCTGGCTATCGGAGGTGAAATAACAAACATGTAAATAATCAAATTTTCAGGTCAGTCTAGAGGCTTGAAAAGGACTTAAGTCGCACATGAGGCTCATCACATCTTTCTGCTCAAAAGTATATTTCCTCCTAAAAATACAAAGTTCTTGCAGTGTGTTACAGTACAGTGAGAGCTGCTCAGGGCCTTGGCATAAACAAATTTAACATGTAGTTGTGCCGGCTGCCAGCTGTGCAAAAATGATTTTTTTTTTCCCACTAATTGGCCAATTCCATGCTCTGGAGCAGACAAGGCAGTTTGTGTGTGGCAGCTGAAACAGCTATTGGAGGAAGATCCTGCTGGAAGTGGCAAGCCACCCTGAGGAGCCAAGCCCTGGGGTCAAAAGAAGCATGTACTGGAATTTGCCATGGCACAGCAGCGTCACAGGACGTACACCCTGACTCGCCCGTCTGCAGCGATGCTTATTGTGCAGTCATGCAGGAGCCGACAGTCTCTGACTGACGATGCCATTCCCCTCGGCTGGGCCTTAACACACTCCTGCTGCTGTCTGTGCTGTGCCTGTGCGGTGTCATCTGCAGAAGGCAGCATGGCTGCTCAGTCCTGTCACCAGAAACGCACGTAGTAATGATCTACACGCAAGGTCAGATAGCACGATAACTGAAAAACACTTTTGTTAGTGATGCAAACACTGCAGTTTGTGATGTCACTTTCTGTCATCATTGACTGCTGTTGAGATCAGAAGAAGTGGTGACGGGAATAAGAGGGGCAAAACAGTTTGTGATAGAAGAAGCCACTTGTATTTTCCATGGTTGTCTTGAATATTGCATTCTCACAACCCAAACCCTAAACCAAAAATGCCACTTTGAGAAAATATTTTTGAGACTGAATATTTGTTTTCTAAAGCATGACAAGAGAGATCACTCAGAGCTCTGTGCAAGGAGCTGCACATTGTACACAGCAACTTAACACAAACTATTATATATGTAGCTGCAAAAAAGTATTCCCAGTTCTAGTAGAAGGTGATTCTATATTAGCAGTCTGTATCTATAGGCAGCTAGATAGACAGACAGACGTTGTTTGTGGGACATTTCATAGAATCATAGAATGGTTTGGGCTGGAAGGGACCTTTAAAGGTCATCTAGTCCAACCCCTCTGCAGTGAGCAGGGACATCTTCAATCAGGTTGCTCAAAGCTATGTTCAATATTTTCCAGAATGCCTACTCAGTAGGAAGTTAATGAAGTCTGGAAGAACATTTCAAGTGGCATCTTTGCTTAGGAAGTTAATCAAGTCTGGAAGAATGTTTCAAGTAGCATCTTTGCTTAGGAAGTTATTTTTCATAGAGAAAAATTACTTGTGTTTCTCCTTATTTATGTTGCCGCTTATATACCCTGCTGCTGTCTTAGGCTTTGGTTGTGTTGCTTGCTGCTACTGGTTGTCATGGAGAATGTTGCACAAAGCCAGACAAGGAAGAGATAAGAGCAGAGGTTTTCAGTGATATTTTGGTTCATTTTGGAATGTTGTATTTAAGTTTAGGGAGCAAATTTATGGGAAAAGCAAAACAAATTATTACAGGCAGTGCTCTTTTTTAACTTGAGAAGGCAGATGAATGGGGGAGTGATTCCAGACAGTAAACAAGCCATCCCATCTGCAGCAATGACTGGCATGAGCGGCATTCTTTAGGAGCTCAACCTTGAATAGTCCCCAGGGATCAGGTTTCTGGCATATTGCACTCTTGATGGTACAAGAAAATCAAGTTCTGAAATGTTGCATTAACAGCATGTCTCAGTGTCGACATCTTCACTTTAATCCACTCCCTTGGGGGTTGCAATGTGCTCTCTAACTGATTATTGCCAAACAAGTATTTATAAAATATCTGTGGCATCAATATATAGATCCTTTTTAAAATCAAGGGGTCAAATTTTGCCTTTACTTCTCACCTGCTTTGCTCCTGCTCAAGTTCCTGGGTTGTCCTATGGGTAGTGGGGTTATTTCCATGCATGGTACTTCCCCAGTCACAAGAAGTGGCAGGTATGCCTGAGTCCCAGTCCCTCTGTCCCCTGCGTGATGTATCTGCATTTTTAACCATGTACAGTGACCAGGTACCTCTGGATGTCTTCCCAGAGGGCGCTGGATGCAAAAATGTAGAGCGAGGGAGCAGATGAGAGGGAAAACTTATGGTGCAGTTGGATGCTAACACAGCATTTATTTGTCCCCTTTTATTTGCTTTTATTTGTCCCCTCATCCTTGTTAGTTTATGTCACAAAAATAGGAGCTTCCTAATGAGGACAAGGGTTAAAAGCTGAAGCACCCAGAGACCAAAAGTCACTGTAAAGATTCACAGCAGTTTAAAGGCATGCTTTACTGCTTGTCAGGCTTGGGGAGGAGGGCAGCAAACCTTTTGGAAATTTAGAGCAAGATAGTTCTTTAATGAAAAGTGCATGTATTTTATATGAATCATCTCTTTGACTCGGCTGAGACAAAACAGAGGTATTTATTTTCCAGACTGGTATCTTTAAAACTGTCTACAGTTTTGGGTATCGATTCTGACCTCAGGAAGTGTTTTCTGTTCCTTCTATCATCATGAGACAGGATTAAATTACAATTGATTTTACTATGGATTAAATATGTTTGTACTGGATTAATTGCTAATGAAAGCACAACTGCTTTGAAAATTTACCCTACCACCAAGCTCAGAGTCTATAAATAAGAAATAAATGTTTTCTTGGGTATAATCCTTCAGTTTGTTTTGTTGGTTTGTACTGTCCATTCCCACTCCTGCCTTTGCAGTTTTCAAAAATAGCTGTGGATTTTTTTTAAGTGCCTGAGAGTTTTTGAAACCCATTGCCTACTAATTTCAAGGGGAATTGGTTGGCTATCTCTTTGAAAACCTCAGCTAGGGTGTTTCACCCTTTCATGCTTGCTTTTCCCTCCTCTCCCAGCAGTCCTATTTTTAGTGCAGAGGTCAGCTATCATCCTGACAGATACTCAAGTGCAACAGACTTCTGGCCTGGCTTGCCTTTCGAGTGAGCGTAGCTGCCAATTCACATCCGCTTTTCAGTCAGCAGCCATGAGATCAGCTGTTCCAGGCTCCGGGAAGCTCTGCGCCCAGCCAGCATCCTCCCTCTCCCCGCCGTCCCCTCCGGCTGGCCGCACAGCTGCGGCACCACAGGCAGAGACCGACCAGCCCCGGGCGCCAAACCTCAAATGCGAGACGCTGTGCTGGCGGAGCAGATGTCATCTGAAGTATTTGGGCAGCACAGGCGGGATTTCTCAGGCCGATGGCGAGCTGCTCCACTGCCCCCCCTGGGAGGCACCACTGCCCTGGCCCTGAGACAGTGGGAGATGCTCGCTCCTGGCCCCACGTGTCAGCCCTACACCGACACGCAGAGCCTGAGCAGGACTGGAGGCTCTGTGGCACCTACTCCGAGCTGGTAGGTCTCTCAGCCACCTCCAGGTCAAAGCTGTCTGTTAAAGCCCTTAACATTTACCCACCACAGGTATCAAACAAGCACCTTCATCTAAGAAAAGTCTCAGAAGTTTACAACTTTTGCCTCCTCTTCTGAAAGTTTTCAACTTATTTATCCTCAGGTAGCTGGTAGATAAGGTTTATTTTGTGAGATGGATTGCTGGTACCTGCGGCTCACTAAGCATTCAAAGCTCAATGTGGGAAACAGGGAGGTTCAGATGGTTTTGAAGCAGAGGCACTGAGTTGTACGATCACCCTGTGACTCCCAGGAGGGAGAATTTTATCAAGGCCCCTGAAAAGCATGCCTGGTCTTCAACTGCATCTCCACAGCAGGAATGAAAAATGTAAGACACACTTTTTCCCAGCCAGCATTGCAAGATTTAGTGTGCTCAGCAAGACGGCTGGATCTTCAGTTGCTGTCAGTCAGAGAAGCATGTGAAGCAGTGGAGCTATGTTGGTTGGTAGCAGCTGAGAGTCATGTGGCTCTACCTTGTTTTGACTTTTCAGATCTTCTTTCTCCAGGGTACCAGGACAGTGTTTTCATTACGGAAAGCAACAAGAGTCAAACCCCATGTTACTGAATCACCCTGGCCAAGTTGGTGCAAGGTACCAGGTTAATCTATTGGACTCGTGGCTGGATTGGGTAATCGGAAGCACCAAGTGCTCCAGCATCCTCTGTTAGCCTGTCCAGCTGGAATGATTTCCTCCTCTTGCTTTTATAGACTCTTTCTTTTTAAACTTAGGGAGATTTTTGCAGTTAAAAAGAAGTGTTCCATATATACATACATAAATCTTTGTGGACCGTTTCAGGCTATGCTCAGATTTAATGGTAGTCTCCTCTCAACTTTGTAAAGATCTATTAATCTTGAGTCAAACTATTAGACAGTCACACTAGAATGGGTTTTGAATTAAGCAAAAATGAAATTAGTTGGTGCACCACAATTCCAAATGCCTTTGCTGTAATGTCTGTGTATCTAGGACACGTTTCATCTTAGTCTGAGATTTTAAATTCATCTCAACTTGCCCAGCTAAGACTGGAACTGGGTTCATAACAACACAGTGGTTCCTCATCGATGAAGCAAAACCACTGGCTGCTGAGGGCTGCAGAGCAAGCACCATGCACGTGTGAGGCACCACACAGCAGCATTGCTGTTGCTGTGGTGGCTGAGGTCCAGGCTGCTCTGTACCAGAGCCCCAGGAAGGAGGGCACAGGGAAGCATTCTGGCCAGCGAGGCACTGCGGTTGCCAAAAGCCAGAAGAGGAGGAGGTGTGGCATAGGTTTCCTTGCCACTGGAGCTGAGGCGGCACTTCATCCGGAGTCACGGAGCCCTGATTGTCAGAGTCCTGTTCTCGTGGTTTAAACCACAAGACCATCCTTCTTCTGCATGCATGAAAGTCATCCTCCTGACGTGTGCAAGTAGCGTGTGGTATGCTGTAAATTATAACCTTATCTGGTGAGTAACCATATTCCTGAAGAAGCTGTTTTCCCATTTTGGTGATATAAACTCCTTGCTGAGAGAGAGAGATGCTGTGCAAATCCCTGGCTGTGAACATTTGTAGTACCTTTAGTCCCACAGACTTGGGTGGCACATGGTAAATGTACTTCATCAAAATGTGCAACTTTTAACAAGTAGGTAGCTAAAGTTTCAGTTGGGAAACCACAAACCAATAGAGTGTAATAACGCTGGTGATAGGGGGGGAAATACAGACATGTACTGCAATTACAGTCCAAGAGGCCATCACTGACAGATAAAATGCCACAGGCTGTGGTGGCAGTGGGAAGCCACATACTGGGACGAAAACCTGATGTTTGCAACATACACTTCTCTGCTGCAGGGAGCCGGTGGATGTTTGCATCTCTTTAGCAAGCTAAACAAAAGCAAGCAACTGACTTTATATAGGTCAGCTCCAAGTTTTACTCACTTATTTTTATTTCCAGCAGGAGGAAGAGGCTCAAGGAGTGTGCAGTGTTGTGGGCTTATTTGTGTGTTTTCTCCAAATAGCCCCATATCCTAGGTATAAGGGCAATAAAAAATGATGGGGTATCTGCAGTGGTGTATTATCACCAGTAGAAAATACCAAACATTAAGGGTTTGATATATGTTAACACCGAATATTTTGACAAGGGCCAGTAGGAAAAAGCAAAGAGAAGTGTGCATTTCACTTTTTCAAGCAGGCCTCTAAGGTTTTGGCAGCAGTGAAAATGTTTATATTACTCTTGTACTTCATATGTGATGTATAACTCTTTGAAAAGTTTCTGCAACATGAATCAGCCAGACATACTCCCTGGGATGTAACAGAGAGGCAGCTCTCACTTCTAAGCTGAAAAGAGATTAAGTCAGTTGTATGGAGTAATTTTACCAAAGAAGATAACTGATGATCATCATTTCTTCTGAGCAGAACTCCTGAAGAGTGCCATATGTATAAACACTACCAAGACTTTCTATGAAGGTGATTTTAAATTATATTATCTAGCTGGCTCACCACAGTCAGCTGCAAAGAGAAACCAATGAATAACAGAATGAGTGAAAAATATGACGAGGGGATTGTCAGGAAAAAAAATCTCTTCCTGGGAATATCAGAGTTTGTGATAAAGACAGTTTCTTTTAAAATATAAAATTCTCTATGAATTCATTAAAATTTGAAAAAAATGTTGAAAATTCCATTGAAAAGTATTTTTTGCTAAGGAGCTATTTGAGTAAATAACTTTTTTCAGTAACACTTTTCACCTGGTTCTGAATAAAGGCTGTGCACGCAACTGGTACTAGAGCCGTTACTTGTATTTTAGCTTAATTAAAAAGTAAAATAGATTCCATTATAATTGCCTGTTTCCACACTCCAAAAATCTCTGCTTTTTCAACTCAAATTTTATATACTTTATTATTTTTTTTTTATCTGAGGATGTATCATTTCTGAAGTCCTTGGAAAAACATTCCTTCAATTTTGTAGTCAGGGAGCATTAAAACAATCACAGGCTTTCAGTCTCTAAAACTCAAACCACAGCTTTTTTACAGAAGACTTAAGACTAACAAACTGTATACAGAGAAACGCCAGTGCCCTTATGATGTATGCAACTTCAGTGCTCTGAAATCAAGCAACTCAAACTCAGGAAATTCCCCTCATAAATCTAGTCTCTAATGGTAAAATTATTATGGTCACCTTTCATTTGCGAAATCCTTTTTTCCCCTGCTTTGTTAAATGGAAATATTTGCATGTTGCTCTCTGGTCTGTTCTAATCAGTATCACACTGCATCTCCTTGCTGATATGCAATGCAGGTTAATCATACCAGAGCTACTTCTGGCATTTCCTAAATTTAGAAGCCTTATTTTATGATGTACCATAACATTCATTTTAGTATCATTTACATTTACTCTAAAACATCCATATCTATATTTTGCTGATTTTGTTCAATCCTGCATCCTGCTCATTTTTCCCAGTATTTTAATGAAAAAAAAAAAAAGAAGGCCAGAGGAGGGTCAACCTTAGAAAAAGCCTGCTCTGCTCTTTGAAACTGAGTAAGCTCAACCACAAAATAAACCACTGTAAAAAAATGAATGATGAGATGAGAATACCTTTGCATACATGGCACATGGGAGGAACAAAATAGTCACAAACCATCCAAGTGCTTCTAACCACAAGATTTTAACACTAGCCGGCAGCACGGTTGATACAAGTATTCTTAACACATTTGGAAAATATTCTTAGTATTCAAACACTTTCATTCCTAAACTAAAAGCCCTCATGCAAATAAACAGGCACCAGTAAGAGTAAATGCTAGACTGATTGAATTTAGGAACAAAATTCTCATTTACTTCAACCTTGTGTAGCTTCCAAACTAACAAAGAATAACACCAATAGGTCTGTAACATGAAACATTCCTATTGTATTAAATTAGTATTACAATGGAAGATTTTTTTTTTAATGTATTTCAAGGGAAAGAAATATTTGTCTCTTCTCCTCGAGGGCACCATGTTGAAATCAAGAAATACAGTAACCTTGCATAGGTCTAATTATCCTACTTCTATTTATACAATTTATGCATATTTCCAAATTAAAAGTAGTTCTGACTTTTCTTAGATAGATTCCATATTTTATTAGAAAATGGAATGCTAAAAAATTAATTTTCCTACTTTTCTTTCCGTACTATTCTGAAATTTTCCTGTTGCTCTGGATGTAGTTACAGGAGATTTAACATTATAGCACATTCTTCTGGATTGCTATAAAAATTAATGAAAAATACAAATATGAAATATAAAATTGGAATATGACTTTGCAATTCCCATTCTATGTTGTCTGACTGACCCTCTATAATTTGCTGAATTTGACTATGGGGGCTTTTTGGGATGGGTGGTGGCATTTTTCATGCCTCTGATCCAGATGGCTGAATGGGGTGATGGTGAAGCCATCTCTCCTGGGACTGACTCCCCTCCCATCCCTCCAGTGTCTCTCTGCCAAAGCTCAGGGGTCACTTCTGCATCAGGCGGCTGTATATGAGAGGAGATGAGGGGACTGTCAGCGAGGTAAGAGAGTTCTGCAACATTTCATGGTTTGATGCCTTGAGTACAAAAGCCAGTTCTTTAATTTTTATGTTTTTGTGGTTCCTATAAAGACAGGAAACGCTCGGGTCAGACACTTCCCACAATTAGGAGGCAAGCGGGCTAAGGGACCTCTCTCTTGCTCTGACTCCTCTCGCTGGGGTTTACTCACCAGGGAGCACCCTACCCCTTTGCTCAGTAATGCATAATGAAGATATGAAATCTAAAGACTCTACATGAAAAAATATGCTGTGTCTACTTCTTTTAGTCAAAAAGAGGGTCACATGCTTGTTAGAGTTGATACCTGCATCACTGAAAAGGGTATGTAGAGATGCAGGTGCAAAGAGATGCAAAGGCTCCTTTTGAGGTCCCGGCACCCTTTTATCCCAGAGGGATGAGGTAACACTCATAATTTCCCTGCCTTGTCAGTATGGAGAGAAACCTGAACTTGTAAAGTATTAAAACCTGTTGGCTGCATCCCCTCCTGGGAGCCCCCTCCCTCTGTCGGCGAGGCGGCCGCTGCACCCAAGCCGGTGGGGGTGGGAGTTTACACAGTGAGGTCCCAGGCAGGGAAAGGGTGCAAGGGGGAGCCGAGCAGCAAAGAGTCTCCTCCAGCATCAACAGCCCAGCCAGAAACCAGATCCCAGGCCCTGAGCCACCAGGCCACACAGAGACTAGTCTAAATTTCATGCACTTTCCTCAAATGATGATGTAATTTATAACTTATCCAGAGCGGACAAAAACTAATGACTAAGCGGCTTATTTCAGCTCACACCGGTCATGCTCTCAGCTTTGTTCAGCATCAAACGTGGCTTTTATCTGGGCTGGTGAGGGAGGATGAGGGTGTCATCGTCTCTCTCTCTCGCTCTCATCAAATACATGTCACACACTTGCCCACCGAGTGCAGTTTTAGAAATAGCACGAGCATATGGTTGTGCTTCTCTGGTATCGAGTAACAACCTTTGCATGCTTGGTATAGGGAAGGAAATAGCAAGGGAAAAGGGGAAATGAAAATAAGTAGAGAAAAAATCCCACATAAAAATAGGGAGAATGTTAGTAAAGTGGAGCTTATGATTCAGTTTTCTAACCACAGCTTCAAGGTCCCAGTTTCTGAACAGGATGTGACTTAATGCTCTTGTGGGGACAATCTGAAAAAAAAAAAAAATCTTCTCCTTGACACTCACGGAAAAAAGTATCAATTTCTGCTTTTTATGAAAAAGAGACAGATGTTAATTTTCTATGTATTTAGACCAGCAAACAGAGCAATCATGAAAGCCAAATTTCTGTTATCTCCTTGGGTAAGTGCATCCTTCTGAACCCTTCAAGTCTCATTCTGTTCTGAAAGGTAAAAATCCCCATGCATGCTCAGCACATCCTTTCCATTAGTGTATTTAGAGCTACAGCTAATTCTCAGTACAAAAATATGTATCTTCTCCTGTATTATTGTCCCATTTCTACCAGCCTGCAGGCCCAGCAAGGAAGCTGGGCTCCTTCACTTTACCAGCTCAACTGTTAACCATTGCAAATTGCAAAAGAACAAATGGTGGCAACTGAAAGCGTTGCTACCTGCCAGTTGAAGTGTCATAACATGTGTGTGCTGCCACTGTAGTACCAGGTGACTCGCTGAACTTCAACTCTTGTGGAGGTCACTGTAACCTCAGCTGCCGTGCGATTGCTTGCTAAGCCTCTGCAAGCTTGCTAAGCTGGTTGTTAGCTCTTGTCTAGCGAGAGTTGAAGTCCCACATGGCCCCACCTTAGCGGCCTAGATCATGCACTCAGTTATGCAGATGCTGCTTTGAACACCAAGGTTTGTTGCTGCCTCCAAACCTCTCTGTAGCATCCAGCCCTTCTCTTGCATGTGTGTAATGAGTGCCTAATGAGCAAAGCGGTGGAGAGTTGGACTGCAAGAGAAGGTGATGAGCTACTGATACCGCTGACATGTACTTGAGAGTAGACGTCGTCCTGTAAAACCTTCCTCAGGCTGAAGGTGCCCCAGAATGACAATCTGACTAGCCAAGGGTACATGCCACAGCTCTGCATCCATGACTTAGGACTGTTCTTTGCAGAACAGCTTAGAAGAGTAGAGTGAGAGGATAAGGGTAAATCAAGAAAAAAATCTGGAGATTCTGCCTATGCGTGTTTATTTGGCAGTTCATTGGTTTAAATCTTGAAGTGGCATTTCTGTGCCATAGGCAATTACTAAAGCCTCCCCTTAAAAGGAATCCACAAGCTCATTTTGAGTATGTTTGTCACTGCTGGGTACCACAAAAACCAAAATTACCTTGAAGCTCAAGAACTGCATGTGAAAATTAACTGGAACAGCACTTAAGAGGGATATTTGCATGGAAAGATTTGCAGAATTACTGTGTGCAGCAACTGGTTGGTGATGGCCTCTGTCAAACTGGGTTCTGACCCAGTCACACAGGAGAGAGTAGAGCTGGGATCTCAGGAAGTCTTTGGAATCGAAGAGCTTGGACCTCTTCTGCCTCAACAGTGTGCATAAACCATTCCTGACAGACATTTGACTAAGCTGTACTAAAAAATGCTAAAGCTCAGGCAAAATCTATATAAAAAAACATACAGAACAACATAAATCCTCCTCTTTCTACCTTTTTTTCTTACCTATTATTTTGTAAGAAAATAAACATTTTTCTCTCCACTGGGATTTTTGGCTGTGAGACATCCTCATGCCCAAGTCAATGTGAGTTTGACAGACAAACTAAGCAAAACAGACAAGCATCCAATAGATTTTGAAACAGCATCATATACAGTTGTGGCCTGACGGGAAGCTGTCTTTTCTGGTTCCTCCTATGATGTGTGTGTATGTAACATATGTAAATAAGAAGTAATTTATAATATGGCACTGAAGTAGCAGATAAGCTGAACTCCTTCCCCATTGACGCTGCCACAATGATGAGTACTTTGTCCTGCAAGAGTTGTGTTATCCCAACAGATACTATGTGGAGTGGACCCCTAAGCTTTCTCCAGTCAGTGCCACAAATAAAGTGCTGTATAGCATGTATAAGCTCTTTTTTCCTGGCCAACTTTTACAGTCCAGCCATTTATGGATCAAATCTGTTGGTTTATAACTAGTTTTCTTTATTGGTTGCACAGAGTAATCTAAAAAGTAAGCCAGGGCATAGGGCACCTTTTGAAATAAGTGTAGAAGAAGTCCTGCTGCACTTGCAGTGTGACTTAAAGTAGGAACTTTCAAGAAATACAGTCAAAGCTGTTGAACTTGCCACTATTACTGAAGCTGCCTATGCTCTTGCTGCAACAGTGCCATTGGAACACTGCACTCCTCACACCTGAGTTCCTTCCAGTATTCAAAACATGGATCCTCCCAACACTGTCTAGGTGTTCATAAGATACTTGCTCTTGGGTTAGTAATCTCCAATCTCCATAGTTTTACAAAGACAAAATATGCTTGACCAACTTGATGTCCTTCTGCAATGAGAGGTATAGCATGGATTGAGGGACAGCAGTGGATGTAATTTAAATTAACTTTGGCAAGGCTTTTGCCACTGTGTCAAATAACATCCTCACAGGCAAGCTGATAAGTATAGACTAGGTAATGGACAGTGAGATAAATAATGCACTGACTCAGTGAGATGGCTCAACAACTGGGCTTAAGGGATTGTGGCATGAAGTGGCATGAAGTTCAGCAGAAGGCCAGTCACTAGTGGTGTACCCTGGGGGTCCATACTGGGGCCAATACTATTTAACCTCTTTATTAATGAAAGGCTGGGCATGAAGAAATGAACTTAATGAATTTCAATAATGGGAAGTGCCAAACAATTCATGCACTTGGAGAAGAATAACCCCAAGCAACAGTAGCGGCTGAGGGTCAGACAGCTGGAAAGCAGTTTTACAGACAAGGACCTGCGGGTCCTGGTGGGCAACAAGTGAACATGAGCAATCAATTGTGTGCACCCTTATACCAGCAACATCCTGGGCTACATCAGGTGGACTGTTGCCAGCAGGTTGAGGAAAGTGACCTTTCCTCTCAACTCAGCAGTGGTGAAGTCATATCTGGAGCACTGTGTCCAGTCTGGGTTCCCCAGTAGATGAGAAATAGAGACACACTGGAGTGAGTCCAGCAAAGGGCCACAAAGATGGTTAAAGGGCTGGACCATCTGCCATACATGGATAGGCTGAGAATGCTGGCTCTTATTTATATGTATATGTACCTGAAGGGCTGGTGTAAAGATGGAGCCAGTCTCTTCCCAGTGGTGCCCAGTCACAAGACAAGAGGCAATGGGCACAAACCGCAGCAAAGGAAATTAAATTTAATTTTTTTCTGTAAAGTTGAACAAACACTGGACCAGGGTACTCAGAGAGGTTTGGGGTCTCCATCCTTGGAAATGTCTAAAATGGCTGGACTTGGTCCTGAGCAACCTGCCCTAGGCTGACCCTGCTTGACCAGGGGGGTTGGACTAGACAGTGTCTCCTGTCCAATCACAGTGATTCTGTGACTCAGTGAAACCACACCTACACCATAATAATTACACAGACACTAAAATAAAGTATAAAATACTGTGGTGTCCAATGTACAGGAAGGAACTAAAATTCTAGATTTGGCCCCTGCAATACTGATATGAGGCCTGGGAGAGCAGGGTAACTCAGACTGGGATCCACAACAGTCAGGATATTGACATTCCCACACTCCCACCTTGCATGCATGTTCTGTCTCTCTGTCTGGAGGGATTTCTTTTGTAAACTGATCCACTTCAAAGCAAAAAGAAATGTTGAGATTCATTGAGTTAGGAAGAGCTGGCAAGAAGGATCAGGGCTCCTGGTGGTTAGGACACTCCTTTGGCTAGGGTGAGCCCAGAGCTTGGGTTCTTGCAATAAGGATGCACAATGCAGAAATGGGGTGAGAACATTGGCTAGAACTGAAGCATCCCTTTCTCACTGTCTGTATTGCTGGGTTATTTGCTCTTGTTTGCCCTCCTTCTTTGGCTACAACTCAGTATGACCAAGTGGCCCAGCTCCAGTGAGAAGATCTGTCTCAGCACAGACAGATCTTTTTTCTCAAAAGCCTGTAATTTTGTTTGGAAATCTTTCTGGGAAGCAGAGATCCACATTTGAACCCTCCCAGGACAAGGTGAGCATTCAGCCCAGATCTTTCCCTCTTTCTTCTGAAGGAAAGTTGCAGCATCTACTGTGGTTTTCAGGTCATTCATTCCTTTTGTTGGGTGTCAGCTATGCTGAGGATGCCAGAGGATGTCTCAGGAAAGCCAGGTCTGAGATCTAATTTGAGTCAAGGCATGCGAGAGAGGCAACAAGTCCCATGGAGCTAGAAACAGGCTAAAAGTCATGTGCTTTAAGTGCTTTGAAACATGATGGAGAAACATAGCATGAGAGGTGTCACTCAAGATCACAGAGCTGACATGGGAAGCCTTGACTATTTCTTAGTCCTGTGTGAGTTATCCTGGTTCCTTGGTGACCAGCCTGCCCAGTGTCACATTTCTGCATGAAGGTATGATTCCAGAAAGACATCATTTTTACCTTTGAAAACCACTCTAGATGGTCACTTAAGCACTATATGCTCAAAAGTCCTTCTTAAAGTCTCAGAAGGTGTTTTGTTTTTTCTATTTTCTTTCTTCCTCAGATGTGTACAGGCCCTGGTGTATATAAGCCATGGGGACAAGTGGATCATATTAGATTTGGAGCAGATAGCAGCAGATACCATTGTCCTATGCACATCTGACATGTTCAAATCTCCCCACTTTGTTCTCAAGTACTTTGGTCTGTATCAGGAGCAAGCCCATCAAATTCTACCCACAGTGCCTTTTATCTCCTTTATTATTCTTCAGTTCTAACCCACAAGACATTTCAAACATTAGAAATGGTTCAGTGCATAATGGTTTTCAAAAACATGCTGTATCTCTGTCTAAATGAGAAAAATAAATATCTAGGGAGCTTTTGCACATGTCAACAGTACTCAGTGAAGCAATATGTGTAGGCAGCACTGGAAACAGTGACAAAGTGAGTATCTGTGCATAACTTGGTAATAATATCATCACCGTCTAGACAACTCAACAATTAGCATCCAGACATACCGAAGCCTTCTTTAAGAAGTCTCCAACAATAAAAAATATGCCTCCATGGGGAAGAAAGCCACAGCTCTCTCTCTGCTACCTTGCACATGCACATTTCAGTTTAATTTCATTTAAAAGGTTGCTTTCTAAGATGAGCCACTTTTCTCAAGGCCACTGCTGAGTGCATGTTTGCAAAAACTGCAATTGATGAAGATCTTCCTGTTAAAACATCTGTTTTAATATTCTCTGAGTATAGCAGTTGCTAGGCAAAACTCTGTTTGATATGATAATTCCCATGCTCTTCCTAGGCTGCTTTTATTAACTTTGAAAAACGTTATCTTCAAAACTGTACCAATATTGGGGAAAACTCAGGAAAGAGTTTCTGCACAAAGCTATGACTTCCAGTGAGATACTTTTACAATCTCTCTCCCAAGATTTGGCTCTTTTCTAAGGCCCAGGTCTGGTCTTACTTCCTCATTTTTATCTGTCCACCAGACAACCATATTACACAGGGATAAGTCCAAAGCAAAGGCAGAAGAATGCCCTCAGATTTTATTGACACAGGAGTTTCATTGGGCTGTAAACTTTGTCCCAGAAGAGTACAGACAGAAAAGATGATAGATCCTTCTTATCCAGAGGATCGACATACAGAGGGAGGCAGAAAACTCTGCAAAACCCTTGGCTATTCCAGCTGAAGGCAAGGCTTATCTCTTCCTACCTCTCACGACTGGGCCTCACTGAGGGCCATGTGGGTTGCAGCCTTTGGGTAGCCCTTGTCAATAAGACCTGGTTCTGGCTGCGGGCACCATGAACCCTCCTGGGGGGGTTAGAGCTAGGCCCCACAGCTGCTGTGTGGAAAAACTCATGCCGCCAAGGAATGCAGTGAGAAGTCCCTGTTTGACGTTTAAAGGGGTGAGTATGTGTATGTGCGATTGTTAATTGCATCAGCAGTGCCTTCGTTGCAGCAACTGATAGCGATGATGTCTAAGGCATATTTTACTTCAATTGTCAAATGCCAAGACAAACAGGAATGGTTTAAGTCATCACTATCTTTCCATCCCACGTAAGCTGAACTGTGTTGGGAAACAGAGCCCCAAGGTGCCTTTAGCCCTTTGGTGGGTTGCAGGCCAACTGTGGAGTTGGCTCTTGATTCTTCCTTGCTTTGAGGAGCAGCCCCAAAGCCATGAGTGCTCAAACCATGAATCATACTCTGCTGCTGCTCTGAGTGCATCTGATGGCTTCACAGCTCCTTCTCCCAGTGAGCAATATGAGCAATATGAACAATATGAGCAATATGAGCAATAACCCAAAGATGTAGAAAGGTCATCAGAACATGACAGGGTAGTAACAGAAAGACATTTCTGTTCAGTACTTCCCACAGTGACATAAAATAGGAGCAGGGTGAAATAGTTCAGACTAAACCGGTAGTTGGCTCTGCAGATTTTGGAAGTGGGAGAAACCATGTGCCACATTTTTCAAGTCTGTTAGCATCAGCTCTTTGTTCTTAGCCCTGTCAATGTCTCCAAGGTAGGCAGGGCTTAAAAAATATGTCTTTTCCTTGGACAGTTCAGCCTGACTACAACATCCATAGAAATGTTATACTCATGAAATCATGAGGGTCAATAGTTGAGCTAAGTATGTCTAAGGTTTGTTTATGACTAGGAGAAAAAACATGCGAGTGAAACTCCCACCCCGAGTTCTGTAGATGACATGAACATTTTGTTGAAATGTCTTTCCACACCCAGTGGTAAAGGAAAAAATAGTGGTCAATATTTCAAAGGTTCAGACTTGGGAAGGGATGGGACTCACCAAGACTTACTGTGCTCCAACCTGGAGCCAGGCTTAGATATGAACAACTGAATATAGTGCAGTAAAAGGCTACTTACTACCACCACATATTTCAGCCCTCTTAGGATTCAATCAATGACAGGCTTAGATAGCCAGTGAAATAACTCTGCATGTGTTTATGTGTGTTTGTGCATATCTACAGGGAAAATGTCCCCCTGACTACCTATGGTCAGCTAACTGCTGATTGTTTTCCCTACAAACGAGAAAACACAAAATCTTCAGTTCCACTGAATGATCAGGATTTTTTCCTCACTGCCAGGAAGCCACACTCTCTACATTTCTACAGGTACCTCACTTACAGTGCAGGCTGAACACAGACCATACTAACAAGCATCCATGGTCCCCAGGAGAGAGCCAGCAGCTGCAAGACATCTAGGGAGGCTTGTAGTGTTTGCATTGAGTTTCAGCAATCCTTTTCACTCCTCTGGCCTCCTGGCTTATCACCTGGTAACTCCGACCTGTATTTAGCTTTGCTCATTTCCCTTAGGGAAGCAGGTCAGGCCATTGAAGAGGAGCCCAAAACCATCATGGCAGTATGAATGCCCACTTCCCTTGGGGAATCCCAGGACTCGGCTGCTACAAAGGGTGGCATTTCCCTCACTGACAGTCACCCACCCCTTTCTGCTTTCACATTCTGAGGGTGGTTCTGATGGAAGAGGGGGAGAGAGGATTAAGGCTGTCATGGCAGGTGGCTGCTTCTCACATGCCACTGCTCCATGTTGCCTTTTTCAGACCAAGTACCTTGTTGTTCATTCACACACTATATTTTTTCAGAAGGTGTCCTCTGGTGTGCTGTAAGATATTTCATTCATTACACTTTTCCATGTCTTAAGAGAGACAGTTTTCTTTGTGGTGATGGACACAGAATGGGAAATGTTTGGTCTGAGTTTCATTTTCATTGTGGTTTACTTAGGCTTTAATATGTACGTCAATTCTGACAATACTTTTTTTTCTCTGTTCCTCATTTTAAGTCAGAAATGTCACCCTGCGAAACGTAATGCAGTAATTGCACAGAAAGCAGCTTCTGTCTTACAAGAGCTCCTTTTCCCTCTTGATTAGGCTGGTGGTGTTCTGTACCACATTCTGTTCTCCAGACTGGTGGGCTGGTGTACGTCAGGGGAACTGTGCTGCCTGAGTGTTCCTTCCCTGGGCTCCTTCAAAAGCCTTCTTGTGTGGCATGGCTGGATGCCCTTTAACAAATCAGCTCAGCACTCATTCCTGAAACTAACTCTGTGAGACACTTGACCATCGCTGTGGTCAGTGTTGCTTTGGAAATGAAAGTATTGTTGATAAAGTATTAGAAAGAAGGCAACCTGTGCTCCTGATTAACCCAATGAACTTCACATACCTGAATCTGAGTTTCTTATGTAATAAGATAATCCCTCACCTCAAGGAACTGCATAGGGCTTAGAACTTCAGTTTCTTTGATGGTTCTGAGGTGCTTCATGATATGTGGGGAAGAGTGAATTCCAAGTGCAGTTGTCCCTTTCCAGGTTTTAGAGAGTGTGAAAGCTGAAGCAAAAAGCAATGAGGCTATCTGTGTGCCTAACAGGGGCAGCAGGTAAGTAAAGCTCTCCATGTTAGTGCTGACTTTTGGATGCCAGAGCAGCCCTGGAATGCTTTCCCCAATGTCAGAAGAAGCATGTGTCTTGGCCACTGATCTGAAGTCTTTTTAAGGGAAATGCTCTAGTCTGGAAAATTATTATACTGCTTCACAGACATATTTGTGAAATCAGAATATCACCATGTAGGACATTATTTCATCTCTGCATACCTTGAGACTTTCCCCCTAGATCATTTGGGGGACACTTTGGACAATGCAGAAGCATCTGACAAGGCCAAAGGAGGGCAGGGAGGCAGAGAGGAAGGCCACTACCCAACTCAGAATGAAAAAGTGGCCCTATTCCAGACAAGCTATTGGCCTGCAGAAAAAGAAGGAAGGAGACAGTTGGTTTTAGCCTCCTTCCCACTCCTGGGTGATGTGCAAGCAGCTGTTGCATTCACAGTCTTTGGGGAACACAGTGCATGCTTTAATATACCATAGACTTCTTCTCTGGGAGATCATGTCGAGAGAAGGGAGGGGATCAGTGAAGTAGTTTCAGACCAAGTTTTCAAACAATCAAAGCACAAAGACTTCCTTGAAAAGCTCCTCATTAAAGAGCTATTTGAAAAGTAGCTTGTCCATGTAAGTAAAGGATGGAAAACTCCTTACCAGTTCTTTCAATGCAGCTTGGGAAAAAGAAAGAAAGCCCTCATAACTGACTCATGTTCCTTTAAGAGGGGTTTCCTATCAAATCCCTCATGAGTGCGGTTGCTGAAGGCAGCAGATTCCAGCAAAACTTCTTTCACCAATGGATACAATTCATCCTATTAAAAAAAAACCCAACATAACACTGGATGTCCTGACTGTGTAGGTGGGTGAGAAAATGTTAACAGCTGCACTCACGAATCTCCACTGGAGGAGCAAGCTGCCAAAAATACTCGTACTGTGAACAACTGTTCTAAATTTGGTTACCTGCTTTATATCACTCAGTAGCCAGGCTGTCTTCTTGCTCTTATCCTATTAGGTACGTAAAGCACAAACACAAACCCCTTTCTATCAAAGACAGATGATTCCACAAGCTGTCATCAGGAACCTGGGGAATGGCAGCGCTTGTTACGCAATCAAGGGTTTGCAGCGTTCTTTGACAAATGAGGGAGGAAGCAACACATTTGGCACTGGGGGAGGCTCTGAGGGCAGCCCTGTGGGAGAGCTGAGCTGAGGGTGAGTGGCCCTGCTGCCCAGTGAGGAGAGGTACAGGGCTCAGGTGCTCTCTCCTCCCTGAGAATGGATCTCCAGGAGGGATGTTTGGCTGCTGCCTTACCCCGCAGAGCCCACACTGACAGGGGAACACAGACAGCCCCATCCTGGCCCTTGTGTCCTTGTGTGATGGATCAAACACACCCAAATGCACCCCTTTGGGCTGGGCTGAAGGTCTAGTGCCAGCATGAGAATGGTTTGTCTTCTTACTGAGGGAGGACACTTGTCCCTTATCCCCACGGGAGGTGGCAAGCTACCCTCCCATTCCTCATACTTCCATTTTACTGCTGCCTGGTGCCCTCTGGTTTGTAACCAGGACTTCTGCTGTGAGCTCACTGCAGCAGAGAAGGTCTGGTGTGGAGATGTTTGCACAGTGTCTGGTACGCTGTGTCCTTATACTTGACAGAGAATCCTCTCATATCACCCTCATGCCATGGGGCAGCACTACCAGTACCAAGGGATCGCTGTTCTTACTGTGAAACACAACTTTTTTCCTTTTTTGAAAAAAACTACACTTCGCCACTGAGGCACAATAACTGCTTTTGCTTATGGACTGTATCTTTAGTCTTTTTTTTCTTTTTAAATGTAGCCTGCAATTTTCTGGATGAAATGCTTTGCTCTCAATTAACTGTAGATGCAATTTAATGAGTAGGCCAAATGGTGATAGTTAGGAACATAGCTAACATCTGGAATGTGCAGAATTAGTGGCTTAGTTAAGACCCCTTAATTAAAATGAGGTTGTTCAGTCCTCCCTTCTATCTTCGTGCAGATGATATATGTTTAATACTGAGCACTCGCTGATACGTTATTAGGACCACATAAGCTGTCTATTAAGTACCAGGGAAATTGTGGCTTTGATGTGTCAGGTACCTAATGAAGATGAAATTCAGGCTGGGAGCAGTATCATGTCAGAGTGCAGAAAAGATCTTTCTGCAAGCTTTCCAGCTTTCCTCAGTCTTTCATATAAAGCTCATTGCTTCAGCAAAAACTCCTGTCAGTAAACTCTCTTTCTAGCACAGCCTCAGAAAGTGCCCATTTAAGGAGCACCAACATGTTATTCAGACACTTTGGACTGCAGCAACTGTTTGCTTGAGCATCTCCCACCCCTCTGTCACGCTGCTCAGGGAATGTCCTGTCCTGGGCACATTTCTCAAATGAAATCTGGAACTGTTTTCCAAAGTCCATAGCACTCTTGGCCAGTGATTGGTAGCTAACTTTGTCCTAATTAGAGTCCAGCTTGGGAAATACTGTTTTTCCCATATAACTTTATTCTCTCTTTTTGGAGAGATTACATTTGTCCTGTCTCTGGATTAAAGTGGAGTGGGCAGGAACTGACCTTGCCTACATACCTGTCTGGAAGGGAGATGTTTCCCCTGAGTTTGTCATCCAGGCTCCCTCTGTTGTCAACGAAGAGAAATGAGCAGGGCTGATTCGACTCACCTCTCCAGGACACCTGGCTAGAGTTGGCGTAAATTGTCCCCGACAGAATCTTTCTTTCCTTCTCACTCTCCATGAGGGGACCTAGACTGTAGCTTTGAACATTAGGTTGGATGTCATCTGAAGTGCTGTGTACTGATGCTTGCTGTGGATAGCTGCAGCTCGTCAGGGTGTAGAGACCTTCCTGATGGCACAGTCTGGCCATGCCCCCGCTTACTCAAGCTGGCGAGGGGGGCAGCTGGGGTTGCCAGGGCTCCTGCCTGGGGCTGATAGTCCTGGCTAGGAAACTGTGCCTCTGGAGGCAATGAATCTTGTAGTATCGCCATGAGATCAGTGACATTTTGGTTAGGACTTCATGTCTATTGCTCACTTGTGGCAGAATGGGAAGTGTGTGTGTGGGTGTGTGTGCATGCAAGGGAGGGACAAGAAGAAAATTCAGGCATCGTTCAGTGTTATAAATTTACCACATGGTGCTTAGAAAATTGCTCATATGGCAAAACTCCCAGACTTGTACCGACTTGAGTCCAGTTACTGGGGCTCCCAACATAAGAAGGACATGGATCTACTGGAGCGAGTCCAGAGGAGGGCCACGAGGATGATCAAGGGGCTGGAGCACCTCTCAGTGATGACAGGTTGAGAGAGTTTGGGCTGTTCAGCCTGGAGAAGAGAAGGCTCTGGGGAGGTCTTAAAGAGGCCTTCCAGTACCTGAAGGGCCTACAAGAAAGCTGGGGAGGGACTTTTCATAAGGGCAGGTAGTGATAGAACAAGGGGAAATGACTTAAACTGGAAGCGGGTGGATTAGATATTAGGAAGAAATTCTCTTCTGTGAGGATGGTGAGACACTGGAACAGGTTGCCCAGAGAAGCTGTGGATGCCCCCTCCCTGGAAGTGTTCAAGGCCAGGTTGGATGAGGCTTTGAGCAACCTGGTCTAGTGGAAGGTGTCCCTGCTCATGGCAGGGGGGTTGGTACTAGATAATATTTAAGGTCCCTTCCAACCCAAACCATTCTATGATTCTATGACTTACCAACCAACATGGTGACAGCATCAGCCTGATAGCCAACCTGCTTCTGATCTCATCAACACCAATATGCACTAGGAATAACTCCTCTGACCTTGGCAGGTTTGTGCCACACTGATGCTGGCATTGATAAAAGCTGCACAACACACACAAAAAATGAGATTGGTGCACTTCATCAGTGCAAGTTAGACCAGTGGCTACATTTCTGTGGTAAAAGCTGTGCTTGAATGCAGTGGTCTGGCTTTGGGTCTCCAGATGCTTGATCCTCAGCTGTGTCTGAGCTGTGCTTAGCTCACCTTGGGAACTGGAGGAATAACGGCTTGGTGTTACATTCATCCCTCCCTGCCTTCCAAATCTCAGCCTTTAGCCTATGCTTCTGACCTTAGAGAGGTGTTCTAGCACCCAGAGATGCCACCCATATTTTCTGACCCTGGGTATGCCCCAGCATGCAAGAACCTCTTAGCAAGCAGTCAGACTGAGCTTAGGCATGTCTTCTCATGGGACTGACTTCCACCCACTCCTGGAGATATCTTTTGGACCACTTTGCCCAGCGGTCGTGGTAAAAGTATGGTCGGCAGGAGCCAAATGCAACCTATATATTAGATATGTACAGCGAAACCTTGCATTATGAGTGTGTGTGTGTAAGGAAGCAGACAAGTTGTCACTCTCCTACTCCAGTACCTGTAAGTTCAGTGTCAAATGAGAACAACTGGCAAGAGGGCAATCTGACATATGTGGGCATATATAATGAAGAAGGAGCCTGAAAATTACAGGACAGGAGAAGCCTCACCCTGCTTATACTGTTGAGGGAATGCCTGTGCCCAGCACTTACATTTGGTGACAGCTAGGGAGATAGAGGCAGGCTGTGGGAAATATTAGTCAATGGGCTGGATTCCTTTCGTAAGCATACTAGCTGTTAGACATGAAGGGGATTCTCCTAAGATTGTATGAGACTGCAGATAGTTTTGTGAGTGCAGAAAGTATCCGGTATTCCTACCAGTGGTCAGGCTGCCAAACTTTGTTAATAAAATCCATGGATGCTGTGACAAGTAATGAAAAAAATACAGGGTTTTTTTTTATTATTTTCTGTTGCCTGTCCCTCCCTCCTTTTCTCTCCCAGGGGAACATTAGGCACTGTGGGAGCTGCTAAGTCTCCATCCTTAGAAGAACAACAGACACTAGCCAGAACTGCCTGTTAATTTTAGCAATTCTTTTCTTCCAGTGAGGGACAATACCTTAGTCTGCAGACATCCAGCATGCAAAGGCTTTGGTCTTACTAGCTCATCACTATGTCAAGATTCTACAAGAAAGTCATGTTCCCATTATCTATACAAAATGGATTAGATGGAGGGATGAAAAGGACTTGAAAAGGTAAAGACAGATACACGTTTAGTTTCCTAAATGTCAGAATGAGACAGCTTCTGTCTTCTGTCATGATACTGAAGAAAAATGTGTTATTACTCTAGTGGTTTAATTTGTTAAAACTATTTATGTCCACAAGACAGGCATTGTCTTCCTTAGTTGTTAACCCCAGAGGAAATAAGAATTAAATGAATGAAGAATTAAAAAATATAAATATATTTTTGGTAAAATATTTTGTTGGAGGGAGTGCTTATTTGGCCCGTTTCATTACTTGCACAGGATGAGAAACGCTAATGCTCCTTTGGTAATGAAGGGACATGGAGAGGGAAGGGATTAAAAAAGTAAGACTGGAAAAAAATTTAAAGTAAAGATTTGATTTTCATTCAAGCACAAAAATCCACAACTGAAAATGTGCTTCCACCTCAGCAACCCTTTTATGGGATCTTGGATGCTTAGGGATGTTTGTGTAATTGCTTCTTGTAAATGATCTTCTACTCTGCAACACTTTACAGTAAACCACTTTCCTTTGCCATCTGTTATCCAGTTGTTTTAACTGGGTTTCCAGTTATTTGTATCAGTCATTTACAAGAACCTTCTTAACCTCCATAAAATGAAATAATTGAAGCTTATCTTCTTTAGCATAGGGTTGATATGTGCTTTAAAACTGAGGGACTGAGGGTTAAATTTCAGTGCATGATGAAGAGACAGTAATTTGTAAATCAGTACTGAGTAACCTAGCATTGCCAAAATTCTTCTTTCTGAAATCTCTGAGCATACAAGCCTAATGGGAAAAAGTAGTCTGGGAGACCTGCAGATGATTTTTCATCTTTAGGTCACTTTTTGAACATGTGCCATTATCAGCCATTGGCTGGTCAATGTTAATGAATTTAGTGAGTAAAAAAATGGTTTGTCAACCACAGACTTGCTTCGTGCCTTTCCAGAAAGCTGGCTTTGGTGAAAGTGAGATTTCTGAAGACTGGGAGGTGAAGAGTTAAGGTATCCTGTAGCATACCCAAAGGTGGGATTACCTTCAGGCATCGCAGAACAACTTCAGGCAGACAGAGTCATTTTAAGAGTGGCTGAGAGAAGACAGCCTTTTTCTCCACCTCCCTTTCCTGTTATCTACCACAACATAAAGGCCTCTGCTCCTCCTCCCTTTCCCCTCATGTTGGTGACATTTGCGGTTCAAAAATGACTCGCACATGGAAGCGCTTGCTGCAACACACATGTATACTGATCAACCAACTTACTCATGTGGTGCCAGAAACGGGACTCTGGCCATCTGTGATACAAAAGCCACCATGGGAAGCCCCAGATTTCGAGGCAAGAAGAGGAATGTGCAGATGCAATTGCTGCTGGAGGAGCTGACCCTGCTTTGAAGAACCATGGAGCTGGAGCTGCTGTGCCACAGGTTCCCCAAGGAAGATATCCTCAGTGCAGACATGCTGCCTGGCATGGTATCAGGAGAGGGCTGGGTGGAGAGCCTGCCTGCCTTCCCAGGGTAAATGGGAAACACCAACAAGCCACAGTCAGGTGTGCTGTGGCCACCACGGCAGGCTGCAGGGAGGAGTTTTGTCATGGGGTACCCCAGCCCTCCCTGGCTGCGATGTGTCCCCTCTCCCATCCCACCTCTGGCACCTTGGGGCAGGCATGCAAGCAACCTCCCATGCACCCCATGAGCCGCTCCCCTGCTTTCCCTGTTATCCTGGGGGGTGTCTTCCCCTTTCCGCAGGGATGTAGGGGCATCCTCTCCCCTGGTCCATCGTGCGTGGGAAGGAGCAAGGGCTGGGCTCGCCCATGATTTCAGGGGAAGCAAAGGGAGGCAAGCTCATCTTGCCACGCTTGAAATGCACTGACACTGTGAGAGCTTGCTTGTTCGTGGGGAAGTGGGAATGTTAATGGGTTTGCTTTCTGCTGCAGAGAGACAGTGGAAAGAAAAAAAGGCCAGCAGGAGAGAGAGAAAGAAATCCAGTACAATTAAGGGGTGACAAGTAGAGCAGGGGAAAAATCAACATGATGACAGCTTTGGAAAAGAGACTAAAGAGGAAAAAAGGATCTAATAAGAAATTAAATATAGTGCCTATATTGTACCCTGGGTATGGGCTGTGCAAAGGGGTCACTTTGTCCTTAATTCATACAGCAGGTTTCCTTTCAGCTAGGCAAATGGATTCCTTTCTTTTTAAATTGAATAGCAGTTTTAAAAACACAGTTTGCAATTACAAGCAATAAAAGTGTTCACAAAGTCAAGCTTGCCCTGTGGGCCATGGGGAGGCCAGGCCCAGCATCAGGGACCTCCACACGCTCAACACTGAACCTCTCCAGAGCTGGCAGCAGCCACCATCGTCAGGTTTATCACACGCCATGTCTCTGCAAATAGCTGAACAGATGCGATTGTCTCAGATTGTCTCTAGCCAAAGAGAGGATGGAACTGGTATCAAAACCCCGTGAACAAAATAGAAAATCAGGTTCCAAATGCTCTAAGTTTTCTGAGTGTTTGTAAAAGTAAGAGCACTCTTCATTGTAAAAGTAAAATAGTCAGTATTTTATTTTAAATTATTTTAACTAAGCTGATATTTATCAGAATATTTTGAGAGTTCCTGATGGTAATAAACACATAAAGAAAGCCAGTGTCACAGTGGCAGAATGCACCATTGTTCAGATGTCCTTACAAGAGTACCTCATCCCCAAGGGACGCCATCTCACTCGTGTACACGCTTTAGCAGCAAATCAAATATTTGGTAGGTGAACTTCCAGATGCTTGAAGTCAATGGGAGGCTTGCTATTGACGTCAGTGGAGCTCGAGTTTCACTCTGTAACTGGTGGCAGACATTGTGAAATGTTTTCTAACTACATTTTCTTGTTGAACATGATCAACTTTTCTCCATCTGCACACGGCTCCCCTTTGCTCTGGCCCAGTCCATCACATCTGAGCTGCATCCTGCAGCCTTCACTCCAGAGCAGGGTAACCCTCCCCCTTCCCACAATGCTGAGTCAGTGCTTAACAGGGGCGTTATTGTCCTTCAGTATGTGTTATGCAGATTATTTTACTGTGAAAATTCATAATTTGGGAAGAGCATATGGTTCTGATTCAAACTGGAGTCTGCATTTGATCCTGATATAAACAGACTAACTTTGGACTCAGAGGCTCCCATCATTTGGCAAAAGGCAAATGTTTCGGATCTGTTCCAGCTCTCCTGGGAGTGTATGGGAGTCTTGCCGTTGATTTCAATAGTAGCAGGCTCTAGTGAAATAAAATATTATAGAAAACAAGATATCCCTGTAATCTTTCAAATTTAACTGTTCAAAACCAAACTGAACCAAACCAAACCAAACCAAACAGGCAAATGGAAAAAAATGAGCAAAAAAAAGCACCAAAAAAGCAGAAGGGGAGAGGCAATGGAGCATGGCAGAAAAGAAGAAAGTGCAGAAAAGTTAGAAAGAAAATCAGCAGGGGAGAAACATGAGAGAAGAGAGGGACACAGGCAGATAATATTTAAAAAAAAATAGAGGAGAAAAGCAGAACCCAGAGACAGCACAAAGGTCTAGAATTTTTGGTGGGGGCGGAGAGAGAAAGAAAGAGGAAGTAAGGCAGAGGGAGTCCCAGGTCTGATGCAGCAAGATAAATGTTAAACACATATTTATGCATGAGTAGTGCACTGACAGGCCTGGAGTTAAGCACGTACTTAAATGCCTTGCAGAGCAGCAACAAAATAAAAATATGCAGAGGAGGGAGAAAGTCAGAAGGGAAGGAACACAATACATCACTTTTAAAGAAAAAGTGTCTATAAGAAAGTAGACATAGACAGAAATACAGACATCTCTTCCATCTCTCGGTGGGGAGGGCGGGGGGCAATGGAAGAAGAAAGGGCTCTGTTTTTAACATAACTATAATAAGAAAAGTTCTGATTTATTTATTATAACTGTCCAAACCCCTCAGCTTTACTTAAACCTATAACCCAACACCAATAAGTCTTGGGAAGATGGGTTTTATTGAAATAAGAATTGTTAATTGTTCTTAGATTGGTTTTACCTCCAGACTGATTAAGCAAATAAATATCTTCTGCCTACTTCCTACTTTTTGTTGTTGTGTTGTTGGTTCTTGCTAATCATATCAACCAGAGCTAAGTGCATCCTCTTGCAAAGAAGTCCTTGGTGATTTCCTTTGTGCCCACAGACAGGGCAGACCTGCATGGCAGATTGGAAGAGACAACGTGATGGCTGTCTGTGGTTCCTTTTCTCATGTGGGTTAATGGGAAGTGGGTGATCAATGGTTGACACCAAGCAGATTTGCAAGCTGTATGGGGTTTTCGGACTACAAATGTGCTCATGAATTTCACAACATATTGGCTTTGTTAGAGGACTGCCACAACAGTGCGACTGAGCCTTCTCTGCACTGGCCTCATGAGAAAAAAGCAAACTCAGCCACAGTACACATTGCCTGCCTTCATCAGCAGCCGTGTCATACTTGGTTCTGTATTCTGGAAAAACTTTACCAAACTATATTATAAGTTGATTAAGCAGAAACAAGTTGTGAGAACCTGGGAACTGCAGGGTACAAGCTCCACTGTGCTATTCTACCAAAAAGAAATCCAGCTTCCCACTAGTAGCATGAATGTTATTCTTAATAACTGCTTGAAATTTCCACATACTCATAAAATCCCTTTTAAAAAAGACTCATTAGAAACACTGCGGAAATGGATTTAAAACAAAACAATTTTTCTCCACACCTCTGGGCTGACATTTCTTGGCAGCTGAAATTTCAAGCACTCTCAGCAGAGTTAACAGAAAAGAAAACTAACTCTTTGTATATTCAAAGAGCAAATTCTTATTTCATTTAGACTGTTGCAGTAAAGACCATCTCCATTGCCTTGGGTAGAAGGGTACAGACACCTTCTCATCCAACTAATCTGCCTGGGTATTATAAGATAGGACTCATTAACATTTTAAGTGAGGTCATTTTTCTCTGAAAAAAAAATAAAAACAAACCAACAAACCCCAACCTCCTCCCTAAGCAAAGTCACACCATTCCCTGGGAAACTGACTTCATATTTTTTTCCAATGCTTCCCCTCATGCATAGGAGAAGCTCTTTGTAAACACTTTGAATGTTACCTCATTATTTTTCTTTGTAGCATAAAAAATGCCCTTCATCTTGATGCCTACAGAAAATTTGGCATAGATAAGAACAATCTCATGGCTTACAATTCTGATCTGCTCTCTTTGATATTGTTTTCCCCATCTTTCTGTATCTATTTGCTGTGTGCCTCACAGGTAGACTGGACCATCTCAGGTCAGGATTTTTCTTTTTTTGGCTTGCTTGCAACTTCTAGGTACTTCATCTCTGTGAATGTCTAATCAGGTTGGAAAAGACCTCGAAGATCATCATGTCCAATTGTCAACCCAACACCACCATGGTCACTAAACCATGTCCTGAAGTGCTGTGTCTACAAGTTTTTTTAACACCTCATAACATAAACTAACACTGAAAAGTCCACCACTAAACTCTGTCCCTAATTGCCACATCTACAAGTCTTTTAAATACCTCCAGGGATGGTGACTCCGCCACTTCCCTGGGCAGCCTGTGCCAATGCTTGACCACTCTTTCAGTAAAGAAATTTTTCCTAATATCCAATCTAAACCTCCCCTGGTGCAACTTGAGGCCATTTCCTATCATGCTATCACTAGTTACCTGAGAGAAGAGACTGACATCCATCTGGCTACAATCTCCTTTCAGGTAGTTGCAGAGACCAATAACGTCTCCCTTGAGACTCCTTTTCTCCAGTCTAAATAATCTCAGTTCCCTCAGCCACTCCTCATAAGATCTGTGCTCCAGACCCTTTACCAGCTTTGTTGCCCTTCTCTGGACACACTCCAGCACCTCAATGTCCTTCTTGTAGTGAGGGGACCAAAACTGAACACAGTACTCAAGGTGTGGCCTCACTAGTGCCAAGTACAGGGGCACAATCACTTCCCTACTCCTGCTGGCCACATTATTTCTGATACAGGCCAGGATGCTGTTGGCCTTCTTGGCCACCTGAGCACACTGGTGGCTTGTATTCAGCGGGCTGTTGACCAACACCCCCAGGTCCTTCTCTGCCATGCAGGTCTCCAGCCACTCTTCCCCAAGTCTGTAGCATTACATGGGGTTGTTGTAACCCAAGTGCAGGACCCAGCACTCGTTGAACCTCATGCAATTGACCTTGGCCTACCAATCCAGTTTGTCCAGATCCCTCTGTAGAGCCTTCCTACCCTCAAGCAGATCAACACTCTCACCCAATATGGTATATTGTCTGCAAAATCACTGAGGGTGTACTCAATCCCCTCATCCAGATCATTGATAAAGATATTAAACAAGACTGGCCCCAAAACTAAGGCTGGCTGCCTGGATTGAGTTCCCCCGAAAGCTAAAGTTCTCACCCCAGCATCCCTCAGCCGTGAATTGTCAATGCATTGATAAGTTACAGTCAGTTTTTTACACTGTGTTGATATAGCATCACACCAGCAACTAAATCCTAAAGGGAAAATATAGCCGTTGCCCAAGTTGTGTGACAAGAGGAAGAAAAACTCAACAACAAAAACAACAAATTGGGCTTTTTGTATTTGTAATTATGTAATTTCTGTATTACCAAGCATAGCAGAGATAATGGAGCTCAGACTGTGTTGGCATAAAGTGTGATGGTGGCATTGCCTGTTGGTTCCTGCAGTGGGGAAAGAGCTCTTACTCCCACTGTTGGTAAAAAAAGGGAAAAGTACTGCTCCAGACAGCTTCATTGGCATATGCCATCTACCCACAGTTCCTGCCATTAGCACTGGTGCATTTCAATTCTAGTGAGTGAGGCCCCAAGAAGGACAGGAACACTTTGATCTGTGCAAGGATCTTGTTTCCAGACACCCTGGTTAAGGATCATGGAATGTCTTTCTCTGCCATGAAGACTTCAGCACAGATGATGACACAGCTTCAAATAAAATGTTGCAAGAGAGAACCCTGCAGAGGAGCAGGGCAGAGATAAGATTGTCTTTCAAAGACAGCTGAAGTGATGGTATTGAATATTGTTGGTAAAATGGAGCAATCACATTTTTTTCAGGCTCAAGGAAGGTGCTGTTTGCCGTGTGGTAGCTGATGAATCAGAGGGAGCACAGCCATGCACTGGCTTCTGTACATTTCCATTGGGCACCCAGGCGAGGGAGCTAGAGCTGTAAATGCCCACGATCCTGGAAAGAGGTGGTGGCTTCCCTTGACTTACTGTGTGTTTGTACATTGCTGTCAAGGCTGAGACCTGGTCCCCTTTCAGGCACCACACAGAGGCACTTAACTTAGAAGCTCCAAGTCCCTCTCTAGATATTTATCCCTCATGTGTGTTGGTCCATCAGAGGTATGAATTCTCTTGTGGGGATATCTTGCATGATTTTATTGAAAATCTAGCTCAGCTCAGTTTTTTACTTAGGTGCCCCAGGTAAGCACCTAAGCCAGAGGTTCTACCACTGAAAGTGCTTCAGATGGGAATGTGTATTAGGATTTCCAGTCTGCTGGGTAGACAGACAGTCAGATTATTTATGAGCAAGATACATACCTATGTGAATTACCAGAGAAATAAATTTGACATTGATAGGTCTAAAAAGAGAGGGAGATGGTAGTCAGGTTGCTTACACTAGAAGAGAGGAGTCTTAACCTTGAAAGCCAGATACACTGAGCATGCAAATGTTTTTCACAAGGCAGAAACAACTCCAACAGCAGACTCTGAAGGAGAAAGCAAGTACAGAGACCTTAAAATGGTAGAGTTATGGCAATATGCTAGGAGGTAGAAGATAGAAGGGAAAGTTCATGATCTTCTGGAAGAAAAGTGATTTGAGTGTGCATTTTTCCAATTCCTGTATGTGCTCTAGGGACCAGACAGTGGGGAAAAGGGCCACATTTCTCTTCCTCCATCCATGTTTTGTGTAAGGCCCACTCTCACAGACGCACTCATAAAATGCCAGTGGGATAGGGCCTGGACTTTGAGACCAATTGAGATCACTCAGTTTGTGGATGCCTACAGTGCATTTTTATTTGTTGGACTGTTCATTGCAGTCAAGACATAAAGAGTAATGTATTATTCCATACCTTTATGGTATATGGCTGAAGTATGAAGAAAATTACTGGATGAAGTGGGGCAGCTAATTTAGGTAGTTCTACCTTTAGGGTGGAAGCTCAGTGGGAGGTTTAAGGATTTAATTTTAGTCCTTTGGCATTTGAATTGTTTTGTGGAGCCTATGTATTAAATATAAAGGCAGACCCAATGACTTAACAACCTACACGTTACCTCGACTTTCCTGCTCTGAGCCAAGTAGAGTGAAGTTTAAATTTGCTACATGTAATCATCATTACACTAAATATGAGTCATTTGTGCACATATTAAAGTAAGTAAAAACAAATATTGATAGCCCCAGTGGTGACTACATGTAAAAGCAAAAACCTTGGGCAGCTGATGAAAGACAGGGACGTGGATATAACATGGGAAGAAATACACACCAAACTGTAAGAATAAAAAACCTAGTTGATTGGTTCCTAATGTAGTAAAACAATTCACCCTGGGACTTGTAAAATAACTGTGAGAGCTTAAAGTGATTCAAATTGGCAGTTCCCGGAGGACACACTGCAATAGCCATGCTTAAAACCTACTGCTGAGTTCCGAACAAGGCAGAGGAGCCAGCACAGAGCCACCACAGGGGTTAGGATGTGGGGGCAGCATGCGCGCCGGGGCTGGGGAGGGATTGCCTCTCCTCTTAACCTCTCCTCTTCGCATTGTTTATGGGAAGAGTTGAGAAACTTTGTCTCCAGGATGCCCAGCATCGCTGCTGCCTCTGGCCTCCCAGGACCCTTGTACAAATCTTGTGCTTTAAAATTTCTTCCATGTGAAGCTGTACTGGAAACCCCTGCAGTGTGTTAAGTATGGGAACTGTTCTTCAAAAGATCAAAAGCACTAAAAATGGAAGGCCTTTTCTATTGTCTGTGCCCACTACAGATAGACATGAGAAAAGAAACCAGTCTAGGTCTGCAGGCTTATGCCTGAGGTATCCCAGGAATAACTTCACAGATACTTGAAGGGCCATGCAATGGGCCTTCGGTGAGGGCTTACTGCAAGTTTTTCAGTATGGTTCCTTGCATGTATGGCAGACAAATGTGAAGCAGAGTCTGAATGCACACCCCCATGAATCACAGAGACTTGACTGTCTGCAGAGTGCTGACAATCACAGGATGAGTGCAGTCGCACGATCAGATCTCTGCCTGCTGATTAATTGGTAAGGCTGTGATGTGTCATCCCATCAAACCACGTGGCTTCATCGAGTTTCCCCAGAGCTTCTCACAGACTTCATTTCTGGGTTGTCTCTGATTTCTGTAAGCCTGAAATGCTCCCCAGGATGCAGAGACACAGTGGTGGCTTTTCTCTGTTACGATTTCCTGGCCCGTGGGCCATGCAGACACCATCCGAGTCCCCCACCTTGCTGCACCATCACAGTACAACACATAACTTCTGCACAGCTCATTTCTTTTACTGAACTGTGTTAAGCAAACTACCAGGCGCCATGGGATAACGTGTCAGAACTTGACTCTGAAAGCACTCCGCAGGTATTCAGGGAATTATAATAGCTTTGTCAGGTCAGGGTCTGAAAGCTGTTAAGTCTGACATCACTTGATCATCCAAAGTTATGTAATGTTGGTATGATTTTTTTTATTGCATAGCCTGTTTTCCCCTGCTTGGGTGAAAGCTCTTTGCTCCTTACCTCTGAGAAAGGCTTATTTGTGCCACTGCTAGTCTACGTGGGCAGAGCTCGTGCCCACCTTCTCGTGTTCGTGGTCCCTTGCAGTGATAATCCCAGGGAAACCATGATGTTCACTGAAGGAGTAGTGATGAGTAGCCAGCAGTGGCACGATCTTGCAGCAGCTGTGCTACTTGCAAATGAATGCCTGCCCTTAGACTTGTGTAACTAAGCAGAAAACTGAGTCAGCCACACAGCACAGTTGTCCCTGTCTGTTCCCCAGTTCTTTAGATGCTCATATACCAAATAATCTGAGAGTGAATAGGGACAGATTTTTGTCTCTCCTCTCCATGCTCACTGATCAATGCAGTGTGAGAGGTATGGAATGGATGGTGAAATAGGGAATATAGCTAATGTCAGTATGACTGCACTACAGCTCTAATTCAGCTAGTGAGAATATTGCAGTATTGCACAGCTTTGTACCAAAGGTTTCAGTATCTGACCTTCAGTGCTCCTGCTGGTTTTTCACAGTATGTACCATAATGTTATAGCTTTCTCGCTACCGGTGTGTGACCTGGTTAGTGCAAAACTTGCTTGGGTACATCTGCCTGAGCTGTGGTCATGTTTCCTAACCATATTTCAGATGTAGCCAGAGGAAGAAGGCAGCTAAGGAGAACCCACGCCTCTAAGGATTAACTCTTTGGCATGAGTTTTCCCCTGGTTATTCACTGTGTGGTAGTTTCCTCCTGCTCTGTCTCAGAGCTGTGCCAGGAGGCATACACTAACTCCAGCTTTGGCACAAAACAGGGCAAAAATGTGTGTCAAAACAAATAGGGCAGTATGCGTGGAGAAGGAGCTAACAGTGATGCACCAGTTCCTGCACATTCATCCTCACCAAGGCAAATGTTATTTTCCGGCAATATAAGGGTGTCCGTTGTGGAATTATCAAAAAAAGGCAGTTCCTTGTGTTTGGTGGTGAAGATGTCTACACAGGGTGTGATGTAATACTGTGTAATTAGAGCTTGCATACTACTGCTCTTCCTATTAAGTTCTGTGGAACAGGGCAAAAACACCATCAAGACCAAAATGATTATCAGGAAAGTGATCAAAGCCTTTTTCACATGGAATGGCAAGCAAAGAAGACATATTTCATCAAGGTCAGCTGCAGCCTCTTTGTTTTGCTTCCATCATTGTAAGTGCAGTATTTGTGCAATACTTGTTGCACATGAACAGGGGCTGCTATCACCTGAAGGCATGCCATGTGCTTCATGAGCAACTGGGGATTGGTGAGGACTCCCCTGCGCTTTGGTTCCCAAAAAAGCAAGGGCATTTCTCTCCATAACATAAAAGGCCAGGCCTTTTATGTCTTGTCCTGCTGCTGGTGGAATGCCTGGGGCAAAGCTGTGTCACATTTAACTGGTAGATTGTGGACTACAGTGAGCATTTCAGCAGCTCCATTCCTGAGCACCTTTAACTCATTTTTACTGATGCCTCATTTTGGGAAAGTCTCTTGGACTCATCCCCCCAAAAGAAAGCGGATATGAAGCTTTCCAGCTATGTTCTCACCTCCTCTGAGCAGTGGTGCACACTGCAGTCATCTATCAGCCCTTGTGATGCCCTGGCAGACTTTCTGCTACTGATGGCTTTGAGGAATTTTTTGTCAGATTTTATGCCTTGCACAAGTTGCTTCTCAGGATCTCTCTTGGCTTGCCTTGTTATGGTTTTGCCATTAGCTTGCCAGAGCTCCTGATCACTTTTTCTTTCCTTGTTTAGACACATTATTATGACACTGGGACAAAGAGGTAACCAAGACATAACCTTCAACTACACACCCCTCCTTGCACTCCCCTCACAGGTAAGGTTCACATCAGCTGCTACCACATCTCAAATGCAGACAGTTTTCAGAATTGTGCAATAGAGTGTGGGGGTTTTACTGCAGAAGATTAGTGAATTATGTGTTTTGGGAAGCACTGGCTATTCAGTTTCCAGTGCCTGCAGAGACACTTTAGACTGAAGTCTATACTGTTAGATTAGTTTGCTCCTTGTTTCACACTAGGCTTCTTGATCCATCAAGTCTGGGGTTAAACACTTTGGCAAGGAAAGCAGGGCATGGCTGAAGTGACATATCAGTAATCCCACAGGCAGCAGAGAGAGGAGCAATGCAAGACTGGGCTCCCTTCACCCAGTACCGCCTCTGATACGAAGTGGCTCACAGAGCCATGTGTATCCTCAAGCCAGGTGCCTGCACACAGGCACTGAGGGCTGCAAAACAGCAGTGTGAGGCGCAAGAGAAGCACAGTAAGGTAAGAGGCAGCTTTCGGAGCCATCCTGTCTCGCTTGTCTCTGCCATGCACTGTTCACATGCAAAGGAGTCCAGTGGCTTTTCCAACCAGTGGGGCCCTTTATGCTTTACTGCTGAAAGTGTGTGAAGAGCCCCATCCCACAGACAGCTGGCAGCAGAGGCCCTTGACCCTGGACTTCAGGCTCTGCTGCTCCAGAGGAGCCCTGCCTGGACCTGCCATGCTGGCAATCTGACAGCCAGTGGTTTGGACCTGGCCAGGCCACCTAGTCAGTCTTGCTTCCCTCTGTTTTATTTAGCCTAGAGAAGCCTTCATTTTGTCTTAAAGCTGAAGAAACCTTTTTCATACATGTCTCAGTGGGTTTTTTACAATAGAGTGACCAGGTCAACAAAGGCTAGGCAACCTCATGCAGAGGAGGAGAGGTCTCCAAGGCCTCCATCAGGGCACTGATAGTTCAAGTTTTGTCCATAGAGAATCAGGTGCTCTCATCAGGAGGTGCTGGTGTGGTCCCTGTGTTGGATACCATTGCAACCGTCAGTGTCACAAGGGAAGGAGCCTCACACTGGGTGCAGAAGACCTAGAAGAGCAAGTCCTACTGCAAGAACTCAGCAGGCAATGGTGATCCAGATTGCCTGCATACACAGTGCGAAGTACGGTGGGCTCCAAGGCACATTTGGGCAAAAGCATTCAGTTCATCCTGCAGGACTCTCCCACGCATGGATGTGCTTTGCATCTCAACAACATTCAAGCCACCATTGAAAAAGTGCAAGAGGCTTAAGGGGCCTAGCTATTAGTGTATGACTAGGTGTAGCCTGGTCACATTTCACTCATGTGGATTTTTTTCTGGGGTTTTTTTTTTTCAGATTTTTCTTGTGGATGATGTTGCTGGCCTCTGAAGGAATGCAAATACATCCTGCTGTTGTTGGAAGATCTCCAGACAGGGGAAGACATGTACATCATAGGTGTTCCCACTGTGTTTCTGCAACAGCATTCCCACAAAATGGAAAAATGACAGCCCTTCCAAATGAAATTGCATGGCATGGCATGGCAAGGCAAGGAACATGGATGGTGCACAGATACAGGATTCCTGTTAGTTGCTTCCTTGCCCTGAAGTATTCTGTGCTGGATGAACATCCACACTGCCTTGTCTGACATGTAACACTCAGTGGGACAGGATCTTACAGAATAGGGCTACAGATCTTGACCACCAGCTCCGTGGCTGACAAAAGAGTGATGCAAGACCGGATGGATGCAGAGATGCTCAGAACTGCATGGCAGAGCTGTGATAAGGTGTGTTACCCCCCAGCGTGCCACCTGGCTGCAGCCAGCCTGCTGCTAATGGCGGCAGGAAGGCAACCATCCTGCCTTCCTCATCCCATGGAAGGAAAAACCACTGGTAAGCTAGTTTTCCTTCTTGCTGATCATCCAGGTAAGGATCACTAAGTAGCATATTCCCCTGAAAGTTTGCCCATCCTCAAGCAGATGCTCCTAAAGAACTGAAAAACTCCACAGCAAAGCCTGGAGAGCTCATATCCCTGCCAGGGACACTACCCATGTCTTGGCTTAAAACTGGTTTCTCTTCCTGGCAGTGGAGCACAAACTGTTAATGTTCTGAGACAGTTCTGAGTTTCCTGAAAATTGATCTTCATCAACTTTATCTTGAAGAATTATGATTAATAATGTTCTACTATTTTCAGTTTAATCTGAATTTCTCATCTTTGTCAGAAACTGCAGTGCTGATTCCCTCACTGGAAAACCTGAGTACACACAGAGCAATTGTTCTGTTTTCAGTGGAGTTGGTTAGCACTCTGCAACCAACAGCAGGTTTTGGCTCTTGCCAAACAATTCTGCATTTGCTCCATATATCCCCCCTCGATGCTATAAATGTTGGTGCTATTTTAGGCTAATGGTGTTTTTCTTTATAAGTTTAGCCCCATCGGAAGTTTTCTGCCCATATTTGGGTAAGTAACAAAGGACAAATATGATCTTTTTTTTTTCCCCTTTTAAGTTGTTAAACTTCAACAATAATAAAGGTATTATGTGGAGTCATCTCAAAAATATATCCCATATATCATTCTGAGATAAAGATCTTTGTCTGAGACTTTGTCTGAAAAGGATAATGTTTCACTCCTGGCGCCTGTGAGTCTACTCTTTCTAGCATAATACATATTTGTTATACAGTTACTAGACCTGGCTAGGTACAATGCCCAAAAATCAGTTTGCACTTTTTTTTTTTTTTTTTTTTTTGCCAATTAACAAAGCTTATCATCCCATTGCTTCTTCTCTACCTGCTGAATGCTAACCAACTGGTAGAGGTGGTAGGAAAGTACTTGTGTGCCTAGGTGTTGTCCATGAGTGTCTAAGTTGTGGTGGAGCACAGAACAGCTTGAAGTCAGGAAGCAATTTGGGTACCCTGTAAAATACCTGCACAGTTGTTTTCTTTAGTGGAAATTAGGGGAACAGAAATTACAACATGCCTGTGTGTTGCAGGAGGAGTGTGTGAGAAATCAACCCCTACAGAAATTACAGCTCCATTGAAATTCTCCTTAAAATTTTGTTGAGTTCTGAGAATAATTTAAAACCCCAAGCTCCAGTGTTCAGAAAATGCTGAAACATTGCTCAGTGTGTTTTGGATAAAAAACTATTTGGGTGTTTTCATTTTATATTTAGGCATTCTCAGTTCAGTGTTTAAGATGTAAATATATACCTGTGTATATACAAAATATAAAGGATTAAAGTGGAGCAAGAAACCATAGGACGCTTAAATGCCTAACATGAGGCAGGATGCTTGAGGGGAGTCCCCCAGGTTTTGCTCCTGCAGCCTCGCCTGCTGCCACATCCCCAGCAGCCACCACATTTTTGATGGTGCTGAAGGTTCCAGGAGAGGATGCTCCTTCAGGACCAGGGGTTCCCAGTGGGAGTTGCTGACAGCCAGCCCCCACGTAGTCACTAGATTAACCCCATCTCACAAGATCTGAGTCTTGCTAGAGAAATTAATTTGCTCCTCCTTCTCTCCCCCCGCCCCCCACACTGTGTCTGTGGTGTGGTTTGCCTCTAATCTTTAGCCAGATCCAAGAATCATAAATATCTAAAGTAAAAGTATAAAACCCATTAAAGAAGTTAAACGTGATATACTGAAGCTAAGTTAAATGTGGTAGCAGATTTCACAATTTTAAAAAAGTAGACTTCTTATTTATCACTTATAAATCGTTTTACTTGGTGAGTAGTTTCCAAAGTTAATGGCTTTAATAAACGCTTTAGAAACCAGAGTGCTTATCTCCTTTATGCTGAGGGCCAGAAGGTACCATCAGATTTATACTGCAGATTTCTGCAATTTGGCTTCATTAACATGGCAGACAGCAGTTTCCACACCTCACAGAGGTATGTTCTCATCTTCCAGAAATGGTGGAGCTCTGGAGCTGTGCGACTCCCCTGTTTGCATTGGAAGGATCCTCCGCAGGGGTGTGATTTGAGCAGAAAGGGGTGGAACAAGCCAAAAAAACTAAACTGCATGATAGCACTAGAAAACGCAGATCTGGAGGAAAAATTGAGCTAAGGATAGCGCTGACCTTAGCTTGGAAAATCATATGCTCTCCAACATCCACATCTATACAGCCACTAGGGAGCTGCCTGGTTACATGTGATTTTACCCATCTGTTATTTAAATCACAGATCCAAACTCAAACTCTGGAGCTTGCAGAAATTATGCAGATTGGTGTCATCCCGTGGATACTTTTTCTACAAACCACTGAAGGATCTGGATCAGGAAATTTTCCAGGCAGGATGACACTCTGTCAGCCCACTGTCTCTAAAACTGGGATGATGAATACCTCTTCATTCCTCTCACTGCCCCAAAAAGCAGCTGACTATTCCCATGGTGCTGCTTCTTCAAGGGAAACACACTTCCTTGCTCCTTCAGTGATTGGTGTTGACTTGAGATACTCATTTTCTTTGGTATCCCATGATAAGGATTTCTAAAAATCTGGAAATGACATGTGACAACTGCAGCAGGGAATCCCCCATCTTATTTTACTTTTTGTTTTCCTTTCTGTCTCCTTCCACCTGTATTGCCTGTGGTCAAGTGTCATCTTCTCTTTCTCTGGGTTCCTAATATTTCTTTCTGCTTGACTTTCTTATCATTGTGCTTTTCCAAAGCTATCAAATGACTGATTTGTGCACTTGCTAGCCAAATGCTGGAAAAAGTCATTATGGTAAACAAAACATTTTATTTTGGGGTTTTTTGGGGTCTTATACATACTAATTTCATTTACATAAATTGAAAAGCAACTGAAGCATTTCTAAACTATATGTTCAGTTTCAGAAAAATATGGAAAGTATGCTTTTTGGTTCATAGTCATCTATCAAAGAGATTTGATTTAGAAAAAGTTTACAATTTGGCTAATTGAAGTCACTATTATTCATCAAATTAAAAAAAAATACTCAGCCCCAAAATGCAGCCTAGCCGCTGTAACAGAAGAAACTAGCAGGCTCAGATGAGATGCTGTGGGTTTGCCTGTGGGGGTCTGGGTGTGGGATCTTGACAAATGTAGTTCCCTGAAGACCAGGGGAAGGAGAGTGTTCTGTAGGGCAGGGTGGGAAGGCATGATCTGGATTGTAGAAATGTCCCCAGGAAGCCAAAGTTTATTATAAGAGAGGGTGTAGAGAGAAATTCTGAAGAAAAGGGAACTGGGGCACGGATGTCAGGACAACTGGAGGCCTTTTTGTTTATATTTTTGTCCTTGATGTGTGTCACTAGTGGATGTGTCAAGGTTGCAGATGTCTAACCATAGCCTGGGTCCATCTGGGAACTCCCTTACCAAGTGCCACAGTGGGAGGAATCTCCATTGGGCTCAATAAGCCACTATCCTTATGACATGAAAACTCACCCCAAGATATGCTTAGCCCAGAGGGAAGTTTTGCTGACCCATGATGGTCCAGGGCAAGACACCTCTTGGATAAGGATTCCCTAGACTCTGCACCTGTGGCATTTTGCAGCCAAGCAAAGAGCTTTATGTGACTGGCATGTGTCCAAATGTGGAACTGGGGTGCTGCTTGGGCAGACATACCACAGATTAGATATGGTGTCCTGATTCCTGGTCTGGTCCTGCAAGGTTTTAGCTGTCACAGTCATCAAGAAACTAGAGAAAATCTCTTGCATTTCTTTTTTTCCAGAGAGAAAATGACAGTAGTTTCCCTTCATCATCTAAGTGAAACACAACCTTCTTTTAAGTCTTTCTTATGCATTTCAAGTTATGGGAAAATATTTTCCTGTGAAAGGTGGGTTGCAGAGGTGCCATTCCATCCCCTATTTCAGCACGGCCACCCTTACCAGTGGCTGACCCAGCATGGCCACGTAGGTGGCACATCTGATGTCTTGGGCTTCCTATAGAGGTGGATAACATAGGCAAGAAATGTGATGTGGGACCTGCTGCCCACTGATGGCTGGGTTTGCTTCTGAGTTGGAGACTCGGGTCTGGTTGTGTATTAATACTGTGTATTAAAATGTCATGGGACTGCATGTTATCAGAGCCTGTCACTGCAGCTGAATATAGCAAAAAAAAATCAGATAAGTCTTGTGGGAGGTTTAATGCATTCTGGAAAGTAATATTTCCTACACTGTTGGAAAAGAAATCTGTCCTTCTACAGTTTTTCTTCTCTTGCCCAATTTCAACAACTAAGACAATACAACATTTGCAATAACTCAAGAGCGTGCAGTTTGTTTTCCAGTAAGTCCAGCTTGCTGTTTATTACAGCAGGTACTAGATGCTGAGACATCATCACCTCAGAGCAGGTAGAAGACAAGATCATACAAAATCATGCGTTGTGTGAAGACTGTGACAGAGGAGAGATTATTCCTTGTAACAACTGAAGAAGAGGGGGATGCCCAGTGACTAATGAATGTGGATATAGAACAAACATAATGAGGAAGTGTCTCTTCTTGAAAAATTAACTGTAGAAACCATTGCTACCAAATGCTGTGGACACCAAAGCGTATACAGTGGGTTTAAACTTTCAAAAAAAACTAAACCAAAACAAGAAAAACCACCACATTTTTAAGATCCTTCAATTGCTATTGAATGCAATGAGACAACTATAATCTTTAGAGCAACAAGTCTCTACATGGCAGAAATTGAGAAGGTAATACCAGGCAAATAGTTGCTCTAGATTGGTGCCATTTCTTACATGTGTTCCCAAAGCATCTGCTGGTGTCCCATCCTGGAGATGGGCTACTGAGCAGAATATAGGCCCCTGTACTAATCCAGGAGGGTGGCTGTGGTGGTGTTACAGACATCACAACTATACTGAGTGGAAAAAACACCCCAATCACCTTGACACATGTGTTCCCAAAGCATCTGCTGGTGTCCCATCCTGGAGATGGGCTACTGAGCAGAATATAGGCCCCTATACTAATCCAGGAGGGTGGCTGTGGTGGTAGTACAGACATCACAACTATACTGAGTGGAAAAAACACCCCAATCACCTTGACACATGTGTTCCCAAAGCATCTGCTGGTGTCCCATCCTGGAGATGGGCTACTGAGCAGAATATAGGCCCCTATACTAATCCAGGAGGGTGGCTGTGGTGGTGGTACAGACATCACAACTATACTGAGTGGAAAAAACACCCCAATCACCTTGACTTGTGTCTTTTGTTTGAAGGAATATTCCAGCTATGTGAGAAATGACATCTCTCTGGGGTGTTTGTAGCAATATAAGAGAGGCTAGACAGTGCTCAGAGCACACTGAAGAAAAGACTTTAGCTCCCTTGAGTGCATAGGTCAGTCTACACTTAGTGATACCTAGGGGCTGGATTAACAACGCTAGCCACTAAAATCCTGTGTTTATTCAGGAAGGATAACACTGAGAACACCCACGTGAGATTCTACATGGCACCCTGCTTGCACGCTGCTCGTGCTTCACCCATTTTCACTGGCCACTTGCCAAGTGCTGTGCAGGCACTTTGGGGGCCAGCTGGGAAGCAAGCCATGCACGGACTGGTCACATCCTCTGGTGACACTTGGGGGAATGCCAGCCAATGAACAAGGCTTTGCTTTAAGGCTATTATTCACCACTTCATCTGTAGCAACAGCACTGCTGTACGTGATGTCCTCCATGTCATTGCTAGTCCTCTGAGTCATCAGCTCATGAAGGAAATAACTTTGTTTTCTTTTGGTTCTCAGCTGAGCATCCAGCATAAGCACTTTCTTTTGGTCCACCTGGCCTCATCTCAGCTTTATTTAAAGTTTTCCCAGGAGCTTGTTAAAATAGTGCTTATGTTTTCTTGTTTCGTGTTTGTATAGGTGATGGGGAGGAGAAATTTCCTGTGTGTGCCTTTTGAGAAAAAACAACACTTGGAGAATTATGGAGGTGTTTTCTTACCTTAAATAAATTTCTTGAGCTTTCATGTAGCCAAAAGAGAACCACAGTGAAAGTGTATTAAAAAAAAAAATGCTCCCCCCTCCCCAAAAGCCACTTTGAAGAGACGGAGAACACTTGTGCATCTGTTCAAAGACTTAGGATTTTGCTAGCCCTCACCCTGCTGCTCCCACAGCTCCATCATATACAACTGCTGCTTTTGATGTTGAATATGTTACCAGAGTAATTTTTCAATTAATCTCAGACTAGAGATGTATATGTAAGCAGTTGTGTAGCTGTGTAATTTTCAGTTGTTTCAAGTGTAAATGTTGATCCCAAAGAGGGACAGGGAAAGGAAATAAACCAAGGTATAAGTGCGTCATGCTGCAATGTGAAGTGGACTCACGCAACAAAGGAAGCCCCGTTTTGGATTTTTCTTATGGGGACTTGTATCAAACGTTTGGGCTATTTTGTCAATAACAAAGTTGTTCATGGATCATGCCAAAGCAGAAGATGAAAATCAGTGGAGGTGCAGGGAAGCGTTCAGTGCGTGTTTAAATTTCACTCATATCCAGATAATTATGAGTTTCAGTGTTGTCCTGAATAGAAGTGATTTTAAGCGTAAACTTGAATTCTTTCTAACTTGAAGCCTGAATAAATGATCCCTTTTCAGTAAATTCAGTAAGGACAAAACATTTCTGCGCTATTGCCTGTAACTCTTAACACTATTTTCAATGCTCTAAAATAAATACAGACAATCTGGCCTCAGAGTTCAGTCTCATATTTCAAAAATAGTTTGGTGGTAAAACAGCTTTTTCGTTGTGTTTTTCTTTTTGAATGCAATAGTAAATGCTTGAGAACTGGGACAAAAGTTAGTCCTTGCACCATCCTGTCTATCATCGCTTCTTCCAGACTTACAGAGACAGAAGAGATTAGAGTTTAAATATATTGGTACGCTGTCACTCAGCTTGTTTTTGGTGACCTGACAAGCCGCCAGTTGCTGCAGTTTGTTGCTGTTTCACAGGCAACTTCTGAGGTATTTAAACAAGGTTTTCAGTAATTCAGCACCATGGCCTTTCTTAAATTATCTGACATCTTTTAGAAGTGACAGCATCCTGAGGATGTGGCGGGCAACACCTGCAGAACTGGCTAAAGAACCACCTTGTCCACCAGCAAACATCCCCAGCGCTGTGCTGTGGTTGCTGCAGGGTGTGCTCGTGCTCGATCACCGAGCGCTGCTTGCTGGGCTTTGTTGATCTTTCTGATAGTTTCACATAGAAGATTTATAGGCAGCAGTAATGGGTCACGTTTGCTTCTAGATTTCCTGGAAGCCTCTGAGGTACCAAGCAGTCTCAGTCAGGATGGTGGAGGCAGCTGAGAACAGAGAGAGGACCAGAGGAGAGGCTGGAACCTCACTCATGGCTTGAAGCAGATGGGAGAGGAAGAACAGCAATCAGGCAGCTGAGGGGTGCTGCCCGGCAAGGCAGGGGCTCAGAACAGGGCTGGAACCATGTCAGAGAGCCGAGCAAGCATCATGCACCACAAAGGGCTCAGATAACAACACTGGGCTCGTGAGTCCTGCAAACAGCTGCAGGGAAGGGGCACACTGTGTCGCAGCAGCATCCATCAGTGGGTGACAGCCAACATTCAGGTTGGTTTGTGGTCTCCTGGAGACCTGCTGTGGCTTGGTGGCCAATGGCAGCTCCCTTTGCCTGGCTGCTGCTTAGCAAGGACTGTCAATATAGCCAGGCAGTGTCCTGGCTTAAGATCCCTGATACACATCATGCCGTGCAAATTTTCCCATGAAACCACATTCAATCATCTCAAAACCAAATAACTTATTAAGAGAGACGTGACTTCCTTTATCTCCTTAGTAATAAATTGTGTTGAGTTTGTGTGTGGGGGGGTGGGGTGGGCTTTTTTTTGGTAGTGGGGGAAGGGCCACCTTGTGAGAGCAAAAAGCTCCCCTGGCTCTAAGACAGAGACCCCCCAGCCCAGGCTGGGCCAATGAGCACCAGAGAAACACCTCTGTGAATCCATATTTGTAAGGGGAAGGACTGTCCTGAAAGGAAGAAGGTGTAGTACCTGAAGGAGAGGCCATTGACCTAACAAAAGAAGAGCATTGGCCTAAACAAAGGACAGACAGATAGAGAGAACTTCGGAAAGACAGAGACCCACACCCAGTTCTACCTTATGAAGTAGGAGAACACAAAGTCCCTGCAGCCCATGGAGATTCAACAGTAGAGCAGAGACCCATGTGTAGAACATGGAGGACTCCACACTGGAGCAGAGAAGCTGAGCCTGAGGGCAAGCATGACTGGAATTGGGACCCCAAGAGTCACTTGCTGCTAGAGTCGAGGTGAACCCCCAGAGTGGGAGGTGAGTCTGAAGCCTGTGGATGTCCCGATGCTGAAGCTGGGAGCTGAGCTCGAAGAGGCCCGTGACTCCATGATAAGCTTGCTCTGGAACATCTTGTTCCTGAACTTTCATGATGGGAGGAGTGGCAGAGGTGAACTGGCAGTATCCCCCATTCCCTGCCCACTGTGCCCCTGTGGGGGAGAGAAGGTAGAGGAATTGGGAGCTGTGATTTGAACCCAGGAAGAAGGTGGGGGTGGGGGAAGGTGTTGTAAGATGTGGCTGTTCTATCTAGTTAGATGAATAGCAATGAATTAAATTGATTTTTCTTCCCCAAGTTTGAGTCTGTTTTGCACATGACCATAACGGGTGAGTGAACCATCCCTGTCCTTCATTCCTAATCCTGTGCCCCCTTTGTTGTGACTCCCATCCTCACGGGGTTGAGAGGGCTGAGTGCAGGACCACATGGTCCCACTGTGGGTCAAACTACCACATAAGTACAATGATTGAGAAATACAGTGCTTCAGTTTGGAAAAGCATGTCTTCACTCATCAAGATAAGAATAATTCTGGAGATAGACAACACTAGAAATAGCTTGAGCAGGAAACAACTGTGTTTTGGAACTGATCTTTGTGGATGCAAACTAATCTCCTGTGCCAGGGACCACAAGAAAAAAGTGTTCAGATAGATCCCAAACTTGGAGCCTAAGCCTTCTTCCTTTGCTTTAAAAGGAAGTTTCCTACTCAAAACGAAAAAGCTGCTCTCCTGCTTCCAGGTGCTTCGCTGGGCTGGCTCCGGGCAGCTGGCATGCTGAGCGCACTGCAGTTGCGGCAGCACTGGTGCCAAACCAGCCCGAAAAGCAGGCTGGAGTAGCCAGAAACATGCTCACAGCTGCTGCAGTCAGACTTGGCATTCAGTTTACATTTACCTTGGGTGTGCCTACCCCACACAACTCTGCTTACAGCCTATGCACATCCCTCTTCCCCACCGTACTTTGGCTCCCTATGCATAAAAGGAGCAAATGGCATAACGGCATGATGCAAATGGTCATACTTAATCCACTTTGATTCTAGCAAACCTCTGTGTGGTGGTGCATAGGACAGTGAGGCAACTTGTCCAAACTGACAGTGGTGGCTCATTATTTTAAAGTTAAGCACGCACAAAAGTGTTTTGCTAGGCTGGAGACCCATGCCAAGAGCTGGGAAGCCAATGTTTGGCAGTGAGACAGCAGAAGCCTTAAATGACTCTGGCTGTTTTACCACACTGCAGTTGGGCCTAGGAAAGTTCACTCTTCGCACCTGGCAGTTGAGATAATTATCCTATATCTCCTGCAAAAACATAATAGATGCATTGTTTGACTTGTGAAGCACAGCAACAAAGTTCAATTGCTGAACTGAGATGTCAGCATAAGAGAATAAAAGTACTCAGGTGAAGGCTTTGATGTGGCAGAGGACAGTGGCCCAGACAGCAAGCATTACGCTCCATCCACTTTCTGCTTCTGAAGATACTCCTTACGTTGCAAATCCCTTTCTTAAAAGCAAATCTGCAATTAAATGCACAAGGTTCCATTGTGGCCTAGCAAAGCTGAAAATCAAAAAGTAAAATCAGGTTGCCCTTCTACAAACACAACTTGTCACCAAACGGAGGGATCCAACAGCAGCAACTTCTAAGGCTCCAGAAGATCAAATACTTATCAGGTGTGTTTTATCTAAAACTTGCAATTCATTTGCCAGGCACAAACAAAACAACAATGAAAACAAATCTCTTTCTTCTCACCCTTCCCCTTTCCCAACCCTGGGGGGCCACAAAATGAGAAGAAAGGCACTTTGCCACCCCTTGCTCTGATGGTTATGATGTTTTTATGGTAGTGCCTATATCAGAACTAAGGATTTGCTGTGCTGAGCTCTCTGCAAACCTAGCCAGACTCTTCCTCAGAAGATTTACAGTCTCTGGACTATGGTAAAGAAAGCTACACCTCTTAATTAAAACTTTTTTTTTTTTTTTTCTCAAAAACTGGCTGTAGTTCAATGGGTACAAACCCTGTGTGGGGGTTCTCTTAATTATTTAAATTCAGTGGTAAAATAATGAATACAGTCTTCCTGGTTCTAAGCCAGGCTCTAATAAGGTTTGTCTACTTATAGTTTTTCCTCAACATCTTTCAATCGCTTTTTAAAGTATACTTTCAGTTTAATTAATGTTACCTTTTCAGCATATGAAAACCCCAAAATACAAATGAAGTCAAAAGGATCAAATAAAGAGTACAGTCAACGTGGTAAAGATATGACAGCTTTTTTGTTTGCCGAAGGTCCTCTGACATTTCTGTGAGCATTACATCCTGGCAACAAAGTGGTAGGGAGTGTTAACATGCATGTCAAGAGTCATGTATTTTCCAGAGTCCTCCACTTGACCCCTGGCACTGAGTTTCCAGCCTCTTTTGCAATGTAGCCACATGCACCTGAAATATTACATGAGCACTTGCTACGTCAACACCCAACTGGGTGCTAGCAATGTATCTGATCAAATACTCAGCCCGGCACTGGAATCAAAGTTTTACTTCAGTTACACAGCACTTACAAACCAGCCATGCTTTCAACACCTTAGCAACTAATCTGTGCACCAACAAGTGAGCCTGCGTTTTAATAACGGCAAGACAATCACCAGGTTTTGAAATGGAAGAGGATTTAGAAAGACTTAGTTCTGACAAGTATCCTGGTGAGGTAAGGAATTCAAGACAGTTGTGAGCTATAAATATTCATCTCTGACTTGCTCAGGATAGCTGGTTAAACAATAATCTGAGAGTCTGCTCTCTGGGAAAACCCTCGATGAAGGAAAGTTCCTTCAGAATCCAAGGGGCGTCACGGGGTGCTTTTAACCAATGTCAGCAGATTCACACTGCAGAAATATTAGAGTTTTCTGGACAATGAGCCTTAAACTACTATATATGAGAAGATAAAAATTCAGTTCAGAACTGTATTTTTCACAGATGGTAAGGGAAATAAAACTATTGACTGGTCTGTCAGCAACATTTTCTAAAAGACATATGAATGCAAGCTCACATCTAACAGCCCGTTTGTAACAGCTTAGGACTATCACTGTGCTGATTCAGTTTAACAACCTAGGTCCAAATTTCACCTAATGATCACTTTATTTAGTTCACCAGGCATTTCCAAAATCTATGGATTAGAAATATGCCTGCTGTGGGGTGGGTTTTGTGGAGATACCTCTTCAGGAGCTGAGGTGCTCTGGTTCATGGGCAGCAGCCAGCTCACAGGGGTGGGTAAAGCTCTAGCTCTACCCAGCTGCCCCATGGCACCCAACCCTAGCAAGGGCACCCCAACCCTGGGAAGGGCACTCCAGCCCTGGCAATGACACCCTACCACATTAGCAGAAAGGAGGTAAGGCCTGTATCAAATAAGAGTTATGTCTCCAGAGGCATCATCAATACCATTTGGGGTGTGTAAAAGAGTAGTTGGGTGGCAGGAAGGGAGCAAGTGTTAAAGGAAAAATTACTGCCAACAAAGATAGCAACAAAGATAGTGTAGTGTAACCACAGAATCCACAGTACATAGCTACTGAGCCTCACCAATTATAACCACAAAATACAGAATCTTTAACCACAATAATCAGATGATATGACCAATATTCAACACAAGGATCTTCAGAGAACAGCTCAAACACTGGAAAACAATTTCAGGAACATTCGTTTTCGATGTTTGAAAACATCCGTTCAGAGCAGTGCCTCACCACCATATGTGCTGTGGAGCTATCTTTTCCTCAGCAAAAGTTGTCACAGATACGTTTCTGGTGATGCTGATGGAAGGGAGCGAACCCTGCTGCCTTGGGCTGCAAGCTTGCAGCACTGCAGTGTGGGCAACGTGTGCCTTGCCACAGGGTTCCCCCTGAAAAGCCATCACTCAGCCCATGAGGGGATACGTGTGCTCCGGGGAGCCAGCTGCTCAGAAATAAGGCCTTAAATATGCAGATCTGGCCTCGGATAATTCCCTCATGTTGATGATGTTCCTTGGGAACACAAAGTCTGTTGTGCTCAGTGACAGTCACTGTAAATATTTTAAATAATAATGGGAAGCTTTTCATAGTCTTCAAAGCAGAGACCTAAAATTTCCAGCTGCAGATCTCATGTGGTTTATATTAGAACATGATGATATTGCAAGTTGGAATATAAGGCTAGCTCTAACAATAAAAGGACACAGTTTCCACCTATTTAAACTCACCATATCTTTTTACAGATCATCATTGTTCGTAAGGGATTTCTGGAACTCTTGTTAAAGAGATTTGGGCCTCTAATAACCTTTTCTTAACCAAAGAAGATCAGTTTCTGATGTTAAAAGAAAACATTTCTCACTCTGTTCCTCTATTGTCTTCTGCCAGCTATTGCTTTGGATTTCCCTTTTTATTTTCTTTCACTGAATTATTTGTTCTCCTCCATATCAAGTCAGAAGATGGGATCCCTAAATATCCTGCAGAAAAAAGCTGGGAAATAACTGTTGTCAAATAATCCCATCCACCAGACTGGAAACTTCATATCAAAGTTTGAGTAGGTACAACTTCAGCATAACCTGAGAGGTACTTACTTGTTTGATGAAGAGTGTACTGAACAATTCAAGCTTACTGTCTTTACTTATTGTAAACCAACTATGTTTCATATAACAAATCAATAATGCATGTTTCCTCTCTCTCTTAGTCCTTTGCCTCAGTTTCTGTGACCTGCTGCCAAAAGTATTTTAAAAGGATGAAAGATGCTTTATAAGTTAAGAACTATTAATGAGAACTGGAAATGGGATAGAACAAAAATATGTCTTCAGACACTTTGAAGAAAAATGTCATCATGGTGGGAGATCCAAATTAAAAACAAACCTTCCTCAGGGGCACAGACAGCATAGATCTGAATGAGGTGCATAGAGAAACTTGTATATCTCAACATGTATCAGGTAACTTCGGAATTTGTGTTGTGCTGGTCAACACAAATGAGAGGCATGGATGAGGTGCAGTCTGCAACAAATACATGACTATTCCCGGGGCTGAACAGTACAGAGGCTGTAAATTTATGAATACAGCTTAAGAGCACAGGGGCAGACCCTCAGTGAGTTCAGGAGCTTAGGACCCCTTTCACAAGGGTAGTCTTCTTCCAAAGGGGTATTTGCCTCTGTTCGCATACAGATAAATCCTTGGGACTATATCTGAGAAAATGCATTTTATGAATCAATTATGTTTCTCCTCTGTGACCATGTGGTAGTTTAATCCACAGGTAGGACCATGTGGTCCTGCACTTACTCCCCCCACCTGGTGATGTGGGAAGGGAGTCACAACAAAGGGGCACAGATTAGGATGAGGACAGGCACGGCTCACTCACTAGTTATGGTCACAGGCAAAACAGACTCAACTTGGGGAAGAAAAAACAATTTAATTTGTTACCAATCATTCGAGTAACACAGTGAGACATAACAGCAACATCTTACAACACCTTCCCCCACCCCTCCCTTCTTCCCAGGCTCAAATCACTTTGCTCCTGATTTCTCTACCTTCCTTCCCAGCGGCACAGGGGACAGGGAATGGGGGTTCAGTCAGTTCACCTCTGCTGCTCTTCCTGGCATGAAAGTCCAGGAACAAGATGTTCCAGTGTGAGCTTCCCACGGAGTCACAGACCTCTTCGGGCTCAACTCTCAGCTCTGTCATGGGGACATCCATGGGCTGCTGATGGGCCTCTGGACCAGCGCACTTCCTCCCCCCCAGCTCTTAGGATTCACCCCTGCTCTGGAACTGTGTGACTCTGGGGTCTCAATTCAGTCACACTTGTCCTTGGGCTGGGCTTTCTGCTCCACTGTGGAGTCCTCCATGGCCTACACCTGGATATCTGCTCCACAGTTGTACCTCTATGGGCTGCAGGGGACCTCATTTACCTTCTTCTATTCCTACTCCATGCATGTTGAACCACGTTTCTGAGGTTCTCTGTCCTCCCCCTCTTCTTCCTTCCACTGGAACAAAGCTCTTTCTTTGTTTAGGCCGATGGTTGTCTTTTGTTCAGGTCAATGGCTTCTCCCCCATGTTTTCTCCACCTTCTTCTTTTCAAGACAGTCCTTCCCCTTACAAATATGGATTTTCAGAGGCATTTCTCTGTTGCTAATTGGCTCAGCCTGGCCTGGGGGGGTACACCTTGGAGCCAGGTGAGCTTTTGTGAAGCTTCTCACAGGAGCCATCACTGTAACCCCTTCCCCCAGTACCAAAAACACCCCCCTCCCACCCCCCTCCAGACCAAACACAGACCATAAATTCAAAATAGCTGGATGTGATAGTTCAAAGTCTTTTTGGCACTTTTACCTGCTGAGAAAATGCTAGAGCAAAGAGTTTACAAAATGTGTACCTCAAGAGGAAGTAATCTCTACATGTTTTAGGGAGCAGTGAGTTTGCCACTGAAAGGAGCTGGTATTAGTGATCTGGTGGCCATATAGTGACCAACCACCTCTCTGCTCAGGGCTCACTTCAGTCTGTAGCACCCCTGAGGCAAAGCAAGAAAGAGTCAGTGCTCTCCTTGTGAAAGTAAACCTGCTCTCCATGCCATCTGATAGGAAACTCTCACAGACTGTTGAGTCAGAAAAGAACAATATATCATTATTTTGTACAAAGTAATTTATATCCTGGATGAGTCCTTCATTTGGGTGAAGGAAACTGAGGATGTGCAGTCTGGGTGATTGGGTAGTGGGGTGGATTTTGAATTGGTTGAAAGGAAGAGGTCAGAGAGTTGTGGTCAATGGGACAGAGTCTGGTTGGAGGCCTGTGTCTAGTGGAGTCCCTCAAGGGTCGATACTGGGACCAGTACTATTCAGTATATTCATCAGTGACCTGGATGAGGGAACAGAGGGCACTGTCAGCAAGTTTGCTGATGATACAAAGCTGGGAGGAGTGGCTGACACAGCAGAGGGCTGTGCTGCCATCCAGTGAGACCTGGACAGGCTGGAGAGCCGGGTGGGGAGAAATTTAATGAACTACGATAAAGGCAAGTGTAGAGTCTTGCATCTGGGAAAGAACAATCCCATGTACCAATATAGGCTGGGGACAGACCTGTTGGAGAGCAGCATAGGGGAAGTGGACCCGGGAGTCCTGGTGGACAGCAGGATGACCATGAGCCAGCACTGTGCCCTCATGACAAAGAAGGCCAATGGCATCCTGGGGTGCATTAGAAGGGGTGTAGTCAGTAGGTCAAGAGAGGTTCTCCTTCCCCTCTACTCTGCCCTGGTGAGGCCGCATCTGGAATATTGTGTCCAATTCTGGGCCCCACAGTTCAAGAAGGACAGGGAGCTGCTTGAAAGAGTCCAGCATGGAGCCACCAAGATGATTAAGGGAGTGGAACATCTCCCTTATGAGGAAAGGCTGAGGGAGCTGGACCTCTTTAGCTTGGAGGAGACTGAGGGGTGACCTCATTAATGTTTATACATATATGAAGGGTGAGTGTCAGGTGGATGGAGCCAGGCTCTTCACAGTGGTGTCCAATGATAGGACAAGGCGCAATGGGTGAAAGCTGGAACACAGGAGGTTCCCCTTAAATTTGAGAAGGTACTTCTTTACTGTGAGAGTAACAGAGCACTGGAACAGGCTGCCCAGGGAGGTTGTGGAGTCTCCTCTGGAGACGTTCAAGACCAACCTGGATACATTCCTGTGTGACCTACTGTAGGTAACCCTGCTCCGGCAAGGGGGTTGGACTAGATGATCTTTCAAGGTCCCTTCCAATCCCTAACACTCCGTGATTCTGTGTGATTCTGTGGTGTGCTCTAGCTCTCCTAAGATGAAGACAGAGAGACCATTTTAAGCATGAAGACAGTCCAAAAAAATCTTTTAGGACCAAACATGCCCTCAAAGAAAGCTGCCACCTTGCTTCATCAGGAATGTCCTCCAGTCAGATTGATGGGGCCAACTGGGTCTTCAAAAGCCTATCTCTATAGTGTGGGACATGACTCCTTCTCAAGATCACTGTGCTGCTCTCACCAAATCCTCCACTGCCCTAGGGACCATCTCTCTGCACCACTCCTGTGGGCTGTTTCATGGCTGCTGAGATATCACCATCAGCAGAGGAGATGCAAAAAGGATGCTCTAGATGCCTGGCATGCGGTTAACACATGGACTAGCTGCAATGACCCACAAGTTTCTTTTCAGTTCTGTGTCTCCAGAAAACCTCTGCTCCTAACCTCTTTGTCAGACTTTTCCTCATTGGAAATGAAAAAAAAAATAAGAAAGATTCTCCATTCCTAATTTCAACAGAAAAAATTATCCAAATATTCAAAGGTGGTATTTTATCCTATACCTGACCCATCTGGGATCATGAATTATGGTAAAAATGACACACACAAAAAAACCCAACAAACAAACAACAAAAAACCCCCCAAAACAAACAACAAAAAAAAAACAAACCCCAAAACTCTCTCAGATCTTGCAGCCTGATTTCTTGGCCAAAGTGCTCAAAACAAGTTTGGAGTCAAATCAACATAAGCATAAGCACCTAATCTCACACTTGCTGCTCTTTATTTTCCTAAGGAAAGAGGAGAATTCATCTTTCTAAGTGTGGCCATGGCCTTGCTGAGTCACGTGCAGCTGTGCAAGTGGGTGTCAGCTGTGTCAGACCCCGTCACTGAAACTGGACACCTGTTTCGCACAGGTGCAAATGGCTGAAGGGGGGATGCCCCTGGCAAAGGGTTGGCCCCAGAGACCCCGATCCCTCTCCCTCCCACGGCTGCCACTCACTGTAGCACGTTCAAGGCTAGTGCTGCTTTCTGGAAGCCAAAGCCCAAGACTGTGGATGTTTGTGTTTGCAGGTGGGGCTGGGAGGAAGTGAAAGCGAGTACTAATGCAGTCTTTGGCCTTGGTGGAGGTCAGCAAGCTTCCAGGATGGGAAACTTGGAAGTAAAACGCAAAAGTTCTTCTTACCCTGGCACAATCACTGGACTCTGTCTCTAGTTGTGACCAGAGTGAATTATGTCTATTTTCACACAGAAGAATTTAACCCTGTGTAAAAATAGGTACATATACATAGAGGAAAATTAGTTGATTACCCTCTTCTTTGGTATAAAGCACTTGTACTCACAGCAACAGCCTTTCAATTTAACGTAACAGATACAGCTGCTTATTGCTAATGTTCATTTCAGCATAAAAAGCTGGGTCTTAGGGTGAAAAATACAGGATCGCTCACTAAATGTCCTAAATTTCATATGCTTAAAGAAATGTCTCTCTCCTTCTAATACTGAATCTGCTTTTGCTGTGTTGGCAAGACACAGTAGTGTCTGGAGACATCTGTTGCTATGTTTATACTAGCAAGTAATTTGGTACAGTAGGAGCATATCTGTAGATAGAGCATTTGGTGCTGAGTCATACATCCACAATGTGCAGTTTGGGGGGTTACTTTGAACTTAACTGGGTCTGGTTCACCCCCATTGCGCATGTGGTTCAAAGCTGTCTGCAGGACTCCTCCGGGTTCAGCCCCTCATGACCCATCAGGAACTAGGGCACATTTGGTTCACACCTGAGGCACAGCTTCCCAGGTTATTTGTCTCTGACAGGAGTCCAGTTTGCATGTGTTAAGACAGTCCCAGGAACTGAAACAATGTGCAATAGGAGGCGGTGACTGAAAAGTTTGCTTAAAAACACACTGCTGCTCTGAACCAAAAAGCTAATGTGTGTGCAGACAGTGGAGATCAGACCTGGTTATGCTACATGTGTGCACAGTAGCTGCTCAGCAAGTTCCCAGCCTGGATAGACATGATAAAGAGCAGGAGAAAAGTGAGACTTGTACAAGGCAAGTGTCCTGCCTGAGGCCATATTATCAACGGTTTTATCCATGCAAGCCACTGTCCCTCTGAGTCAGCACAGTCCAGGACCCCATTGAACAGCCAATTTCTGGTGCTTGGGACGGTGCAGTGAATGGGCCTCTTTTTGTGTTGAGGGTCTCACACATAGTTTATGCTCTTTTACTAAACAAAGGATAACAAATATTTCTATGGCATGTCATTTGCTAACGATGGTGCCCCAAACTGACAGGTTTTATTCCATTTTGAGGCAGTATAACGCCTTTTGACTGCTTGACACAACCCTCAAGCCATATCTAACTGAACCTCTTCAAAAAAAAAAACTAGAATCAACACTGCTCAGCATGAGGCTGGCATACAGCAAATGTGATCCTGGGCAAAATTGACAGCCATATTTCAGCTGTGCTATAGTCCTCATTAAATGTTTGTCTTATCAGTGGTTTATATCCTTTTTTTTGTAGACACATAGGTCACAGCAAATGTCACAAAACCTAATTGTTAATATTTTGACAGACAACTCACTCTCCTTTATCTAATTGTAAGCTCTTTAAGCTTATCTATACAATCAAAATCATTCTTTAACAATATCCTCTCTGTTTCAAAGAAATTGATTTCTTTCCATAGAGTTGTTGCTCTCATTGTAGTTCAGTACTTCCCTGCTAAAGTTAGGTAGAGTTCTCTTTGAGTGGAGTAAGATAAATAAATGCAAGGCGTCTCTGGGTTTGTGGGAAGAGCTGGTGCCAAGAGCTGCAGCAAGAAATGGGGAGTTGAGAAACAGGTCAGTGTAGTTGACTGGAACTTTTCCACACTTGCTAATTGACAAGTTGGTTGGTAAAGCCTAGGTGAAGTCCTGGTACAGTGGTGGGGTGCTGATGTATTTATTTCCACATTCGGGCACTCTCTGCACTCACTACTCTGTTTTACTACCAGGTTCTTCATCTGGATTCCCCACTGAGCTGAGCGGAGAATGCAGTTCTGAGATCTTACCAAGTATGACTTTCTGATATTCATTTTAAGAGGATGAAAAACTCTTTTCTGATGGTCTTTATATTCCATTCAGGCAACTCTATCTCCCAGATTTATTCCAGTGAGGTGATTTAACCTTTACTTCTACCAACACAGCTCCTTCATCCTATGAAAAGTCAGACATTACACATTCAAAAGTGCCACTTGCTTTCTGTGCCATTCAGTACCATTCTACACATGCTTCTGCCTGTGCTCTTCAGTTGCTCTCAAAGCCATTGCATTGTGCTTGTTGCCAGTTTGGCAGTGGAGTATTCTTGGGTTGGTGCAGATGGAAATTGTGAAGGCAATGCTTGTTTCACAAATTCCTTATCATTAGTTAGAAAGAAACCAACACCTTGCTTAATCTCATCAGTCTTTCTGGTTTTAGGCTGTCCTTCACTGAGAAGGAAAAGTTGATGAACTCTGCTGATTAAATTGTCCACTAGCCTCCTGTGGTACACATCCCAGAAATGGTGTCAGAGCACAGGAAAAAAATCACCTTCCCCATGGACAGGTGTCCAGCAGGAGGGGAATTTCTGTTCACTTATCGTGTTTGGTCTCTTTTAGAGTCAGGTTGAATGCCTATGCCTATCTCCCATTTCCCACTTCGCCAATGCTCCTTCAAAGTGTTTCAAGCTGCTGCTCTAGCTCACAATGCACAACCAAATCCCCACAGGAAAGCTTGGCTTCATTCCTATATATTAAAAAAGAAAGGTTTGCAGCATTTCTGTATATCAGTGTTGAGGTCTGACCATGACAAAACTCTGTACCCTCACTGTTTTTCTCATACTCTCTCTTTTTTCTTTTAAACTTTTCATGGGTCCGTTTGGATGTTGTGGCCATTCCTAATGTAGGCAATGATTGCAAAATAATGAGGAGGCAAGAGTAATGTTGCTATGTTGAGCATTCAGTGCTAAATTGTAGTATTTTAGTAAAAGAAGGACGAAGAAAGAAAACGAAGGAAAAAATAGGCTTAGAGTGACATATTTATCTTCTCCTCCTCCACCTTGCACCTGTTCCCCCCAACCCTCCTTTGTTGGCTTAAAAACACTTAACGTTTTTCCCATAATGTGTGGGCAACTGCAGTGCATCTGAGTTTCTGAGAGAGAAGGAAAAAAAAGAGAAAGTGAATGACTAAGAACAACAGCCAGAGTGGGTTTTCAGTGTGGTGCTCATCACTCATTTTAGGAAGGCTCTGTAGGGAACCTGAGGCTGGCCCCTGGGGCTTTATTTTTGCCTCTTTGCTCACTGACAGTAGCGATGCAGCAGCAGCAATGCCTCAGCCCTGAAACTCAGCCTACCCTGCAGAGACTTGAAGCTTCAACAGCTCACTTCCATCATGCTGCTTCCTGCTCTGCCTTCCTCTCCTACCCCACCCAGGCCAAGGCAGGTTTAACCACCCCTCCACACAGCCACTGTCACTGTGCTGGGGGTGGGGGAGGGGGGGGGGTGGGGCAATGGGCTAGCTGGCAGTCCTTGCAGAGAAAGCAGGGGCAGATAAGCAAGGAAAACCTGTCTGCAGCCCAAACATACACAGACATTAACTGTCTGTGCTCCCCAAATGGCAGCAACTTGGAGGAAGACAGGCTGGGCAGTCAAGGGTGCCAGTTGGGTTAGGATGTGCCTGTGCTGAAAGGTATGATCACTGGCACCCATGGCTTCCTGGTCTCAGTTTGCAGTGGGATTTTTAAGAGGAGGGTAGTGTTTTGGTTTTTTTTTTTTTCCCCTCATTGATGAGAAGTGCAAGTGGGAACAGCTGCTGACTGCTTGAAAGAATAGTGGAGGCACTGGGATCTTGAAATATTCAAGTCAACACAAGTTGTCCTTGAAAGTTTTGTGCTCTGGCTTAAAGTGTAAAATTATCCTTCAACCGCAGGAAGCTGATCGCCTGTGCCAGTAAGTGAAGTTCAGTGGAGGTGAGGTGACTCATGCGATCACTTCGGAGTCTGCCCTGTTCCTGAAAAGGTGGTTTCTTCTTTTTCTCCCCACCCAGGCTGGCCAGGACAGCCACAGTTGTACAACTGCTCCTTCCTCAATGCTGCTGCTCAGTGCTGCCTGAGGTGATGTGGCAGCCCTGGCCCGGGTGGAAAGAGAAGGTCTTTCCCCTGCTGAAGAAAAACATGAAACACCAAAACATCCCTACTTCCTGTGGCAGATTTTGGGACGCCAGCTGCTTTTTCCTGCCACCCAGAAGGTTTGTAGAGCCTGACCATGAGTCTTCCCTGCTAGAGCCCTGCACCGCTCTACCGCCATGCCACCAGCATCCTGTAAACACCGGCTGGTGTTGTACAGATACAGCCGCTGCTTGGGGACATTTGGGCTCCAGCTGTATCAGGCTGGCTCTGCTGATTTGTGCTGGCTGGGGACCAGGTGCCAAATGAGAAAAATCTCTCATTGTGCCTCCCTCGTTATTAGAGATTTCTTAATTGGTTATTAGTGGCAATTCCCATTCATTAAAGAAAGGGCATGAGTAATTTTTATACGTTGCTGCTTTTGCTAGTAATGACGTAAAGTGATTACAAATGAAAGAAGTGAGAGGAAAAATGTTATGGTCTCTGTAATCACTTTCACTGTTTCCCAGGAATAATTAGTCAGCTTCCTTTAGTTTTCTGTGGGAGTTTTTCAAGTATCAGGAAAGAAAGAGTGAAATAGTTCTAAAAATAAGAAAATATGATGACAAAATCCTAGATGGCAAGAAGAGATGAAGATGTCTTTAATGCCTGATGGAGCCCTTAGGTGAAGAAGTAAGAGGTGTCTAAAGCAGAGACTGAGATTTTCCTTTTTCCCTCTTACATACTGACGTCAGATGGAAGAAAAGACGTATGTGAACCTTAGGCAGCCCTCTCTAGTACTTGGGCTGAGCTGGAAAACACTTTGGATGTCACACATCAGCTTACATCTTTGAAGGGACCCATTACTACTCTAAGTACAGCTTGACTTTGGTGTAAAGTACAAAAGGTTCTGTGCCGGCAGTGAGTAAACAGACATTTGCTGTGTAGCTGTGTAAAAACCTCGCAAGCACAGTGGTGAGGGGAATGTCTGAAATGCCTTTCCTGGGTGCTGGAACAGGTCAGCCATAAGCGAGGTAGGCATCTCTGATGTATGAAGGAGTGCCTTGATCACAGAGTTTTCCTCCTTGTGCTACCAACATTCATCTCTAGTGCATAGTAATATGTCCTTTTCTCTCCACTGAAAGCAAGAAACAGGATCCCAGCAAACCATGAGGGACACAAGGATGCCTGCCTGTGCAAGCCAGCTCTCCTTGCACAGTGAATGTACTCCAGCACAGCAGGTTCCTAGCTGGGGAACAAATGGGAATATCCTTCTGGCCAGAAGCTCTTGGACTTTGACAGATGGGGAAACCTGTTTGTAGAAACATCATCTTGTGGCAGGAATGTTCTGACTTTGATCAAGCTTTACCTGAAAGAAGACCTCCCAGAGCCAGGGGAGACACACAGATGCAAGGATATTGCACAGGGCCAACTTTCCGGGCAAGTGGTGTACCCCTTCCTTTAGGTTGTGGGAGGTGCAAGGTGATAGCCTGATTCATCCCGAGTCAGCTCAGGAGCTAGAGCATGGGCTCTTCATGGCCAAGTGGGTATTTTTGTTCCCCGGTTTCTTTTTTATTTGTACTATTTTTCTCCTCTTTCTCCCTGCCATCCTCCAACTGCTCTCTCCCTCCTCCTTCCACCCGCAAAGCACTTAACTCTTTTTTGAATATAGAGACTCTCTCCTAAAGCCTGGCCAGCAGAAAGGAGTGCATGATTAAGCAAGGGGAGCTCTGGACTTGGGTCCTGACTCCAGTTTGCAGGGAAGAAGCCAGGAAGTTATTGAACAAGCCTGTCCTCCCTTTACTGAGACAATCCATCCCCTGGGCTCAGCTGCCTGGCTGTGGTGATGCTGGCAACAAAGGCAGCTGTGGTGGAAGTGAAGAGCTTTTTTCACCACTGCCTGAGAAGCAAATACCCAGAGCCGATTTCCCCCCTGCAAACAGGAAACTTGAGAATAAGGGCAGTAAAATGCCCATGGCTGTCCTTTTCCCAGGCTCCAGTATTGTGCAAGGAGGCTCTTCTCTGTTGCAGAGTGATTGCCAGGATTGGCCTCTCTGCTGCACGTCCCTGCCCGAAGCAAAGCCCCTTTGAGTCAATGGGAAGTCTTCCTTACGCATTCGGTGCTGGACCATGCAGGCAACCGACCTCACTCCCCACAGCTCCTGCATTTATATTAAACTCTTCCTTGGGATTTTAAGATTACCAAACATACTGTTTCAACAGAACAAGGATTTTCAACATATCCTGCCCAGAGGACTCAAGTTTACTTTCCCATGGGGACTCTTTTCTCATACCGGGAGAAGCAGCAATCCATTATGTTTGAGTTGGGAAACATTGCTTAGCCATTCCTGTAGCCCCTCAAATATTTAATGATGTGCAGTCACTCTAAGAGGCATTCTTTTTTTTCTTTTTTCTTTTTTTCTCTTTTTCTTTTTTTTCTTTTTTCTTTTTTTCTTTTTTCTGATATTCAAAGACTGAACATCAATTTGTCCCCTGCTTAATTAGTCCCCTCTGGTTTCAGCATTATGTTTCTTCTCTTGCTTTCAGGATTTTCAGATCTCTGTTTAAATTTGTGGAAAATAGGAAGTTATTAACATTAAACTAAGAGTAAAAATTAAAACAATCTGTGTTGTGAATATTTTGGTCATAGGTAAATTTGTGCAGGGGGTTTTCCTATAGATGCCAACACTATCACAGTAAAAGCTACTTGTTTTCTTAAATCTATACAAATGCTCATCAATTTCTATATAAAAAATCCTTTGTTCCTGCTAGACTGCCTTCCATGGAAACTATGCAAGATTTTCATGAAATTACTTTAAATCCTGGACTTAAGTGAACCTTACGGGTCTTTCCACTCATTTCTCTTTTGTTGTAAATTACTTAATGTTAGAGCTGCTCTGAAGGTTTTCACAGCTTTCCATCCATAGAAAACCTGTTACATCTTCAAACTGGACAGCTTTGCCTGCTTTGTCAATGTCTCTTTTGTTTAGGACTTCTTTGAACTCAGAAAGCCAACTATTCCACTTGTTTTTACCACTTTGAAGGAAAACATTGCTAATCCTTATGTTAGTCCTTGCTTTTTGGAAAATATTTTCTAACTTTTTTCTGGCCTCTGGCTTATGTATCAAGAGATGAGAAGAATTTTTAAGTTAATATGCAGAATATTTTTTCAAAGCAAAAGTAATGGTTTGGGGGTTTTTTTAGAATTTAGTAGTCATAAAAAATACTATTTTCTATGTAATGTCATGAAGACATAATTGCATCACAACTTGCATTATGGGAGGGATTATCAACCTATTGGTCTATTAATGAAGCTAAATGAACACTCCCTTTTAAACTTCTATTTGTCTTTTAATAGATGTATTGATTTAAGGAAGTCAAAACCCTTTCTTCTTCATTTTTCCTTTCCCTTGTGTTCCTGAATAATCATTAAAACACACTGTGGTTTAACATGCCTATAAATCATACCACTATATGCACAGTAACTAACTGATGTGTTTTTCATATGACTGGGTGTTGCTGGTCTTATGTCTTCAGAAAGTACTGGTGCCACACTTGCCTGGACCCCAGGCAACATCTCTTCCTCCACATCGCTCGCCGTGCGCTTCTACCTCGGTGAGGCTTGAAAGACCTTGTATCCATGCCAGCCCTAATTTGAAAATACTCACATCTGTATCATCCTCAACTCTTATGTGCCTCCCTGAGGTAAAATGTAGTGCTCTTTCTTATCTTTTCTCTTGTGCCAAATCTCAAACCACAAAAAGTACTGTTTCAGGCTTCAGTGGCTCAGGGAGGGGGGCAGAGCACTGCAGACCAGGGATAGGGCAATGGTTTGGAACCTGCTCCCTAGGGCAAGGGGTTTCTGCTCCAGGCTGAAACTTTCTGTGGTGTTAAACAGGATATAATATGAGGGCAGAAGTGGAAAATTTCTGTTTTGGCAAAGATAATGATACTGGTAGGGGAAAGAAGATAGCTGAAATAAGAATATTGAGTTCCAAAAATCTGCTGTGCTTTCCTATTTTTTTTTTCTTAGTCTATACATATGATTTTGAAACTTCTTTGTTAATTTGAGGGTGAAGCTGTCCTTAATCTTTGTTCTATGAAGTGTGCTTGCACCATTTTCTTCCTCCTTCAGTCTCCTAGGCACATTGTGGCTGTAAGCACAGGGGTGCATGTATGTACAGCTGCCTGAATGAAGTGTGTGTGTGTGAGTGGAAAGTGAGAGGAGAGTGGGTGGCATTGTGCCCTCAAGGAGAGGATCCTTTGTGCCAGTCAAATCTCCAGGATATACAGACTCTGACCTCCCTGACAGAGAAACTCTCTTCCTCACCAACTCAGGATGTGCAACAGCAGCAGCAGCAGCCCCGCCATCAGCATGAGGATTCCAGACCACTTGTGCTCTGGTCCAGCCAAACCTTGTCACCTTGCGGCAGATCAACCCCTCAGCACCTGCATGTGGTCCACCATGCTGTGAGGTGGTGGAGCCATCAGGACACGAGCTCTGCTGCTCCTTCAATCAAGCCTGGCAATTTCATGCTGCTGTGAGCTGTCAAACTTTGAAGACAAATGTAACACTCACCCCCCATCTAATCCCTCACATGAGCCACTGTGCATGGGAGCCACCAGTTAACATGTGGCAGAGGAGCCGTGGCAGCTCGGCTTTTTATTCACCAGGCAAAGCAATCCCCCCTGGCAGCTGAACAGGCAGCCCCTCGGGGGACCAATTACTCCGACGTGCGCTGTACAAACTGCGGCAGGCGGCTGCTGGCTCCCCGGGGAGATGCTCCGTCGGGCTTCTCAAGCAGGAGCCAGGCTGATCCTCCAGACACAAGTTGTTCCTCATGTCAAAACTGCTGCTAATGACACAATTAAATAACTGGGGACTACTGAGGAGCTCTTAATTAGGTAAACACTGCTTGGTGAAAAACCCGTTTCTGAGCATACTGGTTCGTGTCAGGCTGCTGGGAGGTGAAGCCTCTGCCTGTGGATGAGGAATCTGCTTGAAGGTCTAATTTAGGTGGTAAAACTGTAACTCAGCTGGGAATTCCCTTTCATGTAGAATTTAAAAGTGCTAGAAACAGCTCAATGGCTTGCAGAGATGCCCTAGAAGTATTTAAAATATTTCATTGCATTTACAGAAAAAGATTACTTCTTTAACCAGAGTAGCAGCACAGAAACTGCTGTCTAATTTTAAGTGGATCAACTGGGAAAATCCCAGACAAAACCCAGGGGGAAACTACAAAAGCATTTTGCATTCTTCATAAGATAACAGGCCTGATGCAGTACGTGGCGCTCAGAGAGCAAACTGAGGATCCTGAAGCCAAAACAACTGCAAACTTCATGGACGCCTCATCGCAGGGTATGGAAAAATTAAGACCACCATGGCCATGTATTTCTTTTACCCCTACAGTTTGTTGTTACTTAGTCCTGTGTGTTGAAAGAAGCCCCACAAGTATTTAGTTGGTATTGGATGGCTGAAATTTAGACTGCAATTTTAAAAGGAGCCTCAGGGAGTTGAAGTTCAGGTCAATGGGATTTGGACTTGCAACTCCCAAAGACTTCTCTTGGATTAAATTTTGAGTCTTGTCTTTATCTAGGTATTTTCAGGGCCTATTGCTGCAGTTACTGCACGTGGACCACTCACTGTGAATTCTCTCACTGGAGGCATGCCTGCTCATCTCTGTGGAGCAGCAAGCAGGAGCAGGATGAGGCAGCACGACCACCATGAAAGGTAAAGTAATGCCCGTGTCAGACAGCAGAGCTTACTGATGTACTGCAAAGAGCTCCGCCATGTAGTGCTAATTAAACGAGAATGTCAGGAGAGCTCTTATCACATGTAAGGGGTCAGCAAACAGTATGTCTGCAATGAGTAAACATCGGTATGGAGGAATTCAAAATCTCTTCTTTCTTAGCACTTTTTACCAGCAAGTTTTACCACGTCTTGTCTAGTCAACTTTTCATTAAGCACATAAAGAGATTACTAGAGAATTCAGCTAATCTATCTGTTGTATACAACAGAGCAACTTGCACCAGGCAGCTCTAAAACCTCAGCTGTGACCTCCAGCAGGTACAGATATAGTTTTTCAGAAAACACTGTAGATGCATCTCAATCAGACCTCAGGATACTTTGTTATTTGCTATGCATACCCACGCAAAATTCATGCTTGATGGGGAGACAGAAGCAGCACAATCGCTTAGATACCAATGATCTTGATGCAGATCTTGAGTTTTCTCTTAGGAGAGTAGGACCACAGGCATTTTACAAAGGTGCACTAGAGCAGCAGTGTTCCTTCAGCACTATTGTGTATCTAACAACTCTAATAAATTAGTAGGGAGTTCACCAAATCCTGTAGGGATTATTTATAGCATTATCTGCATGTATAGGAACTTCCTTTCCACTCATGCCAATTAGTCATCGTGTTCTGACAGATATGAAGTTACTAAGTTCCCCTCCCAATCTACACATTCTCTTTTAGATTAATTGTCTCAGTATCAGTGTAAGAGCACAATGCTTTTCAGGATGAGACCTGTTAAGTTTCATGATACTTCGTGACCATGATAACTCCAGTGGTACCTCTGTCTAATGGAGGAATAGAAAATATTTGTTCTATGTTAGTTTTGATTTTCAGTGTTTGCTGATTAGGTCTTGGAGATAAATACTAACTTCATAGCAGGAGATATGTCCACAAGAGATCTGTTCTCTTGATCCCACTATTTCTTTTGTGGACAAACTCTGAAAGAACAACATCTTCACTACCTGGAAAGAGTACCCCTAGGACAGATATCTCACCACTAAATTCACTGATGAAGACCAAGTCAAGAAAACACGGTAGAAAAATCTTCTCTTTAGTGTCTTTATCAACCTGAGTTGATGCACTCACTTCCTAGGAAACAGCTAGATCTGCCAATTTGTTCTTGAGCTTCAACATTTTAACACGTGGAAAGACATTTCTACGTTGCATGTATTTTTTTAGACTTTGTCTGTTTGCTTGCTCTCTTCACCCCTTCGTCTCATTCCTCTCATTTCTATCTTTAGAACTTACCTGTGTTTGTTTATGCTGTTTCTTTCAGCTGCACTAGATTCAGACTTCCCTTTTCTGGTGCATACCAGCACGGTTTGAATAACCTCTTGAACTCTGCCATTTAATCCCATATGTGTTTTTTTATTTTTTGTCCATTGCTTCCTTTCCAATTTAGCCACATACCTTCTGTAGCTCTTCATATGGGTTGTGCAGGGCGTGCACTCAGTCCCCCTGCTGAGTCTAAGGATTTTAATTTCCCTGTTTATAACATTAGGGTCTTTCTCAACCACTTCCTCCATTTTTAGAAATCCCCCTGTCTGAAGTTCACTGTTACCAATGTAGTCTTGGGGTATGACTCTTCCCTTGCTGAGGTAGAATTGAACTATATTGTGGTTACTGTTTTTGATTTAGCCAGAACTGCTTATCAAGTCAAAACAAGCTGTGCCATAGAAACAGTTTTTCTATGCAATAACTTCTTCAGATGCAGAGAATTTCCCCTAATATCAGCCCAGCTTGTATGTGGACAGCTAAAGTCACTGCATCCCATTGTTTTGTTTGACTCAGCTACCTGGTCTTCCTCAATACTGCAAGTTCTCTACTCCACATCATTACTGGGGTAAACCAGCACCAATTTTTCACAACTGTCTTGCTGTTTAATAACATATCGGATAGAAAGGTAGCCTTCAAACTTGTTACTCCATCTAGAGTTGGTCTGGTTGTACACTTTCTTGGCAAAAACCAGAAATGAAATTAAGGTAGTGACCACATTGAAAAGAATGTAATGACATTTCATAATTGAATGTTCGGAGGGAACAATAGGTTTATGTTCTTTCTTGCTGTTTTCTAACACTGTCTAAGCAGTGTGCTCAGGTGGCCAAGAAGGCAAATAGCATCCTGGCCTGTATCAGAAACAGTGTGGCCAGCAGGAGTAGGAAAGTGATTGTGTCCCTGTACTCAGCACTGGTGAGGCCACACCTTGAGTACTGTGTTCAGTTTTGGGCCCCTAAATACAAGAAGGACATGGAGGTGCTGGAGCATGTTCAAAGAAGGGCAACAAAGCTGGTGAAGGGCCTGGTGAACAAGTCTTATGAGGAGCAGCTGAGGGAACTGGGGTTGTTTAGTCTGGAGAAGAGGAGGCTGAGGAGAGACGTTATTGGTCTCTACAACTATCTGAAAGGAGGGTGTAGTTAGGTGGGTGTTGGTCTCTTCTCCCAAATAACAAGTGATAGGACAAGAGGGAATGGGCTTAAGTTGTGCCAGGGGAGGTTTAGATTGGATATTAGGAAAAATTTCTTCACTGGAAGGGTTGTCAAGTATTGGAACAGGCTGCCCAGGGAAGCGGTGGAGTCACCATCCCTGGAGGTATTTAAGGGATGTGTAGATGTGGTACTTGGGCACATGCTTTAGTGGTGAACTTGGCAATGCTAGGTTTGTGGTTGGACTAGATGCTTGTAATAGTCTTTTCCAACCAAACTATTCTATGATTCTATGATTCTATGATTCTCTAAGTGCAAAAAAGCAAGGAGGGTGAAAGTAAGTGCCTCCCTCATTTGATAATATGGAAATTCTCCTGCAAAAGAGAATACCTTAACTTAGTTAAGGGTTGGTTGTTGTTAACTAGGCCTGTCTTCCTCATTCCTCTCCCACAACAAAGCAAAGCTAAGATGCCTGTGCTGTGCATTGAAAGCTCCCTGCCATAGGGTGAGCTTGTATCCCGTACTCCAAATGACTTGCAGCGCTGGGGACTCCAACATCAGTACTGGACTGTGACATCCACAGCACTTCCCAGGATACTTCAAGAGAGAACGATATCAGTTCATCATGCAGAAAATAGTAATTTGATTGTTAGCTGGTTGTTGACACATTCAGACTAAGCAACAGCAACACAACATAGATACATGCAATCAGAAAGGCATAGTACACCTGGGCCTGCAGACTGCACCAGCGTTCATTTTCAGTGGCTTCTCTGCTCCAGTCTTGCATGGGAAGAACCTCAGAGACTCATTAGTGACGGACTGGTGACTGCATGTAACAGAACGAACATTGACAAGCTGGTCACTCAAACACTGACTGAGCAAAATCCTTCAGGATGTACCTTGTGGTGGGTCCAGTTCAGTGCCCAGCTGAGGAGGGACCAGCAAACCACTTTGGTCCTCACAGCCCTTCTGGAGCAGTTTTACTGTGGTCTTCAACTGCAAGTTGTGCCTGCTGCCTTGGCTTTCAGTAACTTTCAACAATTTTTTCACTGGCAACTGGCAATTTTTCACATGTACCTATCTGAGCCTGAATAGCTTAAACTATGACAGTTTGAGGAGTTTTTCTCATTTTTTTAGAAGAAGAGGGGTTTTTTTTTCTCCTTTACATGCACCAAAGGTATTGACTGTGCTATGGCCCTGAAACCAAAACCGCAATTACAATGTTTATTTTTAGGACCCTGGCTTGTGTCACCAATTTAGAGAAGATGTGGTTAAGCTAACCGTCACTCACTTCTACTGCTTGCAATTCTGTGTTTCACGTTTGTATAAACCCTATTACCAGAACAACAGAATGTTTCTGTTCCAGGACCATAGATAATTGATAATTTGAGAGGAAGTCAATGCAACTTCAACATTTCAGTTTGTCAGGTCTTTCTTGCTCTTTTTATGGAGTGGATATAATAAGGCTCTTCCTTAAAAAAAATCAAAGTAAACAAAAGGGGCTTTTTAAGATATTACCACAAGCTTTAGCCCCCTGTCTTGGTAGACACTGAGAAACAAATGGCCGTAGAAAGGGTGGCCATGGGAAATAAGGAGGATTGTCACTCCTTAGCCTGACTGTTAAGCTTAGCTTAGCTGCTGTGCATGTTCCCATGACTCTGAGCATAGATGATTTTAACTACAAACCAACAGTTGTACCAGGTCTTGTATATATATTTTTTTAAATACTGCTGCTGCCTCAGAAGTTGGGCTGTGGACTTCTGCTCTCTATAGCTTGGCCATTGTGAAAATTTTCCCTGTGGTGGCTCTATTCAGTGCTCTGTCATTTAGTCTTGAGAAAAGTGAACACAGAACTGAGCCATTCTGATCTGGTAGGGCTCTACATTCATTTTGCTGAGGAGGAAAAGACTGAAAAAATCCAGTTTGCTGTGAAAGGATGCATTTAAAAAAACATTGCCATTTAAAACATTTTGGACCATGCATGAGTTTTAATGTGGTGCTTCTACATCATTGGAAAAGCCTTTATCACAGCAGCTTTGCCATTAGCTTGACAAGTATGTGGCATCTGATGTCACTTACCAGTGACTGTAATTCTTTCAATGTATCTTACTGCCTCAGACTGCCCATCGGTAAAAGGAGTTGGAAAAGGTGAATCACCCAAGCTGAAGATGGAAGAGAAGGAAGATTCTCCAAATAGCTCTGGACTTTAATCTGTATTCTGGTGTCTAAAGAAGAGGCTGTTGAGACCCTGCCTTATGGCCACAGGGGAAAGTTCCTGGGAAGCTGAAGACAAGGAGATTAACTCCTGCAAATGAAAGGAGGGACTAAGCCATCAGCCACCTTGTTGGGTGTGGGGGTGTACGTGGCTCTGCACCACAGGAGAGGCAGACAGGAGGAGCTGGGGCCGACAGACCCACACCTTCCCTTGCACCCCTGGAACTTGGAGAGTAGGGCAGTTAATGGCATTTATTTTGGGGGATGCTCCTCATCTTGTCCTGGCTGATGCCTTGCCAGCACAGGAGGTGCAGAGTTTTGGCACAACCCACCTTCTGGTCCTGCATCCTCTGTTCCCCGTCCCCATCCAGTCCTTTCACCTCTGCCCTGCATGGACATATCAGCAAGCCTGGGCATGGCAAAAAGCATGTACTTGGCTCTGTGCTCACCACTGTGGATGCTGAGAAGCCAGGGAGAGCTCTCACTTGTGGAATCCTGATGGTAATGCTCTGATCCATCATCCAACACTTCATGAATGGCAGCAGCCACTGACAGCAGTTCAATAATAGTAAATATGTCCCAAAGGACAGTTGTTTACATACTATGTGAATGGAAAATGGTGAAAGGGTGGTTTTGTGGCATTTGAGAAGGGGGAAAACCAACTACAAGGTATAGATGGTTGTGCAAGTGTGTGGTGACAAGTGGTTGAAAGTGTACTGCTCAGTAACATAGAGCACTTCTTCTGAGGATCGAGAATGCAAATGAAGAGGGTTGAGGTGAACCAGCAAAGAGTATGTAGTACCCAGAACCCAGAAAGTGACTTTAGCAAACAGAAGACAACAATTAACAAGGGCTTCGCTGGAAAAGAATAAGTCAGGAAGGAAACAGTTCTCATTAGGATTAGATAACAGGCAATAAAAAAGTAATAGAAACCAAATGAGGGCTAGAAAACTGGAAGAGAATTAAATTTTTGGGAGAGACACTAAAAACAATCCAGAGAAATTCATCTGCTCTGTTTGGAAAAAGAGATCAAGGATTAGGTAATTTATAAAGCTGTTGAATCATTTGCAGTGCATAATTTTGTGAATACAGCTTCATTTTCTGCACAGCAAAAATCTGCAAGCAGGTTATGAATTAATTGACATGCATTTGCCAGCTGTTTGTGAATAACGTTTGGTGTCGTTGGTTCACGTGTATTCTTTGGAAACAGCAATCTTTAATCTGCTCTAGCTTTGGTTAACAAAGCAGGTAACTTATTTTGAGTTTTCTCCTTTCCTGACTGATGAGCATCATTTTTAATTCTGTGTGAATGCTTGAAGTAATGACTGAGTCTAGCCACTAATACAGCCCCTTTGGGCACTTAGGCTTCTTCATGCTTGAGACATCATCCAGGCTGCTCTTGGGGTTACTGCTGGCAGGCTTACTCTCCATACAGATGGTAAATCTCATCGTCAGAAGGCATTTCATAGCATTGCTTAATCAGAGGTGCATGCTGGTGTTAAATCCATTTCCCTATGAGATGCTCTGAAACTTGCTCAGCATTTCCTGTTGGGATGAGCTGGCACCCTTTTTCTCCTGAGCAGTGCCTGGCACATCACAGGGTCTGCTGGGACTTTTAGGTGCCAGCACATTCAGCCAAAGGGAAAAAATAATGTAGGCATAGATTTCTGATCACATAGCTGTGTTCTTACACAGCCTGAGGAGAAAATCCGTGGGATCTACAAAACATTTTGTGATCCAGGCCCTCAAGGAGGTTGACTTTTTTTTTTTTTTTAATAGGATTGCTTTGTAAAAGGCCAGCACTCCCTAAAGAAAGACCAAGGAGGAAACTCACAAATTTATCCTGTTTATTGGCCAGGAAGATGTTTTTTCACTTATGTGTGTCATATAGATCTTTTCTGTGGGAGGCATTTGTATTGTGGGGCTTTTGGGTGGAAAGAATGGCCTGTCTGCATGGGTCCAGCCTTGTGATGAGGGTCCCTTCGGCTTTATCAGAGAAGCAGTAAAAGTGATTTGGTACAACATCAGAGGGCATTCTGACTGGGAAAAAAAATCTACAATTCTCTTTTAGTCAGAGCGATTGCAGAGACTGCTGCTAACTGAAGCAGGTCCAAAGACCTAAGCACACTCATTGTTTTTTAAGTTGACTGTGCCTCTTTCACACGTCTCAGAATTTAAATCTGAAATCTTGCCCTGAAATCTTTAATTTTAAATGCATGCCACCATTTCTGCTTTACTGCAGTGTCCATCCAACTAGATCTAACTTAAAAAGAAAGAAAGAAAAAAAAAAGCTCCACATACATTATATTAAATGACTTTCTTGACATATTTAGGAATTAGCAAAAAGCGAGAAGCCTATTTAACAACTTGCAACGTATATGATTTTAACAGCCAAACTTACAATACCTGTTCTTTCATCTATAAATTAAATGTATAACAAAGCCATAATTAAAGACCTTACTAGCAAAACTTTTCAATGGTGTGTTCTTTGCAATGGACTTTGAAGCACCTTCAATTGGAGCAATGGGAATTCTTCTGGACAATACTACAAGCTGCAGATACAGCTTAGTTAATTACAAGAAGAGCTTTCAGTATTTATTCCTCCTGCCAAAATCCTTATGCATTGCAACAGAGAACTGTTTTTCCCTTGTGCTTGCTTACTAATGCTGCTAGAATGTGAATATAAAACAATACCTGTCTGTCTCTCCTGATCCTAGACACGATTATTAGGCTTTCATGCTAATTTCCCTGTCTATTGAGTTAAGACTGGATTAAGGAGGCATAATTTCCATATGCAGTTAGGGTTCCCTAAATATTTCCAGGTAATGCTTGGTGACTGAAGGTACAAGCAGCTATTGTTTAAATGCCATGGGATTCTCCACCACTGCCTCTGCTCACCTCCTCAGAGACAGCACAGTATTGATGGCAATAGCAATGGGAATTGCTCTCAGTCTACCAAAGTGCAGAACAAAGCCCAGAAATATTATCTACAACGTAAGACTGGCAAGCGTTCCTGGCACACTGCACGCCTGGATCCCTGGTCTAGGGATTCAAACTGGTGTGAAGCCTGTGCAGTGCACCAGTATATGGGAATCTCCCAGATTCCCTCCCCTAATATTTGAATAATCCTTTGCTCAACTTTGCTCTGTTGTTTGGAAGTCTGCAATTAAATCCAAAGGGTTGTTCAAAGATTCAGAGGCCACTCTAGAAAATAATAGAGATATGGTGCTGGAGAGGTGCTCCTGAAGAAGAGTCCCCTTTTCAGTCCCTTCACATAAAACCTGTCAAGACTTGATCACCCTCCATGTGAAGCCTGTTCCTCCTGGAAGGCTGAGCCACCTCAGGCCTCCAGGGCTGGAAATCTTCTGTGGTTTCCAAGCTAAATCTACCTGTAGCCAATATATTTCCATTTCTCCCTATATCAATGTTATTCTTTGCTAAAATTATATTTTTCCTCCATGGTGTTTACCTCTTCAGGTACTCTCGGAGAGCAGTCATACCCCTATTCTGTCATTTGTTTTGCTCACTTCTGACACATTTCTCCCCGAGGGACCTCATGGCTATTCCCCTTTCTCTCCTCCCCAGCACATGCAGATGTGTATTCATGGCTGCAGTGGAGCCACAGCTTGCAGACTTTGCTATTTGGAAGAAATCAAAAAAGGTCATAGAATCATCATAGAAGCACAGAATGGTTTGGGTTGGAAGGGATCTTAAAGATCATCCAGGTCTAACCCCCCTGCCATGAGCAGGGACACCTTCCACTAGACCAGGTTGCTCAAAGCCTCATCCAACCTGGCCTTGAACACTTCCAGGGAGGGGACATCCACAGCTTCTCTGGGCAACCTGTGCCAGTGTCTGACCACCCACAAAGGAAAGAATTTCTTCCTAATGTCTAATATAAACCTACCCTTTTCAAGTTTAAAGCTATTACCCCTTGTTCTTTCACTATCTGCCTTTGTAAAAAGTCCTTCCCCAGCTTTTTTGTAGGCCCCTTCAGGTATTGGAAGGCCACTATCTCCCCGGAGCATTCTCTTCTCCAGGCTGAACAGCCCCAACTCTCTCAGCCTGTTCTCGTAGGAGAGGTTCTCCAGCCCTCGGATCATCCTTGTGGCCTCCTCTGGACTCCTTCTAACAGGTCCATGTCTTTCTGGTGTTGGGGCTCCAGAACTGGACACAGCACTCCAGGTGGGGCCTTAGAAGAATGGAGTAGAAGGGGAGAATCACCTCCCTCGACCTGCTGGCCACGGTTCTCTTGACGCAGCCCAGGATACGGTTGGTCTTCTGGGCTGCAGGGGCACATTGCCAGCTCATATTCAGCTTCTTGTCCACCACCACTCCCAAGTCCTTCTCTCAGAGCTGGTCCACTCTCTATAATTGCTGGATGGCCAAGCCTTTTCAGGGAAAGGCTGCACTGCAAGTTGTCATGAACTCAGGCTCGTATTTTTGCCTACAGTCAGCCCTGGGGTAGGAACCATGCTGTTACTCACCACTCCATCCAACCCTCAGTAAGGTTGCAGAGTAGCCATGGCACACAGTGTTCAAACATGAGCTTTCCTTCAGCGGCATTTCCACAAGTCCTTGCTCTGGTGTCTTTCACCCTGCCTCCCTCTCAGCCCTCTTCTCTGAATCTGCATTATTCTTCTCTCCCTATTATTTACTTGTTAGTTTGCTCCCTTCACAAATTACCAGCTTCAGCCAGCCCCAGCTATCCAAAACCATGCTTCCAGTACGTAGTTATGTTGCTAGAGAATCATATGGGTGGTGACTGGTGGGAAATAAACTGAGCATCAGCATTTTGGCTACAATTACAAACAAATTCTGTATCACAGATTAGCTTTGAGCTTGATCAGCTGTGCACTCACAGGAGGTGTTTGCAGGGCCGACATGCAGTACAACATGGAGCAGGTCCAGAGGAGGGCCACAAAATTGATCAGAGGGATGGAACACCTCTCCTATGAAGAAAGGCTGAGAGAGTTGGGGTTGTTCAGCCTGGAGAAGAGAAGCCTCTAGGGAGACTTTATTGTGGTCTTTCAATACTTAAATACTATAAGAAAGATGGAGACAGACTTTTCAGCAGGGCCTGTTGTGATAGGACAAGGGGAAATGGTTTTAAACTAAAAGAGGGTAGATTCAAACTAGATATAAGGAAGAGATTTTTTGCAGTGAGGATGGTGAAACACTGGGACAGGTTGTCCAGAGAGGTGGTAGAAGCCCCATTCCTGGATATATTAAAGGTCAGGCTGGACAGGGCTCTGAGCAACCTAGCCTAGTTGAACATGTCCCTGCTCACTGCACAGGGGTTGGACTAAATGACTTTTAAAGATCCTTTCCAACCCAAACCATTCTATGATTCTATGTTGAATAGCTACACTGAAAAACAAAGGATGTAAACAGATAATTTACCAGCATCAAGCCAGTTAATGATAAACGTGTAGAAGTTTGGGTTATTGCAGTTCTAGGTATAAAATCCTGTCTGTGTTGATACAGTCTCTCTTGGCCATGTGTGGTAGTACCAAAATAGTACTTGCTTTAAGCTTCCCCACAAAGATGTGCTTCTTCTTGCAGAAGGCCAAGTGACCTTTTCCTCTCCATGGGTTCAAGAAATGTAAGACTCCACCAAATTCTCCTGCTTTAGAAATGCTGAGGAGAAGAAGATAGCAGCACCAGCCTCGTGTAATTTCTGTTTCCAACCATCCCTCAGCATCCAGCACTCCTGTCCCTGTGGCTCTGACTATGACTCCCTCTGCATGGGACAACTGAACCTGCCTGTCACATGCCCAAAGCATACCACCATTGCATGTCACACCACTGCCAAGAGGTGGGCACACAGGGCAGACTGTAGCATATTGCAGTTAATATGGGTAGTAAAAGACTGTGGGGAATGTTTTGGTCCTCAATCAGACAAGGCCCCACAGATCCTGGAGGACCTAACGCTAGTATGCCACCCCTAACCCAGTACTTCCCAGTCTGTCTGCAGTCTGTCCAGTTATGTCCAGCTCCTACATGACTTGGCAGTTTTACACTCTTTTTTCTATTTTAACTAAATTCCCCATAAAACACACTATCAGGTGTCTTCCTGAAGTCCAGATACACGAGATCTACACTTCTTTAGTCTGGCAAATCAGTCATTGTAATGGGAAAAAGATATGAGCCTGAAGTGATGCAACTTTAGCTAATTCTTATTGACTTTTTCAATTCCTTATCAATTAACTCTTGTCTTTAACTCACCAATAACACATAAAGCTTCAGTTCAGACTCTAAGATCGGATTAAGAGACCTGTGGTTACCTGGACTGCTTTTTTGCCTTTCTCAAATACAGAACTACATTTGCTGTTCCCCAATCCCATGGCCCCAGAAAAGCACAAAAAAAGTCATTAAAGGTCCGTTCTGCAGACCTGCAATTTCACATGTGAATCCTTTCAGAGGTGAAGATGGAGAGTGTCCATTTTGCTAGATTTGAAGGCAGAGAGCTCTTGGAGCTCTGCTTCCACCTCAGGTGTGATCATTTCCAGTTCACCTTCCTTCCACTCCCATTAGTCATCCTGCTTTTGCCGCTGCATTTTGCAAGCTCACTGAAATATGAGGGAAAATATTTACTGAGTTTTCAGGCATACTGCCTACTGTAGTTATGATGTCTAAGCTGCCCTCACCAAATAGTATCCACACTTCTTCTTTCTTTGTTCTCCTTTTATTTATATAGCTGAAGAATGTTAAGTTACTGTTTTTATTTCCTTTGCAAGATCTAAACCAGCTTGATTTTTGTTACTTTCATTTTGTGCATATACATGCATATATTTCTGACTTCCAAAGTGTACCTTTTCTTGCTGAAGGGTCCCATCTTTTGTTCCATGTAGGCTCTCTGATTATTCCTAATTTTCTTTATTTGAGAGGTTATTTGCACTGGAAGGAGCATCGCCCTTTGCTTCACCATCCCCCCATCCCTTTTGCTTGTATCGATGACTTCAGCAAATTTCAGACTTTGGATGTTGGAGTAGGAGCTGCTCAGTCCAGATGGCTTCAATCACTAGTTCCCTAACTTTGTCAAACTTTTCCCTTTTAAAATCAAGAATCTTATTACGAGAGCTGAATTAATTCCTAATCATTTGACTGAAAGTAATTTTCTACAATCAGATCTTCCAAAATGTCATCAGTATTGACAAAACTGAGTCAACAATCACTTATAAAGAAATCTGTTGACAATCATACCCAAGAATATATGGATCCTGCTGTGATTAGTCTACCTCTGAGAAGCTGAATTTTCCCACAAGAACAATTTCTGTCATTACTTGCTTCTAAGAACTCTGCAGAGATCTCAATCCATATCAAAAGTGATTTTTATATCCCTTCCTGCTTTTTTTTTTTTAACTCAGCTAGTCATTCAGGACTGTAACTCCCTTCCCACCTAGCATTCATCCATTTTTTCTGTTTACATTTGAAACTCTTCGGGAGTGACTCTGCTGCCTTGTAGAGAGATCAGTCTTAATTTTGTTTGGTCCCCGGACACCATCATGGTTATTAGTCATGTTTATATAGTGATCCTGTATCATCAGGTTGTTATGACACATTTTATTAATGTGTTGGAATCTCTTTGATGCTCAGAAGGGCTATGAAGCAGAATTATACATCCCCAGCAATGTTTGCAGCAGTGGGGTAAGGCATGCGGGGCTTGTATCCCAACGCTGTCTATGTTCTTTGTGGAACATGAGACAGTTGTTATTCTAACCGTCGCATACCTCATCCTTTTCATTTAAACTAGTATCAGCACAATGGCTACTGCTAGTCCAAAGTGTTAACAGCTGTGTTAAGTGGCAGCCAACCAATTTCCTGTAACTTGTGGTGAGGTAGCCAGATGCAGAGAATATCTATATAAAGGCATCTTCTTTTTTTTTTTCTTTTTTTTTTGGGGGGGGGGTGAAGAGGAAATTTTAAAAAGCCCCTATCATATTTTAGTTCAGTTTCTGTATCTAGGCTGAGAATAATGTGGGGGCTAAGAGCAAATGCCACCACGCTGACCTGCCAGAATGGGGTCAAGAGGCGTTATAAGTCGGGAAATGGGGTGAGGTTTACCCTAGGTCAGCCTCTTGGCTGATCCCAGAAGACCTACTCCAGCTTCTCTTGCTTTACTGATCATAGCAAGACACTTCTTGCTTTGTTGACAAATTGGAGTTTTCTGTCATATGTGTGTGCCTCCTGGCTTAAACAACACGAGATCTCTCTGCATTCTCTGGCCAAATCCTTCCCTCCCTCCCTGTGGAAAGCCACATCAAGGGTGGGAGCTGAAGACATCCTTTAGAAAGCCATGTCTCTAAGGGAGGGGAAACTTTCATGACAGAGGAAACGAGTCTCGCTGCTGTACAGAGGGCAGGTGGTGCCTCTGCCTTGGTATTCATCCGCACAGCACAGCAGGGCAGGGTGAGGTGTTTGGTCTGTAGCTGGTGCCACTGTGACCCCACAGGGCCATAGGATCTTGAGCCCACCTCTGTGGATGGCATCTCCTCTGCATGGACCATGTCATTAAATGGCCTGGGCTGGAGCAGCTGTTTTGGGTCTGGCTAGAGGGGATTGCCACAGGAAAGCCCAGATCAGAAAGACCAGGAGTCTCCCCAGCAAGGCAGGAGGCACTTAGGGGTAGCAGGCAGACCCTGGCATGTGTTACAGTGACTCCTACCAGAGTCCAACTTACCATGGAGACATACAGCCAGGGATGGACCCTGATACCTTTGAAGGTCAGGCTATTGGATTAAAGCTCAGCAAGACATTCAGTATGTGCTTGGCTGAATAGGCAGGGGACTGGCTGGCACATTGGAGCGCAGAAAATGAAGAGGCTCCTGTGTCTGGTGCTATAGAGATTGCTTAGGGTTAAGGCTTCCTGCACTCGACTTCCCTCCCCAGTGCCCATGCCATTCAAGAAAGGACTTGCTTTATCTCTGTGTATGAGGGGCGTGTATACACATATGCATATGTGAATCACAGAATCACAGAATCACAGAATGTCAGGGATTGGAAGGGACCTCGAAAGATCATCCAGTCCAATCCTCCTGCCAGAGCAGGATCACCTAGATAGGATCACACAAGAAGGCGTCCAGGCAGGTCTTGAATGTCTCCAGAGAAGGAGACTCCACAACTTCCCTGGGCAGCCTGTCCCAGGGCTCTCTCACCCTCACAGTAAAGAAGTTCCTTCTCAAATTTAGGTGGAACCTCCTGTGTTCCAGCTTGCGCCCATTACCCCTTGTCCTATTGTTGGACACCACTGTGAAGAGCCTATCTCCATCCACCTGACACTCACCCTTCATATATTTGAAAACATTAATCAGGTCACCCCTCAGTCTCCTCTTCTCCAAGCTAAAGAGGCACAGCTCCCACAGCTTTTCCTCATAAGGGAGATGTTCCACTCCCTTAACCATCTTGGTGGCTCTGCACTGGACTCTCTCAAGCAGTTCCCTGTCCTTCTTGAACTGTGGGGCCCAGAAATTGACACAATATTCCAGATGTGGCCTCACCAGGGCAGAGTAGAGTGGGAGGAGAACCTCTCTCAACCTACTAACCACAGCCCTTCTAATGCACCCCAGGATGCCGTTGGCCTTCCTGGCCACGAGGGCACAGTGCTGGCTCATGGTCATCCTGCTGTCCACCAGGACTCCCAGATCCCTTTCCCCTGCACTGCTCTCTAGTAGATCATTTCCCAACTTATACTGGAACCTGGGGTTGTTCCTGCCCAGGTGCAACACCCTACACTTGCCCTTATTATATTTCATCAAGTTTTTCCCTGCCCAGCTCTCCAGCCTGTCTAGGTCTCTCTGGATGGCAGCACAGCCCTCTGCTGTGTCAGCCACTCCTCCCAGCTTGGTGTCATCAGCAAACTTGCTGACAGTGCACTCTGTTCCCTCATCCAGGTCATTTATGAATATATTGAATAATACTGGTCCTAGTACCGACCCTTGGGGGACTCCACTAGACACAGGTCTCCAACTAGACTCTGCCCCATTGACCACCACTCTCTGGCTTCTTCCCACCAGCCAGTTAGTAATCCATCTCACTACCTGATCATCTAATCCACACTGCCTCAATTTGGCAGCAAGGATGCTGTGGGAGACGGTATCAAATGCTTTGCTGAAATCAAGATAGACCGCATCCACTGCTCTGCCATCATCAAGCCACCTGGTCGTGTTTTCATAAAAGTCTAGAAGGTTGGTCAAGCACGACTTCCCCTTGGTGAAGCCGTGCTGACTGCCCCTAATGACCCTCTTATCCTTGATATGCCTAGAGATGGCACCAAGGATAAGTCGTTCCATCACCTTTCCAGGGATGGAGGTGAGGCTGACCGGTCTGTAGTTACCCGGGTCCTCCTTCTTGCCCTTTTTGAAGACTGGAGTGACATTTGCCTTCCTCCAGTCCTCAGGCACCACTCCCGTTCCCCACGACTTGGCAAAGATGATGGAGAGTGGTCTAGCAATGACTTCAGCCAGCAACCTCAATACCCATGGGTGCATCCCATCTGGACCCCTAGATTTATGGATGTCCAGATTGCTTAATTGGTCCCTGACCCAGCCCTCATCAACCAAGGCAAACTCCTCCATTGTCCTGACTTCCTCAGGGGCCTCAGGGGTACAGAGCTCCTCAGGACAGCTTCCGGCAGAGTAGACAGAGGCAAAGAAGGCATTCAGTAACTCTGCCTTCTCCGTATCTTCTGTCACCAGGGCACCCACCTCATTCATCAGTGGGCCTACATTGCCTCTAGTGTTAGTTTTATCTGCTATGTATTTGAAGAAGCTCTTCCTGTTGTCCTTGACCCCTCTGGCAAGGTCTAATTCTAAGGAGGCCTTCCCTTTCCTAGTTGCCTCCCTACATCCTCTGACAACAGCCTCATATTCTTCCCAAGTGGCCAACCCCTCCTTCCATGATCTGTAAACTCTCCTCTTCCACTTGAGTTTGCCCAGCAGTTCCCTGTTTAAACAAGCAGGATGTGAAGGACCATCTGAAATCTACCACATCTGGAATAGGAAGGTAGTGAATGATGAAAAATATCCTTAAAAGGTTTTATCCACTACTAAGCAGATATGTTCAAAATTGTTTGAGACAGCACACCATTACATCAAGGTTACAAAGTGGAGGATAGAAATATAGGCAGAAGGCAACAGAAAGTTGCTGTGGATTTATACTCTTACCTCTGCAAACAGCACTATGGGATCTTTAATGACTAGACACGGTCAGGATCTCTATTTTATGTCTTGTCTGAGCAATTTGCAACAGAGCCCTGTTAAAACCATTCTGGGGGTATTGGTTTTCTCTTGACTCAGAGGGAAGACTGCTGCTTGAATCACTAACAAGGATTTAGCAGCACCTGGGTTTTCATTGGCAATGAACCACCCATGTACTGACCAAGTGGGAGGCTGTTAAAGAACAATTTCTCACCATCCAGGGAAGGAAAAAAAGCATTCACTGTGCCACACAACTGCCTAAAATCTGTGACATAGGAGTGATTTCTTAAAGAAAAATTCCCTTCTTTACTGAGGTGATGGGGGGCATGGGGATGTGAGGCAAACTCAGACACCCTTCCCCAAGGGGAAAAGTGGTGTTTCACTAAGTGAGCTGCTTGGACATTCTTTGTGTGCGTATGTGTGTGTTTAAATTCAGTCAGACAACATCCCTGAAAATTTCCCTTGAGCAGCTGAAAGCATGAGGCAGTCAGCATGGTGCTGCAAATGTATCATGCAGACATCTGAACTTTGCTGTATTGGGAAACAGCAGCAGATAATAACTGTATGAACAGCCTCATACTGGGACACTGCCCTGGGGTTCTTGTGGGACCAGAATCACTTAAAGGAGCTCAGAGCCTTGTAATTACATGAGTTTATACACCACTTGTTGCCTTCTTCTTAAGGGCTTGTCACAGTACCTGTGAAATACTCTTCTTAGAAGTGGAGGGTTGAAAGGGCAGCTAAGGGTAGCAAAGTCACCCTCCTCAAACCACAGTGAGGGAAATTCCTGATGACTCTGACTGCTCTGTCCTAATTCCTAGTTCATATTTTGTCCCTTTCTTGGCAAGATCCAAAAGCCTGATATGCCTGAGGTAGACATAACCAGGTCCTCCCAAAGCTGGATGTGGTTGAGCACAGCCTTATTTATACAGACCTTAGGATGCGTCTATTCATACATCTTTAATCCTGTTGTGGCACAGCCACAAATACAATGTCAAATTCTGATTCAGTCAGGAAATAAATGCTCAAAAATCAGTCCATATCTGTTGCCACAGTGGCTGTATAACAGTGTCAAATGCAGGTCTCCGTATCGAAAGGTTTCGGTTCCCACTCATAAGAGATTATGGAAAAAAGACTCACTTGTCCACTTCCAATAAATGAGAAACAGGTTTCTTAGAGGCAGTGTGCTTCCTACGCTTGTAGTGCAGTGAAGCTGTTGGCTAGTCTACTATTTTTGGCTTGCAGCTGTTACACAGAAACATCTGATAGTTTCTTTTCTTCAGGCTCAGTTGCTGTGGTGTCAGGAAACAGCCTTTGGTTTCAGTTAAGATGTGAGCAGGTATGGGAGGCCAGTGCGATGCCTCAGTAACACAGAAAAACATCCTGCAGCCTGCAGAACAAACTAGAGGTACAGAGGAGGGTAGGCTGATCAGTTCCAAATTCTCATTACAAATATTTGCTGTGATTTTTTTTTCTTTTAAGTGCTAAACGGCTATTTAAAAGCAAAAAAAATATCACAAGTCAGAGTGATATGTGTGTTTCTTTCCATTGTGAGTTTATTGACTTATGAGGCAACATGCTGATGCTTTGGGTAAGAGCAGCTTCTCATAAATAAGCGGAAAACTAAAAGTTCATCCAGAGACTAGTAACAGAAGAACTACTTGTACATTGGCATAGGATAAAGCTGCTCCAAATCTGCAATGCTGTCAAACATAAATGCAGAAGTGAGAAAGTTAAATGAAGGCTTTTGAGTACCTAGGATGGCTTAGGCCAGTGACCAAAGCTTGTATATCAATTTAGTATAAAATATAGGAGAACAATATACAATGTTTTGCAGGATCTACTATTATCTTTACTTGGGACCCCAGAGGAGGAGGGTTAGCTCCCTCTGAGACAAGTTCTACCTGGGCAGGTAATATGCTAAGAAATCCAGGTGCCAGCCATTGAAATTATGCAGACAGCAACAGGTCTAGGAGCCTGACCAATATATCTTTCTTCTTTGAATCCTAGCAATAACTACAAAAACTGCAGTGGTATAAGCAGTTCCCTCTCCTCCCCACCGTGAGAACAGTGCAGTTCAACCCTTGCTCTGCAGAGTGTGTATGGGGTTTTTTTTGGAGGTTTGGGGTTTTGTGCATTTGTTTCTTTTCTAAACCTCAGCTGACAAGAGCTATAGCAATCTGGTTCTGTATCAGGTTTGAAGCCTTTGGCTTCCACAAGCTGTGGCTTACTCTGTGGAGAAAGAAAAGGTGAACATCCTTTCATGTGAGACATTTTTATGCTGAAGCTAAGAAAGCTTTTGAGTGAAAAGGTGGCAAAGCTACTTGCCTTGCACAGTGAGGAGCCTCAGTCAGTAGGCCAACCTTCACTTGCAGTACCTGGGCTTGGGAGCACCCCAAGTCTTCCTGCACAGAGCCAATTGGGTATGGTCATTCCCTCTTGCCTATGGCAACAAGCCATTACAGGTGTTGTATCTGCTATAATGCCTTTTCTTGATGTGGGGAAGTGGGCTGAGAGTTTTGGACAATATAGCATTAGCAAAACTGATTTTCACTTTTAGGAGCCCTTTGTCACCTTTTTGCACCGCTGCAGCTTGTAATGTAGCTCTGGGGCAGGAAGCACAGCATAGCTGGGGGACTGTGAAACCTGCCCAATGCTGGCGTGGGGATGAGTCAAGCTGACACATCCCCTGGGCACACAGGTGGCATCTGCGCTGCAGCTCACTGTGAGTTAGATCTGGATTGAACCTCATGGATCTGGATCTGTGGGTCAGCTCCAAACAGCTTTAGTGAGAGGCTACTGCTGTTGTGTCTGTGGATGCTTCAGACCATGGTTTGTCAACTCTGACACAGAATCAACACCTTCAAGCAACCAGCCACTGTGTTTGTGAAGGTGTTTGGAAAGACTCTGGTTTGTGTTCTACCACATTTTCCCAAAGACCATTTGCTGACCATACTCCAGGATTAAAAACTGCGTTTGTATTCATTCAGTGTAATTTTTTCCATTCTCTCTGGTAGCAAAAAGTACCTGCTGCTTCTGGGGAAGCCCATGACACCTTGTTTTATTCCCCAAGAGTGAGGTTGGCTAGAAAAGGTCACTGGTGTATCCTTATGTCTGTGGCCTCAGAGATTCAAGGGCCCTGCTTGCACTTTTCCCTTCATCAGGGGGCAGCTGGATGGGGATGTTGTCATTCCTACCTAGAGCCTCAAACACTCGGATCTGGCTAACAAGTAGCTAAGCAGAGCTGTAATTTATGGCTACACATGATGATGCAAAAGAGTAGCAGCTCAGTCCCTGGGTAGAGTAGACTTGTGCATGCTGATCTGCTTGTTAAGCTACTAAAGTAACTTTTGTTTTGTCTAGGTCTACATCTCAACATGTCTTAAGGAAAGGAAATCCAAACCTGGGATATAAACCAGAAAATTTGTCTGATTTAAAAATGCTTCTGTAATGCACTAACTGAGGTAATGCCTACATCCATTTGAAAGACAGCTGGTTTCTTTTTCTTTCTCTTTTTTTGTTTCTTCTATTTTTTTTTTTTTTTCCAGCATGACAAGTAACTGGTGGCTGAAGGAAGAAAAAGGATATAGTTTATTGTCTCTGGGCTATCCTGCTTCTGACAGAGGCAAACACTCTCTTCCTACAAACACAGGTAATCCTCTTTGTCTGGATACTTTATTAGCTGAAGTTCAAATCCTTGATGATGTCACGTACCCAGCTCCATCTAATGAGTCACATACAGCAGCCAAACATAAGTGCTGGTAGGATATAGGGCTCTGCCAAGTGCTTCAGACTCCTAACACTTACCTTATTACTTGATGAAATAGGAATATAACTTATACACTATATGGTATCCCATGAAACATAAAGAAGATAATTGAGAACCTATACTTACTTCCTAATTATAGGAACTGAATGCAACAGGAGTTGTTAGTAAAGGGGGAGGGAGGATTGATGCCGTGTAATCAACAACAAGTGGGCTGTTTGAAAATTATTTTCTTCCTAAACATTTCCATATGTCATGTGGGCATAAGAATATTACTGTAAATCATCAGCCCCCCCATGCCCCCTTTCAGAAGTAAGAAGAAATGCACTGGGCATTGTGTAACTAGTGATGTCATCATGGAAAGCCAACACTTTTATGTTGAGACCCTGAAAAAGAAGGTAGGGAAGAAAATGGAAAAAATTATGAAGCAAATCAGACAGATGAAGAGACCAAAGGAGCTGGGCAAACCTCTGCAGGACAGATGACTAAGCTTTCCATTTAAAGTCAAACAGCTCCATTTTGGGACAGCAACAGGTTTTCATTTAACCTCCTGAAATTTCTTGAACATGTTCTGGGCTCCCTACAAGAATGTGGCTACTGTCTGTCTTTGAGACTAGACAGGCAGCCTGCTTTTTCCACTTGGCTACCTCTGCACAGTACATAAAAAACCTTATGTGGCTTTGATAGAAGAACTTGCTCTTGGTGCTGCTGGATATCTGGGAATAGGCACTTTGGGGAGAGCATATGCATGAAGGGAGGTCTGGACCTCCTAATTAAATAGTTGTGTTTGGGACCCACCCAACAAAATGTGCCTTTAGATTTGAAGAATGGAATTTTTCTAAGAGTTTCAGCTCTGGTCCCGAACAAACTAGTGAGACCAGTGTTGGGCTGTGCTTCAAGGGCAGCGTCTGACTCCAAGTGTCCACGGGGAAGTGTTTCAAGAGAGGATCTCTCATACAGGGTGTGCTTGCTGGGCCTCTTTGGCTGGGCAGGGACAAAGGATTTCTCAGTTCCTCATGGCTGTGAATCTTCACTGCACCAACAGTTGTGGAAAGTGATGATAAAAGGGAAGGAAAGGTGAGGGCAGTGAAATTCTCAGTACAGAAATATTGAAGAAAATACTGAGGAGGAGGGAACCTACAATTAATGTGACCCTTCCTGAACCCTCTGAACTCCTACCTCTTTCTTCCCTGCAAGCATTTCCACCTCTTTCCTCCTTGCCAGCCACCTCGCTTCTGTCCCAGGAGTTACTGAAGTATGGCCTTATATTTGGTTCCAAATTTGAAAATGAAGGGGCTGGCTGACATCTTCATGATGTCAGCAAGCCAAATATACAAGGGTGACCACATTCAAGAGCCCGATGAGCTGATAGGGAGGAGTGGGGTGGGGTGAGGGGAAAGACCACTGTAGTCCCTCAGTAGTCTCTGGGAAAGGTCCCACTGGAAGCAGGAGTCAGCCACTGAGTCAAAGGGGAGGATTTACCCAGCTGTTTTGGATTGATTTTCCTTTGCCTTTTCACATTTTTTTTAAATATATTGTTGGATTTCTTTCTTTTTTTTCTTTTTTTTTTTTTTTTTTTGGGTCAGCTGCTGGCAGCTCAGGGCTGCTGACTTTACTGTTGAGAAATAGGAGTCCAGAAGCCAGTTGGAGGGGTCGTTGTAGAGGAGAAACACTTGCAGGTGGTGCAAACTCCCAATGACTGCATTGCAGAACCTTTGTGGTTAGGTTTATGGCTGTTGTTGTCAGCTGAGCTGTGCTGTGCAGTAAACTGTATGATTTGAAAGAAGTAACCTCAAAACTGCTTTGTAAATCAGAACCACGGTGTAAGAGCCAGGCAGGGAGCTGTGTGAGGGGATGCGGTAGAGGTGCAGTTGCATGGCAGCCCTGAGCAGCTGAATTGATGTTCTTCTGTTACAATCTTTAGCCACATTTTCAAGGCAGAGAGCAAGGGCAAGGGAAAGAATAAAAAAAAAAACACTCTTCCCCCTAATAAATAAGTAAACCAGGAAATTCATTGTCATAATTTATTCCAAAATTATTTCAAAGAAGGCTTTCATAGGGTCACAGAAGATAAATCTGATCAGATTCATGATAGCTAAAGCGATGCTCTAGAATGGCTCAGAAAGTTCCCACACACAGGAACCTGGGGGAGGTGACACATCTGACATATGTCCAAGCATTTACTCCTGGTCATGTTGGTGATATGTTACCAGGTAGACAGTCCTTAGGTCTGACCCAATACAGCTTACCAAGTGCTCACCATATCAGGAATGGAGGAGGTCAATGCATCCAAGATGATGTCATTAAATTCAACCTGTCTAAGGGCATTGAGGAAGGAGTTACATAGGATGAAGGAGGGAAAACCAGGAAAATTGCACCCTACTTCTCAGAAAAGACAGGCTCCTGTGCTCCACAGGATCTGATGCATACCAACCCCTACTCAGAGGTCACTGTGATTTTCTCCACTGTCCCTGAGAGGCTTGAGATGAAGCCTATATCAGATGGGAGAAAATGACTGTGAGGTAGCCTCAACAGATGAGAGGTGGAAGGCATGGGTGTGTGCCACTTAGTACGAGGATGCCTCACAGATGTTTCTGCAGGCCCCTCTGCAGTCATTCTTTCCCTCAGTGACTTGACTCCCACACTTCAGTTTCCTGTAGATGTGTTCTCCTTATGACACTGGTGGCTACACCAGTTTTGCCTGCAAACTCTGTGAACCCAGAAGCCCTCCTTAACAGCCCCATCTCAGTCTTCCTGCTTATGGTTGCTGATCTACTTAATGAGTAAATAACATTTTACTCCTGTCTTGTATAAGACATTTCACTCCTTGTCCTAAGGAGAACACAGCAACTGATGTGGTGAAGAAGAGCATTAGTCCTTCCACACCCTCTAGGGCTGATAGTTGCCCTTGTCCCCATCCACCAGCCATTAGGGAGGTGGTCAGTGGGGAGGAAAAGCAGTTTCTCACACAAAGCATGCACCAAGTGAATAATGGGAGAAGTGGGTGTTGTTAATGCTGTCACCCCAGACTGTGGAGAGACATACTCACATAAAAAGTTATAAAACTAAATGGTGGCTGACCAGCACAGTTTCACAGGAGGGGATGCAGGAGCAAAGCTCCCTTTCTCCCATTATCCAAGAATGATGAGTGACAGCCAAAAGGTGCTGCATTGCTGCAGGGGAAGGGGAGAGCATTGGTTAGGTGGGCTCATGGGGAGCTGCCCTCTTCTGCTGTGTTCCCCTCCAGCCACTGCCTCCTACACTCAATGGCAGGGCAGGATGTGGCCGCAGGTCTCCCCCATCTCTTTCTCACTGAGGCAAGGAAGAGCCTCATCTCCCCACTGCTGCCGAGGCAGTTGTGGTCCACAATGAAGGCAGCAGCATCACCCACCACGCTCCGGTGGGGCAGTTGGCCTTGAGCAGTGACACGGCTTTCGTGTCAGGCAGCAAAGCAGGAGAGCCAGCAATATCCTGCATAACATGGATGGCTCACTCCACCTCATCAAGAAAATGGCAGGTGTGCAAGAGCTACCTTTGGGTGCCTGGAATGGGGGAGTTTGCATCAGGTGCTGCATCTGGTAGCACTAGAAGTGTCTCAGAGTGGAAGGCTGTCTCATAGGGCCAGGCAAATGCTGAGAAACCTGCTCTTGAGAGATCCCACCTATTTCCTCTTTAAAAAAATTCACCTCATTTCAAATTTTTAAGGAGAAAGAAACGCTCTAAAACAATGTTGGGGGGAAACTAGATGATAGGCCTTCTGCCATCTTCAGTTAGGATGGTGCCTTAAAAAAAATATTAAGAAAAAGAAAAAATATCATTAAAGACTTGCAGGCTCCCAAATGAAAGAAGCCTGAATGCTACCTGTTTCCCATGCACCCAGCACTGCTGCTGCAGCATGCTGCAGGGAACAGCTGCATCCAGGCAACATCCCAGTGTCTGGGAACTGTCAGTGTAAAAAGATTATTTTTTATCCTTTGACATACAGAGCCATTACCTACCTAAGCAGCCTTGGCTTCATATTGGGCATTATGCTTAATCCTATTTTTCTAAGAGAAATAAGATTATTCTCTGAGAGTTCATCATTATTAACTTCATTGAACAAATTACTGAGACAAAAGGTACATAGTGATTTCTAGTCCCTTGGTATTAGGTGGGGGCAGCTGACTGGAATTTGTTGTTTTCTTCAGAAATTCATGTGATGGTGTTGGTCCTTCTCTTAGCAAGTGAACATGTCTCATGTCTGTTGATCAGGTTGGTATTTTTTCTTTTGGGACCATAAATTCCTACTGGTGTGTTCACAGCTATTTATTGGGTTTTTTGGGAACCACCGTGCTGAAAAGCTGTTTACATGTCTATTTCTCCTCACTTGGCCCCGGCCACCCATGCTCGAAGGAACTTTGCTTCAAGCTTTTCCATTTTTAATTTCTTTCTTTTGGGTTCTACTATTTTTGTTTCATTTCCAGCCAACTTACATCTCGAGCAACTTTAAAAGGCCTTTTTTTCTTTTGTGATTTTGATTACAGCAATCTTTATTTTTCCAGCATCTCAGCCTAAATTTAGAGATTCTGATGCCAAAGATAATGATGGTATTCCCTTTGATATTGAATCATCTGGTGCTGCAGCACCAAATAATTGAAATTCTCTCTAGCTCTCCAACTTCTTCTGTGAAGGAACACTCTTTTCTTTTCTGAACATACCGTTACATCTAGAACGCTTGCTATATGCTTTGTTTTAGTATTATACATTGGGCTTGGCTTGATTTTCCTAGGGCTATATCATTATAAGAATTAGATTCACCTTGCAGGAGAACTATTAAAGACTCCAATTTACTGAGGCTCCTAATAAAGTGACATGCTAATTCTGTGAAGGGAATGGGAGCAATTGGGAGTTCTCAGAGAGCTTCTCCTGAGACACTGAACATGTCGTTCCCAGACTGCAGGTATCAGTTGTCCACACCTGATCCTTTGCATGTACACCTGAATGGGTGGTGGCATCCAATTCTGCTTTGCACACAGCATAGGTGAGCTTAGACCTGTGGCCATTTCAAAAAGTTTGTGTCTGATGAGGAGTGCAGCAGAGCACAGGTATTTGCTCAGACCAGGCAAGATGGAGATGCCTTCCCCACGTGGTTCCTCCATCAGGCATTAAGGTGAACCATAAACATTGATTTCAAAATCTCTGGGGCAAGGAACATCTCTTTGATCCAGGCTTATACAACCCCTTGGACAGAGGGAATCCTGCCCATTAATTGGAACTGCAAGCTGTTATGGCAATAGAAATAACAAATCATTAATAATCATAATTATGATGGGCAGAGTGGTGAGTTTGTATTCCTCACATGAACATCTCATCCCATGGAAATCAGTGGCACATTTCCCATCAGCTTCAACAGGGCTGGGATGTGGCCTTTCCTTGCTGGCTGTATGTTGCTTTGCAAATGGAAAAATATTTGAAGTTCTGTTTTGGTGCCTCAGACTCTCTTCCTTTGCGCTTTAAGAACACTTCACTCCAGCCAAAAGTTTCCTTTGTCTCATAGCCTCAGGAAAAAAAAAAAAAGGAAAAAAGAAAACTTTTATCCAAATAAGAACATGAGCAACAGAAGTGTTAAGAGAAAGCATACATTTATGATTCAAAAGAAAAGAAAAAAAACCAACTTTTCCCACTGTCTAGATGTCCCAGACATGGCCAAAAGAAAGCAGCCACCTTTGCCAGCAAAATCCTAAGCAAAAGAAATAAATGACACCCACCTGGTGCCCCTGGACATACGAAGTATCCGGCTTGCTGCTGTTCTGCTCCCCTTCTGCTTCCAGTGCAACAGCTGACAAATTTGTCCTGCCTTGTAGGCATAACACATCAAGTTCAGGGAAAATCCAGGTGCTGCAAAGGATTCTGGAAGTCCTGCAAAGGGAGGAGAGCAGCGTGAAAGAAAACACAGCTATGTTAGGAGGCTTCCTTCTACAATAAAAATAGATGGACACACACACACAGGAACTGAAAATCCCTCACTTCTGTTTGCTTTTTCTCTTTGACTTCTTTTTATTCTCTCTCACCTTGCTAATCCCTTTTCCTATCCCAAATTAATAGTTTCATTTCCCATAGCTCAGCTCTCTTTCAAGGCAAGATATTTTGGGCTTAAAAAGAAAAAAAAAAAAAAATTAGGAGTTATTTTCCAGTGCAAACAGCAAACTCCCTTAACGAAAAACTGAATGTTTAATTTTGCAGTGGAAGCCTTGCAAAATCAGGTTTTCATTTCCTCTGACTTCTTTGAGTGGAAAACTGCATAAACACAAATACATATGGTGCACGCATGTACACGCACACACACATATATATACAAACTGGTTCCTCAGCTGCTGAATACTTGCAGCTTGAAATTGCAGCTTAAGAAGTGAAGTTCTGCCAACACGGATTTTAAATCATGAGATATCACAGGAAGATAAATTCTCCTTTGGCATTGTTCTTTTCAGTTCAACCAGTTACATGCTCTCTGCTCTTTCACTAGTAGCACTGAATATTATTTTGCTTTTAAAAGTGTAACTCTGAATGTCAGGAGGATGAACCCTTGGCTCCCTTAGAAGAGATAGTAAAAAGAAGAAAGTGACACTTGTGGCATTGGAGGAACAGGCGGAGAGGGATAAGGTGGGTGGGTGAGGCTGCCTTCCTGCATGCACAGCAAACTTTTGCACTTATGTTTCCTAGAAGTCAAACAGCACCTATTTTCTTAAAAATAAAATTAAAAAAAAAAGCTCAAACTCAAAGTAATTGGGAAACTGTTTTTACCAGGAATCGGAAGCTGGGGAGCTGGCTGGGCGCAGCCTGCCTGCAACACCCACCCAGCCCAGCTGCAGCCCATCTAACACAAACATCGCAGCAGTGGCTGTTTGCCCAGAAACAGCATCAGTCGCCGGAGCCCTCCAACGGAAGGAAGCCCCGGCCCCGCAACACAGCCCCCCAGAAATCAGTTCAGGAGGGGAGAGGGGTGATTGGCAGCTCCCAACAGGGAGAAGAGCAGTGCCCATGAACGTTGCTGTTATTTTCTTAGGTGAAAAGGCTATCCTCCGCTTCCTGTGATCAAAAAGGGTTGTTAACAGTTCCTGTTAAAAGCCGATGCTCGCAGACTGTAACTTTACACATGGGCTGCATTAGAAACAGGAAAGATTATTTTTTCCTCAGCGTTAAGAATGCCAAAAGCTTTACATTAACCTTCAGTGTTGGGATTTTACGTTTGCCTTGGTAGGTTTCATGGGGCAGTTTGGTTTGGTAGGGAATTGAAAGTACAAGTGAAACTTAAAGGAAATCAAACTTATGGCTCCCACCTCTATACTGGAGGAATAAGGTTGATGGAGCTGCAGACACCCCTACAAATTTCATTTCTTATTTGCTTTTTTTGCCACCCAATATTTTCATTGTAATCCACTTGTAAAAAGTTCTATATGAGATTTCCCAGGTATGGAAATACCTGCAAGAAGTCATGCCAGCCGTTAGGTAGCACCGTAAAACCACGGTCATAAGGTGTTTATTGAGTCTTCAAAATGCTGAGAAAATCAAAACTCAGGGACGGATCCATGAGACTTCAGACAGGAATTAAGAAAACTATTTAAGAAACACTACAGATGCCTTCAAACTCATAGACTCAAGCCTGACACTTCTCTTTGGCTAAGAGTTCCTAAGAGTTAGGCTTTGTCAACACTGTCTGCATCTCAAGAAGTGAGTCTGTGTGATAAGATCACACACACAGTATGGAACAAATTATTTTTTCATGCAAAATGAGCCCCAAATCTGCCAGATTTAAGGTGGCTTTGCCCAGTGACTTTAAATGTGAGGGTAAGCTGTGACAGTTTCAGCTTAAGGGCCTTTGAAGAGTGTGATATGCCATTGTGCTTCAGTGGAATAATGAAGCCTTCCTTTCATTTCCACATCAGATACTGTTGGTGTCTCACCAAAAGGTGTCTCAGCAGCAAGCAGACATCAAGACGGTACCAACCTCTGGAAGGGTGGACAACTCTAGCTGATGTCAAAACAGTGACAGGATTCACTGGATATCCTTTCTGGTTCACTGATAATTTGAGTCAAGTGACATTTTTTCATCTCCCAAACACTCAGGCCAGCTGAGACTGCAGTTTGTAGAGGACCTTTGCAGTTTTCTTGGTCAGGCTTGTGTGCTGCAAACAGTAACAGAGAACCTTAATCCACTGTACGTAAAAAGGGATAGAGTAGTTTTAAAGAAGCTTTTGTTCCTCTACATGCAGCTGTCAACCAAGGAAAGGTTTTTTTCTTCTCAGGGTTCATCTGGAGATGTATTCCCAGGAGATGCAACTCACGCCTCAGAGATGTGGCCTACTGTCAGGGACATGCACTTGGCTTCTGCCATCTGGGCAGCAGCAGCCACTCTGTGCCGTGTTGGCAACAGCTCTCCGGTGGAGACAGTGAGTCTGGGAGCATTTTTCTTTAGAATGGCATAGTTTGGCCATGATTCCTCATATAGACACAGCTCCTCACTGTGGCCCCATTCTCACAAATATTTATGCCCATGAGTAATTTCAAGAGCATTAGTAATGAGTTGAGTGGGATGACTCCTGGGTTCACAGCAGACACTGAGGAAAGCAATCCTTTTGCAAGAGTGGTTTACATACATGCTCAAATGTCTTTTGCAGTAAGGATGGACTTAAGTATGTGCTTAAGTGCTTTTTGGAAGTGAAGGACAAGAATTTCCCCACTGTCTGAGTTCCTTCTTACTTGCTGTCTATTGACAGATATTTTGTGAGGGTTGCCCAGACTCTTTGTGTAAAATTAATGGTTAAATTATTTGATTTCTGATTATATTTGCAGTTCTTCCTCCCTCTAAATATAATAAAAGCCATTACAGACATTATTCTCTTTTACATTTGTTGCATGTAAAAATACATTCCAGTGCTGAGTCCTGAAAGATCAGCTTTTTCCTAAAGCACATTTTGTCTGACTTATAAAAGTTTTACGAGTTATAAAACCCCTGAAACAATAAGTTTCTGATGGAAATGATGACTAGAGCAAAACTAACAGGTGTTGATATAATACTGCTAAAAGCAGGGGACGTGGAAATCTAGTTCAGCTAAAAATATGCACGTTTTTATTTCTTCATATTACATGTTTAATACCTTGGTTCTTCAGGCTGAAGAGCAGCAGGAGATCGTAGGAATCCTGGGTGAGTTTTTGCTTCAGCTTGTGAACTCTTAGCAGGCAATGTGTTTGCACTTAGGAGTGAGCAGCTTCCTAGAGAGCTAGCACCACATCCTCGGCTGGTGTAAACTGGCGTAGCCCTAAAAAAAGTTGAGGGAGCTGATTTAATAATAGTTAAACACAATAAGACACATCTCTGTTTTGAATTGTGTAATTCAGAGTAGCTTAATGTGAGTTTATTGATGTGGCAGTCTTTACGAGTATTGTCAGGCTATAGGAATAAAAAAAAGGCCCATCCCCTCGGTTAACCTGTTTAGGCTGGATTTTCCCATCCGGTCTTTGATCCCCAGGATCCATATGTCAGTGGAAGCTGTGTTTATTGTGTAGGCACATGGTCAAGTAATGATGCTACCCCCAGGCCTAGACAACACCTCCGATAGCTGCCTTTTTACTAAACCCATTCCCCCTCAACCCTGCACACACCATGGATTTGAAACCCATCCTGACTGATCCCCCAAAGCGCAGGCATGTAAGTGAGGCGCCTGAAGTTGGCCGGCATGAGCATCCCTGCTGTGCTCCTCTCTTAGGCTTCATCTTCCTTGGCAGGGGACATTCTATGTCATTATCACTTCTTTAACATGTTTCTTTCCTTGTCTTCACCCTCCTGGCTCATAAACTGCAGGAAACTGCCCCAGCTCAGTTATTTTAAGACATGCATTTGTGATATAAATATAGGTATATGTATATAAAAACCTTTTCTTGGCGTGAGCAGAAATAGGAGTTCAGATCCCCCTGCCACCACAGTACAGCTGCCCAGGGAAGTGATGTGGTATTAGCCATGCAGCTCATCTTCAACAAGGGCTTCTCACTGGGCCTCATTTCCCAGCCTGCTAATGAGGACCCTGTACGTTTGTGTTCCATTAGAGGTGCCGATAAGCACTTTCCCAAAAGGCCAGCCTTGCTGATTGTTGTACGCTCCTCACGGGGAAGAGTATAAATACAATAATGAACTACAAATAAATATCATGAGCTGGGAACTAATCATGTCTTTGATTTCTTTCCTGGCTGAACACATCCAGCTGTGATGTCCGCTTTTTCACTCCAACCCCAGAGTGTGACTCAGCAGTGCCCCAAGAGATTACTGCTGAACCCAAATCCTCCCTTTGCTGCATTAACTGTTTGTTCCCAACTGTTTGCTATGGAAATTATTTTAAAGAATTGATGATTGATGATTCAGTGCTATGTAGGGAATCCCCTTGAACCCCCCATGGATTGACTCATCTCGCTGCTCATCAGGTCCACCTGCTCAGAGCATAACTGTGGTGTAAATCCACACCCCCTTACGTGGCTGAGGATCCCAGCTGGGGTGGCACATGCTGCCTGCTGGCAGTATGGAAGTGGGTTGTTTGTTGACCTTGATTTTGTGTCTTATGACATTGCCTGCTTCTGAACAGTTCTAAATTCATGTTAAGCTAAGAAGTACCTGAATTGCTTCAGCTATCAGTAAGGTGGCACAGATGATGACCCTAATCAGTGAGTTTTACAAGTATCCTCATCAATGAAATCAAACAGCACGGCTCTGTTGTGATTCAAATATCCTTGTATTTCTCCTGAGGAAGAGAGGGACAATCAGTTGTTGAAACTGAAGTCAAACTAGAAAGGATATGGTAGATGGCTGAGAAACCAGAAAGTCAGTTTACTTCTGCTGCCAACAGGCACACTTACAGAATCTAGTCCTCTCAAAGGCTGTGCTGTGAGAAACATTTTTTTTTTTCCACTTTATCCTTCTCAAAGATACTGATTTATTTGTATTCACATGGTCCTGTGGTGACAGTCCCTGGAGTTCCTGTACCAGTTGAGGACTATCACAATGTAGTTAGAGGATAACCATGCTTGGAAATTGTAATGAACACAGTTAATAAGGTCCCTGCAAGAAAATTAAGTGATTCAAAACACAAGGCTAGACAGCAAATGCTCCTCTTTCCTCTCCAAGCCCCAGGAAAGGGCCATGAGTGTGGCTACTGAGTCAGAGAGTAATGTGTCTGAATTGTAAAATGTCACAGTAAGCAAAGACCAAAAAGAACAGACAGTGGAGTGGAGAGACAGTTGCTGAGATGGAGCAACAAGCAAGCTTTCCACAGGACTGTCTCACTAATATGTGTATGGAGTTTGCCTTAAACTGCAATGAGAGATCTCTCAGTCCAGCACTGGTAGGTGGTGTTTGGGGACAATTCGTGCAAGTGTGAGGTTGTGATCCCAAAAGAGCAAGGTTGGGGGTGCTGGAAAAGTGAGGAAAAGGAGAAAGAAATATATCCAAATCTCTTGGATGGAAGACAGTTTATGGATGAGTCAGTTTGACTCTGACAGGTATAATTCAGAAATACATGGTAGCACCAGGATCCATCCAGCTTTCAAAAGATGAGATCCCAGTCCTAGCACATCGTGTAAATAATCACTATTATAGCAAATGTGGAGCCTGCCAGGTGTTTAATCTCTAGTTTTCCTCAGAAGTATCCTTCAGAGACCTGAAAATATGAGGTTGAATCTGCTGTGTGGAAGTAATTGTGAGTCTTCCCAGGGTCCTTCCCAGAATCAGATATACTGGAGGTATCTAAGTGTTAGAGAAGACTGGGGGCTCACAGATACACATTGAAGGCTCTTCCTTTCCTGCTTACAGGGATGTTGCATCCTTGACAGAAATGAAGATATGTTCTTGGGGTTCATCAGGAGGAGGCTGGGTTCCTTGTGTGGACCAGTGATGAGTGACACACTGGCATCTCACAACCTGAATTTAACACCTCCAAGCAGCCAAGAAATGTCGACTGCTGGTCCTCAGTTGTGCCTGGTGTAGCCATTGCTTTTGTGTCTTTTTGGAACATTTATTCTGTCAATAGGTTCATCTCTTGCCTGTGAATTCTCAGAAAAGGCATCTTCCCTAGGAGCTTTTTGAGGCTCTAAGGAAAATGAGAGAAAATAGAAGAACCAATTAAATTGATAAATGTTTACTTTTAATGCTAGGACAGGATACTAGGAGTTGAAAACCAATTTGTCCTCATTGAGATCTCAAGCTGACTGAATAATTGAAAAAGTTAGCAGTTTAGAGTGTGAGGGAGTTTTGGCTTTGGTCTAATACTGAGAGTAAATTAGGAAAATGCTCCAGTCGACTTCAGTTAGGCCAATGATGGGCAGCTTTGAAAATCTCACATGAAGGTCTGTGGGGCAGGAACTCCGTTGTGCTTTGATTCGGTGCCTTCCCAGCATTGCTGTGACATTGCTTGAATGCATTCAGTGTTGTGCAATGTGTTTTTACATATCTTTGGCAGTCTGTCTTTCCAGAAAGCTTGGCTGCTGAAGGGTAGAGGAGGAAGGCACTCAGATGTTCAAAGCAGGGACCGTATCTCCTTTTGTTCCAGTCTTTAACCTCAGTTAAAGCCAGTTAAGTGTTGCCATAACCCAGCTAATGAAATCTAAGAATTTTGTTTCTTTTTCATGACACATTTAAATTAACAAATAAACCAAACTTGGTAACCCATGACAATCTCCACATGAGATAGGACAAGTAGCAAAGTAGCAGGTATTGCTGCAGCATCAGCAGGACTTAGACATCCTCTCCAGCCCATACAGCTCTAGGAAGCTCTGGGCTAACCATGAGGGCTGTGTAAGTTTTTAAAGACAACTACAAGACTTTAAAGTCAAGTAAAGATTTCCCACTCCTACTAAGCTGCAAAAGCTAAATATATCCTTCCTGTTTACTCTCTGTGTGATTTTAGACTAATCTACAGTCTATAAAACAAAATGCATCCCCGGCGTCTCAGCTCAAGAAGAAGCAGTACAGCCTTGATTAGTAATACAGCATCGTCTGACAGTCTGCCCCTGCCAAAGCTGGCAACAAAACATGCTTCAGGCGAGTTCAGGGGACAGCTGGTGTTGTCTGGATCAAATCAGTTCTGTGGTTTAGTTCAAACTTAAGGGATAAGGCATAAGCTAATGTTCTTTCTCTCTCCTTTTTAGGTAAGCATTTCCATTTGTAATGAGCCATCAATTTTGGAAGCTGCAGACTGGATTCAGAGAGAGAACCTATGGAGTGTCTAGGACACGTTTGGTTTTGACAAAGACTTACTTTCTGGCTTCTCAATTCATGACAGAGTGATAGCTGGTTTCGGATATATTTAACTTTCTTGGTTATCTTAATCGATGATTAATTTTTTTCCTGAGTCTTTCTGTTGATAGCAAAAACCTGTTGCACTCCAGTGAGATCCTCTACATCCCACTCACAATGCAGAATTACACTAAGTAATCATGGATGCTCTGGTTTATTCTCTACCCAAAACAGGCATCTTATGGAAGGAAAGGGTCACAGGATGATGATCTCTTTTTGTCAGCAGATGTGAGGAACATGAAAAAAACCTCTTAATAGCCAGTCTAAAAATTACCAGAGGCACTATTTTGCAAGACAGGGTGTACAACCTAGCAAATCTAAAACTCTCTAATGTAACATAGCTATTCCTTTCCTACCTCTCTTTTTGTCTCAGTGAATAAGGTCAATTTTGTATTTTAAAAACACTATCAAAGATTTAATGATTGTACCATTGGCCACAGTTCAAACAATACAGGCAGGAAAGAATGTACAGCTGTCAAGTGTAAACAGAAATGGGTACAGCTCAGAAGTGCTTCAGACAAATCATTGTATGTCATCGGCTGGTTTTAATTAAGAGCAGACCAAATATTCTCTCTCTTCCCCCTCCCTCTTTCTTCTCCCCTTTTTCTTCCCCCCCCTTCAGTAACTTAAAACAAACTGATTTGTAGTGTACTGTCTTATTGGTGTCTGAGCTTGTGGAAGTAAGCAAATGAATATGGAAATAGCTTGACTCAAAGTTCAAAGCATAGTATGATATCCCAAGGAGACCACAAGATTGTAATCTTAAAACTGCAACAGCAATAGGTTATACTTGCACCTTTGCAGTTTCTACATGGAAAGTCTTGCTTCAGGAACAGAACCCCATCATGTTGTTTCATGTTCTCATTTAAATCATTGTTTTAGAAGACAATTTCAGGTTGATCACCTCAGTCAAGCGAGTTTTCTTCATTATGTACCTCGTGCTAGCACCAGGTCTGGCAGGAGGGAAACCTATTTGCAATATATCTTATTTTCAGAAATGAGATATTAACCCATACTTAGGCTCTTCCGGATGGACCTGAACCAGAAGCAATACAAAGAAACTGAGGAAAGATGTGGTGCACACATTATTTGTCTTTATTTATTTATTTTGCATGAGTTTCTCTGGATTGCCCCACTTCTGTGTTTTGTTGTTGCTACTGGTATGAATCTCTTCTGACTCTGAGACTTCAAAAAGTAATATTCCCAGTAAACATACTGTAGCTAAGGACCTGGCACTGAAGAAACACCCTTACAGTTACCCTCTCTCCTAGTGCTGCAGCACAGAACTGCTTCTCTGAAAGTAACAAACAGCAGTTTATCATGTTGTGTGGTATTTCAGGCAAGCATCATCCAGTTTCTTTTCAGATGATGAGGTGCTTTGTATTTCCAAAGCAGCAACAGTATTGTCTGCACACATATTGCAACCGTTTTGAAGGGTAGCCAGTAGAAGACAACACACTGTCACAGTCTGAAATGAAGCAGCAATGTACACTTTGACCCAAGGGTGGAGAAATGAAGTCTCCACAAAGAAAGAAACTATAATAGGTGTTCAGGCTTACTGGAATGCTCATCCTATTTCTCTTTGCTGTGAAGAATAGCAATAATGGCAATACTAATAATGTTATTGATGGTACATCATGAAAGGATTGCAAGGTGGGAGATGGAAAAAAAACACTGTATTAATTTCTACTGTAGTGACAACAGTGTGGGCATCTTGTTAGAAGGCTCTCCTGCATTTGTAAGATAAATAGGTGGCGAGTGCTGCTTTAGCCGCTCACTGTTGCCAACGTTGAAAGTCTACTTCTTCTGGGCACCAGACATTTTATTTTCTGCTACCCTCAACCAAGACAGAAAGGGTGTTTTTTTCCTTAGAGAGCAGTTTATAGCTTCCCACATAAAAAGAATTCTTGGTAGACATCATCCGTGTGCTAATGACCACAGAAAAGAGTAGACATCATTAGCAAATACAGTATCGGTTATTTCCATACTTGCTCATAACGAAGAGGCAGAAGTAATGAGAAAAATGCAGTTAGTTTGTGCCCACCAATAGCTCCATATCACTGCCCATTAATGAAAACCGCAGACAGGCTCATCCTCTGAAAGATTTCCAAAACCTGTTTTGATTTGCTAGTTAAAGAAAGCTTTTTCATTTAAAATATTAAGGAAATATTCTTAGTCCCTGAATTACCTGTAAGGCAAAATGTCTCCCAAAGGATAGTTGACATATTTTTCCTTTTAAACACTGAATTTTAACTAAAAACCTGTGACCTAAAGTATAGGGAATTGTTCTTGGTTTCTTAGAGCACTGTGGTACAAATTTACCTCGCGACTAAAGGTAACATATTTTCTAGACATTAGGTGAAGGCCAGGGTATAGGTACTTTTACTGTACAGGACGTGCTACAGCTGTGTAGTTACCAAAAGGCTATGTACCTCCTGATCTAGGTCCTTCAGCAATTAGAATAGGGGCTGGTCCCTTATTTAAACACTATCAATTAATGCTAAATATAGTGTATTAATCTCTGCACAGGGGCTAAACCACTTTTACAATTCATTTTGCTTTTCTGCATGTCTTTTTCTCCAAAAGAGGATAGCAATCACAAACCAAGAGTTAGGCAGCAAAAAAAACTTGAAAACTTTACTAAGGATGTGTGGAAAGACAGCAGATCGGTCTTGACTCTGGCTCTACAAACAGCCTAACTTGTACCAGTTCTGAGACAAAATGAAGAGAGAAGAAATGCAAACGATCATAGAAACATGAGATTAATTAAGAAGACATATGGAGATCTTCATGAAATATGACCTCTAAATTTACTGGGAAACATGTTTCCTATTTGCTTCACACATTCAAATGTCTGTTTTGTATGCAGCCGAAACAGATTTTCTTGATATTCTGTGTGGGGCTAGTGTAATATGTGTATTAATTTATGAAACATAACTCTGCAGTGCACACGTGTATGTTTTCTGAACATTAATTATTACAGCTATATATATTATGCATGTATTAAATTGTGTTTATTGCATAATGCTTGTATCAAGTTTGGTAAGCAAGGCAATATTTCTACCAAGTAACACAGACAGAGGCCCCCCAGATGGATCAGAAGGATTGTCTGAAAAAAGCCATAGTTTTTTACAAGGCTCAGAAGCCCAGTAAAACTTCCCTACATCCTCATGCAGCCTCCCAACAGAAAATAAAAATCCTTTATTAAATAATGTAGCCCTTTAGGGAGACATATATGACATCATCTGAACAAATGCATTTGATGCACCACTCTCTGAGTGTGATTAGGGAGCTGGGTGTGTGGGAGGCTTCCAAAATGGACGTTTTCTACCTTAATTTTATTCTTGAAGATAAAGAGGATCTCAGTCTTTCTGAAAAACAGGGAGGGATGTATCTCTCTGAAACCAATAAGACTCTCTATATGAGATTTATTCTTGAAAACCTGCAGAGGTATTATGTTGCTTTTGAAGCTCCTTTTCACTTTTTTAAGAATCTATTCCAACTCAAACCAATTGAGACAAAACAATGCCTGTATCAGGGGGAAGTCAAGTAAAAGAATGAGTTCATTTCATGATTCACCAAATTCCTTAATTATTTTTTTAACTCTTTTGCTTATTCTGCTGAAGTAGAATGCAGCAGTTATGTTCTGTATCTATACCAACTTCAGCACAGTTCAAGCAAAAATAAACCTTGTATTACTGCACATGAAAAAGCGACAAGCAAAAGTCTGTACCTACACAATGTCTTCTGTGGATACGCAGGGAGCTCGGGGATGATCCAACACAGAGTACAAAATTTTTGAGAGGTGGCTCCAATTACATTAGTAGGTCAGTTTTTCTCTTCTTCTTGTTGCTAGATCATCGTTGTGAAAATCATGAGATGAAGAGCTGCAAAGAATAAGATCAGATTTTAACACTGGCTTTAAAAAAAATAAGTTCTACAAAGTCAAAACCTCAGAAAATATCTTCTTTTTTGTTTGTCTAAAGAAATGAAAGATCAGGGAAATTCCTGAAGGCAATCAACATTTCATGTTTTGTTTGCATTGGCTCAGGTTCATATTTGAAGCTCTATATTTAACAAGCCATCCTGAGAGGGCTAGATAGCCATGGCAAATGAAAATGGAAACAATTTCCCTTTGTGGTGTCTGCTGTCACAGTAAGCCCATAGCTTTGATGTCTGCCTGACACCATTCAGAAGCATTACATTAATTGGGAATATAAAACTGAGAACTATTGCCATCTTAATTGAAAGCTCCTACTGATGCCTGCTGGAGGCTCCCACCAGCTTTGTCAGGCACCAAAACGTCTTTCAGCAAGATGAGCTACAACATTTGCAGGAGCTTCGGTTTTAGCGCCATGGGATCACTGTGTGGAAACAGATGTGAGGAGGAGGCTCTTCCCTCCAAGCTGTCCCTAAATCTGCAGCATGTGGCCCCTGGGTGCTGAGGTCAGCCTTCCAGGACCATCACTGGTGCTCCAATTAGGTTAACTGCTTTGTTTGTCGTTGCTTCCTATGCCCCTGATCCACACTGATCCATGGGTTTGTCCCAGGGATGCTCCTGCCCCAGTGCCTGCCTGGGGACAAGCATCCCCGCTCATGTGTGCTCTGCCTTGCATATCTGCCCTGCAGCTTCAAGTGCTAGCAGGGCTTCTCCAGAAGTGTACAGAAGTGAGTGCTGTCCATGCCCTGGACCTCTCTAAAAGAGATTACAAGATTTTTGGAGTCTCTCTCAGCCTCACTCCAAATGAAAAATGAAGAACTTCTCCAGCCAATTTTGAAGAAGGCAAGTTCCCAGTTCAGCTAAAACTACAAGCAATGAAAAAAGACTGAATGATTCTGGGATTTAATTACAATGCACTGAGTTACTGTGTTGTACGGTAGTATACTAGAAATCCAACTACAATCGGCAGCAACCAGCTGACAGCTTTTTCTCAGCATGTGTGAAATGAGTTGTAATCGCCAATCTGATTTTAATAGACAAACTATCAGTGTTGAAAGGAAATAAAAAGAAAAAAGACACCCACTGTTTCTTTGGGGAAGATGTCAACAAATAAAACATGCAGGAACACTTTGTACTGAGGTTTTATTTAATATCTTGTAGGCTGTACAAGTGTAATTTAGAAAATCATAGCCTTTAGAAAAAGTACTGCATAAGCTGATTAGGGACTTCTAGAAACAGAGAAAGTGAGGGTAACATGTGGAAACTTGTATTGCCACTCCTGTGGCTACTCCAGGTAAGACATGTAGAATATTTTGTGAGTTCTTAGTTCTGGTGGCACACTTTGGTTTTCAAGGATGGGGAAAACATGAAGATAAAACTAAAGAAATGCTTAAAAAAAATCAACAAAGAGTACTTTTCAGCCAATAAAAATCTGCTTCACAGTCATTCTGGTTTGGTTGCCCCATATCTTACTACTTAGTGTACGTGAGAGTTTCTTGAGTAGGCTACATGAACCATGACGCATTACAGGGAAATTCCCACTGTAACAGTGTGAGCTGGGAGATGCAGTCTGGCGAGGGTGTCTGGAAACTGAGATACCTGTACATTTCATACCCTGTGAAATATTGCACCAGCATATCCAGTCTGAAATATTTTGCTGTTTTGTTGGGTTTTTTCCTCAAAAAATTACATATATATATTTGAATTGTTACTAAAAATTTGCATTTTCATTCTCTCTAGTTTGAATGATGTGGCTAATGTGAAAGCCTGTTAAGTTTCTGCAAGACTCAAACAACGTTCTCACAGATATGATAAAAAATTCATAGGCACTGAAAATTAACAAACCTAGCCTAGCAGTCATAAGTAAACAACAGTCATTTTAGTGTTTTCTAAATGACAGAATAAGCTAATGGAAAATTGCCAAAATTAGTTATGTTGCTATACTTTTAAGGGCCTGGTTTTATTGGAAAGAATTTGGTTAGAAGCTAGAGACTTCTATTCATAAAGAGCTTTGTCCTGTTTCCAGTGGAATTTCTGCCCAATTGACTATTTCCATGCAATTTCTCAAATATATTCCCTCCTCTTGTAAGCAGTTATTTTTACTTGATGCATTTCTCCTGTTCTTGGTTTCTGTGACTTCAATTACATTTCTAAATACAGTCAACATCATTGGCCGTCTTACTCAGAAGCTGAGAAAAATCCATTAAAATAGTTGTTTCTGTTTGCAGTAAACAGAATGGGTCAGAGGTGATGCCTACTGAAACGCTAGTGAAACCAAAGCAGATCCATGGGATAAGCCTAGCTCTCAGAAATGCCACAGTGTTGTAAGGCTCGTGGCACTATTATGATAGCAAATTATTTTTTTAGTTGTCTGAAATTTGTCTTTTCAGCAGGAAAGAGCAGATTCAAGAAGTTTAAGAGAAACATGAGCAAAATGTAGCTGTGGATAATGGAGGCTATATGAACAGAAGTCACGTTGTGTCATCATAGTAGCAATGGAAAGATTTCAAGCTGGAGTTTGAAAGTCATGTCAAATGCCATCTCCACCACAAAATGAGTCTTCTCTGAGGATAGGTACTGTATGGCCAGACTGAATCCAGGGGAGTGATGTGGCACTGTGATGGGCTGCCTAGTGCATGCTAAGAGCTACATCCCTAAGGTCCCTCAGAAACTAGACCCAGTGATCATGGGCCACCTAAGATGGTCTACAGGAAATGCTGTGGTGCTGGCCACAGCTAGGGCCTTGCTTCCTTCCCCTCAGGACCTGAGGTTAGGCTAAAGATCTGGCTGAAAACTTTCTCAGAAAGAAACAAGGAAAAAGCAGTTAGGTTGCTGTTCCCTACTAGTATCCACTCAGGTTCAAATCCCATCTCTTCACCACCTAAAGTAGGAACATGAACTTAATTCTCTGTTCTTCTGCAGAAGGATTCTTATTATTTGAGTAAATTTCAGAGCATTTGGGGTCAGGATAGTCGCTCCTTTGCTCCTGTGGGGGCTGTTGAACTCTGCGTACCCCTGCCCTCACCAAGATGAAATGTTTTCCAATCCGGTACATCCAGCCTAGCCTTAAAATTTGGGTCTCGTAGCTTCCTTCTTCTCAGTGTTCTGAAGTGTAAAACACAGTACTGGGATTGAGAATTTATCCTGCCAGGGTTTCAGCCTGCACAATTCAGCTTTGAAGTTAACATTATTAAATGTTCTTCTAGTCCACCAGGAAGTAGTAGAGGGTTGTAGATTAAGGAGCTTTTACAGTTATCTAGTGTTTAATTGAACAAGATACAACGTGTATCACTTAGGCAGTTGTTGTCTGAGGAAGTATTATCATATGCTTTTACATCAAGGGTATGCAGAGTGCCATGTGCATGTCATATTTAATGTGGTAATAAATGTACAACAGTATATTGAATTCTCATATTCATAAAGGTGGTTAGATGGAAGGTGTGTACTTGGTTTAATACCCTTTACCAAGTGCTTCTTAAACAATCAATATTTAACACACTGTAATTGCATTTCATATTTAAATTGAATGGTTCTTTGGAGAAAATTGGAGTGGCAGTAAAAATCTGGCTCTGGGCTGAAGGGGTGCATTAGTCACAGTAACGGTGAGGAGGAAGTCGGGTGAGAAAGGCTACGGGACTGACAGAACAGCTGTGACATCCTCCCAGCCTTCTCTTACCTGTGGCCTCCTCCAAAAGAGCTGACAGTCACCATCCAGAGGGGATGGGTTGACTCCAATCCTGCTGAAGCTAGTGGGTGTTATTTCATTTAACTCACATGCCTTTGGGTGCATCTGAGTTCTAGGGTCAGCTATAGGTAAAAGTGAGTGAGTGACTTCAACTCTGTTATTTCTTCTTTTAATTTCACATTACTGCTTTGCTCACTGACAGCCTTGTTCAGTCCCAGAAGAAATCCAGGGGATGCTTCTCACTAGCTTGCATCGCTTTAGGGTGAGACCAGATTATTTGCAGCAAACTGCCTATTCACTTTTCAGAAACTTATACTCAGATTTCTCAACAAGCAACGCTGATGGTCATTGAAAACAGGGAGTCGGCAGAGGAGCATACAAGCCACAGTGCACAGCATCACGTCTGGGATACTACTTAAACTGCTCACACAACCACAGGAATAGCTTGAATCTCTCTGACTGCAGTACTTGCCGTTTTGATTTGTTACAGAGTTAATCCAGTCAGGAAACAGAAATAATGCCACATGACGTGGGTAACTAACTGACCACGGCACAGCTGAAAAGATCAGTTCTGCAGCTGAATGCATTAACTGAAATTTCAAAGTGTTACCAAAATAAGAGAGGGAGGAAAAGGCCAGAAACTGACAAACTGAAATTAGCTGTTGAATTTACAAGAAAAATCTGTGAAATTTTTTTTCAGTTATTCATTCATCACTAGTCAGAAGTTTTGTCACAATTTTGGTGATAAAAGTGACACCCATATCATGATATTTAAACCAGTTGCAGGATGCAGATGACTCAGCTGCTGTTCAAAGAGCTTCTAACTTCTCTCAGACTGAGGCTAATAGCATTCACATAGTTCTTCTCATATGAGAAATTGTTAAGATACACCAAACTGAGTCACTGAAGAGAGTTCTCTGAATGTCAGCTCAGTGCTCAGCAGCAATCGAACAAAAAATACTGCTGTTAAGACAGTAGTCAGGAATAAAATAGAAAACATTATTAGGACACATTAACTTGAACACTCCTCTTGATCCTGCCTCAGAGGTGTGTCAAAGTATGAGTGCAGGAAGGATGCATGGAGCGTGCTATGGAAGAGCATCTGTAGAGATACTAGATAAACTATAATTTGGGGAGGTGGCAGTAGGAAAGGTATAATTGAAAGGGGGTGTGAAGTTGCAGTTATAGCCAGAAAAAGTGACTGGAGGAGGAGCTTGCCATCACATGAGAGCTGGCAGGGCAACCTTCAAGATAGTTAGTATGGTATATGCTAGAAGGGCTTTTTCTACACAGCAGTTTTCCCACATGTTTTTTTAAGCTGTGGAAGTTTCTGCCATTGGATATTGTGGAAACCGAAGTTTAAATGGAAAAAAAGGCCATAAGGGACTATGAAACACAACAGGGCAAACAAAACCTCCAGCTCAGGACCTCCTTAAACCACAGTTGGCCAGAGCTGTGGAGGAGGAAGGAGATACAAGAAGACATATCCTTGCATGCCCACTATATTTCTTGCTCATTTTTACTAGGTGTTTACTAGTTATCATTGCTGAAAGCAAGATAGTGAGCTAAAATGACCTCTGCTCTGACCCACTATCCTTTAGTTCTTAGGAAAGCCTTAAGGAGAAAAAGCTTTTGCTTGGAGATATCCTGCTAAACCTCAAGACAGAGCAGCTTAGCACTAGGCCCTGGTCATCCAGGCACTTGCACACAAGTGACTTCACACGTGTAAGTAGGCCCATTAGATTCTTTGGGACTACTCATGTACATAAAAATTAGGCATGTTCAAAAACATTTCCAGGTGCAGGGACTTTAAAATGCACTCACTGTGGCCCCAGCTCGGCAAAGCGCTTAAGCATGTTCTTAAGCCCCCGCTGCTGAAGAACTTTGGTGTGTTCAGCCGAGAAGGAATGGACTTGTGTCAGAGCTAAACCCATGATTTACAAACACATAGAGCACAAACAATAAAATCACAGGATACTTGCTTAAACTCCGATTAAATAAATTAGCATCCAATCAGCAGTTGCAGGTTTATGAACTCCATGGACATGATGAGAGAAGAGTCAAAATTCTTCTGATACAGACATTTATTCCTGATCTTTCCTTTCACCAGGCTCACTAAATGGAGGTAAATTACCCAATTTGTGAACATCAATTTATCATAGTCATGGTTTTATGCAGCTATGGTTTTACTTCTTAAAATCTCTTCCAGAGCAATAGGATTAGGTGAGACTGTCATTAGAGTATTTTGATAAATAACAAGAAAAACTTTAAAAACTCGCTGACTGCGGAACAGAGACACTTAAAACAGAATGTAGTGTTTAGCCCCAGGCCTTGGCAACAATTGAAACAAAATGTTTTGAAACAAAGCAAATTGGCATTTTGCTGACTTTTAATGTACTGTCTTTCCAAGCAAGACACCTGGTTCAACTACACAAAACATCTATTCAGAATTATAGTCTGAGCTTTTGTTATGCAAAAGGTAAATGAGGGCAACATGAACTCTGTGAGAGAGTCAGGTTTGGGTTTTTTTTCATTTTCCCTAGGGTAATCTGTCAAGAAGATACTGGTTACTGACAGGAAACCAGGAGTCTTTTGAGGATGTGCTGGTTTCTTTTTGGGGGGTGAGGGGAGACAGTCCAGTGGAAAAAAGATACCAAGTACAGTAAAATACACTAGCTGTATTAACCAAACAAAGTGTTCTCACATTTGAATATCAAGTTTTATAAAAATAGTGCATGTTTGTGTGCACGTGTGCGTGCATGCAGGGCCATACCCATCTATAAGAAGGGGGATTCCCATTTGTAAGAAGCTAGAAAAGTACGTGTCACAGTATTGTTCATGTATTACCTTAACTTTGATGCTTTAAAAGGCATTATATGAGATCCCTGATGGAGTGAGTAGTTTGTGTGTTTCCTTGCATGTCTGCTGACTTGGAATTTCAATTAATTCAAACCACTCAAATCTGATGGGTTATCAAGTTTATTAACCATAAAGATGGACCTAAATCCAGACTAACAGAGACTGCAACCCCAACTTTGGTATTTCAACTTTATGGAAATGTATAGGGTCAGTAAAATCCTTGCCTGCTCATTCAGAACACTCTTTCATTTTGAATTCCATTTGAAGGGCAAAATTTGTCATATTTCACTATTAAATCTCAGTCATGCTGATCAGAAGAAGCCCGAAGAGCTTGACCAGTTTGACCACTCACTCCTCAAGCTCCTCTAGCTTTCAGGCAAGAGCAAAGGAGCTTGAAGCTCTCTGCCAAATAAAGCAGGGTGACCTGTCAAAGAAAGTACCTACATTGCAACAAAACCCCCCTGGTTTTGCTCATCAGGCCTTACACCTCTAAACGAAAAACACAAAAAGCCCTCCATAGCTGACAGAGTCCTTGTTCAGGCTTTTTGCAGGCAGCAGTTGGATGCATGTGCCATATTTAACTGCAGTGGGTTGATTGCTGCTGTATGTAGAGTTCCCTTTGCTGCTCATGGATGAAGCTCTGCCTGGTCAGATCCAGCAGCTAGAAAAGAGTTGCTTGGGAATGTTTCGACAAAACTTATTTTGTCAGAGATGCTGAATAAAAAATTCTCAGGAAAGACTTGCCTTTGACTAATTTCTCTCCTTGAAAAAGCTATTGAAAAAAATAGGAGTCATCTAAATGTCTTCCTTTGTACTTTCAAAGAAAAATTTGGGAGGTGGAGGGGGGAGGCTCTCTTTAGAAGCACTTTTAATTTTGTAATACAAATAAGCAATGTTTAAAAAGCTGAAATAAAAATTTTAAGAATTCTGAAAGTCATTAAATAAAACCTGTTTTGGTCTGTTTTGTTGATTTTTTAAAATTTCAAATAGTTACTTGATATTTTAACTATTTGTCCTGACATCAATGGATTTTTTTTTACTGAATCAAGATAGCAAAATATTCAAAATCTTGAAAATTTCCCATGGGATAGAAAAAAACATATCCTACCCTAGCTCTACTAGAAATCACAACATGAAAAGACAATCCTGACTTCATGCTTGAACATGTTTTTTTGGGATGGTGAGCATGAAGGAGGTAAACACTACTGTCAGTGAATGCTTCAGAAAAATCAGATCTGTGCTGGAGCATATGGGTGGCAGATAAACCAAGCTGAAGGATGATGAGTCACATGGGTTCTGTGAGATGATTCCCTGGGACAAAAAGATCTTACTGTAATAGTGTACAACGAACAATTTGCTACACCCTTCAAATAGTTAATTTTTTTAAGGCAGAAAGGCCAGTCCCCTTCGCTGATGGCTGTCTTTAATATTTTTATTTAATTGCAATCATAAGAGTATTGCAAAATGCTCCCATGCCCAGGTAGGACTGTCACATTTCCAATGAAGTAGGAGAGAAAGGGATGGGAGTAGCATGGGCAGCTCAGGCATCAAAGCAGGGACTCCAGCCCCAGCCCGGCTGCCCTAAAGACTGGCACCTCCCACCTGCCCTGGGAATTTATACCCCCAGCCCTCTTTTCCCAAAGTTTCTCTGTCCCTGTGCCTGCCTGAGGTGTCCCAAGCATCCTTCCAAATCCATTGCCCTTACCTCCAGTATTGTAGATATGAAGCTCCAGCCCTGTTCCAGCAGAGCCTCATCATGTGCAGCTTCCCTGCTTCAGAGCCACTCAAGCCTCTCTTCCACCAGCACCTCCACCCCACTCCAAACTCTTGCCCCAAGGCCCCAGCCCCTTTCCTTGACTCCCTGCTCCCAAACCCTCTTCCCCCAGCTCCCTATGCCCCCTTCTGTACAGGAACCCACCTCCCTGGCTCCAAACTTTCCCCATTCCTGAAGTCCCCCATCTGGCCTCAAATGCAGCAGATGATTAAAATTAATATAATTAATCCCATTCTCTCTATGCTAACGGAGACAAGTGCAGGCACTAATTCATGCTCCTGCCCCTTGATGTAGCGCTCACTCTTGGCCCCCAGCCCACACCCCTTTCCACTGGAAGGCTTTTCTCCTTTTGGCCCCTTTCCCCATCCTAGGGTCCCACCAGAGATCCTTGGGACCCCTGGTGTGCACAAGGTTCAGTTTCATCCCACAGGGCTGTCCCAGGGCTGCCTTGGCTGGCCAAACCTGACTCCTCGCTTCCTTGCAGAGCTGCCTGGGCTCCTGGCAGAGATTTTCAAAATCCAGACAGGCGCTGCAGCTCAAACTCCACCTGGATCAAGCCTGGAGGGAAGAAAAAGTGGACATGTCTGGGAAAAAGGAGCTTTATAGTAATTCTGTAGCAGGCAACCAGACTTTTAGGATGGGAGCCGATTTTCTAGAGGCTTGAAAGGGGATGAGGAGCTCAATATTCATGGGCAACAGCAAGTGTGAACACAGCAAGAGGAGGGTGAGACTAGTCCTAATCTGCCTGGTCAGATCCACATCTCACACCAGATGGATGCTGTCCAGGACAACAAATTACAACATATTCTTCACTCTGACTCACAGCCTGGGGCTGGCAGTGGCCATAACTGCAGGGGTGAGGGGTTCCTTGAGGCATGCATGGAAAGGCAGCCCTTCTCCTGAGCACGCTGGTGGCTGGGATGGCTGGCTGGGGTAGGCAGCCTGAGGAACCATCCATCAGAGTGCTTCCCTCTCAATTTTGGTAATGTACTAGCTCTAACACTGCATGGGCATCAGATCCACAAGCTCCGACTTGGGTATTTTGGAAACGTGCCAAGAACACCATGAGGGCATGCGTACAAAAGACAGGAGAAAATTAAACAAAATAAAGACCAGGGGAGACTCGAGTGATCCAAACACTAAGAATCAGGAGTGAGAAATGTTGCTGCCATCACCCAAAGCAGAGCAAATGGGCACAGAAGAGTAAAACTGGGCTGTCGCTGAGCGGTAGAGGATGGGGCTGCCAGGCACTATGGTCAAACAGGGGGACATCAGAAAGCCATGATCACGGTGCCCCCTTCTTGGCTGTCTGGCAGGGCCATGCCCCCATCAGGGGGGCTGAGGATGGGCTGCCTGCATGCCTCAGGCAAGCCATCTCAGACCTTTGGGCTCAGTTTATTGTTTGGTAAAACAAAGGTGATAATATCTGCCTCACAGGAGAGTTGTGAGGCTTATTAACATTTTGTCTAGTGCTTTGAGATCCACCGAGTGAAAGTCCTTTATGACTATTTTATTGTTATTGTACGGAGATCAAAGCAAGAGCTCTAATCTAATGCCATCCCTTTTATGTTTATACCACCCACTTCACTTGTATCCAGAAGTCAGCCCGACTGCAGAGTCTCTCTCCAGCCTCTTGGTCTTTCAAGGCTGCGAGTGTTTGTCAGTGAGGTTTTCCAGGGTAACTGGCTGCTAGTCAGTCATAGTCTGAACCTTGTAAAAGCAGGAGGGCAGACACAAAATTGCATCATTAGTTAGCAGGGCTGGAAGTAAACCATTGAGCTCAGTATTTTTTCCAGTTGTGTGCTGCATTAAATAGATAGGTGTGGCAGGCTGAAAATGTACAGTACCAAGGCAGTGCTGTATTTGAAATAAGTTTTAATTTATTGGTGTTCAACTTTTGTTCCTTTTATTATGCATGGGGGGTGTTCTTGTAGGTACAGGTATATATACTGGTATACATGTGTGTTTTTAAGAAGTCTGTAAGTCACAGAACAGAAGACAACAAATGGGTAATTAATGAATTTTTCTTACCCTGTTTGAAGGAGCTAGTGTCAGAGTGTGATATAATCCTACAGAGATTTTTTTTTTTCCTGTAAGGGAAAGCTACTGCTGGGAATCTCAATTTATTAAGTGTATGTACTTGTTTTTTCTTGGACATCAATTTTACAGAGTGCCTTAATGTGTGAACTGTACACAAAGGGTCCAAGATGTTGAAGGGTGACAGTAAGTGTTCTGTTGACAGAAGACTGTGTGGTCCAATAATTACTAGGTGAAAAAAAAAGCAAAATCAAAAGAAAAAAAAAAAAGAAAAGAATATGCATCTTCATGTCCAAACCTGAATGAAAATGAGGAAAAAACATGAGCTCTATAGAACAAGTCATACTCCTGTTCTTGGAAAAAGACCAAACCCCATGGCAGATATGTTTATTTTAATACTTTTATTGTGTTATATATTACTCGAAAACCTGTTCATTTGAAGTTCAGTACCAGAGGGTGCAGCTCCCGCAAGCAACCTAATTCCCCCCTTGTGCAGCGATTCACACCTGCCTGGGTATGAAATGTAGTGCTGTCTGGGTAATGGAGTTTTCTGTTCAGTGACTGAACTGAAAAGAGGGAACAACAAGGATTTAAGAAAACAAGTTGTCCCACAATGGAAATGTCTCGGTTCTTGGCAAATCAAAGAGCAGCATGTTTTATTTTGGACTGCTCTCAAAAGATTCTCTGGAGCCAAAATTAAACATCTGGGGTGGAGGAGATGTTTTGTTTCAGGTTGCTTGCACTTTGTAGTAAGAAACAAAGGAAAACCAAACCGTTAAAACAACAACAAAAAGATCCTTTTAAATGAACAAGTAATCAAGATGAAAACTTAGGAGTTTCACTTCAGTAGTGCTGAAACAATACGTTTTGATGCTCTGGAAATATCTCTCTTGCTGTTTTTTATCTCACTTTAATAACTGAATTCAGCTCAAATTTGCGAAGTCTTTGACTGTCCGAGCATGCGTTTTTGACTCATTTTTATTTGGCAGAGCAAGTAAGAGCATGTGTTTAAGTACTTTTTATAAACAGAGAACTCAAATAATTCACAACTCTAGGATTTACCATGGAGCAATTCCACAGCCTCATCTATCAGCAAACGAAGGCCTTACTTCATGCAAAAGTGAAAATGTGCATATATCCTGGTGAAAATAAATGAGAGTCTGAGGAACACAGGCACATCCTGTGAAAATACGCAGGCAATCAAAAACTGCATTTTCCTTTAGAAGAGTAAGCAGTAGGAATTTTTAAAACTATTAGTGCCGTTCAAATAAAAAGGTGTGCAGCAGATGAATGGTGACCACAGGGGCACTTCAAAGAGACACCAACGTAAAAGCAGGTGTGAAATAGGATGTAATTACAGAGAGAGATTTTGTGATATGGGTTATTTCCAGATGATTACCTATCTACTTTCAGTGGCCCTGTCAGCTGCTGTATGTGTGTTCATATAACTATTCATATACTGTACTGGTTTTGGCTAGGGTTCATTTTCTTCATAGTGGCCAGTATGGAGCTGTGTTTTGAATTTGTGCTGAAAACAGTGTTGATAACACAGGGATGTTTTAGTTATCACTGAACAGCGCTTACACAGAGTCAAGGCCTTTTCTGCTTCTCATACCACCCCACTAGTGAGTAGGCTGGGGGTGCACAAGAAGTTCTGAGGAGACACAGTCAGGACAGCTGATCCCCGCTGACCAAAGGGATATTCCATACCATATGAAGTTGTGCTCAGCATATAAAGCCGGGGGAAGAAGAAGGAAGAGGGGGACGTTTGGAGTGATGGCATTTGTTTTTCCAAGTAACCATTACATGTGATGGAGCCCTGCTTTCCTGGAGATGGCTGATCACCTGCCTGGTGATGGGAAGTGGTGAATAAATTCCTTATTTGGCTTTGCCTTGCTTGTGTGCACAGCTTTTGCTTTACCAGTTAAACAGTTTTTCTCACTTTTACCCTTATGATTCTCCACCCCATCCCACTGGGCAGGGGGGCTGAGTGAGCAGCTGTGTGGTGCTTAGTTGCTGGCTGGGGTTAAACCATGACTTACAGGTAAGTATACTTATATATATAATCTATTCAACAGTCCCAATACTTGTTTTAAACCATTCAAAATGCCCTTCTACTGCAAAAAACCCCAAACCTACACGACTGTCAGCTCGAAGCTGTTGACCTTGAAGGATTCCTGTGGGTACATTTTGAACTGGCTTTCAACATCAGCAAGTCTTGTACTAATACCCTTAGCAACTCATAGCCTTTATCTGTCCTTTTAGGGTCAGGTTTTTCAAAGTCCTGAGTGTTTCCCTACCTCTTCCCTCCCAACAAGGTCTTCCCCTAACTTCAAAGGCTTGAGAGACAGGCCAACATAAATTGCTGTCAAAAATCCCATCCTCATCTAGTTGGCTGCTCTCCCTGCCCCATTTGAATATCTCCTGTTACCCTGGGCTGCAGCACATGCCAGATGCAGGTAGCATAGTCCTGACTTGTGCAGTAAATGTGTAAAACTACATCCTGCTGCCCTGATGTGTGTACAGCATTTCAGCAAGTCATTGGTTAGAATGACAGTAATTTTGAAAGATGAATGTGGGATTACATCACAGAAACTAGTCCCCTCTGGTGTGGGTGGCTGCACTATAGGTGAGAAATTATCTTTTTTTGGTTCTTCCTGAAGTAAGGAGTCAAACAGATTCGTCAGCAGGCAGTGTCCTGGGACTCCATTATCCATAACAGGAATGTAAACTCACTTTTACTGCAGTTCAGCAATGAGGTTTTATTCTTTCTTTCCCCTGGGTGGCCTTTTTATGTGCTAAAAATGCTAAAAATGCTTCATCATGGTAAAACACAAAACAGGACCTTCCTTAAAATCCCACCCCCTCTCCTGGGGTGTTTGCCTCATTCAACTCTTTGGAGATCAATGTGACTCATGTAGACCATATCAACATATTTCATTTCCCCACCCACCCCCCGGCTTCATTTTCAGTGCTTGAAGAGAAAAATAGCGCAGGGTAACAGTAGGGTGAAAGAGAGCTTTCAGGTGGAAAGCTGACATTGCCCTGGCATTTCCTACCCCGGGTGCAGGGACACTTGCGTAACCTGAATGCACCCTCCAACCCAGCACCAAAGCATTGCCCAACTGCATAGCCAGTATCCACCAAAATCTACCTGCACAAGGAGCACATGCCAGCCTGAGAATACATATGGCCTGAACTTTGCCCCTGCCCTTGCTCTCTAAAGTCCCTGCTGTGGTGGGTTCCTGCAGTTTGTGCTCCCATGCTGACAGTCAGCCCTGCTACAGCAGGCGTGAGAAGCCAGCAGCACCTTCCTCACTAAGGTGTTTTAGCCTGTGTGTGGTTACTGCCACATGCCCTGAGTAGTTTTTGTCAGAAGAGACATAACCCTGGCCTCTTTGGAAAACATAATGCTTCCACTATGGAAGATGCCTCAGCAGTGCCTTGGGAGCTTCACGTGTGCCCTCTTGATGGCCAGCAGTCAGCTTGCTGCAGCACAGGTGGCAGCTGAACCCTGGTTCCTGGCTGTGTGCACACTCTTGGCGCATTGAAAAGGCACAGTGAACCAGAAGGAAGGACATGAAGGAAGCTCTGTCCTACCCAAACAAGTGCCCTAACCACAGGGATAGGGCTATGGGGATGCTTTCTCCCTCATCCTCTTCTCTACTGTTGATAAGAAAATTTATCCCTGATGCAAGAGCTTTCTGGTGAATCAGCCCTGCTTGGCAAACAAAATCCCATTGGCGCTCCTGTTCAGCAGCAATCCAGCTCTGCCCGTATACTGTCCTGCAGGCACAGAGCTGCATCTACCAGCTGCACCCCACTCCTCTCCTTCCAAACAGCCTTGTGCATACACGAGCAGGATCTCATGGGGCTTTGACCCAGTTTTAAGATTTATGGAATATTTGCAGCTCTGGAATGCAATTTTACAGAAAAAACTTAATTTAGGTTCCAAGCAAATAACCTCTTGATGGTATTAATTTGCTATACCCAGTGCCCTTGAGAAAGGCTTGTCTTTATGTTTGGTAGCAACATGACTACATGGCAGGGTGGGTGTTCGGGGTCCCTTTCATTCACTTACCAGTTACTGATAAAATTCCCCTATGTACCTTGTGTTGTTTTGCTGCTCCCCCCACTCCAAACTGATAAATTCTGCTCACTTGGAGATCAGGCTGTCCAAGGGAAGCTCTGTGTGTTTTTACATATCTGTGTGTCTTTGTACCTCTAAAAATCTCTTCCACTACAGCAGTGATTTTCTTCATGATGCACAAGTTTCTTTGCAAAAAATAAAAATAGAAATAAAACCACGGTGATTTGCTTTCCCTCACTTCACCAGGGCCAAATTCTTTGTGCTTCCCTCACTTTGCCAGGGGGCAGACTCTCAGCATACCAATGGACTCTGGCTCTCCAGGCTGCACCCTGTCCTGCTGGTGTGGCTCAGCAGTATCAGTGCAGTTATGCTCCCACTGCAACTGGCTTGATATGGTGATTTTCCAAGGCCTGGTATACATGAGCTAATTCTGAAAGGCCAGGTCTCCAACAGAGGGAAATCAAAGTAAATCTGCAGCTGCTAATCACAGCTAAGCTTGTGGTACAAATCAGTTGAATTTTACACCATGTATTTCTTGGGATCGTTGGCTACTCCCTTTGAGAGGCAGTAGAGACTCTTGCCCAGCACCTTCCATGGAGACTTCCTGGATTTGGGTTACTGGTGGAATACAGGACCTCAAATCTGTCCTGACTGAACTAAAATGAGTATTTACAAACTACATAGAGGAAAAAGTTTGTGGCTTTTTTGCCTCATACAGTTAGACATGTTATCACTATATTTTACATTTTACTCTAAAAATAGAATTGGGAGCCAAATTTTCCTGTCCTTTATTAACTTCACTAGTATAAGCTAGATTTACATGAGTTGAAATATGTGTGACAACAATGTGGAATTATAATTCTACACCAAATTAAGCAAACACACTAATGGGTACATTGTAATAACAAATAAGTAGCAATAATAGAGAAGGAAATAGAAAAGAAACTTGAGCATTAGTCCCAGGCCCACACTCTTCTAACTTTCCTCACCCTAGTTTTATTCTATTCAGCTTTATGATAATGGAAGAGCTGAAATGCAAAGATCAGAGTTAAACCCTGACTTTGCAATAACTCACAGCATGTGGTCCCCTCATTCCTTCCTAGATTGCTCTCTGTCATTCTCCAAGCATTATGCTGATGATTTGCAGTGCCACTGCTATTTGACTACATGACCTATTTGTCATCTCCACACTTCAGCATGCTCGTTTTTCTTAATTTGACCAATGAATGGAGTAGTCCTAAATCACAAAATGGAAATGAGGGAAAGTGCTCAACCGGATCTAAGAAAAATCCTGGCTGGACTCCTCCCTGTAAAAACAACATAAATTTATTTATTTTCAGTCTCAAGTTTATCACATACTTTCTCAGATTGAAAAACCTCCCTTACTCAGTTTACAGTATCCACATTGTGCAACAGAGTTTGCTCTGACTCATCTGTACAAATCAGTCATTTTTGGATTGAGGTCCCATTTTTGCATATTAAGCTGCAGGGAAGAAACCTCTAAGTGCTAGAAATAGTCATCCCAGACTTCTTCTAGTCAATTAGTCCCCACAGATCGTCAGCTAGAGTTGGTGCTCCTGCCTACAGTTGGCATGTTAGGCGCATTCACGCTTCTTTGAGTTTCTCCATGCAAACTCTTCTCTCCATTCCCACCAAGCCCTGCAGCAAGGCCCACCTCAGCACTGTGTAAGGACCGACCACTCTGCCTTGCACCAATCTCCTGCCAAACCTGCCTGGTGGCTCCTAGCTCCTGTATGCTCAGCATAATTGGTCTCTCTAAAGGACACTAAAGGGTCCTCAACTAACTGCTTATTCCTGACACAGAAGCTGTTCGCACATGTTTGACGATCCTTCCTACCCTCCTCTGCCTCCTTTCTTGGCCAAGTGTAGCCTTTTTGGAGAGGGGCAGCAGGACTGCACACAATATTCAAGACAAGGACACACCAGGGTTTTATACTGCGTAGTAGTAGGTTTGGTTTGATTCTTCCTCTCCCCGGGCACGGAGCTGATATTTCCATAGCACTCTTGCCCCAGGACTCCGTTCTTGGATCCTCACAGGTGACTCAGACCACAGTGCTGCATATTTAAAGTTAAGATTTTTTTTCCCAGGGTGACATCACTTTACAATGTTGAAATTCATCTGCCATTCTTATTTTCAGCTTAATTTCCTTCTGCAAAGTATGAATGAGTTTCTACTCCTTTGAGTTCAATAGTGTTCACCATCATGATGCTCCTAAACGTCTTTAGAAACAGGCCAGAAGCAATGCATTCATAGTATTTTTAATGAATCCCTTCTCTTGCCTAACATGAAATGCAAAGATGTATACTACTTTCAAAGCCTGAATTCAAAAGAAACCTCACCAATGACCATTTGAGAACTGTGGGAGAAAAGCAAATAATTAAAAGAAATTGATGCCATCCCAGCTCTTTGCCTGTGAGCAAAGCACATTATCCACAGCACACCATTTTCTTCTGCTTTGAAAATGTGTGCACAGGGAAAAAATCCACTCTAGAATACTCAGACTCATTAGATTATGTTGAAAGAAAAGGTATAATTGTGTTAATATTTTCTTAATATTTTTCACATCTTTCTCTTTCACATGAAGTTTTAAACTTTGTGTATTAACAGTCATCACATTTCAAATTTTGGAATTTTTCTGTTACCTCTGCATCCATCAAGATGGAAAAGAATAATACATTTTAAATTGCAAGTGACACCTTTTTCCTCTACAGTAAATCGCTAATAGTTTATGTCAAAACTACATATTCAAAAAATTCTCAACCTGCTCAAAAGAGGCATCATGGAATGAAAGTGTAGAATTGAAAGCAATTTAAGGTCCTCGTGGGCAAAAATAGTCCTCAGTCATTGCTCACAAAATGTGTGTGTGGTGATGGATGGGGTAAGGATCAAGGCTAGGAGTTTTTGAAAGTAAAATATCAGAGATTCCTCCGCAGAAGGGCAGAGTTCAGTGTGTGAGGAAAATGGAGCTCCCTTTTTGCTATGGGAAATGGAGAAGATGTATCAAAATAATCAACTGCAAAAGTATTTAATATTCTATTCTTGACTTGGGAGATAAATGGGGGATGTTGTAGAATTGTAGAAACATAGTACAGTTTGGTTTGGAAGGGATGCCCAAAGGTAATCCAGTTCAACTCCTTCATCTTCATCCAACATCTTCAACTAGATCAGGTTGCTCAGAGCCTTGTCCAGCCTGACCTTGAATGTTTCCAGGGTTGGGGCTTCTACCATCTCTCTGGGCAACCTGTGCAAGTGTTTTACCACCCTCATTGTAAAAAATCTCTTCCTTATATCTAGTTAAATCTACCCCCTTTAGTTTAAAACCATTTCCCCTTGTCCTGTCGCAAGAGGCCCTGCTAAAAAGTCTGTCCCCATCTTTCTTATAGGCCCCCTTTAAGTATTGAAAGACCACAATAAAGTCTTCCCAGAGGTTTATCTTCTCCAGGCTGAACAACCCCAACTCTCTCAGCCTTTCTTCATAGGATAGGTGTTCTATCTCTCTGATCATGGACCGTGGACACATCATGAGAGCTGGAGCCAGGGGCAGAGAGGCACAGCAAGGGGAGCCTGGTGTCATAAGGGAGGCATGTCAAGAAATCCCAAAGTTCAGCTGTGCCATGAGTCAGGCTGGGGGGGAAAGGCTTGAGGTACAAGGTGAAGAGATGTGCCTACAAGCACTCCTGCTTGGATTGACACACATGATGCAAATTTATTAAAGCCTGGGCAGCATTTCTGGCTGAAGATATCATGTCTGCCCCTCCTTCCTCATCTCCAAATTCAGTTTTCTCAGCTGGGTTTGGTTGGCTGGCTTAATCCCTTTTCTTTTTTTGACTGGGGCACTGATGGTCCAGGAGTGTTAATTTACAGTCACTGTGGAAAATCTTGAAGGGAGAACAAAAGCATCCCAACTTTTCCCAGGGCAGATGGGCAATGGCCAGAGAAGCATTGCTTGGTCACGAGGCGGGAGGGAAAGCTGATGGGCCGGCTGTGGGCAACCGCAGGAGGGTGGAAGCAGCAGTTCGAGAGAGCAAGTAATGGCATGTGCAACGAACGATGATGAAACGTGGCTGAACTAAATAGTTAGGGCCAGATTCTTGCCCTTCTTTCTTAAAGTCAGCAAAGTTTAGCCAGCTTTATAGCAAAGCCAAGGGGGGCTGAGAAATCAAGTTCAGTGTCATCCAGTTTTAACCATCCTGAATGCCTGCAAAGTGTATGCAAGGTTAAACAAAATTTACTGTAACTCATATTTTAAGTGTCTCTGAACTTGGCCGCCCACACAGGAAACAGCTTGGAGCAGGTGGTCAGTGAAGCCTGCGGATCACGGCTGGCTCTGCTCAGGGTACTTGTGGGTTACTGACTCACTGTCGAATTATGAGCCCAAACAAAAGGCTTTAAGATAAATTCAAAGTCAAGAAATTGAAGAAGACAAGGTGAAGGAAATGATGATCCCAGCCTCTGCCTTAAATTCATACAGTGGATAAGGAGTTGTTAAAAAGCAAAACAAACCAAGGGGCTGTTGTGCTGAGGTTTGCTCCCCCTACTCGCCAGACCACCTGAATGAGAAATCATGTGAGTGTGACAAGAAATGGCAAGTGAGGGAAAAGCTGTTCCCAATGTGTCAGGCTACTTCTAGCCTGCTAATAAAAAAAAACTCCCTATATTTTAGAGTATATTCCAACCACCTAATTGAACTGAAACTGCTTGCTTGTACATATTAAAAATGTTGAAATTCTTATCAAATAATCACTCCTATATTAGTCTTGTGAATAGTTCCAGAAATTATTCCTAATGCTTGTTTTTGTTTTGTTTTGTTTTGTTTTGTTTTTCCCCTCTCTCTCTGTCACTTTTGTAAGCTATAAAGCTCACAAGTCTGGGAGAAAATCCTACCAAACTGGAAAAAGTTTGCTGCTTGTTTATCAGCTGTGTCACGTGCTCTGAAGTTTTATCTATTACTTTCAATGTACTCGATATTATTAAAAAAGATGCTTTTATTTAAGATGCTGCTAAAAATTACAGACATGAGGGTGAAGGAGAAGCAGTTGGTTTTAGGTGATAGCATGCCTTGAACCCCTCTTGTGCTCTGCTTTTGCTGTGAATGCCATGCTGTGGGTGATTTTAGGCAGTTCACCATGCAGAGACAAGAACGGTTTTGCACAGTGACTCCTAACCCTGGACTTTCCATGCTCCCCCCACATCTATAAAATGCACTGTATGATGGCAGAATTTGGTGGCTTATCTGGTGACCAAAGGGACCCCTCTCAGACACATTCTCTAGGGTGGTTCACAACCCTCTCTGGAAGGGAGAAAGGGCAAGTGGGAGGCTTAGGGGGAGCAGAGGCAGAGGAGGAGGTGAACACAGCAACACTATGCATTTATTTGCTTCCCTATTTCTCCCAGGCATTCCTGCTTGGTGGGGATTGTGGTTTCATTAGGTCCTTCTGTTTTCTTACCTGACTGCAAGGTCTGCCACCACCCCAGAGGTCCCCCGACAAAGGGGCCAAGGGGGCATGATCAGCTCCAACCTCCAACCTGCAGTGACATTAATTTACTTTGCTCTATTGGCAGGTCTCCTTCTTCTTATCATCCCTCCAGATGTTTTCTCAACAGTATTCATTTTACAACTTCCCATTTATTTGCTGCATAAACCCCTGCACCAATAGTGCTTTTAATTTCTGTTGAAAAGGAGGAAAAAACAGTCACATTTCCTAAAAGGGGAGTTTTCATTCAGAGAGCACAGATCGCATCATGAGTTTGCACTCTGTAAACTAGGTCTGTCTAGATGACTCGCAGCAGTTGCCAGCAGACATACCTGTACAAACACACACCCTGAAGTATTATAAATTAGTCTAGTTGTCTAATGCACTTACTGAGTGCCTAATACTGCTGGCAAAATATGTACTGGCTTTGCTAGCATGGGAGGATGTTGTAAGGTCTGATCTGAAGCCAGTTTAACTCAATGAGCTTTAGATCTGGGTTTAGATGGTGAGGAATGCTCCAAAATAGCTCTCATTCAACAGAGGACATCAAACTGCTGTGGCAGCTCTTTCATGCTTCAAGCAGGGGTTTAAATACCTGGCAGTATCAAGGTCTACATGTTAGATTCCCCAATTTTGTGTTGCAATCTTGGGTCAGGGCGTGTACAATGAAGGTCTGCCAGTGTAGCAACACAGTTTAGAGGTGTGAACTCTCATATGCATTTTTCTACCAGGATGCTGTGTGAGCTGAGCTATACCACAAAAACAATTGCATCAAGAGTAGGAGCTTTTGCTGGTATTAAAGTATTATGAAGAATTACTCAGCTCTACTGTAAAGTTTCTGTGGCAGGTCAGGACCACAGAATCATTTATAAAAAATAAAAATGTAGGAAGCTTATTTGTGATCTGTATTGGGGAACCCTTCTTCACTATGTGTGTGAAAAAAATAGAGGTCTTCCCCTTTTGGAAAGAGTGAAGTATTTCCAAATATTCAAGGAGGCTGACGGGAGACCTTATCGCTCTCTATAACTACCTGAAAGGAGGGTGTAGTGAGGTGGATGTCAATCTCTTCTCCCAACTAATCAGCTATAGGACAAGAGGAAACAGTCTCAGTTTGTACCAGGAGAGGTTTACACTGGATATTAGGAAAAAATTCTTCACCAAAAGCATTGTGAAGCATTGGAATAGGCTGCCCAGGGAAGTGGTGGAGTCACCATCCCTGGAGGTATTTAAAAGACTTGTAGATGTAGCAATTAGGGACAAGGTTTAGTGGTGGACTTCTCAGTGTTAGTTTATGGTTGGACTGGGTGATCTTAAAGGTCCTTTCCAACCAAACAAAAAAGATTCTGTGATTCTATGTTCTGTTGTTCAGCTTCCTCCAGATAAGCAATGTGCTTAAAGTTACAAAGATACAATAATGCAGATCTGTAAAAATATCTTTTCTAATTTATTTGTGCATGCAACAATACAACAGAAAAATTTTAAATGCTATTGCTAAACTTCTCCATCACAAATTATAAAATATTGATCCATTCAATGCTCTCCAAGAACATTTCTCATGGCACATCTTCAGGAAAAAGCCTCGTGCTCAGAAGCCTGTGTGCATCAGGAATTCAGTGATCTTTTACATATTATTATTTAAATTTATCACAACAGTGTGTGACTCTAGGATGAGCTACTTGATGCATCTGAAGTCCATTTCTGAGTCTCAGGTTGTTGTGCATTGGCTGCTAGAGCCAGCCCGATGCTGGTATCCAGCTGAACGCTTTAATTGTACAGGAGCTTCTCTTCATCCCACTGTAGCAGCTGTGATAAGGCTCCTCTTGCACCATTTGGCCCTCTAATAGGGAGGCATGCAGTTATCCCTCCCAGCTTTGGCAGCTTTTCTGCAGCCTCCTTCCAGAGGTACACACTTTCCTCCCTTCACCATCCAGGGAGCCGAGGTAATTAGCTGGGACTACAAGTCTTGCTTTATACAGCTGAAATTGGGTGAAATTAAACCTTCCCTGCATTAATTCTGAGACTGCAGTGCTCTAAGTGGTTCCAGCATCAGGACCCTTCAGCTTTTACTATATCTTTATTTCACCACACTATCCAAATTGAAAACACATTGCAAGGATTGTTTGGGGCATATGTTAGTGTCAGATCTGTTCTGTGAGTTTCTGAAATTTGGTATTCCCATGTTTGTAAGACAAGACAGCAGTTTCTGCATTAAGTTTTGGCTTTGATAGTTTGATGCTGTCTCTGAAGCAGATGGGTATTCAGTTCCATATGTCATCCAGAGCTTTGTTTTGAAAACACCAGGAAAAAAAAAAAAAAAAAAAAAAAAAAGAGCAACTTTTGTCAGATTTTAGCCTGGTTTGTTGACCATCACTAAAAAGTGGGGAGACATTTAACAGTTTTCTGCATAGGTCTGAATACAGTAACTAGAGCAATATAGCTTCCAAGTATATTTGCAGCATAAATGTGTCAAAAAATTAATCTGAAACTTAAAATGATTATTTTAAAATAATAAAATCTTCTGAAATTTTATGTTAATTTTGTCACATTGCTTGTATCAAAGAGGTATTTAAAGGCTGTGTGACTTTGGAGATGACCTCATTATCACTTCCTTCCATTCCAGTTAAAAAAACCCATAAAACTAAGTTTTTTAAAGGGCTTTAATTACAAAAGAGTTTTGTTTCTGGGTCAGGTGAGAGAGTTCATTATCCAAAATATATAGTTTTACTTGTTCACACCAAAATGTCTCCAGCAAATTTTCTTGGCATAAAATTGGGTCTCTCCTCATTCAGTATATTGCCACAGAAAGGAGAAATTATTTGTCCCATCTTTAGGCAAAAAGGCACCTATGGAGTCATATATTTGGACCTCACAGCTCCCATCTTCTTTTTTTGGCACCATTTTCTCACTAAATTTGCCTTTCCTGATAGTGGGAGCTGGCTCCTGAGCCTCCCTGGCATCTGTGTGGTAGGAACAAGGGAGAACTGGGAATGGCAGCCGTGGCAGATGACTTGGGCTCAATCCTCCCTCTTGTCTGTCAGTCCAGTGTCAGCTAACGGAGCCCATCTGTCTCATTGCAAGGCTGCTTGAGGCCCGGCAACAGCATTTGGATCTTAACACAAGCCCAGTGACCGTGTTTGCAAAGCAGTTGCGTATTAAAAGGAGGAAGGCAGCTCAAGCACCTAGCCAGATAACCACCCTTCCCCATGGAGATCACCACAGGGGAGAACTAGAGGTCTTTAAAAGTTAGCTTGTAACATCACAACCAGAAAAATGCATGCATACCTGTTTTAAACCGATACCTTTGGTAAGAACATCACATGGTTTCAGTGCATTTCTTTTTTTAAAGACTTATGAAGGATTTTATACACATCCATGGGCATGCACATGCACACGCAAACGCACGCATTTGTTTTAATCATTAATCCAGACAAACTAAAGAGTATGTTGTCGCATTAAAGGCTAATGTGATGAAAAGATCAAGGCATTTAATGAAGTGCAAAATTCATCCTACTTATGAAAAGAAATGTTGTGCTCTCCAGGGAAAACTCCATACAGAAAATGTGGCTTTTTAATGAAAGTTCTTTGTGTCTGTTTAATATTCTGGACCATGAGAAAAGATTTTTGTTGTTGTTGTTTTGGCATGTTAATAGCACAGAGTGCCACACCACTTCATTTTTTCTAACTACGTGAACTCTTTGGCAGACGGCCCCACGCAAGAGTGGATTACCTCTCTGCTTTAATAGGATAGTTCATTAGCAGATTTGGTCACATAATTAGGAAGGATGGTAGAAAAATTTTAAGCACTTCCTTGCTGCTGTATGCTCAGTTCACCTCCTATCGAGCGCTGGGAACCCAGACCCACCACAGCCTCTGAGACACTCGGTTAATTACTCTCTGTCTCGGAGTGATTATTCCTGCCCCAGCTTCCTCTTTGCGGAGGTTAAGCGCTGTCTAATGAATGTGGAGGGAGAATTAAAAAATCACAACCCTGAGTGTGCAAAGATCAACTGTGTGAGACTTTTCAAGCTGTATTGTAAAGATGGAGTTAGCAAAGTGCACGTAAGAGAAATCCCTCCAACGCCAACAGTTGCCCGTGACCATCACTGCACACATAACATCATAAAAACCTCCGAGAGAGCACTCAGAGCTGGCTGCTTTTCCTGGATTGCTCTGCCTTACACTCATACACATCTTGAAATACTTAGATGCGGCAACTGAGTAAGCTGCTTCATACCGTACAGTATTTTACTTGCAGTCAAGTACACCTATATTCCTGCCCTCCAATAAATTGCAGAGAGCTGAATTTGGAATTCCTTGTCAGGAGGATTTGGAGAAAAGAGAGGCATTACAGATGAATACTTTCAATAGTTTCCACAGATTCAGTCTAAAGCTAAAAATCACCTGTTCACTTTTCCTAAGGTGGTTTTCCCTTACAGATGAGATTTGCGACTCATGATGTCCTTACAGTGAATGACAGTACGAAACTATTTCCAGCAGTAAGGAAATTATGTATTCTATTACTCACACGAGGCATGATATATTCTATTCTTGGACGTTCATATTTATGTGTAAGTTTTACAGGAACAAGTTTGTCAGAAGCACTGAACACCCCTGGACCACTTTTGAAGTCAGTGCAAACTGGGGATTTACTTGTAGCTATCGGAGTGTGATGACAGCTTGCTCTCAGGAAAACCTGAATTACAGGAGCCATACAGCAGATGTGCAAAGCTTGGACAACCTCATTGCAATTGGTTGTAGAGGAAGGAATGCCACAGTAGGCTGACAATTATTTTTAAGTTCTAAAATGTTCCTAAACCTGGGATTTGTGGGAGTGAGAGAGAAATCTTCACCAAGCCATCCTTACACCATGACGTCTCAGAACAACTGGAGTTTCAGAAAACTGTTCTGAAACAGTTGCAGTATTACTTTTGTAAGCATGACTTAGTATAGACACCTCTCATTTGGGACTTCTCTGGCTCAGAAGTATTTTTACCAGAAGATATGATAGATACTATAGGATAGGTGGAGAGGCCTGTAGAAGTTTCCATGTACATGGAACATGTTGAACATGGACCAGTTTTGGTGAGGAGCGCTCTGGTAGCACTGAGGACTAGACTAGTTACCTGAGAATGACTGAAGTCACTCAGCACTGTGAATCCTGCTGCCCTGGTGCATTTCCAGACCTTTTGGTACCATCTTGCTGTCTCTACCAGCAGGGAGGATAACCAGAGAAATTCTGTTCATTTGGACCCACTGAAAAACGCATCATTGTGTGACACAAGCCCAGTAAGGCTCTAGCAGGCAGCAGGGAGTAAAAACCAGCTTACTAAGAAGTTAGAGGAGGCTGCAGTGGTTCTATTCCTTCTGTCCCATCACTAAGACATTGTGAAAACCCCATACTTACTTTCAGTAAGTATTACCAGTTTCCTGACTAGGAGCTGTGAAAGTCCACTATTTTATCCCAGATTAGAGGCTGAGGTTGTGGTGGTACTTGCTATGTAGTCATAGTCTGTGTGAGAGGCACACAATGTATAAGTGGTAATATGTGTCCAGAGTCCAAGAGAGAAAGAATATTAGCAGGGTGTTTATATACACCCCAACCTTGATTTATTACAGCTGAAATGGTCTTTAATATTTATATGTTAATAGCGGTTAATTCACTGTTTGGGGCTAGCCTGCATGGGAAATTTTGCCCTAACAGCTATGCCAGGGTGGCTTCCTTTGTGGACTCTATTCTGGGATAAAAAATCATTTTACTTCTTAATAACACTTGCACTCACAAAATGTAAATTCTGTTCTGGAATAAGGGGATGTTTATTCTGGGGTGCCACCCATATGGGGAGTCACACAGAATGGTAAAAGAATACCAGTTCTGTCCAGAACATTTCCTTTGGTTGATTTTTTTTTTCTCCAAGAGGAAAGCCTTGTGACAAGTATGTAAGCACTGAGTGTGCCAGATGCAAAAGGCATGCCTTGGGTAGGAACAGATTTAGAGAAGCTCAGAAAAAGCCATTTGATAAAATTCTGGGAAAATGTGTTCTTCATAATGTTGAAATTTTAGAATTCTAAGAAGTTTTTCCAGTCTTCAACAAAAATACAAGACCCTTAAAATAAGTGGAAAATACCAACACTCTCCAAAGCAAAGCTGCCTATTTAAAGAGTTGCTACTACCACTAGTGCATTGACTACTCATGTTGAGTACTGGAGTAGATTGGTTTTATTCTCTCTGTACAAATCAGATATAAGAGATTGGTATATTTCTGGCATTCTATGAGAAGACAGAGGACAACCCCATAGCTCAATTGAGAGGATCCAAGTCATAGACATTAACCCGACACAAAACACTGAGGTTCTGGAGAAGATCTACCAAAGGAGGGCAACAGCCTGTGGCCTGTCCTTGGTATGTAAAAATAACTCTTCAATCAGAATCAGTTTTACAGTTTGATGGACAGCCCAGGTAGTAGGCTTGCCTATAAAACACAAATGCACAGATCCAGCAGTTGAAAAGGTTAAGACGGACGCTCCTCTTTACAGCGGCGCTTTCTGTTTTAATGCATTCTGTATAAAAACCTTTTCATATGTCTGAAAAAGAAAATGCCTACTTTAAACTATTAGGGTGCTGTCCTCAGGGGAAGTTAAAGATGTCCATGGTAACAAAATAAATAATGTAGTAAAAAATGGGTCATGCTTTATTACAGCATTTCACAATAACACAGATCTTTTTTTGAAGTGTTAAACTGTGTCTTTTGTTTAGTACAGCACACCAGCCAACACTGGCATGCAGCAATCTGCAATTTATTAGCCGTGATCCTCTTTCATCAGAAGTCATTCTAAATAAAATTGTGGCTGTTTTTTATTTACTGTAACTCATTGTGTTCACTAAGAATTATGAACTGGCAGGTGAAAGTGAACAGCAGATAAAACTAACAGATTTTTCAGGCAGGGCAGTTGCGCTGGTGGGAATGTCATGGGGCAATGGCAAATGCACTGACATTGATGGGCAGCAACGACCTCACGTTTGCTGGGTGACACATGTTCCCAATGTGGGCAGTGGTGATGGAAACCCCTTTCCAATGGTGCACTTCTCTCCCCAGTGCAGATTCTCCTTGATGACCTGGACAACCTGCCAGAGGACAGCAATGAGCCTAACACCAAGTTTCACAAGAGCAGTCCCTGAGGTAGGCATGAGAGGAGGTTCAAGGTTAAGGCAGAAATTGATGCCTTCAGGATTTTGTTGAACACCTGAAGCTCTCTTGAGATCCAAAAGCTGCTACTGGAAGCAGGGTAGAGGTTTAGCTTTCCTGAATCTATTTTTAATTAGCACCTCACTTTCTGGGAAACTAGCTCTCTGGGATATACCTTATGTAAGGGTAGTGCACCCACTGCAACATGCCTTGACAGCCACTTGAGGGAATGACCTCAGTTTGAAAATCTTCCCTTTGTTTTCCCAACTGGCAGGTTACCAGTTTTTCTGAGGCACATGGAAGGAGAAAATCATCACCAGCTTTGAGCTGATCACTCCCCAGAATGAGCTGAGCCTGTGAGAGAGCCTCCTGACACTCAGCAGAGTCTCTTTACTGCTTGGTTCAAAATTAAAATACCCTAATGAAAAGTTGAGTATGGCAAAGGTACAGGTACATTTTGCCTCCTGTATCTTTTAATCTCTGCTATTCCTGGAAGATCTTGCATCCAACTTCCCAATTTTCAAAAAAGTACCCAGTCAGGCAGCTCCCTCCATCCTCTATGCTTTATGGTCAGAATAAGGGATTTTATCTTTTTTTCTTCAAGTCTGAGAGGGGGAAAATAAGCAACATATAAAAGATGCATTAAGGTCCCAATCTAACTGCCGCATGAGTGGGGTCAGCTGCAGATGCATGAACACACCATGTGTCTCTTGTAACGACTTTGGTGGAGGTGCAAGAAGGGTATGAGTTCCCTGTCCTGGCCCTCTATGGGTGAATTTCACATCTAAACACCAATAATGCCATGCCATCACTCTTCCAGTCTCTACCTTCCAGTCATCCTCATTTGTTACATGGAAACATGCATTCAGCATCACCTAGAAGTGGGAGGTGTAGCCCCAGCTCCAGCAAGCTTTCCATCTAAATGATATCTCAGTCTGAACATCCAGCAAAGGACTAAGATGTACAATGAAGGCAGATGGAGTCTTTGATATTGTCACGGCAGGGCTTTTAATGTATTTTTCCTCTCTTCTTGGGTTATGTCTTTTGCAGACAGACACAACTGGTTTGCCCATGCTCTAAGCTATGTGTGCACAAGCCAGCAGTGCACCGGAAACCACATGGCCATGATTAGTGTAGCACTGTGCCCAAGCTAATAAAGTGGGCTCAGAGGCAGGATATATTAAATTGGGCTCACTGCCACTAAGATGTCTACCTGGCATCCATCTGGTACAACATGCAGGCAAGGCATAGCTTCCTCTGCTTTCAAAAGACCACATAGCTGCACCCTGTTACTTCCCCAGTGCCTGGGGATTAGCTCGGAGGAAGGAGCATGTCAGAGGAAGGAAATGAAAGAGACATGTCCCTCACCTGCCAGGCAAGGGTGAGGAGGAAACCCTATGGACTGTGCTCAGCTTGGGGGTTAGAAGGAAGATACAGTAGGAGCAGTCAGGACATGCAAAAGCAAATGGAGAAAGAAAGACTTTGGCCATCCAGCTGTGGTAGCTTTTATGATCGTATAGGCCCAAAGTTTTTCTGGTGACTGAACATGTTGAGACCACAAGAATTCACCATCCACTGCCTCAGTCAGGTATGAAAGTCCACAGCAGGGGATAACTCTCACATTGCCATTCACGTTGCTTAGCCAAACACCAAAAACCATTTGAAGGATTTGTTTATCTTCTTCCTTCTCAGGCTCCACCTAGAGTGGCACCCCTCAGTTCCAGTGGCACCCCTCCTGTTCCAGAGCAATGGAACAGGCTGTCCAGGGAGGTTGTGAAGTCTCCTTCTCTGGAGACATTCAAAACCCGCCTGGATGCCTTCCTGTGTGATCTCATCTAGGCGTTCCTGCTCCGGCAGGGGGATGATCTTCCAATCCCTAGCATTCTGTGATTCTGTGATGCCCTAGTCCTCTTTGAGCTGATTCTTGGGAGGCTCCATGGTCAGAGGTGCTCCTGACATCTTAGCATCAGTACAAGCTAAGTCCAGCTGAAGAAGAGGAATAGAAGCCACCAGTACAGGGAATTCTCCCATCAATTTCCTCCAGCCACAGAGTTTTGTAAGAACTGGCGTGAGAAAATTGCCAAATGAAAAGTCAGACCTGTTATGTCAGATAACTCTGGAGGTGTAGGGAAAGAAAATTTGTATAAGACCACAAACCCTATGGAAGTGTAAGCCACAAAGATTTTCGTCTTCCTTTTCACTCCCTCTCCCATCCTCACAGTTTCAGTCCACCTTGTACAGCTGCTTCCCATTTCTTTCCCTCCTGTTTCTCTTGAGAACTTGCCTCATGACTGCGGTGTGTTTGATGGAGAAGGTCTGGCTACTTTCCAGACTGAGTCACCTCGAAGGGCAACTGCTGAAGCACCTCTGCTCTTGGGTGCAGAGCATCCAGTCTGTGCATCTCTGGTGAGCTAAGGAATTAAGGCACAGTACTGCAGAGGTCGAATTTACTCCCCACGGGTTGCTGTAAACAGCTATTTTATTTTGCTGCTACCACTAGACCACCCTAGAGCTTCCTAAGCTTCTAAGCTTCTCTGAAGCAAGAAATGCTCATTTTCAATTAGAATCATATTAAGTCCTGGATCAAGCTGAGGGTGTGGGGAAGGCTGAATTTTGACCTATTGTAGACAGAGGGCTGACCCAAAATTTTTGAGCTGGAGCTGGACGCTGCCATGAGATGGAAGGGGGAGTGGGGGGAGGAGGCAGAGGTCCTTGCAGGCCCTCCTCTGGGGAGCTGTAATAGATTCCCGCACATTCAATTAGCAGGATGGAGAGCAGATTAAAAACAGATTATTGTCACTGTAGCTCATGCTGAGCAGAATCTTCACTCTGCACAAGATGTTGCTCAGATGTGAGCCAGGGTGGCCCTTTACCTTCCCAGAAGTGAATCAGGGGAGCCTTAGCTCACCCATCAGAATGGGTTTGGCCTGAAAATGTTCACAGCATTTTTGCAAAGGTATCTCCCTGGGTACACATGAGGCTGCAGTTAGTTAAAAATAATAATATTTACCCATTATTATTTCTTTTTTTTTTTTCTCCCTTACTGCTGTGTTGCTTTTATTCCATACTAGAAATTTGTAATTTCCTTAAGCAAAATGCTCAAGGTCATTTGCATCATGACCATGCAAATATGTGCATAAACATCCTGCTTTCTAACAATACTTGCCTCTTTGGCGGAGTTTGGTTGTGAAATTCTGACCTTTATTGTATTTGTGTTTGCATCTTAACTCATTCAGCAGGGACGCAGAAAGAAACAGGCTGCACAAACCCTATTCATACACAAAGCACACCAGCACCAGCAGCAGCAACAACAAAAGATAGCTAGGATAAGAACACATCTGATGGGAAGCTTTTCAGTCCAAGTGTGGGGGATGGATGGAGTCATGGTGTGGTAACCCAGGGAGTCTGTCAAAGCTTTAGGTAGGAACAGGAAGCCAAGCAAGATGGGCAGCAGTCTGCTTCACTGCTAGCTTGCAAAAACTCCTATCGGGCTGCTTCCCTTTCAGCCTCAGAAAAGTAACTTCCTCTCTTTTTGATTCCATTCCCTCCATAAATTGGGGGTGAGTGCTTCCTTCTTTCTAACCCTTTCTTTTTTCTCATGCAGTGACAGCACAAGTTTAGCTTTGTTTCTCTTCCTGTAGACAGTGGGCCTCAGGTTGCTCCTGAGGATGATGGCTCCTATTGTTGTACAAGCAAATGAGATAGAAGAAAAGCTGGAGGCAAAGAAGGTGGATGTGCATCCTGAAAATGAACCTGGAAACAGAGAGGACACATACTAATTGGTGCCATAACTTGCCTCAATTCTTGTGACTGAATTTGTGTTGAGTATGCTCCACTCAGCCTAAAGACAAAGAAAGAAGCAATGGCAATAATAAAGACAGAATTCAGTGAAACAGGGCTCTGTGAAGCACAGCTAACCATAAGTAGGACCCTAGCAATGCAAAATGAAGGATATGGCTCAGGCAACAGCCAAAAATATTTGCCAGACAGTGGAAACAGACTTCCGAGAACTCAGAGGGTATGGAAGTGAGGAAGGGTACAGATTGAAAAATGAAGATATTTAAAGATAAAGAAGAACATCAGACTGCAAGGTGCAAAGCTGGTGCTGAGAACCAAGAGGTGACTCAGAGGACAGAGGACACTTCTCTATATGAAAGATCTGACCTTAGAGATTTGTATCAATTAACGTGGACCAACTGGCACAAGACAAAAATGTTTTCTCCTTCTCATGCACTCTTAGTCATTTTTGGAGAAAGTGGGCAGGAAGCAGGAGAGGATATACATCTATGAATGTATATTTATACATACACATACATATATTCATGGTAGGACCTTTATGTTGCACAGAACAGACCGTTTCTGGGCACTTCTCCATATTTAAAAATACGTTCTGGCAATTCAAGTGAATAACACTCTGCCACTTCCACTTTGGCCCGACAACCGCCTTTCTTTTCTTGATTTTGTGTGTCTCCCTGTAACAATGTGCTAAGCAGAGCCCGGGGGCGTGCCAAAGCAAGCCTCCTCACCACGATGCCCTCCAGACCCCCGAAGGCTAGCTCTGGTAAACTCTTGGAGGAAGCAAATTCCAGAGGGAAGAGTTCACCCCTGGAGCACGCACACAGACTGGAATACTCCTCTGCTGCAGAGATTTCAGATACGTGGTTTCTGGCCCCTGTCTAGCACACGTAGCGTGTGTTGGTATATAAGTGGTACAGTTGCACTTTGTATAAGATAACTTTCCTTTTTTATGTAAATAGCTTTCTGGTTGCAGAACAGATCTTTCAAAGGCAAAGTACAGTCTAATGAGGTTGTCTGGAGTTCATGGATAATGTGAACTAAAGCCTTGGGAAAGTAAGTTACCCATCCTGTAATCTCTCTGCAGTGTTCACTCAAAGAGATATATTTGAGGGGACTGCATAGGGAAAGGAATCCAAACCTAAAAGTAAGACAGAGAACAGGGTGAAAGATTAAATACAAACACGGTCAAGAAAGCAAAGAATGTGAAGATTATTTTACCAGAAGATGATACTGACTGCAAAAATATGACACCAATTAAACAGTAGTGATGATTGTAACTAAATGCTAGTGGTTTGGGATTTTACACAGCCAGAAGAAATCTCCCAGGCTGGGAGAAGAGCACAATGAACTGCAGTACTGGAGACTGGCTAGAGGTTGTCCTGCTCTGTTCCCATCACCTGGGACCAGAGAACACATTCAGCCTCAGGGCTTGATCCTGCTGTCATTGATACATCAGAACCTGTGGGGGTTTCTCTGGAGAAGCGGCTGGAAGCCAGGCAGGTGTGTCAGAACACCACAAATGACACATGTTTAAGTGAATGAATTTCACTCTTCTTGACTGGGACATGTTTTGCTACAAAGCAGAAAAATGTGTTTCTCTTTTTTGTCAGTGTTGTGTGTTTTCATCCTTGCTTATCAACTCTACAGTGAAAAACAAAATAAACAGGCAACTAAGATGAACAGTCTTGTATTGGATCTGGCTGGAATGGAGTTGATTTTCCCCGTGGCAGCCCTCAGAGTGCTGTGTTTTGTATTTGGTGGCTCAAGGGGTGCCGATAACACACCAGTGTTTTGGTTACTGGTGAGCAGTGCTAGCACAGCACCAAGGCTGGCTCTCCCACATTTCCCCCAGTAGGCTGGGGGTGGGGAAGATCTTGGGAGGGGACAGAGCCAGGACAGCTGACCCAAACGGACCAAAGGGATATTCCATACCATATGACGTAGGCTCAGAAATAAAGCAAGGAGAACAGAGGGGGAAGGGGGGGCATTCGTTACTTCCGTTTGTCCTCCGGGAACCACAACACGTATGAAGCCCTGCTTCCGGGGAAGTGGCCAAACATCGCCTGCTGATGGGCAGTAGGGAATAAATATTTTGTTCTCTTGCTTCTGTGCGTGCAGCTTTGCTTTGCTTCTATTAAACTGCCTTTGTCTCGACCCACGAGTTTGGTTTTTTGTGTTCCATCTTTTCTCCCCTCCCCATCTTGCTGAGGAGGGGGGTGATAGAGTGGGCTTTGGTGTGCATTCAGCATCTAGCCAGGGTCAACCCACCACAAGTCTGCATTTCTAGGTTGCTTTCAAATGAAACAATACTTGTCCAGCTACATGACCTCTTGTTGTTCCCTTTTAATAACTTTTAAAGAGGTAGATGCTTTCAACCAAAATTTTGATGGCAAGTAGAAGCACCAGATTACCAGGAAGGGCAGGTAGAGCTCAGCCCTGTAAGAGCATTGAGTCTGGTGACGAGAGACAAAGTGGTGTGAAGGTGAAGGTGCTTAGGGGGTACAGAGAGAAAGCCACGTGCTGTAGTCCAATAATGTGCTTTTTTTAAAACTGATTTTGTCCTGAAAGCCTTAAACCTCTTGACCTTCAACTGCTTTGTCAGTATGAAAAAGTAACCAGCCAGCTATGCCTGTGTAAGGTCAGTCACAAAAGGACACACTAGTCAGTAGTTTGTCCTCTGCACTGATGTTGAAATGGCAACAGTTCTGCAAAATAAATTCATGAGACTGCACAAGTGGTTCAGCTAAGACTTTTCTAGGTTGCAGAAGCGTAAGGAGAGTCTTTGCAGCTTAAAATTGCAGGGAAACAGGAGTGGTTTACAGCAGTAGTACTTCCTGCCTGCAGTTTAAATGTAATGTGACAGCTGTCTTAGAATAAAAGCAAAACAAGGATTGTTCAAAAAAGTGTCTTTTTTGTGTCAGTTCAGCAATGACTACTCCCCACCCGTGACAGCTTTTGTAAAGTTTCACTATGAGAGAAGTACATGGTTTCCCAGGAGCTCCAGGCATCTAAAAGAAAATTTTGGCACGTAGGAAGCTGCCTTAATTCCAGTAATTGCTTAAAGAGTTCAAACACGAGTCTCCCTCTGGCCTTTAGCTAATCACTTCTTTTTCTCCAGGTGAGGTAATTTTTACATATCTCACAAAGATGTGGAGAGGCTTACTTAATCATTTTGTAAAACATTCAAAGTCACATACAACCCTTAGGTGTTCAGATTGTTGTGTGCTGTCTGCAGACACCTTTGGACACCATGCTTTCTGCGTGCTGAGAGCAGGCAGCACTGTGGGAGATGCTCATTCTGTAACATTCTCTTCCAAAGAACCACCATAAGAAAGAAGTTTAGTCACAGCAGTCATGTCCAAATAACGTTAAGTGTCTGACTAGGTCCACAGACAAGGCAATTTAAAAGTTCTGACTCAGATTTCATCCTTATCCCAATAGTCAGCGTCCTGAAAGTTAAGCTGACTGTATTTGCGTTCCCTCAGACATATATGCAGGCCATTAGGTTGGGAGCAATTTGTCTCCTGAGACACACAGAGTTACCTGTAAATGTTAAAATGTTCAATATATTGAAAGTGCAGTTTTAATCAGATACTTATAAATGCAGATTTTAATTAAATAGTTCAACTATTGAGGATAATCTGTGTGCTTTTAACTTGACTTTACAGATTTCTAGTGCACCACAGAAGAAACATACCCACGCAGCTCCATAACTGAAATGATTTGTTATGCTGCCAGTGGAGTTGTGATAACTCTTTGCAGTTGTCTGCCCCCACAGTATTTTCCTCTGCTGTAAACATTACATATATAAAGTTTAAAAATAATTACTTGACAGGTAATACTTGACACCCGTAGCACTTTCCAGGTGAGTATGAGTGTATTTCCTGTACAAGGCAGGAACATTTTGCTGTCCCTATCTAAGTTGTGGAGGATTCAAGGCAGAGCAGTTAAAAGACTTGCAGGTCAGCACAGCAAGTGCTATTTTCTGTCTGTCTGATAAAAAATGCAAAGGAGACAAACCCCCAAATTTTAACCATTGCCTTTTGCACAGACATCCTTTTGGGTCTACCCCAAAGTTTGGTGAGAGCACCAGGGGATGGCAGCTGGTGGAGAGCTGGCCTGTTTGCAGGCCATGTAAGGAGAAGCAGGGCAGATCAAAAAGCAGAAACAGAGAGTGCAAGTTTTTAGTGATATTCAAAACAAGTTGTGTGCAGTTTTTGCGGTGTTTTTTCTGCCTGCAGTCTAGTCCTTGAGTCTCTTTGAACTCTGCGGTAAAGTCACACAGGCTTTTTTTCAGCTTCCTCTTTCCTGAGCACCTAGGAATAAATACTGCTTACCTTGGTAGGTCTCAAACTCCCAGCAGATGAGCCAGCCTTGGAAATTTTCGAGGGAGCGGAGAAGGCTTTGGCACAGGTGTTGGGAGAGCCAGGTGATGCCCTTAGCCGTGCAGGGGACTTCTCCCAAGCAATTGCTCCAGCTCCAACATGGGAAGGATGAAGCATGTTTCTGTGCTTTAACATGTCCTGGTGAAGACTGAAATCTTTCTGTTGAATACCAGACTCTCCAGAGGAGTCCTTTTTCCCATGTCTTAATTTTTACTGTTGTGGTCTTTTTTATTCCATCTATATTTAGTCAGAGAAGAGATTTAGAGGAGTGTAAATAGGTTAAATGTATGTCTGTAAACACAGGAATGAACTTGGCAGCCCACTGTCAAGTGGTCTGTTAAATATGTTGACATGATCATACTGTATTTTGGTAGATTTAGGAGCCTGCCTGGTTTCCAACTCTTACTTTCTCTCTCTCTCTGTCTCACAGACATACACATAAAGACTCATTCACATTTTAAAACCAATCTCACCAGGCAGGCAGTATATTTGGCTGTACAAAAGGCAAACTGAAATTTCTTTCGGATCTTGGTCACCTCATGTTAACCAGTTACTGTTACAAAGATAGACAGATGGATAGACAGATAATTTACTTGTAGATTACCAGATGGGTAGCATTCATTTTATTTTGACTTTTGCAAATACCTCAAACAAGATAGTCACAAATGGAGTCAATAAGGATACTGCTTGTGTGTCCTACAGCTTTGTCACCCTGAATAGTTTTTGAAAGCTGTGAGGACAGCAGTCGGAGTCTCCAGAAGTCAGTGCTCCTGCTTGTCTGCCAAGAAGCAGTCTATCAAAAGGAAAAACATCTTGGGCTGGAGCCTCTGGAGTGCATATGCTGTCTAATATATCCTTGAAGAGGAAGTATAGTCAATTCTCTGCAAATGGTCATCTATCCTACTAGCCAATAATATCAGGTGCTGCAAAAGTCCCTCCATATTAAATTATCCCATATTACTTAGCCATCTCTCAGACTGATCAGTAAAACAGCAGAATATTTTCCAGCTGTTTTAACAAGTTTCCCTGAGCAGCAGTCTCATCCACATAATCAGCCTTAAACAGTGGAGTGGCCACAGTGAAATGACATGACATGTTCTGGGGAAGCAAGTTTTACTCAGAAATTAAAATTTTTTACTGAATTCTCCTGAAGTGAGAAGACAACTGGTCTCAAAAGCCAGGCTTTCCCCTTTCCTCCCTCTCCCCTTTTTAAGAACACAATTTTTCTGGAGTGTTTTATGAGCAGGCATGCTCACACACAGCAGATTCAACAGCTTGCCATCTTATAATCCGCACAGCCACCTTAAGGGACCCTGGCCACCAGCTGGTTGCTGAGCCACCCTCCTGCAGCAGGTCTACCTTGCCACCCTGGGGATGCACTTGGAGACCTGCCCACTGCAAAGGCAGCAGGTCTCCTCCAGGGAATGGCCTCAGGGCAGCTGGTCTGTCCAGAAAGATCATTTCATATAATCAGAAAATCATAGAATGGTCTGGGTTGGAAGGGACCTTAAAGATCATTTAGTTCCAAGCTCCCTGCCATGAGCAGGGACACCTTCCACCAGATCAGGTTGCTCAAAGCTTCATCCAACCTGGATTTCCATTGCACTGGCAGCAATGGCTCTGAACACCAAGCTCTTGCTGCTTTTCAGGGTTGTGGTTTTTTTTCCACTAATATCAAGTGTGGACATGCTCAGTGATGTCTACTAATGCAGAGGGAAGTGTGAGCACAGTAGACAAGAGACAGTTCAGGGAGATTTAGGGGCTTAATGTATTATATGTATATATATATATATATATATATATATATATAAGATTTAAAAGAGAACAGGCAGAGGAATGGTTCTGTTTTGAGGGGGGGAAGTTGGAGTTGTTTTCAAGCTGCTCCACAGGGCCCACAAAAAAAGAAGCTGACTGAGACTGAGAAAATAGGTATTTTCCTTAAACCTTTTTGACCTCAGTGCTGGAATGCTAGTTTTGTTTTGTTTTGTTTTTAATGTAGGAGAACGATGAATTTTCAGTTCTGTGCTGATCCCATGTGGTTCAAGTCATCGTGATGTTGTCTGTGAAGCTGCTGTTTAGCTTTCACTTTTGACCACTGAAGACCAAACACGTTTCAGAGGCGATAAACTGCTCAGTCTCTGATGGGAGAAAAGGCAAAGAGTACCTGCAGCCCTCTTTAACCACCCATCACATTGCAACCAGCCGCCATGCCCTGTTGCTTGCTCTGTGCAGCTTCATGCACGCCCTGGACACCAGGCGAAGCAGACAGAGCACCTTCAGTGTTAAATCAAGCTTGTGGTTTGCAGTCACATTATTTGCAAATGCAGCCAGTGACCAGCTCGTGTGTGATGTCAGAGGTGGAATACTTGGACGGCGCCTTTTTCTGGAGGAAGTGGGGTATACCCTGGGATGCTCCTGTGGAAGGAGCAGCAGGGGCCACCTCTGCAGTCATCTGCAGGCATGCAGACAGCTCTGGTCCTTGCTGACTGAAAATGTGTGGAAGGAGGAGGGGAGAAATGCAAACAGGAACATCTTCGCTGAAATCTTTACCATCTGGCTTTGAGAAGACAAACATACAATGTTGTTGGTTTTTTAACTGACAAGCAGAGAAACTTGGGGTTTTTTTTGTTTCTGAGGTTTTTTTCTTTTTACATTGGCGTCTTTGACAGAGTCTCCTAGACTCCCTTGTCCTACCTCATCCCCCTTGCTTGCCTATGCAGAGCCATTTCAGGCTTATAATGGAAATATTTTCGTATCTATGTAGTGGAAAACACCCGTTTAAACCGGATGTTTGAGATCAGAAGGACTGACCCAGAATCTGCACTGGGGCAGACATGAAAGCTTGAAAATTTCATTCACAAAGGTTTTCTGGGACCAGTTCTCTTCTGCCTAAGTAGAGTCACGCACATGCTGGCTCAGACGCTCCCACAGCACTTCCAGAGCGGAGTCAATTGCTTTTAAAGTTATGCAGGGCTACATCCTTAATGGACAGAGGCCATGAGCGCGACTGGGAACAATTATCAGCTGAATAAGATGTTCATCTGCAAGGGGTGCGCTTTTGCCAGCTACTACCCTTGGACGGCCCAGGGAGCAAGAGGCACAGTCAATCCCACGCCTACTTGTTTTCCTTCCCTTCATTGCCACAGTTTCAACTGATTTTGATTACTCTGGCGCCAAATAAATGAAAACATTTCATAGACATATAATCATCCGTCACTGTGAAGAAAGGAAAAATGCTTGTGTATTGTATGTTTATAAATATGCTTAATGAAAAAAGGGATAGCTCTATCCTTCCCAGCCTCGTGCGGCTGTAGCCAGCGTAGCTGCGTGTCATGCCGGAAAAGCTGGTTGCTCCTTACATCCCGACACGGTCTCTGGCACAGCTGCGGAGCTGGCGGTGCCACGGAGGGATGCGTAGCCCTGTCCTTCCCCTCCCACCACAATTCAAAGGTTAGTGCCCAGGGAGAGGTAAGTGATACGTGGTGTCAGGAGGCAGGAGCACAGCCTCTGCCCATGGACTGCAGCAGAAGCACAGCACATGGGAGGGAGCAAAGGGAAGGTGGGGAGGGGGGAAGGAGGGAAATAACTTGCAGACATAGTCTGCTGCAGCTTGCTTGGTCCCTGGAAAGAACCTGACTCGGCTCCCTCCAGATCAGGGGACTTTGGGATTGCCAGGTGAAAAGGAAGAAGAGTCATTGCTGGCAGCAGTATGACAGCCTACGTGCTGCTCTCATCTCACAGGAGCATCCAGCTTGTCACACAAACTGTGGGCAGATGTTCATCAGGAAGTTTTTCTGACTATTTAGAAATGGACTTTCTTTACATATTCATTCATTTTTTTAATACGGGGAGTGTTTGGCTTGCTTCTGTTTTGAGGATTGCATTGCCTGTCATGTCAGGCTAAATACAACTCAATACAAGAATGCCATGCCCTAAATGCAACCTTTAAAAAGGCCAGACCCTCTTCTCTAAGAAGAAAATAAATGTACAAAAATGTCATGAAAAATTGCTGCTAGGATCTATCCATTAAGCTCTTTTGACCCTTATTCTTCAGATGTCAGATCTGCTGATAGGTTACTGTTTGCATCTGCCTTGAACCCACAAACACAGGCATACCGTTGGCCTTTTCCAAACTGTTACCTGAGCTGCAGTTTGTAGAAATCATTCACATCAAGCTTTTTTCCCTCCTAAGATCTTGTGAGCATTGAGTGGAGAAGAATAAAATTTAAATGGATAAAGTGGACAAATTAAAGGGATAAAATGTTGTGACAAGATATTATGCCAGGTGCTTGTGAAGGTGGATGCTGCTGCAGGAGCAATTAAATTGCACCGCACAGTGTGCACTTGCAGGACTGTGGTAGGCAGGGAAGGAGAGAGATTAGATTATCAAAGGTTCCTAAATTGCTAAAACTTGGTAGGAATATCCTGCAATAGCTGAAAGATGCGAGTGCAATCATTACTCTGCAAATCACACAGTGAATTGCTCTTTCTAAGGCACAGACAGCTTGTAATTCACACTTTTATTTCTTCTTTTTTTTTTTTTAATGCTATGTAGCTGACACAGCATTTCAGGTTTTGTGACCCTGTTGTAAAAGTAACAGTGTTTTTCATTCCACTGGAAGAACCACATTATGAAGATTATTATTTTTTCAAAGAATAGTCAATGATTTATTTTTCTTGCGTCATGATGGAGGATGGGTTTAAAATATTTTTCTCTCCAGACATTCTTTGAAGCCTGTCCTGTGGCTTTTGACAGCTGTCTTGTGATATCTGAACATTTCAGATACGATACCAACACCACAGCAAGAACTGCAGCCTGACATGGGCTGTAGAGCAGTGTCCTGCCTTACAAAGTAGAGAATAACCCTTTTTTCTGGAAGCTGGGACGCTGGCTTCCAGAAAAAAGTAACTGTTCCCTGGGTGTAGGTTGGCCAACAACACAGACTGGCTATGTGGAGGGAAGAGCTGGCTAAATTGTGTTTACTGACAGAAACACAGAGCTAGAGAGTTGGAAGAGACCTAGGAGGTCACCACTTCCATCCCTAAAATCCAAGCAGAACCAGCTATATCAATAAGCAGAAACAGTATTTCAAGCATTCCAGCTCATTAAAACTTCCAGTGCTGGTGAGTTTCCAGTCTCCCTATATAGTTTATTCTGGTGCTTGATTACCCTAAACTTCAGGAAGATTTTCCCTCATGTTTAGGCTAAGTCTCCCTACTTGCAGTTGAAAACTATCACTCCTGCCTATCTACAGTGAATACAGAGCACAGCTTTCTCCCTTCCCTTCCTACCTGTGACAGGTTTGAAGACAAGTATCAGCTCTCCCTTGTGAGACTGGGAAACAACCCCAGATGAATCTGTCCTACAGACCACATTTTTCAAGGCCTTCTTCATTGATCTCTCCAGTTTACCCACATTTTTGAACTATGGTGGGCTGTGGAGGGCACAGTGTTTCTGACGGGGTTTTGTCAGTAGCAACTAGAACAGAAATACTAGTGTGACTTGCCCATGATGGCCAGTGTTTGCTTTTTCTGTAGCTCCATCACATGTTTGCACAATGTGGACTACAAGCCCTGCGCTTCCTCTGTAGAACTTCTACCAAGCCAGTGTTTCTCCAGCCAGTGTTTGTGTATCTTATTATTGTTGAATATAAGACCTTGAACTTGCACTGACTGAATTTCACCCTCTTTATTCACAGTGTTGCACACTGAGTTAACATCTTTTAAGATTCTAGACTTGTGTTTGTGGTTTCCACTGTTTCAGTAGCATCAGTAAGAATGCTGTGCTTTTCCTTTTCCGAGGAGTTAATACAGGGGGATCACACCTGGTGCTTGTTTTCTTTGTCCTTGTTAACTGCTCCTCCAGGCCATATTACCTTCTATCTGCTCATAGGCAGACAGACCAGGATCGCATCAGAGATATTCTGGAGTTGGCTTCCCTCTTTTCCAGATTTCTGGGAACTTATTTATCACCTCAGGTTCCCAAGGGTAATTGCTAACAGCCCTGGGATAGTTTCAACTAGTTGCCAAACTATCTTAGTGTTTTATTCCATACAGTCTACCTGATGTCGAAATGCCCGAGGGCACATCCTCACAGGTACTTCAGTGTGAATCAGGAGCATGCTTTTGAAGCAAACCTCCTGCTCCTTCTCCCAGAGGAGCTTTGGCTTACACTGTGGAGCACTCACAGGACAGGTGAACAGGGTGACTTTCAAATTAAACTAAAATGCAAGGTGGACTCTGGGCCAGACTAGCACTAATTTGAGGTAAACCTCCCTGACATACCTATGATGTAGAGGTCAGGTCCTCAAGCAACGTCCATTCCTTGGCACTCTTAACTTCTTGCAATTCTTTTCTATATGAGCTTGAACACTTGCCTTCCTGTCAGCAAGAGGACTGTGTAAGCCAGCTCCTCGTAACTGACTGTTTCCATACAGACCTGCATGGAAGATGTAATATCACTGTGGTTTCCCTGGGATCTGTTATCAGGTTTTCCTCCCCAGTGAACAGCAGACTGACTCTTTTCCTTGGAGGGTGAGTGTTAGATCACTGCTTGTTCGGCACACACGTGCACATGCACACAATCTCCCCACAACTGTGAAAAATCTCATGGGGTACCAAGATGTTTCAGAGAGTACCCCTCTTCTGAAACACCCTTTGCAGCCTGGCATCTGTCTGTGATTAAGGTACAGTTTAACCCTATGAAAAATCCTTTCTTCCCTCTTTCCACCATTAAATACAGGGAATGTGAATGTATCCGAAAGAGTCATCATTTGCACGTGTTTTTTAAAGGGTTCAGAAAGGACAAAAAACTTTTTCCTGCACTGACATAGAAGTGAGCACATACTTGCTAAAACCACACCTCCATTCTCAGGGAAGTCATTCTCATCTGGTGACTAATGTTAAACAGTGCTGAAGTAGGTAGGCTTTTAATGAACCTGACCTAAGCAGGTAAATTAAAACAGACCATAACTTATAAAAAATATATAAATTAATATTGACTTTTATTTAAGATGCTGACCAAAGTGGGTTCTCTCACATATTCCTCAACTTAGACAATTTCAGGGCCGCTGTCCAGACTCTGATATCAAGACATAACTGCATAACTGCTACCCTCTGGAAATGCTATTTGTGGTTTTTCTTATGATATTATGTCATTGGCCATGGCATAATATTTCAATACCACATAAAGTATGTGCATGATGCATTATTACCAAATGATATAGAAATGCACAAATTTCCTAAGTAATATAGAAGGAAATCTGGTGTTGATCACTTCTACTCAACTTTGAGGCAGATTGTTTTAATATTTTATTTAATTAGCATTTACTGTTCTCCCCATACAACAGCTGTCTTTCCACTGAATGCCACAGAAATGTCTGAACAAATGAAAAATGGAGTTAAAGTAATGGAATATCTTCTATTTTGCATGCATGTATAAGGTACAGTTGTGTTTTGTTAGGTACGAGGGCTTTTTTCAAAGGCTCATACATTCAGCCTCGCAGCAAATTTATTCTCTGACTTGAAAGAGAATAAAAGGGAATAAAGAAACAGCCTACTTTGTACAAGCAAACAAAAGTAAATTTATAGATACAATTCCAGTCTTTTACAGTAATTGCCTCTTACTTTGTAGTGCCACAGATCAATTTGCATTTGGGGGGAACTTTCGCTTCCTCTGTAGTTGTTCTTCACTCTGCTGGCTGCCCGGGAACTGAGGCAGGATTTTCCTCACACTTCATTTCTGATCTTCAGGGATGTGCATCAGCTCATCCTGTACCACCTCTTGGAAGTAGACAGAATTGAAGTGCCCTTTAGCTTAAAATCATAAAAGTCTCAAAAGGTCTAAATAGAAAAGGAAACAAACTCAGACATTTATTAAGAGCAGGCAGAGAAAGCAAACTTAAAGGAAAAAAACTGGCATATATTTGCTCTATTCAGCCATAAAGAGTTGAGCTCTAAAAAGCTGTTTTTTTTCCTCAGAGCAGCAAGAGTAGAGTTTAGCTGCTTTGATGTTGACTTCTCTGCCCTCTTGCAGACTTCCTCAGCAAATTACTGCCACTTTCTGTGTCACTGTCCAAGCCTGAGGGAGGATCAGTAATGTCTTATATATTATTTAAATTGTAAACTGTTCAATCAGTAGCAAAACTTGTTGTACAGTTGTAGAAAGCATAACCCCCAGAGGCTGGCAATGTAGTTTCTAGGAACAGGGAGTTTCAGAAATGCATCACAGCCATTTCACTGATGTTCCCCCATTTTTACTCTTACTTAGTCTGGCTCTGAGGTGGTTTCCTTGATGTCTGTGTCTGTTGTCTTCCTCCTGTCAACTCTTGCAGGTGCACGAATGTACATTTCTACATGTCTTGACACTTTTTTCTGCACTCTATCATGTGCAGATCAGAAGGCAACGCTAACCACTCTGTCATGTTCTCCTCCTAAAAACAGCGTAGCTTTTTGGCTGAATATATGTAGTCTCCATCTCATAAAGTCATAGCTTCATAAGCATCTGGACCTCCTAAACTGTTCCAGGAGCTCAAAAGCGGTTGGGAACATGAGAGTTCCCCCACTGGGAGCAATTACTGCCTCCAGAGCAGCTTCTGTTGTTAGACTCCTGAACAGTGATAGGTTTCCACAACAAGCTATTTCCTTGCTGGACAAGAATATGTATAAGACTTGGATAACTTTGTAACTTTATAACTCTGCAACCTTAGTGGAATGTACCAGATATTAAAAGACAATCTCAACACCATGGCCAAGCCAGGTAAGATGAACTTTGTAGGCAAACCTTTGTGATGGGTACAGGGAAGAGCTTTCAGAGAACTCAGAAGGGAAGCCTAGTTACAGTACTACCTAGTTTGACACCTCCAGAGAGTGCCCTCTCCTTGGCCTGCCTGGGTAAATGGGAGATTTCTAGTACTCCCAGTGAGAGAGAGGTTATTCAGACATGACATCTCAGTGGTTTTTCATTAACTGCCCTAAAGGGGCACAGGAGGAAATAATACAGAAGAGCTGATATGCTCCTGATTAGCTGTTATGTTACTCCTTCTCAGACTCCACAGAGGAAGAAATGCAATCAAACCAAGTCACAGTCACTCTTCAGATGTTGAAGGAATCAAACAAAGCTGCAACCACTCTCAGTGGAAGTCCTAGGATTCACTTTAAGGCAGAAAAGGCTCCTTTTCCTTGAATGTGCACCTTAACACTTCTTCTTAGCAGTGTTCACAGTCATAAGATTTTAAAGTCAGATAAATGTACAGATAAGGAGATAGTTCTGTTTTTTAAAGGGACAGAGCAAAATAAAGGACACGTAATGTACTTTCCTAGCAGGACAGCTCTGCGAGGGGATTAAGTTGCAGCCCCAGCATGCCTGAAGCTGCATACAATCTCACAAACTCTACATCACTAGCTTTAAGCAAATAAGCTGCTACCAGCACTCAAAGACAAAGTAAATAAACCTAAACAAAATGTGCTTATTTTGAGACTACGGTTCAAAAACCAGGGGCTCCCTTCCAATGGCATTCTCTCCATTGAGTCCAGTAGGCATAGGAGCAAACCTTCAGATGTTTGAAGCAGTGATTTCTGTCGATATCTCAGTAAGCAGTCTCCTTTCATGGGTTTCCTTCCACTGACATTTTATCCATCTGTGTGGTCTGTTCTGAAGCTCAATGTGCTTTGCTGCTGCAATCAGAGGAGATCCAAGGATTCCCCAAATGCTTTCCCTTGAGGGCACTTGGCATAAGACTTTGCCAGGGAAGAAATGCCTTTGAGCACTGTTAGGTTCTATGTTTTCAGAGATGAACAGGCAGCAAGTGGCTTTCAGAGGTTCAGTTTGGGAAAGACATCCCAGCCCAATTCACTGCAGTTTCTCAAACACACACCCCGACACCTCCGATCAAGGGCTGTTCAGTTACACTGCAGGGTCATTTTTTCCCAAAAGAAGTCCTATGGCAAGAAATTCATCTGATATGAATTGACAGGTAAATGTTATTTTACCATTGATCCATTGGCAAATTGGCCCAGAAAGGGGACAATGACAGTTTGCTTCAAGGCGTTTGCTCCTGGAAAGACCAAGATCACTCTCTAAAACTACTATTGATGGTGAGTAACGTGGAGCTCCAAGGTATCAAAAAGTTTCCACTGGTCAAGCTACTGACTGCAGCAGGATTTGGAAAGATTTCTTCCCTGGGGATCCCACTTTTCATTCCAGGCCTTTGTTCTATATCACTTTTTTCAGTTAGGTCCTGGCAGGCTGGGAGACGTCATCATTCCTCCAGCAAAATAGAAACCTGCACCAACTTTCCCTGATCACCTTGAATGTTCACTGAATCTAAACCAGGAGAAGCTACTTTTTAAACAGAAATATCTGCAGCAGTTGTTGGGAAAGCACACACCGTTGGCATCATTTCTACTTGTATGCTATTAGGCATTAAAACTTTGGGAACAAAATTTGATAGGTGAGTATACACTATGCCCAAGATTTTCAGAAGCAATTAGTAGTGGAGAATGCCTTCATCTTCTGATAGCTTCCATGAACCAAATCGAGGGATTCAGCTTTCAGAAAAGACTAGGCTACCTATTGCCAAATCCTTCCACAGGCTCATGGTGGGAGTGTAGAAAATCATTTGCTGCTGCCAACAATTTTCACCACCAGGTCTACAGGAGACTTTCCAACTGAAGGATTATTTCAGTGATATCACCTTCCCTCCCAAACTGAAGGGAGTAGCTCATTTTTCCTACAGGTGTACTAAGTTCAGAGCATTAAACCTCTGTCAACACAAAAAGCACTTTTGCATATTGTTGCTTTCTGTGTTGTGGTATGATCTTTTTTATGTATATGCTTGCAGCCTGAGGTAAGAGGGTTCTGGTATGGTATTTCAGAGAAGATTTTCCTCATAGTTTCTAGGACTACTGCATAAAAGTTTGCAGATATAAAGGTGGATTTCTATTCTAACAATGTGATTCCACTGAAACTGTGGCATTTCTCTGTATTTAGCTACTGAACAAAGAGTAAAATTTAACGGAGAGGGTTGAACATGATTCATTGCTTGTAAAAACAGAATGAAGACTCTTCAGTTGCAAGTTTCCCTCCCATTCCAGTGTCTGTCTCTTTATTGCTATGCACTACCTTGAGGCTGCAGGGAATCTTGTACAGCTGTCATTGCAGCTTTCTAGGTTGGCCAACACAGGGCAAGCTTATTAAGTGATGTGAGCAGTCTTCTGCTGCTCATGACTGGACTTCTCATCAACTCACACTCCCATTCTATGATTCACCAGCACTTCTTGCCTTTAAGAGCAAACCTTAAATGAAAGTCACATTACAGTTAACTTTCATTAACTTTCTACAGGGTAACTCATCCCACTGACAAACATGCATACGTTTAACACCTTCTTTTAAAGACTAAGAGAAATAATGTGTTGATTATGACACCACCAGCACATCTGCACTACCAGATATACTGATTATTGGGTAAACAGCAGTCCAATATAGGATGTTCTACACAAAAATCAAGACTGAAGCTCTTCTTTATGGAGCAACCTAAATACACCCCACCTTGCTTTCAGGCTTTTTATCTGTTGTATGAATAAAGGTGTGGATGCTTCGTGGGCGGGAAGACTAGTCTCTGGGAAAACAGATGCATTCTTTGACTGTTCAAGACATTTTTCTCATCACAAAAATGTGCCCAACACAGCAACTGCTGGCTGTTTAGAACAACCTTCAGTTGCTTTTACTGGGGGCTGGATCAGACCCAGTCACACCTGTCACTGAATGGCCACATATTTGTTGGGGCCAGACTTTTTGCTGGCCTATAGGTGAAGATCATAAGATACAAATACTCTCATAGCCATAACAAATTTTATTGTAATCAAAAGAGAGTATAGGTTTGGGATGTTTTTTCCCCAGCCATTGTCCTGACAGGGCCCACCAGCATGTTTGTAGCAGATGTAATGGTGGAGATATGCTGTGGCTGACAACAAGAGAAATTCAAACATTGTTTTGCAGGATATGCCCAACTCACAGCTGCCTTCACTTCAACTTAGCACATCTCCAAGCCAGCAATTAAGACATCCAAGCATTTCATGTTGAGGAAAGGGAAAAAAAAAAAACAAACCAAAAACCAACAGAGAGTGCCATGAGGAGCACATATGGAAGAAAAGGCAAGTAAATCCAGCATGGAAAAATTAGGTAAAATACCCATTTGACCACTCTTTCTTTTCTTAAGCTGTTTCTCAGGATGCAGTCATAGCATTAAACCTTTTCTTCAAGAAGTCTATTACAATAACTTTTTTGCACTGGTTCAAGAAAAATTGTTGCTTCCACTTTATTTAATTTAAGGTGGCATGAACAAGAGTACTCATCTGCTTTATTTAGTGATAAAGGTTCATTTATATGATGCTACATCCCTTTCTCATGAATGTTTGGCTCTATTTTCTCTAACAGAGTCCACCTTCCCACATTGCAATTTCCGCAAGACTTGTTCATTTCCCTGATCAGATTCTTCCCTCTTTGAATTTATCTCTGACTTTTCATTTTCTTCTCCCTCTCTCTCTTTCCTTCTCCCCTTGAATTTTCTCATGTTGTGAAATTGCTATTGCAAATGGATAGTCCTCAATTTCTTGTTTACTCTTTTACACCATAGGCATCTTTCCTCTGTGCTGCCTTTTACACCCAAAAGGTCCTCTCAGATCCTGCTTGTTAGTAATCATCTTCCCTGCTCCTAATCAAGACTACGCAAAATTAGTGTGCTAATTATGATCAGATGGGGCAGGGGGGAACGGTTAAATCTTGTTAAGAGTGACTTTTATTAAAGATATATAAAGAAATTTTGTGGCTATTTTTTAGACAAGGGTAGCAACTGGGTACCTGAATCCTTTGTATAGCATTTGGAAAATCTTCCCCAGGAATCTGCTTTTTACAGGGGCTGCACTGGGTGGTTAACCATCCATCTTTCATCCCGGATCAAACTAGAGCTGGTGCAGAGGCAGTCACAGACTATTTTGAGAGAGGGTAGTAACTAGGTGCACCTCCCAGGCCACCCATGGCACCATACTGGGAAGAGGTTGGCATAAAACCATAAAACCAGCAGTCTTCTCTGAGAACCTGTTACCAGCTTCAGATTTAATGTACCCATCACTGACAATGTGCTGATATTCTTACAGTGAAAGCCCTGTCATAAATGTTAAAGACCTTTCTGAGCAATTAGACAGAATAAGGTAGTTTTGCTAGAATCCCCTGTGAAATACAGATGCCAAGTGCTGTATGTATATTCTCTCTGTAAGCCCAGACAGAAGTAGCAGATAAGTAATTTGAATTTTCATCACCAAATTACCTGTATTACTTCTCTTTCTAAAGTAGCTACTTCTTATTAAGTAGATATTTAATTTCTAATTTTCTACATTTATAGGAAAAGTATGAGTTGCTTTGAAAAATATCACCAAGTACATCCTAAAAAGTTAACAGTGGAACAATAGCTTGTTACAATAACTAGACAATCTTATTCATGTGCCTAAAGACTCAGACCAAAAGAGCTCGCAAACCCTGCAAAATTTTCGCCCACTTGTGAGTAATCCCACTGATTCTAGTAAAACAAGTCACATGAAGACATGCAAGCGTGTATTACCTGTTTCACTCTGTTTGCTTTGTGACTTTACTGATAAAAGTTCAAATTCAGTCCTTACAGATTTAGTCCAAGTTCAATTCTTGCCACTGGTTAGTGTGAGAATATTATTTAGCTGCCTCGAGCTCTTTGTCTCAAAACAGAATGGAGTTTTGCTGGTGTAGATATTGAGACAGTTTAAATTGATGGCACTTGTCAATGCAAAGGGTGGGCTGGCCTGCAACCTTTGCAACATTTGCCAGAAAATTAAAAATACTTGGAAGTTTTTTGTGAGCTACTATGTGCAAACATCTTTAGGTGCTTAGCTGGATTTTTGAGATCCTTCCTTTACTCCTCCTTCCCCACAAGTTTCTTGTTCCCTTTTTTCCCACTTTTCTGCCCTTTCCCCCACTGGCCACAAACATTTGATTCATTTCAATTCACCAGCAAAGGGTTGATGGAAACCCTCCAAACTCTATTACTGAGAATCAGTTATTGGAAAGAAATAAAACAACTTTTGTATCCAGGGAGAAAAAGGACCAAGAGTGGTGGAGTGATACTGGTCAGGTTTCTATACCAGAGCACTCTGCAACAGCACTGATGTAGCATTTTTGGTATGGCTGCAAAACAGGAAGAGCAGAAGGAAACAGTTCATTTAGGTCAGTCCTTTTTTTAGCTTAGTTATTTAATCTGGGTCAATTTTGAAATGAAAACCTAAAGCATTTTATTTTCAAACTGCCAGAGTGAAATGTTTGGGTGTTGTTTTAAAGTGTTTCCATGTTCTCCTCTGCTATGTTGCCTGACAGCCTCAATTCACAGGCAGATCCAGTTCCTCTGAAATGGCATCTTCTGGTGAATTCTCTCCTCCGCATTTGTTTTAATTGTTATTTTCATAACGCTTACACCTCATTCACAAGGTTAGGAGAGGTCACTGTAAGCCAGAGCTCTCTGCTGATGGCAAATGAGTGCCAGCAGCTCCAGATTACTACCATACCAGTTTGCTGTTCTGTAACTCATGCTGTACTATTCCATGGTGATTTTTCAGGACTGCCTGGCCCATGACATTCCCAGCCTCTCAGCACTAACTCAACAAGTGGTTCAAATTCAAGGTTTCTAATCCTGCCACTCAATAGCATTCACCTTTGACACATGGCAAGGGTTTAGGTTGGCAGTTGGTGGCTTTTTCCTTTAGAAAGGCTGAAAACTTGAGGTTTCTTTCTGACACTGCTGGATAGATGGAGACTTATGCAGGTGTTGGAAGCCTGCCTTCACTTTGGCTTCCAGAAAAGTAGGAAGCAAGGGAGAGTGTTGAGGGAAAATTTAAATTATGTATTGAGCAAAAAACACAGGCAGCTTCTAACATCCTCTCAGTTTCCTCTCCGCAAGATCTGTGCCAAAGTTCTGACAGGGAGAGCCTGGGTCGTGTTTCTTTTGGGTACGTTGCGGGTCGGTGAGAGGGTGCTGTGAAGAGCAGTGTGGTGTGCCATGGCTGACTAGGGCCTCTACCCAAACTGGAGCTTGCAAGATCTGGAGTTTGCCCATGCCTGTTAGGTTTAAGGAGGTTTTTGGTCCTTTCACTGTGAGCATTTGCTTTGCTTTAATCTTGCTCTTGGGACAAGTGGATGTAAAGGAATGGCATTATCCCTTTCTCCTACTCCAGCTTGCCTCCGTTCATTTAGCACTTGTCCATCCCTGCTTGCGTTTGAACCCAACCAGCTTTGTCCGAGGCTGACCAGGCACATCATGTGTTTTGCTCTGTGAAACCAAGGCTTTGCTTGTGATGGAGCAGAGCAGCAGAGAGCATCTAACACGCAGATTATGCCCCAGGGTCAAACACATCCTGCTGTATTGAGATGTATGGTGTCTGCCTGAAAGATCTCAAGGGATTAAAGCCAGTCTATATTGAAAGGAGGATGAAAACTGAGAGGTTGCTATCAGTGGAGGGAAGGAAGCCATTGTTTATGTACAGCCGGTCACTTGTAGGGCAAATGGAGAGGCTATGCGCCTCCCTACATTGTTGTGTCAAACCTCAAACTGTAAACCTGACCTCCTAACACCTCCTGAGAGCAGTCAAAATAATCCCTAAATCATTCTGGTTTGGGCCCCTCAGTAACTTGTGGGATTCTGCAGTCTGCAAGGTGGCTGGCCTCTGGGGCATACCTTGGTATGGTCGGGCGATTACTGTGCTCTGTGAGGGTCCAGTTTAGATGCAGAGACTGATAAATCTTAGCAGTCAGAGCTTTCCTTGTGTTCATTTGACATTCTGACCAGTGAGACCTTAAGTATTTGCTCTTAAAAATCTGGACTTTGGTTGAGAGTTTGAGGGAGGGAGTGGTGATGGTTTTTTCTCAAATTTTGGCAACAATGGGATCTGTTGACCAAGACTTCAGAATATGGACATGCCTGATCTTGGAACTTGTTTACTGAAGGTCGTGTTCCAGCCAACAACCCCAGCGAACAGGGCCATGATCTACAGTACCAATGTAGAAAATATATTCCTCGGTACACCTAAATCTTTGAGTCCTACCCCATATGTCAAATTAAACAAATGACTACTGGCATGATAATTTGATCTTTCCATTGTCATGAGGTCGCTTGTTAATTTGTTTCATGATGTGTCAGCTTCTAGATCTAAGACTGATATTAGTCCCTGAAGGTTAACCATTATCTTACATCCTATTCATTAGAAAGCAAAGGATGTCTAAGTACTAATGATACAAGTTTTCTTATATCATATCATTGGGCCTCTGTTACAGTAACTACAGGACAGCTTTAAAAAAAAAGATTGTGACTGGCATTAACAGTGGCACGGCTCACATAGCAACATTCAGATGCCCTCCCTGGGGCATGAACTGTGAAATGATCCAGTTCAGTCCTCTCCTCCAAGCAATGCCAACTACGTGAGCAGTACATTTTGACATAGATATATTGTAAGGCTGTAGGAACAGCTGATGTGCACAGAGCACAAAATGGTACTGTGGTATACTGAGCATTGCCAGCAACCCTTACCCACTTTTTTAGGATTCCTGGCCTCTCTGGTGGGTGTAGCAGTGGCCTGGGAGAAGAGTCATCCATTCGCCTGCTTGGATGTAGCACAGACCCGCATAGCATCGTCTTTTCCTTGAAAATTCAAGGTGGTTAAACCTTAATGAAGCATATTCTCATGTACTATTTGCAGATGACTGTTGGCAGAGCAGGGACCGGAGTGGCAGGCTACATGTCGAAACACTCAGGCTTTTCCCTTGCATCATCTACCCTAGCTATGAGATGACAAAACCAGCCCAACTGTTGCTTCTCACATAGCATAGCTATGCCACAGCCTTCACAGCAGATGACTGAGGTGAGGTATTAACATAGCTGACATTTGCTGTGCACTGGCATTCTGTGCTGCCGGGCACTGCCCAGAGCCCTGTGGATGCTCACGGCACATGCTCTGGCTGTCTGGGTGTCCATCCCAGCCATGGCAGCTCTCCTGTCCCAGCCTGCTGAGTACAAGAAAAAGAGAAATAAAATGCAGTACAAATAGTGATTTAAGGCTCTTACTGCTGCTGCCTTCTGAAGCAGCCAGAGACTAGAACTCCTGCAGGAAGGATCTCTATCCCAGATGCCAAGACAAAGGGTCAGAAAAAAAGGGGGTCCTGCCACAGCGGTGAGCTTGGCCAAGTAAGAGGGTCTGATTTTTGCCTGCCAGAGTGGTGAGCTTGGCCAAGCACATCCCTGCAGCAGCCTGGTTCCATGGGCTCATTGAAATACATTCCTGTTGGCCTCATCTCAAACCTCTGATGTAATTTAAAATCTTAATAATACATCCTGGCTTAATAATGCATCTGACATAGCAGACATATAGTCACAGGTAACTCAGCACATTACATATCTCTTCTGTGTCCCTCATTTAAAAATCTCTTTTTTATATGGTGACAGATCTGTCTGAAATTTGGGGGCTTGGCTTACACTCAGGTGAATGTGCCATAAGGTCCTAGTTCTGTTCTCTTACCAGCCGAGTTAAATGTACAATTAGGTTTCTGGGGCAGTTACTCTGAGAAAGCGAAGCTGCAATTAGTTTATGCGCTGGCCGAACTTACGGCCAGTTGCTTGACTTGAACCGCATGGCACAACCCAACCGCACAGGCAGCCGAGAGAAAAATGGAGCCAACCTCTGCTCCCGGCAAGGTCACCCACCAGCATATTGCCGGGTCACTGAGACTCCAAACCGTTCCTGGCTTCGGGCTCTAACCCCTTCCCAGGGACCGCCGCTCTCCGGGCTGCGGGCTCCTCCCGCCGCCCCGAGCTCCCTCTGCCGGCCCCGGCCCCGCAGCGCCCGCTGGCGGGTGCGCATCCTGCCTGGGGGCGCGCATCCCACCCGCGGGCACACATCCCACCCACAGCCACGCATCCTGCCCACGACCATGAATCCCACCCACGGGCACGCATCCCACCCATGGGCACACATCCCACCCAGGATCATGCATCCCACCTGGAGGCATACATCCCACCCACGGGCATGCATCACGCCCATGGCTATGCATCCCACCTACGGCCACACAGCCCACCCGCGGGCACGCAACCCGCCCAGGGCCACATATCCCACTGTGGACATGCATTCTGCCTAGGGACGCGCATCCCACCCACTGGCACGCATCCCACCAGTGGGCACACATCCTGCCTGGGAGCACACATCCCACCCACGGGCATGCATCCCATCTGGGGCCAGGACAGAACAGGATGGGCAGAAGGGTGTGCTCCCCTGGGAGCATCCCACCTCCCAGGCAAGCACCCTAAGGGAGTCAGCTTTGCTGTCAGGTTTTGGCTTTGGTGGATGCTTGTTGAATTATTTACATGGGAGTGGAAGAAGTCTGGCTCTGGGAGCAGGGAGAGGTTTATCCTGGACCAGCCAAAAAGTTGGTCTGGTTGCGGTAGGCTCTGGAACAGCCAGTAAGCAAAAAAGCCAAGCTTTCAGTTACTGGCCTGATTCAAGCGCAGCAGGGGTTTGAGCCAGGCTTGGCGCACAGTAGCAAAGTGTCCTTTTCTTGCTGCTCAGAACTGCTCTGGTTCTTTCTGGAAATTCGTTTGGGAAAATTTCCTATTTTCCTAGGTTTTATGTGTCTCTAGAACTGCCACATCCTTTTGCATTGCAAGAAGCTTCTGTTTCAGCAGACTGAATTTTTTTGGAGGAAAACCTACTGCACGTGCACGTGCAGCTCCCTGCTAACCCTAAAAGGAAGGCAGGATGCCTGGGTAGATTGCATTTGCACTAGAAATGCAGGCAATGTCAGAAAAAGGCGTTTTACTTCCATAATTGCAACAAGTAGACAAAATGCAAGTGCATTAAGTGCCTAATTTTGTCTGGGGATCCCTGCTCTGCAATGTGGGAAATGCTTCTGCAGAACCCCACAGAAGTCTGGCATCAGTTTGCACAAGCGGTATCTGTGTGCCAGGGGGTTTGAGTATGAGCTCCTTGCGGGAGGAACTGTGTGTTGTTACGTATTTGTGCTCCACCTACCAGCATTTTTGATAATATTGCAAAGGTTTCTTACTTTTCTTCCAAAGCAGCTCTCTCACCTTGGTAGTCGCTCAGAGGGCGTGGGGAAAGATTCGTTCTGCTCCAGCCCTGTGGTCGGTGCAGTCCTTTTATTGCCACGGGTTTCTTGGCAAAGGTTTCATGGGTTTCAGCATGCTGAACCCCAGGCTGTGCAGGTCTGAGGCATACTCTGGTTTGCAGAGAGTTGGGAAAGAGCTGCTGCCCACTGCTCAGAAGAGAGGAAAAGGAGACAAGAGGTGGCACAGCAGCCACTTTTCTGTGCTGCAGTAAGTGACTTTTCTCCCCTCTTTTTGTATTGTCACAGCCAAAGCCAGAACTGACAACAGATTATTAGGTTTGGGACTCTTTTTTCTTTTTATTTTCCTTTTCTTTTTTTCTTTTTTTTTTTTTTTTTTTGAGAAGGAAAGGGAAGAATTTCCAACAGGACAGACCTGTTATCACCTCAAGAGATGCTGAGCTAAACCCTGAGGATTTTACTCAGGTTTTCTCTTGGGTAGAGATCTTTCTGATGGGAACAGGAATTGTGCTAGGTAAGGGCTACTGTATTCAACCCTATGGAAGTAACTTACAACCTTTCCTGCGGGCTCAGAGACTAGTGATCTTCAAGCACTTCTTAGAGAGTGTCATCATACAGGTTCAAAACAACATTCAGGCATTTTTTAATCTCCCCTGTCTGATTCTTTTTCTTTCTTTTTTACTTTTTTTTTAAAAAAACCTCTTCACAGTGTCCTTTCCCCAGCCAGTGGTCTTTCCTATGGCTGATTCCTAATGTTTTACAAGATGACTTACACATCCTGCCTTAGCAGCAGACTAATACCCGGGTTTGAATTACTATTGAATAAGCAGCAATGAAATCTCTATCAAAATAATCAGTAGTTCCAAAAACCACAAACAACAAAACAAGCAGAGTTGAACTAACTCAGCAAGACCATTTGTAGCATCAGGGACGGTGAGTCATTTTTCTTTTCCCTCCCTCAGCAGACTCCATCGCTGCCTCGCGCAGCCCCGGGGAGGACAGGTGGAGTGGGTAGGGCATGACTTCAGAAAGTTAAAAAAAAAAAAAGAAAAGAAAAAAAAGAAAGTCGACATCACTCGGGTCACGTGATGCAAAGGGACCAATGGAGGCAGGTTCTGGAAAGGGGAACAGTTAAATTTGTAATTTTGGTTGTGTGAAACACTTCTTTGGGCCTCATAAACAACCACAGAACCACAAGTTGGGTACAGAGGCAGTCACACAAGAGCGGGTCCGGGATATTGGTCAGCAGGCAGGGCGAATCGTTTTGACTGCAAACCACAGAGTTTCGTAGAGTGGTAAGCATCATCAACCACAACCGATCCGCTATTTTTTTTTTTCTTTTTAAGAAACAATTTCAGAGTTCTTTTAGCAAAAGAACCTTATAATCCGCTTTGTGCTGCTCCTGAGGCACTGGGATAAAACAGAATATGATGGCTGGGAGGAGGGTGGTAGCAATGACCATTCTTCATTTTTCACTCCCCAAGGTAGAAGAAATCATATATTCCTTCACTGTAAAGACAGAGTGAGTTTTAAAGAGGAAACAATGACTTCAAACGGCGTATTTGAGTCACTTCCTTCTTACCAGCACTTCTTGAGAGGTAAGTACCATTCAGATTTTCTAAATATACTTTTTTACTTTCCCATACTTAAGAAAATGCATGTTTGGAGAGTATCTGTGGACATTCTTGTAGTACACGCTTTTCCCCACTTCAGTTTTCTTTGAGGCACCCTCATTGAAGCTAATATCTGAGTTTGCAGGAGTACCACCTCATTACCTATCAGTCCGTTAAAGAGATTATAACAATGACTCTTTTAATGGCTGTTCAAACAGCCATTGCCTGCTTGTGAATTTTCTCTTCAGAAATCAAAGTGTGTTAGAATAACTCACATGAATTACTGCAGATACAATAGCAGTAGCATAAGCTCCTTTTGATTCTTTCTGGCAAAATGATGAGTTTTTGAGCCACTGCCATGAAAAATGACAGCCAACAGCATACGACACATATTGCAGTGTGAAACACAGGGAGTGAGCAGCAAGCTGGTGTGGCCAGCCAGCAGAGCGTGATGCTGTCTCACTTATGTTAGACCATCAGCCTGGGTAAAGGCATGTTCACCCAGGAGAAGTCAGAAAAAGCTTAGGAACCTGCTTAAAGTTATCTGCAACTCACGTGGCTCAGGAAAAGAAGCGGTGCGGATAAACTCAGTTTCCGTTGATGCCATGCAGGTCTCGGGTGACTGAATTATCAGCTGCAGCCACCCTTAGAGAAATGAAGCAGTCCTGTAAAGGCTGGAGGTGGGGGGGTGGAATTGAAGAGCTTCACCCAGCAATCTGTCTTTTTTCACCAGTGACCAAGCACACTCAGAGGCTCCTTCTAACATTCTCACAACCCCTCGTGGAGCTAATGGTTTAGTCATGGGTTATTCATACAAATAAGCCAGGGACTGGCAAGAGAAACTTGTCTGCTTCCTCGTAACTACCTTCCTAAATAGCTCATGCTACAGCTGAACTTTTCCCCTTTCCACGCAAGCCCTCTGGCCGCTCAAGCCCTTTTTGCAGCAGGGCTGAGCCTGTTCGGATGACAAGGCACTCAAAGCCAGTCGCGAACTGCTTGTCGAGCTTGGCCGGGCTGCTGCCAGAGAGCAGCACTTCATAACTCTTTATAGTTACAGACTACAGTTTCCCGGCCTCGCTGGTGGTGTCAGTGTGAGTCATGAGTTATTCGTATTAATAAGCGGGCTGGGGAATGCGGAAGGCTCGTCCCAGCTGCTGTGTCACAACAAGCAGCAGCTCCGACCAGCACCCTGCTGCTCCTGCGGATCAGCACTCCCTTGAGTGGGATGCAGGCAGAGGGCAGCCTGCTGAAACGCTAACCCGCTCTCCCACCTTACTTCAGCTCTTTTTTCCCCCCACTTTGTGTCAAAAGTTTTTCTACATCTGTCTTTCTTGGCACCGGAGGAGACCTGAATCACAAAGAGCCACGTGAGTCGCTGGGGCTCAGAGCACCTTCTAGCCCGGGCAGGGGAGATGCTGAGGGGTGAGCAAGAAGTGGTGAACTGCTCTGCAGCGCTCGCAGTGCTGACAGTTCCTCAGCACCCCTACCAAGCAAAGGAAGCAATACTGCTAGAATAACAAGAAGGATCTTCCTGCATTTCGTCAGCTTTTTTTTTTTTTTAGCTCACCCAACTGTTTACTGTTTAATCTGTAGCACAGGAAGACTTGCTGAGGAAATTTTGTGCTTCTGATAAAATAACAGTGAACCTCATGGGGCAGTGCTTGCAGTGAGTGCCAGAGCACAGCCAGCCCACGGGATGGGCTGGGGAGGGCAGAGGCCGTGTTGCAGGCAGGAGCCCAGAGAGCCCAGAGCAGCTGGTTGGAGACGAAGGACTGATTTGTCCAGAAAAGGAGGAGTATTGTTAAAGCTGGTTAATCCAGCAAGTGATTTAGCTCAACACTCCAGAACAGATTTTATTATCCTCCTTATTGCTGTTCTCATTATTGTGATTAATGTCACTACAGCACCAGTATTTTATGTTTCTTCATGGACTAGGCTAGAAGTTTTGCTAGGCTAGAAGTCACTCTAGATACCTAAGGTATTCATCCAATTTTGGCAATGCAGGTACAGATCCTGGTACGTGCCCAGCACAGGCAAGATCAGACTCCTGCTGTACAGTGCTCGAAAAGCTTGAGCAACAGTGCTTCGGTTGAGTTATAAAGCAAATGTTTCAGCCTTGCGAAAGAATATTGTGTTTGAACGTGGAAAGCTGTGACGGTTTTCCAGCAGTTCCCTTTTTGTTCCTTTCTTTACTCAAGTGAAATTTGCACAGTTTCAAAATCCTGGGCACAGCAAAAGCCGTGCTTGGGCCTTGGAGCAACAAAAATAATCATCCCTAGGGTCAGTTGTTCTCACTCGTGTTTCTCAGTAGTGTTTACATAGATTGGTCATTCGAAATTTCCAAAACTGTCTCTTTTATTTTTTTCCCGCCAAAATTTATTGCATTTTCTCTCTTAACTGAAATTGCGAGGCAAAGGGAAAAATAACAAGTTGTTTTCTGCTGTGGATTTCACTTTATCAGTCCATGCAGTTCTCTGAGAAGGAAATCCATAACTCTTTTTTAGCCTGATACTATGTGAAAATTGGGAAAAAAGAGGGGAGTGGGGAAGCAGAACCATTGTTCCAGCCCCCGTGAGCAGTGACAGATGTAGAAAGCCTGACATATTAATTGAATGTGGTACACCACAAAGGATATGGCCCTTTTTCTATCACACCACACCAGGTCCTTGCTTCTGCCACTAGGTAGAGAAATGAGGACTGTACTGAAACCTCCAGTGGCATGTTCTGCATGCTGAACACATTCAAATGTTTACCGGCTCTGCCTTTAATGACGGCTTCATTTGCCTAATGGCCTCTTTCAGTTTATGGTCTGGGCTTGGTGTCAGGAGTACAGGGTATGAGCATTTCTAAGTGTCCTCCTGCAGTGCAACCCAGAGAAAAAACATCACTCCATCTCTTTCTCAAATCTAGGATTGCCTCTGCAAGGCTGTAGTTCAAACTTTTATTCTAGTAAGATTCATAATATAAGGACAAATTTGCTGGTTTCATTGAGGGTTTGACACAGGTTCATGCATATTGGCCTGGTCAACACAGGGGTAGCTCCAGGCAGGGGGACCTGTTGGAGAGTCTTGTATTAAAGGGTGTACATACAGTTTTTAAAGGGTGCCTAGATAATTACATGATATCGCCCCAACTCATAGCTTCTTTCAACTTCTTAAGGGCATTAAACTGTCTTATAAGGTTTCATAATAATTTTGCCTGCAAAGGAAGACAGAACAACTAACATTTTTGCAGGGTTTTTATGGGGCTCTAAATAGCATGAAGCATAATATTTTCCAGGAGGGCACTTTTTCCTCATTTTTCCTTTTGCTGCAAGGTCTAATTATTTCAATATGCAAAGAAGGTTACTCCTGCTTTTGCCTTTGTTGTATTTTTTAATTAGTTATCAAGGTAATGAAGACCTGTGGTGCAACATTTTGTTGGTTTCTTATCAAATGGAAATGCACTCCAGCAGAGCACTTGTACAAGATGGAAAAATACACTGTGCATGCTTTCTTCTTAGTTCTAATATGCCAAGCAGTACCCAGCCAATGTGAGTTTCTTCCTTTGCAAATTCTAAATAAAACTGTAGCAAGAAGCTCTCCCTGCTTTGAAGGGCTTCCCTGCCTGGACCCATGGACATCTATACCTAAGCCTACAGCTTCTCATTGCAAGTTGGTGGCTCTGATTTGCCTTGTGATGGGATTTACATTGGTAGACTCCTAAAGTCATCAGTGCTGTATGTAAGCTCCCTGTTATCTAAGCCTGTACCTGCAGTCTCCCACTCTCAGCATATGAGACCTCCTTAGAAGTAAGTGTGTGTCTGCAGAAGGTGCTGCATGAGGAGCAGGGTAACAAGTTGATAATGATTTCAGCCTTCTAGAATTGGTGGCATTGTTGGCTTATATACTGGAAGTAACTCTGCCAGAGACACGTTTCTCTGGGAAGCGCATGGTACCCAACACTACTACATATTTTCATTCACTTACCCAGTAGAAGAAACCTATCTTTTCACAATAGCATAAACTGTGTTGTCACTGCATAGGGAAGAAAGTTTTCCACCACTTTTGCAGACTGCCTGAACTGTAACAAAGAGTTAATTTGTGTCAGCATTATAAAATACTAACTGCATCTTGTGAATAGGAAATTGAACTAAAGCTCATAAAAACCTTGGCTTACCAGAAGAAAAAACTTGCACAATGTCTGATTTACACAGCCTTCTCTCTGAGCCTTTTTTTCATTTAAAAGCCTTGAGAAACATTGCGAGACCTGAACACAGGAATTCCTGTGAAGCAAGGGGTGAAGTATCTGACAGAGATGAATACGCTGCTTTGGTATGATCAAGAAATTTTATCCTAGGCCAAAATATTAGACTAAGCGTTTAGTCAGTCACACTCAGTGTCGTGATGTGCTGTGATGACAGTCTTAGCAAGGACGCAGGGTTATGGCTGGATTGCAGATACCTCAGATTTTCTTACCCTTTATTGTGTGGCCATAAATAAGAGATTGTTGGATGGCAGCCTTGCCTCGGACCATGTTTTACCACGAGAGACAAACTCCAGCTCTGAAGTAGCTCTCTGGTGGGAAATAAAAGTATCTTCTCTACCCTGCTGGTGTATGCAACAGCAATAGAAAATAAACTGTATTTTTTTCTTGACTAGAAGATATTAATGGTTTAGTTTGACTGCTACGGCATGACCCCAAAAGAACAGTCTGCTTATTTTTAAATGCATATGAAGGCCAGTTATATTGGCAAGTTTATGAAACTAATTTATGAACTCTTGAATAATTTTGCTTCAGAACACAGAATGAGTATCTGCATTGTCCTGTTATTTGAGACAGGAGAGTCTATTCCTAACCCAAGAGTGGCAAATAAATTACTGTTCTTGGATGTAGAAATCATAGAATGGTTTGGGTTGGAAGGAACATTTAAAGGTCATCTAGTCCAACTGCCCTGTAGTGAGCAGGGACATCTTCAACTAGATCTAGTCGATCAGAGAATAGACGTAGTTGCTTTTAAAATCTGAGCAGAAGTAATCCTAAGGAAACTGCAAAGGCATTTCTCTGTAAGACTATGAGGTTGTTCTGAGGTTGTTCCACCAACAGGATAAGCTCATCTGACTTTGACACCCTGCCACATTCAGAGGGGATGTGATGGGTCTCAGTAGTCTCTGCTGCTCCCCTGAAGCTGTGCCTGGAGGGCGGGGCAGGGACGTTAACCTAAGGTTCTCTTGTACTGTTGTACAGAGCAAGGTGAGCAAGCTCAGGAGCTCAAGGGGAATGCCGCCTGCAGGAAAAGGTTAGGGTGGGCTGGTGCTCTGCAGAAACTGCTGGCTGTGGTGCCTTGGTGAGTGATAATTTGTGACAAGACAGGGAAACCTGCCTTCCTCCAGCACACATATGGCAAAGATTTGCACGTAGGAGGCTGCCACAGAATACCTGGCTGGCCCTGGTAGCTCGCTGGAGGAGGAGGGCTGCACCACGCACCTGTAACAACCTCCACCAAAGGCTTGGGTTGCTTGTGCTGAAATTCCTGAGTGCTTGATGGGCTGCTGGGCAAGGGCAGCAGTGCGGGTCCAGAAGTCCTGGCAGGAGGGCAAGGAAGAAGTAGGTCTGGCTCTGGGTAAGAGGATAGACTGAGGCTGGCTGGAGAGGAACCACCCACTCTTTGAATCCGAGTTCTGCCCAGCATCTGTCTTCCCTGTGCCAGCACAGGCCTCCTGGATGCAAGATGTGAGTTTAAATTGGAGTGTGCAGTGTTTCGGGTGGGGTGGCTGCCATGAGCATCAGGCTGTGCACAGAGACAAGGCACTCCAGCATGCAGGGGCAGCTCAGCACAGGCCACACAACCTCTTCACTGCAGGGGCATGAGCCTGACATTTTCTGTGTTCCTGCAGATTGCAGTGTGCAAGGATGTGCTTGCTCAGCTTTCTTTCAATTTTTATTTATTTACTTGTGTTTTCTGTTTGGGGTTTTTTTCTAAAACAACTCTGACTTGCTCCTATTCCTTTCTCTGTGCTTAGCCAATGGGGCAAGGTATGGTGGAAATTTTTTTTGAACAGTGGGTGATTACAGCCTGGAACTCATTGCCATAAAATACCATTGAGACCAAGAGTTCAGCAGGACCCTTAAAACAGCTGGGTCTGTTTATACATAGCAGTTTCATAAAGCAGGTAAGGGAAAAGGAAGCTTTGGAAGGGTTAAGTTCTCCCTTCGTCTCTCACTGCTGTCTTTCAGAACACAAACTGATCTTTTTTAAAGCTTAGAAAGAAAGCTTCCCATGTAAGCAGGTCTGTCATCTGCAAAATTGATTGTGGCTTCCTCCATGACATCTGGTACTGGCCATGGAGAGAAACAGGCCACTGGCTAGTTGAATCACTAGTCTGAGAGAAGGACAAGAAAACATTACACTGCTTCATTACCTTTTCTGTTATCTTAAGAGGATGGCTAACATTTGTATAGACTTGAAGTCAGCTTCCCAAATAGTAGATGAGTAGAAGGAATATTTCCTCTCTCAAGCGTATTAGTGAACACCAACAACAGTGGGGGCATTTGGAGCTGTACAGCACCTACAAATCTCTACAGTACGTTGACCAAGTCCATGCATGTACCAGCATATCCACAGTAATACTGAATGCAAGACACATGCTGCCAGTGGAAAGGAGGCTAGAAATTAAATATACAGATTCCAAATATAATAAATTTACAAAATAAATGTCTTTTCTTCCAGTTAGGTCCCATCAAATTAAGGCCAGGGTCTACAACCAAGATATATTTTAGTCCAAAACGTCAAATTCTCTATAAAGATGTATTCAGACAGTTGAAACAGGGAAAAAAAAAAAAAAAAAAAAAAAAAAAAAGACTAGAAGAATTAACTGTGAAAGCAAGGAGGTAGAGAGTGGCAGTGGCTGCTACCTGGTAGAATTTCCAATTCATCCTTAATACTGTCTGCAGAGCTCACCACTTCTCCTTGCAAGTGAAACTGTGAAACTGAGTAGTTTCACTTCATGAAGATCTGTGAGAACATTTTCTCTGGCTTTGATCTATCTGGTTTGGGGTTTTTTTTCAGCCTGTGCTTTTTGTTTTGAGTTTCTGATTCCAGTGAGCCCAAAGTCAGTCCGAGTCAGGGGCTTGGGGCTTATTCCTTTGCCTTCTGAGTATTTTATCTTGCAGTGTGTTTTCTGTTGTCTGGTTTCAAGCTGAAGCTGTGATTTTGAGATGTGCTCAGAAGCTGCCCTTAGGTAGGGCTTTGACTATAAGTTGAAAGGCTTGCCTCTCTTACAAATCTTTCCCTGCATGCGGTGCAAGGAAATTTGAAACCTGTCAAGTTTTACATGATTTGCTATAAACATTTCACTCAGCTGTACTTAGGGCAAGCCCCACAATCCTCGTCAAATCAGCAACCTCAGAAGGCATTGGCCCAGCCATTCAAGTGCCTTTTTGTGGTCTTTAAAAGAGAAAGACAACTGTTTGCAATATACCTTGCAAGTTTGGGGTGAAGTGGCACAGCACAAGGCCGATCATCTGTTTCCTTGGGACAAAACATCTTGCACCTTCTCAGCCCCGGCACCACCTGAATAAGTGGATTTTCTAATGGGTTTTATGGCATACACCTGTACTGTGCCAGCCAGACGCGTGCTCTGGAGGTATATGGGCGTTCAGAGAAGCCTTGAACAAGCACTGAAGGATGCTGAGCTCTGTCAGCATTGCTAAAGCACCTTGCAGTTGCCTGCTTTGGTGAAAGCAAGTGCTGTAAGCATCCTGAGCAGGTCTGAGAGTGGGGTGTCACAGCCTCTGCGGTGGGCAAACCAGCCTCCTTGCCTATCAGCGCTCAGGTCTCTATTTATGTTTGCTGCAGTATCAAAAGGTAGTGGAAGGGGAGCTGGTACAGCAAAATGAAGGCTTTCATCTGTTGAGCAAGGACAACACAGACAGATGCAACTGCATGGGTGTAAGTCACCGCCCTGGAAGACATCGGCACACATCGTGGTGGTGTGTGGGGGTGGCAGACATACCTCTGGGTTTTCACTACTGTTATTATACGGGCTGGGTAGATTTAAGCTAGCACTGCTTTACTCCCACATGCCTGCAGGCACATTTCCCCTTTCTCTGCCCCAGAGCCAATTCTTAGGATAATATTCAGGCTCCACCCAGACCAAAACAAAATGGCCATCAACTGCAGTGGGACTGGGTCTGTCCTTTAAGAACAAAGAAATCTGCAAGAAAAAGATCAAGATGAAGTTGTGAATAAGATGGGAGGTGAACTCTGAATGCCAAGTGTGACATGGGGGCTGAAAGAAGCATAGTATTGAGGTACAAGTGTAACTCATGTGATTCCAAGTAGCAGAACTATGGCTTGAGAATGAAAGTTTTCATTTCTTTTACTTATGTGGAACAATTATTTATAGCATATTATGCACAGTTGTACAGGGAGCTTTGAGTTGGATTTGATTTTTCCTCTGGTTGGTAGCTGTTGGTTTGTACTTAGCTTGTACATCAAAGATGTACACGTCACCCAGCAGATACCAAGTCTATTTCCTCACTAAACAGTGAGGAGAGACTCTCAAAGAAGCACTCTTTAGCATGTACCATCTCCTGGTCTTATGAAGGACAGAGAGGGACAGAACTTCGATGAGTGCAACCACAGCTTTGGAAAGCAACCCTGAAAGCGTTTTCCAAGTAAGAGGCAACAGGCGGAGGCCTCACCTGTGGAGTCAGCCTCCACACGGCAAGGCTGCCGTGGCTGCTGACCATCTTTCCATCTTGCACGTCACCCTGAGCAGGATACTGATATGAGACTACATGCTACACCCAGTACATAGGAAGTGCAATTTATTTTACAATACAGTTACTAGATAATATCAGACTTCTGTAAAATGCTTGTCTTTCAGCACCTATATGTAAATGAGCTTTGGGTTTTGCGTAGGTCGGGTGTAACAGAATTCATATCTGGAAGATACGTTCAAGTTAAGACCTCATTAACCCCATTTGCATGGGGGCCAGCAAATCAGTTACTGCAATATAGAATGGTTTAATTGATCCTGCACACATTGTCCATATGCTTTGCAAATAAATCAAGTACCACTTTGTCCATCACATCTCTGTGGGCTCTGGGGCAGGGAGCTGCAAAAGCTACTTCATGAGGTGTCCTAAGAAGAACTACATCCACCAGATCATTGAGCATGCTTCTACACCATCTTGATTCCTGTTTGGTTGCCACCCAAGCTTGGGGGACAGATAGCATGTGGAAAGCATTCTGTTCCTGACTCCAACTAAGGAAATGGGGTAGGCCTGGCAGGTGAGTCACACTCTCATGAGAAAGGGCAGCACAGAAAGCCACCATGTCATTTACCCACCACGGGCTTTCTAAGGACCTCCACTAATGGCCACCTCCAAAAGGAAAAAAAGACACCTTTGTCTCTGCATTGATTCTCTCTTTAGCTTTTGCACTAAGCCTATAAAAAGTGATAATATACATTGCCAAACATGCACACATTTTTTACACTAAACATTTAATAACTTGCATATTGAAACCAAGATTCAGGTCTCATATATGAACAGGAACTTATTCTGGCTGTACCTCACTGCACAGGAGGAAATGATTTGCTTTTTTAAATGAAACAGGGTGTTTCAAGTACAGTATGTTGGGCTATTGTGGAAAATAAAGGATGTGAACGGCTTGCCGAGGTAAAAAGAGAAAAGGATAGGATAAACTTCTTGAGTTCAAAAGTGGTGAATCAATTAAATTTTAGTGTAACAACCAGACCTTTTATTGTTATGGGGTTTTTTTCTTCTCCTAAAAGGGGTTGCAATACGAATAGTCTTTTTTTTCTTTTTTACAGTTTCATACACAGTCCAAACAACTTTGAGTACTACTTTTGTGGACTGATATTATTTTGTACTGATGTTTTTAGGTGCATCTATTTTATACTATGCAGCAGAAAACCTACATTGGCTGCAAACAGCTTCTTTACTACATAGGAGTAATCTTTGCCAGTATGAACACTTTTATGCTTATATAAGTTCATTCTCATTTGGGAGAGTGCTCTGCTGTAACTAGACATGTACCAACATGAAGCGGGACTTACAGCTCCTCTGTGGGGTGAAGTTATGTCATTAGACAGATGTGTATACGAGGAAAGATGATTTAGGTTCACATTTTGCTGGGGCAATTAAAGCAGCCCAGTATTTTGTGTACATGGCACCTGATCCAAGAGCCAATAAAACCAGTGGAAAGACCTGGCTGACATCCTTGGGCATTGGATGAGACCTGTGATGGTTATCCTCCTCCTGATAAAGGTGTTAGTGCCCTGAAGTCACATCGCTGATGGCCCAGGTCAGCGGTCCCTTTTTGCAGAGCAGTCCTTACAACCTCGCACGTGTGAAATATGGAGGGGTAAGCCTGGCTTCCCTTCCGTGCTGCAACTTGTCTTTGATTTGGAGTAGCATCTCGATGCTTTCTGCCTTTTTTGCCATGCTTACAAGAGCTGCTGAATGAAAAATATCACGGTGCCAGTTAGGGATCTCATTTCTAGCTGCCTGCTGTCAGGCTGGCTCCTTTTTGCAGACTCATTAGGACAGTCCCCTCCCACTCCATCCCTCTCTCTAAGAGCTCCACGCTTTGGGCACATCCCTGGCCTACATGAAGATGGGCACAAAGCAGCTCCGTAGACCCGTGTCCTCCAGGTTTTGTTGTGTTGTTGCTTTGACTAAATCGCATGAGTTGGAGATCAAAAATGCTATTTAAACAGAAGAGGTTGGAGGTTTTTTAAGCTGTCTCATCTCCTCTTTCAGTCTTCAGAAAAACCCACTCTAGCCAGAGGAATTAGGAAATACAACTGACCCCTGCTGTGTCTGAGGGGATTAGAAGGTGTTGTGCAAGCTCAGGGCAGTGGCTGGACAAAGAGAGTGCCCTTGCTCTCCCTGCTGCTTTCATGAAGTCCTGCAAAAGACATCAGGAAGCCAGGGCTGTCCCTGCTCCCTGCCCAGGGTCTGGGCATCCCACCATACAGCTGGGAGACAACTTCCCCATCAGACATCTCCACCCATCCTCTGCTCTGTTCAGAAGTAAAAGCAAAACCTCACATTTTGCTCCACAGTACCTATGGGTAAGTAAGAGCTCCTTCACTGCAGCAGCAGGTTTTGGCTTCACAACCCTGGGCCAGCTAAAGTAGAGGGAGGAGAAAAGGTCTTTCTCAGTAAACAGTTTTTCAACACCGTTTTAATCTTCAAGTTTATGGATTATTCTCTCCCTGTCAGACATGCTCTCACTTATTCTTTGCTAATTTCTTCAGCAAATACTGCTCCAGCTTGTTCATGAGCGAATCCTTGTTCACGAACAATCCTTGCATGAGTCGCACAGCTGCCAACTGAGCAGCCTGCACAGCTAACCAAGGCAACACGAGGTGCCAGCTCAGTAGGCTTTCTCCCATGTACATGACTTAAGTCAGTAATTGAGCATTCCTGCCTAAAACCATAGCCTTCTCTGAAGACTCAGGTGAATACAACTTTTTCACACAGCCATCTCAGTAAAAACACATCCAAAACATGATTTAACAGAAATTTGTTGTCAGATTACAACTTGTTTTCAAGGAAAAGCTTTTCACTCTTCCCCAAACTCCTTTCTGCCTGATGTCCCTCACTTCTTTACATCTCAGACCCTTTTCTTGCAAGGTCTTGTTGTTTGGATTTTTTTTTTCCTGTAGGAAATACAAGCAGCATAAAGGTGTCTTTTATTTGAAACTGCAGTTCAAAGAGAGATTGAAATCTGAATTAGAGAAATAACCTATATAAAAACATTTGCTGTCCTATTTTAGGACATAATTAGCTGCAGCAAAGTTTCCCTCACTTATTTTTCCTTGGTGAGAAAACAAACTACCTTGTCATTGAGGTTTTTATAAAATGCTGCTGTTTGCAACATTTGCCACAAACAAATTAACCCAAACATTTCTAGTGGATGCCTTACGTTGCTAGTTTTGCTGCTAGTTTTCATTTCTGGATCTGGAGTTCAGATCACATAATGAAGGGACAAAAAAAAGTGGATTATATAGTTGACTACTAAGGAATATGCATGAAAAAAAATCTATACCAAGCATTTCTTTTCAGAACCAGCACAGAAGGGAGGGTGAGAAAGTCAGGAAAAGAGCAAGAAGGGGAAGTATTTTATTGTGTGGCAGAAGCAGTGTGCCTGATTTAGCCCTTGTATTAGCAAATATACTTTTCCTCAGCAAACCTCTGGTACATAATACTATTTCCACTGGGTACTTCATTTTCTATCTTGAATAGGTCACACTCCCAACTTATTGTAGTTGACGTGATTTTGGGGGATCAGTAGGTGATGGAGACACCAGCCCCAGCTGCTGATATTTGAGACACAGGTGCTTGGAGCTTCCTTTGCCACCAGCCAGCCAGAGCCACAGTAATGCAATAGAGGCAACTCCCACAGATTGTGCTCCAAGAATAATCCACTGGCATTTGTTTAGGTTTTCTTATTAAGCTCAGTGTCTGAACTAAGTCCTTCGTTGTTCACAATGTCATCCTATCAGCTTATTAAATTATCAGCCTTTTCTTCACTGGTATCTTCCCACTTTGGTTAGAATTAGATGGATACAGGTGGCCAAAAGAAACCGTGCTTCTATGCCTAGCACCTGGTACCGGTCCCCTTTGATCATGGTGTCTGCAGCCTCATCCCTTTCCAGTTGATACAGAAAGTCAGAAAGGGTTGGAAGGACTGGCTTCTTGTGGTGCTGGTATGCAATCCTACTCATTAATTTGTTAGCTTGCAGATAGTCCTGAGACAGCACATTGTGTATTTGGTTCTTTCTATATAAGTGGTGAATACACCTACAAGGTTTCTGATTTTTTTTCTGAAATCTCAGGTTTACTACACTGTGCATAGGGTGCCATGGGATCAACAGATGTGTGTTTCTGTGGGTTCTTACTTTCCTTTTTCCGGCCTCTCCTCGAAGTCTTCTGCACGAGGCTTAGTCCGTTAGTTTAATTTTGGTGATGTAATGAAATCAATGCAAAGCTCAAAGATGGTATGTGCTGGGTGTGGGAGGGAGAACAGAGGTAGGAAGAAGAGAAGTATTTCTAGACTAGCTTCTTCGCCTCTTATATGTTCATGTTTAACATATGCTAATAGATGTGAAACTTGGAAGGCAGCTTGTGTCAGAGCTCTGATGCAAGTTATGATGTGGTAGATAAAAAGGGATGAGGATATTAAGCTAAAACATTGGTTTAAGTGCTAAAGATTATACCTGCAGGATTTTTTTTTTTAATCTTACAGTAGCATTACCTTTCAGTGTGCCTTGCAATAAATAAATAAGTAACCATTCTGGCTTCTTGCATTCTTCAGGAGATATCAGCACAGCACAGGGTACATCCTCCACCAAACCAGACACCCTTCTCAACAATAGTAGTTGCTTTATTTGCCAGACTTTGTGTTAGACTTCTGTGATACTATGCCTGAGCCCCACACAACTTTAGCATGCTAACGAGAATTTTTTAGTGTTGTTATTTGAGAGATAGTTGGACCTGCGGCATACCAAGACCTGTCTTGAGCCACAGCAGATGCTAATGATGTGATCAGTGACACAATAAATGTTCTTGCTGTGTTAAGGAATCATTGGGGAAGCACTTAGGATAGGGATGGATATGCCCTTGGCAGATAGATCTGCCTCAAATATTAGGGATAATTATGCTATGTATATTAACTCTATTAAATCCAAATGCTCTCATCATGTTGTTAATGTGGGCCTCCCCTACAACCCATGTAATGTGGTAAAAAGCTCTCATGCTACTGGGACTGTGGGAAACTTCTCATGAGAATTTGCCATGTTCTCTTCTGGTTAAGTCTTTCTTCACTGGGAAATTTAAAGAAGCTAATTTGGGTTGTCTGATTGAAAGAGTGCAAAACCACTAAAATCTTCGTGGAAAAGTTGGGCGTATGGTAAAATTTCAGGCGGAAGCAGCCTGCATTCTGAATTCAAGGCAAGTCTAGTTTGGTACGTTTAAAAAGGCAAGACATGCTGTCCTAGGCAGAACTAGTGAAGGCTGATTTCCTACAGACATGGATCTTGTGGCTGCATTCTCTAACATCCGATAAGGCTTTAATCTGATTGAAGGTTTTTCTCTTCTTGAGGAATCTCTAAAATCTCTCTTGGGCACCCTTCAGCTGGGAGCACTAGCAGAGCCTCTCTGCTACTGCCACGTTTCATGAAAGCTTTAGGAACTTAAGACCACTTCTGCTCTATCCAATTTAGTTAAAGTTGGCCCACAAACCAGAAAAGGAGAAGTACAGAGAGAATGGGAGCAATCACATAGGCACTGCCTCCACAGAAAAGCAGGCTGATAAAGGAGCTCTGCAGTTCAGTTTGGCATACACTGGGCCAGTGATACACAAAGATAGTCAAATACATTCAGAGGCTGCTTAAACTGCTCTGGAAATAGCATATTTCTCATCTTCATGGATGAAGAACCAGGGAAGAGTGGTCATATCAGAAGTCCAGGGGAGACAGAAGTGGAAACAGAACCTAAGGTTTTTTTACTTACAGGTCTATCCTAACTAGCTACAAAATGATCTCTTGTTTATTTTGAATTTCCAATCTGATCACATAGATGTTTTAATCAGAAAGTTACTTCAGCATTATGCTTATTATTTCAGGGCCTGGATATTGTACATCTCCAGCTGCAACTGGGCAATTAATTTTAAGCAGCAGGCAAACTTGAAAATATTATGAGCTGTTTGTGGACAATATAGGAACAGGAAAAGAAATAACACTAGCTGACAAAAAATTTGTGATACATGACTCGTTCAGCTCGTTAGCATTTCAGATCCAAGAGAAGAGGTGCACTAGGGTTTTCTCCAGGCTGGCTTATCACCATCTTGGCAATAGATGATGCTTTGCACCTCCTGAGCCAGCAGAGCATGGGAGGTACAGCCACAGGCAGGGAGAGCAGGAGCAGGGTACAGTTCAGTCCTACCAACCCAGCTGGAAACATCACTACTCGGAGACTCCCTAAAAGCCTCCCAGGGTCCAGGAAAGCTGAAGGTTGGTGCTGTGGGACAGGGAGATGCAAGAAGAAACTATGCATCCATTTAGAAGTGTTTCTTCTATTTTTGCAGAAAATATTTCAAAAGAAAAGTTTTGGGTTTTGGAAGCTTTATTAGTTTCATTCTAGAGGTTTTTGGGGTTTTGGTGGGGTTTTTTTGTTTGGTTGGGATTTTTTGCTTTCTCTAGTGTTGATCTGCTACAGCACCGGGCAGTGCCAGAAAAGCTGGTAGGTTAGAGAGCCCTACTGCAGCTCCACTGCAAAGCCTGCACTGTTCAGTTGGCACAGGCTCCACCTCAGTTGACAGCGGCTAACCTTTGGCCAGGCAATTATCAGACCGGGGCAGAGCGTGTTTTGCTTTTCCCATATCTAACTTCTGAGTAGAAACCCGTGCTGGTACCTCACTCGTTTGCAGAGACAGCAGACTTCTCCATAGGATAGCCCAAGTTACATTGAAAAACAGAATGTGCTTCTTGAGGACCCTGAACAGCAAAGCTTGGTGCAGGGTTTTTGCTAACACTGCGCTGAAAATGGGCAGTAGGAGCTGCCCAGCAACAGTGTCAGGAACCCTGGCTCTGCCCCAGGTTCTGGTGCTGCCGGCTGCAAGGATAGTTGCTCCTTTGCCTTCTGTGGTAGCATCTCCATTCAACCTGTCCTGCCTTGTGCCTTTGCTCCAACCTGTGCAAGGGAACAGTATAGCAAAGAAATTGTACTACCCACACCCCTTTAGCCATGGTGCCATGGGGTGTCAGTGGCTGCTGCACACAGTGGAGAGGAGGTGAGCAGCTTGGATGTGCCTTCAGTGCCTACATATAGCACAAGCACTTCCTTAATAACTGCTTTTAGGAGGAATAACAAGAAGTGAGCAAGATGGAAGCTCAGCCTTTCCTCTACAATGCGGCCAAGCCTGTACCGCATGCTTCTTGTTTTGCTCATCAGGGGAGGCTGCAGGAAGGAGATAGGTCTGTCCCCTCCACGGCACCCTGCCCAGGGTGCACCTGAAGCCAGGGAGAGAGTCGAGCGGTCCTAGGGCAGCAAGAAGGACCCACGCCGCCCCTCTCCCCGAACTTACAAGGAAGCTGTCAGCCTAAGCAGAGGCATCCTGTTTGTTGAAAAACAAGTGACAGTTGAAGAAGGGTTGCAAGAGCGAGCAAACCGCAGCCCCTGCGCGGGGCTGATAACAGCCCTGCGCCGCTTTTGCAGCAGTTCCGTCCCTGCCGAGCGCTGGCGGGGGGATGGCGTGAGCCTCGCCGGCGCTTTCCTGTTTCGCACTTTTTCCCGCCGTCGTTTCTTGCTGTTGAGTTCTGCCGCATTTTTTCAGTTAGTCGCTGGTTTCTCAAAAGGGCCCTCCCCTGCTATAAACGGCGTGCCAGGGGCAGCCGGCGCCTGCTCCCTCCCAGGGGGTCCGCAGGCATCCATGGGGCTGAGCAGGGGGACAGGGCCCGGCGTTCAAGACAGCAGCTGCAAATAAGTTCTCTTAAAAGTGTGTACCTGTCGCAGCTTGGGGCTTGGTATGTTTGCACCCACGCCTGTGTCCTGGCCAGCACTCCTCAGCCTGAAATCTCAGAGCACTTTATGAGGCTGTGTTTAACCCCATGTTCAGAGCACTTCTGGAGGAGACCAGAACTGGTAACACAAAGGGAAAAGCATTTTTGGGCTCAGGGGCCTGCAGTTAGGAAAATAGATCTGTATTTAAATCTCAGTGCAATCCAGACCGAGAGCCCCGTTCTGCAACTGAACGTGACTTTATTGCCATGACCATTGCTGTCCCCCTCAGGTCTGATGGGAACCCTTCTGCGGTGGCAAAGCGTGTGCATGCGTGCGTATGTGGTTTCTGTTTGCAGCATGAGGAGCCTTGACTTTTTGTACAACTATGTAAATGATGCTCCTCGCCTCTTCAAAGCCAAGCACATGTGTGAGGCTTAGAAAGCTCAAGCTCACAGATGCATGGGCTAGAAAAATGTTGGACGTGTGTACCTCCCTCTGTGGGAAGCTGGGACGTTAACTGGGCTTCCCATGACTTAGGCTTGCTCGGTTTTGAATGTCTTACCTTAAGGTTCAGCCATGTGTTAACATAAATGGATTTCCATTCTTTCTCTCTGACCAGAATGCTGTGGCTAGCAGAAAAGGGGTTTTCTTTCTTCAACCGCAAATGTTATTTTTCTTGTGCTTTGCACGAAATTCATCAATATTATCAGAGCACTCTTTCTCCGGAAAGATATCTCAGGACACACTTGTTTAGAACAATTTGATCAGCATTTTTATCAGCATCAGTTAGATAATCCTGATAATTTTTTTTTCATTTGCTACAAGGTAGGCTTCTAGTAAGGAATTCAATTTCTAGGAAAAAATTCATTGGAAAATTGCATCAGTAAAATGTTGATTCACTTCGTTCTTATAAAAAAATAATGATAATAAAAATGTGGGCAGCATTTTAATTTCAAATGCATCCAAAACCACTGGCTTTTGAGTTTCATGGTTTTTCCTGTGACTTTGCCCTCTTTCTTTTTACTAACACACTTCACTGCTCTGCTAGAAGCAGTAAAAATGTATGGGAAAACACCCTGAAGAATTTATAAGCAAGAAACCAAGTCAAAGAAAAGTGAAGAGTATGGGCTTACTGGACTGGTACTCTTGAAACTTGGTTTTTGAGAAGCATGAAATGAAACAGAAATATAAAACTGGTTTTGACAAGAGCTAACATCAGTCATACAAATGTGTGGAGCATGTTAGAGAGCCCTCTGTAAGGCAAGGCTGACTGAAGTCACCTCACTCTCCACGAATTTCTCTCTGTCCGTGCTTTTACTTTTCTCCTAGCTGCAAAAAATTTACTCAAATATTTTTTGTTTATTTTTTATTTTGTTTGCTGCTGTTGTTTGTTCTTTTTTTTCTTTCGGTCCCTGTTGCAGCCTGTCTCATTCCAGCCCAAATACTGGGATCCCTCAGGCCCTCCCAGGGCTCTGTGTGGTGTGGGCTCCCTCCCCAGGCACATGCAGGCTCCTCTCCTCTTTCGCTCCTTCCCAGTGCAAGACCTTTCCTGACCCCTGCTCCTTGCAAAAGCCCTGGTCTCAGTGGGGGCATCACAACATGTCCCCCTCCATGGTCACCTCCTGCCCCATCGCCAGCTCTATTATCCCACTGCAGTGGTGGGACTCTTCGGTCTCTCCCTCTTTCCCTCCATCTGGTAACACTTTTTCTGGGACTGTGCACCCTCTGTCTTCCTCCCTGCCCAGACCATGGGAATGCTTGCAATTTTTCTTTGCCTTGTAAGTGGGAAACCCCCAAGAAATCTTTCTGCAGAGCTCAGAGATTAGAAGGGCATTGGTAATCACATTCTAGAAAGCATTTAGACTGGGATCTTCAAAGGAATCTAGGCAAGCCACCGCCAATAGGCTTCAGAGTAACTTGCACATCCCACTCCCTTGGTCACTATAAGTCTCGGGGCTTGCTGTGGTGTCTCTCAGCAGAGCAGGCTGTGATGAGGAAGTGGAACTGGGATTCATGAGGGAATGTTGTTGGATCAAACCTACTGACTTCATCTTATATATTTAGTGCTTCAGGCTATTTTTTTAAGTTATAGAAAATGAAGAAAGTTTACTTTCCTATGTCATTTATTGCTGAGTAAGGGAAACACACATGACCTTCTGTATTTAGTAACCCATCTGCATTATTTTCTTTTTTTAAACAGATTGTTTTAGGGTACAATATCTTCTTTCCTTTTTCAGACTTTCCTTGCCACAGAGCATAGCTGGAGAACAGGGCAAATAGCGCACTGCCTCTTTAGCTGTTGGAGCCAATTAGCAAAAGTTGCTACAAGCAGCTGTCCTAGGACTTACCTTCCTTCTCTTTGAATAGGAATGGAGTCAGGAGGTGAAAAACAAGCTGGCAGATGACCACTCTCCTCTCCCTTCCCACCCTATGTACTGTACCCTAAGGTGACAGAGGATCTACCAGAAATCTAGGTGCTCCAGCCAGCCAACAACCAGGGCATTGCTGCCCTCACTTAGTAGAAACATAGTTGCTTTATAAGTTGTGGTAGCTTTTTATTTTGCTGGCACAAAAAGATAGCATTTTGGTGTGTGGCTCGCCAAGCCTTTTGTGTCCCCCCAAAGATAAAGAGTGGAGAAACTTCTAGTTTATCCAGACAAAGCTTTTACAAGGCAGAGTTTAAAGGTTGCAGGGTACTTGCACTGATGGGTTTTGAATGCTGTAGTAATAAAGATTCTTTTCATCCCTTCCCTTAGGTCATTCACTGGGAGAATTTATGGATAGGGATTTTTCCTTAGCATTCAGCAAGTTCCTCTTCTTTTCATCTAAGTCACCTAGTTACTGTAGACTATTATAGATGATGAATGTGTGTTTGCAGTATACAATATAGAGGTATATGTATACATGTGCGTATGTATAGGTATGTCCATACACTCTGTTTGCACATTGTATTTTATTTACTTTATACTCTAAATAATACCTCTTCTGGGTTTTACACCCTCTAAAGCGTTCACAGGATATGCTGACCATGCCATGTACTCATTACTTGTCCAAGGACAAGCTCTCCAAGCTCTCCTCATAGACCTGTTCCTCAAGCCTGCTAGCTATCCGCTCCTAAAATCACACACTTGCTCCACACCAAGGGACTGCAGCTCTGCAGCCTGTCCCTGGGCCCTCCAGGAAGGCAGCTGCAGCTGAGACCCTGCTCACATCTTTCATACTACACCTTGCCATCACCATGCCATGCACGGGGGGACTGTGCAGAGGTGGGGGGAGGTGGAGGCTTTGCAGCTGATAGCTGTGAGGGGGAGTCGAGGGGAGAAAATGGCTCCTTCTGTAGCCCCACAATGATGGCTACATGAGCAGGGAGCCTTGTGTCAGCCTCAATGTTGATATTTCACATCAACGCTGAGACCTTGAAGACTGGCCCAAATCAGTCTGTAACAAAGCTGGACATCCATCCTCTGTATAAATGCCCAAAAGGGACCTGCTCTGGGGAAGACAATCTTCTGCCAGGGGCTGGTTCAAAACATCCTCTGAGGTGCTGTGACCTCTCTGTTTCAGACACTTATTCCTGTGTGTGGATCTGCTAGGTGGAAGGGTCAGAGTGAGACAGATGTCCGGAACACCAGCCCCAGCACTGGGAGGGAGCGTAAGTGAGGGTGAGGAGAAGGCAGGAATGTGCGGTGGGAAGGAAGGGTCTGAGATGGGCCACAGAGTGCTCACAGGAGGCTGCCCGCTGGGAGGAACCATCATCGTCCAGCCCAAATAAAGCCCAAAATACTCTGTTTTATATATCTCTTCCCTTCACATCCTTCTTTCAATTCACAGATACCGTTCCAAAATCAGAGTAGTAATAATCACTTTATTCTGAACTAGGACGAGTTCTCCTTACTGAGCTGGGTGATGTGTAAGAGCAGATGAATAACAGCATCCCTGCATTAGACAGTTTGTCAGCTTAAAAAAAAAAAAACCAAAACAAAACCAACCAACCAAACAAAAAAAGCCAGAAACAACAGGCAGCCCAGACAGGCTGACCGGTTAACCAGTGCTCTGACACAGCAGCAGCTCGCACCAAGTTTTTCTAGGTAGCACAGCAAAGGAGAACTTGGAGAGGGATAGTGGAACAGTATTGCAGGTCTGCAACAAAGTGAGGGCAGCATAGGGGAAGGGTAGAGGCATTTGTTTGAAAAAATCTCCTAAGTGGTTGGCTAACAGCATGGGGCACAGAAGGCTGAAGAGTGGCGCATTTGTCCCTGTGATCCTAAAAGGCAGGTGATAAGCAGGGTGGGACAAGCTTCGAACCTGTCTTTATTTTGGTCCCAATCAAGGTCCCCCCCAGTGGGTGTGAATAGTCACTGGCTTTCCCCCAGAGGACACAGTGCAGAGAAGTCCTTCTTAGGTACTACAAGCTGGCACTTGATACCTCTCTGCACAGGTCTCAGAAGGAGCCTGCTGATATCTTCATCTGTTGCCAACATCTGTTCGCTTTGCTTTTATTTACCCTTTCTCTTCTATCAGTGGAAGAAGCTGCTCCTTAGAAGACAGCTGTAGTCAGTGGCTTTAACTTTATGGTGCTGTGATTAACTTTGATTTCATCTTGTAGTTACCAGAAGTGTGAATGAGATGCTGTTTGGCTCAATGAGTTTCATAGAAAGTGAAGCTGTAAAAAGGATTAGGTTTTCTCTTGTGGGAAGGCAAAAGCCACGTTCACCACTAATTCCACCACAACCATTCCTTGGTTGTTGACGATAGGCAGGCTGGAGGTAAATGGGGTACTCTGCTGGGCCACAGATAGGGCTAGCTGACCTCATTTTTCCCAACAGCATTTCACATTTACTTTGCCTTATTCCCAATACATCCTGTTGGCATTTGACAGAACCACAGAGAAGTGCCACCCCTCAACTCCCAAAAGTAGCAGCCGTGCTGGGAGAGAGGAGCACAATGCAGGAGGCTGGACTAGAGTGCTGATGGTGCGTGGGAAAAAGTTTGCATCTACACTTGTGGATTGATCTTCTCTGGATAGATCACTTTGGGGTTTTTTAATTTAATTTATTTACTCTTCTTCCTATAAAGCATTTCTTTACTAAAATGAAAGAAGCATGACAAATCTTGTAGGCATGAGATGGCCATCCTTTCTTCTGGCTGAGGTGCACAATTCGGACTGCAGTTTTATTTCATATAAAGATATCACCCTAAAAGGACTACTGGATTTAACCACATATCTGCAGTGTCCTGAAGGGGCTTTGCCTCCAGCCTCCTCACTCAGAGGTCTCTGCAAAGCTCTGCCTCTCCTGGTTCAGCACAAACTCTGATACTCCAGGGGGTAGGTTCAGCTTCACAATTTCAAGTTGGCAAGCTCGGATCAGAGCTTCCAGTTTAATCTGTAGGGAAAACCTTGCATCTTGTTTTACATTTCTGACCCTCAATAGAAGAGTTGTTTGGGCGTAAACAGTGGACTTCCAGCAGTAGGTTTTAAAACAGACTGTAGGATAGTTCATTGTCTATTCCCTACCATCTAATTTGCAATACAAATAGCTTTCTCCTGATAAAGGTTTTCCTCTCAGATGACCACCAAACCCATTATTTGTTAACTCAAGTTATTGTCAAAAATATGTCAATGTTCCTCACAGAACTAACTAAAGGATAGGTGTCACTATGAAACACCTTTGTAATGTGTTGTTGTCTCAGAATACTTTGTTTCTTGGGAAGAATATTATTTCTTGGGAAGCCACAAAGGCTGTACCAAGTTTTGCAGACTTGGAAATCCAAACCCTCTGTGCACCGATCAGATGAAGCAGAAGCAGAAATTGTATATCCTTCCCCAGAGAGCCCGGCTAATACCTGACATGACTTTAAAGGAGGCAATTCAGGTGCCCGTTCTGTGTCATTTTAGGAGTAGGCTCTGGGTGAGAGAAGAGCCAGGAAGGAACTTGCTTGAGGGGACGCAGTTGCTGAATAAGCTTTTAGCTGAGCTGCCCAGTAGGCACAGCAAACCGATAGTAGACTAAGGCACCAGCTAAGAGATCAAACCTAGCTCACGTCCTTGTCAGCTCTCAGTGCAACAGGAGTGTACAGAGAGTGCTGGTCACGCTGTCCTTACCTGGTTTGCAAAGCTGGGTCACTTACTCTAGATGCATTATGTGGTTGGTGCTGGTGGTTTGGGTGCATGGCTTCCTACAAACCACAGGGCAATGGCTGCTTATTGTGTGTTTGGTGAATGCCTCTGGGTAGTCAGGAGCCTTTTATGCAGTGCTAGAGTGTATGTTTTTAAAAGTCCCTGAAATGCAAGTGTCTGAATTCTGTGAATTACTGTGAATCAGCCTCCGGTAAGCTTGCTACCGAGTAAATCAGGAAACACAGCGTGTTGTGCAGCCTGCTTGTGTGCTTTGGGCTTCATGGTAGGCTGCAAGCCATTAACATAGGTGTCAAGGGCACCTCTGCCAAGGGGATTTGGATCCTTGCTGCTGTCTGGATATGCCTTATAGGGGGTTAGGAGCAGGGAGTGGGGAGGCATTGATATGTTGATATGGCACCACTCAGGTAGATGAAAGTTTCTCCTCTTGTGTAAGAGGATGGTGCCAGGGAACTGCCTCCTTTGCCTTGAGGACAGGTGCATTCACTTTGTGCACGAGATGCTGTTGTGAGCTCTCCTTTTCCTGGGCCTTGACTCCAAAATGAAATGATGCAGCTGATACAAAGGATGGTCAAATTATTGTAGTTGGAAAAAAAAGGCATAAAAGATGTGAAGACAGATAGCTATAAAACCAAATGTTATTATTCCTAGTTTTAAACAAACAAACAAAAAATCTCTCTGACCTCTATGAAACAGTTTTCCCACTATGCTGAATTAGCTATCTTTGCTTATCGGTATGAGATAATTCCTCCCCTAATGCAAACAATATGCTTGCCATAAGAACAACAAATAGCTGTGAAGCTCACACTGTAGAAATTTCTGGACAATCAGCAATACTGATATGACTTGTCTCCTTATGAATTTGCCCCTGCCTCTTCAGGTCAAGTCTTTGAATTTAGCTCTTCAGATTCTGCATTTAGAGCAGAAAAAAAAAAAAAAAAAACCAAAAAAAAACCAAGCGATGAAACCAGAGCTATAAAAAAGCAAGTGGTAGTGTCTGGACAAGGAAGCTTGGGCAAAGCTGTTCTTCTGGATGAGCTCCCACTTGGGTCAGATGAGGCAGAGATGATTGTGGGGAAGGAAAAACACAAGGAGAGTCAGAGAGAATTTTGCAGGCATGAGGAGGAACCAAAAGGGATAAGAGGAAAAAGGAGCCCAGTTTTAGGTGGAAAAGGATATCAGCAGAAAAGAGGAAATAGCAAAGGAAAAATTGGGGAGGAAAGAAGGGGAGAAGCTGCTGAAGAAGGACCCACTGGGACAGGCAAGGGGTAGAGGCACACCTTTCCTCTCAGTATCTTCAACATAGAAGTCCCTCTCTGGCCTTTTGCTTCTTTGAAGTGTGAAGCAGCTTCATGTGCTCCTCAACAACAAGGGAAAGGGTCTCCCACAAGTTTCCTCCTACTGCAGCTCTGCTGCTGCATGGAAGGTTTGGTCTTTTCTGTGAATGCGTGACTCAGTGAGCTTTAAAACCTAAGAACCCAGCTCTGGGGTTTGCATGGTTATACTGTCTGGAGACTAGCTCCTATTATTCTACTGCTCTGATGCCACCGCTTCCTAGTCAGTACAAAAAACTGACATCGTATGTTTAACAAAGAGATAAGCTACAGCTCTGAGTCCATTTCCCAAGGCATAAGGCAGCAGAAATACAACTGAGTCTTTGCCCTTGCTGTATCACCTCTTTGAGCACAGATTGGGATGACTCCTGTCAATAGCAACTGTTGTGTTGGCTCAGTTTTGGGATCAATTTTGCTCAGTCTTTAGGGGTGAACTGACAGCATAGTATCACAGAAGGTATTCAGAATGAGTGCATGTCATTTCTCAATTGCATTCAAGAAAACAAAACTGTTATATGATTTTTAACAAAATATGTACACAAAAAACCCCACTTTCCTTTCTGCCACAAAATCCCAAATCTCTAGTGGGAGATAAGGAGGGTTACACAGTCGATGATGTTTACTTAGGTAGTGCAAAAAGGCCCGAATTCAGAATTTGTGCATGCCCCCCTTAATCCAGTAACACCTGCCAAAGGACATCCAATAACCCACTCTTTAGTTGGGAGGGCACACACAAAAGAGAGCATGGGGCACAGGACTCGTGTTACAGGCCAGCTGCTTGCTAGGATCATTAGGCTTCTGGAGGAAAACTGGTCCAGTTCACTTTTGTGGCTTTCAAAGGAGCTTATTTAAGGGGTTTGTCAGATCTCAGCTTGAAAAAAGTGTGGTTTTGACTGCTTGAGATTTTACCCACAACTGGAGATACAACAGAGCTGGTAGTATTTTGTGTAGTCTCTGATTAAAAAAGAGCCTCATGTAGGTGTTCCTGCTCCAGCAGGGGGATTGGACTAGGTGATCTTTTGAGGTCCCTTCCAATCCCTAGCATTCTGTGATTCTGTGGTAATGTGGAAGCATGACCATACCAGATCCAGCCAAAAATCTGCCTGGTCCGAAAAAGGCAACACGCAGGTACTTAAGGAAAACATGTCAGAAACATAGCAAACATGATATGCTTTCCCTGACTTGCATAGGGGCTTTTTCTGACATAAACCTGCATAGTTATTTTCAAAAATTTTGACATCCTCAAGCTGACTGTAACTTAAATTATGCATTTTGTGAAAAATATATACCCTTGCAATAGGTGGTGCTCAGTATTTACATGGGCAGATTGAAGAGCTGGTAGGATTCTTCAGGTCTGTCAGTCCTCCACCACTTTATTTAAGGTACTTATGGTTTTATTCCTCAAATAAATTGAAGAGGGCTTGGATGGATGTGTCCTTTTTGGAGATGTGAATATGCAATGGATTTTTATGTAGGGCAATGAAAAAAGTAATCCATTTGTTTAGTAGAAAAGGCTCCTTTTTGGAGAGCAGCTGCATAAGAAATGGAGGTTTTAAGGATCCTAAAGACTCTCTAACTTCCAATAAACATGCAAGTAATTGTCTTCTGTGAAAATATAACGTTAAAAATGTACCAAATATAACCATTCAATTTTTTCATTATATGTCTTTAACAAAGTGTTCTTTTTAAAACAGAAATGACAAGTCATAACCTTCAGGGAGTTTTACTTTAATTTTCTGTGGAAGTCTAAATAACTATTTTTCTTCCACTTAATTCCTTCCTCAAACACACACCAAATTCAATGATTGGAGGTTGCCGGCTTTTCTTTTTCTCCTTTTTGCCTCAGACTTTCCACTGAAGAAGTTTAGAAAGCTGTAGTCCCAGAGACAGAGATGCATGTTTGTTTTAATCAATTTGTAGCTCATCAGAATCAAGGAAGTTTAGTAAACTGGAAGGATAGTAAAAGAAAAAAAAAAAAGAGGCAAATAGGAGAAAAGAATCAAAAACTCCTTCAATATATGGCACTCAACAGAGAGGGGAAAAAATGGAAGGGGAAAGTAAAACTTTAAGATAGAAATAGTTTTTTTAAGCTAGTGTTGAGAATGCCCAGATGTTCTGTTTCAACATATTTCAGATGTTTTGTGAAACTTTTCTCTATTTTTGACCACTTGTAATCCCCTGAATATCAGTATGTTCTTCAGTGAAAGGATACACCCAATTTAAACCACTTGAAGTATGTTAAAAAAAAAATAAATCTAACCTACCAATTGCACTAAAGAGAAGGAGGAAAAGTCTGAAGGAAAGATTACTAAAACATCCCAATAGTAATGATTTGCCTGAGGTTAGAAGCAAATGAATCCCAGTGCATGCTGTCCTTGGATTTTTTAGTAGAGGCATCATTTCAGTCTGTGATTCCCATCACTGAGCACCTAGTAACTTTAAAAGGAATGATAACTGTCCAGTGTAATGACAACATATTCCATAGAAAATGTAGAAAATGTAGAAAAAGATGCATTGATTTATATTTGTGCTCATAATTTGAATGTAAATATTAATCTGAACTTCAAAAGTTAGCACAGTAAATACCAAAGGGAGCAATAAAATAACTTGGCTGAGAAATATGTTTCTTTAAATATTTTATTTGTTGTAACAATTCAGGGCAAACACACTTTGCATTCATTTCACAGGCCAATGCTTAAACATGAATAATCATGGCTTTCATACCTCGCTCTTCCTCTAGGGTAGAGAACACAGCTGCCAGATATGGCAAATAACTTCACATCTCACAGCTTGAGACCAAAGGATGGTTTTTTGCACGGGTTGTCAGGTAACAAAGCCACATCCAGGTGGGACCCACCAGAAGAGGTGGAAAGGTCTATCTGGAAAATGCTCCCATGTTTTCTCCTGGCCAGGCCAGGGCATGTTGCTCCCTAGCATGGGGACAAGTCCTGCCAGGGACAGCAGTTTCATGAGCAAGGATGTGCAGATGGTGCTTCCTCACTGGTACCCCAGCCCTGGTGTTTCTCCCTGGAGTCTCTGCCCAGTCAAAATGGGCCTGCACTAGGTAACTGCAGAAGCACAGAGGTAGATTAGCAAAACTTTCTTTGACTTTTTACAACAAACTTAGCTGTGGAAACAAATTGGACCCTGGTCCAGCCAAACTGGCATAGGGTTAAAGATGCCATACTGTTTTCCCTCCCATAGATCAAGTTTCCATCTGACGCTCTTCTACATTCTTTAGAGCAAACAGTAAAGCCACTGATAATTGCCTGTTATTCAATGCACACACGACCAACTTTCCCTTGGAGAGCCATGCATCTGCCTCTCCATGAGATTCGACCTTTTCTTCTACCAGTGGCTCTTTTTATGTACATGTCTGTTTGAAGTCCTACAACAGTGAAACTTCATCTTGCCCTCTAAGCCTGTCGTGTTCAAAGTCATTAATTATCATGCCATAATCACTAGAGCCTGTTCATTTGGTTTAACAGCATGTGCTTACTTGCTATTTAGAGTATACACTAATTACGGTATTACTTTGTCAAGAACAGGTACTGGGGTAGATGGAGTGAGTCTGTGCTGAGTCTCCAAGGAGATGCTTGGGCAAAGGTGGAGTCCAGGAAGCATAGGGATTGCAAATGCTGTGGCAAGGAGCCAAGCAGAGACATGGTGACACCTGGGGCTGTGGGCAAGGAGCTCTAGCAGAGACACGATGGAGATGGATCCTGGAGCAGGGTGAGAAACAGCCAATGATCAGCTTATTTCTGTGCAAGGAGATTCACTCCTTTTCCCCGGCTGCTTTGGAGATGGGGACTGATGAACTTAAGAGACTGTCCCCTATGCAACTTGAAAGTGTTTAAAAGGGCTATAAGGCAGGTCTTATCTCACAGTGCTGGTAACTCCAAGCAAGACAGATAGACAAATACTGGCAAGTGGGGACCCACCACCTCCTATTTCACTGAAGGGGAAGTGAGACAGAGGGAATAACCGTCTCGTGCAAAGTCATACAGGAAGTTCGTGTGAAGCAGAGAGTTAAAGCCATGCATGAGGAGGGCTCTCTGAAAAAAAACAGTGTTAAGTGGCCAAGTCCAACTCTTCTTTTTAATTCTACTTCAGGTAAACACAAACTGTAACAAAAATTCATGTATTTTATATACAGCTTAATATTGTATTTATTTCTTTCCACTAAAGTAGAAAAATAAATACTTGGCCGGGATGAAACTTTTAACTAGATCCCAAACTTTCCCTCATACTTTCAGTGGCACAAAGCATTACGGGAACCCAGGTGCTGTTGACAAGAGCAGCAGAGCAGGGAGTGATACAGGATCTGTCGTCTGGAGGCCAGGGCTGCAGAGTCATGCACAAGACCTTGAAAATCCTTTTTGCAAACCCTGACTCAATGGCTGGATGACTGCTGCCCTGTCAGCAATTAGGTGTACAGCTCAGTATTTCACACTTGTGTTTTCGTTTGGTTTTCCACTGAGCAGCTGAGGTGTAGGCAGCAGTCTACATATGCAAGGTTAGCCAGAAAAAAAATTAATCATTGGGAATTATCAAGAGTCTTCAGTTGCTCTGTTTTTAAAAGCCCAGAGTGGATGTTTTCCTCTCGGCCTCGTCATGTTTTCATAGCCACTTGGAAACTCAGCACTAGCATCATCTGCAGTGATCCAAGCTCCCCTGCTGCCAGTGCAGGATAGTTTCCTACTCTGCCTTCTTGATCATTTTGTCCTGTGTAGTTTTAAATGACTCAAGCTATGGTGCTTCCTACCACTTCCCTTGGGAGGCAAGTTTGCAGTCTTAATAGGCTATAAGGTAGCAAATTTTCCTCTTATTCAGCTTAATTTCTTTCCCCTTGGTTTCATCCCATAATGCCTATTCCAGACAGAGGCAATGTTATTGGAGCAGGAGGAAGCAGCCAGAGGAGCTGGCAGGACTTGCGTCGGCACTCTCGGTGATGGAAAGTGTGACTACCTTTCGTAACACAGGTGCATTACTTGGGTGCAATGATAGGTCCTGGGCTACTCCTGACTACTGAGGGCTGTGAGCAAAAGCCAAAACCCTCTGTTACCCTCTCCAGCTTCATCATAAGAAAGTAATATGGAGCAAAGCCAGGGCTTTCCCTACCACAGTCTTATTTTCTCTCCTTCCAACAATTTATTTTCCTTTAGTCAGGCAAAGGGGAGCAGCTTCAGACCCGTGGTGTGCATTGACCTCCTGTTTTTAATTGCCTTTGCACTGTGAATGACTTTCTCATTCCTCACCACCTCAATCACAGCATCACCCTGTACTCCCAAGCACATCACCTAATCCCTTCCCTAAACTGCACGCATGGCTTTAGTAACATAAAAGTTAGTCTAGGTCACTGGTACAGGTTTCTAAAATATTTTAGCCTGGGGGAGGTGAAAGGAAAGGGTTTCTCTTCCTTCATTTCTGTACTTGGCAGATTTCTGGTTTTTAAAAAAGAGAGAAGCTCCCTGAAATAAAAGAGGGAGGCTGAAATCTTGCTTAGAGGTGGTTCTAAAAATGGTAGTTTTAAAGTAGGTTTCCTGCAAATTGTATGTTATGTGCATAAAGCGTTTCGGTGTGGTATAAAGGTGTTATTGGTATTGGATGGAGATGACCTCAATCAATAGCTTTGCCACTCACGAGCAGTGCAAGCTATTCAACAATCAATAGTGAATTTCATACGTATTATATTAGAATTTGTGTGCGTTTATTATATTTACATATTGTTATTACATAACAAGGGAAGCAGCTAAACCCCGCTACCTCCATCTTAAATTAGACTCTTGGGCCTGTTTCTCCATTGCTGGTGACAATGCCCAACAGCCACAAGGTAGGAAGGGAGAGGACTGCAGAGAGATACGGCTGCAGCCAGATCGTACAGCCCTGAGCTTGCATGTCTCCAAGAGGGCGGTGCTGCCAGGGGAGCTACAGCTCCCTGGGTCCCCTCCAAGGGACCAATTTAAAGACTCGAAGGACCTGAGTAGACTTCACATAGCTCTTCGCAAATCACCACCCAGAGGAATGTGTGCCAAGCAGAGTGAGCTTCTCGTCAGCAACTCTTTGCTGAGCTCCCCTGCTCCGCCAGAAGAGCGAGGTCCACCTTTCACCACCTGCACACTCAGATGACTGTGGTTTGGGTAAATGCACTGCCGGCTGTCTATGGCTTCATGCTACGGTGTAACTGCCCCCGGCTGCCCACCCACCTCATACCATCACTGACTGTCATAGAAATTGGCCACCAGCAGCTCCCAGCAGCTCCCAGTGCCTGCAAATCTCCCCAGCCCTGGCACAGAGGCAGCAGCCCCTTGCAGAGGGACATGGAGGAGAGCTGAGGACTTTAAATCCTAAAATTGATAGGGGGTTTCTGGAATCCTCCTAAATCACTAGGTGAATAAATGGGCTTTTGTTTTTCTGCTTTTTTTTTTTTTTTTTTTTTTTTTTGCAAGAGCATGGAAGTGGACCGAGGAGGGCACGGAGCATGAGAAACCGTTCTGCCCTTGTGCCCACAAGAGAAAAGAGGTTGTCCTGGTAGCTGGTGAGAGTCTCAGTGCACAGCCCAACCTGGAACAGGCAGTAAAAATCAGGATTTTAACTTTGGACATCTTCACCTTGAGAGGAGTATTCTGTTTCAAGCACTGAACATTGTGGAAATTGTCTTAGGTAGAAACAGAAAGATGAAAGCTACGAAGTTCTGTTCAACTAGTTCAGCTGTCTTGAAGGGAGCATGTGGGTGGAGGGGAGGGAGAGTAACCTGCTAAAACAAAACCATGTTTTTAGAGCTGCTTTACAAACTGGAGGCTGTGCAATGACATGTTTCTTGTACCAAAGCAAGTTCACCGTGTTGCCTAGTCTGGTCTTGGGAAGGATTTACACAGCTAGAAGTGCTGAGGTTATGTGTGAGGTTAATTTCAGGAGGTGTTGCCAGTGTGAAGGCAAGACTTCTGAGCATGATATCAGGACACAGCTGCACAACATATTTGTGGACACATGTACCCCTAAAATGCCCACAGGTACCAGGCAAGCAGTATGAAGAAGAACTTCCTTTCAGAAATGAGACATGGAATAAATAACTGTGTCATCTCAACGTCCAGTAATTAACCCAATGGGTATTTATTGTAAAATGTGAGGATTTATTTTATTTTCTTCCTTTTTTTTTTTTTTCAGATGTGCAGACTAATTAAATTACTCAGAGAGCAGGAAAAAATCAGTTTGATCTGACTTCAATTTGATTGAAGTCTGGAACTAAAAATGTGGTGCTTTGAAAGACAGAATAAGCGGTTTCCTGAGTCATAAATTGAGTCACACAGACCCCTAATGGTGTTTCCAGGACTGCAGACAAGCTGTTGCTTTTAAGACAAAAAGTAAAACCTTTAAAAACAAACTAAAGTTTGTGGCAGATTTCCAAGGAGATTTGTAATGTCCTGTGAGAGTCACTTCAAAGGTACAGATCCTGCCCCTGCAAGCCAGCGTCTTTACATGAAGCAGGCGAAGGGAAAGCTCTGTCAGTGTGCAGAAATGGAAGCTACATGGTAATCATAGCAGGTTTGCACCCGGGGAAGCCCAACAGCAGAGTACTTTACCGTAAACCTGCAGCACGCTTAAAAGTAAAGATGTTATTCCCTGAAAGGCTGATGGAATTAGCTGCCGCTGCAAACACACAAGCCCTCCTGCTTTTGCTTGTGCCCGTAGTTATATAACCAAGTAAAACATCCCTGTACATTAATCTGGCTCGTTCTCCCCAGAGGATTTTCAGCAACAGACAGAAGATGATTGGTACCTGTCTGTCCAGCAGCCATTCCCAAATACATGGAGAACCCACGCTGGAGCAGGAGGAGAAGCCACCATGGCTCTGGTGTGAATGGTGTAAGGCACCTGAGCCCAATCCAGCAAAGGTTTTAGGAACAACCAAGTGCCACACACTGTTTGCTAGATCAGGGAGCTCCTTTGTGGAATGAGTGGGCTGCTTCCTATCCTAATTGTGAATTTATTTGCGGACAGTCCCAACAGAGACTGGGCTGCCTGCATGTTCTGCAGTGTCTCCTCTTACCTCTGAAGCTAGTCCCTGTGAAAGGAGATGCATTGCAGGGAATGGCGAGTGGGAGAATTGTTTGCTTTCTCCCTTTTATGGATTAACTGAGGATCTTAGTCTCCACAGCTATCAGTGACTCACCCTTCACAAGCAATAAATTCACACAGCCACAAAAATGCTGCTTTATATCAATGCTTTGGTGCCATTGTTGATTTCTTACTGCAACCTGTGCCAACACCGCAAACATTCATATTAACATGGGAGATTCCAAGCCAGCTGATGGAAAATATTTAAGATAAGAAGGGGAAAAAAATTGCTAGAATGAACCCAGAGGCTCCGTCTTTAATTAAAAAAAAAGCACAAAAACAAAAAACAAAACCCCACAACCTTAAAGCAGCTATCTTACACCTCAGACTTATCTATATTTTCTGAAACAGATTTGGTCTTTGTTCTTGGCTATAATTCTTTGCTGGTCATCATTATTAAACTCCAAGGGGGTGTAAGGGAGAGACTGTCTCTATCATATGCAAGTAACCCAGCACCTCATTCTAATTTCAGGTATGTCCCTTGCATTCTCCTTGAGATTCTGGTAAGAATTTAGTCTATGGAGGATGGTCCAAAGCAGCACCCAAAATACTGTTCTTCGTGCTGCCTCATACCCTGATATGTGTCCTATGGTACCTTAAGTCTCACAACTGGCTCCCAAGCAAGGATGGATCCAGATTTCCCCAGCCATGTGCTGCCTGTTACATCATGCTGTACCTTGCTGGGTGTCTGGCCCATGGTCCTTCTTGACCTCTCTCTTACCCTTTCACCACCACCCCATATCCTCCTCCCTTTTAGTCCACAGTGATTATCCAGCAGGTCTGGACTGATTATACACTCATGTCTTAGAGCACCTACAGTGTCAGTGTATCAAGTGTCAAGTGTGGCTTGCCTTGGTTTTATGCCTGGAAATAGAAATCCCAACCATACTGTAAGGGGTTTCATTTTACTTTCTTGAATGCAGTACACCACTCTTTGGCAAGGGCGAACACATTTAGAGAAGAATAGACTATACACACGGATGTGGACCTGTCATAAAATTAATTTTAGTTTCCAGTTGAAATTACTCCCTCTAAAAAGATCTCATTACCATGTGGTCTGACAGCATGTAGCCCTGTAGGAGAAAAAGGCCACCACTGTGAGGTTGGGGGATGGAAAATATCTGTAGATAAACCAGAACCTGTGTATGCTCTGTTTTCACCAAAATCCTCCCAACTGATGCTGAAAATCCCATCTACTGTATGGCCCAGCGTATGGAGAGCGATCACAAATTCACATTGTTGACATGGTTCCTCCTGGTTTGGGGCATCCCGTGTGAGTGTATGAACTGGCCTTGCCCAGTGCAACCTACCTAACCCAACCCAGCGCCATAGGAGTGGCTCTCTGGTGTCTTTCACTCAAGATGAGAAGGTTTTGGGAAAAAAGCCAGAAAAGGAAGTAGTTCCCAGGAGGCCATATGGTCACTGTTGTAGAGGAGGACAGTGACAGTGACTTAGGTCACTCCTGCAGCCTTAACCAGCTATGAGTCTGGTTTTTATAAGCTGGATCAAGGATGCGGGAGGTAAAGGCACAGGGAGGTTTAGCCTGCCTCTGTTCCAGATCCCCACCAAGCCCAGAGTGGCCCTGGGGCTGAGACTGGTCACCTCCTGCCCTCTGGTGTGCAGCACCAGGAAAGGGCACAGGCACCCAGGGCTGCAGCAGAAGTGACCACCATGCAAGGGGTGGGAAGCCCCATGGGGTGCCCCATCCTGGCAGCAGGCTACCAAGTCCTGCCCAAAGGGGGCATTTCCCAAGGCGGCTGTAGTAGCTGGCTGCTGTGTAACTGGGCATAGCACGTATGCCCACATCCAGTGATAGGACCTGGCAGAAACCCCCAGTTCAGAAAGCCCCAACTCAAGGAGTGGCAGCAGCATGCATTGGCCCAGCTGAACCATCTGGCACCTAAAGCCTGAGTTTGCAAAGGCGTTTAAGAAACTGTCCCAAAGATTTTTTTGTTGTTGTTAATTTCCATAGTATTTACGAGTCTGTCCCTAAATACTTGTTTAAATAAGTGCAACCACTTAACAGTATTTCAAGATGAACTTGTCAGTTCCTCTGTTTCAGTGCAGGGACATCTCTTCTGGCTTTGCAGTTACTCTCTGAAACACTGCTTATGCTTTCAGGAGGAAGATGTGCTTTCCCCTTCGCAATCACTTTTCCAAGGCTTTCAGATTATTTAGGACAGAAACATTGTCCAAAGCAAAGCTGGGAAGGATTTCCTGAACACTTTAGGACATTCTTTCCACATATTAAAAAAAAAAAAAAAGGTTTGATTTCTTCTCAGTTATGTTAACATACCAAATTAGCCCCTCCATTATTTCCATGTCCATCTATGTCCCATAATTAGGATGTGCCTGGAGTTCAGCATCTGCCAGTTCCCCTCCTGAGCTGGCTATGCTGCTTTGGGTGCAGCTACTGGCAGAGCCATGGAACTTACAAGAAAAATTTTCATGTATATTCCTACCATTGGTGATGTCATGCAGCAGCACTCTTTCATAAGGGTGGGTTTTTTATTTTCTTTTTTTTTTTTTCAAGAAAAAGAAATGGATGAATCATGTCTTACAGGCAGCTCTTTCCCTTCTTGTTCACTCATCATCAAAGTGCAAATCATAGCTTAACTATGTGCAATTGTAAGTTGGTTTGGCATAGTTATGTCTAGATCAACTCAGTTTCCCACTTGTGGGAGTCTCCTGTTACCCTTTCTCCTCTCTGACTCACTTGCATGTGTACCAGTGATTTCACTACCAGCTGTCTCACTGCTCCAGAGGTCTAAAATGGGATATATGTATATATTCCCTGAATTAGATCTCTATCTCTCTGCCATTTTGGCATTGTGTGCATAACCTAGGATACATCTCAGTCCATTGATATTTGCTCTTTTTAATATTGAACTTGGGTAGAGTAACTCTTTTTGTAGACTGGAAAAATAATTAGGACATGCATTTCCAAAGAAGTGTATGGAGCATTAGCCTTGCAGTTGCTTTTGACTCTAGTGGAGGGTTTATATCTAAAGCCTTGTGCAATTGCTTTGGAAGTTTTAGGGGAATTTATTATATTGTCTACTGGTTGAGAGGTTATGTTATTGTTTTACTGGTAGTCATAATCACCATAATGAAGTTAAGCCTTAGGAAAAGAAGGTCAGAAAACAAATGTCTTCTAGTCATGACACTAATGCTGTTAGATCAGTTTATACAACTGTTGAAAAAAAACCTTGCATGTACAATAGGACCGTAACTCTTTCAGATTTATGTCAGTCTTGCATGTTTGGAAGTTGTGCTCTGGATCTGCATGCCAGAAGACTGCAAATTCCAAAAAATGCACAGGAAAAGATGACTGCTGCTCTCAGATACTCGTACAGTAACAAGAAGTATGGGATGAAGCTCATCTCACCTAACTATCTCAAGTTAGTATGTTCTCTCTTCTCTAGTTAATGGGAGAGAGAGGGAGAGAGGCACCTCCATATAGGGTTTGTTCCCACCACAAGATAAGTCTCTAAGATAAGTAGGTTGAATCACCCTCTGGCAGTGCCTTTCTAACCTCCAATGACTATAAAGGGAGCATAGTTTAGACTGGCTTAGACAAGACAAAGCTAAAATTAGGTGAGACATATCCCACCCAGACAAATTGCTCTACAACAGTATAACTGGGGAATCTGAGACCAGTAGATTAGGATTGCTGACCATTTAGTTTCCATGCTTTGTCATCTCTGGGCTACCATTTTGCTCTCTTGGAGAGAGAGCTCTACTCCATGGGGGTCACAAGAGTCTTTACTAAATTTGAATCACGCCTATGGTCCTCCTTGATAAGTTACACTTGTAACTGTTCTTTCAACTGGGAAATCTATGAAATGTGGGAAAACAGGATTTGAATAGAATGATCATAAGGATTCTTACCAGTGCTTTCCCCTGGCTTTTAAAAAAAGGAAACCTTGGCAAGGATGCAAAACCCTTGAAGATCAGTCCACCTTCTTTCTCTCTAATCTTATCTACCTCTTCTGCCCTGCAGGCGAAATGCATGGGATTCCACAGGCTGACAGTTCCTCCTTAGTTCTAGGAAAGTACTTAATTATCTCAATCACTGCATAATTGACTCACTTCCACTACTACAGAGAAGCCATACGAAGGAGACAGAATTGGAGTGCTAAGCCCCAAGGAGTAAAGATGGGCAATGAAATCTTGGCAACGCTGTAAATGTGCTTCCAGGAAACCTATCTTTGTCCACTACTTGGCTTTCTGACTTTTGTCCCCTTGGTACTGGCTACTATCTTTTGGATTAGTGCTCTTCTGAGTCACAGAATTGCTGTCAGCTTGCAATCTTGGCTACATTTCAGATAGTTTGTTTTACAAACAAAAAAGTGACATTGGAAATGTGTCCTGTTCAGCACCAACAGTCTTAGAGAGCATCTTGTTTGGATACTTTTTTTCCCTGCCTTCATAGAGCAGCTGAGATCAACAGGAGCATCACTGGTAGATGATAAGTGAGCTGTCAGCATGTTGTCACCCATGTTTGCCAAAATACTTATCTGAAATGAACATAATTCTAGGGCCTCCAGAACTGGGCTGGATCTCCTCAGCACTTCCCACATCAGACGGCTGGACCTGCCATGAGAACGGCCCATGTCGAAGGATTTGGCACTTCCACCCTAAACCCTGGCCAGAGCTCCCCATCCAGAGTTGTGCAAACAGTAAAATCAACTTGTGTATCAGCTGAGAGCCACAAGCTCATTCACACAGTTCGAAAACCGCTTCTCTGCACTTTCTCTTTTTCGATTGTTACAGAACAAAACGAAACTTTTGTTGCATGGTGGGAATCAGAGGATTTTTTAGATCAAAGGAAGTTTAGAACTATTTCTAAGATCTCAGCATTTCTAGCAATTAACTATTTGTATAACCAATCAAAAAGTAGTATTACCTGAATTCTCTCAAACAGGCATTCTCATTTTTAAGATGACAGCTTTGGGAAACCCTAGGAAAAAAAAAAAAGGGATTTACCATCAATTAATCAATATACTATAAAAATACCTAGTTAATTAACCATATCTATATAATTAAGTGTGGTGGGCTATAGCAGCTAACCACACCATTCTGGAAACTGTGTTTTCCCCTTAATTTTTTAAAAATTATTTCTGTAGTTGGCTGTTGGCTGTTCTTTTAACTTTTACATTGTAATAGGAAGAGGCATAGCATGAACTCAAATTTATATTTATATGCATGTTGAGATGATTGTGACATTATTTATCAACAATTTGCTACAAAGTATAGTTTGAAATTATTGTATTTTCTCCAGTAACGTATGTATGAGATAGCAGTGCTGGCCTGGCAACTGCCTGGTTGTTTTATTCATTCTCTCATTCTGTAATGCCTTTAAGTCCTTCTCTTCCTCAGGCTAAAACCTGTTTTCAGAGGAAATAACAGAAGGGTAACTAAGGAATGAATTTACAATTTACACTGCATTTTGAAAGTGAAGCAAACTACCTTGCCCTGATGTCCACTGAGCGTGTCCACAAGAAGTAATTAGTCTGAAATAACTTGTGCACTGTGAGTTCACATTCTTGATTACATTGAAGTTCTTATACAAAGTCTGAGACATGTTTAAAGCAAGCCAATGGCAAGGGTTTATAAAGATAATTGCATAGTTATCTACAATTTTTTGGTGCTTTCCAGTTTACCCTTACACTTTGCGATATGATCTCATAAACCAGACCCAAAATGCATTTCCATTAGTGCAAGCTCATTAGCAGGGTGACTACAGTGTATATATTAATAGCCTACTGGCTACCAGGGAGGTGGACCAACTGATTGTGCCTGTCCATAGAAAACACGAGATTTTTTTGTGGCCAGTCATTTCTTTTGAGGGAAAGGAAGAAGAAGTCTGTGTCATCTGGATTTCCTTCATCAGTCCATCTCAGTGAGTAGTACAGGGTGAATTTTGTAAAGTTTATGGATTTCACACCCAAAACAGTCTGTGTTATGTAATTATTTTAGATTCCAGATGTTTGGAATTGTCTTCGTATTTATAGGAATTTAAAAATCCTTTAATGCTTAATGAGAGTAGATAAAACCTTCTTAACACTTTTGAAAATTATTTAAAGGCTTTTGGATGCGCCCTCCTTTGTTATAGGAAATTAGTGGAATTTACTGAGCTTTTACCCAGATACATCAGAACAAGCTTTTGGATGAAGTTCCTCTTGCTTTCCAGGTCAAGATGAAGGGTTTTTCTGCATCTTCACGAGCCAAATCCCTCTCCCTTAGCTGCTGCCTCTGTCCTTACATGATATCCTAGCAGCTAGAGAGAGGTGAAATGCTCAGACTGGCTTCTTCCCGAATTAAATGCTGGCTGGAGAAGGCTTTCCATGAAGGATTCCTATCTCTGACAGCTGCTGGACATCCTGATTTATAAGTAAAGCTGCCTACTTGGCCAGTCTTGCTGTTGAGTAGAGAGGTGTGTAGAGACAGTGGCATGTGTGGGATTGAGATATTGAGTTACTTGTTCGGGAAACAGGCTTCTTTCTGGACATCTCTGCTCAGCACTTTAATGCAGCTTTACAGACTGGGAGAAGACTCTGCAGGAGGTTTTGGTGGTGGATAAGAGAGTTGATATGTAGGCAACTCTGTGGCTTCTCTTTTGATAAGGGCCTTAATCCTCACGGTGATTCACCTGCTGAGGATCGCTCTTGCCGAGCACAATTGAGCTGACACTGGTGGTGCAAAGGTGCAACGCCTTTCCTTCTTTCTGAACCAAGTGGGAAGGATTGCAGTCAGGAGCCTTGAGGGGGTTTCTGCTAGGAGTAGATACTGCGTTGGAGCCACATATTTGTTTGCTGTAATCTTGTTTGTTTACAAACACTGTGCAAAGCCCTGTTTCCCTGGGCACAGCCAGAATCAAACAGATGATGGTTTTTTTGATGGTGGCTCCAAGCTTCTCTCAGCCCAGTTAATGTTGAAAGGTCTCAGGGTGCTTTTTTCACTTTGTGGCACTGTGCTATCACTCTGTCTCCCATAGTCCCTCCTCTGTTGGCTTTGAGCTCCTCTCATTTCAACCCTAAAGGAATTGACTGCCGTCTTCACATTTATCCTTAATGAAGGTTTGCTCCCAAGCTCTTCAGGGAACAAAAAACCTCTGGACTGCAGGGTTGCAGTGCTCTGCTCAGACCTGTTGCTGCACAGCCCCACGCTGGCTTTTCCCTGCTCTCAGCTGGCTGAGGTCAGCTCTGGCCAAGGGAGACATAGGTCCACATTAACTGTCCTGGGGCTATATGTCCTACTAAGGGGCTGAGGATGCCTCTCAAATCTTTACAGGCTGGAGCAGGTTCCAGGCTGCTCCAAGAACGGGCAGAGGATCAGGGTCTGTCTGCATATGGGTTATGTAGATGTTCTCAGCTATGCCAAAAAGCAAGTGATTTTGCAAACAACTTGTTAAGATAATTTCTTGAGCAGCAGAGTCTTTTTTGTTTTCACTAAATGGAGTTATTTGCTGGCAATTATTTCATACCGGAATAGCTGGAGACTGTAGAGTTGTATTCGCATTTTTGTTCAATTGCCTGCACATGTACTGCACACTGTGTTCCTTGTGAGGCAGTCATTTATTGTCCAAAAAGCTTTACTTTCCACATCCAAGCACTAAAGCAGGAACCTCACAGGCTGACCTAGGTTTGGAGAACAAAAACTGAATGGCCGTGCTGATGTAGAGCCAAACTTTATTATTATTAAATTATTATATTAAGCAAACAAGCCCTAAACCTTCCCTAAAGTGGTTGTTTCTTCCCTCTTCTCTATGGCTTTCCTATAAGATTGCATGCCAGTCAGACCGAAATCTGGTCTTAGTTCAGCACCAGAAAGCTGCCCCAGCAGTCCCTGAAGGATATTCCCTCCTCACATGTCTGAAGGTGGATCTCCCATCCAGCATCTCCCTGGGCCGTTCTCAGGAGCTGCTGAGCTACAGTTCATCTAGTCTTGTCAGGAATCAGATGTAAGTCACATTTCAGTTACTCCCTGACATTATCTTTATTAAGTGGTCCTTTACAAACCTGATACTGAGCTCATGGTTTGAGCAGGTACTGAGCATGGGTCTCACTGAAGCTCCACATAAACTGCTAGTTCTACTCTACTCTACTCTACTCTACTCTACTCTACTCTACTCTACTCTACTCTACTCCTACTCATTTTCTAGGAAACCCACAGTAGAAAACTCTTCTAAAGACTGTGGTTATGGTTTTGTGTTTTTTTCCTTTTAGCTGGCACAGAAAATGCAGTGTAATTTACATCAAGTAGTATTTAGTGGTGGCAGTCAGTGCCAGTTTTAAAGACAGCAAGAAATGACCCAGAAAGAAGGTCTTCAACTAGGGCTTTTGCAAGAGACTCTTCCACAGACTGTGATACAGATTTGAAACCAGCAAGACACTGACAAACTGGAAAGCAAAAATTCAGAGTGTGGTGGAAAGATTAAATCAAGAGCAAAATTCTGGCAAAAAGTCATGCTTTTATAAGCAAACAGGAGCAGTGGTTGCAGCATGTGTTGAGAGTGGAAGCATTGCTCGCTTTGGTTTGGTTTTCATTTGTTTTGAGGGGAGGATTTAGCAGAAATTTTCAGCTTTCTGCTAAAGCAATGCATTCTCAGCTGAACTGGGTCCCCAAATCTTTTTTAGATTCACCTCTTTCGAAGAAAGGGAGCGGGGATTCCCTCCTCTGGTGTGGGAGTTTCCAAAGGCAATCCCCTACCCTTCTGTCACCAGCCGCGGTGCACTCGCCAGGCTGGAAATCAAGACTGAGTATTTTTTTGGAAGGAACCAGCTCCTAACCTGAGCTTCCACATCCAGAAATAAACATTTATATTGATCAGTATCCAAAGCACATTCCTACAACATCAAATCAGAGCCTTCCAGCTTGTCGGCCGGACAAAGTGCAGCGTTTACAACTCGCCAGTGAAACACAGAGAGGGACTGCAACACGACGGTCTCATCTGAGCAGCATCACGTCACACAGTCCAGCAGGGTGGTGGTGTGACCAGTGAGAGCAGAGGTACTAATTTTCCAGGAGGATCATGTTAAACCAACAACTAAACCACAGCAACTTCAACCTCCAGCTTTTCCCCCTCCCCTCTCTCTGCAGCTCCCATATTCCTGAGGTTTAATAGAAGTTTTAGATGAAGGTTGGTTTCAGTGTTGCTCTTTGGGTTTGTTTTTTTTTTGGGGGGAGCCCACAGCAGGACAACTTTGGGGGAAGCTAAGCTATCTGGCAGGTCGCAGGGCACAATAACCCTCCCTGCCCCATGCATGGCTGCTGTCTGGACTGGCAGGGACACAGTGGAGCAGACTAAACGGGATTTAATCCAATCTTTAGTCAGCGGTTCACTGAACAAAGACCTGACTGTGCCTGGCCTGGCCCTCCCTCAGTAGAGAGCCTGTGGGACAGCCAGCCTGGACTAAACAAAATTTGCCAGTCTAGCACTGGTTGAAATTCAAAGCCCCACGAAGGCCAGGAGCAGCAGGCAGGGTTGCTTTGCTGTAGTGGGGCTGTAGGGCAAATGCTGCGGGACCTCTGCCATTAAGCCTGGCTTCCCTGTTGTAGGTGCTTCACACCAGAAAATATTAATTCTGTAGGAATAATTTCCTCCCTCCTAAACATGTTTGACCAGCCAAAAATATGGCAAGTAGCTTGCATCTTAGTGCAGGTTATTCCCAGCATAAAGAAATTACCCCTCATCCTTCAATGCCTCAACCCACTGGTTTTCACTGCCTTCAGTCTGCCTTACCTGTGACTATCCTATAAGTAACCCATGGTTTTACAGGTTTTTAGATTTGCTTTTATTTTATTTTTTGAAACACCTGCGATTTCTGACAGCTTGCAGGGTTGGCTGAGCAGCTGCAGCCCCTTCTTGTGGGATGACTGGTTGCAGTGCGTCTCCCCATGCCTGGTGTGTCTCCCAGCACTGTCCCTAACAGGGGACAGAGCAGCACCAGCTGCATCTGGAGGACACCTCTACATTTCTTCCACTTTTCCCACTGAGAGAGTAGCATTTTTCCTACCCAGAAGGGCTGATCCCACCTCCTGTGCCCCTGGGCACAAACAGAACAAAATGTGATGGGACACAAGGCAGTCGGGCTGTGGACTTCACACACATCATTTGCTATCAGTTGCAAGTTCCTTCTCTGTGAGCTGGGGATAGTGCAGGGGGCAGGGGGGCAAAGGAGGCCATGCACCCGTGCTATGGCCACTGAGATATTTGGGGCAGTCCTGGTTTTCCTGTCTCCCTGATGCAGGCTTTGATAAGGCTGGCTTTCCAATCTCTCCTTCTGGATGTGGTGCCCTGAAGGAGTGTTTCCATGGGCCAGAGCAGACTTCTGCACAGAGCTTGCTTGTACTTACAAAGTAGCAGAGCAAATAAACTCTGTTGGTACAAAGCTATGCCTGTAAATTTTTCCTCTCTTTCAGCTTTTTCTTCTCGTCCTGCTTTTTTTCCTCCTCCTTTCTATGAATGCATTGTTGCTGCCTTGCAGCAAGCTAGCCAAAAGGGTCCTCCTCCACAGCCAGGCCTTTTCTACCCAAAATCTGAGGCTTAGCACTCACTGCCAGCTGGTAGTCAACATCATTTTAACACTTGTGCTCTTGGTAGAAAAGACTAATCAGTGGGGTAGAACTACACATTTCCTTCCCTGATAATCAGAGTAGTTTTATCCTGTGCATGTATCTTTGCCTCATGCTACCGAATATACGGAATTTCAGACAGTAGCTAGCCCCTGTTTAAATGTTGTGCCACGCCACAACTTTGTTACAAGTAACCAAACTGAATCCTGAATCCTCCCCACCCAGGCTGCATCACATGTGAGCCTCGTTAAGAACATTTAAGCAGTCACTCAGTCACGAGAGAAAATAAAACTAAGTGAATGGCAACAACCACAGTGGGGAGAATTATGCACGCTAATAATGGTGTCAGCACTTGCTGCCGGAGCACTATTAATGTGCAAAAGCGTTGCCTGTGCTCGATTAGAGCGTAATCCCGTCCCAGCCAGGGGTCCCGGCTGGTGCTGGTGGCAATGCGTTTTCTGGTGCCCAGATGTGCTGGCCCGGGGCTCCACTGCAGGACCCCCTCCTTCTTCAGCCTTCCATCAGACTGGAGGAAGGAGGAACAGAGAGTAGTGGAGGGGGACATTTTGGTGTTGGCATCAAGAGTTAGCAGATCCCATACAATTCCTGTTTGGTATCCTCTGTGACTTGTGCCGTGCTCCAGAGGGGATTGTGTTGAGCTGGCCGGGTCTTTGCAGAGCACACGGTCACAGTGATGGAGGGGACCTCAGCTCCTCTGAAAGCATCCCCTCTGGAGGCTGATGGCAAGCTGGTGGTCACCAACAAGGTCCTCCTCACTGCAGCTGAGCAGCAGGGCTGCCTGTGAGGGACGGGTCCTGGAGGCTCTGAACTGTGCAGCCACACGTCTGTGAGCATTAATTCTGCCGGCGTTGCTCTTTGTCCTCACCTAGCTCTCTAAATCTTGTCCAGAGGGTAGATGAAGTCTGGTCTGAATAAATATGCTGGAGAGGCTGAGTTTCCTGCCTCCTTCTCCCCATCCTAGCACATCTGTGCCGGAAGAAACCTAATTTAAGCCCTGTGTCTCTGGCACAAACAAACGGGAGCTCCAAGCCCTTGGAAAGAGTGAACTATTCTTGCTTTCTTAATACCTTCTTAATTCTTGCTCTTCCTTGTAGTTTAAGATCTCACTACATTTGACAAGAGGGGCAGCAATAGCACTTTGAAATTATTTTTATTTTGTGCATGAGCTGTGTGCAGCTGAACGCCCTGACATTTTGGATTTGTTTATTCGTTCGGCAGTCGTGAGAATCGCTCCAGCCCATGCATCCATCAGTGACCTTGCCATGGTTTGAAGTGGGTTTATCTCAATCTGCAGAACGTGTAGCAGTGCATTGGTGACTCATAAAGGGCTCAGTCCTGCAAAAGCACGTGTTTAAGCACATGTTTAACTTTCAGCACGTTATTATATCTCACAGAAGTCAATGGGACAGCTCATGTTCTTGAAGCCAGGCTTGTTCTTAAGCACTGTTGAGGACTGGAGTCAGAGAGCTCAACACCTCGCAGGAGTGAGCCCATAATGATTTTCTATTCTTGCCTGCATAAGTCACATTCCTGAAAACACACTCTAAAGGATCAAGTTCTGCTACTGTTGAATAGCACATATTCACAGACAGTCTGGTTTTAATCAGTTGGTGGATGATTTTGAGCAAATAAGATCCCCCTTCCTATAACTCAATTTCCCATGTGTAAAGTAGAGATAATGATACTTGCCCTGTTTGCAGAACACTTAAAGATTTACTGAGAATTCACTCCATAAGAGAAAGGTTCTGTACATGGCTCTGCATAAATCAATATTAACACATTCTCAAACCAGTGAATGCAGAATCAGAGCTGGGAAGGTTTTGGTGGGGTTTTTTTGTTTTGTTTTGGGGTTTTTTTTTGGTTTATGCAGTTGCTAGCTCTCAGCTGTAGGCAAACAATCTTTTTATAAGAAGACTGGAGAAAAGTTTTGCAACATATCTTCTAGTACAACAGTCACAGCCTTAGGCAATAAGTTCTCATCCTCCCTACATGCATACATGTTAAGGCTATTACAAGGTGCCTAAGCAGCAAAATTTAGGTTTGGTGTAAAAAAGAAACTTTCATGCTTGTAACACACCTTTTCCTAGGAGAGTAAAAACTGAAAGGGGCAGCATTCCTGCCACTCCTGGAGGCAGATCTCTATACATAAAATTTGAATTTCCTGGTGACTCAGAGGTGGTTGAAGGTATTTCCTACCTTCAACATGGAAACACGTTGACTTGTCCTAGCAAAGGATCTATCTCTTTACATTTCATTCTAAAGATTTTAAGTAAAAGGAAAAGCTACCTATGAAGTATATTTTGAAAATTAAGTTGGAAGGACAACCACTGCCTCTCTGTGGTCTCATGAGTAGGCCATTGGCATTTCCCAGCAAAACTCACCTTCACATCTTTCTAAGGACACCCATAGTGTATTGTTTAACCTTTTGGCCATGTTTAATCCTAAAGTTTCTGACGTATTCATGTTTCACTCTATTTTTGAGTCTTCAGTTAGTAGCATATGGATAATTCTGGTTTTCCAACCCTGCAGATATAACACTGGTTGACTCTTAAACATTTAAGTCCAGTTTCTGCATTTTCCACTTCTTTGTGTTTTCTTTTCAGTGGAGATTTTGTCTGCCATGTAAAACAAAGTGATTATTCAAACCAAATCTTTGGAAAATTCTGTTCTTTGGCACAGTGTTGTGTTGTCTGAAACTTTTTTTTTTTTTAAAGTTTTAAATTTCTGGAAGGGAAACCCTTCCTATGAGGAGACTTAAGTTTCCATCAGTCATGAGAAAAACTGTTCCCTCTGGAATATTAGAAGTAAGCTTGGAAGACAACATTAAACAGAAATAAAATTCCAGATTGCTTCATTTTGAATTTCAGCCCTACTTCTTTGGAGGGGTTATTGTTTCCAGAAAACACCTTGTTTTTTAAATTTTCTTGGCCTTTTCAAGTTTAGTGCATTGATGGCAGTAGCCAAGACTTTTGGGTATGCAGCAGGCGAGCAAGATGTATAGCATCTGTTAATAGATAAATATACACGTGTGTGTTATATAGCACATAAAACTTTGTGTTGTGCTGCTATAAACACAAAGCCATCATTATATGTTGCGACACTGGCTTTCCCTCTTGGTTGTTTTGCTTGGACCAAGAGAGGATTGGGGATTCTTGCAGAAAGTTGTTTTGCAGATAACTTGTGAGATATATTTAGAAAAGTTTCATGTAAGTTCTCTGTCATTTTTATGATTTGGATGATCTTACCTTCTCCCTGCAGCTTCTGAACTCTGCTCCTACGTCCATAATATGTAGTTCAGGCATATGCTAGTTCATTCAGATTTCTTTTCAATGATTCTGCAAATTATGTTCTGATCTTTCTTAAGACTAACCTAATTTCCCTCGATCCCTGAGCTGTAGGAAAAAGTTTCTGTTCTGATAATCAAGCAGTGATGTGTAGCTATCAGTGACTACGTACTGTCAAATTGAATAAATGCTGAAGTTTGCATTCTTCTTACAAGAACTGACAGGGTTATGAATTACTCTGGGGGGAAGGTGTCCCTAAATAAGTATTTCCTAAGGCCACCAGGGTCTTGATTCTGTTGCCTGCACATAGACATCTGGTGCCATTTGAGATGCCCTGGGGTTTTCCAGGTGGCCTCCAGTTGCTGCTTGGCATGGCTCCCCAGTGGTGTGGGTCCCCTATGGGTCACGTAGGATGTCTGCTGTCACCAGGTGGACATCCTGGACTCCTTAAGGCATCTCAAAGGGCACTAGATACCTGGGGGGGAGGTATCTGAATCTACTCCTAGTAGTCAAACAGAATTATCTGCTGTCAGCCAAAGACTACGTAGAGATAAGAGATTCAAAGAGTTGTCCTCTAGCAAAGGAACATTTCTGTGGTATATCACCCAAGAACAGGGTCTGTGGCATAGGAAAATACCAGCTACCTTTACTTTTCCACATATCATGGGACATTTCACGCTGTTTCAGAACAGCTTCACTCTCTACAGCCCTGAAGTCACTGCGAAATATCAAACAACATAGAGAGGGCACTGTGTAGCTTCCTTTATGCAACTGCTTCCTAAATATTTGCTTTGGAAGAAAACAGCCTTGTTGTTCAGTATAAATGAAAATGTAATTCACTTCTCCTTTGATCAGACTGAAGCCAGTCACATGACAGGAGCGCTGCTAACACACGCTGTGTATCTGCTTTTTTCTGTTGCCACTAGGCAAGCGGGGATTGCGCTCAGTAGCGAGGCATCCCAGCGCTCGGGCGTGGTACAGAGGAGGGCTCGAGTAATGAGCAAGCTCTCATTTCTCTCAGAAGACCTGGCAGAAGGCCCCATCGATTCTTTAATTACATTTCAACAGCTGTTTTTTATATATTTGTGTTTCCTTATTCAAAAGTGGCTTATGAAAAAAAAAAAATAAGGGGAAAAAAAAAAAGGCAAACGATGAGCATACTTTTAACCAAGAAACACAAAACTCTGCAACACAAGAAGCTGTCACAGACTAGCCAAAATCTTTCCAAGAAAAATTATTTCCTTCCCAGACCCGCGTCAGAGTTGATGCCACTATGGATGAGGTGGAAAGAAAACAGAGCAGGTTGGGACTGGATTAAGAGCAAAGGTGCTGGATTAAGAGCAAAGGTGCTTTGCAAGTCAATCCATACTGACTTGCAAGGAATCAAACATTGTTAGTTATCAGTCAGTCATCCTGACAGCGAAGTAACAGCACCGCATGACAGTACCCACAGGGTGAATGGAGAGGAACAGCTTTCCAGATCATTCCAGGGAACCTTCATCCAAAAACAACATCTCCCTGACCTCAGCTGTAGAGCTGTACTTGGTGTCAGGGGAGTGATTTGCAGTACTCTCACCGATGCATGCACACACCCTTCCCCAGATATGTGTTTCCAGCTCAGGAAAGCCATGGTGGGAAGGGGAGGTGTGACTGTGAACATCATCTGTGCTCACAGGGACTATTCTAGCCACCAGAGTCCACATGCCATTTCCTCTCAAGACTGACGCCAACCCATCTGCCAAGAGGTGTGAAGACCCCTTCAGAAGACTCCTTCAAGATTGGTCATTGGGAGACAAAATATCTTGCCATTAGTTTAGCTGATATAAGCTAAGAAGAAAGTTTCCCAACTGTGATGTGATGATCATCTTTGTTCCAGCAAGGGCAAAGCCAAAAGATTGCATGCAAAACCAAATGTGCAGAGGCATACCTTTTGATCAGTGAAAAAGAAAATAAAGATTTACCCTCCCAGGGCAACCTCAGGCTCTAAGGTAAAGAGCAGGACTGCTCTTTATAGCTTCACTCATGCATGAGAAGTCATCTTGTCCCATACATCATGTCTATCTTGTCCCTTTTTCACTGCCCAAAGTTGTAAAAATAGATATGTGAGGGTGACACCAAAGAGTCATCTTGTCTCTAGCAATGGTCAGTAGCATATGGCTACAGAAGGTATGTAGGACTTGGCACCGATGGTCCTCCACAGCTTCTAGCAGTCGGCAGCTTAGGGATTTCTTGGTCTGGAAATTGCATAGAGACCATTGTGTTTAGCAGACAGTAACTGACCTTTACTTCCATGGCTTCATCAAACATGATCTTTGTGAACATGTTTAAACTCCTTTGAATTCATTTCTAATTTGGCCTCTACAGCATCCTGTAGCATAAGTTCCATGATTTAATTAAAAGCCATGTGAAAAAGTCCTTCCTTAGCTCATTACAAAAATGCTACCTGATATTTTTTTGTTCCCTTGTGGCAAAAAAATAGTTAATAATTTTTACCTGCACCTTCTTCACTCTCTTTATGATTTTATAGATCTCTTTCATACTTTTTCTACCAACACAAACACATGCAGAGTCTTTTCTGGTCACCAAGAGGAGGAGAAAATGGAATGCAAAAACATCTGGAACAGGAGTGGCTACATGCCATCTAGTTAAAGCAAGATGGTTGTCCATAACTCTTTGTGTACACATCTGTGTAAAGGGAAATTATAAAAACTAGAAGGCTCTGTTATCTTTGTTGCTTAATGAAGACAGAGCAAAACTCAATATATTTAAACTTCAGTAAGACTTGGTAGGCAAAAGAGGAGGACAAAAAGTCCTAGACTTTGTTTCCAAAAAGACTAGCTGTGGAACAAGTTTAGGACCAAGATAGCCAAGTTCAGACTAGATATTTCCTACTGAGGAATGTGGTGGATAATAATAAAGTCCATTAGAAGTGGCTTCCAGCCCAAAGGGGATAATAAATGCAAGATTACAGTTGTCTCCTGAAAACAAAGCTGGTATTGCGCTCAGAAACACAGGTGTTAATGAAATGCATCAAAACTAAAAATATCTCAGAAACAAATGTGCCAAAGTGTCACAATCAGCTGGTGAAAAATAAGTACAGGCATTAAAATCAAGTTCATTTCTTGGGGGAGGTAAGCAAGTAACCTCACCTTCAGAAGAGCCGAATAGAAAACCCTCTCTAAAACATTTGCCTCTGGTTTTGTTTAAAGGGATATGCTTAAGCACAGTTAACTTACAGTTCTTTGCTTTTGTTTGCACAAGTGAAAGCAACATATGTCATTTTATGAACTGCCAGACATCATGGCAGAGAAAGAGCTCTCCCTGCATGGTGCAGAGTGAATGGGGTTCTAGTGCTTGTTACAGAAAGTACTGCTGAAAAAGATTAAGGGAAGGACAACCACCTTTCAAGGCATCTCCTGTCTTATTCAGTGCACAAATCCCACCCCAAACTTAAAATACCCATAAGCTGAAATGCTGCAACGCCAGGAAAGGGTCTCAAGGAGGTGAGGATGCAGACCTCAGCATTTATGAGGTACCACAGTGCTATAGCTGGTACAGTTCTTCTTGGGCGTTTTTAGATTAATTTCTATAACAGATTGTTCATCCCTGCAAAAATATCCAAATATCCAGATCAGATTTGGATCTGAACATTGTAAACTGCTCATTCAAAATAACTCTAATGGATTGCTTTTGCTAACTTAGCATGACACCAACCTTTGGACTTTCTTTCAGTTCTCATTCCTTTTCAGCTTATTTGTGGAAATTTATAATTAGATTTTCCTTTTCCTCCTTCTCCCCCCACCCCAGCTGATAAAGAGCCATAAATCCTGAACATCATCCATGAGTGCAGTCATTTATGAATTTTGCTATTTTTTGCACATTGCACCATATGTAAGACAAACTAACTTAGAGGCACAGTTTCTTATTCCTGGCATGCAGGAGAGTCACTGAGAGATATCATATGGTCTCCTGGCAAAAGTACAAAGTGGCTCTTGTTGTTTGATCTACTGTCTTAAACTTAAATGCAAAATCTGATAATTGGGTCAGGCAGGAGAAGAACCTTACTAATAAAGCTCTTTTCATTTCCTTTTCCTATATTTCCTCTTTTCATCTTTTCTTTCTCTTTTTCTTGGTTGGTCTGAGGAGCTGGAATCAGCTGTTAGTAAAAGGGTTAGCAGTGGAGCTTGGCTTATGGAATTTCATCTCCCCAAAATCCCTTTCTGTCTGTCATTCTTCAGCATACGCTGTTCTCTCATCTGCCCTGCCAGTGGACTCGCCTGATCTCCCGGGCTTGCTATGAATGTTTTCTCAGAAATACCTCAGTCTTTACAAAACCTGAATTGTTGAATGGTAAACATTCTCCAAAATCATTGCCTCTTTAAAGACAAAAATTGTCTAGGAATCGCTTTTTCGTCTAGGAATCTCTTTCGTGCTGTTTTTAACAAAGGCAGAGGTTTGTACTCTCGAGGACACACAAGCTGAATGGACTCTGAGCTTTCTTTGCAAGCTGAACATCTCCACAATATAAGAAGCTGAGACCTGAGCACTCACTCAGCTGGGTGATTTTTTAACCAGTAATAGAGCACTTTTGTTCTCTGCTAGGAATAGCACAGCAGGAACATTTCATGGTCAGTTTAATGAATGGAATTAGTTACTTGATGGTTGGCCATGTAATTAGATTGGCTGTATTTTCCCTTTATGATTTTGCCTAAATTTCATTGAAAAATGTGAAATCTGAATTTTGAAAAATCAACCTATTCACTTTAAAAGAGCCCTGGAGCTTCTGAAGCAGCCAAATGCCTGCACCCCCTCCTCTGCAGCAAGCAGGCATCCAGTCCTTCAGGGCTGTGCCCACAGCTTTGTCTGCTGGGTGGCCGCTGCTGCTCACCCGCCAGCCTAGCACGATGGCCACAGAAAGGCTTTTCAATCACAAAAGAGAGGGTTGCAGGAGCGGGCGGCTGGTGGCCAGGAGTGACTGAGTAAGAGCATTTTAATTGATCACTAAGCCCCAGCTGTAGCATGCTTAGCACATAGGAAGCCCAGTGGGGTTCCCAGACCTATGAAAATGATCAGTTTTCCTACAATATGAACTCTCATTCAACTTAACTGCACTCTTGGACCCATGACTTTCCTCTACATCTCCCCTCTGGGAGGCTTGGGATTTCTTCCCAAGACAGAAAACAGATTTGATATTTGGTGAATGACCAAAGTAGATATTTTTCTCCTCAAGCATTGACCACAAACACATAAGCTCCCCAGCTATGATCAGGAAAAATACTCCAAAAGCTGTTTCTCTCTAGCCCGTTAAGTACAGAGCAGGAGAGGTTTTGTGGGTATAGCTGTGCCCCCTCTCAAAACTGTATCTTGGCTGGTGCATTTATGGGAACAATTGGCCAACTGGAGTCCATAAACTGGCTTGCTGGTTAAAAATTCCTAAATAACTCTTTGTTCAGGACAGAAACTTAGCTGATAAAGAAACACAACTCACAAAACAAAGCAAAAGCCTTTAGAAAACACATACTAAATAATGTGTATTGGAAGAGGATATTTTTAGCAAAGATCAGCTGCCGTACATTTTCACTGTGCATTCCAAGTTCAGCCTTAAATACTGCGTCTTGGTCTGTGAAAGGGACACTCGAGCAGCTGGGCAATTTCATAGGGGAAAACATCAGAGCCAGTACAGACTACACGAGCAGAAAAATAAAATTAAAAATCTGTAAGGCACCCTCAAGCTATGTGCTGGAAATGGAACTCAGGAAGAATATCAGGTTTAGCAATTGTTAAATAAGAGGGCAGAATAATAATGCAAGGGGCTCACAGTAATTTTACTTGTTCCCAAAACATTTTTTTCCCTGCATTTCTCATTTGGAGAAGATTAAACAAACTCCAACGGCGAGGCGATAAGAACACAAGCAAGAACTGTCAGCAGGGCTTCTGGGTTATTTTTACTTTTGGCAGATGTAAGAGGGCTCGGCTTCTAGTCCATTTCATGTGATGACTTAGACCTTTTGCAGGTTTGAATATTTGAGCTGGGGGCCAGCTTACAGTGTCAATTTTCCTCATGTATCAGCAGACAGGCAGCTGTGTTGATCCACTGTCAAACCTCAACCTTGCACACTACTGAACATGGACATGGCAGTCAAGTGTCATGTATATTGCCTGTCTTTATTTGCCCCTATTTTACACCCTAAGTTGTTTCCATTCCTACTTTTATTGTCATTAATTACTTCATGTCCCATCGAAAGTAATGCTCAATCCAGATGATGAGCTGTGTGTATGCCAATGGCAAGTGTCAACCTTCCAGTGTGCATTTTTAGTGCCTTTACAAACTGGTTGTTTCCAAATAGGCCTCGATGAGAAATGAATTAATTCACAAGGGTAGCAAGAGATGCTGATGCTGCTTTGCAAATTCCCTTATCCTTATCTTTGAAAATTATCTTGCCTTTTGTCATTTGGGGTTACTGTGCTACCACTAACCTCTCCTCAGTTTGGAGAGAATTGCTTCAGGTTAAAATAGCTGGAACATTATCAGCAAGAAGAGCAGCCTATTGCCAAAGCAAACAGATCTGTACTAATAGCAGTGCGCGCTTATAGGCAAGGAACATCACCGGTGAGCTGGGCCCAGACACGGCAGGTGACTCATGACCCTCAAGTGCCAAGGTGAGCACTGTAGAGCAGAGTGAGCCTTCTGGGGGCTATTTTCCCCAGGACATGCCCCCTCACTTTGCAGCCTTGCTCCCCGGGAGTTCTGTGGGATGCCCAGAGCCGCCGCTGCCTGAGCACTAGCTGCTTGCTTTTTTCCTTTGTGGCTGCAGAATGAGGCTTTCTGGCTCAAGGGAACCTTCAAGGACACCATGGGCTGGAACAGGACAGTGGCTTCTCCCGCTGTCAGATGGACATCAATTGCCCAAGCCCTCAGTCTTTCCCGGTGTTCAGTGAAATTAGAAGTCCCTGGGTAGCAAGCCAGAAGGGCAATTCCACCCTGGCTCTTTCTACCCAGCAGCAGTTGGCTGGGCTGCAACCTCTGCAGCAGTGGCCACAGGGAGAGAAAGAAAAGACAATAAAAAGTCTTACCTGTACAAGGTCTGCCAGGAATTGCATGGCTTCAAAGATAACCAGTTTGTGTTGTTGGGCTTGTTTTAATATCTATCTTTAAATTATTATTATTCCATATTGATTAGTTCAATTTTTAATTCTACCCAGAACTTCTTTGCTTGGTTTCTCCTTGCACACTGGCTGAAGATTGCCCAAACTTTTCACTTGTGTGTGTTTATGCATTTATTTTTTTATTTTTTTCAAAAAAAAAGCTTTACTTGAAAGGGCAAAAGCAGTAACAGTCTTGCTTAAGTTCAAAAATAAATGTGAACAAAACTACTCCTGACAGTTAACAAATATGAAATACACTTGACTTCTAGGCTATTAAACAAGAGCAGTAAAATGTTCCCAGCAGTTGCTTAATGCAATTACTTGATTATAGAAAGGCATTTCATTTCCTGACCGCTACAAGAATAAGCAATATAGCTGTCAATAATTTTGCAGTGAGGGCTGAGGGCTGGTGGTCAGCCTTAGACCACATCTTTGCATGGTCATTAGCAGATGTCCATCAATGCATGCAGCAAAGCCTTAAGATTCTTAAGGGATTTCAGCAATATGAGAATGACCTTTTCCTGCAGCAGTTTCCAGGATGTTTTTCATTACTGAATATGCAGCACATCATAATGTTTTACATCAATCCTCAATTTAAGTCATATCATGTTATTTTGAGACAGCCTACGATCTTGTCTGCTTTTTGAGTTGATGTGTAAAAGTGGAATGGTTCCCCATCAGAAAGCACCATCAATGGGCTGCAAGACCTTGTAGGAGGTATTTCTTGTACAAAATATGCATTCTATCAGGAGAACAAGGGATTTGTCTTTTCTGTGACTAGTGTTGCAGCTAGTAACTAAAGGAGGGGTGGTGGGCAACCAGACAGTATTGTGCTCAGCTCCTGGGGCAACCTTGATCTATTTCTGACTCACTTATATAGTTCTGAGGGAAAAACTGAATCCAATCCAAAAACACAGCTCTTCAACCCCTGTACTGTCTGCTAGTAGGCAAGGGTGGGCCTTCATTTACATTTTAATGTGATGAGGCTTGCACCCCTGAAGGGCACCTCCCAGCCATCCCTGACCACACTGTGCATATTGTGGAGGGATCTCAGTGAGCATGATCTGGCTCCATTCCTACTGAAATAAAACTGAAAGGCAGGGTCCAGGGAGTTGAGGTCACTGAAGGGCCCAGGCTGGCCACAAGCAAACATCTCTTAAACACAAATATCATGGCTATCAGGTCTACAGCATCAACAATTCCTCTCTGTAGACCTACCCCTGTTGCTTAGCACTGCTGGTACTGTGAACACAGCCGGAGTGTGCATCTACCAAGTGTAAGAGCTGCTGGAGGTGGTGGGCCACAGCAAAAATGTTCCTTATTTTCCTTTTGGTCACAGCATGTGCAAGCCAATGCAGCCCAAGAGCTAGGTGCTGGTAGCCCCACAGTGAGGGTCATCTCTACGATGAAGAGCCAAAGTCCATGTGCCTACAAAACCATGCACACGTGAAAACGGTGACATCCCTTTGCTTAAAAATGGGCTTCATAGGTAACTGTGGGGTGGCAGGGATGAGTGGTCCACAGCCAGAAGGGGCTGATCACACTTCTGTGCTCCCTATGGCCTGGAAGGCAAGAGCATTTTTGTTTCCATAAAAGATGGAATAGTTTCCTTTATTCATCAGTCTTACTTGAGTCATATTTATAAATACATTCTGTCTGTGTTACTAGAGACGTCTTGACCATGTGTTCAAAATTATAAGTGTGAACTCATAGTGTTCTGTTGTACATAAATATTGTCTGCCACGCTGTCATTCCTCAGCTTTATATTGATGCTTTTAAACTCATTTATGGTAGAAACAGTAATGCTTCCTTTTAGGGGGCTAGTTCTTGAGTTGAGTGGTACACCATGCATGGATTTATTGAGAGGATGGGACAGAATTAAAGGCAGGTTTTTCCTCATCTCCTCTCAAGCTCCAGGTCACTCGATGCAGGAGGAAGTAGCCAGATCTGCTGTAAACTCTTCACCTTGCTGAAATCTATTACAACGGAAGTCATTCATCCAAAGCAGGTGGATGACTTACAAATTTTAAGGTGAATTTCTACGTATATTTATCAAAAAAATAAAACACCCAACCAAACCCACACACACAAAAGAAAGAGAAAACTATTTTGGAAAAAAGAAAACCTAAAAAATATCAATTTAAGTTGGTGCAAAATATTCTTGTTTAACCTGAATGTAAATGTTTCATTCTGGGTTAGGATTAACATTGTTTTATAATTTTTTATTGCTATTTTTCATGTAGACCTGTCTTCAAACAAACATGCAAAATAAAATTACTGAAATGAAGAATCAAAATATTATTTTTAAAAATATCTTAGTAAATTTTAAAAAAATCATTTAGAAAATGTCAAAATGAAATTAACTGCTTCAAACAATTTCCCCATTTTTCTGGACTGAATCTATATGCAAATTTTATTCAGATTCAGGAACTGTAGTTCATTCCCCTGAAATACCAGCTTTCATTGGAAAAAAATGTCTCCAACTCTGCTCAAAACATTTCCATGATGATTTCAGAATTAGAGGTATTTCTTGCATTTCTGCATCCTGCTGCACATGGACACCGAGAAGACCAATTTTTTTCCCTTTGCCATCTTTCTCAGGTATTAAGGTTTTGAGTCAACTCCCCTTTAGATATTTTTCAAGTAGAGTTTTTCTTGGCCAAGAAAATATATGTGATACAGTTTAGCTTTGCTAGGAATTTGGAGGTTTTCAATGTTAGGACTACTGCAAGCATTTTAGAGAGATGTGAAACCACGAAGGCACCTGTTCACAGATTATTAGTAATAGGCTGGTTAACGTAGTTTGCGAGATTCATAGAACCATCATAGAATCAGAGAAACGTATGTGTTGGAAGGGACCTTAAAGATCAGCTAGTTCCAACTCCATGGCAGGGACACCCCCCACTAGACCAGGTTGCTCAAAGCCTCATCCAACCTGGTCTTGAACACTTCCAGGGAGGGGGCATCCACAGCTTCTCTGGGCAACCTGTGCCAGTGTCTGACCACTCTCACAGTGAAGAATTTCTTCCTAATATCTCATCTAAACCTACCCTCCTACAGTTTAAAGCCATTACCCCTTGTTCTGTCATTAACTGCCCTTGTAAAAAGTCCCTCCCCAGCTTTCTTGTAGGCCCCCTTCAGGTACTGGAAGGACACTATAAGGTCTCCCTGGAACCTTCTCTTCTCCAGGCTGAACAGCCCCAGCTCTCTCAGCCTGTCCTCATAGAAGAGGTGCTCCAGCCCCTTGATCAATCTCATGGCCCTCCTCTGGACTCGCTCCAGTAGGTCCATGACCTTTTTATGTTGGAGGCTCCAGAACTGGACACAGTACTCCAGATGGGGTCTCACAAGAGTGGAGTAGAGCGGCAGAATCACCTCCCTGGACCTGCTGGCCACGCTTCTCTTGATGCAGGTCAGGATATGGTTGGCTGATAGTGAGCATGCAGCTGCGGGCAGGAAGCCAGTGTCCATCAGCAGAGAGTTAGTGGCACTACAGCTCACTCCTCTGCCCGTGCTTTTCATTCTCCGGCTTCTCTCTTATCAGTGACAGAATTATTACAAATTGGGTTCAGGTCCAGCACGACACAAGGGAATGGGGAGCAGCTCCGTTGTGTTCAGGCTGCTGCAGAGTGGGTGCTAATCAGTGTGGTGGGGTTTGTGCCACCGTTAGAGATGGAAAGGCAAAATCCCCTCTGCCAGAACAGAAGGAAAATCCCCACCGTTGCAGCTACTCAGCCCCAGTCAGCCTCTGGTGTGGCCCAGCGCACGCACCCACTACCTTACCACACACGGGAGCTGCTTTCTAATTTTACTTCAAAAGGAATTTGAGCATATGTATTACCATAGTTGGGGAAAAACAGAATCCAGAAGTGCTTTCCTTGATGTGTTATTAATTCTCCTACTTGGTGTATCGAGGGCAAAATTCTCCCTCCTTTCTGAGCATAGATCAAAAGACAAAAAAAAGATCCTGTATTTGCTGTTTGCATTTTCGGCATCCAACCTTTACACACACAACAGTAGCGCTTGCAACCTGTAGCTAAGAAATCTTCTGTGTGTTTGTAGTAGTTTGCAAACAAATTAACACAGCACTCATTTCTGTAGAAAAGTGATGTTTGCAATTGCAGGTCTGGCTACAAAATGCTGCTGCGCTGAGCTGAGTGGCCTGCTGGGACCAGAACTTTGCATTTGGTACCCCAGAGTCAGATATTGCACTGGTAGCAAAGTGTCAGGTTTTTATCCATCCATTTCCTGGGCCTGCAAGTGATTTACTTGCATGAGCAATTTCTCTGAGTTCCCTCTCATACATAGGTTTTTATGAATCAAACCCCTATCTGAGTGCCACACTTCATATGAAACCAGTGGGAAGTTTAGGCTTGTGAATTACTTTTTCCTCTTAATCTTTTTAATCTTTTTAGAAGTTCTACAGTGTTATCATAGGCTTCAGTTTCTCTTTTTCTGTCTTTCTGGGTGTGTGCACATCCACATATATATATATGTATATATATGAGTCTATACATATACATATATGTAATGTGTGCTTGTGTAAGTTTGCATACGCAAAACCACCTGTGTGCAATGCAACATATTTTTCATCTGAAGTTATAAAACACAACTGCCACAAAGATTCTTATATCTTCTAAGAGGAAATCATACCCTAGGAACCTGATCCATGTTTCTATATCTTACATACCTTCTCAGCCATTTCCATTGTAAATATGAAATGTGTCATGTTATCAAATGTGAGGAGAGATGCTTACTTTCCAAATCCCATACCTAGATATTGCATATTGCCACAGCACAGTGACAGTGTATTAGAAGCACTGGAATATAAAGCTGGTTGTAAGGTGGAAAAATTATTCCCTTTGTGAATAAAAAAATGCATTTTATTTTTTTTAAGTATTCTTCTGAAAGAATAGCTCTCAGTTTATGAAACTGGGGGTCTTTTGCCCAGTGCCGTTTGGCTCCATTACATCCTCCTGGTCCCTCGCCCGGGGGGGTGGCTGTGCAGGGAGACCTCTCTCCACCCCAAGCAGCCCACAGCACGATGCTTTTGAAGTGCTGTGCCTGGTGCACCCACCCATACGCCCCTTGCAAGCCCAGCCCATTCCAATTTAGGCAGCTTTAATCTCTGCCTTTCAACCAGTGGGCACGTGGGGGTATCTTCAAACATGGTGCCTCCTCCACCTGCCCATGCCGCCCACCTCGACACTCCCAAAACATCTGGGTAAGAGAGACGGCCACCCTGCTGTCCTTAAGTGTCAGCCTTCTCCTGCCCCTTCGTCAGTGACCCCATCCCCCCACTTCCTCTGTACCCCCTTGCAACTCCTGGTCGACCACAGCCAGCAGGCTAGAGGTGGCTGGGTGCTTGCCCCGGTGCCGGCTGCTCGAGTATACGTATACACCTAGGAGAGGGATTGCTAATTTGAGAGGAGGAAGGAGAAGAAAAGCTATCCCTTGGAGTACCATTATTAAGTAGAGCAAGTGAGGAGAGAAAGAGTAGAGGGGCAGAGGGGAGAGAAAACAAACTGGAAAGCTCACATGAGGCAATGCAATTGGATGTCAGAGCAAGGGCTTTGATGTTGGCGGAGGAGATTAAATGTCCGCATAAAGGATCAGACTGGGGTGGTCTGCGCTGTTTCCTCTCACGTGCGCGGCGGTGTGACAATTGCTTTTCAAACATTAGAAACTTACCACCTTCTAAAACAGAACTTAAAGTGGGGGGGGGAGGAGCGCAAAGGAAAAAAAAAAATACATCAAAGAGGGAGGACTTCTGGGCAGGGTCCGAGCACAGCACAAGTTCATGTGTCACACAGACCCGTGGCTTCCCAGCAATGGAGTAGTATGACACTTTTGGAGATGAAGCAGAAATACAGCTGCACCATCAGGCAGAAAAAATGCCACTGTCAAGGCCCCCGCACAGTGACGTGTCCCGAAAGGAAAGGTCACCAGCAGTGAGTTATTATTCTCAAATCCCCTGTGCTGGGCTCCCAGGCTTTCACCAGCACATGTTCCTCCAGGCAGAGGAACTGCTAGAAACCAGAGCAACCCAAGGGTAGCATCACACATGTACATTCTCACCTGAGCTCCCCTTCATAGGACAGCACTTTCCAGTATAGCACTTAAAAGCTTTCCAGATTTTAAGCAAGTTCTTAAGCCATATCACCTCTGCAAAACCGTAGCACTTTATTAATTTCTACGGTTAAGTGCTTTGCTAAGTTTCAGTCAGAGCCCTTACCAGTTTCTCTGCAAGTCTTGAGACATGAATCATGACCTAATGAACCACTCTTCATAACAGAGGATTTATTAGACTATTATTATTATTATTCCTGGGCACAGATAGTTAGGAAAATTAATTTTGTAGACAGAAGCAATCAAAAGCCCTTACTGCTTAAGGTTTAAGAAAATATACAGAAATAAAGTGAGTGTATAGTGCTCATGTTTTGCCCCTTTGGTGTCATTCATGTAAATGATAGCTTAAAGCACAGTCTCATGCTTCAGTATGTTAAATATGACCTAAAGAAACCCATGGATGTAAACAGAAAAATTTTGCTTGATGTTAATGGATTTTGGATTGAGCCTAAAAATAAGAAAGAATGTACCACAAGTGACAAACTGCAAACTCTCCTAACTAGGGTAGTGGAGGCTGAGGCTTTTGCCAATGAAGTTGAAGTTTGAACTTGCAGTAATTTGGCTAATGTGGTTTCGTGTATTTTCTACTGCAGTCAGCATTTATTTTTCTACTCTGATTATAGGTGCATTTGCAATTTTTAAACTCTTGGGTAGGGTTTTTTTCCCATTGAATAATTATGGAATATTATTTAATATTATTCCCTCAAACATTTTTTATTTCATTCATTCTGTTCTTTTTTTCCTCTGTGCAAATTTTCTGCAATCTGTAATTTTCTGTAAAGACCAGTAATCTTAGTATTGACATGTATTTTGATAGAGACAAAAAGAGGAAGTCTTTCCATTCAGAAAGTAATGTAATAAAAATCTGGTTGATTTTTGATGCCAGAAAAAGAGCCATCCCTCAGATCAAACTGAACTGTGGAATCAAACCAGACACTCCGGGCTTTATCAGGAAAACGTATATACACTAAGCAAGCCACATGTACAGCATTTTAAAGGAATACATTAAAATTTTGCCTGAAAAAAAATTGCCTTGATACATATACACTTTACATATTTCAGGTTAATAAATTCATTTGAAATATGTAATATAATACTACTGTATTTTGTGTGTAATAACAGTCCTGGTTACTAAGCTTTCACTCCTACGTAGCCCTAAGCCCCTGTTTTCAGTTCCTACTTGCTCTGCTTAGACCATAATTCTTCAACACTGAGGAGCTTCTCCTCACTAAAACAGAAAGCAAGTGAAGGAGATGGTGAAGGTGAAATTGCTTCATTTATGGTAAGAGCACTATGGACAAGTGAATGGAGTGTGGTTACTGTGGTAATTAGTTCACACTTTTGTCACCCTTAGAAGGAAAGTTTGCAAATCTCCCTAACAATAGTGCAAGGAGTGAAGGCTTGGTCATATTTGCAAGGAAAATATTTGAGTCCATTTGATGTATGAACTCTAAAGCTTTTCTCTTTCTCTTTCTGGTATCTCTAGAATGGATAAGATAATTGTATTGTGTGGTTCAAAATACTGAACATAAATCAAAGGATTTAGCATAGTTTTGTAGGACACAGAGACAGTCTTAACTTACTAAGCTTAAGTTACAGCATATGTTTTTCATTAAAGGATCCAATCGCTGATCTTCATAAAAAAACACCAAAAATCGTTGTCTATAACAAAACATCAAACAATAACATTATCATTAGCTTTCTAGACCATTACGAAATGAGAATCCCTACATTAATCTGACTGTTATTTGGTTTTAGTAAAGTGACCTTCAAAAAGAGTTGAGGTGAATAAAGCAGTGAGGCATTTACAGCAGAGCAGACAGCCTGACATTTAAGAGAATTCTCCACTTTTACTGTAATCAACATAACATCACACATGCAGAGGCAATGATTTTAAAAGTAAGTCTGAGAGATAAAAAGGTCTGTTGTTCAGGGGAAAGACCTTAGAAATGCTTAAGAAAATGTCCAGACCATAGCAGAACACATATAGGATCATTTTAAGGCAGGGAAGTCACTGAATAAAAAAGCATATTGGCAAAAAAATTATTTGCGAAGAGCATACAGGTAGAGGCATGTCAGCTTCAAGGCAGCTCTGTGAATAAAAATAATTCCTTTACAAGTCATCTGCAAGAAACAGACTCTGAGGATTTTCCCAAATGAAATGTATAAAACACAAAAAGGAGCTACTTCTGGCTGGAGATGCTGCAGGGTGGGGAAGGAGGAATCATTTACCCAGTGGCAAAGTGGCAGTAAGACCGAGCCCATACACCAGCTCTTGTCACCCTCGCCAAGAAGCCAGCAGCAACCCCAAAGGGGCTCAGGCACCAAACTTTCTTTTTCCGGAAAAACTGAAAGTTTTAAAAAGCCCCACGGCTGCTGTGGCGGTGGCTCTTCCCTTTTGTAATCACCTTGGTGTGGCACCCAGGAGGACCAAAGGGCTCAGGTGAGCGACGGGGGTTGCCAAGGAGGAGGCAGGCATGCTGTCCCTGTGCCCAATGGTGAGAGCAAAGCCCATAGACCCAGATTAGGGGACCCAGCCCCCCTGAAAGCCTCCAGGCAGGGTGTGCGGCGCCTCTGAACTTAGTGCAAACAACTTCCACTGGGCTGCCCTTGGCTTTATTTCTAACTTTATTATTTGTTGCTTCTGATTATTTTTGGTTACTAATGGATATATACAATAAAATACAGTTATTTGTGGTGTTTAGATATCTCTAATTCAGAACACATTTAACCAGGACATTCAAGGACAGGCGAATACTTAGCACATGGCAGACCATATGTTATTTTTTCCTTTCATCTAAAGGATTTGGAGACTAAGCTAGAATGGATCCTACTATTATTAATTATATCACAGTTCATTAAAGTCCATTTGGCACTCCCAATTCATCGACTTTCTTAGAGATACTTTCTAGGCACCCACACCACCATGGCACATCCAGCTATTTGGAATAGCTGGCGGGGAATAGCAGTGAAAATCAAGAGGAGTCTGCTGCAGGGAAACTCCCTGGATGGGAATGCTCTGCTGCCCATCGCCTCGAGGTGGGGGGACACTGCAAAAATGTTTGTGTACGTTAATGTGACTGAGAAGGTTTAACATACACATACCACAGAGGACAGATGATTTTGTTACCTGCAGCCAAGATTTCATACATTTGCATAAGCCAGGCAAAGGCTCTACCCATGGAAGATTCCTCTGGGTTAGAAGTTGGGCATGAGGTTCTGCTAGGGCATCAGTGCAGATCTTGAAGAAACCATAAATTTGTAACAGGGCATCGCACGGGCTCATAGGGCCCATGTCCCTGACTTCTCCCTGCAGGCTGCTGGGTAATTCATTCCTCTTCGGATTAAAAAGCTCCCGCATTCCACCTCAGATGTGGTTGCACCTATTTGGTGCTTCCAACTCCTCTGTGATCAGAAACGCACAACAAAATTCTTTGGGATAGAAAGAGCTACATAAAGGAAAATTAGTATTGTGGATGCTGCAAAAATAGGGGGCAAAGGATCTTCACATTTGCAAAGGCAAATAACAAGATACTGAAAATCCCATTTATGTTGGCCTAATTTTTTTCTTTTGATTGCATGTTCATAGGACATGAAGCAATAATAAACTTGCATACCAATATAAAATTTGCATAGGGGAAGAAGCAAAGTTGAACAAAATATGCAAGAATTTACAGCAGTGTTTTGGAGCCAATGTTATTATAAGATGCAGTTCCAGAGAAGTACAGTTCAGCACTGTCAGCTTTTTTTAATTTATTCATTAATTTGGGAAATAGGATGGCCATGCACAGCTTTATTCCAGGCTAAGGAGATGAAAGCTCAGACTTTGAAGAAATCGCTCTTTTTTTCCCTCCATTCAACAAAAATCTGCTGTATCCAAAGTGGAATATGAGTGCAAAATAGACTATTGAGTCTTGGTTTGTTTCTTTTTTTTTTTTTCCCCAGCTAAATAAGAATATTTTTTTCCAAACAGAAATTTAATCCTAAATGATTTAATAATATAATCTAATTGCTTAGATATTAGACAGAACATGAACGAAATTCAACCTTGGTATGTACAAACTTGCCTCAATTAATTCTACCTACTTGCTGAAAGGGCTGGGTTTGGCTGCACTTTTTTTCTCCCCATCATAATATTAAAAGCTGGTGTCAAGTGAATATGAAAAGCTGTGCTAAGCTGGTGAAAAGCAAATTCCCAATTTTTATCTTGTCCTTCTCTGGGCTTAAATAGGCCTGAGAATGGTGCTACATGTAAGCTTTTCAAAAATACCTCCTCACCTGAAAACAGCACTCAGAGAGTTTCAGCTTTGCAATATGAACAAACCCTCCCTCCTTTCATACACTCGGGAAGTGTTGCCTTTCAAAAGCACCTCCGCTTTGGTTCCTATGCTGAAATACTATAAAGCATGGCAAAATGCTGAACAGCTCCTGGAAAGCGCATGACGTTTGCCCTCATCTCAGAGATTTCTGGGGTAACTGCCATCGTGCCTGTGGCTCTCTTTCCTGTTTCAGACACCCAGTTATACAAAGAAACAGGTATCAGTGTGTGTGATAGCATCCATTAAAGCAACCAGGACATGTGAATAAGTAAACTGGTGCCTTAAATTAATCCTCTACTTAAATTTTATTCAATAAATGTGTATTTGACTTTCAGGGGTAGAGGGGTGCTGGGGTTTTTTTGCAGTCATTCAGCCAAACAGCATTAAAAGAGCATCTCAAACAAAAGAATAGGAAGGAGGAGAGGAAACCTCACTTTAGCTCAGACTTTGCAAGGGTGTACGCCTGGCAAAGAGGAGTAAATGGACAGCCGCAGCAGGCAGGAGCTGCCCAGGAGAGAGGTGTGTGTCTGAGCTTTGTTCCCCTCGCCTGGGACCAGCATCAGACTGCAGAGCAGCCCGGGGCTGGTCATGCACCACAGCTCTCACACCGCCTCACATCCCGAGGAAACTCCTGCCCACCTCAGCGGTGGGAACTGATTCTCAGTCTGCCCTTCCAAATTTCAGCTCTGCTTTTGGGTTTCCCACCTTCCCTTGGTGTCCACTGCAGACGTAATATTTAAATTCAATTTATTGTATCTTCTCAAGTTTGAAATATGAAGGGGAGGGGAGGCGGGAGGAGAGAGGAAACCATATGTCAGGAAGACTGAATCAAAGTGAAAGTGGTGTGTGTGTGCACGCATCAGAGGAGGCTGAGTTTGGCCTGATGTTTTTAATTTTGACTGTTGGAAAATTTTGGTGAGATGTGGGCTTGGTGTGACATCTGTTTAGCTTTGGGGAGCGTGTACGTGTCCGTGTGTGTGCGTGTGTGTGTGTGGCAGGGACTGATGTCTTTCTTTATATGAAGCTGCACGGTATCATATGGTGATATAAAACTTGAACACCCACTTAGAAAATTCATGCAGAGTCTGCTGGGGTATTTAATCTCTCTTTATTCTGATGGGCTTGACTCACGGGGCACATGCACCAAAAGTCTTTTTCACCATTAATATAGAATCTAGGAAAGCTCTACCCTGGTCATGTCTTGTGAACCAGTGGTCCAAAACCTTAAGATTTTTTTTAAAGCATCTTTATGGTGAATCCATCCTAATACACTCATCCAGGCTCTGAACAAATATTACACCAGGCATCGAAGGATGGTGCTCCAGCTAGTGTAACTTCCTATCCCAATCTGCTTCTTACCCTAAAAATCATGCTATGCCTGGCTGGCAGACAGCGCCATCTTACAGCTCCTGAGCATCAGGCCACCAATTTTCCCTTCTTCTGATAAGGAATGAAACAACCACCCAAAGGGTTTGTTGTTGGTTTTTTTCTACTTTCTCCTTATTAACAGTCCCAATATTTGTCTAAAAAATCAGGGGGTGGGGGGCTAATAAACCTATTGAAACAGAATTTAGAGAATGTTGTGTATGGCTCTGCTGAAAACAGAGCGCGATACTTCAAGGGTAACCAAGTGACTGCAAACCAGCTTTTCCACCACTGCTGGCAATAATTAGCCATTCAGACTGCACTAAAAGATCCCTGAAGGCAGAGAGACATCACTAGTTTGGGGAGTTGCTTTAAAAAAAAAAAAAAAGTCAATATTTCTTTGCCACTGTTTTGCTTTAATTTCGTTCATTTTCTGTGATGTCTCCATACCACCTGGAAAATTGTGGTGCCCAAAGAGCAATCCTCAGTGTTTGTCAGTTTTTCAGGCACTAAAACATTTGACATTAGTGTAGTTTCTATTTTGGTGTAAAATCCCAAACATCTGTTCCGCAGGAGATGGGTTTGCTACCAAGCACTACTGTTAGATTTCTCGCCAACATGTTTCATTGCTTCATGTGGTTTGTGTTTTGTTCTTTAAACAGTTAATTATGTTTTATTCTTTCTTCCATAAAAGCTAAATTTAGCCAAGATCCTCTCTAATCTGAAACATTTTATGGAAATGACAGTGTTGTTAAAAAAAGCATTCTGGGTAGAGATTACAAATGTATAAAATAAGTGAGCACAGTGTCCTTTACATCATATCTCTGTTCACCACTCCATCTTTGATGATGTGGGCAAAGGCCGTTATAAATGGAGATCAAGTAGCCTACTACACGCACACAGATGTGAACACTGGTACGCTCACACACACAGATGGACGCACACACACGTACACCACACACTGGCTTATATGCTGCTGGCAGCAGCTGCTCCCCGATTCACTGAGCTCAAAAAGGGAGATCACAACCCACCCAATGGGATTTATAAAAAAATTTGTAGTATCCTAAAAGAGTAGGGCTGGAAGGGATCTCAAGAGGTCATTCCATCCATTCCCTGTCCTTAGAAAGATCAACTTCATCCATATCACTGCTGAGGAGTGTTTTTATAACTCGTCCATGGAGACATCCCACACAGGAGATTGCACAGCTGATCTCTGCTGTAGTGAGGGTTTGCTGCTGCCTTGCAGCCACCCACATGCCTTGTGTGCACCCTGGGGTGCTGTTGGGCATGGAGCGGTGCAAGTGGGATGGGAGCCACTAGCCTGAGTAGGCAGAGCGATCCTGAGCTTATACAGCACATCTCTGATGCCAGAGGATCACCTAAGGGAGGGGGGAGTCTTGCTGTTCATTCAGGTGGCATCAAGATTTCAGCCAAAACATTTATGTTTACCATAGGGCCATGAAATACAGGGACAAACTCATAAAATATTGCCAAGAACATTGTCAGTCTTACTTATCTGTCCCTCAACTTTTATCAAACTGGAAGATAAAGTCTGTTTACAAGAAAATGCTGAGAAATCAGTCTGCAGTGAGCATGTTTAAAACAGGTCACCAGCTTTTCCAAACATTCAGCATCTGTGTCTTAAGCTGACTCCTACATGTTTTATATGTTTTCATTTTTCCTTCTATGTATGGATATAATTTAATGCTCCCATCATCTCTAGGATGTTGAAACAGACACCAGCCACTTTTGGCAATGAAATGTGGGTCCCTGTATGTCAGTCAGCTCCATCAAGGTGTCGGTTCTTCCTCCTTACACTCCTTTTGACTGAACTGCTGCCCTATTGGTCAGACCACACAGTGCTAGGTTCAAGAAGCAGAAACTCAAGTGCTCTCATTATGAATCTTCAAGTACTTTTCATACTGACCTCCAGTAAAATATAAGCAGGAAATATTCATATGGAAAACTGAGGGAAGCTCATGGCTATGTATAAGCTGAAATCCCTGGTGAAGGAGAAGCTGTGCTCAGCCAGCATGCATCCTCCTGCTGCCATCCCAGGGATGATTGTATCAGGCTACCAGAAACCAGTATAGATTTCTGGCCTGCTCTACCTCACACCGAGCGCAGGGTGCTTCCCCATAAGGGAAACCAAACAAACCCCCTGCTAGATTTGCATGGCAGTGCAGCGGCTGTTACCCGCTGCTGCTGCTCCGCAGGATGCCCCACTGCCTCCCAGCAAGGAAGGAGCTCAGAAAATTTGTGTGCCATTTGCATAGACTGGCAGAGAAGGGTGCCCCTCGGGCACTGAGCCCATCGAACACGACCTGCCCTTATTTGCTGGAGAAAGTAAAATCCTTACAGTGGTCACAGCAACAGCAAAATGCAGTATGCAAAAAAGCGGGCAGGGTTGTGCTGGATCTTGGCAATGGTGTTTTCCCACCTGTGCTGGATTTTGCACAAATGTTCCCAGCAAGCTTGTGAGGAGAGGTAGGAAAAAAAATTTAAAGGAGGGATAAATTTGCTTGGAGCAAAAGAGCCAGGGGAAAGCTCACCAAAATGGCAGCTAACACTTTGTCTCCCTCCCGTGACTGGTGGTGGGATCTAGCCATGCTGGAGGCCTTCCTCACAGATGGCTCAGAGGTGACCTCAGCTCAGGCACAGGACTCCTACTGGTGCCATGCCCACAGCCCCCAGCAGATGGAGGAAACATGCCCAAACACAGGGTCTGTTAGTCTTTTAGGGGAGTTTCACAGAATCACAGAATGGTAGGGGTTGGAAGGGACCTCTGGAGATCATCTAGTTCCACCCCCCTGCCAAAGCAGGTTCACCTACAGCAAGTTGCACAGGACTGCATCCAGGTGGAGTTTGAACATCTCCAGAGACGAAGACTTCACCACCTCTCCAGGCAGCCTGTCCTAGTGCTCTGTCACCCTCACAGTAAAGAAGTTTTTCCTCATGTTTAAGTGGAACCTCCTGTGTTCCAGCTTGTACCCATTGCCCCTTGTCCTATCACTGGCCATCACTGAAAAGAGTCTGGCCCCATCCTCTTGACACCCACCCTTTAGTTATTTATAAACATTAATGAGGTACCCTCTAAGTCTTCTCCAGGCTAAACAGACCCAGCCTTGGCCACAAGGGCACATTGTTGGCTCATGGTCAACTGCTCAGGAGGCTACAGCCCAGGAGGTGCATTTCTGGGGCCTGTGAAACTCTAAAGATCAGTGCTGCCACTGGTTCTCTCTCTTGGTGATAATTTTTTTTTTTATATTGTTATTACTCTTTTGACAAGGAAGGATAATGTTCTCTGTGTGCTTGTAGCCCACATTCCTTTTTTTTTTCCTTTTTTTTACTTTTATATTTTACTGATTCTTCAGGGATTCAGCAGCTTTAACCATCTGCCTTTAGCTCTTCAGCCATCATTGAGACTTTGCTGAAAGACTCAAAGATTTTAGGGGCAAGGGCTTTTAGTGCAGGGAAGTGATCTTCAGTCTCCCTTAGTAGGTGCTCTTTAAACACCTAGCAATACTGTTGTTCTGCACAGAGCATCACCTGTATTGCAGAGTGCCAGCTCTGAAATTTTGAAGAATTACCATCAAAATGTGCAGGCATTAAATGTGCAAAATTTTTCACCCTTATGTTGCCAATCCAAAACTACTTGAGACACTTTGATCTTGGCAGCCTGGTCCACCTGTTGGTTATTTTCATGCTCTTCAGTAGCTCAACTCCTGAGTACATGAACATCGTTCTCAATTTTGAAGAATTACCACCAAAACGTGCACCACCTTCTGAACAGGGGCTGCACTGCCTGTGTCTAGTGCAGCAGAGAAAAGGCCTAGAGGCAGGGAAATATATTTTTCTGATCCATATATACCTTTTTTTACCACTTTGTTGCTCTGAGTGGTTATACCTGTGTAGCAGGTACCAAGCAGTGACAATGTCTGGAGGCAGAATTCATGTCCATGGCCTACCTGACAGCAGAGCGCATCCTCCTGTGTGCTGGCGTGCAGCTGTCCTTGTGTCAGGCAGCAGTTTAACCTCTATACTCCCTGGTTCCCTTGCTTGAAAGGAGAAATCAGTGCAATTCTGGACAACTATGGATGTCATAGTGTGTGTCATTGTTATGGAGGTAGTTAAGCAATTTGAAATATGTCTCTTTCATATCCAGGGATTAGGTTTTCCCCACATCCTTTCTGCATGTGTGCAATACATATGTATGGCCAGGTTACACTTTGTATTGGGGGATTGAAAATGGTCAGAAATGCTATGAAAATACATGTCAGCACCCTGTGTTTTCTCCAGAGCTACAATATTTCTCTGTGCTCCTCCCTTAATTATTTTGCATGCGTTTGCAAACTTCCAGCCTCTGTCTTCCTGGGAATTGTGTGGCTCACCCTTCTGAATTTTGGGTTCAGCGCTATCAGGCTTTAGCCTCAGAAATACCTGTCACTTCCTGGATCTAATTTCATTTTGTCTATAGAATAGACCACCCAACTGGAGAAGGAAATATTGTTATCTCCATGCTAATTGTTAAATGATTTCTTTCAGTACTCGTGCTCCACTGGAAAGGAGCCAGATGTGTGGTGCGATACAAACCACTAAGAACTGAACAAAGACCACCAAATACACTCTTCTACAGGCAACTCATCAGCAACGTACAAAAACACAAAGCAGGCTGCCTTTCCTGCAACATAAAACTATTGCTGGAATTCAGCAACACAATTTGAACAATTCTGCACTGGGTCCCTCATCTTTGGCTCAGTGCTAAGGTACTTATCATTGCCTTGCCCTTATACAGCAGATTTTCTTCTAAAATAGGCATTAATTGATCCTTCCAATGTAATCTAAACTTTTTTCGAATATCTCTTCATGTCACCTTTTATTGCCCAGCTCTGCCTTGCTTTTATCTGCCATCAGAACTGTGCTAAAGTCATTAGCTTTCTGCGTTGCCGATAAGTTCGCCATTGTTTTAAACCCCTATCCCAGTGCCTGGCTCTGCAAATCCCTTTTTACACAAAGAGCTCAGCACTGTTCCCATGTGAAGCTTTGCAGAAGGGAGCCCCATCACCTGGCTGGGCTGAGAAACAGCTTACAAGGGCGTTCTTCCCAGCATGGGCAAAGGTCTTGGCCATTGCATCACCAGCCATTGCGTGCTGCCAGCTGGCATCCCGGTTTTCTTCTCACCAGCCTTGGCAAACAAAATCATCGAATTTGTGGATCCTTCTTCACCAAGCCTGCAGCACTGAAATGCTACAAGTGTAGCATATATATGTGCTTCTGTAATTTTCTACTTCCCACCCTTTAGATGGAAGGAAAGCAGTGATCAGTCCTCAAGGGAAATGGCAGCATAGCAAAGGGATGCTGTTCCTTGCTGCACTCGCCTGATTTAATTCAGGGCAAATTATGACAGTGGTTTGCACCACCTAATGCCAGGAGCCATTTTGACACAATTCTGAAGGCAGGCAAGATGTTTAGAGCACAGCTGGGTGAAAAGATCTTCCTTCCCACACACATGCATAGGCACAGTTTCCACTGAAACAAAATTCCCAGTGAAATATTTCATAAAACAAAAATAAATTTAAAATGCCACTCACGCTTATGTACTGTGTTTAATCTTAAACCAGAGAAAATACCATAATGAACTTAGCTGCAAAATATTTCAAACTAGAGAGTGTTATTTTCCGTTCCATTTTGCAGTGTAATATGTTCAAAAATCTGTGAAGAATGGATAGACTTCTACTTTTCCTCCTTACTGCTCCAGGCTTCAAAGGTTGATATGGAGGCTTATCACTCCAGATCTCCAGCAGAAAATATATTTCATTTTCCCACTTTGGGCAAGTGATTTGTGAGTAGAGAGACCAGCAGTCACATAAAGGCTAAAGGTGGCTTGTTCTTCCCACAAGCCTGCAATCACTTCTAGAAATAAATATGTCTTTTTTTCTCCAACAAAAAGTGACATAATAGAAAAGCACCCAAGCCTTTGCTACCTCCACTGATCTGTAGGAACAGCATTTCTGTGCGTCCTCGTGTGAGTTCGGGGGTTGAAATAATGAACAGGTAAAGGCTTGAAGGATGCTCAGGTTTCATTCTGCCTTTTGGTTAAGAATCCCTTCAGTTGATGCTGTTTCCTCCACATCTACATTTATCATTTAAGAGGAGAGAAGAAAGTGACACTTGTAAAGGGTGAGATCAGAGGTGTCCAACATCCTTGTTCTGGCTGACAGGATTGGTGAGAAAGACATAAAAAAGCAGGTATTTCAGAAAGATTAATTGTTTCTAGATACAATGACTGTAGATATTCTGTCAGTGCTAGCTGTGTAAAAAAAAAAATGTAGAAAACCTCAGAAAAGACACTATTTTGAGTTGACTCAAAGCAAATAATTAAGAATTTTGGAAAACTGCTTTAAAAATTAATCTTGAACCAAGAAAAACCCCTAAAAGTAATAGTTTCATCTGCTAAGGTTTTTAGAACAATTTCAAAATAAAATTAAACACAAAGTATTATTTCCAGTAAAAATATTTTATTAAAAATTTAATTCTGAAAACAGTTGTAAAGAATTTCATTTTTATATTTTTCATTCTTCCTTAAGCAAAATAAGTTAAAAAACAAGCATAAGTTCATGAAATGTCATTTTAGCCTAAATCTGCTTAATTCAGTGGGGAAAAAATATTTTGGCCATAGCATTGTATCACCTCTATAAAGCAGGATATCTTTAGCCTGTTTTCTTTTACTCATCCATCCATCCTACAATTTGTTGCCTATTTTTCCCACTCTTTCTTCCCCATAAGTACTATGGGGGAATATAATACTGTGGGCTATACAATAGGGCATAATCAATGGCATATGAGCAGTGCTGGTAAGTGAGAGGAGGAATCCTATTTACCCATGGATCGTATCTCTGACTACCATCCAAGTGGCCGCTTTCACGTCTTTTCAGTTGTTGTGTCAGAAAATCAATCCATGACTTCAGCAAAATCTTGACACTTTCTCCCATCTACAGAGAGGACCGTTAATAATTCATTACCTCTCTCCTTTTTCAAAACTCATTTATTCTGAAGCTAAACACCCCACAGAATGCTCATTGCTGAGTCTGCCATGGTTCTTCTATCGCTTTTCTTCTGAAGCTAAAGTAAGTCATAACACGGTTGCAGGTATTTTTAATGGCCAAATCTCAGGAGAGGACTGGTGATAAATAATTCTGAGGGTGGAGATTGTTTCTCAGTGTGGGGCTCAGTTCTGTGCTGTGTAGGCAGAGTCAAGTCAGCTAATACTGTAATTGCATAAACAGGATGGTCTTGGTGAAGTTAATTTCCTGTAGCGGCTTCTAGATTTTGTGACAAGGCGGCATGTGTATAAGAAATGTTCTCATATTCTTGACACATGAAAGATAAATTGACAAGCTTTCTTGAGGCAAATATGGATATAAATAGCTGAAGAAGGGTTTGTGCACCAGAAAGCTTCTTGGTTTTTCCCGGTTTTTACAGCTGATACAATAAAAGTACTTTCAGGTCCCCACAAACACTTTAACATAAAATATCCACAAAATATCAATTAAAATAACACCTTTAGAGGAGAATTTGTCTGTTCCTCAACTTATGTTTCTGTGGTGTTTTGTAGCAAGGGAAGGAAGAAAGGAGAAAAAAGTCTCCTTGAGAACAGAAGCAAAACAGTGTTCAATATGTGAAGTATTCTGGAACACATAAAAGTTAGAGTTTGACCTTCCAAGTTATCCATTATGGGATTACCTATATCAAAGCAGAGATCACAAGCAAGTAAGCTCATATCCTCTGTAATGAATGAAAATATTTCCAGTAGTGTCCCCCACACTCTATCCAGGTCAGAGTTTTCAAGCCTAAGTAATTAAACAGTAGATTTCTGAATTTATGATTGTGGAGCATAATAAATGTTCATAAGTTCCTCAGATAATTTCATTAAAGAAAGAAAAAGCTGGCCTCCTTTTATTTAGTTATCTAACAGAATACGGCTGGTTTGGACACTTTGACCACAGTAATTTATTTAACCTGCTGTTACCACCCAGCCCTGGAGTTTATTAGAGCTGGTGACTTACAGTAAAGATAAAAAGCTGTATAAACCACCATTAATCTTCAGAAACGGGTTCTGTCTTTTTGTCTTCCTGCTTCAGCCTCATCCATATATATGTCTGTAGTGCTCTTGGTTTTCAAACAGGGTAGGCAACTTGGTATGGAGAAAGGAGATGCTCCAGCAAACTCTCCCAGTTTGGCTATATATACACATATACAGCCCTTCTGCAGACTCCCTTCTTTCTGCAGTTCAATATGTGCTATTGTCTCCAGCTGACAGAAATTGTGTTTTCATACCTACCGGATGTTCTAAATTTAAATAGTATCAGTCTACTGTAAATAACAATGAAATACTTTACTCTGACAGCATTGGAGGCAGCATATGGATTCAAGTTTTAGACAACACAACATGTAAAATGCCTTTCCTTTTATAGCAGAATATATTTAGAGTCTTTTAAGCTCAGCTCCTGAACCGAGTATGATGCATCTAGTCATCCAGCCCAATCAACAGCAGAGTCACAACTTCATGTCAGTGCAATACATTGTTAACTGATATGTCAGAAAATCAATTAATTACTTTTAAGTAGCAGTTAAGAGTATCCACACAATACTGCCATGTGAATTATTAAAGAAAGCAAGGTTGAGTTTTCTCCGCAATTGAAACCCAGTCTTAGAAGAAAGTGCAAAATGCTGCTTCTGCCCTGAAGCCTAATCAACATTATTGGGCAGGCAACAGGAACCAAAAGAGTGGTGGAGGGTACAAAATGGGAAGGATGCTGCCTCCCAAAGCAAAAGCACCAGCAATCTGTAATGGCTACAGCTATTAAGAAGCCTGAATGATAAACTCTCCCTTCTTTGGAGGTACAACAACCTCCAGGTGGGAATAATGGCAGACATGGGTCTGAGAGACTAGTAAGGAGAGCAGCAAGAGAAAGGCAGAAAGGACCTTCAGGATCCTTCTATAGCTTCACCAAGGGACCTGCCCAGACTTTGTGCATCCCCTGTCACTCTCTGTTATAGATTTTTGCCTGGGACTCTCCCCTGGCATGCTGAAGGCAAACAGAGCCTTAGAGGGACATCGTCATCATGAAGCTTTCTGTTTTCTTCATGCCATGGTCTGTTGGAGATGCTGCATGGGTGAATAAATCAGTGAAGGTGGAGAGGTGACTGTGACATGGCTTGGGCTTCTGATTTTTTGTCTTTGTGTGGTGGGAAAGCTTCATGGAGTGGGGTCTGGACAGCCCAAGTAGGTCTTGTTAGAGTGAGTGTGTCTGAAAGGTTATCCCATCAGTGCCACTGCCAGTTGGCAGGCTGTGTTGTGGTCCCTGCTCTGCAGGGTGGGAGCATGCCCTGGGATAATGGAAAGGTGGCAGTACTTGTTGTGGCATTCCTATCACATCTGTAAAAAGCATGATGCTCTTGGTTCAGCTTCGTTATGAGCAAAAGTTTCCCATCTGAGTCTGTGAAAGACAGTCCTCACTCTTCTCCCTTCCATCTTTCTCTTCTTCTTCCTTCTGCCAGGATCTGTGGGAAGGACTGGAGTCAGGGCAAAGAGCAATCCCGTGCTCAGCCCAAGTTTTCTGGGGTTTGTCCTCTCCATCACCATAGCCAGGAAGCTCCCATTGGGTGGCATGAGGGAGGGGAGGATACAGAAATATGTCTGCAGTACTGGAGTGCTGCCACTACCCAAACACTTCAGCACATGGTGGGTTCAGGCTCCAGTTACAGCACAGACACCATGGTTTGCTTCCTGGGGGTTTCAGTCCTACCTTTAAACTACTCAGGCTTGAGGCCTGAGAGATTGCTCAGGAGATCTGGAGAAAGATTTTGCCCCCAAAGCTAATGAGTCATGGTGCATCTGTGGTGCCTGTTTCTCCTTGTCTGCATGGCCTGTAGGAATTCTGGCTTTGCAAGGTTCAGATACAGAGGTCTGGGCTTTAGTGCTTTCCAGGCAGTTGCCTGGCTCTGGAGAAGTCTAATAAATTACTCAAATTAATGATCCATACTTGTCAGACTCTTCTCCAGTGGTGCTTCTTTGGCTCCCTAGATCACATCTGTCCATCTGGCAAAGATGAGAAATGGTAGCGAATTTTACACACACACTTTTTTTTTCTTTTTTCTTTTTTCTTTTTTCTTTTTTTTTTTTCCGAACAGAAAAAGACAGTTCATCAAAATTAAAGCTTTTCAAAAAAACATATGTACTGGTTTTGACAGGAATATATCCTTCAGCTGCTGGAGTGGGATGTTGGGTCAAACTAGAGAGTGCTTCTGCAGCCCTGCCTGGATGTGAGAGGTCCCAGTCCTGTCTGTGCTCTGGTTGTACTCCAGTTGTTGCTGCAGACGGGACATGCTCCAACGGGAGAAGCTGGGAGTGGCTACCTAATTGGCTAGTGCTGTGCAACCTTCATCTCTTGGGTACGGCTCATCCTGGCCACTTGGGCAAGCCCCCTACCCATTGGGAAGGTTTGAAGGTTTGAGGCCCCACACAGGAGGAAAACTTTCTTAGACAAGACATGAGCTCCCAGCCAGCCCTGCATCAGATCTCTTGGCAAACCTCAAGCAAGCAAGAGATGTAATGTCTCCAAGATGGTGATAGAGGTGTTGGTGGCTTGTTGAAATCTGCATGGAAACAGCTCTGCCAGGCTTCAAGGTGTGGTTTGGTTTTAGCATTTTAGCTGTACTGTGGCACATGTGCACAATGTTTCCAGTCCTGTATTTCAAACCAGTCTCCACCAGTCTGAGTCCGTGGTGCTGGTACAAGGCCAGGGAGAGGGGGGAAGCTGAGCTGACTGAAATTGTGTTGGTTCTGCAGTGATTCTGGATGAGTTTGGCTGAGAAAGTCTCATGTAACGAGCTTAAGTTTGTCTAAAGCGCCTGGGTGTGTGGCTTGGGGTGGGGGGCTGTAATGGGAACTCTCACCTCTTCCCTGTGGCCATGTAATTACAGCCCGGAGTAGGTCTCAGCAGGGGAGAGAGAGATGAAAACTGCTCATCGGTGCAGATACAGCTGTTGCAGGTGCAGCAGGGCAGAGTCCCTGGCACTCAGGGTGGACAGAGAGTTGCTGTTTGGCTATGCCATGGGCTAGTTGGGTTGGCACCGTTGCTTGGTCAGGTCATTGCAAAGCTCCCTCTCCTGGCCAGCACTGACTTGAGACCTTGTGCTTCCCTGAGGCTGCAAACCTGCAGCAGAGCTCAGCACGGGGATGGCTACACAAGGCAGGGGAACCCCACCTGGTTGCGCTGTGCCCCCAGAGCAGCAAGTCAGCAAATGTATTCCCAGGTTGCAAGGCTCCTGTCTTTTTCTAAAAGTAGCCATTTCACAACTCCCTGAATTTATTTTGAGGAGACAATGATGGAAGAACAGCTTGTATCAAAAAAAAAATAATATATATATATATATATATATGTGTAAAAAACCCCATGCTTTTGATTGCTTTCAAATGTCTGGTAGGCAGCTCCAAAACAAATGAAATTTTAGCTGTTGTTCCAAATGTCTCACAGAGTTTGGTTTTACTGAAGCACATATCCAGCTTCAGCATGGTGAAAGTGCACATAAATATTATCCCTTATCCAAAAATGCCCTGGCATTTGAATTTTCCCAATAGCTATGTGTAATTTTCAGTGAAATCCATCCTCATCCACAAGTTTGGCAATCCCCTCAGAGACGCAGGCAAATGCCAGTGATATTCCACTTCTAGAAAATCAACCTGCTTCTGAAGGGGGTTGCTAAACGCTCTTCAAAGAGGATGTAGTGCTTCAAAGCCAGTTAAAGATGGTGTTGCATGTTGAAAACAGGACGTGTGCTCCATCCTGTTTCATTCTTACTTGCATCTTTGGGGTTTTTTTTGGTCTGTGTTATGCTTTTTTAAAAATATGTCTGTCATTTATCTCAGTTCAGAGAACCCTAAAAATACTTCTGTTCATAAAGTGAAACTCTCTGTGCTTTGTTGGGTAATCTCTTTGCAGTTTAATAAATAAATAAATAAATAAATAAATAAATAAATAAATAAATAAATAAATAAAAGATTGACAGAGGCTGGATGTTAAGAAGAGAAAGGAACGTCAGATTGTATTCCTTTCCTTGCCTATTTTTTTTCGTATGGCACAGGCCACAAAAGCCCATCATTTCCATGGGAAGCCCAGAGCCTTGTGTTTGAGAAATGTAAGTTTAGCAAAGCATTGCAAGATACACAGAAGGATGCATGTAGGAACACAGTCATTTCATGATGTTCCTATCTTGCATATTCAGTGAAGGTTTTGTTGTTAACATGAAGCTGGTTTGAACAGAAGTCCTGCAGTATGTGCAGGGTTGTTAAGAGCAATGTGTAAGACCAAATGCTGCATAACTTCTGGAAACCTATTTTTACTGATACTGTTTATCAAAACTATTTTTACAGTTTTAAAAAGCTGTATGGCTAACGTCCCTTCAGCCTGAAAACAGAAGCCATTAACCCACTTTCACTTTCCATATTACCTACTAATGGGACACCATCAAATGGCACAGTGTTCCCAGTTACTTCCATTTTATTTCAGATTGGTGTTTGCTTTTGCTTTACAAAACAGATTATAAAACTCCCCAAGGACTAATCTTAAAATTTATAGGATGCCCCAGATTACTGAGACTAAAACATTATCACGGTCCTCACTTCCAGATGATCTGAACACAAATAGCTCCACTGAAAGTCCATGAGAGTTGCAGGTCTTTAGCACCTCCAGAAAAACAGATTTGCATTTTTTAAGCTAATGCCTTGCTAAAATGTATGTCTTTCTCAAATAAGTATTGGGTCAGAATTTACTGCTGGAGCAATGCTTCTAGTATATATGTACAAACTAAGAGCTTCCTGGCTTTCACAACCTCCTCTCTGCCTCCTACCACTGCCAAGCTAACACCACAACATACAGCTGAAAAGTGGCCAGTGGGACAGTGAGTGCAGTTGATGCAATAAAAACTTAGCTGAGGTTTCACTTGCATATTCATTTGACATCTTTGCACCATTGAACACACAAACTGTGAGTAAAAAGCATTAATCTGAAAGGACTGATAGCTTTTTCCTAGACTCTCAAAATAACCAGACTAAAGTAAGTGGTAAAGTCTTTTACAATCTCTTCAATTCTCTGTCAACTAAGGTATTGTATTAGGGAAGAGAAGTATGAAACCTAAATCCATCCTGGGTCTGTAGTCCAGTTTTTCCTGGAGATCCATCCTCTCTGATGTCAACATAAATGTATCTTGTGTAGCCCAATCATTCCTTATCTTTATGCACATGTCCACAAGGTGCTCATGCTCTGATAGATAGGCAACAAGCAATAGGAAAAGGAAGGTGAAAACTGATAATTAAAAAAAAAAAAAAACAAACCAAAACACAAAACCATGAGGGAGCCAAAGACTACAGATCTGTACATTTCAAAAGCTCAAACCTAATGCTATATGGAGGGATGGAAAGAAGGAACCTTTTCTGTAACATCTGCAGATAGCAGCTAGTGGGGGGTGCTTTATCTGCCTTGTAACAGAGGGGCTATTGCATCTCCACCGAACCACTGTCGGCAAAGCCCAGGAAACATCTTGCTGTGTAGCTGATGAAACATTTGCCTGAGGTCTCTCGCAGTCCTCCTGTGGCGGTTGAATAATGTCATAACCCAGGATTGTGTAAGAGTTGCTAGAGCAGTAGAGATTGTGCTGTTTCATTTCATGTCACTGGGCTTTCTGAGGGGTTGGGGTTTTTTTTCCTCTTTCCATTATTTTCCTTGGGAAAAGGAATATGTTTCTTGTGCAGGCCTTGTGTGTGCTTCTTCTTTACTCAGGCAGCGTTAATACAAAGTTCAAAAGAAAAGAAAACAACATACCACTTCTTGTTTTTCTGTTCAGTATAAAAACAACGGCCAAACAACCCCAAACAGTTTCTGGATTAGCCTTTCCCAGAAGTACATTTTATTTCATTGTCCCTTTTATACCAGCTGTGGTGCAAGAGTTCCTGTGATTCCACAGGAACGGCTTCGGCTGTTCCTGGAATTGCTGAAGCACGCGTGCAATTTTCCTCAGAGGCAATGTTGCATGTGCTGAAGTGTTTGCATGTGCTGAAGTGTTTGCAGGGCCTATAGGTTTGTGGTCATATGCTGATGAGCAAGGTTTTAACATTTTTAGAGAGTATGATATTTAAAATGCTAACAGTGGTCTCTACTTGAAATGGGAAATTTGGCCAGCAGCAAATACCTAGTAAATCTCACATCCTTTTGTTGCACATACATTCCCTGATTTCATTTGAAACATCCCACCCTGGAATCTGGAAAACACAAACAAAAAAACCAAACAAAAACCAAAATATTAGCAGCTATGTATTTGGTTACATTTGTTTTTTTCTACACAGATACAACTGCTACTACTTGATTTTGTTTCTACTTGTCAATGTTTATGACTGTCTCTCCATTTTCTGGGAGGAGAATTGGATTACAGACGGTGAAGTGAAAAAGTACAGGGAATACATTTGGCATTCTACCCAACCCTCCCCTCCTTAAATTTTTAAAAAAAAAAAGAGAGAGAGAGAGAGAGAGAGAGGGAGGGGATTGCCGTGTGGGCCACTAAGTGCGCAGAGGTTTTACAGTGCTGGGCTAACAAGAGGTGCTCTGTAAATCTCCACTACAAGCTCAGTCCTGGATGTTCTCCAACTGCCTTTTGCACTCTTTCAGTGACTGCAGCGTTTTGGCATGCTTTGCAAAACAGCTGGACTACTCTTTGGAGTCCGGTTTAATGTTTTTAAAAATCTTTCTACCTCCCTATTGATCCATTCCTCCATTCATCCGTATATCTATTCATCTTCTCATGAGCATCCTATGAAATTGCTGAATTTCACACTTGGTGACAAATGTGACAGGCTCTTACAAAGTATATAACACTTGTACATTTCTAGGAAGCATTATTTCCTCTTAAATGCTAGAGAACTGAAATGTGTATCACTTCACCTACAGAAGAAATTTCAAGCTTTGCAGATAGTGAGTCATATTTACTGATGTATCAGAACACAGTGGCCAACTTCTGTTACTGTTTCTCACACAAATTCCCATCCCAGGGATGTCAGTGAAATTATTCCCACGTACAGGGGGAAAGAGGTTGGGTTTAAACTGTCTTGTCTATCTGCTGGAAAAAAAAAATCTCCTCTTCATAGTCAGGGACATTCTCATGATATGACTATCTGGTGTTAGTGACTATAAAATACTCTGAGCAAGGGAAGTCTGCAGAAAGAATCGTTACCAGTATCATTACTCTATTTACTGGTAGTAGACCTTTACACCTTTGAAACAGTGCATCAGGTGAAACAAAGGAAACAAACCCAACTTGGTTTCTAACATAAAAACTCTGAACTTAAATCTTCATCCATTTCCACTCTAATTGGGCAGAGAAAAATCAGCTGAGAGGCTAAATGAAAATTACTAGCCTATAAATGCCTGAGGCAAAACAAAAAGGGGGGGGGGGGGGGAGGGGTGGGGAGGGAAAGGAGAGAGAGAAAGATGGGAAGTCTCATGTGAGTTTGGTTAGTGGAAGAAAAAAACCCACATACTAAGTATGGCTGCATGTCATTTTTCAATTTGCTCACTTTAAATAATGATCTCTAGGGCAGAGAAAGAGTGGAGTGAAAAGGAAGAGCTCTCCTCTCATCTTGTTTAGTTTCTGCTGGTCTTTTGCAGTGTCTAGTCACTGCCTGGCTATCATACAAACTTAAACATGAACCACGGGCAGTTTGGTATGTCTTCTTCTCTATCCTGGACCATGTACCTGATGAGGAAAAACAGAGCGGCCACTGGCTTGTTTGGTAAAGACTTATTTATCTTCCTTTTAAACAGTTTTTCTTTGCATTGTAACGTAATAGCAATCTTGATCGTAAAGTATTTGATGAAAAAAAACTCTTTAAAGTAATACAATTTCTGTTGGAGCAAAATAAGGAAATCCCTCACGGTGTGCATGTGTGTGCATTAACTTCCATGAGACAGTTGAATACGTATGGGGGCTTTCGCCAGGCTGTTAAGCATGTTGCAAGCCTCTTTAACTGAATCGGTTTCTTCAGAGGAAATGCTTCAAAATAGTTTTCATTTCAAATGCTTGGGGTGGGGGTGTCACCATAACCGGAGGGAATTGTGCTGCTGAACACGACGGTGGAAGGTGATGTCTGTCCGATGGCACTTAATGTTCGATGCTTTGCAACTTTGCAATAGCAAAGTGATCACAGAGGACCAGGTAGTGCAAATGGATGTTGTCAATTGATTTGAGTCCCAGGGTTATGATCACTAGTGATGCTCTTTTATACAAAGTAAAGGTTCAGCCTAGATGCTTGATGAGTTTTTAATCCCTAAAAAATTACAATGGAGTAACAATTTTCCCATCAGAGTGTCAAAGGTGAAAACTTTTTGTCACAAGGATATTTTAGAAAAAATAATAGGAATTTTAACAAAACATTGACAAATTGTGTAGACCCTGCCATGGTCTATTTTGCTGTGTATCTGTAGAGAATAAGACCGCTGTTTCCAGCACCACTGGTACCTCTTGCATAAACAGTGGGCCAGGGAGAAAGACATCATACGCCTTTTTTAATTGACATACTGAGAAACTTGTTTCTTTTCTATAATCGTGGGGCTAGTTTTGTTCTTACTTACTCTTTTTCTGCTAAATGTTTACTGAACTAAACAGAATATCTGTGTGCAAAAGGGTTTTATAGCAAGGTTTTAAATATTTTTATGGTTTTGATTTTAAAAGATTCAGTGAAGATGAAAGAATTAAAGTTGAGAATGAAGAAAGGAAGACCTATTATTTTTCATTCCTGCTCAAAGATTCTTTCACTTTGATTCTATGGTTTTCCTCTCCCACCTCATGTTTTAGCAAGTCTATACGGTGCCATCCTCAGGGAGCTGCTGTTAACATTAACTACAGCAAAGTTTCAATTTGCAGTTAGGCAAGGGGACAAATTTTCTTCTGATTTATAGTCTGTGAGCTTGATGAACTCTGAATTCCACTCATCTAAAAGCTGTGCTGAATTGAGAGGATCACTAATTGTTTCAAGTTGCAGAGCACTTGGGAAGATGGCATGGAATCATTTTGCAATATACCTCAGTGATAGATAAAGCCTGACACTGAGGACTTCCCATCCCAGTGCTCAGAGGTGATGTGCAGGCTGTGACTGTCAGAGGAGCAGCCGTGTGCCGTTCCCCTGGGACAAGTCTGGCCTTTCCCTGGTTTGCTTTCACAGAGCTTCACACGCAGTGCAAGTGCCAAAAAAGCTTGCCACGGGGCTGGGTGATTTATTAGGCTTTGCAAAAGCAGGCAAAACAGTGAGACACAATTTTTCTGACCTGTCCAGGGTGTTATGATCTGTGCCTAGAATAAAACTTGGTGTTTGTGGGATGCTTTCTGGTTTGTAAGGTATGGGGATTCTTGGTGGTTATCTTTTTCATAGCATCTGAGAAATTAGCTTCTTAATTTCATGCTTGCTTAACAGCATGGAAATGAAGCAATTTACAGGAAGATCACAGAATCCCAGAAGGGTTCAGGTTGGAAGGGACCTCTGGAGGGCATCTGATCCAGCCCCTCTGCTCCAGAAGGGCCACCCAGAGTTGATTGCTCAGGACAAATATGAGTGACAAGTTAGAAACATTTGTTGTATTTTAGAATCTATTTTCAACAGATGCATGAAATTTTTGCGCTACAAGACACCAAAAATACTGTAGATAAATAGAATGTTAAGTAGATGTCATGAGAGATGGTTCATGTGGTGCATAAACCAAATGAGCAACTACCTTTGTTTAATATTGGCCTGTGTAGGTTTGATTTAGTGGTGATAATTCACACCTAAATATCATCCAAGAATGCTTTGTGTTGGCTAAGAAAGGCTAAAACATATAGCTGCCTATGTCTGTTGCCTAAGAAAGCTAAAACTAAGGCATTTATAGTCCCTAGTTTCATAATTGTGCAAATAAGCTAGAGGAAAACAGATTAAAATATCCTGTTGTCTTTTAAAACAGACTTGCCAATTTATAGACAGCACAATTGTGCCACTGGGTATCGTATGCAACGTCTGCAACTGGAAAGCAGTAGATGAATATGATCTTAAGCTAATCTTGCTTTGTTCACTCTACAGCAAATTTCCTTTTAAAAGAGTTGTGTATTGTAGTTGGTATTCAGGGAGACATTTATTATGACTTGCTGCCAAGAATATTTCATGCTTTTGAATATTCTATAAGGTTAGTGTATATTTAAAGGCAGATTTGTAGCAAAACTGAAGTGAAAGGTCTGGAATTACAGTTTTTCTTCTCACCTACCCTGACACAAATCAGGACCTCACAGCTAGAATTGAGCAAGCAGAGAACCAGGCTCATGAAGGACGTTGTAGCTCAGGGGAGGCACTGGGTTTTGTTAAGCCCTGCTAGATCGTCATTCTACTCCATGGCACTTCCAGCCCTAAGGAGGTCAAAGTCCAGCATCACTGTCTGGGGACACGGAGGCATCAGGGAGGAAGAGGCAAGGGACAGCAGGCTCCCTCCGCATCCCCACTTGGGACATGCCAAGGGACTTGACTCACCTCGGCTGCTCCCTCCCGCTCCCTGGGCAGCATTCTGTTCCCTCACTGGCACACAGATCTCATCTTGGACAAGTGAGAGCAGAGGCTTTGATATGAGGTTGCACCTCATTATGACCTGGGGGAAATCTGTGGTTGAGATCAAAGGTAGTAGATGACATACCTGGTAAATTAAAAATGCTTAAGAAAAAAGCCACCCACGAGGAGTAGCGCTGATTTCCATTAAAACAAAGTAACACTTGTGTAGCAATTATTTACAGGTGTTTTAAGTCCAACTGCTGGTGGTGAGGGATGCCAGATTGACAGCCCTGGGAACGCTGCCTTCTGCTTCTGTGGCAGCCAAAATCTGCTCCAGGACTGCCCACAAGTCCTGCAATGGGTCAGCCCCAGGGAGTCTGGCTTTGCCCATCCTGATGCTCATGGCCAGTTGAAGTGCCTCACAGACTTCCTGCCATGCACTCGCACACTGGTTTTCTTCCAAGGGAAGAGGAGGTGGTTCATGCCCTGTCAGACCCCTGTCACACCTGCAGTGCTTGCAGGTCATCCTGTTCAGGGCTGGCCTCTGATGTCCCCTCTGTTTTAGTGGCTCCCAGAGGGGAGGTCTCTACAACTGATGAACAGAGGCCAGTCCCTCTGCACCCAGCAGAGCCCAGGTACCCTACACCAGCCAGGCAAGAGATCAATCCAGCCATGTCCTAGGACTTGCAGAGACAGAGCCCCATGACTTCTCCAGAAAGCCTCTCCGCACCTCCCCTGCCCTCACCGGTGGAGTGGTGATCATTTTTTCCCCTACAAGTTAAGCAGACATTTTGTCCTGTCCACCAAACACAGTGAACATTCTGTGTCCCACAAAAGGTGCCTACACAGAGTGAATTCTTGGCATGCTAGTGATCAACACTGGACATGGGCTGGGGTTTGCTCAGTGTGAACTGGTGTGGACGCACCCATGTGAGCAGAGGCATATTGTCATACCTTGTCTGAAGGCTGTTTTTTAAAGTAGAAATTTGCACCAGAGTTAAATGAGGGTTTAGGCTATAGAGAGCTGAAGAACTGCCGCAGCTTAAACAGAGACACCACTGCAAGCAGATAATTCTTCACTCTCAGCAAGAGTGACTTTGAGACTGAGAGTGACACTGAGATCGAGAGTGACACAGAGAGTAGCACTGAGACAAAAGAATTAGTTGTCCTTCCTCAAAATTAAAGATGAACCCATCTCTAGTACTGTTGTGCTAGGGTATCCAGACCTGTTTTGAGTTATCCTTAGGGCTTTGAGCATAGGCCTGGTGCCACCAGAAGGTCCTCAAACTGGCCTCTAAAAGGGTAAAACTTAAGAGCTCAGAATAGCTTGTTGTGGACATGAATGTCTTGGAAAGTCCTCATTTAACCATCTGATACAGACAGTTCCTACAAACATTTGCATCAGCCTAGGAGTCCCCTAAAATAATCAACTTGTGGAAGTCCCCTACAGTAATCAAGTTGTACAACAGTTTATGAGTTAAACTGTAATTCTAGTATGAAAAGGAAGTAACACTGAAAAAAAGATAGTAAAAAAAGATATGAAAAAAAGATATAAAAAGGAATGAAACAATATGGATTTACTTGTCCTTAGACTAACTCCTTGGATAAAACCCAGCGGAAAGCGACAAGTCATGCAGAATATTACAAAGAATAAACTTGCCGAGTAATTTTGGTACCTTTTGGCTCTGAGGAGCATGTGTCTTGAAAGCAGTGAAGAACCTGGCTTGTGGACCTCCCACATCCTCCATTTGTGCCCCTGTGGGGTTAGTCATGTAAGATTTTAGTAAAGGGCAACATCTCACTGCCCTTGTCATTTACAAACCCCAGGACAACCCAGGGAAGACACACATAGAAAGATCTCAAGAGAGAGTTTCTTCTGTTATATACAGCCATCACCATCAACACAGGCATTGGTTTGCCAATGATACCAGCTGAGCACCATGTCCTTTCGTTACAGGATCACTAAAAGCAAGTAACATTCAGCATCTGCATACAGTCCTGAGCAGCTGGTACTGAAGCATCATTAACATGGAAAGATCTTACAATACTGTGTGTGTATCCTATGTAAAGCATGTCACACACACTAACTTGTACTAGATTTTTCTAGTTAAATTTTTATTATCAAATCAAAAGAAATCAAAAGTTACAACCCTACACACAGATAAAACTAGTCCTGGTACATACTGGTCTTCCCTAGTCCTCGTCCAGTAAGCACATGCTCAGCCTAAAACTGCAAATGCATGTTACTGGGTGAAGTTCAGCAGAAGTTTACATGTGTCTATGTGGCAAATGCTGGTGCCACCTTAGCAGTATGTGGCTCCTTAGCTGGAGTTTTTATTGTTAATCACATGCAAAATTATCCAGATACTTTCTTTTCTTATTACTGCCAATAAGGTCTATAACTAAAGAGTCTGACAACATACATTCCTGAAACTTTTCTAATTGCCAGCTCATGTGTGCCACAGAAAGCTGCTTCTCGCTGGGTACAGGGCAGCTGGTACAGGGTGACACTGGCATACCCAGGCTGAGACCCGCTATGCACAGGAAGAGTCAAGCACAGGTGGGATGTTAAGTGGAGAAGAAACAATTTAGGAGATTAACTTGTGGCTTCATCTGTGGCTGTGAGAATGCATTAGTGGTGCTGAGTGTGGTTAATATTGCCTTTGTATATCAATCAGGCTTTTCTTGACCTATCCTAGTTTGATTGAGTGACGTTGTGGTAAAAGTCCCAAGCATGATCCCCCTAATAGCTTAGAAGCAAAACCTTTTTCTGCATTAAGTCATTGTTGTGCTGAGAAGGGTTAAGTTTAAAATGTGCTGGTCAGTGGAGAGCAGACAGAGGTGTAACAGGCTCAGTTGCCAGCTGAAGGCACCTGCAGGGCCTGAGATCTGCCCCATTGTCTGAGACAGCCACTAGGAGAAGCCTAGTCTAGAGTAAGGAACAGCTTTTAGCCAAAACTCTGTGCCTCCTACAGAAATGAGGTATCTGGGACTTGCTCCTCCTAATCACACTGAGATTCACTTCAGGAGACACTTCTTGTCAGCTGTGGGTAAGGGGGCTCTCTGTGTCAGGACAGCAGTGTCTGTCCCACAGACAAGCCCTCTCTAACCACGGCAACTCCTGCTGAGCTCACACAGCAACAGTACTGCTGGCCTTTCCCAGAGGGCTGCAAAAATAATACAGAAAACTGATTCTGTTCCACACCACGTGCTGTATTTAAAGTAGCGAACTGGATTCATGCCTGAAAACCAGTTTCTGTCTCATGCAGTCAAACAAAACCTGAAGCTTGAGTTGCAATAGCCTCTTGCTGCCTTCCCTCTGCAACCTCCCTGGGAAAGAGACCCCAGGCACTTCCTTGCTGCCAGTTTGTTGGGCAGCTCCTGGCAATGCCCTGCAAACTCACTGCATGGAGCATTCCCATGTGGGTAATGAACGAGCTACCAGCATTTACCCCATCACCCTTTAATGGGTCGTGGAACAAGGGGATATGGAGAGAGAGAAATAAAACCCATCCTGACCCTTTTAAACAGGAGATGAGGGGCAGGAAGGGACAGGAGGAGCAGAGAAGCCATTCCTTCACTGAGTGCCTTTACTAATAATATCACCTGCTGATATGAACATCACAATGTCATACTGGGAATAACATCATCATTTTCTTCTGAACACTTCCTATTTCATCATTCTAGTCTGTCACGGCTTCTAAATGGTGAAAGTAATGCAGGAAGAAGAAGAAGGATAGTGTTAATGTCTTTATTTCTCCGGGCTGTTAACTCCAGTTCAAAGTATTACAAGATCACAAATTTCCTTCTGGCAAGCCTGGGAGGGAGGAAGCCTCCTCTGGAAACTTTCTTCTTTTCTATTATGCTGTCAGGAGCAATTTTTCCTTAAGATCGAAGCATCTCTACATCTTGTTGACCTGAACAATGAATCCCTTATTTAGAGGGATAATGAAAAAACATTTTGGATTCAAAAGTCTTTCTGTCTCAATTTCAGTGTCTCAAATTTGGGCCAAAGTTAGTAGTGATTTAGGCTTCTGTACAAAGCTTTGATATCATTTATTTGCTGAAAAACAATATTTATGTCATAACACTCCCCTGTAAATGACTTCTTTACTGGCAGTAAAGAGGCCAGGAATGATGTCCCAGAACTTCCCAGGTCAGCAGTAAAGTGCAGTGGGGATGCCTAGGGAAGAAGCTTTAGCCCAAGAATACGCCGAGGCTTTCAATCTCCTGCCTACAAACCTATAGGAACTTTTACAATAATTTATAATTCATACTTAATTTTTACTGAAAACCAAGCCAACTGACCCTGAGAAGGCAAACGCATACCAAGCAATTTGGCTCAGATGCAGTGTGAATGCTACCGTTACATTTTGCCTCTTATCCCGGTGGCTATAGTGAATTCTTTTTCCTGGACTGAGTACACTCGGTGGCCTAATTCTCTGTCTGGTCAGTCAGCGCTAACGGCAGGAGCAAATTCTGGGGCACAGGAGGGAAATCTACCTGTATGGCTCCTAGCATAAATCAAAATATTATCAGGGCGTCTCCAATACGATTTGAGCTGTCAGGGCACTCAGGGCTGTCTAACAGCTGAGCTGCAGTTCCTGCTCTGCTGGCATGCTCTTGCCCTTAGAGTGGATAGAGAGGGGAATAAAGTAGTTATATTAATTCTGTGCCATCTGCAGAATCCTCCTTATGCCAGAGCTGTTCCCTGTTGTCCAGGTGGGTCAGATTTACTGCTCTTTTTAAATGTCCTAGAACCAACGAAGCCAGACTTTTTTCTTCTTTTTATTTTCCCCGTTTGCTGGTCGAAGGCATCTGTAGTGTCCCTACCAGAGCAGAAGATCAAAAGCCCAAATGTTACAATTAGTGCTGGAGGTTGTTATAATGTGAACCATAAAATGCCATAGAAAATACTGGGTGTGGGTGATGTTATCTGCATTAATCTACGCATGTAATGAACATATAATGGCACACAATGCTTATTTTTTAAGTCTCCAAACCAGCAAGTACTTATACCAGGTGGCAGCTTTTCAACAATTTCTATTCCCTTCTCCACCCCATATTCCCAAGTATTTCAGGTAATTGGCTTCTCCTCCAGGGATTAGCCACAGCAGAATCATATGAAATTCCTAATTTTCCTCACTTAGCTTTTCCCCTCTCCCTCCTTTTAATTTTGAACTGTGTGGAGCAAGAAATCATGCAAAAGCTCTGAGTGTTTGTGTGTTTCTTTTCCGCAGCCCTCTCGAATGGCCTCAAAATTATCTGGCCTTCTAGGTCATGCGGTACATCCCAGTGTTTTTTGGCTTCGTTTCCACTATTTCTTAAACTTTCCCCTCCAAGGTGCTCGTCAAGCTCTGACTTGAAAAGTTCAAGTGATGTTGAATCTGCAGCTTCCCTGGGAGCGTATTCTCCTGCCTATTTGATCTTAGGATCAACGTTGCCCCTGCTCTTAAAACTGAACTCATTTTACTTCTACTTGGCATCTGTTATTTCTTGTCTTATCATTTTTCACTAATGAAAACAGTTCCTCCCCTTCCTCTCTATAGTTGTCTTTCATGTGCTTGTAAACCACAGTCACGCTGTCCCCTTGGCTTCCCTTTTGCCCCAAATTATATGTATGTATTTAATTCCTTTAATCTTTCCTTATAGGTAGTTCCTTCCAGACCTTTAATCCCCGCAGTAGCCCTTCTCTGTAATCTCTGTCATTCACTGATATACAGCCAGTAACACAGTGGCCAGGACTAAACCCATTGCTCTCCCTGGGATTTGAGCACTGGGAAAATAAGACTGGATGCTTCCTCACCTCTAGACATGACCCCTCTGCCTCTGCACCTCCAGATAGCCTCTTCCTGCTTATCATGCACCAAATACCCAAATTTAACTTTGAGGAAAGCGAATTTCATTGCATCCTAACTGCATAGTGATGCATTTCAAACACCTGGTCCACAGGTATGAGGAGTGTACACAAGACAAACCTCCAAAAGGTATTTTTGCAGTGGAAAGTTTAACCCAGTCTCCACTCCTACTCACACGTTTATCAACAGCCACATAAGACCAAGGAGAAAATTGTCTCATTGGTGATATTCTAGTGAGTACTTCTCAAGCCAGACTGGGATGCTTCTCCTGAAGTAGAGGAAGAGAGCAGCAGCCCCTGCGCGCTGCCTGGCTCTGCAGCCCTGGGCTCCAGGCACTAGCAGCAAGCACACACCACACACCTGCACGCTGACAGACACACCAGGAGAGCACAAGAATAAGCCCAGCCTTGGCTTTACCCCTTAACAAACCTCCCAGAAAAGCTGAGCCAGCCTGACTAAGAGGGATAAGGAGGGGGGGCATCAGCACAGGCTGCTGCTGCAGTGACTTCATGATTATTAAATCTCCCCCTTGAGGAAATGGGGAGGAAGGGGGCTATGGAGAAATGTCCCAAGGGGTGGTGGCACTGGTGAGGTGCTGCATTGGTCATGTGGTTAGGCACACTGTGTTGCTGGGCATTGACAATGCATCCATGCCAGTAGGAAGAGTCAGCCAAATCACTTTTCACCACCCATTCTTTCAGGGCTCTGCCCAGTCTGAGCTCCTCCTTTGGCTCTTGGTTGGATTTATTCCTTCACCCAGCAAAATCCTAGGAGAATCCACAAAACCGGGGTTAATGCTGGATGCAAATTGACAATTTAGCCTCTCCTGAAAATTGTCCTTCCTTCATGTACCATGCTCCCTGCCCATTTCTGCCACTAGTTGATAATTTGAGTCAAGAGAGGTGCAGCTCTCTGGGCTACAGTTTCTGAATGATGATAGAGGTGAAATGGTAGAAGGTAGCTCTCTTCATATGTAGAGAGGATAGGTCCAGTCCTTACCATCTCTGTCTCTGATAACGTCCCAACTATTCAGGCAAATCATTCCCTGCTTCCTCAAAACAGAAGTCTCATCGACCTTCTAAAATATTTTGAGTGACAAAAGCATTGATCAGTTTGCCCTATTTGAAAAGGCTCTCGGCTTCTGCCCAGAAAAGACAACAGGCTTTTGACCACCATTATCACCTAAAGAGGATGACCACCAAAGTCCTAAAGAGAATGGAGAGTCCTTGGGAACTTTTTCAGTTGTAAACTCAGGTCACAAGTAATTAGATGCCCAGGTTAAAGTTAGTGAATGAATATGTGTTATTTCACCTTTTCTCACAACACCCTCTGCTTTGCATAAACTGAGCTGCAGCCAGTTTCCCCCACTTCCAGAGTAAATAACCTTGTATCAGTTAACAGAGATCAAAGGCAAGATCCCTTGAGGGGTTTAGGCAGTTCCTCCTCCCTGAAACGGAGGGAAGTTAGACGCCATACACCTGTGTAGTCTTGGCCCCATTTCCACTGTATCATGCTGGCCATCTCACATCTCATTCTCGGTGGCATCATATGTGCACTGTACCTGCTGGGATGAAATATGTGTATGCCATAGTGTGAGAGATCACTGCAGGAAATAAGGAAAATTTTATATTTTTATTTACCAGCTGCTGCTTTCTCTATGCATTGTTTCATTATCCTAGTAGCCAAAAAAATAATTTAATATATCACTATAGCAATTTTTTCTCCACATCAGTCAATGGAATTGCCCATGATGGTAACAGCTATGCAATAAATTATTGCAGGGACAATTCAGAAGCCTGATCCTACAAAGTTCATTCACGGGCATTAACCCACTGATTCATCACCAGAAAAAGCAAGGCACACTTACACCACTATAAACAGCTTTAGGAGGGCCCTAATACATATATTAAATGAATTCAGGTACAAGAGGCAGGACCTGACCCACTGGATAATGCCATGTTAAACCCGAATGCTCCAAACAATTAAATACATGTGTAATTGCATTCCCCAAAGAGATTTCTATTGCATTCAGCAGAAACACTGCTAAGAATGAGGTTAGGCATGTTTCTAAGTGTTGGCAAGATCGGGGTCTGTAGCCAGTTCTCTCAGTTTGTGCTCATATGGTACGTATGCCAGCTCTGTTTAAGTCTGCATTTTTTTCTCCTTTAACAAGATGTTTTGTTGCCTGCCTCGTGCAAGTTTTCTCCTGCCCCACACAAATTCAGCTCATTGCAATCAAGTGGCCATTTCTGCCTGCTTGGCCAGGGAATATTTACCTGTGCAATAGGAACGTGCATTGTGTTCAGGCTCTAATTCATCCTTTGCAATTCAGGCTGTTAAAAATTCATCCCTAAATTGTTGCTCTCTCTCTCCTATTTCCAAAGCTTTTGCCTAACTATATTATGTAAAAAGCTCGGTGCTTTGTGGTCGAGTAATCCTGTACGACAGAGACAAGGCATGGTAGATAGAGATTCACTTGTGGTTTGTTTACGGCTGTAATAAATTGATGTCAAAATACAAATGTGAGCTGTGCTGGATGTGAATTGGTAAAGTTATAACACCAGTTCCGATTCCCGCTTCAAAAGGATTCTTGCATAAAAGACTGACTGTCCGAGCACAAGTCTTAGCATTAGGGATGCTAAAAGGTGCATTAGGGATGCTAAAAGGTCTTACCATGTGAGAACAAACATCAGCTTTAAATACCCTGCATTGTGTCTGTCCTTTGCCTTATCACTAATATTTCTGCAAGTTCCTTCATTCATTAATTCCTATTCTTCCTGTTCAAAATATAGTAAGGGGACAGTCAGTTCCTATGAGAGTTCCTCTCTTTGTCATGCAAAAATAAAATTATCAGGAAGACGAATTAGTGAATTAGCTACACAATTAAACTGCTCCCCCCCCCCCTCAAAAACAAAACAAAACAAAATCCACCTGTAGTTACTGTTAATGGGAATGTTAAATATATCACTCGATCTATATCAAAATATCCTCATCACGGTATTTTCCCTATCTGCCCTCTCTTACTTTGCTCCTTAACTTACCATGTAAAAGCTTGTCCTGTGCAGTTAAAAAAGTGTACTGTTACCTTTAGTATACATCCTTCACCTCAGCATTGATAATGCTGCTAAGTTATAGAAAACTGTAAGCATACAATGTTTTCTGCATCTTCTGTTAAATCGTGGCATTTTGTATCTTTCTGACTATCCACGTGCATAATAAATCGGGATTATTTTGTATTTATAATAAGAAGTTCAGATTATGATGGAATGCAAAGCAGCGAGTGAAATTCAACTCAACGTACTCATTAATTTAAATATAAAATACTCCCTACCTCTTGGCTAAAACAGGAGGGGGAAAAACAAACAAACGAAAACAACAAAAAACCCCAGACCTCAAAAACTAAATGAGTATTTTAACATTTTAGGCTATGTATGTAGATGTAGGTACATCAGTAAAAGAATTCTTATCTCTACAGTGCCCGTAAAAAGTTATCAGCCACTGATACAGCCCAGACGGCTTTTATAACCGTCATTTGCCTGTATATTTTTTTTCCTTAAAACAGAAGGAAATATCTCTCTAATAATTAAAATTCGGGATAATTTCATACAATAAAGAAGTAACTGTGTAAGAGACAGGCTCTAAAAAAAAAAAAAAAAAAGAAAGAAAAGAAAAAAGAAAAGCACACACAAACCACTGACACTTGGTGTGAAACACGGAGCTTTCTGCAGCAAACAGGTTGCTGTTCGGAGGGCAGGCTGAGCCGCGCTTGGCCGCGGCCGCCCCCGCGGAGCCCCCTGCCCTGTCTGCGTTCCTCCCACAGCGCTTTGAGGCGAGGAGGGGACAGAAAACCGGCCCCGCGTCCTTTGGCAGGGCGGGAAGGAGGGGAGAGGACAGGTCACGGAAGATGCAGCTCTGACATTCCGGGGCGGCGGGGCAGCCCCGGGCCCCGCGCCGCCTGAGCGGTCCCCCCTCAAAGGGATGGCAGGACAGCGGCAGGGCAGCCGGAGACTTCCAACCTCCCTCAGAGGTGAAGGCGCTCCTGGCCCGCACCGGAGAGGTGCGAGGAAACCTACACCTGGCGCTCGTACCAGGAATTCGGTGTCAGGCGGCGCTGCGCCGCTTCACGATCTCAGTTGACCCGCACGGGTCTCCGCGCAAGGAGCCCGGTCCACCGGGGTAACCGGCGCGTCACCCCCCCCGGCAGCAGACTCCGGGGGGGCCAAAAGCCCGTTCCTCTCACCCAGGGCACTCGGCTCGCTTTCAGTTTAACGGCACGTTAACCGGGCAGCGTCAACGGCAGGAGCTCGCTCTCTGCTCCTGTCCCCGCCGGTCGCGGTGTGCCAAAACGCGAACCGACGGTTATTTTCCAGGCTCCAGAGCGTTTCCAAAGCGGGTGTCGGCAAAACCGAGAGTCCCTTCTGTCCAATCCTCGCTCACCCCTGCGCGCCCTGGGGTGGGTACCGGGAGCTCCTGGCCAGCCGCCCCGCAGGGCGACTCCCCCCGCGGAGCAGCGTCCCAGGGGATGCGGCGGGTCCCGGGCCGTGCGGAATCGCAGCCCTCCGTGGGTTGTGGCGGGGACGGGCGGTGGTGGCCGCAGCAGACCCGGCAGGTAGCGGCTGCCCTCCCCGGGGGTCGCCCGGCGGCTCCCCTCGCCCCGGCACCCTTCCGCCGGCCTGACGGCGGCCGGCGGGCCCCCTCTGCCGGCTCCGCCGCGGAGCTGCACCGGGGGCCACAGCCTTGCGCAAGGCCTCGCGGCCGGCAGGAGCTCCGGCCCGCGGCCCTTTCCGAGCCCGGCTCTCCGCGGCGAGAGGCGGCCCCGGTGGTGTCCCCTGTGCGGCCGCGCCCACCCCACGCACGCACTCCCACCCAACCCACCGCATCTGCTGCCGCTCCCCTTCAAAGCCCGCCCGGCCCCGGGGGAGCATGGCCGGCCGCCGCCGCGGCTGCTGTGCTGACGGGGCAGCGTCCCGGGGGCGGCCCCGGCGGGGGGCGGCCCTGTGGCGGAGACGCAGCGAGGAGAGGAGACACGGGTGAACGAGGGGTGTGAAATTTCACGGAAGGAACCCCAAGCCCATGCCAGGAGCGCGGCCGGGACGGGCGGGGTCTCCGCCGCGACGGCGGCAGCGGGCCGTCATTGCCGCGTTCCCAGCCCGGGGATCGCCGGCGGTGAGCCCACCACATTCGCGACCAGCACCAAAAAATAAATGAAAACCACCAAAAAAAACCCCGGCCCCAGCCCATCCCGAAAGGACAGCCGCGCCTCCACCCAGCATCCTCGCTACCGGCTCCGCGGGCCCAGGCCAGCTGGCAGGGCAGGCATCGGCGGCCCGCTGCTGCCCGTGCGGCGCTGCCTGCCCGCCGGCCCGGCCTCGCCCCCGGCGGTGCTGCAAGAGGGCCCGGCCGGTGGCCGGGTTTTGCCGGGGGAAGGATGTCCCCCGTCTGGCGGCCCAGCGGCCGCCGCGGCATGTAAACCCCGTCCTTGTCCGCGGGAGCGGGAAGCAGCGGGGAGGTCGGGGGACGCAGCCCGGCGGCCGCTGCCTCAGGGCCGCCGGTCCAGGAGTCCCCCTGCGCGGCTGCGACCCCCTGGCTGGGGAGGAAACGCCCCGGAGCAAACACCGCCGGGAGCTCTCCTGTGGGACGCGGGGCTGTCGGGGCGGTGTCCGCCGTGCTGCGGTCACCGTGCGGGCACCCACCGCTCCTCGGGGGCGGGTGGTCCGTGAGTGAAGGGCAAGCGGGACCTGCACCAGAGAAAGGCGGAGCCGGGGGTCGGGGGGAAACATCCCGAAACCGCAGGCGTGGAGCACCCTGCACATGGCAGCGGCAGGCCCCGCCGCCGGCGCCTCCGCGGTGGGCTGGGGAGCGGCCGCCCGTGGCCCTCCCGTGGGTGCGCGGCTGCGGTGTCCGCGGCGTCCCGCCGGCCCGGCGCTCACCCCCCGCGCCCACAGTAGCGGCGGCGGCGGGCGCGCCAATTCCAGGAGCCCCTGGCCCGCGGCCGCGCCCTGGCTGCTCCCGGAAAGGGCTGTGATTGGCCGGCGCCCTCCCCGTATGCAAAGCAGCCGGGGGAATGACATTCCTCCGCACTCCGCCCGCCGCCGCCGACTCGCTCCCGGCTCCTCCATTCATCCCGGCGGCGGGCGGGCGGTGCGGACCCCGGCCCTGCCCGGCCCAGCCCAGCCCAGCCGAGAGGAGCGGAGCAGCGGGGCCCGACCCGGCCGAGCGACGGTGCCCGGGCGCCGTGGGCAGCCGTCCGTGCGTCCGTCCGTCCGTCCGTCCGGAAGCCTGCGTTCCCCGCGGCTCACGTGAAGATCCGAGAGCTCTCCGATGTGGAAATGCGCTTTCCCTGAGCGGTCGTCCGGGCTGCAGGCTGTAACTTCTAACCCTGGCTGGCAACTTTGGGGGTTTGATCTTCCCCGGTTCTTCCCGTCTCTCTCCGTGGGGGTCACCAGCTCCTCCACTCCCCCCGCCGCCACCTCCTTTTTTTTCGGAAGGAAAGATTCCCTCATTCAAAAGTAGTGGCTTACTTTTATAATTTTACTTTTATTTTATTTTTACTGTCGCTGGTTGGTTGCTTTTGGTTTTCAGTGTGTGAGTGGGGACTCTCCGCGCAGGCTGGCTGTATCCATCCCGCTGGCTGGAGGCGGCCGAGAGAAAAGCCATGTTTCCAAAAGCAGGCTTCCACCTGCTGCGGTTAAAATATTGTTAAGCAGCCGGTTCCTGTGGCCGAATTGAGGAAGACTGCCTCAGATACCGGAAAAAAAAAAAAAAAAAAAAATTGGCGATGACTGCCGAAGTTGTTGCAGACTGTTGGTTTGACTGCTGAGGAGGACGTGAGTGAGAGAGAGAGAGCGCTGTTGCACACATAAAACCACAGAGAGAACCCACAATTTAACCAACATCCACAAACCCAACTTTCCAGCTGTGGACCTTTTAGCCTCAGAGCTTGCGATCAGCCGCGACCTTTCTTTAAACTGGTGAAAGACGTTATACCACAGACAAGTACAAAGATAGAGATTTAAAGCTTGAATGCCATGCACTGAGCTTCTTTTCTTGCCTTTTTCTTTTTTCTTTTTGCGCAAGAATGATTGAAAGGTCACGACACGAGTACTCGTAGAGCAACACGAACCAAACTACTGAAGCTGATTTTCAAGGCTGCTTTAAAAAAAAAAAATCTTGCCGAGAACATTAATGGATTCCTGTTGTGTTTAAATTCTCTACAGATTATATTGTAAATATTTTATGAAGTACAGTATATATGTGTGTGCGTGCGTGTACGTGAATATATGTACAGTTGTAGCCAGCTGACCTTTGATCAGAAAGTCTAGCTCGCGTACTACCTTCTCTGAAGACTAACCCCGAATTTCCCTCTCTTAAAGAGCAATTTTTGCCTACGGAAGACGCTGATGTACTTTGTTTTTTTCTTGGAACTGTAGAGAAATCACCTGGAAGAAACCAATAGGCAACTGACTCTGGGAAGCCCAGGCTTTGCATGCGTTTCTGACCGCGTCTTGTGTTTGACTTGCCTAATTTTTTCCACCGTGGTTGGGAGTTTGGAAGGAGCTTTCCCCCCCCTGCCCCCCCCGATAACTTTTTGCGTCACGGCCGCAGGCTGGATGCACAGGCGTTGCGGTAAAGTCCCGCACGGACGACACTTTCGCTGATCGGATTAACGTGATCTGTTCCGCAGCGCCAGGAAGCCAAGAGTTAAGTCTCGGCGCGCTCGCTATCTCAGCCGCCTTCAGCAAAAAATTAACTTTGGGGACTGGCGTAGAAACAAGTTTCCCCCGGGTCCTCAGCCTGTATCCGTTTATGTTGGTCCCCAGAGAGCAGATCGCTGAAGAGTTACGCTCGTTTCGCTGTTTTGTAAAAACTCTGTGGAGGTCTTTCACTCAAAAGGCTTGTTGTGATGCGTATCCCCGTAGATACCAGCACCAGCCGCCGCTTCACGCCGCCCTCCACCACGCTGAGCCCGGGGAAGATGACCGAGCCGCTGCCGCTGCCCGGCGCCGAGCACAGCGGCGCCTTGCCGGGGAAGCTGCGCAGCGCCGACCGCAGCATGGTGGAGGTCCTGGCGGATCACCCCGGGGAGCTGGTGCGCACCGACAGCCCCAACTTCCTCTGCTCCGTGCTGCCCACCCACTGGCGCTGCAACAAGACGCTGCCCATCGCCTTCAAGGTAGGTCTGACGGCTGCCCAAAGTCGCCTTTCTGGGGGTAAGGGGCGGTGGGGTGAGTCGGTTGGGAGGGGAGGGCAGGCTACGCTCCCCGCGGCTGGGAGGCACGGGGCGCCGACCCCCGGGTTCGGACGCGCACCTGGACCGGGAGCCGGCCGGCGGGGCGGGACGGCTCGCCTCGGCGGGACGGCCACGTCGGGGCGGGCGGTGGGTGGCAGCCCACCCCGCGCCTCCGTCCATCCTTCCTTCTATCCTGCCTTCCATCCTTCCTTCCTTCTTCCATCCTTCCTTCCTTCTTCCATCCTTCCTTCCTTCCGCTGTGGCTGCCACCGCGACAGCGTGGGAAGGTGCGGGGCCAGCGGGCGTGGGTCTCGCCTGGGCTCCGGGCAGGAGCGAGCGGCGGCTGCTGGGGCAGGCGGTGGGATGAGCAGGCTCCCTCCAGCCTCCCTCTTCGGCCCATTCATAACGCTGATAACGAGGGGCGGCTCTGCTCAACGGCGGGGAGAAAGAAAATAAAAACTTTTTTAAAAAGGCCAGAGCCGAGGAGTTTGGCTTCCCTGGGGACCAGATGCCGGCGTCCCGGAACTGAAGGAGCTCCGGGCTTCCCCAGAAGCCGCCCACAGCGGCTGCGGGTCCCTCTGCGGGCACCTCCGCGGCGGAGCGCCCTGCCAGGGCTGCCACCGACGGGGACACCGGACCCGCCCGCAGCCAGCGCCTGGTGGCACCGTCCGGCTCCGCTCCGGAGGTGCCGGGCTTCCCCCAGCCATGCTGCTAGGGGGTCTTCAGAAAAAACACCTCTTTCCTTTTTTTGGCTGTTTTCTCATAACAGTAAATGTCGGGGCCTGCCCTGGACAGACCCTGCGGCCGCTTGGGTTTCTCTTGTTTCCAGAGCCCCTTGCTAATTATTGGGGCATCACTGCTGCGCTTCCCACCCTTATCTGGCCTGCTTTGCCGTTACCCGGGTTCAAGCAAAATTCACCCCACCCCCCTTGCTTTGGTCACGCTATTTTTTGAGTTGAGTCTGTCGCTAAATTCTTGAATGCGCTGGTTTTCTTGCTACTGATGTAGATACTCTTCCGAGCAAGGAAAGGAAAAGGTAATTATTCTCGTTATCCTTTTATCCGAGGCGGGAGCCGCAGAGACACGTAGCTCCTTAGGAGCCCCGGGGTTAGATTTAGGATCAGGATTTGGAAAGTTCATGCTTTCTTTTGCTGTCATTGCTAAACACCGGCCGCCTCAGTACGACTTTTTTTGAAGGCTACCAGACCCAAGTCTTTCCGATGGCTTTTTTGGAGGAGGAGAAAAGGGAATCCGTTTAGAGACAGTTCAGAGCTTGGGGGCATCCTGCTGAGGAGGCGGCTTTAGGGAAAAGTTTTATTATATTTGGAGAGTCTTCGTGTTTTAGGCATATATGAGACTGGGGAAAGGGAGGCACTAATTGGCAGGGTCAGTTCCTAAATTCACACATTTTGAGTAATTATTATACTGTCACCCACGCACTAGGCAACTGCTGCTAGTTACTGGGGAAGCTCTCCTCCTGGAAGGCAGAGGTACGCTGTGGAATAGGAGTGAAAAACCCGCTCCGCCCCGCCAGGAAGGGAGATAAGCGAAGTCCCCAGACGTGGCCGATGTTTCTCCTGGAGGTCCCCCGCGGCCGGAGTCCCCGCCGTGCCACGCGTGGCCGTGGTGCGCTCCCGGCCCCGCTCATCTCCCGGCGGGGAACGGGGTGGGACAAGAGGCAGCTCTTGCCGCTCCCCTCCGGCCTCCCGACCCCGCACCGACCCGCCTCTGGGATCTGCGGGGTCCGGTCCGGCAGCGAGCGGGACCCTGCTCCCCACTCGGGCAGGGGGCTTCTGGGCAGGCGGCTGCCCTGGTGATGTGGAAACAAACCCAGGGGGGCTGGTTTCGGATATAGTCAATGCCGTTCTCGTTCCTCCACCCCCTCAAACTAGTGCAACCCCCCGTTTTAACTAGCGAACCGGCTCCCAGCTTCTGCAAACAGACTGAAGGGTCAGGTTCTCCAAAGAGAGGAAAGCAAGCGTTTGTAACGCTGAGGTGGTTTAAAGGTAGTTTAACCTAGAAACACACATTTAAATAAATAAATAATTTTAAAAGCCCAAACCAGGAGCGGTTTCCTTACGCGCTCCTGAAATGTGCGGGGAGGCACCTGCTTGCCGGGGCCCTCCCTGCAACTCGTCCCCCTCTTCCCCCGAATCGCTCCCGCTGTGGACCGCTGAGAAATGAGTCCTGAAACGGTTTGCCACGTATAAAACATTCTCATTGGTTTTATACCGAATATTGAATATTCGCAAAAGGCATTTTTTTAAGTCATGAATTTTAAGATCGTTTGGAACAGAAACTAGAAAATTCAGTTCAGATCGTTCCGCTGCTGCCAACATCCTATTTGCAACAGACAAAAATCCGATGAGTTTTACTAAGTGTTTGCTAACAACAATTGTATCAATAAAAAGAAAGAGACAGGGAATTTTCTCTTCACGTTTCCTTAGCAAAATTCACTCATGATGTTTGATTTTTAGGATCAGGTTATTATTTCAAACCAAAAGGATCATTTCCACGCTTTTTTTTTTTTCTAAAATAAAGAATGATTCTGAGAAACTTAGAAAATAGTACATAATAACTCTAAGAAGGTTTTGTACAGATTCATTGTCCAAACTCTGTTAAGAAAGCATCCAAATCTTCATTTAAAAGGCCAATTTTATTTGATTGATGCTGTACAAGTAGATAATTTAGATACCCGGCAGCACTACAACTCTGATATGCTCCTCGTTTCTCTGGTAATACATATTTTTAAGAGCTAAAGAGTACAACAAAGTACAAGATAACTACAGTCAGCAAGCCCCAACTTATCTGTTTAGTCTTTTTTCTAATGTAAATGTTTGTATTTCTGTTTCTATTGTCTGTGACTTTTAACTCTAGTTTCTTTTCTGGGCTGTGTAATTTTTATACTTGTCTCTAATATTTTCTTCACGTGTCTTATCGCTGAGGTTACCTTCAGTGTAATTTGAAAAACAGTGATTTAAAATATTTGTTCTGTAAGAGACAACTGACCCTGGATTCAAGAAGCTTTTTCGTCCCTCAAAATGTGAGCATGTATTTCCTTAAACAAGCAAGCAAACATTTGCATCACAGGGAGGTGAGGGTAATGCCCTGATTTTCCCCTTTCCCTTTCTTGTGCCTTTAATATATGTGCATGGATTAAGGTTTCACAGTAACTTTTTAAGAACTGTGTGAGGGCATTGGGTTCGCAATTGCTGATCTCATGAGCCAGCGTGCCTCATGACACAACGCTGTGCAAGGAGAAAACTCACTAGCTTCAACATTTTGAGCAGGTCTATTTTACACCAAGATCGGGGAAAGGTGAAAAGCGCAATGCTGAGCGCATTGCCACAGAAATGCATTGTGGAGGAACAGCTACGCAGAGGAGAACAAAAAACCAAGAGCCTGGGCCACAGAGGAATGGGAAAGAGGAAGTTCAAATAGATGCATAAAGAGGGAATTTTGACAGGGTGATTTTAACTTTGCATGTGGAAGTGAAAATAAGGGTTATTGGTGACAAATGGGAGAGGACTGAAGTGAGAAACACAGCCTCCTGTAGAAGGAAAGGCTGGGAAACACCTGAGACTGGACACCTCATATTAGGTGAGGTAGTTACAGCTGGGCAATAAGCATCAGAGATGGATCAAGTAAAAGAGCCGCTGATCCTGTTTGGAAAGAACAGTGCGATTAGAAACTAATAGAAATAAAACTAGTTTAAGCCAATTATAACTGCATGGACACAAGCTAGAAAATGCAAAGAGGAAGGAAAAATATCGAGCTGCAACTCAGAGTACATGATGCAGGACTGCTTCCTCTTAGAATGTGTAAAAGAGGAAATAAAAAATAGCCAGTTTCTTTTTTTTATTATTATTTTTTTTTTTACTAGTAGTCCTGAGGTTGCTATTGTAGACTTAATCGGGGGAACAGCAATGGGATCTAAAAAAAGTATCATAGAGGACCTAATTCAAGCTTCTACTTTTGCCAGAGTAAATCTAGAGACATACTAGACATCCATTTGATCACAGCAGTGTAAAATTGTTTTGAGATTCAGTCCTGCTCAAGAGGATAAAATTATTTTTTTCATGGTTTAACCAGTGTGAACGTTGTAGATGCAAGTTAGAAAATGTAAGGTTAGGAATCTATGTATGTCTCACTGCACTGTATCAGAGGTGCAGGGAATCCTGCGTTCTTAAATATTTGTTTCATAGATGCTGGCACCAAAGAGCTACAGCGCAAACATTTCGGACGAGGTGAAAGCCTTTGTCTGAGCGATTGCAGATTTCATTAGTTCAGATCACGATTTCTATCCATCAGGTTGTGTGTGAGATCTGAAGTCAATGATTTGCTCTCATGCTTCTAAAGGAAAAAAAGAAATTGTTCAGTAAGTTGTGATTAAACATTCGACTGAGGCCTGCTTTTCCATGGGCTTATTCTGAATTTATGCTAGGGCAGCTCTTTTCAGAGCGGTGGGAGGAAAAGACAGGGAATTGGTGCAGCTGTGGGGACTCTGACCCTCTGCATCCATGAGATTATTTGTTTGGTTTTGTTTTCTCTTGAATTTTACATTTCCATCATTGTGCTGACTTTGCCATAGCTTAAAATTAATGCTGTTGATGTGAATCGGACCAGAATTAATTCCTGTTACTTGAATTTATTTATTAACAATTACAGAAGTATATTTTAGAAAGCTTATTTCTTGTATTTTTCATGTCAGAGTACACATTATGCTTGCGTATTTCAGATGTGCATCAATGGAAAAACTTTTCTGCAGATCCAGTTTTCCCCAAACAGCTTCTTAGTCTACAAAGGTTTTTTGCTGTTGCTGCTTTTTCATATTTTATCATGTTACTTGTTGATCTTCTGCACCCCAAATTAAATGTCGCATAAGGAAACTGAGGCTTCTGCTCCTTGGTTTCATAGGTGGTGGCCTTGGGAGATGTGCCCGATGGGACGCTGGTAACGGTGATGGCTGGAAATGATGAAAACTACTCTGCAGAACTCAGAAACGCCACAGCCGCCATGAAAAACCAAGTAGCACGGTTCAACGACCTCCGATTCGTGGGTAGAAGTGGAAGAGGTATGTGTTTGTTCTCAGCTGCGCTTCGGTCATGTTCACCAGTTATGTCAAGTTCTGTTGACGCGGAGGGAATTTGAAGACGGCGTCTGTTGAGTTTTCTGTGGCAGGGCACGCTGCAAGATCTGGCATAGGCCAGTTCCAAAGGCACAGAATTAACTATTATTTTCCTGCTTTATCCTAGCCTGTTCTCTGTGTCACTTCAATTTTTAAACCATGACATCTCATTAAAAAAAACCCAAAACACATTGACAGCAAGTCACATTTTGACTACAGAAGCCATCCCAACAAATTCAGAACAATATTTAGCACAACATTACCCATGTTTAAGTTTAAATAATGTATTTTCAATTTAAAATGAGAATTTTCAAGTTGTGTAAAGACTCATGACCATGTCAGGGGTCCAAGGCACTCACTGCAAAAGCTGATCTCTTTAACAGAGCGAGTCAGCCTAAAATTACAAGTAATTCCCACATAGATCTAAACATTTGTTGCCTTCATCATGACCTGATGGAGGCACAAAACGCTTTTACTGACTGTTCTTTCTCTGAAATAGATATAGAACAATATGCAGTAGTCCTGTTATTTAATGTGCTCCTGCAAGATGCGTAGGATAGAATGGAACAGATGAGCTTGGTGTCTGACATGCTGTATCTCTGTGATAACCAGTAGTTATTAGTATGTAAATAAAAAGGCCTTATGAGCATAAATAACAAATAAGAGTTGAAGCTGACTTAGACTAGAACTGTATTAAATTGTTGTTAGGAAGCTACAAACAGTATCTGAAACGCGTGGCTCACGTCGGCTGTGGGTGGGCAGGTGTACAAGTTTTCATCCAAAAGCTCGTAAAATCAACAAAAGGACCCTTGACAACCTCAGTCTTTGGCTCCAGTCCATAATCTTAAATCCTATAAATTCCAAGTGATCTAGTTTACCTTTCTATTACCAGATTATTTTAAGTGCTACTCTTGCGTTACTGCCCTTTTTGCTGTGAGTGGAGTCCCTTTGCATGGGTCAGGAGGGTTCAGTCAAACCTGCAGAAGAGAAGCTGGTGAGCTGTTGCTCATAAAAATCTCTAAGAAAAGATTAGCCTCTCTCTTTTAAGGTCAAGAATGAAAAACTGTCACATCTTCCATGTGACTTCATATGATATTTACTTATCTATTTTACTCCTGTTTCATTCGTATCTTTAAGTAAAACTGGAATGTAACATCATGGTGTTCCAAACACAACAGTGTTATTTAGGGACAATTTAGTGCTGTAACACTCACAAATCAAAATGCTATGGTATCTACTGCACTTAAGTAGGTTTCTGTATACTACCTTTTTGAGCAATTAGTGTGCTGGTGTCTCTCTGAACCAAATTAAATATTCGGGGCTTGCTGACCCCTCCTCAACATTATCCTCTCCCTCTCTCCCTGTTTGAGCACCCAAGCCATCTCCTGATGCTTGGTTGCATCTGTAGCTCTTATAAACACGAATGCAGTTATGGGCATGCTTCAGGAGAGTTACAAAGGTGACCCACTTCTGCTCATTCACTCTCAAAATGTCTTATTGCAAATGGGAGATGGGTCAGGCTTCAGAGCGAGGAAGTTATCCTGATTATACACCACAGCCCTTATTTGCCTTTGAAGTGAAATGCATCTGTAGATATTCTTCCAATATAAATACAGTCAGCAATTGTGGAGAAGCATAGCCCTGTTGAAACAGATGCAGGCAGTAAGTACATTTGAAGAATAAAATACCAACCCTATCCCTCTGTATCCTGCAGCATTTTTAGCTGAGGATACAGAGGGAGATGTCTTTTAAATCGTGTTGTTTGGGCTGTCTTCAAAATGCACTCAGTGGAAAACACCCGCAGCTGAGAACGTAGCTTCGTAATGCTAGCAAAGAATAATAATAGGGTAATGCAGAGAAAATTATATCCATTTACTGAAAACATGAGAGATGCTGTAATGTCTAAAAGTATCAGTCATTAAACGTGTTCATTTGTTATATTAAAGGTACCACCTTTTCAGTAAATGGAATTTGCATTATGATTCAGAGATGACTGTTTAGAAGATTCAAATGAATAGCTGGCGAACTGGTGGAGAAGCTAATAAAAACAAACCTGTAGTTCAGTTCCTGGCCATGGTAATGAAGCTAGAAATCATAACAGTGAACTGGGTGAGTTTCAAGGTCAAAATCCAGCCGCTGAGGGAGAACAGTCCCTATTCATACAGAAAAGCTTGGCGGAGAGCGTCACTGAACCCCTTGCCATCAGCAGTTGCTAGTAGCTGGTCATTCGTGCATGGACACGAATCTTGGATGTTGTAGGACATTCAGGTGCTCAGGATCCTTTAAGCGATGGAGTGATTTGGGAATGCTGCGTGCTATTAGTCAGGCTTCGAGGTTAAATCTCATCACCTCCGTTGGCTGCCCATCTTTGGAGCGAGTGACTAATGAATGCTTTTGTTTACTCCTCGAACAGGGGATTGTTTTCCAAAGGTGGGGATTGTTTGCATTTGTTACGGGATTTCTGAGGTGCTGTTCTGTTGAATTTGTATAAAGCCTAAAGCATAAGGTAGCTGCTTCAAAGGGCATTGCTTCCTTTGATACTTCGCTAGGGGAAAATTAACCGAAACTTTGTTTGCTGTGTAATATTTGAGTTTGAATAAGTTCGGTTGCCACCAGTGATAATGTGATGCCAGGAGTATTATGTGAACAGTGACTGAAAGTTCATGTCGGTTATGGTCAGAGTAGACGCTCTTTGTGTACCTTGGGGGATTTAAAATCCCTTCCGGAGAATAAGGAACGGCTTCAAGCGGTGACAGTTCCCTGTGCGTCGGTTATCGCCCAGCTGTAACCATCCCCATTAAAAGCCTTGCCAAACCGATGCCAAGCCACTGCTCTCTCCCTTCTGAGAGAGTAGGAAATTGTCATTCTTGACATTCTTAATAAATAGTTTAAATTTTCTTCCGTGAGCTTTAAATGAAATCTAGCAAAACAGTCTGGTGGCTGTTGCAAACCTGAGACTATTCTCTGCGTTTTCATCTCGGTGAACGAGCGGCTCTGCACTGAGAGAGTTACAGAGATGTTACCTGCTTGGGGGTCTGATCCTGCCTGTCTGTCAGAGTAGATGCACCAACCAAATATTGACCAAAGCTTAAAGAACTGAACTGTGTTTCATTGTTCATTTCGTACCTAGCAGCAAGCGCTTCCCCCAGTTGCTCTGCCTGTGCCTGTCATTCAGAATTAAAAAAACCCACCCACTTGATTCTCTTGACGCTTAGAATGGGAGCTGAGAATATTACGGGTCGCCTGAAACATTGAGATGTTGTATAGAAGCAGTCTGGCTCGCTTTCCCGAACAAAACAGATTTACATTGGAATTGGCTGGACTCCAGAGTTACTATTCCTCACCCTAGTTTGAGAATGCTACTGGGAAAACCTGCCCGTCTGGCTTGTAAGCCCAAGTAAGTAATTTATGAAAGAAAAATGTAGTTTAAAACTTCAGCCAGTCTCAGCCCCCCTTGCCTGATTACCTGGATAAAAAAATTCAATCTTTATTTTTCTCCCTCCATTCATAAACACTTCAAAAAGCTACTACTGCGAAGTACCCTGTTTTCTTAATGTATAATGAACCAGTTTAGGTTCCTATGATGAAATAAATCTGATGCAAAAAGCCTTACACCATAGAAGTTCATTGGATAAAATTAAAAATAAATAGTTATTTTGGAGAGGGAAAGCTTCGTGGCTCGGTAAGCATTACATATTTTCCTCATGGAATCATTAATCCCAGTAACTATCTTCTTTGTAGAATGTAACATTAAAAAAAAACCTCAACAAATAAACATGTTTTCCAGATGAAAATAATTATTAATAGGTTATCATAATAGTAGCTAATGGGGAAGTGTCTTGGCTTGCTGCAGATGATCTCAATCTAAAGCTGAGATCTGGAGCTTTGTGATAGCTTTCCAGCAAGAGCTTTTTAAAATCTGTGTCTTGGAAAGGACTGAAAGCCTACATATATATTGCCTACTGGCTATCAGGATTAAACTCTTGAGTAAACTTTGCAATAGTTTTCAATTTCCACTGAGACAAAGCAGGAGTAGCTGGTAGGAGAACCTGAGAGAGTGCTTTACCAAGCATAATCAGAAGTTTCTACCATCGGGACACTTCTTTCTGGATATGATTTTGGGGAAGAAAAATCAGTTTAAGCTGGAATCTCAAAAATACTTATAACCCAGAAATTATTGGCCTGGAGTCCAATTATTTTTATTGGTCTTCTGAAGTCAGAATTTTGTTCCTTCTGTGCAGCTTCAGTTTGTGATTCCACTATTTAAGCACTTTGTTAATTTTTTAAATTTTTTTTTACTTAAATGTATTCAAAATTATAAAAGTATGTGCAAAACAGAGGAGGATGCTATTCAACAGGATTGTAACATCAGTATTAAGCAGCTGGCTGGGTCCTGGTCCAAGCCATTGGAATGCTCCAGGGGACGTGGTATCAGATACTGGAGTAACAATGAACCGTGCTTGCCAGATGGGATGAAAATAGAAGAAATCCAACAGCAATCAAAACTGAAAAAAGAGTCAATTTATAGAGTTTAGAAGCAACTACTTATTTATACTTTGGATTGATAAGCACGCGTCACCAGCAGGCCGCTGCGGCTAGCAGGACGGTGGTTTGGCCATAGACACACGGGCAGCTCCTTTGGGCCATCCTGGAGCCCTGCAGACACATCAGGCATGGGCAAGGCTGGCAGGACCTCTGGGGTGGGAAACCTGGGCATCCGCAACGCTGCTCACCCGGGGCATCTGGAACACCTTGCCTGGGGCTGCTGCTGCCGGTCCTGCCGCCCACAGGCAGCAGCCAAAGGAAGCTGCTAGTCCTTACCCCAGGAGAGTGTTAGAAGGTCCATGTATATCTTAAGACTCTTCTCCTTCCAGTGTAATCTGAATTGTGAATTTTTCCTCTAAAAGACAGAGGCCAGAAGTGGTAATTTTATTTTTAAGTGACGTAGGGTTGCTTAGCTGTGTCATTAATTTAATTTGAGATTTCTGTGCAAACCGAGTATCCGTGGAAGAATTCAGTGTGCAGACTGCCCACAATGGTACAGAGGAGCCCATGCCTATTTCAAACCAAATAGCCTGGGCTGGGGTCAGATGGATCAGCAAACACAGCCCTCTCAAGGCATCAGCTGCCTTGGTGCTGGCTTTCAGCAGGGATGTAGTGGCAGGAGGAGGGGAGGGGAGAAGACTTTCTCATTACACCAGTGCCACCCGAGTTGTCTTCGGCACAAAATCCCTACGTGCAGCCGGGTTTGCATGAATCGCTGATTGTGTAAGAAAGTCTCTGTATGATGCAGCTCTGCGCGGGGGTTTGACTCCAAAAAACATCATGTGGCCCGTGAGACTGAGCATGACTGCGGCTGGCTTCTCCAGCGCCCAAACACTCTCTGCTGGGTTACTTAAAATTTCATCTGGGCGAAAAAACTCTCGATCAGAAAGTGTCAACAGGAGAGAAATAATGGCAGAGCGATTTGGAGAACTTCCTGTCTCCGGGAGCATTACTGCTGTAAACAGTGGCCATGCCAAGTGCTGAACCACTGCCCTCAGTCCAATAACAATAAATCTATTTTTTGGTTCTGCAGAGCTCTGCTTGTACATTTTTGAAACTCAGGCTAGCGATGAGGATGAGACAGACGCTGTCCTCTGAGCATTTTCTTATTTCTTTTGCCATGATAAAAGGAGTTGGGCTTACGGGGATACTGCTTAGGGAAAACAAAGTACCTCTCTAGCTGAAAAGGTTACATAGTTTCAAGAGGTCTGTTTGCCCTTCAGCTTTTTTTTTTCTTTTTTTTTTTCTTTTTTTTTTTCCTCTTTTTATTTTATTGTGCCCTCCTTTAGAAGCTGCTTGAGTTCTGATAAAAAAGTAATTATTTTTGTGCATACCTGTGTACCTACATATGTATGTGCTTGTATTACAATTCAAATAACAGCTGATATTTTGCCATCAAAATAAAATCATTCTGAGAGACAAATTAGGACCCTGGCTTCAGGGCTGGCTAGTGAACTTCAGCTGACTATCCTATGGTGTGCAGTTCTTGTTAGCTCACTCAGGATTAGCAGAAGTGAGGATGCTGCAAATCATTGGTTTGCAGTTGCTGTCAGGAGAGTCTTTTCCAGCACAGTCATGTGCATAAACCCTCATCAGTCTGAATCAGTCTCTGTTCCCTTCTAAAAATCCTTTAGCAGCAGTAAAAAAAATAGACATTTTTTTTCTATTACCTTAATGCTGTGTGACTCTCCACCTCTCTTGCTCCCATCCTACTTCTCCCCTGTTTTTCCCACCATACAATTTCAACAGTTTTCTCAACCTCTCCAAATCAACCTTATTCCTGCTCATGGCAGGGGGGTTGGAACTAGATGACCTTTAAGGTCCCTTCCAGCCCAAACCATTCTATGATTCTATGATCTTTGACCTGCATCAATCTCTGTCTCTTGTCCTTCTTCCTCTATTGAAGTTCTTCCTGCCCATCCCTGTTGAGAGCTGCTGCCTCTCAGCACAGGTTGGTATTCCTGTGTGCGCCTTTATCACAGGAGCCAGTTTTGGCCTCAAAACTGCTGCTAGGAACTATCCTGAATTCCTTCTGCCCTTTCCTATGGTTCCCTCAGAGGACAGGGAGCTACCTGCCGTGTGCTGTGGGGAGGGAGCAGGCAGTGTGTGGGGTAGAGGGAGGAGGTTCTGGAGACCCAGGCAAGGAGGAGAGATGCAGATGCTTTGAAGGCTTGATGCCATAAGAGCTCTTCAGTGAGGTAGTGCTTGGAGCAGTGTGTCTGCACATCAGTTCCCTGAAGTTTAGGAACTAAAGGAAATGCTTTGGCAAGGCAACAGATTTTCCACAGGCTAGACTTTATGCACCACAACTCTAACAAAGCCACGTCCGTAACTGAAGCCACAGAGGTTGATCTATGTTTGAAAGTTGTCTCTGGTGGAACTTGGCGGGTTCCAAGTTTGTAATGGCAGTGTTATCTCCCCCATCACTGACTGCACAGATGATCCATTGAGCGACCCTAGACCTCTTGCGAGCTCCAAAATCAATGTGCATTGCATTAGTGTAATGACAGCATGAAGGAGTCCTTCCTCTAAGAAAATGAACTCAGAGTAAACAGTCCCAGTGCACACTCCCATGCTCAGCTAGCTACTGAAGACGTGACTTGTCAGGTTGCCTTTTGGTGTTTGCCTGATTTAGGCCACTGCAGGAGGAAGTCCCTCACTTGCTAAAATGGCTCTGATGATCACAAAAGTGTTCCTTGCCTTTCATATTCAGAGCAGCACATTGCTCTTCCAGTGAACCCACATCTTCCTTGTTTCCTGTACCTGGTGCCTCTGCCTGCAGCCATGCCAAGAGGTCATCATCTTCATTGCTCCACAGGGCAAAGTGCAAGTTCGTTCCCAGCTCCTACACTGTCCCAGAGCACTGAGGTATGCCAGCATCTGGCTAGACAGGTAATCAGACTTGGGCTGGTCCCAAATATAAGCCAGTGCAGCAAAAAGGGAGAGGGACTGAGACAAAATCCAGGTGTCAAAGGACTTTTCCTAAGTTCACAGGGCAATGCACCATGAAATGAAGATGCCTCAGAAAAGGATCAGCCTCAGAAAAACCACATCTATTACACTGAGGTTTTCCCAGTCTGACAATTAGGCAAAGGATGAGAACAGGGCTTTGAGGGGTGAAGAAATCATGGGTTCAAACACAAAAGCAGTCCTTGGAGAAGAGAGTGGAACAAGGTGCCCCCCTCACCCCAAACACTGCAGCCACCAGCCCCAAGACCCATGCCACCGCCCCTCTGCCCAAAGCACCTCTTCTCCCAGAGGACCTCCATTGGCTGGTGCGACCAGTGCTGAGGACTTTGCTACCCCACCACAGCCATCTGGCCTTGGTGCCCTTCAGGGAGGTGCAAAGTGTACATCTGAGGTGCATCCTACAAAGCAGGGACCTTCCCTGGGGAAATGCTCTAATGCTTAAAGCAGGAGCAGGGACCACCATGAGAGGCTGTCAGTGAGTGAGCCCTGAGCAGCAGGTCCCAAACCAAACCTCCCGGAGGCGAAGTGGCAGAGGAGGGCTCAGGCTGCAGGCTGCGGCCAACTGACCACACTGAGATGCTCCTTCCCAGAGGCTGAGCTTATGGCCTTGAGGGCATGGAGCTGCTTGGCAGAGGAAGCCCCCTCAGATATCCACCCTAGCTGCTGCTAGACATCACCTGGATGGGGGGGTTGGAGTGGTGTAATTTTTGACTTAAGCATCTAAATCAAACCTGAATCCCATTTCAGTCAGCTAAATCCTCTTGTGAATCTGGGCCTTAACCTTTTCACATCTCTGTCATCGCCTATAAAGTGTGGGTGATAATTTCTACCTCAAAAAGCTTATTAATGGTTTGAAATTATAACTGGGTTAAGGACTATTATTAGGCTTAAGGATCTCAAGGCATTTTCTGTGAGGAGGTGGTAGCTTTGCATTTAAGTAATTTCATTTTGAACTGTTCTTTTTATCTGGTGTTGCTGTTTTTCCTTTCCCTGAACCATTCAGCAGTGACACAGCAGTCTGCTGAATGGTCGTTTTTTCGTTCCACCCTAGAGCTGGATGCACTTTGTGAAGGCTAGGTCATTCCTGAACACTTACTCACAAACAGCCCAAGCTCTGGTATAGAGAAGCACTTCATTTAAAACTAAAATGATATTGCAGTAAGAAAAAAAATCACAGTTCACTGACATGAAGGTCAGTGTCAAGTAGGTCACAGCTTGAAAGCAGACGTTTGGGTTTTGGGGTAGCCCACTCATAGGGGCATCAGAGATTTACATTACAGTCATCTTTAGGGAAAAAAGAATTCTACCCTCTTAAAATCTGTGTTTAAATCTTAGTGACTTATACATTTCTATAAATCATGTATATACATTTCAAGTCTTAAAAATACTTTAACAATAAGCATTGCATTTTAAGACTGTAATCTCCTTTTGCTGCCACTCTGCTGCAGAGGCTGGGCACCCCATAGCATCTCATTCTTCCTCTGCTGTAATTATTGTCTCCACCCAAGTTCATAAGAATTTTATGGTGGTTACTGCAGCAACTCCACTTATAGTTAGAGGCTGCTTGGCTATTCCATTAAAAGGTTTTTCTCCCCATTCCAATCTTTTAATGTTTTAATCCATTTTGCAAACTTGATCTGCAGGCTTTCTGTCTAAGAAGGCATCCCACCCCAAAAAATCAGTTAAAACAGGTCACTTGGGTTGTCTTTCAAAACAGAATGGAAAAAAGCTTTTTTTTTTTTTATATTGTCAAACATTTTTTTAACTCTGGCACACACCCACCCACACACATACACCACCTCCCTCACAAAGCCTAAAACCTGGTATTTACATAGGACCTAAACTTAAGGATGCTAAAGTACAAACAAGGTTCCTGCCAGCCACATTCCTACCAGAGCTTGAAATACTCTGTCTTCTGAAATTAGACAACACCACAATATAGGGGGATTCCCGGTGGTTTTGTGTGTTTGTAGGTTGTTGATGTTGGCATACAAAAGTGACTAATGTCTATATTAACTACTGGGTGTCACCCTAAACTGACTATTAGAGACCTCCTTCTTGCCACCTCCATCACAAATCTCTTTCCTCTTCTCCTCAGTTAGTTTGTTTATGTCCTTTCCCATAAGTTCAGAGTTATTCTCCTACATGATTCTGCTGCAGCTCCCTTCCTGATAAATGGCCATGACCATTTAGTACCCACACCTAGTATCTCCTGATACTCAACCAACACTGGGGTTTTTTTGCTCTAAACAGAATAAATTGTGCTTTTGTGGCATTTCTGCTGCAATACATGCACAGGAAAAAATAGCATGATGGTAGTAGAAGCAGTAACCTGAGAGAAAGAACCCAAGGGAATCCAGTTGAGACTGATACCTTGCATCTAACGTTTTAGACGTGAACATTTCACATGAGTGCATTTCAAATCCAAGTCTCTAAAGCAGAGAAGGGCCAGCAGGTGCCTCGCAGGCGAACAGTGGAGCGGCAGTGAAGACAGCGGCTGCACTTTTACACACATAGTCAGGCTGTCAGGGAAGGGATTAGCACAGAGGCCCCTGCAAGGCTGAAGGAGGTGGTGGACGGTATCATCATGACAGCACATGGGACTGGGAAGTGAAACTGCTCATCAGCACAGAAGTGAAACTAGCTGCACACAAACTCTTGTCAAATTAAAATGTAAACATCTGGCCAAAAAAAAAGAGAGAAAAATTGTGACTGTTTTAGTGAGCTGAGTCCCACCCTTGCAACGCTTGAGAATGCGACCCTGTTTGTGCAGGCAGAATCAGTCTTCTGAGGGCTTCAAATCAACTACTAAAGGTGTTGGTTGCTACAGTAATGAGTAAAAAGCAACATTCAAGCAAATATGTGATTTTTAAATTGATGGTGACATGTTTCTGGGATGCTGGGTGCTGGAATTTTTAGTTTATTCCAGCAGGAAGATATTCTCCTTTATTTCTGAGGAAAGGTATTTGAATGTTGGTACCACTGTAGCACAGCAAAGTGGGAGAAAAGTGCCTTATGACCTGCTACCTGCATGGGCATTCTCCAGTGCAAAGAGAAATGTGTAGTGTAGGGAACAGGTCTTGTAGCTTGCCTGGTGCACCTGGTGACAAGGGACATGCACAAAGCATTGCTGTGCATCACCAATATGTGTCTGCTGGAATAGCTGCTGGGGGCCCGAGTCAGCTTTATTTTAACAGCTGTAAGTTACAGCAAGTACAGAACCAGCTTCTGCATCTGTTTGCTTAAATATTTCATGTACACAGCTTGCAGACTTGGGGCTATGTTTTTACTTATGAAATAAGGGACAATATTCAGAAGAGCATCAGGGACTATCTCTATCACCCAGATAATGGGCTTAAGATAAACTTCAATTTTAGTGCCTGCTTAGGTTGACAGTGTCAATGTTACTTGATTTCAGTTAGGCAATTTTGGTTGCTTAATACAGTTCCTGTGTTGCCCTAGGTTAAATGTACATACACTTTATCATACGCTTGACTTTGAAACTGTTGCACCGCAGATACAACTTTATTCTAGCCTTCTAGCTCCGGGAATCCCCAGAGCTGTGGCAGGAGAAGCAGGTGGCTCTGTGGCTCTCCACCACAGCATTTGACTTGTTAGCTGGCAAGAAGCTTGGAGAATGGGCAGGCAGGAAGAGAGAGTGACATGCACATCTTGGTTAAGCCTTGGTAGTGTCGTAGGGAGCTGGGAAGGGGAGAAGCCAGCACAAGCCATGCTCCAGCAGCAGAGAGCTGCTTTTCCACAACTTATTGCAAAGCAAATGCAATAGTTCCTAGCTGGGTCCAAGTTTGCAGCAGGGCCACTTTTGTCCATTTGCATGACAACTTGGTGCCGTATAAATGGCAGAAACAAAACACCTATTGATTTAATGCGATGGAGATTTCTTTCTGAGTAAGTAGATGCTATGTAAACAGAGATACAAGAACTTCCTGGAGTGAGGCACTCAACAGAAATGTTCAAAAGTATACCTTTATGCTGACCCAGGCTGGTTTGGCAGGAGGCAAGTGGCTGTATTTCCCAAATCTCCAACTTGACACATGCTTACACCCACAAAACATCCGTATAAATACACAAACAGATCTGTTACCTGTGCAACTCATTTGCATGGGCAGTTCTTGCATTTTCTTTGGGCAATCACCCCAATTTGCTGACATCTCCCCATATACACATTTATCTGTTTGGACCGCTGGTTTGTGGCAGTCAGGATTTGTAAACCCTTTACAGCACGGTAGCGGATGAGGTTAATAACAGTTTTTCTCATATTTAAATTCAGTGGTATCTGTGGTGCTGACAATAAACAAATGATGGGGTTTTTTTTATGCCACTTACTTCAGCTGCAGCTTTTTTCTGATGAAATAGCCACTGGACCAAACATAAAAGGCAAAGTTATGTGCAACTGTCACCAGGGGCAGGATAACAAAATCACCATCTGAGCACAGAATTTGGACCTGTGCAGGTTTTTTGCAATTGGACATGCAACTTGAACACCTACAAAAATATTTCACGTTTATGATAAGCAGCAGTTAACTACTGAAGGGTCAAATTGTGTTGGCTTTTCTCATCCTGTTGATTACATTTGGAGAATTAAGTGGCTTAAGTGATAAGAATGGCAAAGTTTGGCCCCAGTGTATAATAATCAACATTTGAGAATGAAAATGCGAACCTGGGTGTATTACACCCTGCCCAGAGATATGGTCCAATATGTTATTAAAATGCAGTAGACAGCTTCACTTTGGCAGATACCCAGGAAGATGTTGTGAGAAATTGTAAAGATGTATAAAATTGATCATTTAGCCTGGTTTAATAAAAGTAAGTACATATGCACTAAAAAGTAGAAGCTGGATTAAAAAAAAAAAATCATATTCTTTCTTACTAGAACCTGAAAGTCTCTCATTACTGTAATAGAAATGTTTGTAATATAATTTGTATTGCATTTGTGTATTATATTTCATATTTTTTCATCTATACCTTTTATTCTTGTCAGCACAAGCATTCTTGGCTCCTTTCCCTTTTTTCTTCTTTTTATCTAATAATTTACTGTAACAATTTTTTTAAAAAAGCAAACAAAAACCCAATAACTCTAATGATACACCTGCAATCATCAGAATAAATCCTAAAATCAAAAGATAGTTATTGTAACCACATCGTCTGTTGGACTCCCTTTCCTCCCTCCCCACCATGGGCAAACTTCTGAAGCTTTAACTCAATTTTTTTCTGTTGTCATTTGGGTGAACCTTCATCAATGAAATCAAAGTCTCTTTTTACCTGAGAAGGAGGTGAAAAATGAAGCAATTGGTTCAAGATGTGGCCTCACTTCCCTAAAATGTGTCTGATCTCATTCCCCTTTGCATCTGCCCATGCAGCCACTTATATTTTAAGTGTGCCTTCCCACCCCCAAACCCATCTGGTCATGACACTGCTCAGGGATGACTAAAGCAGCACTCAGGAGCTTCATGTGACCATGTTGTCACTTGGGATTCATTCTTTCCCCCCTTGGTTCCTCTCAAACATTCCCAGGGGCTGTAGTTTACAAGCCTATTGCTCCCTCTAGAGCCCTTCAGTGCCGTTCGGGGGGACCACATAAATAATCTGTCATCACGCTAGGTGTGAGCTCACTGCTTGTTTTGCTTCCAGCCTCTGTCAGATGGGATGCAGACTGATTGCAGACTTCAGGTTCTTGTGTTGTAGTATACAGCATGGGCCCAGCACCTTCAGATGCTTGGGTCTTGGTTGATTTTTACCTTTTGCTGGTCCAGGAACAGCATTGCTGAGCAGGTGCTGGTAGACAATATCATGCTTTGTGCTTCCTCTTAAGTTCTTGCAGCTTTGCACAGCATCAGGGGATCACATGAGAAATCCTGTAAAGTCATGAGCTGGAGACAACTGGTTTAATCCATCTGACTTCGGCTATCAAATCAGCAGTGACTCAGGATAGTAGTCTTTTGACAGTACAGTCTCTAGCAAACCTGTCAGCAGAGTCTCTAGGTATCATTTAAAAAATCAGTGTTGCATTTTGGCCAGAAATGCTGCTGTTTCCATTATTTTTTTATAGAAGGGTTCTGACCTTAATACTCTTGCAAAAATAAACATTACCAAGCAATTTTTCCTATCCTAGTTGTGAGGGAAGACTTGATGGAAGCAGTGAGTCTTGTGATCTGCCCTTATGCTTACAAGGGTATGTTTGATGTCCATGGGAAGGGTTTCCAAAGGCAGAGCCCTGTCCCACATCTGGAGAATTTAGTCCTTGTGCTCAGGAGGTGCTATGTGCCTAATATTAGAAACTGACAGAGATAGTTACAGAGAGAGCAACAGTCTCTGAAAAGACTCTTGCACCCCAGCAAGGCACAGCTTGACACTGACATCACCCATCAGCCCTTCCACTATCAGCCAAGGCTTCCATGATGATGCAGTGGTGATTGGCTTCAGTATACTGAGACATGCATGATAAATCCAAGTTATTTATATGTGGTTTCCTGTAGATGTATGTGACTGTTTAACCCAGAGGGTCTCCGATTTTGATGTTAGACAATGGAAGGCCATGTGCCAGCTTGCTGTGACTGTTAAGATGTCATCAAATTGTAATCACAACTATTGGAGGCATCCAAACCAGACCAATGTTTCAGAATGCTTTCTTGGGGTGTTTGGTCCCTCTTTATGGTCACTAGAGAGGTCAGTCCATCACTTCAGCTGTCTGACTCCATTTTGGTGGCACACAGCCCTTTCTGAGTTGAGCAGAGACACTAAGTGCTCAGTGTAGGTCTTCTACTGCTACTTAGGGGGTCCACTTATTTCAGCATCAGAAATCATGACTTTTAATATAGGCTCCAGTGCTAGGGAGTATGAATACAGCCTCCACTGGCTCATCTGGTTTTACTTCCACTAGTTTATTCTGCTGCATGTTGAATATGTATGTGTGTGTGTGTAAGTGTACTATGCAAGTGCATGTTGAAAATGAAAAGCTGTATCATGGCTGTATCATAATGCATAAACGTAAGAAGGAGATGTTTATAGTCCTGCTGTCATCCCAAAAGAGCTATACACGTAAAACCCAGATTTCACTAACAACACCTCCAATCTAAATCTACCTTTGTCAACCAGACACAGAAATGATGAATAATGTAGAAGCTATGAATAAAAGTGATAAAACCACTTAATAAAGCTAAATGTAAATGAAACAGAATAACCAGAGAAAAAACACAGCCAGAATTATTGGTAAGCAGCAGTGAGTGACACATAGGTTTATGGTTATATAGTCCTGTGGTTAACCAGTATGTGGTTAATGAATAGTCTTCTGTCAACAAGAAATAAGCTAAGTATCTTCCTGCTTTTGCCAACTTATGTCACAACCTTATACAGGCTCTGAGATCTAGTCTCTTCTGTAGAAAACCCTGAAAGTAACTTCACCTCCCTCTTCTATATTCTGGTCTTGTAGACTGGTAGTGTGGCCACATTTTGTTATATTTCACTATAGTTATAATTTTTTTTCTGCGTTTCTTTGCTATCTGAAAAATCCCCAAAAGCCTTCTAAAGAAATAAATAGACTATGTATTCTAGAAGAACAGTAGGGACACCTTACCTAATGCATCAGCATTTGTCAAAAAAAAAACCAAAACAAAACCAGATAGGAAGGAAGATGGAAATACTGCAGATTAGTAAAGAAAATAAAATATATTTTCAAAGTCTCTTCCAGTCTTAGTGATCTAGATGTTGTGTATAATGATACAGCGAAACTATTTTTGGAAAGAAGGAAGATCTACAGGTGCCTCTCTGATATCTGTTAAGTCTAATGCTATGGATGCTAACTCGTTTGAGAAGAAGTTTATTGAATTTTATTAGTGATGCCTCGTAGAAAGATCTGTCGTGCCGTCAGAGAAAGAGTAATAAAGCTGTAAAACTTTATCATGTAATTTGGTATTTAAAGAATGTCAAGAACACAGCCATCCTCGGTCTGGATAGATGTAGGACCCAAGAGTTGAGGGCCAAAGGCCTCGAAACAGGAATCTGAAATGCTTTTTGCTTTTGTTGCAATTCTTTTAATATCGGTGACTGGTTTATAGCAAGGATGTGGAGCTGGGAAGACACTGGCCTGGGATTTGCGAGGCTTGTGTTTCAGCTTCTGTTTTGTCAGGGCTGTGACTCAGGATTATAGGCAGATTTAGCTGCAGCAGCCAAAGTGGTTAGCATCGCTGGCCACAGGCTTCCTGTGAGATCAGAAAAGACACTTTATCTCCCTGCAGTTCCCCACCCATACAGTGGGGACAATACCTCCCTAATTCACAGGGATGTGATGAGGACAGTTTCCAGTAACAGCTATGTGTGTGTGCTCACTATGATGTCGATGCAGACCATTAGCACCAAAGTAGGAACTGCATTAAGAGAAGTATTGAACTGCAAGTGAATATGCATAAGGAGGGGAGGAATGTTGCTGCTAGAAGCAGGGATTTGTATTCACATTTATATTTAAATGTATAATTATTTATATAGATAGATGAAGCAAAAAATAAAAATGGGAAGTCTTAGAAGGGAAGAGACTCAGCACTCAGGAGGGCTGGAGCTAAGTGGTAAAATGAAGCAGGGAGATCTGAATGGGGAAGCTCACATAGCATGTGCCCAAAGGAGGAGAACCTAAATTTTCTTGCAACAGTTCCTAGTTATCTAACTTGAAGTGATGTTCCCTGATGTCTCTTACTGATAACAAAGATTCCTGTCAGTATCTGAGTCCTCTGTGATTCTGAGATAACTATGCTAAACCTGCTGACAGGCAATGTTTTTATTGTTGTCCAGGCCAAAGCCATAATGGATGCATATATGAGGTCTTATCAAAGATGCAGAACATTATTTTTGTTATTTAAAAAATGCCTGAAATAAATGCTGGCATTGGCCACAAGCAAACCCAGAGGTAGCAGGGTCTGAAGGCATTGCAGTCACAAGGGGATGCAAAACCCTTCCCAGCAACCATCAAAACGAGTACTTTTCCCAACTTAGAGCTGTGGCATGCACATAACAATTTTGAAAAGGCCTTCACAGTTTTCCTTCTGAATAATAGAGAAACTAAACATAATTCTCTGCTATGTCTTCATAAAATGTTTTAATTCTCTGTGGACAAGCTGTAGGGTTTTTTTTTTTTTCATTCCCTTGTTTCTTGGCATTGGAGTAGCAGATTATTTTTAAAAGGTTCTGGTTCACAATATGGAATTGATCAAATGCTAGCTTCAGCCACAAAGCGTGGAATTTTACGATCTGCCTAGGGGATCTGAGCACCCAATTCTCTTTAATTTTAGCAAGTGCTGTTGATCAGATTCCTGTGGCAGTTTTGGAAAAGTCAGCCATAATTTCTAAGCCTCTCTGAACTAACACCCTTTAGAAAGCACAGATAAAGCACCAGCAGTCATGTAGATCAGATAAACTCTAGCTGTTAGGGGTAACCTCCTTTTTTTATAAACAAACTGTAGATCATTTAAATATAAATTAATTTTTTTTTTCCAAAAGCTTTGAGCAGTTGCCACAGAGGGAATGCATCCAGCACCAGGCAGTTGTGAAGTTATACACCCTGCTCTCTAGGCACGTATCTCTCTTCAGTTATGGACAGCTACAGCATTTTAATGCCATTTGGTGTGTTCAAGTGCTATCTGAAATGAGGAGTACACCTTTTCTCAACACATATGCTCAGTAACATTTTTTTTTTCCTCTTGCAGGGAAAAGCTTCACTCTGACTATCACGGTCTTCACAAATCCACCACAAGTAGCCACATACCACAGAGCCATCAAGATAACAGTGGATGGACCTCGGGAACCCAGAAGTAAGTGAACTAATGACAGCATTTGCAGAAGGCCAAGTTGATGGTTTATGATAGGGGTTCCTCACCAGCCTCATGAAACAACAGCAATATCCAATGCACGTGGAGCAGTGGGTATGTTTTAAACCAAGGCTGTCCTACAGCTGGTTTTAATTATACCTTCCTGAAGCTTTATTTTTCATGGGTGTCCAGTTGATCTAGAATATTACTTGCATTGCATTTCTAAAGTGTCTACCCAGGAATGACTTGGATCATACCCAAAAGCTGACAGACGGGATGCTGGTAAAAGGAAGGCAGGGTATACCTCAGCATATACCTTGCACATCATTTCTTGCTAGTCTTGCCTTTCAGATATTAAGAGGGTTTTAAAGCATTGGAAACCAATATGTTATTGATTTAACTTTTCAAGCTCAACCACCCTGCAAAAATAAATAAATGCCAGAGAGAGGACACCTGGTTGCTGTTCTGTGGAGCTCACTATACCTCATGCTGTTGTATAGCTTAGGAGCACCAATTTTCACGAACAGCCAACCTTTCCTTTTTTTTTCCCCTTTCTTTTTTGAAGAATGAAGTACAAGGAGGAGCTGAACGGTTTGATATCTCCAGGGGAATAGCTGCACCTTTCACACGGGTGGTTGTTTTATTTGGGTGGTGAGGGCAGGCTGTTTTGTCTGTGGGGTGAAGTGAAGTGAGGGTGGAGCAGATCTGCAGGTGTAGATGCTTCTGCAGCACATGCACTGCCTGTTACTGGAGGCAATTCTTAACCTCAGTCACTAGCCCAAATGGGGCATTTTCATATTTTGATCGAAATGCCCTGATGTAAATTGAGGTTTGCGGTTAGTTTCTTTCACTCCTCCCGCACTCTTGGCAGAAGTTCTTGCTGTTGCTTAAGTGGAATTATTCCAGGAGAAGAGAGCAGCAGGATTCAAACACCCACTAGAGAATGAGACTTACAGCTCGGGATTGCTTAACTGAGCGGGTGGGGAGGAGAAAAGAGAGGTATGAAACTTCAACTAAAATAGCTTAGAAAACTCTTGTCTTGCCTGTGCGTTTTCTTCTAGAGCGAGCCTTCGTTTGTCTGAGTTGCATCTGTTGCTGCATGCATTTAGTGGAAAAATCTGACCTAAATTTTTGAGATTTGAGGCCAAACTTGAAAACAAATACTGCTGTCAGGATAAGGTGCTTTTTTAAAAAAAAAAAAAAAGAAAATTGTGATTGTATTGTCCCTGAAAAATATCCCGAGTGAACCAGTCAGCTGTGCACATAAAAAAAGATATTTGCATATGCAAGTTCCAGATTTGCATACGCAATTACCTGGGCATGTTCATAGTTTGCAGACAACAAATAAGCTTTATTTTTTTTGAATATGAGTCCGCTAGAGTGGTAAGAAACAAAATTGTCCTGCAGGAATACCTACTGTTTTAAATCAATTCTTCAGTTGGTATAATAGTTAGTATTTAGTAAGATTCTACATTTTAAAAAGGAACTAGAGATATAACACATGTTGAAGCAACATACCTATCTTCCCAACTCAAATGTATGTAAAAGCTTCCTTGTAAACAATTTCACTTTGTCATAGGCAAATCAGCTGTGTAGTGGAGGCTTTATGCGTGGTGTGAGAAGAGGTCAGGCTCTGCTCTCAGTAGGAATGCAGAGCTCCTTTTATCGCTAAGTCATTCATGACACAGCGTGGAAGGGATTATGCTCCTTTCGTTTGTAAGTAAGTGGGCTGCAAAGTCCCTTGGTTTGGCTTCTCACCAAGCGTTTCTGAATCGTGGTGGCTGTTGCCATCAGTCTGGTATCTCCTCTTCTCTTGATGCATTTGACTGAGATACGAATTGGCCTGAAGAGACACACCACGGGCTGTGAAGGAAAAAAGCAATGGTGCCCAATGGATTCTCCATTCTGAGACAGTTCAGGTTTGGGCTATAAGTTTATTTTTCTATACTCTCACTCAGTGGGTGTATCCTATTTTGCATTGGTTCAATTAGATCAGTTAATTGTCTAGCCTGTACAAAAATACATTGCAGGACTCTTACCTGTGCAAACTCACATACAAGATTTGTGGTTAGACATATCAAAACATGTATGCTGTGTACTGAAAGGATTTAAAATTATATCAGCCTTCTTGAATTGAGACTAGAATCAAAATGAAAACTGCTGGATTAGAGTGTTTCTAGTTGCAGTGATCGATATTTGGGAACGTTCATGCTTACAGATCCATGACTCACTTGCTCACTTGAGCTAAAGGAACTACAGAGATACGGAGATGTATTTTCTAAGAAGTCTTGATCCAAAAGAAATCTGTGGAAAACAGTCATGGGGACCAAATAAGATACTGCTCTTACAGAGATCTAGAAAAAAAAACATGCTGATGTCCAAAAATCAACTTCAGCAACAGGTTTTGATTAATCTGCTTTATGATCATAACTGTTCTTGAACAATCTGAATTCTAGTGAGTGCCTGCATTCTCTGTGAAAAATGCTGGAAGGTAAGGGGGCATTTCTGAGGACAGAGACCATCTGAGACAAAAGTCAGAACTTCACAACTAGGCATGCTTGGGGAAAAACTTTCAAAAGTAATACCAAGCAGGATTCAAAGCCATCTTTGGAAAACAGAAGAATACTCAAACCAAAGGCTCCAAAAGCAAATATGCAAAGCACAGACTTTTTGGCTCACCAGGATGTGTGGAGATGTCATGGTACGTGATGATAACGTGGTGTGTATTATCACACGTGCCACCTTCACTCAGCACAGAGGCCTGCAGACTTTGTGTTCTTGCACGTCCCACTGTACATTTAGTGGCAGTTACTGTGATGGCCAGGTCTTTGCCTAGCAACAGATTTGCCTATGTAACTACCAGATTTGCATTTACAACTATGATAGTTACTTGTGCGCAGGACTTAGGCCATTGTCCTTTTTTTGCCATTGAATTTCTGGCTGTGCCTATCCAGATGACACTTCTCATCAAATTGTCATGGCTTGTAGAGAGAGCCAAGGTACTTAAAAATCTGGCTCTTCCTCCTCTGCTTTCATTATGTCTTTTAAAAATCTCTTTTGAACTTTGCATTTTCATTCTCCAACTCTGAATAAATGCTTATTTTAATTTTTTTTTATAAAAAGAAATAATACTGCACTGTCAGGGAGAAGGGCAAAATGACCTAACCCATCATTTTCTTCTCCAACTTCTATGATTCTATGATTCATAAAGCAATTTATGTTTTTATGAGCTAAGTCCATGGGGAAAATCATTAGCAGTAACCAGATCAAGAGTAGTGCTCCTGATGAAAATACTTTTGGTTAGGAAACTTGGTAGAAACAGTATGACTCTTAAATTAAATATTTCCCTTAGGCCATTTGACCTACTGTGTACATCTGCTGAAAAATTAGGTTTTTCTTCTTTTGACTGCTTCTTTCTGTTTTTCTCATTGAATTGTTTTAACCCACATAGCTCTGAAACATTCACTAATGGACCAAGTGCCTGAAAATGGTGCAAAATGAAAAGGCTACCTGGATTTAGCCCCAGTGGGCCTGAGATGTCCAAGGTTAAGCTGGGCATTAAATGTGATTATCCCATACTGGATATGTGGTTTTCCCAAATACTTTTTTGGCATCTTTATATCAAAGGGCAGGATGCTGAGTAATCGAGAGAGATAGAATAATATTGCTGATCAGGATTTGAGAAGGAGCTTAAAAAGCTGCTGGCCCAAGAAGAGCCTTTTTAGGAATGGAAATTTCCTTTTGCCTCCTAGCAAAGCTAGCTGGGGAAGGGGGGTCAGGTATGCCTTTGGTCAATCACAGTTCAGGACACCTTCAGACCCTGATCTGAAGTGATCCCATCTCATTTGTAAGGTTCAAGGAAAGCCTGTGGCTTGTAGCTGTTCTGAAGGAAATCTTCAAATGCCTCCTTGCCTGATCTGAGGTCTTTTTTAGGGAATCCCTAAGGGCTGGTGGTGTTAAATGCACCTGATCTGCTCAACTTTCCCCTGCCTGTGCAGCCTTTTCTCACAGACCTTAAACTTCCAGAGCAGCCTCTGGGAGGAGAACAGGCAGAGCCTGGGAGAGACTGGCATCCCCTGCCCTGTGGCAGAAGCGAGGAATACTCTGCACAAGTGAGGCTAGGGAGGGATGATTCCTCTGAGGGTTTCACATCACTTCCAACTTCAGCCTTTCAGGCAAGGAGAAGTAAGCCATTCTCCAAAAAAACTTTTCATCTCAGTGAGCTGAAATAATACTCAGTGCCTTCACCTCTTGCTTGCTTTCTGCTGCAAATGCCTGCGTCTGTTGGAAGCAGAGACTAACGTGTACCAACAAACAGCTTAAAAACCATGAAAAAATTAGTCACCGTGTCATTGGAATAGACCTACCATTTAAATTTCAGTAATGGCTTTTCAGATACTTTCATTCACCTGGAGACTTAGAGCGCCTAAAAATTTCTTCTCAGAAAACCTGTAGAGGGAAAGGTGGTGTTTACAAGTTGATTGTCGCCGTAACAGAAACTCAACGGGGACTCTTTCTTCCTTTGCTAGCACTGTCTGCGTGCTCTGCAGCACACCACCCTCTCAGTATCACAACCCAGCTTTGCTAATAGCTTTTTAAAAAATCTTGGCTAAGGTACTTGCCTCCGAGACCTTCCAATCTAAATAGACCATGTACAGACAAAAGAAAGGGATGGGCTGCGAGAGAAGCCAACAGTTGCGCACTGCCGGGTCTGTGCCTGTGTGCTTGTGCCCCCACGTCCTATTGTCTGGGTGACACCAACGTAGGTGGACTAGTGCTTAAATGATGGGTGCACTCTGGGGACATATTGTAGTCAGCTTGTGCAATGGTCATGTGCAAGCATGAGGCAGCTGGGGGAAGTTACAAAACATCACTAGCTCAAATTCACACAGTGTGACTTGATGTGTTGCTGTCTCTAAGGGTACAGATAGGTAGGAGATAGCTGTTGGTTTCCTTTCTGTGTGTGTCTCATCAAAGGATGGAGAGAAGAGCAATTGAATCAATTTAAATAAAATTAAGTGGCATATTATTGCAAGGGCATGCTTGCAGACAGAAGGAGCTATTTCTGAACAGGCAGGACAGTCCTAGCAGCCCCCAGCAGCCAGGCCAGGTCCATGCTCCCTCAGAACAGCAAGGGAACAACAGCCTGAAATGTACGTCCTGCTGTTGGGCACGTCTTCCCCCGCTGTGAAAGCTGTGCATGCCACCAGCCCATTTTTCATACTGAAAGTACACAAAGAGTGAAAGAGCAGAGAACAGTTTGTCCCTTTGTGACCTATATTTTCTGAAGAAAAGTGAAGAGTGAGGGGGAAATCGGCCTGTTTCCATTATGCACGCACTTCTACATGAGGCAGCCTGGGTTACTCCACTGATACAGCATTAGGCCTTCTGGCTTAGCACACAACCATATAACACAGGAGCATCACGTAGCACAGGACCACCTGACACTGGATGTTAAAAGTTTGGCTGAAGAATGGGACCAGAAGTCATGTGTCTGGGTGCAGTCAGCTCTGCACAGCACCCATGGGCACCTCCACAGTTGTCGGGAACCTCATGTCCCAGAAAGACCTCCCTATGCCCCACATCCCCGCTGCTTAGCAAGCCCCTTCTCCTCCAGGAGGGGATGGGGTAGCAGCCCCCTTGGGGTTGGTCCCCTCTGAGAGGCTGGCAGGGCTGGCACAGCACCAGCCTGTTGTCTGGAGTCTCAGAGCCCCCTCGCCTGGCCGCCCCATGGGGGCTTTCACCAGCAGCAGGAACCTGAAGCAAAGCCCATGCTCTGAAACCATCAATTTCAGACTGTAAATCATACAGACATACCAGCAGGTATGCTACCCACGAGCCAAAAAGACCAGTAAAAGCAATGTGTAGCTGCTGGAACTACTCCAGTGCAAAGATCCCTCAGTGCAGGCAAGGTCTAGGCAAGACCTACCTCGTATGGACTTCAACTACTAGTGCTACCTGCAGCTCCTAAATCCAGTGCTGATTGTTCTCCATCAGATTTGCAAAGGATTACGACATTTATATGTTCAGTACTCCCTGACCTAACAGTGATAGGGAGGATCCTTTTTGTCCTACTCAATAGGTAGGACCTAAATATGTTTTTAATACCAGTATCCTTGAGGTTTCATGGTACAGATGCTTCTTTTCTGTATGGAAAAGATGGGACAGAATTATTTTCCCTGGCATTTTTCAGTCTCAGTTCTGAGTCAATTAGAAGAATTGATGTTGGGCAATGTGAAGCAGGGAAATTGTCATTTTAGTTCAATAAAATTGTCAAATATGTGTAATAGGAAATCTTAAGACTGGTTTTCTGGGAGTGTGGTAGCTTATATATATTTGCTTGCCTAGTTATTTTGCTGGTTTTTTAGAGATACATGGAAGTGTTGACAGGACACGCTCCTTCCTTGCATAAAGCAGGTAAACAGGAAACCAGAGTTGCTGTGGTGTGGACTGGGAACCGCAGTAAGGCTGCCCCAGTCCTATAGAAATTACTTCAACTCCTTTTTTGGGTCACTTAATTCCACAAAGCTCTTCTTCTCCCCCCACCCCCACCCCCCCCCCACACCCCCTGCCCTTGAATTAGTGTGATTTTAATTTGAGAACAGGTAGGTAGTTATTTTTCACTTTGTCCACTTTTTTTTTGTCTTTGTTAACCTTTTTCTTTGAATTTAATATTCATTATTTTATTGCCTAGTGGTTGAACAGCTACAAAGACTGTGGTAAATATTTTTAAATGTTTACCTATATTTGTATGGTGGGATTGTCAAGGGATATAGAGACTTGGTCTAGCTCTGCTGAAGTCAGTGGGCAAGTACTCTATGACTGTGACAAAAGCAGAATTAGGTGAATGTATATTATTTCTGAAAACGCTACCTCAGCAGTCAGTAGGTCTGACTTCCTCCTGTCAGCTGCACTTACCTACAAAGAATTTATAGCTGTTAAGATCCATGAGGAAAATATTGGGTGAGGGGGAGCATTTTCCACAGAAATAAAAAAAAAACCAAACAACAGATGGCATAGGTGCCACTTGTATTTTGTGTGTGCGTGTGTGTGTGTGTAAAGAAAAGCATTAAATATGCAGCACCCTGGCAAGTAGTTTGGCCGTAGGGGATGTGACTATGTGCTGATCCCTACTGAAGACCCTAGTTCACTGACATGCCAAATACCTTTCCAGTGAAGTTAGTTGATGGTGCTCTGAATCAAAGATTTCTGATTCTGGTCCTTCATCCATCATGTTTGTTCAGCAAAGATGGACTTTTGAATGGCAATCGTTAAACATGAGTGAACAAAAGGTTTGAAGCAGCTGCTGGGGCTTCGCATGAGCTGGGGAAGGATGGACTCGTAGTTCAAATCCCATGTTGCACCTGCCTACTGTGGTTTTAAGGGTGTCATATAGCTCCTACCCTTTCTAGGAGAAGGTTGACTAGCAAAGCAGGCCTGTTGGAGCATTGATCAGCAATCCTGCTGTCCCCTCCAGGGCTCACCACCAAGTGCCTACTGCACTGCTGGTGGATGAGAAAGTTTCCCACAGGGATGAGCTGGAGGGTAGCAGGACCCAATTGCACACAAGCTCTGCAACCCACTTCCTTCACCCTGCTCTCCGCAGGAGGTACAAGAGAGGATCTTCTATTCCTGGGAGAAGGTGGAGGGAAACTTTCACACTTTGTGGAGTGGTCAGATACTCCCGTTTGCCAAACAATCTTTTGGCAGTGCAGGACTTTTTCTGAAGTCTCTGGTTTTGAGGAGTTGCCTTACTTATGGGTTTACCAAAACAACAGGTGTCTAAGAGAAAGATTGGATGAAGCTGTACGGCACTTTCAGTTATATTCTTCTTTGAATATAACTAGAAGGGGTGAAAATCCATCTACACTGTGGTCCCTCCCAGCTTTGCCTGCCCTGGATTATCAGAAGGTTCAGCAGTTTCCTCCTTGCAGGCTCATACAAAAACACTGCAGGCTTTTGCTTCATCCTCTGTCAGCCATTGTGAAGAATTCAGGAAGAACTTTTGCTCTATGTCTCCATTTGTGCCCTTGTTCTTTGCTCATCTGCTGCGATTGGGAATTGTAATGAGTAAATGCATTTTCTATTAGTGTTAATGATGAATCTTGGTCAGACTGTTCCCATGTCAGTGCCGCACAGGTCTGTGCAAAGCATGAGGGAGAGCGATGCTTGGGAGAGGCCATCTCGACTCTGCTTCTGAATCGTAGGAGAAGGAATTGTCTGTTGTATGAGGGCACGATGTGCCTGTTAATAACTGGCACACACCCTAAAGAGAGGGAAGGATGGAAACATCTCCCTTGCCTTCTTTAATCAAGGAACAGATAAGGAACAGCCTGTAAAAATGGGAGGAGACATGAGAAAGAATTTAACCAGCCACAAATGAAAAGTTGATATATTTAATTTTTTTAATAGCACCTGACCTTTATTCTTCCTTCCCAGAATGTTGTAGTTTGAGTCCATTCAGTGCAACATGCATCAGGCCATCTTCCCAAGGCTGACCAGGCCAGAAAAGCCACGCTGTGTCATAACCTTAGCACATAAAGCTGCAGAAAAATTTAGGCAACAATGTTGATTTAATTATTAAGGATTCTGTTTGTCTGAGTCTGTTTGCCTCTCCTACCTACACCCTGCATTATGGGCTGCTCTTCATTACCTGCTCTACCTATCTTCGCAATCTAGCCGCAAATAGTTTTGGTTGACCACACCACTTCCCTCTTGAAAGTTAATACTGTTTGACTCATTCTGTACTGCTAACACCAAGCCAAAGAAAACAAGCCAAAGAATAACCTGCTTGTATGCAGTTTGGAAACTTCTCAGAGGCCCTGCTTTCAAAATGCTATACAGTAGCTTACTATATCTCTCTGCAGCTGCAAAGAAAATGAGGAAAGCAAAAAAATGGTTCAAGAACCTAAAATAAAGGCTAGGCAGAACCACATGAAATTTATGAGCTTTCAGTGAACTGCAGTCCTGTGTAGGCACAATGGAGCATCAGTACAGAGGAGGGACTGCTTAGTAACCTACAGATTAAAATACCTAAACTCATTTATTTGGAAAAACAAGTATTTTCAACTACTATGTGGAAACACCAGTCACCGGACTTGGTAAAAGCAAAGGTCTTCAGTTCAAGGGAAGCACGTAGCCTGGCTATATACTTATTTTGGATGAGAGCAAAGTTTTTTACAAGTCGTCAAAGTCTGAATGGTCAATATCCATGGGGAGTAAATTTACTTTTGTGTTGCCAAATTACCCTGGTTTACATAAACAGTGAACCACAGGACTTGACCTTTAAGTTGCAGGTCCCTTGTTCAACTCTGTCTGACGCTGAATGATGGAGACCTTTTACTGTCTAGAGATATTTTGGTTTACTGATGAAATGGGTTTCTGTCTGAGCTATTTCTCTGACTCCCACACCGTGGTGTTTGTGCAACTCACTTTCCCATTTGTTTGTCCTCTTGGAGGCACTGGAAGGGTAGCAAATGCTATTTCCCTACTCAGGCTGAGGGAGGGGGTCCAGATTCATCCCACCTAAGCTTACACATTTGATTAAGGTGCCTGAATGAGGAGCCTGGTCCCTTGTATTTAGCACAGAGACAACCTTCTCCCAGGGGCTGCTCTGCTCAAATGGCAGCTCAGTCCTTGCTGCCTGAGCCTTGTGTTTCTGCAGCTTTTCTTTGGACAGAGGTGTCTTTTTGTTCCTGTATTTTTCTTGGTTGCTTACTAAGCTGTTGGTTGGCTGGTTGCATCTCATTCTGCACCTACTCTTTCAGACATATCTTCAACTATGATGTCTCAGCCCATGGCTGGAGGGTATTCTTGTGGTGGTTTGTACGTGTGGGAAGATGCAAACTCTAAAGAAACAAAAGAGGCTTTTGGCAATGCAATGCTTAAGTTGGGTGTCATTCAAACTTTGTCAGGGAGTCAGGATGGGATTTTTAAAGTATATACATTGACATGGGGGAAAGGGAAAAGAAAGCAAAGGGTATAATTTTGCAGACTAATTTAACTTTCATGAACAACTTCTTCCCTCCAAACTCCTAACGCTCATGTCTCTTACCTTTACTTCACTGTGATGACCTAATTCCCGGGGTGAACCCACAGAATAATTACACTTCCATGACAGAAACAGAGGACACACATATGTCAGATTCAGCAGAAGTTTTGGTAGATCTGTGGCAAGCAAAATAATTTTGTTTTAAGTGGAAGTATGTTTGTGCATTGCTATTTGTTAGTACAGCACAGGCCTTACCAGTAGAGCTGGAGAGAGAGGAAGCATATTTCCTGCCTTGCAAAATTGTCAAGTTTGCTTTTTCTGGCTGTGGTACCTCAGGGTAGACGTGAGGTTTTTCATATGTTGGTCAGAGGGCAGGGGGAGAGCTGGAGGGACCCAGATTGCAAGAGCCCATGGTCTTTCAGTCAGCATGCCGGCTGGAGCGAGAGAGACTGGCAGCCTCTGCTTCTCCCTTTTCCCGGTGACATTCCCCGCTGGAGCTCTCCTGATGCAGCTGGATAGTGAATTAGTCATGAAAAAGGCTCTCAGCCTGCAGTTAGGGCACTCACCTGGAAAAAAGGAAACCAAAGTTTGTTTTTTAGTACAGACTAGGCAAGAGGTGTTTGATCTGGACTCTCCTGCCTGCTCTTGTTTGTTCTGGGGCAGGACTCCCTCTCATTGCAAATTTTGCTCTACCTATAGCATCTGTTTGTGTGGGGGATTTTTTAAAAAGAACTAATTTAAAACTGAAGAGGTAAAAAAAAATTAAAAAGCCAAAATATTGTCTAACTACTGTTAAAACCCATAGAAAAAAAAGAAACACCAGCTGCTCAGGGTGCATGTTGTTACTGTGGGGCAAATAATCCCCCAATGGAGGTGCAAGAAGCTACCTGGGGTTTCCCCCAGGCAAAGTGGCAAGTTACCAGAGAGCAGAGAACCTGCCATGTAAAACTGTGTTCACTTTGCTGGTATCAGTGGACAGTTGTTCACACAGCCAAATTGGATCACCTGGTGGAAAAGTTAAATGCTCAGCAAAGGATTATACCTGAAACATCTAGTCTGTCTGCAGGTACTCCGAGTAACAAGCAGATTTTTCCATAGAGACACAGAAAGGGTGAGGTTTGCCAGGGAGTTGATAGGAGAAGTGAGCCTGGAAGGGCTTCCTGGTGTCAGTCTGTCTGTGCTCGGTGTTGCTCAGTATTCTGCTTCTGAAGGGTGGCTGGGATGTCAGCCTGGTCATCGAGGTGTGTAATATTCAGCTTCATTCACACATTTCCCAGCACCTCGTGCCCATGGTCAGGTTGGGTCTGATGACCAACACTGATTCTGCTGGTAATTACAGACATGGCACGAAAGTGTTTAGCATAATATCCTGTCTACCACGATGTTCCTTCTGTCTGGAAAGAAGGCTTGCCTTGTACAGGGCTTAAGAAAAACAGAAAAAAAATATAATTGCTGATGAGTCTACTCAAAGCTCTGGCTGCCATCACCAGTATTTTTCCTCGCCACAACAACAATATTTTTAACTGAGGAGAGGGAAAATATTGTACACTGTGTCTAATTCCTTTTTAGGAATTTTTTACATTATATTTTTAACACTGTACAAGAGGTTGGTGTGCTCTGATGCTGCCCCATACTGTTCCTTCCAATGCCTGAGTCCTTTCCAAGTGATGGAGGCTAGTGAGGAAACCACTTTACAGATTGGTTTTATTTTCAAGTGTGGTTTCCTAGAGCCCTGTGAGCTGCTGTAACAGCAGTTAGTACCTTACACTAAGCACGTGCATACATCTCTGCAGGATCAGGTCAAGTTTGTTTCAAAACACAACAAACATTCTAGAAAAGTTATACCACTTGCTCTTTTTGTGCAGATGATAGGAAATCAGGGGAAAAAATGTGCAAAGTATTTTTTATCTGAGATATCTGAAACATAGAATAATATTACTCGTTTATGCACTTAAGGCACTATTTCTGTTGTTAGTAAAAAAATGGTTTTATGTGAGCAGGATAGCTGATTTTCAAGCATTTGCATTTCCCAGCTTGGTAGTAATATAGAATCACTATAATTTAATTCACTTTTGTTTACAAGAATAAGTAATTCTTTGCACTAAAGATATTGTGTGCACTTCTTAGAATAATGTGAAAGAATGTATTTTCTTCTCAATGTACAAAATACTTTTATGTCTTTTAGCTCCATGGCACAAAACAATGTTTACCACTGTATTAACCAGACACAATGAAACATAGCTTATTTTCTACCCCATTAGAGCTGGATATAAACCAAAGCTCTAAACACAAACAGCGCTGAAAAGAGGAGATGCTAGGATCGAGGTTCAATGCAGTTCCAAAGCAGCCAGCTTTCATTAAACCAAAACATTGAGTTTCATCAGTCACTCCTTACTTCAGCAAAGTCTCGCCAGATGCTGTATTTTCCTGTGTATAGTCCACTTTTTGGGTGTGAAGAGTCTGCATTTCCAGCCTGGGAAAAAGAGGGGCAGGGGAGAGACAGGGTGGTATTCTGGTCCCCTCAGGGAAAAAGGGCTCTGCTTAATTAAACTCCCCTTATAAGTACAACCTGCTGATTTTGGGCAGAAAACTTGTGGATAATGCACACAAAAACTCATGGTGTTTCTGCTGGGGTCTGTTTCTGGCTGGGATGCTCAGCAGCCGTGAGCCAGTGGTCTTCATCAGACACCTGGTCCCCCAAGCCCAAAGCTTTTGTGGGAATTAGTGCCTCCTGATGCACCAGCTCCAAATAATCAGATTTGTGAGTGAATGAGAGCAAGTGACAGAAGAATGTGCTCATCCTGTGACTTGATTAAAAGAGAGAGAAAAAAAATTGTCTATTAATCCATTCCAGCAGCATTTACTTGGAAACCAGTCCTGGGTACCCACAGGAATTTCAGTAGCTTCAGCTGACAGAACGAGAGAGCAATGCCTTTCCTTAGCCTCTGTTTTACCTGCTTCTCCCACTCTTAACCTGAAAGACATCTAGTGACACTTTTAAAAACTAAGTTAAACAGAAGAAAATGGGAAACCTATTTCTTTTTCTGCACCTGGAGGCAGCACAGAGTCTCCATGGAGCTGGTCACGGTGTGAAACTCGGACTGAGCAACCATTCCCAATGAGTGCCTAACGTGCACAAAAACGGGGGCTGCCAAGGCACTTTGTTCTTGTCATTTCCACATCCACAGCCTCAACCAGATGGCCACAGGCCAAGCTGAGTGCTCCACGGTCTCTTAAAGTCCATAAAACTGCATTTTCCTCCCATTAAGAGGGAAAGCACTTTCATGTTTTGTTGCTGTAAAAGTATCGGAAAAGCTAATGTTTTCATTGCCTTCCTTGTGTAATATTCCACATTAAAAAAATCCACCTGACCTCACTGAGACAGTATTTGAAAGGGATAAGGAAAGAATAAAATCTCCAAAATCCCCCAAACCCTATGGTTTAGACAACCAGGCTGGATGTTCTATTTATTCCAGCATCTCAAACACTGACCCTGCAACCCAAGTGAAAAATAATGCTGCCCTTTTCTTTCCTCTGCTAGCACCTGCAAACTGATGCTTCACAATAAGTATGGGAGCATGGGGAGGGAAAGGGGACAGTGGTGCCGTCTCGTGGCAAGCTGGCTCTCTCTGCAAGCTCTGGGCCAAGGTCTTCTTCATTCAACAGCTGGATGTTTGATTGACTTCCATAAAGTTCCCTCTGATTTGTAAAAGTAGCAGATCCTCATGGACAAAGTGCCAGCTCAGCAGAGCCACACCAGTTTCCAAGTGCCTTCCTGCTGCTCTTTTTCATCCTGCATCACGCTGCTCTCCTGTGAAGGGGAAGCCTGGGCTTGTGGTCACCTCACTGAGCTGGGAGGTGAGCGTCTGCCACAGGGTCACTGCCTGACCACAGGCAAGTCACCTCATTTCTCTGTTGGTTTTCCACCTTTCAAATGGGTATAATAATAGTCCTGGGCTTTACAGGGGTGAACTGAGGATAAAGCAAGGTGTTTAGAGACTAACTTCAAAGTAAAGCTAATAAACACAAAAATACAAGTCACCCTAGCAAAGCTCTGCCTGTGCATTTATAGTGGCTTGGGAAAACCATTTATATTTGTTACATTTTTCTGAGACAGTTCTTTACTTTCCTGCTGCAGACCTTCATTCAAAACAGGTTCTGTGCTGCTACCTGCAGCAGTCAGCAATGGAGAAAAGGTTAAATAGCTATTGTAACTGGGGGCGGGGCGGCAAAGAGCCACTTTTGGAGCTACATCTTGAGGTGACAATTGCCTGGCGTTGATTCTAGGTAGTTCCTACCAAAAATTACAACATAGAGATGAAAACAAGAGCAGAGCTCCCCTGAGAAGGAACCTTCTGGCACTGGTCTTTCCTTCCCAAATGCATCGACACAGGTGGGATTTCCACAAGCCCAAGGGATGAGGCAGATCTCAGGTGTGCTGACACCCAATTAGTACCACCAGACTACAGAGGAGGCCCCATGCAGGAGGCTGCTAGCTGAGACACCCCCCTCCAATGCCCCAAATTCAGCAAGATGATCTGGGGCAAAGCAGGACTGGGTGGGGGGGTCCAGTAGTTTCTCTTGGTGGATGCTGGGTGCAGAGACAGCCAGAAATACTCCCAGCAGCTCAGAGGGGGTGCTCCACAGTGACCTCAGGAGAATGCTGTGCCTGGCTTCATTTCCCCTGCTCGCTGCCTGGTGTGTTCAGAGCAAGCTTGGGTTTGTCTGCCCTGCCCTGACACAAACTTAGTGCCCGAGCTAGATTCAGAGCAGGGAAGTTAATTCCTTCCTCCTCGGCCTTAATGCAGCCCTTGTCCTGTTGGCTTCAGAGGAACTGCTCAGCTCCGGCTAGCACGCAGGTTTGCGCTGCCTGGACGCTTGGTTTCCTGCCAGGCAGGCAAAAATCCGGATGCTGGGAGGGCAGCAGTGGGGAGGCAGAAGGAGAAGGTAGGGTAGCAGGGGTCAAACTTGGCGTTGGTGCACTCACTTAAAAGCAGAAGATGTCCAAGTGGAATTTAAAATTAGTAATAAATTACACTGGGGGGATGGATTTGGAAGGACCTGGCTCTTGGCTCTGCAAACCCTGGGTTCAGCCTGCTGAAGCTTAAAATAATCCAAATGTATGAGGTATTTTACACATCTTGTATGACTCTGCGTGTTTGCATTCAAGTCCAGGATCAAGAGCCCAAGGCTTGAGGCAGCATCCAGTTTTGCACTGCTGACAAATGAAGCATTTACTCTTGACCAACTAGAACATCAGATAGAAGTATTTTTCATCTTTCTTCACTTCTCCCTTCCCCTCCTATTATTTTTTGTATTGGAAGCCCTAATGCGTCTATTTAATGATGAAACCACCACTACACAACGACCACTACCTCCTTTTATATATTTCCCCCCCTCCTCTTGGGATAATTTACAGAACAGTGTGGAATCTGAGACAGTTCAAGCTGTGCCAAAGGGCCTGGCAACAGGAAGAAACACCAAGCCACTGCAATTTGGAACCATAATACAAGTTATAAAATTTAATTTTAGAAACGCAGCTACTGGGAACTGCTTTTAGATGCACATTTTCCTTTCAGTGCATAAAATGGTCCTGTGTCTTGATTGAGCTGTTAGGGTGGCTTGAAAGAGCGCTCTGTAGAGTAAGGGGCATACAGAGCTCTTCAGAGATCTTATTCACTGATACTCAAAATTGGAGCCTGGATGCTTATGAATGTTTATGTATTAAATACCACGGGGACATGTGGAATAGGGCATGGTCAATTATTTTCAGGAGTTTTGTGCTAGTCTATTTCACTGCTGTAAGTGTAAGTTGAGAAAGGACTCACCATAGGAACAGCACTGGCCACCTCCTTGCAGGGATGATGGAGATGCAAAGAAAGCTGCAGAAGGCAACTCTTCACAACAAGAAAATGAAAACTGGGAGGAGACAGGCAGCAACCTGTGGTGTTCAGCAGAAACCAAGGATAATGTCACCTTCTTCAAGGGAACAAGTAGAATAAAAGATGTTTGACCTCTGGGCTAGAGATTTGACATGCTTTCCCATCAGGGCAACAGCGTGCTGTGGGAAGACGGGGAAAGGATAAGCCCCAAAGATTCACAAGGTAGCTGATTTCCTGAGACACATGCAAAGTGCAGGAGTGGGACTGGGTTTGGGGGAAAAGGAGGGACAATGACATCTGCTGCTCCACAAGAAGGTCCCCAAGCTGAAGGTATGAAAATGACATTTTTGGAGCTGGGGATCCTACTCCATTGACTAAATACAGGTGGGGTCAGAGTATGTCCTCACAGACTCATTGTAGTCAGTATCTTGCCCTCCATTTGGAGAGAGCACCTTTGAAAGGACAACTTGTGTTCCAGAGACAGTCTGCTTTTTGGCTTTCTGCCGAAGGGCTGTTTTCTGTGATCTTTAAGAAGAAGAAGAAGACCTACTAGGGGATGAGGGAGAATTATAAAGGAAAGTTTTGATTCTGCCTGGTTGGGAATATGGCTGAACCATCCCATTTCAGACATTTTATCAAACATAAGGGAGGTTTCCTTTTCAGCCCCAAAGTGTAGTGTCAGCAGCTTTCCAGGGTAAGTTAACCTACTTTTGAAGGATATCTCATAAGACAGGAAACCATTGCACACAAAAGTGATTTTCAAAGTTGTGACAATAGGTTAGCTCTTAAGAAGGTGGAAAAAGGATTTAGAATTTGTGCTTTCATCATGCTTACTGGAGAGTAAGTACTCCAGCAGATGAGATGTCTCTCTTGTATGCTCTGTGTGCATTATTTGTGGTTATAGGTTGACATACAAAGGATCCCAGAGCAGAGAGGAGCCACAGGCAACAGTTAGAAATGCATTACCTTGATCTTTGCATACCCCTCACTGCTGCTAGCTATGGCTTATCTTGAAACCAGTCCTGCCCAAGATGCGATATGTCTCTGCCCTTCCAGCTGAATCTGGATGTGCCTCAATGCTGCACTAGAGCTGGGCCTTTCCAGCACCTTCCCCATTCCCTCCCAGTCTCTCAGAGCCACAGAACCAGAGCTTCAGGGGAACTGTGCTCCAGGGCCTGCCTTGGGGAGTGCTGGATCCCCAAACTCCCATGTGGACATGGCCTCCTTCTGTGCACTGGCTGATGCTGTAATGTCAGCATCTACTCTCTTATAGTTGGATGTCTGGTGGGACCTCATGTTTTGGAAGCTCTCAATGACACCAAGAGAGACTTCATTACCCTGCAGTTTCAAGTCTGCCAACTTCTGGTGTTTCTTTCCTATTTCTGTCTGTAAAACCGTTGCTAAAAATCCAAAAATGGGATTTGTTTGAGTTTATTATTTTATAGCCCCGTAGTACTTGTCTAATTGAGATACCTTATGACAATCTGTGATTTAATTTTTGAGGACTTATTCCAGTGCAGGTTTAGCACAGGGGCCACTTGATGTTTCCTCCTTTTATGCAGCCCTGCAGACAGTCCTCCTTTTAGAGACGTCTCCTCCCTTAGTGAGAGCTGTGAGAAGGCGCTGCAATTTTCAGTGGATCTGATTCTTCAGAGCAGGCCATGTCTCAGGCTGCCCTGCAATATGGGTGCAATGCATGACTGGTTTGTGTCTCCTGTGCTTGCAGAGAGGTGGTTTCAGTTTAATTTCAGACAACTGCTAGTTGGTTAGATACTTTGCCAGGGGATGAGGAGTTAAAAAAAAAAAAAAGAATAATTTTTTTAAAAAGAAAAAACTCAACAGACCTCATGTGTCAGTGAGATTTTCTGATCTTTTTCCCCCCCCTCCCACAATAGGACATCGTCAGAAAATAGATGAGCAGACAAAGCCCGGGAGCTTGTCCTTTTCAGAGCGCCTGAGTGAACTGGAGCAGTTGCGTCGTACAGCCATGAGGGTCAGCCCACACCACCCAGCCCCCACACCCAACCCACGAGCCTCCTTGAACCACACCACTGCTTTTAACCCTCAGCCTCAGAGTCAGATTCAGGGTAAGTACCTGAAATCCTCCCCCCCACTCACCCACCTCCACCCCACGAGCCTGTGGAACACAGGGGTTCACAGGCATTACCCCCCTGCCCCTCCATCTCTTCTGGACTCTCCTTGTCTGCCTTTAATGAGTGAGAATCTTTAATGAGTCAAAGGAGGGGCTTCCTAACATACGTCTGTATCTCTAAAGACCTGACAGCTTTGAAGAGGTCTGTACTGTCTTGTCTTCCTGGTGTCAGTACAGTTCCTGGTGTTAACCTTGCATATGTTAGAACCATAAGGTCTTGAAAGTCGTTGTTTTCTTGCAAGGATGTATTGATGCCAGGCCTTTTTCTATATGTAGGTGTATTTCCCAATGGATATTTATCAATTACATTGTGTGCTTGAATGAGAGAGAAATGCATTCAGTGCCTTGCTTTGACCTTTCCCAGGAAGGCAGTAGCAAAGAAAGCTTTGCAAAGTGCTTTATCCCCTGAAGACAACAGCTTAGTGCTAAGACATTAATATGGGCAGGCTGGTTTGAGCGTATTTCTGTAGCCAGTGGTTATCCAGTGGTTTTATTTGAATGAAAAGTTGCAAAACAGTGACTCAGGAGTCTGATTTCCGCTGAGGTTCAGGCTTGGATGATGCCAATGAGACCAAGTCATCTAACTTGAAATCTTACCTGCCACTGCTAGAACTGAGTGTGTCCCTAGGATCAGCTGGAAATAGGTGGAGAGTGAATCAGGTCACTAAACCATCAGCTGATACACGGTTTTGCAAAGCACGTCTCAAAATGTGGATTCATAGTGAGATGCACCAAAAGGGAGGGTGCAGGACGGTATTGGTTTTTGTGAGCACAATTAAATGACCTTAGTTGAGGTTTTCTGCTGGGGTTTTAGGGAGAAATAGGTAATGTGAATTGGATTAAGTTTGGTTTTCAGCATTTGATTTTAAAACCAGGGTACACTTTGTTGCATGCAGAAAAGGTTATTGCTTACCTATGGCAAACGTTTGTTACATCCTTTTATTCCCAGGGCTAGGAAGGTCTTTGGCTTAGTGAAATCTACTGCAGGTCTGCCATTAACTTCACTGTGAGCAGAAGTGGGCTTTATTGGGAAGCATGACAAATAAATCAATGCATTGCCATGTGTCGTACTGTAGAAAGAGGCGGTCACAAAGACAGTTGGAAGGACCACCCAACTTCTTCCCTCCCTGGAGTCACGCCAGGTCAGCTCAGGTCAAGGACACAATCCTGCACCTCTCCCAGCCCCTAGCAGTTCCCTCACTTAGTTTTCTGATTTGCAGAGCAAATCATGTTGGGTTTCTCCTGCGCACAGTTCCGTTCCTATAAAAGAAAACACACATATTATCATGGCTACTCAGCAGCCAGCACCTACGTGGGTGGAGGTATCAGACGCAGACTTGCACTCTTCAGCTTCTTGGGAACACTATACGCTTAGCAGAGTATCAGGTTTAATGTCGAGCAGCCCTCTTCCCCGGTTCCCTTGCTCGTACAACTTCAGAGCAATAGGCTTTTCACGCTTGGCCGGGAATTCAGCTGCTCTCTCCAGAAATGGTTTGAGTACTTTGCTCTGCTTTGCTCTTTGAAAACAAGATTTTGATGTGTTTCACCTGCAGGCATAGCTCAGAAAATGGCAGTAATCAAACTGCTAACGGTTCCTCGTTGATACCCTCCTCTTCACCTCTCCGGCTGCCTTCTCCCAGTTCCCCTCTTCCTCCAAAATGTGCATGTTATCCACTGAGCACCTTGTTCAAGGCTTGCAGTCACTATCAGTAAAATAAGCCCAAAAGTGAAGCCTCCCTCATTTCAGAGGGAAGTGAAGGGAAGTGAAGCCTCCCTCATTTCAGACTATCTCTGCTGCAGATGCCTTTTAATTTCTAGGATTTGTCTTTTCAGGGTCACGCTACCACAGCAGGGAAAAAGGCTTAGGGTAGGAAGGACCCAACCTGGTCTAGTGGAAGGTGTCCCTGCTGATGGCAGGGGGGTTGGAACTAGATCATCTTTAAGGTCCCTTCCAACCCAGACCATTCTATGATTCTGTGATCATTTTTTTCCTGTGTTCAAAGGATGATTGGTTTTCAGGCTGATCTTCTGTGTGATCTCTAGGGAGTCAGGATATTTTTATTTATTTATTTATTTATTTTTAATAAAGAACACTACATTTCAGAACACAGGCCCTCAAAAATGAAGTGCTTCTGACCTGCTCCATAGCATTGCTATACCTATCTTCACATCTTTGCACCCTGAAACACTTCTATTGAAACTCTCTCACTAAAGAGATCACAGAGTGCTTTTTATATAGGCATAAAATAAGGCATAAAAATCCATACACTGCTAACTTCCAAGTAGGAGCATTAAGCTTTGCTTTAACTCACACCAGTATGAATCACAGGCTACTCCTCTATTCATCCAAGTCCAATTATCTTTTTTTAAAAACAAAACTAACTCAAAATAGACATCTTCGACTAGTTCTTGGATTTAAAGAGGCAGGTTGCCATGCCACTAAACCACTGTTTATTTGTTGAGGTTTTCATCTATAAAAGGATTGAGGTTAATTTTAACTTCCTATTTTACCAAGTCTTGAATTTGAGCGTAAAGCCGCTTGTGTCACGGATACAAGTCCAAGCAAGTTAAGAGACCATAAATTGCTATAATCGAGTTTTATGCTTCTTTCATATCACAAGGAGGGAGAAAGTACCCCTGTTCATTTAAAAGATCTAACCATAACCAATTCACAGACCAAAGGGGAACAGAAGGGGAGAAAAACCTTCCACCACATCACACATGGTTTAAGTTGAAGGATTACTTTGTGCCAGTACCGAGCGTATAATGTCAAAGGATTTGATCTACATGCACAGAGTAAGGAAATTCAGTTAAAGCTTCAAACCCAGCCAATGCTTCAAACTTCACTCATGCCTTCATTTGTATGGAGAGGAACAGAAAATAGACAGAGCCATGTGAGCTGTACTGGGGTGTTGTTTAGGAAAGTTTAGGTAAGACCCTTGATGAGCATTTAAGTTTATATATATATATATAATTACTCTAAATATATCTATCTATTTACTATAGTTGAATTTCTTCTAACACTAGCCTGAACCAGATACTAAATACATAATTACTGATTTTACAGTGGTTAATGCTAACCAGAGTAGGTAAATCAGTAAATCAAGAGTTCTGCATAATTATTAATGTATATGGTTTCTTTACAATAACATTTTTTTCAGGGTCAAACAAAATATTTTAAATGTGTAAGTCATCAGGCCAACAAGGTATTCTTCTGGAGACATTAATGTTGAGTTAATAAATTCCATAAATGAATTTCTAACTAGTCGGGTTAGGAATGTCATCCAAAAACATGTGCGATTAAATAACTTCAGGTTTTTTCCCAAATTAGCCCAAAAAATGTTTCCCACCCGTGATTTACTAATTACCCATAGATTAAAAAAAAAAAAAAAAAGAAGTAAAATAAAGCTATTTTTCCTGTCTAGGGAAAACAATCATTGTAATCACTTTAAGCTACATGCTTCTGGTTCTTTTTACACTTTTATAGCCTTAAAAATACCCGAGTTTGCTCGCTCTCTTCTTTTTTTCTTTTTTAAAAAAATTTTGTAACCTTATATGTTAAGTTTCAGCTGGGACCATGCTTTTATGACCAAGTGTAAAATCCCTGGAAACAAGAGGCTGTAATAAAATTGCTGACAGATCTTTAAGTGAAGCAGCAGAATTAGCGCCGATAGCAAAGCAAGAGAGATCATTTAAAGATCAGCTCTTTGAATTAGCAAGAAACATAATGACTGAGAGATTATTTTGTTACAAGCCAGCCTTTTGTCTTCCTCCAGGTGCAATACGCTTTGTTTAAGAGACATTTCAAGGTCCTTGCTATCGTAATCTCGTTCTACCAAAACCAGCCCAAGTTTATCAGGGTTCCCATGAACCGGTGAAATGCAGGAGTGGAGTCAAAGGCGGCGCTTAAGCCCAGGGAATTAAAATGGCTTTGTTCCTACTACAGCTGTATCTGCCCCCATTTTTTATATTTCCACTTTTAAATCAGCTCAATAGGCTGCAGGTTAACAGAGTTTGGAGCTTTTAGAAGGCAGAGTTTCAGAGTGGGCTTCGACAGGACTGTCATTCTGCCTTGGCGTTTTGCTTCTGCAAAATGCAGTTTTCAGGAGCTGTGGAGAATCCGGATTGATGCACTTGTAGCTCCCTGCCAAAACAGATAAACAAGCTCTCAACATCAGAGGCTCGCCAACTCTTTCTGTTGTGCAATACGCTAAATGCCGATATTTTTATGTTCTCTTTGGACATGTCTGCATCTCCCCGTCTTTCCTTAACCCAGCACGCTTGCAGAGCGAGTACATGGTGCTTTAACAGCGTATCATCTCGTTTCCACTTGATTAACCACCTGACCTCTCCATCCCAGAATACACTCCCCGGCATGTCGAGCAAGTGCCGACACCCTTCCTATTGGTGCCTCTCCCTGGCTGGCAGAGTGGTGAGGGGTGAGTCGTGCCAGTGGGCAGCCCGGGCAGTGGGTACATCATTTCCAACCAGCTGGAGCATGGCTGGCTTTAGTGCTTCTTCTGGATGTGCGGGGGGCTTCCTCCCTGGCCCTGGAGTACAGTGTCCCCACCACAAGCCAGGTCATGAATGTTTTGCTAGCAGCCAGGGGTGATCCCCTTTGATGGAGCTTCCCTCCATCTAGGGTGGGTGGCCAATGTAGCGAATGTGTGCCAGTTGCCTGCTTCGGGCAAGATGCTCTTTCTTCTTTCCCATCCTTTCAATGCTAGTAGCCACCAAATAGCTCCTGTGTGGGGAAAAAGCAGGAGGTGAAGCTGCCCCAGTGATGTGGACCCAGAGCCTGATTGCTATAGCCACCAGGAGGTCACAGGAAGTTTGTTGAAATAGTGATGTTTTCCCAAAATATTTTGCTAAGCAAATCTGTTTAGCTGGAAGGTTTCCAACTGGCTCTATCAAAGAGGAAATTTTATAGGGAGAAAATATCTTTTTACTGAAAGTACATGTTTCTTTTAATCACAGCTATTGCTCAGCACATAATACTTTCATATAATGCCATGAGTAACCTCAGCAGTTTATCTTTTTAAGGGGTACAGTGTCATTAGAAGCAGACTCATGCTGCTATCTATTTATTGTGTCATAAACCAGCTTGCATCCAAAGAGATGAGCGCAAGAGCTTGTGAACTGGATTAACATATACAAAACAACTCTTCTTTCATTCAGTCTAATAGAAGTCCACTCTGGGGTAAAATCCCTCCTTTTAAACACACCCAACTAACAAATATATATAAACCTCCTGTTTAAGGGTGTCTGAAGCCATCCTGTGGCTCGGCAGGTACAAGTGCTCCCGTTTTTGTCCAGAGTCACTTGCGTTGACCAAACTCAAGCATGTCTTAGAAGTTTGCTCTAAAGCACAAAATAAAAAGGAGCAGCAGCAACGTGACTCTCACCATCTGCAGAAGCACAAAAATAAGTTGTGTAGTATTTCTGGCCAAGTGAGACTTCTCATTTTTCCATGAAACAAGCACCCTCTATATTTGTACCTTGGAGAATGTTTGTGAGGTTGTAGTATATACAGAATATATTGTATAGACCAGAAAATATTAGGCTGGTAAAGATATACACAAAATGTGCATAATACAACTAAATAACCCACAGATTCATAGTGTCCATTTTTTCTTGGCTCCAGTGCTCAGCATTGTTTTGTACACAGTCATTTCATCCCTTGTGGAAATAGCCTCCTTAACAGCAAGGGGCATGTCTTCCATTTGATTTGTAAAGTTTGTAAGGCCATTTGGGTCCTCTCCAAAATTTTGTTACTGTGACACGTTATATCTCTGCCAAGACTTTGCTTATCTGCGGGGCTGGTTGTGCTGTGACAGATGAGAGGGGTGGTGATACCCAGCAGTGACCCAGCAACGAGAGAGATCCCAAGGAGTTCCCTCCATTTGACATCAGAAATCTCCTCTCTTCCCTCCTTCCCTGCCAGGATCTGGCCACCAGTTTGCCATTTTGAGATCCCATAGTTGCGAGGCTGTATTAATAGAAAGTTTTAGAAAGATCACCTCTGGGGTGCAGATGAAGTAATGAATACCTATCATAGTTCAAGAAAAATCAATTCAAGTGGCAGTGGGTGCAAAGGGGGGCTGTTAGTATGACAAGAGGAATAAAGACCTTCCTTTAAAGAGGAGATTAGCATAGCTGGGTTTATTCAGCATGCCGAAACAGAGGCTGAGAGGGAAGATAATTACAGTCAATAAACACAGCAGAGAGGTTCAGCACAGGGGAAGGAGGAGAACCATTTGCGCCGAAGGACAGTGTTGGCTCAAGCACAGGTGGTTATTCTGTAAACCGACCATCAATGAATTTAGGCTGGAAATTAGAAGATTGTTCCTAGGTATCAGAGAAGCACTGGCAGCCTTCCAGGGGCCTATTAGAGACAGAAAGATGTAATTTAAGATGGATCTTGCTCTGTTATGTAAGTGCAGAACAAGGTGGCCCAAGAGATGCTGTCTGGGACCATATTTTCTTCCATTCAATCAATTCTCCACACTTGTTGCTTCACCAATGAAAACAAGGGACATTTCATTCTGCAGGACAGGCAGAAGGAAGCTCAGGTATCCTCTCAACTCTTTGCTCTGATGGATCTCAGTGACAAGATAAAACCTTTGCTTGCAAACTCCCAGTGCTCTCCTTACTCCCACTTGGACCACCAGGTCATCAGCAGTTCTCTGAACAAATCCCTTCTGGGATTCAGGCTCAGACAGCTCTCCAGCACCAGCACTGGAGACCTCATACTTTGCCTGCTGAGAGGAAGGTTTTTCCCATTTTCCCCTCCTTTCACCTCAAGGATTCATCCCCTTCAGCCACAGACTTGTGTCTCCTCTGATGGTTCCATTCAGGGCAGATCAAGGTGAGGAAGCCAGTTCCTCAACACCTGCCCCCATTGTAGGCAGCATGCCCAGCTCCAGGGCATAAGCCTTGCTCAAGAGCCTCCCCTGCCTCCTCACATTCAGGTCTAGAAAAAAAAAGGACTTGAAATTGTTTAGCTTTTTCATCAACTTAAGGCACTAATGGAAATAGTTAGGTAATGGTGTTTAATCCAGAAGATTTCCAAGTGTCGATATATTTAAAAGATACCAATCTTCATATTCCAATTGCCTGGCACTTCCTGGGATTAAAAAAGCACCAGATAAGGCAACAAATATGTTCTCAGTCCCTAAACAACATCTTCGCTTACACAAATTTTCCTTCTGGGTTTTGGTTGGGTTTTTTTTTTCCTCTTTTGTCCTCAGCACAGAGCATCCTAAAGGATTATCTTAACTAAAGAAAAGGAAATCTTAGTTTTAAAGCAGAAATCATGGTGTTTAGAGATCTGTGTCAAAGTCATTCTGCATACCTTTTGGCAAGTTATTTACAGCTTGATTTTATACAAAGTATTTAGGAAAACTTAGCACATCAGAAAGGTGCCTTAGCAAGATTTTTGAAAGCACCCAAGCACCTAAGCCCCAGAGAAATTAGTGACAGCTACGGAGATGCCTTTGGAAATCTCTAGCTGTCTAGCTGAATCTTTAGGCATCTATAAAATTTGGCAGCTTGTGCCCAGACACAGCTTTATTTTTCATTAATCAGTCTATGTCTTTTACCACATGAGAACAATATTGAGCTGATGGATACTGCTAAAAGAAACAGAGCATGCAGGTAGGGACAAGTATCCCTGGTTCAGTTTTTAACTTGCACAGTGATCCTCTCTTTGTTTTGTTTTGTTTTGTCATCTTCAACTCTGTATGCCAAAGTCCCTTCTCCACGCTGTCATTGCAAAAGTGGAGCCGCTCTCTGACCCAATGCAGCAATCTTGTGCCTGCACTGGTGGTACCAGCCCGGTGCCAGGGCTCTCGGCAGTCACTGTGATTGCCAGAGAAAAGAGTTAATTACTCAGGCTCACTTCTCTCTCCTTTAGCTCTCTCCTGGTACAGCAGTGCTGGAGTCATCCCCCCAGGTAGAGCTTCTGCCTACTCTTCTCTCCTCCTCATTGCTGGGACAGCTGAGAAGGCTCTGCATCTTTTGGGATGGCAGTTTTAATGCAGTGTACCTCAGGGGACATTTCTATCTGCTTTTGAGATTAGCTGGGTCACTGGTCTCCCTTACTTGTCCATGAAAACACCTTCTTCTGGCTCATCGCTTCTGTAGCCCAGCACTAAATTTCACCTATGGCATCAGCGTGCTGGAGATGTCTAAAGCAAATATCCCTGCCTGTCCCAGAGGCAGGTGCTCCCACCATCCTGAACTTTGGATGGCAACGCTTGCCCGTATGTTTGATAGCATTTCAGCATTTGAGGCAGCTGCTCCTTGGTTTTTGGGTAATTCTTCACTGGCCCTTGAAGCATATTCTTGGCCTTTGAATGGCCCAATTGTGAGGAAGATTAAAAGCCCTGATTGCAAAACTCCAGTAAATAAAATCTCTTAGTTCTTTACTGACAAACCCAGTTTCTTTCCACAGCATTCTCCTCTTTAATCCCCTCTTGGCAGAACATGACATGTTTTGATACCAGAGCTCAAATTACCTTCCATGGTAAATAAAACAAACAAAAAATAAATAAGAGCTCCTTACCCTAAAAACAAACACCCACAGAAACCAGCTTATTATTCAGATGATGCTCCCCATGTGCCAGAAGATACCACTTTGATTTTGTAATTGAACGTTTTCTTTTCCCTCAAATACTGAATTGAGCCTCTCCAAACTTGAAATGCTGAGGGGTTAAAGCAGAGTGACCACCTTACTGTTTGCCATCTAGAAAACAAAGGAGGAAACAAGGAGACTAGCACACAAGTTAGTGTTCAAATGTTTGTTTCTCAGGTAAAAGCCCCACCTCAGCATACAGAGCCTGCATGGTCTGGGTTGGAGCAGACAGACAGATTTGGAAATCAAATGGAGTGAAATCAATCCCTCTGACTCTGCAGGAGGCTGCAGCAGTTACCAGTGCTCATAGTGGCCAAGAGGCTTTGCATTCAGGAGGACTAGCACGGTCTCTGCTTTCTTCCCCAGTGGGATTTATCCATGGGGTCAGGGGGCTCTTTTCGAAGCATCAAGTGCAGACATGCCCTTGCCTCTTCCACTGCCATGCCTTTAACAAGGTGTTGCGTCAACCAGATCTTCTGTAATGATCCCACGTGGTTGGAGGGTTCACAGGGCTCCTTTTACATGATTGAATACACAGTACACCCTTAGCAAACTTATTTATAAGTTTTCCCTGTGTATTCAGTATATTATGACCCCTATAAATGGAGATTGTTCACATGCAAAGAACAATGGGCTTGGGATGTGCTTGGTAAAACAATCAATTATGTGGGGAAGTGCGCATTATATAGTCAAACAGGTGATTGTCTCTGTCTGACCATTTTCATTCTATTTATGCAACTCTTCTCTTAAAAGCATTGAAAAAACAAAAACATCTGAAGTAGATCAATTAAAAATTTGAGGGTTTGCTGTCAGGGTCAGCTTGATTTCCAACAATAAATGCCCAGGCCTGTTTCAGAGGTTTACTTGGTTTATCTGTTAGACACAATATTCAGTTCAAGATCAGTGATTCTGAGAGCTTCCCGGATTTGATGCTCAACTCTAGGCACTTTCAGAGAGCCTGGATAGGTGCAAAAAGAGATGTTTTGAATGTCTTTGATTAGGTATCCAAAAATGCAGCTGGATCACTAGGCATGCTTTAGAATATAAAGCATTGTAGTTTGCATCCTCTGAATTTTTAAATAATTACAATTATCAGAGCTTTTAGGTATAACTTGGTCAGTTTAGGTTCCTTTAGCTTCTGGCAGATCAAATTCAAGTGATCATTGCCAACAAAAAACAATTAAACCAAAAATCCTTTTTCATAGCAAAAAGTTATATATTTACTGCTTTATTAATTGGTAAGTTTCCAGTATCCAGAGGAGCTGCTGGAGACTGCTACATCCTTCAACCTGTAGGAAAGACAACATTTTGTCAGAACTGATTCTTCATTTTACTAGTGCAGTGATGATTTACAGCTAGCTGAACAAGTGTAGCATTTATGATTATTTCAGTTCTCATTGCATAAGGTCACTGAAGTATATTTAATTTTTAAAATCCCAAGTCTGAACGATGATGCTCATTCTGCAGTAAAGTATGTGAATAACTGCTCAAAAGAATAGTCTCTTTGATATCCTTGAGACCTACATATACATGAGCAATTTTACATGAAAAAACATTTGCAAATTCAAACTCAGTCATAATTAGTTCAGGGGGGAAGGCGTCCCCCAGAAAACTGCTGCTCCGCCATACGTTATAGAAGCGAACACTTGTGTTAACTTGAAAAGGAACCACACAAAAGAGAGGGAGAAATTTCAAGCCAGCATTAACCAAGATTTGCCAGCTAACGCTTACCTTGATACAAACAGCTTGCTAGTGTATTTTTGCCCCTCCTCTGCAAATATTTTTTTAAAAGCTCTTTTTCAGCTGCCTTCAGCTTTTAAGTACACACCTGTTTTTTGTGCCAGGCTCCCGTGCTGATGGCACTCCCCAGCCTGCACCCTTGCAAGCCCTCTCCCATCGCTTGGACAGCAGATAAGCCCCACAGCTGGATGTGACAGGGGACCAGCCTGGGCCTTGCAGAAGTGGCCCTGGCCCAGGGAAGGCTCCTGTCAGTCCCGTTTTGCTTGGCATGGACTGCGAGCACTGCCCATCTGTGTTATGAAATGCAAGAGCTCCGTGATGGAGGAGGTGGAGAAGCTGGGATCAAGGACAGCTAAACTGAGCTGCTGGAGCATTGGGAGAAACTAGGCAGGGCAGGGCTTGCCAGATGCCTTGGGCACAGTGGAGGGCTCAGCTGTCACCAGTGTGTCTGTGGGTCACCCACAGGTGACGGAGCCCAGGGTGGCAGGGTGCCACACAGGATCCCTCCTTGCACATGCCGGAGCCTGGGGCAGTCACGGGAAGCCACTGGCACTGCCCGCTCTTGCCCTCACCGAGTTGACTAACAAGGCCAGATGTAGAGCAGGGACTAGGTTGAAGCAGGTGAGAGAAGTAAAGGCAGAGAGGAGAGAGTATGAAAACAGGTTTTCCTGGAAAAGTGAAGGAAATAAATCCATGGAAAAAAAAAAAAGAAAAAGAAAGAGACAAAGAAAAACAGCTGTGCTAATTCTTGTGCTTGTTTGATCATGTTAGAGCCTCCTAAACTCCCATGGAAGGGAACAGTTTTGTTTCATGAGGGTGGTGCACACTGAGTGCACGTCCATGTGATTTTTTTATTTGTACATTAAATATTTCCCCAAGATGTAATTCTTCCCTCCTGCACTTGGAATAAAGTCACTTTACAAGAAGAACTGCCTCCAAACAGCAAGCAAAGGAGGGCTGTTGGGGCAAGATAGGGCAAACGTAAATGTGTCTCAGCTAGCTGCTCCACCCAGCCTCTCATCTTTATATAAAAAAAAATAATAAATAAATTTTAAAAAATGTTTCCAATAACCGAAACAGGCAAGGTCTGATCTGCACAGACGGTCTGCAGGCATCTGCCCAAGAAGCTGACGGTTGGCTGGTACATCCTCATCTGATTTATGTTGTGTGTGTGTTAAGCCTTAAATTGTTGAGTCTCTGGCTGGCTGCAGTGGTATTACTGGATGGTTGGTGTATGTTTTCAGCTCACAGAGCTGGCTCTGATACTGGGGTTGTTGGCGCTGAATCAATTCCAATCTCACACCTGTCTGAGACAATGAAGGCCTTGTTGCACACATCTCCACCAAAGGCTGTCATACAACTTATTTTTCACATTTGAAGAAGAAGGAAAAAAAAATAAAGGGAGGACTGAGGAAATGCTGTCTCCTCACAAGACACGTTCTCCATGCCTTGATGCAGCATGCCTCTCTTTTTTTAATGGGAAAATGTATTTACAAAACAAAGCCAGTGGAGTGCTTATGGAAAGTACAGCTTAAACCTGGCAGTTAAATGTGACTAAGGCTTGGTCTCCAGGGACTTATTCTGTAGGACAATGCCTGGTGGATTAAGCACGTGAGATAGGCACCTAGTTTGTCACACAGTTCTGAAAAGTTTACCATCAAGGTTAGCACTATTAATCCCTTCTTATCAGTGTGCCTAGCACCTGCGCCATTTAACTATCATTTGGGGGGCATTTCTTGAGATCTCAGAGGTTGTGAAAGGTGCTTGGCTCAGATGCCAGCATGGCTGAGATCTTCTACTTGCTGGCACTGAAGTAGCTCAGCCTGGGTGGAGGATTAGCCTGGCTCCAGACAGTATTCACTCCCGAGTTGAGGGCAGTAGTCTGATCTTTGTCTTGGTCATCCACCTTTGTCCTTGTGGTCTCCCTTCATCCACTCTTTCCCCTCCAGTTCTGTTGCTCAGATGTCTTAGATGTACATCCTCTGGAAACTGTACCATTGTCCGCTTCTTTCAAAGTGTTGAGTCAAAATGAAGCAAGATTTGTTTTCTAGCTCTGTTCTGCTCAGGTGGTACTTCTGGTCCTAAATTGAAGCCTTTTCCTGCCCTTTCTGTTGTGCCCTTTTTCCCACGAAGGGTGAGTGACAGAGGAAGGCAGAAACTACAGACCTGTCCCATACCCATTTTTTTTCTATTTATGATGTCAATGGCAATTTTTCAACAACTCAGACAGGAGGCATGTGGCTGAGAATTTCCTTGGAGCAGAAGTTCACCCCCTACTGCTGAAACAGCCTGAAAATGCCTTCTGGACTCTCCCCATAGACCTCTTTGCCACGTATCAGCAAAGGCTAACTGAGCCTCCTGAGTTCACAGAATTACTGTGGCATGGTTAGTGTCTGGGTCCACCCAACCAGGTGAAAGAACAGTTGTACGGTTCAGTAGCTTTCCCACATCCTTTTTCTACACTTTCTAGCCTGATCTCCTTCATTTTTGCCATCACCATCAGCATGTGCATCACCAGGGCTGTGCAGGCAGCAGTGGGTAGATGGAGGGATGGGTGGAGGAGCGGCGTGAAATGCAATGCAGCACTGTATTCTCACTTCTTCCCACCTTGACTCGAACCACAGTCTCCGTTCTTTGTCCCAAAACACCTTTCAAGGAGGAAAGTAGGAAGTAAAAAAGAAGAGCGTGAGGCACTGCAAGCCTACTCTTATCCAGTGACTTTTGAAAGGTGCAGAATGAGACCAAAAGACAGCTCTTGAGCCAATGCAAGTTGGCATTGCTCTGCTAACTAGGCCAGCTGAGGATCTGCCCTTGCACCTTGTCAGGGTGGTCTTCAGCATAAAAATAAATTATTAACTGTGTAATGAGTGAATATAAAGACAGATGGTAAAGTGTACTTCTGTCGGTACTTGCATGCTTTTGTTTAAGAACACAGAGAAAGGCCCTGCGGTGATGAAATGCAGACGGGAGCATGATGTTATCTCACACCTATAAACCTTGCTCTGAGTCCACTGGTGGCCACTATCCAGAACTGCTGAGTTCAGACACACTGGCTTGTACTAAGTAGAAATGGTGCTTTCAGTCTTCAGTAAACAGCATTTTTGCCCCAGGGCCCAAATCATTCAAACATTTGCCTAGGTAATTGTCTGGTTTTGCCTTCTAGTGTCTCATCATCAGCTTATCTGTAAATTAAGACTGGCTAAATGAGCATGTGAGGATGGGGGAAGAGCTGCTGGAGGACGGGGCAATAAACTATTCCATATTTAATTCACTGGCAGGAGAGACTAATGCGTGTGCAGCTAAGCGATCATTTTAGGATCACGTTGGGGAAAAAATGAGTAATACGGCATATTAATTTAAACAGATTAAAGAACTGCACAAATAAATGAAGGGGTTTTTTGTTTTGTTTCTCTGGCAGTCCCAAAATATCAACAATGGCAAAAGAACAACAGCAAATATACAATTTCTGGTTGAATTTAATTGAATTGTTTCAAAATGTTGCCAATTTTTAAATTGTGAAAATGTAGAGATAAAAAATATTTCCATTAGGGCAATTTCTGAAGTTTTTTTTCTCTGACCAAGCCAACAATCTATAACCTACAATAACCTTATTTCTTGCCATTTCATTGGATTTTTACATTAAATGTAAATACCTCTGTCTGGTCTTACTCTTACTTAAATAATTAATTAATATTTACTTACATATCATAATTATGTTTAACATTTATGTCCTTTCTTAAATGGGAAAAAAGTTCTTTTTGCTTATTATGATGACTTGTGATCTTACTCTCCATGCCACAGTTGCCTAAAACTGCTCAGTTCAGCACATTCAATGGAGTTTAGCTGTGTTTAGCTAAGTTTCTGGAAAGTTTTTGATGTGTCAGTGTGTTATAGGTTCGTAACTGCTGACAGAGAACAATAATTTTACACGATATTTCTGAGCAGATGGGCTAGTCACAGGGTGTAATTTGAAAAGAGGTTACAGCGAGCTAGACTTTTCAAGCCATTCAGATTTGTTTAGTATGTTAAAGGTTAATTTTAAAGATTTTTAATACAGAAAGTGAAAGAAAATTGTTATTTGTATAGAACATCACACATTTCTTATTCCCAAAAGAAATCTTCCTCAGCCTGGCAACACAACAGCTGTTTGTTGGTAATACTGGGAATTACCTTATTTCTTCCACACTGGGCCATTTTGCAGCATCTGACATGTGTTGACACTTCTTTTCTATACTGGATTACAATTTTCCTTCAATGCTGTTATTCCTTACTCCACCCATTCTGGTAGCACCTACCTGCACACAAACTAGAAATTATAATTGGGACGTCAGTACACAAAATTTGGGGCCACAGTGCACGTTTCCAAGCAGCCTAGTTGTCCCAGGTCCCCCGCAGGAAGAGCTCTAGGAGAAGGGGTGGGGAGGCGTACAAGAGTTGGGGCATCAATAAGCCCCCATTTCTCCCAGTTCTCCTCCAGGCATCGCTGCCCTAACGGGCGGCACAAGCATATGCTCGCTGTTCAGCCCTGATGGAGAGTGTGTGTCCAGAGCATTGCTGGTTGAGTCCTGTGTGTTCAAAGCCCTGCGCCTGCTTATTCAGGGGTCTCATTTTTTAACCCTTGCTTTGGAAGCCCTACCAAGGGGCATCAGCCCTGCAACAGCTTCTGTCTGTGTTGATTTGCTGAGCTTCTGCTTGGCATCTTCAGTAGCACTAAGGAGAGAAGTACTTTTAACTTCAAAGCTCATGCTTACCTGTATCTTTTGCCCTTCAGATTTAGAGCTAGCTAACTCTGAAATCAGTCAGTGTAACATTTAAATATGGCCAGCAGAGTGAACGTGCAGGCTGAGCTGGACCTAGTGCATGTCTTGAGCACTCCTGCTCCCACAACTGTGGCAAAGGATTGGACAAGGAGACGAGTCTTTACCTTCCTTTTAATCATTCTTCCTCTGGCTGTACTCCTCCAGCCTCTCAGATTCAGGGAGAATGAGGGGAGATGTCCTGCTGCCACCTGCCAGGGCCATGGATTGGGTGGAATCGGCGATGGCCACAGCGCAGCAGGATGCTGCATTCCTCGGCTACACAGCAAGTGCCAAGGGATTTCGTAAAGGAAGTAAAGCATTTCTTAAACTATATTTTAAACATATTTCTGGACTGAATGCCCCTGACAACCCATTGAGTTGGGGCTTTCAGCACATACTTCTGGGCTTGACTCATTTTCCATTTCGGTTTTGCAGATCTCCTCAAAACCAGCTTGACAGTTTAGAGGAGCAGATCATTTAATAGAGTTTTCAACAAGTCCATTTTAGTTTAGTACTATGAGCAACAGTTTCTTAGTTACCTCCTTTTTAAAAAAATCCATGCATAGCTCTCAGTCAAACTGACTTTACAAATATATGTTCTCATGAAGAAGACCTTATTTCACCTTGTAAATCAAAGCTGCACTCTGGAGAGAGGTTTCACACCACTGGGCTCAGTATCATTTTTCTCAAGGTGACCTCACTTGTTAAAGTATGAAGGTTGCATTTGATATGTCACTTACTTTCTCTAAGTCAATAAAATGAACTAGTGTGTCTTTAGATCATCAGAGATCTGCTTATTACCAGAAGTTGTTTTAATCCTGATTTGTGATGGAATTTAAAAGAATCCAAGCAGATTTCATTTGCCATCCTGAATAAGGGTTTGGAGGGTGACACTCTGCTGTGTTTGCAGAGTGCCCCTGGATGAATTCTACTTTATTAGTTTATAGGCTTTCTTCTGAGCACTTGGGATGAGATCATGAAAGTGTAAATGGCTGTTATCTTCAAAGGCCTTTTTTATACTGATAAAATTCCACCTTACCAACTTGTATTAATAATCTATTGCAATCCTAATTAGTTCACATCAAGGTCAGTGTTTTGTGGTGGATAAAATGACTGCAAGCTCCAGAGAGTAAGTTTTTTCTTCCACTACTTTCATGTTGAAAAAGAGAAGGGAGAGCTGAAAGTGTAAAAGAAGAGATTGATGAGGACTTTTTGTTTATCTGTAGGCTAAAGAACTTTGATATGGAGTAATTAGTTCACATCATCAGGAGCAACCTGTAAGATACCTGAGGCCACGTTGTAGTCATCCCTTTATCACCGTGGATCCCAGTGGACTGCAGAGACTTCCTCATTCAACTCTGCTCTTTTTTTTTATGTTATTGATTTTCCAGTGACAATAATCCATCCAAGGAATTTTCAGCTTCACATTTAATTGTCTTGAAATGTAGACACAAAGCTAGGAAATGTTTCACTGTGACATGAACTCATGGCTGCCCTCCTGAACACCTTAAGGTACAGGTAATCCCATGTCTGCAAATGGTGACTCAATGTGACTTCCAGGTCCTGGCCCAGGAGATATCTCTCCACTTCCTTTGGTCTTGCTCCACCCCGTGAAAGAGAAACTTTGGAGGTGTAACCAGGCTGGGATTCATTTCACCTAACTTTAGCCATCCGTGTTTTGTGCGTCTTCGTCTGACAGTCATCTGGTATCTTTGCAATTGGAGACAGAAACAGCTGTTCATCGCGTGTGATTCATCCGCCTGGCTTGGCTTAGGTGTCTTCCTTAGGATGAAATGACTTGCACCCCACAAGTGTCTGTTTTACCCTGTTAGCAATAAAGTTTAGAGTCTAGACAAGTAGCTCAGAGGTAGGGCACCTACACTGTAGATCTCTCAGGTGAGATGAATCCTCCTCAGATAGCCAGGACACCAGGAGACAGCCCTACACTTCGTACACAATTAGCACCCTAGTTCTGTATCTGTGTTTCCAGGGCACGATATACCTGTCCAAGTCAGGCTGAAAGCAGCTGCTCTCACCAGCAGCAAGGTAGTGGGATGGGCTGATTGACCTGCTTTTCAGTAAGCATTGTACCCCACCCAAGCCCTACGCTTCAGGTAGACTGCTTTCAAGATGTGAGCTAACTCGGACAAAGTGCATACATGTCCCCCAAGCTGTTTTTACAGGTGAACTTTCTCTGCTGGGGTGACATCAGGTGATTCACATGTGCTCTGACTCAGCCGAGCACTGAGCTTTGTGCCTTGAGTGTTCTGCTGAACTGGAGCCTTGCTCTCTGCATGTTCTCCATCTGCTAAAACAAGGACTGCTATAATACCCTTCCTCAGGGGCCAATGTGAAGATCAAGGAATTAATTAGCCGGGACGCAATCACACACTACTGTGGTCCAGGGAAAGGCGAAGAGGAGAGCAGTAGCTGGGACCTAGAGCAGCAGAAGGGAGAAGCTGGGGAGGGGACAACTGGGACAGGGACAGAGGTGCTCTGTTGGCCGGCAGGGTTTGTCATATAGACTGTGGCAGTACAAGCACGTACACGTGTGTGCATGTGCATGCACATATGTACACGCACATACACTTGTCTACTTGCTGCATCCTTCTGCCCATGCCACGGGGCTCTCTGTGTCACACCACCTCCCAGGACGGGCACAACAGGACGAAGGGCAAAGTCTGCTCACTGCTGGCATCCGCCTGGTATCTGTCCCTGATTTCCCCACTGTTTCAGTTTGTGCTTTAGCAGTACATGTAGAGATAGGGGAGAACACTGCAGCGGCATCGAGTCTGGCAGCATGTCTCCTCCAGGGGAGCCAAAAGAGTGGAAGGTCAAGGTTGAATTCTTGTACTTCATTCCTTGTCGATGTGGGGAGGGAGGGAAGAGGAGGACGGGTGGTGGAATGGAGTCTCCCTCTTGAACAAATAACTGCAGCTCTCCAGGGTGACTCATACCTCGGAAGACAAAGAACAATGCATCCTTAATTTGCAAAACTCAGCTTTCCAGCTTCTGCGTGTCACTGGCACTCAGAGACTTTGCAGTTTGCCCATAATGCCATCATGTTCTTCAAAGCAGCAGTGACGCCAGCCCAGAAGGAGTGTGCTTACTCAGGAGGAGAGATGGTTTATATTTCATTTGAGCAGCTTATGTACTAACCTGCTAGGGCAGCACATACATTGATTGTGAAATCAGAGTTTTCACAGTTCAGTATTTGGAGTTGTCTGCACTTCCTGGCTCTGGAACCAAGTTAGCAATGAGACCTGAGAGGTTTTATAGGGACCCCCCGTCCCCACTACTAAAATGCTACTTTATGGTGTGTTGTGCATATATGGTTCTGCTAGTGTAGGCAGCTCATTCAGGCAGCTTTAAACTTGAAGGAATACACACTTCTCCTCCTTCAGTCTCCAAAATATACACAGCTAGAACAGGTGCTTTCTCCTGACACCTTTGGTATCATCTCCCAGGTATGTTACTATCATTGGAGCACTGACTTTCTTGACATGGAGATGAAGAGAGTGAACGAAATTCAAACAAAGCATTAGGCTGCACACATTTGATTTTCTCCCTTCCCTGCCACCTATTTCTAAAGAAAAGCTAGCAAAAAATCTTCATGTAAGACTTTCAGTCTTTCACTACATTAATCACTGGAGGGCTGATACCCTCAAAACCATGGGCAGATTTGCACAATTTTCATCCTCAAGATGCTTTCTAGTGCAGTGCTGAAAAGAAACAAACTAACAAAGAGGATGAGTTGGGGGTGGATGATGCATAGAAACTGAATGCAAAGTACTGAATCAACAGTAGAAATGGTGCTGTGCACCCCAGCACCTAATCACACCACATTTTGTCTGTGGTTTTGCATGGTCTTTTTTGCTATACGCTCAACCCTTCTCAGGGGCTGATACTCTCCTGTATGTCCATGCAGCACCTAGCATACTTTAAGAAGTTCTGCAGCTAAGCACCACAGCTAGAATAAACAGCCACAGCAGCTGTTTTTTGGAAGGTTTCTGCTTGAGGCTGAAAGATTTCTTCTTTATTCTCAAGAGTATGATGCCACAGTGTGGAGAAACTCCCTCATTCTCCTATGCCATAGAAGGGTTTTGAGAGGCTCAAATGCCTCTAGAACTTCTCTAGCCTCTGCAATACCCCACAAAACCACAGTAATATTGAAATAAAACGAAAGCAAACATTGAGGTAGGAGGTCGCTGCCAAAAGAGCTCTCTTCCAGAGAATAGCTGGGGATTTGGGTAGTTCTCCCCCCATCTCCAGCTTAAAAATTTCCAGACACGCAACATATATGTCACTGTCATTCTCAACCAGGATAAGTCCTGTCACCTGTTAGCAATCTAAAAGGGGCTTTTCAAGGCCACAGAGAGAAGTAAATGCTCATCTCCTATAAATTTCCAGTGGAAATTAGAAGGCTTTGAAAAACTTTCCCTGGGGACAAATCAGAGCTTGCACCCATCTCTATGAAACCGACAGGTCTCCCAGCTGTTGTGCTGGGAGGTGGCTCTGTGGTATGACAGCAGTTTCCACAGCCTGGCACACGGAGGGAAACCACCCTGCAGGGTGAAGTAGCTGTTGGTGGAATTTTACAGTTTGCTCTGTAATTTTCCAGCTCCTCATGTTCCAGCGCTAAGAGGTATAAGAATACCAGCCTTGTGCGGCTGCTGCCACTGCTGCTGCCAGTGATGAACTTGTCCTTTGGAAAGTCCCCCTTATTTAAGCTACTGACTAATTCTTTCAGCTGCCGGGAGATGACACACCTTTTCACGGTGCTGCATTAGGCTGAGGATTTGCTGGGTCCCAAGTGAGGGAGGGAGATTGAGTCATTTCGGATGCCTTGCTTCAAAGGGAGACTTGGTCAGACTCATGGAGGACCGTATCATGGTCCCTAGCACTTCTCTCACCTTTCACATGAAGCTGCTGGGGCTAGGAGGGAATGAAAGAAAGCAAGAGGGAAGAAGAGACAGAGAGAGGCATGCAAGAGATGTAGGCAAAGGAGGGAAGGAGGCAGACGGCATCTTTCTCCTGAGCACAAAACTACGTGGAGTATTTCTGTGCTCATAGACCGTTTCCTCTATTAAGCAAGACACCTCTCTGAATGAACAAGTCTAATCAAGACCATTCCTGCCTGACACTCAAAGGAAGGGAAAGTCACACTATAAAAACTGTTTCCCTTTGGAAAGATTAGCAAATCCGGGGTGGGGGCGGGGTCAAACAAATCCCAGACTCAGAAAAGCCTTTCAAAGCAGTTAAGGATCCGACTCTCTCCTTGTCTGCCTCCGAGTTTGACACCAGTAAACTAATCCCAGCTTTCATTCACCCCATATCTTCTGCCAGTTGCTGCCTTTAAAGTCCTTGCCAGGATGGTGGAGGAATTGCAAAGCTCAATGCTATGCGACTCTCAGGGTTTGTTGCGTATGACTGACAGAAATTTTTGCAACTTGAGAAAAAAAGTCTGGCAACGGCAGCGGCTATTTCACAATTCATCTTTATCCCGCTATGCCGAGGACGGAGGGGTTTTTCATTGACACAGATAGTGGCTAATTAGCTGCTCCGTACTCAGGGCTGACTCCTTTGTCTCCTCTGCCCCTGGCTTGGGAAAAATCACTTGTAAAAGGCAGGTTATCCAGGTAATTATATTTTCAAGCAGGCAGGTCTCATTTCTGTGGCAGAGGGGGAAGAAAGGGAGGAGAAAGGACACGCAGGCAGTCCATGTGCAAGTGCAGCCCAGGAGGAAGGGGAAGGTGGGACGACGGGCAGCCTGGCTGAGTCAAAGGCATACCTGCTCCTTCCCGGGCTGCTGCCACCATCCTGCCTTGCACCACGGCCTACTGACTCACATCCTGCTGCTCCTTGCTGAAGCTTCCAGGAACATGCTGTATCATACCGAGATTTGGCTAGGCAGCGCCTCTTGGCTAGGAGCAGGCAGCAATGTCTGACCTGCAATGACACATGGAGAATCGTCTCTCCCTGTGCTCCAAGGGCATAAAACAGATTCAGAGGTGTGCGGGATCCAGCCCAGCACAAGCCACGTGCATCCACATAAGAATTTTTCCTTTTGGCTCCTAGGTGCAGTGGAACCTGTTGTCTGATTTGAATTTAAAGCTTGAAGCTTTAAATAAGGCTAGAAAAAATATTTTCTGATCAGGATATAAAATCTCATGGAGGGGCTTTCTTTTAGGCAACCTGGTATGGATTCTTGTATTTGTTATGTGGAAATAATGAGATAATAGACATTTTTGCTATCATCTCAAGCACACATCCTGAGCTGATGCTATGACTCAACACAGCCCCACCGAAACTTGATGATTTATACCTTTAGAGTGCCTGACAGCATCACAGTGTTTTCTTTTGAGGGAAGAGGCGGGGTGTTGTTTTACATTTTAAAGTGTGTGCCCCTCTGAAAAAGCATCACATAGACATAGCATGCCAGGACTTCATGTTTATTATGTTCCAGTGATTTCTGTGTCCTGTACACTCAGGATCAGTTTTACAGACAAAAAGATGTCCCGTGCGAGCTCAGAAGGTATGCTGTGGTTTGGACTGAGGTCCTGATGCGTTTGTCCTGTGCTCCGAGACTGAAGGGAGAACTCTTTTTGTACTTGACTATCAGTAATAATTTTGGAAGCCAAAATACGCCCCTTGTCACAGTAGGACAACCTCATTGCCCATCAGGTGTTTGTTTGCCCTGCTTAGCTGTGCCGGTTCTGCTGAGCAAGGGTGTGTTTGGGTCAGGGTGTACACATCTCTCCCGTGCTCTCGAGTACCCACTGAGCCCAGAGCTGCTCCTAAGAGAGATGCTACTTCTGTGCAGTGACTGCGCAGGGCGAAGCCGGTCAGGCAGCACCGGCGGCGGCCCGGGTGGGAATGGCTTACAAGGGTTAATGAAGGTCGTACGAAGGGCTGTGGTGGCTCGGGGAACGTTCATACTCAAGTTGGTTACCGGTCTGGAAGGCGGCGCGGGCGCTGGGAGGGCGCGGGGAGCCCGTCCGGGCCCGGGGCGCTGCGGGCGAGAGGCGGGAGCCGCCGCTGCCGGGTCTCCGCTGCCACCTGCTGACACACGGAGCGTCCCTCGGCCAGAGCAGCGACAGACCACCCGCCGCCGCCTTCGAGCTGGGCTTTTGATTTCCCACCGCGAAAATGGCTGGAAAAATGCTACAGACGAGGAGCAGAGGAAGGATCATTTGGGGATCTCCAGCCCTGGAGAAGGGAAGGCTCTGGGATGTCCTTGCTGTGTCCTTCCAGTACTTAAAGGGGGCCTATAAGAAAGATGGGAATAAACTTTTTAGCAGGAAATGTAGTGATAGGACAAAGGGAAATGGTTTTAAATTAAAAGAGGGTAGATTCAGACTAGATATAAGGAATACATTTTTTACAATGAGGGTGGTAAAACACTGGCACAGGGTGCCCAGAGAGGTGGTAGAAGCCCCACCCCTGGAAACATTCGAGGTCAGGCTGGACAGGGCTCTGGTCTAGTTGAAGGTGTCCCTGCTCACTTCAGGGAGATTGGACTAGATGGCCTTTGAAGGTCCCTTCCAACCCAAACCATTCTATGATTCTATGACTCTATAATTCTATGATTCTATGTGGTGGTTTGACCCACAGGTGGGACCATGTGGTCCTGCACTCACTCACCCCACCCAGTGAGATGGGATGGGAGACAGATTAGGATGAGGACAGGGATGGCTCACTCATGAGCAAAACAGACTCAACTTGGGGAAGAAAAATCAATTTAAGTCGTTGCCATTCACCTAACTAGACAGAACAGCCACATCTTACAACACTTTCCCCCACCCCTACCTTCTTCCCACACTTAAATCACTTTGCTCCCAATTTCTCTACCTTCCCCCTCAGTGGCACAGGGGACAGGTAATGGGGGGGTCAGTCAGTTCACCTCTGCTACTCTTCCCAGCATGAAAGTCCAGGAACAAGATGTTCCAGAGCAAGCTTCCCATGGAGTCACGGGCCTCTTTGGGCTCAGCTCCAAGTTGCAGACTCACAACCCACTCAGGGGTGCACCCCCACTCTGGCACTGAGCAACGCTGGGGTCTCAATTTCAGTCACACTTGCCCTTGGGCTCAGCTTTTCTGCTCCAGCGTGGAGTCCTCCATGGCCTACACGTGGGTCTCTGCTCCACTGTTGTATCTCCATGGGCTGCAGGGATCTCCTTTGTCTTTTACTCCATGCAATTGAACTGGGTGTCTGAGGCTCTCTGTCTTTCCCCCTCCTCCTCCTCCTTCCTCTGGTAACGAAGCTCTCTGTGTCTGTCTGTCCTTTGTTTAGGCGGATGGTTGTCTTTTGTTCAGGTCAATGGCCTCTCCTCCAGGTACCACACCTTCTTTTCAGGACAGTCCTTCCCCTCACAAATATGGATTCATGGCGGCGTTTCTCTGGTGCTCAATGGCTCAGCCTGGGCTCGGGGGCCTCCACCTTGGAGCCAGGGGAGCTTTTCACTCTCACAAGATGGCCTTTCCCCCACTACCAAAAAAATGCACCACCCCCACCTCAAACCCAACACATTCTATAATTCTATAATCCTATCATTCTATAATTTGGTGATTCTATAATTCTATTATTCTACGATTCTACAATTCTAAAATAATGAAAGGGGGAGACCAGCTTTTTTTTTTTTTGCCAAGTCTCTCACCAAAGCTTGTTTCATTAAACTATTAAGCATTATGCAACATTTGTACAGCTTAATTACAACTTTTTATAACAAGCCGAACGCAAGTTTTTGTGGCAATAAAACATGACGAGGCATGAAAGATGGTTCAATACTTTCTGCTTAATAGCTTGTTAGGCATGAGGCTAGCAGCTGAGAGCTCGTGACTACACAGCAAGGTGTGAATTATTGCACCATAATTCTCACCCTGGAGTGTTTTATTGCAATTAATAACTGTTTTCATGTCTTAAATGCATTTTCTCACACCATAAAAAGCAGAAATGGAAAGTACTTACTAATGGGAGAAATACCAGCAGGATTGGACATAGATCACCAACTGGAGCAACTTCCTTGGTTTCGTGCTATTTTGATCTGCTTTTAAATGATTTTGGAATCCTGTTTGACTCTAAAATTGTGTGGCCCCAAAGCCCTGTTATTTCCCTCTGTTGAAGCAGCTCTCCCTGCAAATCTCTTCACAGATATTCTGAGTTGGGAAGCAACTCCTATTTATTTGCAGCATATTTTCACCAAATTAACTTCAGCCACATGAACTCACACAATCAGTTCCCCACATCAAGCTACTAACTTCTGAGGAGTGCACCTCTTTATTTTGAAAGGAGAAAAGAGACGGATTCAGAAAGAGTTCGTTGCCTTTTCTGAGTTAGTTCTGTGGCAAATTTGAACCCATTCCAGTTTAATTTTGGGTAACGTGAAAGCTGAAGAAAAGCAGATATCACAAAAATAAAATGCTAGTTGAGGCCCCTAATCCAGATCCTACTGAACCTTCTGGAAATGCAAACCTTGCCTTTACTGGGAGCTGAATCTGCCTCTTGATACTGAAATGGTGACCAAAAAAAATGTTATTACCATGATAATAAAAAACTATGAAGGTGATGCTTGTGGTTAGTCAGCACAACCTGCTTTAATATGTGTATATCACATAATGCACTGTAGTAACATCACTGAAGAGACTGCAACTTGTTAACCAGTCTGATGTCAAAAAGCCAATCTTTAAGAGCAAATACAGGGATTGGGAATACAGGTACCAAGACAGAAAATTGATTGGTAGTTTGAACTTTCACTTAAGAAAGACTTAATGGGATGGGGAGATTAATAATGAGGGTCTCTCAGCTGTCTGTCACTGTTACAAGTACCCCAGAGGTCAGTAATAACAGCAAATGGATGAGGCAGGTCACATACCTTGGTAGTCTCTTTCTGGATGTTACTAGATACGTACTTGGTCCATTATCCCATTTCTAGTCCGGACACAGCACAAAGCTAATTCCAATAGCACTAAAGGAAAGAAAATATATTTAAATTTACTTTTGTCAATGTTTAGGAAATCTGTGACAAGGTCATGCTTCCTCTTCTACTGCTGCAGCAGCTGCTGTAGCTTTTTCTGCACCTTCTTACTGTCTTTCATGTGCTTATTGCACTTGAGGCTGTTTTACAGACCAGGATCCCAAGCACGCTGGGCAAGGTACAGGGCAAAACCCTGTCTCTTGTCCTGAAGAGCCAGAGATGTAAGAAACAGGAGAAAAGTCACAGACAGAGCTACCCCACCACACAAGGACAATTTCTAACAGGAGAATACAGACAGTACGTTCTCTTCTTTCAGCCTGAAAAACAAGGATGGGTGGCAGCACTCCCTTTGTACATTCCCAGATTGCTCTGCAGACAGACTTTTCTCCTCTTCTCTGCTTTTCTCCTCTTCTCTGCAGTGCTGAGACCTAAGGACAGAGCACCTGAAAGCAGGTGACAAAACATTTCCAGCCAAAGGGATTCAGTGGCTTCTGCTGTTGTTGAACAGAGCCCTGGAGGTGTCAGCCTTGGCAAGGCATGGCACACTCACCCAGGGCTCCCCAGGCAGGGAAGGACTAGCCAAGGGAGCTTCCATCCCAGGGCTGGAATCCCTCCAGCACATGGATCATGATGCTAGCACCTAGCCACATTGCTGAACTGAAATCAATGGGATTGTGTGCTGAAATAAGGGAGTAATGATTTAATTAACCATTTTAGAACTGAAACACACAGTGCCGTACCGTTACAACGCTTGCTCTACCGATGCTTTGTGGTATCATCCTAATGCTACCCCTGGAGACTGAATTCCCTCATCTGCCTCCCTGTCAGCTTTAATAAACACGGACCGTACATTAACAATGAGATGAGGCTGTAATTCAGAATAAGACAGGCTTTGTGCCTATGTCTTTTTGTTTGTTTCTACTGAAGTCTATTTAATCCAACTGTATGTTGCTTTTAAAGCAGCATGAGTCAACTGAATTTATTTTTAAGGAAGCCTGCCTGAAAAAAAAATTAAGTATTAATATTATCTGTATTTGAATATGCTACTCAACAGAAAAATCTTTACAAGAATTTAGTTTTTTCTGCAAGTGACTTCACTATTTTTTTAAAAAGCTTGCAGTTTTGTATAAATCTTCCCTTCTAAACAGATGAAACAAACAAAATATAAAACTCATTGCCATAAAGCACAACAAAATTATAATTTCCAGATGGGCTTTCTGATGGAAGATCAAAGTGCTTCATCTAAAACTTGGGAAACTTCCCTTCCTTGCTGATATCAGTTTTATCTGAATGCAGTTCATCCAACATTTGCTTTTTTTCAAACAGGCAATTAGCTAGATAAAGCTGCAGGAGAATACTTTCAAAGCTGAAGAAAATAGAGAAGATTTTACTAAAAACAGTAAAAAACATTATTGGTAGGTAAGGGCAGGAAGGAATCTTTCTCACTTTGACTTGTACAAAAATTAGACATTTCTCTACACTGAAAAATGACAGCTTCGTATGCAAAGATGAAATAAGCAGAGAAGAGTTGTTACTGCATTGGTGCAACTGGTTTGGACCAACTCCCTGCCCTGCATCTCTGGTTTCACACATCAGCCAAACTAGTTGTGTGACTAGAAAATAATAGGTTAGTGTTTTTCCCTAAATGTTTTATACATCCGTGCATTTTGAGATTTTTCTTCCAAGAAGCAGCAAGTTTCTGCAGAAAGCCTGTACTTGCAGGGCATCTGCATTTTCGACTTAGCAGTGCCATAGAGTTTGGGTAAGACTTTCTGTTTCTAAAGTTCAACCATTGCTAGTAGATGTACCCATCACTCTGAATTGTATTTCTGTATTTTAGTGTATAAAAATAGCTGTACAAAATACCTGCTAATTTCATTAAGACTGGGATTTTCAAAAGATTGAAGAAGTCAAATTCCCCAGTCATATTCATCTGTTTAGGAGTCTGCCTTCTGGAGGACACTAGTTTCAGTCTCCATCTATGTCTCACACACACATACACACATTTTCATCTTGTTTTTCTCCCTCTACTTACACACTTGCACAGAAACACTCATAGTTCAGTATTTTTGTCTCCTTGGTGCCATGCAAGACATGCCTTTTTGGCTAAAAGGGCTGCAAACACACAGCCTGACATCCTAATGCATCTTAGCAATGAAGTCTTTCCCTTTAATCTGCTTTTCCCTGACTGCTTTTCCCTGCCCACCGTCAATGTGAAATATCAAAAAGCTTCATAAGAAAAAATCAACCCATCAAAACTCACAAATGCACAAATGATATTTTTGAAAGCAATTCATCTGAAGGTCTCTTGACAAAGGGGATTATGGAACTGAAATGTAATTATTTTGGCATTTAAGTTTCTATTACCACTGTGTGGTTTCATTGACGTATTTGATACTGCAAATTTTTATCGTTCAAAGCAACCTATTGAGGTTGACCTCTTTTTCATTGCAGACACAAGGCAAGTACAGCCATCTCCGCCATGGTCCTACGACCAGCCCTACCAGTACCTGGGCTCCATTGCCACCCCCTCCGTGCACCCTGCCACGCCAATATCACCTGGCAGGGCCAGTGGCATGACATCCCTCAGCGCAGAGCTTTCAAGCCGGCTGTCAGGTAAGTACCTAGAAGTTAGTCCCCCTACGCCAGACCTCACCAAAGCCCGAGGCTGACTGCGATGCAAGCCGCTTGCAATGTTCTAGGGTGCTGCCGCAGCTTTGCTCCAGTTCCAGTGAAGCCTACTGTGGGCCCTCTGCAGCAAGGCACCTCCAACTCTTTGCTGGGATTTGTGTAAGGACTAAAAAAATAGGGTTTGGGACCCAACATATCATTGTCAAAAAAATTAAAAAAAAAATTTTTAAAAAAAGGAGAAAGCAGCACTTTGAAGATTTATGGAACTATAAAAATAGTTTGTAGTGCTGAAGAGCTATCATGTCTGCCAAAAAATGAATGCCACAGATATTTCAATTCTGTTTCCTGCCCTTGCTCTAAATCCAGACCAGAGCACAGCAGGTTATGGGTGGACACACTGGCTGCAGGATGGTGGGATTTGATGTTTTATGTGTTACACTGGATCATCTTGTTACACCTTCGTCAAATTGTACTGCAGAGCTTTATAAACCAACGTAAGAATATAGCATGGAAGTGCAAGCTACCCTTCTGGTTTCCACCATACTCAACTTGACCATCTGCCGACTCTAACCCACACATCTTGAACCAATATGTGTGTGTTCAATAGCAGGAATTTTCTTAAAATTAATGAGAGCCATATAATTCAAATTTGCACACAGCTTTTTCAAAAATAACTTCTTTGGCTGCACATATTGCTCTCATTTGAATACTCAAGGCTTCTTCTAAGATCAGAGAGAATCACTTGAACGTGCTCCAGCCTGTCCTATTGTTGTCATACAGAGCCTGCTTTGAAAGAGTCACAGGGATAATGCCCACCAAAAGTAAATTATTTGTTAGTTCTGGGTGCTAATTACATCTTAGAGATAGCTGAAAATGCAGGAGACCTTTCAGAAAAAAAAAAAAAGGAGATTAATTGGTTTTTAAAAAGGTTATAAAAATTCTCATTCTTCACTGACATACTCTTCTTTTAAAATGAAAAGACTCCTTTTTACTTTCTCCCCTGTGTTTCCCTCCCTTTGCACTCCTTTCCCCTGGCAAAAATGCAGAAATGGATAAAATGGATAAGGATGAAAAAATACCTTGTTCATAGCAACCAGAAAATTTCAAGTAAAACAAATTATTTAATCAAGTTTTTTATTTAGAAATGTAATTTTTCTTGATAGAATTGTTTGAAATCAATATTTACCAGCTATTTTGGTTTTCAAACCCTGTACAGGTGTGCCTGATGCACGTGTACCTGTACGTGTGGTTACGTGAATCAGAGTGAATCACATTTTACCTTTACCAGTGTGCACTCAAAGGAGCGAGTGCACTCAGTATTGAAACGTGGTATTTTTTGCATTGCCATAGTGCCTAAATGTCACCGCTGTGAACCAGGGCCCTTATTGTGCTGTGTGCGGTTTGAGCACCAAAGGCTGCAGTGGTGGCTGGCCACAGGAGTGCACAGTCTGACAGAACAGAAGATAGCCATGTATGTGTGGAGTAGAATCATAGAATCATTAAGGTTGGAAAAGACCTCTAAGATCACCAAGTCCAACTGTCAACCCAACACCACCATGTCCACTAAACCATGTCCTGAAGTGCCACATCTACTCAGCTTTTAAATTCCTCCAGGGATGGTGACTCAACCACTTCCCTGGGCAGCCTGTTCCAACAATTGACAACCATTTAAGTGAGGAATTTTTCCTAATATCCAATCTAGACTTCCCTTGGTGCAACCTGAGGCCATTTCCTCTTGTCCTATCACTTGTTACTTGGGAAAAGAGACCAATACCCACCTCACTACAACCTCCTTTCAGGTAGTTGTAGAGAGTGATAAGCCTCCTTTTCTTGAGACTAAACAATCCCAGTTCCCTCAGCTGCTCCCCATAAGACTTGTTCTCCAGGCCCTTCACCAGCTGCGCTGCCCTTCTCTGGACATGCTCCAGCACCTCCATGTCCTTCTTGTAGTGAAGGGCCCAAAACTGAATAGGGTACTTGAGGTGTGGCCTCACCAGTGCCAAGTACAGGGGCACAATCACTTCCCTACTCCTGCTGGCCACATTATTTCTGATACAAGCCAGGATGCTGTTGGCCTTCTTGGCCACCTGGGCACACTGCTGGCTCATGTTCAGCCAGCTGTCAACCAACACCCCCAAGTCCTTTTCTGCCTGGCAGCTTTCCAGTCTGTAGCGTGGAGTATCCCGGCACTTGGCCTTGTTAAACCTCATACAATTGACCTCTGCCCACCAAGTAACTGCACGCTGTGTTTCTTTTGTGGCATGTGGTGAGCATGGAGGTAGAGCATCAGCACTAGGGCTTGTCGGTGCTTTTTGTGTCCATGGTCAAAGTGATTTCTCTTGGGAGAGGCATAGTTTCTTTAGAAGTTGTGAAGGAACCTAGAAGAGCTTCATTCTCATGTCAGCATTCTTTCTGTACATGGGGGCTCATCTCTACACATCTTAACTGTTTTTTATAATGCTTCCGAAATGTTACTTCTATATTAAATGTCATTCTGTATTCTCAGAAAAGTCTTTCACAGTATTTTCTTCTCAGTCCCCTTACTATCACACACACTTGCCGTCTATCTAAGAAATTTCTCCCTGTCAGAACAAAGAACAAATCTGAGGGGTTTTTTTAGGCCCCATCATCTAAATATAAGGTGCCTCAAAAGAAAAAGCAAAGATATGGGACATACTTGAAACACTTAGACATTAAGTCTCATTATTCTGCTTTTTGACAAACTGGGCAGAAGAAACCCTCATCTGATAAGTGATGTGTCCAGGCAGTTTCAACAAGTTTGATTTCTTTCTCAGGAATGAGGTGTGGAAGTACCATTTAAAATCTGGCAGGTTGTCAGATGCCACCTTCAACCTTAGCTACTCTGAAGCTACTGCCATTCCATACCATGGTGTATCTTGCCATGTTAAATCTAAAGGTGCTGGAGTCTAGGAGAAGGAAATGTGTTCAGGGGTCCCATTAATCTTATAGGAAAAAAATGGAAGGCAAACTAAAAAAGGAAGCACACAGCATGTCAGAGCTTTTCTGAGAAATTTATAGAAATTCATCAAAGTGTCCTGGCTGTGTCATTTCAGAACTTGGCTCTGGAGTGTGTCTGCTCTAGCTTTAAATCTGGTCAGAGCCAAGAGCTTTGTTTTCTCTCTCTTTCTTCTCATGAGTATTTCCTTCAGCGCATGGCTCCTCTCCTGCAGACTCCACGCCTTGTCTGACAGAAGAAGTTGTCTTCTGGAAAGATTTTTTCTTAATTATTATTGTTGTTATTTTAATCATGCATGGCTGCCAACTCCAGGGACTGACACCTTCCATTAATCTGAGCCATGATGAAGATCCTTCCTAAAGTGGCCATTATCTGCTCTGTTTGTTTAATCCCTGCACACCAGGGAAGGAGACGATGGGACCGGGCATGCTTCCACTGATGTCAGACAAAGCATAGCAGAATTTGTCTGTCCTATAAAACATTTCACTTATCAGGATGAGAAGAGCTTCTAGCACACATGAAGGGAAGAAAAAAGGCCAACCCCTAAATCTATAATTCTGCTTTAAAAAGGCAGAAAAACACTGTTCTCCTTTTTTATACACTCATTTTAGCCAAGATTTTCAAAAGTTAGTAACAATTATGTAGAGATTATGTGAGGACCCAGATGTGAAAATCTTTAGTAGAACCTGATTTATTTTGACTTTGGTAGTGTTGAGAGTCAATGGGAACTCTGCTTCTGAGTGCTGACAGCTGGGCTGAGCCTGTGTGTGTGTAAATCCCACCTGTGCAGCTTTGTGTAGCCGAAGGACAATCTCTGCACCATGGAGCTTCTCATTTGAGTCAGCAAATAAAACTGGATGCAAGGAGAAACTATGCAGAAGCTGGACAATTTGTGTTTAGGTCCCATCATTGAGCCTGGTGAGTCAAGTGATGCTGGGCAAGGAGCTTGAGATCTGTATCCCTGTTCCCCACCCACCCACCTGCTTGAGGACGAGGGCACTCTGGAAGTCTAAATAATTGCATGTACCTAAGAGCAAACACCTACAGATACAAACAGGGTGAGAGTTTAGCACTCCTCTTTAATTGCTGCTTTACTGAAATTAATCCAAAACATCCAGACCCATGAGCACTACAATGACTGCACTGGAGAGCAGGTGAGGGATAGCTCTGTTCTGGCAGTATCGGCACCACTTCAGTTAACTATAGACCAGAGCTTGGATGTTGGTTATTGTCTCAAACAGGTGGACCTCCATTCTGCCAGTTCAACACTTCTCTGTCTCCATTCCCCACCACCCAGGTGCTACGGAATTGACTGCATTCAGTGACCCCCGGGTGGGAATCGACCGCTCCTTCTCCGCGCTCCCCTCCATCTCCGACCCTCGGATGCACTACCCAGGAGCGTTTACCTACACGCCAACGCCTGTCAGTTCAGGGATAGGAATTGGTATGTCTGCCATGTCCACGGCGACGAGATACCACACTTACCTCCCGCCTCCCTACCCCGGCTCGTCACAGGCCCAAGGCAGCCCGTTCCAGACCAGCTCACCCTCCTACCACCTCTACTATGGAACCTCTGCCGGCTCCTATCAGTTCTCCATGATCTCAGGGGGAGACCGGTCCCCCCCACGCATCCACCCCCCCTGCACCAACGCCTCCACAGGATCTACACTCCTCAATCCCAACCTCCCGAACCAAAGCGATGTGGTTGAGGCAGAAGGGAGCCACAGCAACTCCCCCACTAACATGGCGACTACAGCGAGGCTAGAGGAAGCAGTGTGGCGACCATACTGAATACATTTTAAGTAGTTATGGGCCAGGACTAACATGCTTTCCATTTCCCGGTGCCCGTAGGTATCCCGTAAACACCTGTCTGGCTTATGGGCCCTGCCATGTTCATACATCACTTTAAGAAGGAAACCCTCCAGAAGCCAGCACTCCCAGGAGTGGTGGCGTGTATTAGCCAGCCCCTGGCGAAGTGACGTCGCTCCAGCAAAGCATCCCTCGCCGGGGGCTGAGCTTCTGGAAAGGAGGACGCCTGAGTTGGTGGTCCGGAGGTAGCAAGGGTGGGTAGAAAAGTACCCAGTTTGATTCCAGGCCTGTGGCTTTCTAACATGCCTGGGCTTGAAGGTCTCCACAGCCCTAAAGAAAGTTTCAGTTCACTTCTATTTTTAAGAGTCAAAACCTAAAAAAATCTTAGTGAGTTTACTGCATCTTATGGACATATTAACTGTAAGGAAGTATAGGAAGATTCCCAGAGGGAAACTGTGAACGATTCTGTTTTAGCAATGCTGTGAATGAGAGATTTTATATGTTAAACTTCATTCTTTCTTTTTTTTTTTAAAAAAAAAACAAACAAACATGTTGTATATTCCAAAGAATATGGAAATTTTTTATTGCTGGGGGTTTTTTTGTTTGTTCTGGGTTTGTTGTTTTTGGTTTGTTTTTTCTAGGATGCAGCTCATCCTGCTTTGCATCTAATTTGTTTTATTTCTCTTGGCACCTTATAAATTGCAAAAAGAAAGATTTTACTCTTTTTTTGTTTTAATTATGCTTGCTTCTTTCTTGCTTTGTCAACTGAAAGAATCAGCCCCTTTTTCAATGAGTTAATTTAACTTTTTTCTCTTGGACTTTTTTCTCTTGGACTTTTTTTTTTTAATACAACGGCTACAGCCTTGGGTCATTTTCAACTACTGTACTACTTTGATGAGTTAATTGATATTTATGCTTGATATTTAGACTTTTCTTATTTGTTGATACTATTATTATTTAAATATGCCTATTTTAAAAAAGATCAGCAATTGCCTTTTTTGGTAGCAGCCAAAGTCAAATTTATCACATTGAAAAAGGCTGGAATAACGATGGGTAAAGTGACCTCCTAATTGCCTAGAAATATTGTTTACAATTATCTCACTCTTATTTTACTCAGCTAACTGGGCTCAGATCCTCAAAGGCATTTAGGTGCCCAACTCCTACTGAAATGATTTAGGCAACAAAATCCCTGTGAATTTCTGTGCCTTCCCACCCAGTGGAGTCATCTCTCCCTACTCCTTCCTCATTTCTCCTTTGTCACCAGTGGTCACCCTCAGGATCAGTAATCAGGATGTACATATTTCACAAGGCAGACTCAATATTCCCTAACTAAATACATCCCCCTATGGCCCCATTCTCCTCCCAAGCTTGCCTGGGCTTCCTAACAGCACCAGTGGTGGCCTCCTAGTCTTTCAAAAGGGAAAGCCAGCACACAGTTAGCATGGCAAGGGTGAAGTCCTGGCTCCGATGGAATCGGTGTGAGATTTGCTCCTGCCTCAGCGGAGCCAAGATTTCTGCACAGTACAAAAGCCACGTTCCAGCACACTGGAAAATAGATCAGTTGATGCATCACAAAATAACTCAAATTGAACAGGGTTGTCAAGCTCTTCTGGAAAGCAGGCTAGCAAAGAAGGGGCCTTAATGGTTCCTCTGTCACAACCTTCTGAGGGAAGAGGAGAGGTATTTAAAACTGGTGCACACAATAGTCTGCCCTGTAGCAAATATGCAAGGCTTATACTAACAGCGAGTTAATACAGAGTTGTCATCATTGCCCATCGTTACAGCACAAACATATCAGATGTCACTGTAAAGTTTATGGCACTATTTATTTGAGGGTTTGGTCTGAATGCAGTTGTTGTACTACTCATTAATTACAAACTGCTGATGTTGACACATGTGCGTTCCAAATTAGCTGATTATTATTTAATGTACCTCTTAAAAGAGTGAAACAATTGCAGGTCAACTCAGAGAGTATTTGAAAGCAGGACTTCAGATCAGTGTTTGATGTTTAAAAAAAAAAATAAAAGGATTCAAATTAAAAAGATCCTTGGCTGCAGGCAGCAAAACAGCTGGACTTATTTAAAACCATTTGTTTTTCAAGTTTTCTTTTTTTAATATGATTTTGCTTCTTTGTTTAAGTCAGATGCAGCAGCACTTTGGTATTGAAAAGTTACAAATTGAAGAATTTACATTGTCAATAAGGTCATTTTTGTGCAGAAAATAGGGAGTGTTTCAAGAGATCTCAGCAAAAGTTCAAAATGATTCTGTTAAAATATATGCATGGCCTTGTGTTTTTCATTTAGCATAATATTCTTTATCATTTTCTAGAGTTTGCTCTGAACAAAAAAGACAGAAAACATCAAAATTATATCAGAATAAAATTATATCAGTTAAAAATATATTTTGGAAGTATGGAGACCTTGCTGAATATGGAAATACAGAGACCCTACCTGTTGTGACATTTACATAGTTGGAACCTCACCTCTTTGGTAGCCTAAAAAAAAAGTCCTTCATCACTAAACAGTAGCTCTGTTGCAGAATCCATCTTACACATTTTCTGTTGCTGTGCAATTAAAATCATCATTTACTGCAGCTCTCATATCTGCCTTGTGACTGGGCCACCCAAGTGCATAGTCCTGTGAGCATGAACCCAGAAGTGAGGGAGAGGAGAGGACCTCAGAGGAGCCAGGATCCCTTAGCCTGGAGGTTAGACCTAACATTGAGCATTTCTCATGTCTAGGAATCTACTACTTTCCTTACACTTGTCCTAAAGATGAAGTTTAATTTTATGCTCCCTGGTGTGAGCAGGATGAGAAACTGCAGAACTTGTCACCTCACTTACCCTGTGTCTTTACTGACACATAACAAAACCCTGGGATTTCCCAGTGTCTCACATACGAGAATTGCCAGCCACTAAACTTCTGCATCTAACCTCTGTGTAGGTCAAGCACAGCACAAAGCAGCACCCTCTTTACAGAGGAAAAGCTAAGTTCATTATCCTTTGCAATTAGTCTGTTTAATCACTGTGGGTATCAGTGTATTCACACAAGTGCTTATGAGAAACCACAGTTTACTCAAATCTATATTTTTGTAGCCATCCCCTGACATACTAAGGACAGAAAAGATTTTCAAGGCTGTAAAAATGCTCTCATGTCATATCTTAAGAGCATTTAGCAGGTAGAAAGAGGACATCTGGATAAAACATTTCCCCCATTCACACATCTCCAAATTATAGTATATATATATATATATATATATATATATATATATATATAGTTTTAACATCCCAGTAGCTGAAGAGAATCAAAAAAGATTATTATGCTTCTGTTTGCAAGTCAGCAGAGTGCCTTAGCCACGTTACCCTACCAAAACACAGTTAATGGCAGTCCTTACTATCAGCTTGTGCATTCCTTTCACAAGACACAACTCGTTGTCCAAATGCAGCCATATCAAACAACTTCAAAGTAAATATAGGGCCTGGCTCCCACTTTCTCTATGGCCTCAAACTTCGCTCTCCAATGGTGTTTATGCTCACTTCAAGAGTTCCTGCTACACTTCCAGGGTGATGTACAGGAGCTTTAGTGCAAGGGGAGGCAGATGCAGAGTGCATCCCTGCTATGAAGGATTTGATTTGTAATGCCAAATTATCTGCTGGAAAGGAGAAAAACCCTTTCCTCCAAATGGCCCATAGGCTTTGTCAGAGTGTTCCGAATTGCCTGCACTCTTGAAACATTCATTACTGCTTTCTGGGTGACCTTTTCCACTGGTGTATTTGAAGATTCAGGAGTTGATCATTTTTATATTTGTGCAAAACACTTGCTTTTTTCCTGCATCGTAACGTTTTCGTATTTTATTTTTGTTAACCTTGCTTGGTCAGTACCAATCACTTGGCATTTTTCTCCTTGTCCTAAAAGGGTTGCATCAACAGAGTTACTTGTATTTATGTATGTAAATAGATTTCAAAAGCTTCATAGCAAAATATTTAGTGCTTGTAATTACTCCGCATTTTTTTTCATTTTTCTGTGTTTTTAATGAACTTACCGTTGCGTTCCCTTCAATACTGTAGCGAGACTTATTTCTTTCCAAATTAGTTATTTTAGGCTTCAAGATTAACTACATTTTATTAACTTTTGTAAACAGTTATAGCATGGTCTCTATTCAACACTCTTCACTGTTTTGTGGTAGGGGAGAAATGAATGTGCAAAAATCTCTGGGTTATTTGTGGTATTCCGGGTTTGACAGTCACATCTTTCTTTAAAACAAAAGCTACACTTTCGGTCTGAGGTGGCCGTACGGTAAGTCTGAGGGGAGGACACAGCGGGAGACGCGCTCCTATCAGCACGGCATCAGAGCGCATTTGTTTGTTCAGCATTTACTGGCTATGTTTACAAAACAGATGCTGCAGCATCCTGCACCAGTCACATTTTCCCTTGACACTCTCATGCTGAACATTTCCAGAAGGGGAAACTACCAAGTTCTGGAAGTTTGGGTTTTTTTGGTTTTGATTACAGGGGATTTTTCATTTGGGGGGGTGGAGGGTGTCGGGGAGAAAGGGGCTGCTGTTTTTTGGAACCAGATAGGAAAAGTGAATAGAGTAGATTTTTCCCCCACTACAGGAAGTTTCTAGCTACCACATCAGAGTAGACTCTTGCTGTACATAGGGATGGCTGTGTCCAGCGCCACAGGAGAATTCATTACAACTAGCACGCAGAGCAGCTGGACTGCTGCGTTAGTTCTAATGAAGACTTTCTTTCTTTCCTTCTTTCTTTCTTTCTTTCTTTCTTTGTACCACAGTTTCCTCTGTAAATTCAATATCATAATTAGTGTGAATGATAAATAAAATGTTTGACAAGTATGCACATTGGCCTGGTACGTTCTTTCATCAGGGAGAAAACAACTCTCTCAGAGAAACAGTAACCATCAGAAAAAGAATACTGAGCATGTATCACTCACAACATCAAAAATATGTTTCCATACATTTTTCTTCTACTGAATTCTTTATTTTTTAACATAAAATGGCATTTTCCTGCTATGGAGTGACCTGGCAGAAGGCCTGCTATCCAATGGGACTATCAAAATAGGACTGAAAAGAGACTTTGCAGGTACAGAAGCTCAGTAATTGCATTATACCTCTGGCTTCTTGATTAAATTTTGATATTTCAAGATCATCTACAGCTCTTATTTTTCTCCTTTAATCTTTTGCCTCTTGGATTGGATCCTTTTTTATATTGATGTGCTGTACCTTACTCCAGGAGCACCAAAACAGATAGTTTGAGGTCATATTGCTTACGAGATACATTGGTTGTTTTTCTCTTTAAATAAATAATGAAACAGTAGTGTTAATGAAACATTAATACAGGAGAATCAAGCTTTTAAAATGAGGGAAAAAAACAAAGTCAATATTGAAAGTTCAGTCTGAAAGCCTCTGTATCTCTGCATATATAGATACATATAAAATCTTCTAATATTAGCTCTACACAATATATTGCATTATATTAAAGCTTTCAGTGCTATCCTTCTACACAATAATGTATATATACAAAGATTAACTTTCATCTGCTCCTCCCAGTGAAGTGAAAAACACGCTACAAAGCACAACTATTAAGGGTGTGTTTTTCTGACAACTTGACAGGAAGCATGTCACCTCCCAAATGGTAATTCATACTACCTTTTTAAAATTAGGGCCAAGACACTACGATAAAACGGTTATTGAATTCCAGGTACTTAATTTTCCAACCTCTTTAGAGGTTAGAAATGCTAACACATCCCTCCAACGTGATTACTAGTTACCCTGCTCTGTATGACCATCTGACATTTTTTTCTGCACAATCTCATGTTACCCTAACAATATTACATTTATATTTTTGCAAGGATCTATCCTACAGATTCTTTTCCTTACCCTATGAAACCAAAGAACACTCTTTAAAGGTGGATGATGAAGTAGAGCACATATTTATTTTGTTTCTTACTTTAACACAACAGGAAAAGAAGCTCCAAATAGCTACAGTCAAAACAAAAACAAAAATATTACACCCAAGGGCATCTCAGCAGAAATATTTGTAGCTAGGTTTTGAAGCCTACATAGAGGACATGCCAGCAGAGTTCTCATTTGGTATAGGAGGGTAAGGCATCAGACTGCCATGGCCATTTTAACCAGGTGCACATATTCCAGTGCCACTGAGGCTGCCTGTCTGTGTGAGAAAGGCCCTGTCTTTATTGACAGCTTCAGCTCAGGCATTTGTGCAGGCTGGCTGGACTGAGGAGAGACCCTCCTGGCCCCAAGCCTGCCATCTTTCACATCAGTTGTGCATTCCACATCAGTGGCACCCATTCTCCGCAGGGTGAAGGGAGGAAGCATGGGCAGCCGACCTCTCCTGCCCCTCTGCCTTCCACCCTGCCCCGGGGAGCTGGCAAAGCAGGGAGCCGAGCAGGGCAGCCCTCTGGGATCCCTGAGAACTCGAGGTGGCCCTGCCATGCCTGTTTTGGCAGCTGAGAAAGGCCAGCTCAACATCCCCCCTCTGACTGCTTGAGGGGGAGAAGAGGAAAGGGCAAAGGAGGTGATGAAGGCTGGAGGCTGCTGTTTGTGAGAGGAGGGGCTGGCAAGGGTGAATGCAAAAGGTTGTTGACTTCTTGTTGTACCTCACACCTTGACTGACAGCTTTTAATGACCTTTAATTATAAAGGCCATTGTCATGGGTGTTCTCCCACACTGCTTTGTTTGACTTTCGCAATGAGGAAACAGCCATAAGACAGGCTCCAGAGCAAAAGCAGCTTATTAAATACTATCAGCCTGCAAGGCAATGTACAACTCAATGCAGAAAGACAACACAGGTGTGTTACTTTTAGTGTACATGGCATTTTCCCTCTTCTCAGTGCCTTGTCTCACACGACAACAGGCTTGGATTAGTGGTGCAGTTTACTGTGCCCAGAAGTGATACCCATTTTTCCAAGCAGGCAAGGCAATGCTGGTTACCAGTGCACCATGTGGTCACAGAATGGACAATAAACTCTGTTTTATTTGCTCTGAGACAAACCTTGTTCACAGCAATCACAGCTTAGAAGCCTATCACCACTGCAATTGCTACGACACTGGAAGACCTTGTAATGGCACTGTGGTTCCCAGACATGACTAAAATATGACTCAGTCCAGCACTGTAAATGGGCCAAAAATACAATTTATCCGTGGCCCCATATCTTTTTACATCTCTGGTCTTTTTACAGATGTGTAAGATGATTTGGGAACACATCTCATGATTACTTTAGGCATCCCCTTCTTCTCCCTGGAAGACAGTACCTTTTTTCACAGTTTAACTATGTTGAGGGTTCCCATTAACTTTGCCACTGGGCTGCCCTGTAGAGCAGAACTTCTAACTAGGCAGGATCTCCAGGAAGGAATGTCCGAATTACAGCTCATCTCAACTCTTGCCTGCTGGGGGAGGGAGTCACAGTGTAGATAAAAGCATGTTTAACCCTGAGGAGAAGGAAAATAAAAGCTCAGAACCTACAGGTCTTCATTGGAATGTCTAGCTACTGAATTAGGAAGCTTGTTTTCTGGTTTTAAGTTACAGGGACACCTAGAAGTCTCCCAGACTGGATTAGTCAGCACGAGTCACTGTCTGGGAATTGTTTGGGTTTGCAAGAGGAGGATAAAACAATTTAGAAAGAAAATCTAATACACAGATTTAAAACATAGCCTGCTTTCAGAGCAGGGAGGGGGTTAGGTCTGATCTGTGGGCTTTATAAAACACTGGTTCCTCAGGGTAGGAAGGCTGTCAAAAGAAAGAGAACCTGTTCCCTGCTGATCCAGAATTGTTTCCTGTAGCATGTAAAAAGTGCCTCTGGCTGTTTTCCTTTCAAATGTCCCAAACACTGGAACATCTGTAACTTTTCTGGGGAAGCTTAGACGGCGGTCTATTATCTGCTGCTGCACTTGACACATCCTGTAAGCAGAGAAGAGAGACTGTACTCAGGGCAGCCTGCAGTTACAGTTCCTCAGGAGGTCTCTGACATCTGGGTGTGCTTCACATGACCACCAGGTTTTTGCCTGCTGGCCGCTTAGTCCCATTTCCCCTGTTTTCCCACAGCAGAATCCCTCAGGACCAAGACCTCCCAGTTCAGAAGGCAGCTCTGGTTGCTGTCTGCAGGTACCACGGGTACGAGGGTGCACGTTTCCTGGCCCTAGAAGTTCAGCAGGCGTGTGCCTGAGGGGCAGTGAACTGCACACCAAAGCCCAGCCCAGGTATTCCAGTGTCCTCTAATACCAACAACTGCTCAGCTTCTTTATATGGCCTTTTTCCAAGGATCCCAGTGGTCACACTGCACTATTTTTTTGCATTGGGTGAGCATTGCAGGCATGGAAGTCCTTCAAAATTGGCTGAAAATGAGCTAATTTTCACTGAAATAATAAAATCCTTGTCTGAAGCCCCTGTGGCAAAATTTACCCTTCCTTTCTTAAATGTTTGTGATAAAGAGTTGCTCTGAAACAAGGCAATATGGGTTATTTTACACAGGGAATATTTCCTGTTTCACTTTTCACTGTGTAAAACAGTAGCTAAATCTGTGGAAGGGGAAAGCAACTGTCTTCCTTTCTTTTTCCATTCTGCTCCTTCCTCTAACAGACGCATCTCTGATATTTCTCCAGCCTCCTGCAGAAGTAGGAGCCCGGTGATGTCAGTTCAACACATGCAACTTTGAGAGATGTATGATCACAGCCGGTCAAATGCCAACATGTCCATCCCATGGGCATTATGATTCTGGGGCTGGATGAGAGGGAGAACAGTTGTTCTGTTTGGAACAGAAAGTTGTATTTCCAAAACTTTCTGCACACAGCAAACATCTGTCCATGTGGTCCTGAAATAATGTTCAGTAGTATCCTTCTGAAAATGCTGAAACCAGAATGATCTCGGTTGCCAAAGGTTGGAGCCTGCCAGCTGAGCTGGGAATCCTGGGCCTTCCAGGATCCTCACTCTGTGGGAAGCAAGCAACGCTGCTGATCGGCAGCAATGGTGACATGGTTGGGGTGAGTCAGCATGTTGCACCACAGTTTATCAGAAATATTTCCATCCAGCTCCAGGTATGAGTGGCCAAAAGCAAGCTCTTCCTAAACAGACATTTTGGCTACTTTTCAGTGCTGTCAGGATTGTGGCTGTGATCCCATGGGCTCACTGGGGTGACCTTGCAGACCTAAGGTGTTAAAGGGGCAGACATTTAGCCTTGTAGTCCTGCCTTTTCAAATGCGATCCCTTTAGTCTGACTTGATCAGTAAGATCACCTTGTAATGCCCTGTATACTTCCTAACCTCCCCAGGTTTAAGCATATTGCCTTAAAAATATTGGTGTCCTTTCTCAGTGTCCTGTAGACAAGCTTGACATGTTCTGCTTTCTAAAATCTTACATGCACCTTAATTCTCCTTAAGACACAGAACTTTCGGGTTACACTTCTCTTAGGTCTCCTGCGGGTAAAGTGAATAAATGAGGAGTGAACCCAGCAAAGGAGAGGTGCCTTCACCCACAAACACAAGAGACTTCAAAGGCTGGCAGGCTACTCTGCTTCACTGAGTAGCCTATAGCTGAACTGGCATTTGGCTTCAGCAGCTGTCTCCAGAACAAATACCTGCTAGTGTTCTTCCTCACCCTTGAAGAGGTGGCTTATACTCGCTCATGGTTGCTTGCAGTCTTTCCTCAGATAAGGATATGTCAGTCCATAGCCAGCAACCAGAGATGACAGGAGATGGGGAAGGAATGAAAGGAAGAAAAATTATGAAAAGCATGAAGCATGATTTGGAAGACAAAACTACAAGTATGTAGACACTTTGCAAAGCATGTTTGTTCTCCATATACGCCTCAAGCAGTTGTCTTTGGGGCAATCTTTGTTGCTATGTCTCCATTGCTGCCTGTCTCACAGGAGGTGACTATTCTTTGACTCTCCAATGTCTGCTTATCAGATTTTAAAGTCTTAAGACACATCACTCATCCACACCTTGCCATAGCATATATACAATTATGTGGTGTGGTCAAGAAGTTTCCAAGTGTCCACTTAGCCACTGCGGTTCCATTAAGATGAAAACACAGTCACTCATTGCTGAGTCCCCTCCTTGAGGGTGGTGAATTTTGCCACTCTCAAGGCTTTCGATACCAAAACCTACTGAGACAAGAGTGGGTGGAAGACAGAGCACCCTTCAGTCACTTCTGCGAGGAATATTTTTGTGCCCTGTTTCCCCCAACATCTACAGGCATATTGAGGTTTGCCTCCTACAAGAGGCTTAGTGTTTTCAGTAACACAGCTACACATGAGGGAAGAGTGAGTTGTGTTTGGTCTGTCTTGCGGGGGAGAAGAAGGGCGAGTGGGAGGTCAAATTTATTCCGAATCTTTAAATAAGCACGATTGTATTTCCTATCTGTTATGCTTCCCAACTGGATTTTGCAACTAGGAAAGAGAAAAAAGCTCTAACACACACACACAAAAAGTTCTGTTAAAGAGAATGAGGTTTTTCATTGTCTGTTAATGTGGTGCAAGAACAGTCCTCAAAAAGTGGTTTCTCCTTCCAGTGCAGAAAGCTGTAAATAGCTGAAAAAAGGAAAACTTATGAAAGTTTTTTTCTATCCTTGATAAAAAAACCCCACATGTTACAGCTAAACCATCCTAGGAACTAGGTTCTCCTGTGTGATGCTTACAGGGGTGAATGCTGTAAAGAGACTAACCTCGTCTTCTCACAGTGATTGCTCAGCACCTCTCAGAATTACTTTCCTCAAGTGTCTCTTTTCTCGTTTGTACTACTGCTCATGCACCCTGTGGAGCTTTAGGATCCAGAGCTCTCAGCTGCTGGATTACCAGCATTAGAAACTAACCCACCATTAGAAACTAACATAGCTCCCACAAGTTGCTTATCTTCTTGACAGTTGTTACAATGCTATATTAAATGAAGCTATTCCTGTACTTTTTCCCCTTTCCCATCCCTTGGAAAAGCTCTCTCTCCATTTGTCCAGCTCAACTGTGCTCTTCCATCATCTCTGGCTCATGCCCACCCCTGTGCTGTCTCATCAGATGTGTCTCTCTTTCAGACAAGTCCATGGGCCCTACAGACACCTGAGAGAAGATGAGGAGGAAAGACCCTGCTGTTGCAGTAAGATGTGCCCCAACCATTTGTAAATTTAGACTTATGTTTGCTGAGTGACATATCTTAGCACAGAATGTACTCGACTAAGGATCCATCTCTGGGTTCTTCACTTGCTGATGGCTGTAGCAAAATCACTTCCCTCCTGTGCCTCCGGTTTCCTCATCTGCAAATGGGTAGTGACACTGACTTTCTTTGAGAAGCACTTTGAGCTCCATTGATGAAAAGGTCCATGGAGAGGAGGTTGTTGTTATTGTTGTCTGCAGTTTAAAAACATGCTCATAAATCATCTTTCAGGGATTGTGAAGCAGGTTTCATTGGCTCTGGAACTGGGTGACTGAACAGAGAAGAATTTCCTTCTTTGGCATTTTCCCCTAGTTTTAATAACTTTGAACTCTTGCTTTAGATCTTGTTTACATTAGGCTGGTTTAGTAACTCTGCGTCTCCCTCCAGCAATTGTCTCCTTCTTCCCCACCTTCCTCAGGTATTTGGTTTAGGTACCAAACATCTGACTCAGGTCTTCCTGGAGAATGGCTGAGCCGAGGTGGATGGACAAAGGAATTATTTTTGCCTGTTGGTGAGCAGAAAGACTTAACAGGGGAAGGAGGCAGAGGCCATGACTGTCATGGACACGGGCCCTGGGAACATAAAAATCTAGGCTGTCACCACACCCATTTGGCCTCTCGATGGCATGTCACCAACTGTAGTGATGTCCTGTGCTAAAAGGGTTCGGGTCAGAGAATTGTAATGGGTCCTCTAAGCTTTATAAATGAGGAAGCTGCGGTGCCTGCCTTTTTGGGCAGGGAGGGGAAGGGAGCCTCTTGGGGAGCAGCAAGTCACTGACAGCCAACACTGCCTCTGGCGAGTTACACACCTGCATCCACCACGGTGCGGCCACCAGAACTTCATCCCCACCAGGAGCAGCACAGCTGCCTCTGCTGGGTTTGGTTCTGAGGGGCTCTGGCAAGGGAAGGGGGCAGTCACAGCCCTGCCCGAGCTGTCCTGCCAGAGCAAGGCCTCTGTTCCGACAGGCTCACCGCAGACGCAGGCCTGAGCAGGGACCCCGGGCTTTCGGGGCAGGCAGAGCCCTCGCTGCAAGGGATAAGATTCCCTCCCGCCCGAACTACGCCGTGCACCCCTGCGGGCTGCCCGCTCGGCAGCCGCTTCAAGGCCGGGCCCGGCCCCGCTACAGGCGGCGAAGTGGCCCTGCCGCCGCCGCCCTCACGGTCCCCGGCCGCCCCCGCCCGGCCGCGGCCCGGGCTGAGGGAGCACGGCCCTCCCAGGCGGGGCAGAGGCCGCTAGAGGGCCCCCGCAGCCAACCGCGGGCCGCCCCGCCGCCTGCCGCGCTGGCGCCGCGGGAAGCGCGACCGGCGGAGCTGCTGGCGACAGGCCGCCCCGGGGAGCTGGAGGCGGAAGGGTCCACAGGGCTCCTGAGGGGCCAGCGCTGCGGCTGGGCGAGCAGACGGCGGGCCTGGGGAGGCACCGAACGGCGGCTGGCAGTAGTGCCTCCCAGCCCGGCCGGAGCCGGGAGAAACAAGTGCTGCGGTGCCCTGACGGGGAGGGTGAGATAAGGACAGGGCGGTAGATAAGGAGTGCCTCCGGGGCACCGTGTCTGCTGTGGCCGGGGAAGGTACCCGGCAGACGGGGCTCAGCTCCAAGCGCTGCTGCCTCAGCCCTTCCACGCTGGCGCTTTGCCTGCCTAGTAGTGAGCTGCGTGGGGAAACCAAGCTTTGTAAAACCCGAGCCTTGACTAGCCTGGGTGCTGGCAGAGCCCCGTGTCCAGGGAAGTGCTGGAGTCACCATCCCTTGGAGGTGTTCAAGAAACGTGTAGATGTAGCACTCAGGGATATGGTTTAGTGGGCACGGTGGTGATGAGTCCTCGGTTGGACTGGGTGATCTTAGGCATCTTTTCCAACCATAATGATTTTGTGATTTTCCCCAAACCTGGTAGCCGCTGACTTCCCCAACACACCCCTGCATCTCTGCACACCCAGGAAGCGCTTTGTGCTCCATGGGGCTGGAAGGTCCCAGGGTCAGAGTTCACTGGTGTCCTGAAAGCAAAACACAGCACAATTCTAGCTACTGAAAAAGAAACCCAGCTCTGTTTCAGTTAAAAGCCAGGATAACTGGTTATTCTTAGGCTACCCTTTCAAAGGGTTATCACCCTCCATGGGGAGCAGCAGCATGACAGCCCCTCACAGCAATGAGAAATTGGAATTAAACAAACAAAAGTTATTGTCAGGCATTAAATCTAACAGTACTTGAAGGCTGAGCCCCCCACAACAGGGCTCTGCTGTTTGCCAGGAGTCTGAAAGCTATTTGATATGCTGTTAAATCAATAAAGGGAGAGGGGAGTGTTGGCAAAGTTTGGTGATTGTGAGCTTAGTAGTTAGTTTCCTGGTTCGCGTGGTGCTGGCTTGCTGGGTTTAAATTGGAAAGGTCATTATATGCAGTGGTAACTAGGTGCTGGGCTTGGGGGGAACACCGTGGGCAGTAGGAATTGGCCTGCCTCAGGAGTTGAAGTCTTCCTATCAGCCAGCCAGGGCGCCTGATGCATTGCTGAGGCGAATGGGAATGGCCATTGGGAATGGCCTCGGCCATTCCCCAGGTCTCACAGTAGAGCACAGCCCTACAGCTGTGGGCTCAACAAGGCTGCAACCAGGCACTGCCAGGGGGAGCGGGTGTACATCAGCGGTGGCCGTAGGAAGTATAACAACAAGGTTTTCCTCATGACAGAAGGGAAATTTTAAAAAGCCATTGACCTTGTCTGCAAGACATTTTCGCCTACTGTATTCATTGCTGCTGGATGAGATTTTCAAAGCCGTGCCAAGGGTGTATGTAGCTATGTATCTCCTGTGAAAATGAATAGAATACATCCATCTGATGTTTCTTTCCAAGTTTCAGCCACGAATCCTTTCCTTGCTTCTTCATTAGGGAAAAAGCCATGTTGCCTGCTCTGCCACCGCATGGGGGACTTCAAGAGTATGACTCAAGGGAAGGATGGCCCTGAGCAGCCTGAAAGGAGGCACTGCAAAGAGAAGGAGAAGTAAAACCCGAGGAAGAAAAGGCTCAGGCATACAGCTGAGATGAGATGAGATGGATTATTTTAAATCTTTTGATAATTGCAGATCTCTAAATCTGAAGGGGAAAAAAATTAAAGTAGTTTTCCTATAAGAGGCTTTTCTAATTAACTGAATCCAAACTTGGCAGGGAGGTAAACAATATTGTATCTCTGAGCTGGGGCCTTGTAAATATGACCCGTTCAGAGAGAAATCCTGACCTTTACAGACAGACGGGCTAGCTGCAAACGCGCCAATCAGACAGCCAGACAGATCCATAAATGCTTATGGGGAATACATTTTAAGAAGTCTTGATCAAAACTGTCAGGAGCCATAAATGCATCCAGATGGGAAACAGCTCAGAAGAACTTCCCATTGCCACATCAGAGACCTGGAAGCTTGGAAAATATTGAAAGTTGACTGTAATATGAGGTTCAAAGCTAATAGACTGGGTTGTCTGCAGTATTGTGTTATGGTTGTAATCTCAGCAATGCATCAGGCGCCCTGGCTGGCTGATAGGAAGACTTCAACTCCTGAGACAGGCCAATTCCTACTCCTTCAACATTATGCAGAATATTAGCACTCACTGTTTGACTTCCATTCTTTTACATCCAAATTTTTGCAGTGCCAAATACTTTGTCATCCCGGATCTGCGAGATGGCTTGAGTCCTGTGACAGCATGTTTCCAGTCACATCTGATGAGATGTTGCTGAGATTTATGGGTGGTTTTTTTCAGTAGAACCCAAAAATACAAAAATCATAAGAAGGTACCAGGTAACAAACCAGACTGTATAGATGTGTTTCTCTGTTTTATTGATGCTGTACCATCTACATGTTTGGTTTCACTTCAAGAGTAAATTAATTACTGCTTCACTGGAGTACTACATCAGAGATTCACCGGAGTATTCCTCTAGGCAAAACCAGGACCTGTAAATGTCAGATGGTTTTTACAAACAATCTGGCAATCCACCTTTTTAATAAAACTTTGGCCTAGATCTGAACATATCACATTTCAGACACAGAGAATGGGTTGTATCTCTAAGAAAGAGACTAATCAAAGGGAGAGACTCAGTGATGATATTTATTTCTGATGAGCATTCCCCCCCAAAAAAGCAGATTATTTTGATAATCAAAATCAGAAATTCTGATTTTGTTACTATCAGGCACTAACAGGCTTGAGTGTCCCTGCCCAGCCTCCCCTGGGCCTGCCCCCACCCTTGCCCATGGGCTGGAAGCCCCATTTCAGTACTAGCCTCAGCTGTGCTTGTAGGTGTGTTCGCCTCTAGCCCTGCTGCTGGCCGTGCATTGATCCTGGCCCTGGATCACTCTGTTGTGGTGGAGGCTGACAATGGATCCTGCGACCATCCCCTGGCTCTGCCCGTTGCCTGCAGACCCTGCAGAGAGGTGCCTGTCAGTGAGGGCACTCCCTGCACTCAGGTCAACCTTTTCTCCTGGCTCCGTGTTCCTTGGGGATCACCTGGCCCTTGATGCTCCCTGACAGGTACCCTGAATAACAAAAATCACAACTAATAGTTTAAAAAGTCCAGTAAATGACATCTTACATCAGCAAGAGTCATTTGCTTCCAAGACCACTTATCTTTCCTCATAGGGATATGTGACTTTTCATTGAAAATGCACAATTCACACTGATGAGCTTTGCTGTTCATAGCTTCTGCACAGAGGTCAAGGGCTTACCAGATGTGGAAGTTAAATTGTTCATAACTTGGGCTTTTGAGGCAGACTAGCAGAGCTGAATGAGGGAAGCTGGTACTGCTGTTGACCAGGTTCTTCTCAGAAGCTCGCTTGTCTCCGGAGCCATCAAGCATTTCCTCTCCCAAGGGTTAAAATTCAATTTAAAATAAGATTTATGGAATCCTGAAGAAGTTGATAGAGCTATGCAGTGAGAATCATAACATTTTAATGAAAAAAAGTTGTCTTTTGAGTACAACATAGTTTTGGCAGATTAGAGGAGGAAATGTAGGTATACTCAAGTATCCCAAATTACGTTAATATTTATGTAGTGCAGTGGAAAGACCCATAAAATTAGCCTATAGTATACAGGGTAACCTAAGTAAAAAGCCCTCTGAGGTCTTCCCACCCAATTACCTAAGATCCTTGCCTTTGCCTACTCCTTCTGTTCCTGGGTGATCTGACAGGGTGTCTACACAAGAAAAAAAAAACAGTGAGGTTTATTACTGAACCCCTTATGCCCCTTACCTGAAACCCTGGTCCAGACCTAATCCTCCAAAGCCATGTGCCAGTACCCTGCCAGCCAGTACTTTGAGGTACACTGCGTTTCTTTTGGTAGCATCAAGCTGGGATGCTGTGTTTCATTGCCATGCTTAATTTTTAACACTAACCAGTTCCAAACATAGATGTTGTCTGACTAATTGTATGTGCATGAAAGTAGGTGTGTGTTCTTTGGCTTGAAAAAGAAGCTGTACATCAAAGCATAAAACAAGTGCATTTTCTCAATTCCACATGTTTTCAAAGGAAAATATACATCTATATTATGGTAGAAAAAAATTAACAAAGGTTTACATACCTACTGCATACTGAAATTCCTTCTCTCTTTCACTTAGATATGCCTGTCTTTAATAATTAGTAAACTAGGTTTCTCAGAACCATTAATGTATTTATTTTCATTGCTGTCCTGGGAGTAAGATATGTATGAACCATAATTTTAAGCGCTGTGTGTTCAGACAGCTGTGTAATAACTAGGAGCAACTCTTACTGCTGGCCAGAGCCATACAAGATGCAGGCCTGGACAGCTTCTTCCTCAGGAGGTTCCAGAAGTGCTGAGGTTTCTACACAGAAGCGCTGCTGACCTGAGCTATCCGCCCAGCAGTGAAAATGGCTCTTGGCTGCACAGTCCTGTTTGCAAATGTGTTGTCAGGAGGCTTTTTTTTTCTCTCCTTCAACAATTGTCAACCTTGCTTTAACAAGTGGCCTAAAAGAGAGAGCAGTGGTCTCACCATATGCAAAAAACTAGAGTATTCCACTGTCTTCTGGTAGAGAAGAGAGGAGATGAATGAAAGGAACTGATGGGCAGACCTGAGACGTGTTTGCTTTGCGTGTATTACTTTGTTATGTTTGGGAGGCATTTCTGGTAAAAGAGGAGCATAATTAAGTGGAGGAATGTTTGTAATTGTCTGGGCCAAGCCGCTACACTTCAGTGTCCCAGGGGTGAGTTGGTCACCCTCACCAGGAAAATAGCATCCAGAAATGGAATGCAAAAGTTATAGCCTCAAAAGAAAAATAAAACAACAAACCAAAACCAAAATGGCAGAGAGGCAAAAGAAAAAGGCTGTGACTCTGTGATTCTTTTTCTTCCATTAGTAAAGCATTGTTTATTAAGTCAAGTGAGTCATGTTTGCAAACAAATAAAATTAGCTTACTGAGCACCAGAAAGTTTACTTTTAATTTTCCTAAGCTTCTGGATGGGCATCTGGGTTTAGAAGTGACTGCTAGGATTTGAACTGAACCCTTGTTGCAAGTGAAGTCCTGAAAGAAGGGTTATACAAGTAAATGAAGTTTATCCGGCTCATCCGTGCCCAAGGCCTCAAACAGCATCTTTAGGTTCTTCTTGACATCCAGACTATGTGAGATCCTGTCAAAATGATTCACTAGTCTCTTTCTTGTGGTTTCCTTAGCAAAAAGCACAGCAAAAATCTCTCCATACTCAGCTCTGACCACTCACCCAAGCTTTGGTTTCAATAAACTGACAACAAACAGAGGCAGTGGAATACTGAAATGTCGGCTCACCCGAGACCAGCCATGACTGACCAACAAAAGGCTGACAAAATAACCATAGGAATCATTTGGAGAAACACAGGGCCATGTAGGGTGCTCAGCATGAATGAATTTTGGGTGAGGAGGTGTTGGTCTGGAGGAATTCTTCAGAATGAAGCTAACAGGTGTCCTTTTCAGGAAGCATTAGGTCAAGTGCATCCTTTCAAAGATGGCTTAGCATTTTCTCTCTCAGTAAAAAGACCAATCCTCTCCCCCAGCACTGCACTTGCAACACATTTTACACATGCTGGAAAAAAACCCACAACAATTTTATGGTGAAGGTACGGGAGAAGAGAGCTGCTCTTTGTTCCAGCAATGCTCTCAGCCCTCTCGCTGTGCTTGGAGAACCTTGGATTTCAGGCTTCTTTCCCTGAGCCTCAGCAACACTTTCCCTGCAGGAAGGCTGTGGTTTGTGAAGCAGAGAAGTTCCTTTAGTCAGTGAGGGAACCCGATAAGTGTGCGTATGGAGTCAGATACATACTGCGTTATGGTGGGCAGTGCAGCCCTGTGCCAGGACCCAAAGGCAGCCTTTTGCTCAGTCAAATGGCAGTGCTCACTCCAAGCTGCTTCTCTCTCCCCAGTGTGGTTCTAGGACTTTTCTCCCATGTTATACTGCCTGGATGTTGGGGAAGTACAGCTCAGGGTGTACTGAGAAGTTCAGCTACCGTTCTGCTACTGAGAATGCCCCTTGTAGCCTTTCCCCTGGCACCAAATGCCTCTGACACACAGGATGAAAGCTCTTGGCTATCACTTCCTGCAAGCTGAGGCAAGCTCTTGAACCCATGGTATACCACTCCCACTCCACCTTTGGCTGCCAGCAGTCAAATGACTTAGCCCTGCATCTGACAGATTCATCCAGGCTGGTTTCACCCCTATCTCACATTTTTATTTAGTCTCCAGGAGCACATGATGGAGTTTGGAGGCTTTGCTATTTATTCAGTTCCTCACTGTTTGCTGTGCTGACAGCTGGCATCACTGCAATGTTTGAAATCTTGGCTCCTGAAGTAGAAGCCCCATTTCTTTTCCACACCCTGATGATGTGAACCCAGGAGATCTCCCCTGTGCTGCTGTTAGCAGTGACTGTGATCAATCTCAAAGTTTGCATACACATTTGAGATTGTCCTGTTCGAGCAGTGACAGCACTCACTTAATGTGTTTGCTCAGGCAGAGAAAAGGCTTCCGATGTTGGTGACTCTATTATTAGAGTGGCACAAAGCAAACCACAGAAAACAGAAAAAGACATCAAATGTCAAAAAGCAGATTGCTAAATGAAATTGGATGTGGAATTTGTTCTCTGGGTAATGAAGGAAAGCCAAGGATTTATAAGGCAGGAGATGGAATGGTTTGTTCAAACAGAAAGAAATTGTGCATGAAGGAGTTTTGACAAGCTTTCTAGATAAAGGCTTTAGCACTCAGAAGATCCTGTTTGACCACAATGGCAACCAACCTGCTGGCTAATATTCTTATCACTGCAGTTATTTCACATGGTTTTCTAGCAGCTGCTTCTCCAGTTGTGCCTGCAAAACCACAGCATCCAACGGGTAAGGTCTGCTTTAGTGCAGGATCCCTGCGCTGCTGTCCTGTGGCATGTCTCAGTAGGATACCAGTCTCCTATCATGGGTGTAATTGTTAAGTGGGCTGGTTGGAACATGAGTTGATGGATGTAAGTAAAAAGAATGAAGAGGAGATTTTTGCATTGTGATAGGGATTATTGAAATACAAAGCAAGATATTCTCAGGTGGAGTAACTCTCATAGCCCCACTGAAGAAACTGCCTTACCAAAGATGTTGCATTCCTTTTAATAAATCCTTTTTATTCATTATTTAAATATTTTTAATTAAATAATGAAATTCTTTATTATACTTTAATGATATAATTATTTGCTTATATTTATTTTAAATTATTTAATAATTCATTATTATTTTGTGTATTAAAGCTGTGTACTTCACAGCAAACTATCACTGAGCTGAACTGTACTAGAGATCTGCATTTTCAGCACGTGCAAGGCTACTTATTTGAGAAAAATACATTGAAGAAGAAAAATTAGGTGTGAATCCAGCCAAGCTGTAGATACAGTTTTACACATGACACTGAAGATCGGAACACTTCTTTTTCTTTTATCCTCAGCCAAGCTGAGAGGCAGATGTCATTGGAGATCCCTGTAGCAGATCAACAAGAAAGGATCCTGAAATTTTTGTCATTGTTTGATGAAGCACAAAAAGTGCCATTCCCATGGCAGACTCTAAAATCAGTAGCATCAAAGGTAACTGCCAAAAAGTATTTGGTCTGGAAATTTGCAAATCTGCTACTGGTTTTGCAAAAACAAAGTATTGTATATAGCTGATTCTGTGTTTGCCTTTTTCTATAATGTATGGCAGAGCTGGGTAACAAAAGTGCCAAGTACCTTTTTGAATGGGGTAAGGTTCCTCCTTATTTCCTTAGCTGTTATTTTTTAATGTGTTTTTCTAAGGAAAGGGTACCTGTATATTAGTCTGTGTGTTACGGAAAGATTTTTTGGGAAGGAGAGGTGAAACAAGAAAACTGTCTCCACTGAAGGGTCTTACAGGCACACAAGTTTTCAGAGTGTTGGAGATATTTCTCTGTGATGAAATCCAAAAATGGAGAGGAGAGCAAGCTGTGAAAAACCTTACTGCAAGCAATGTATGTCACTGCAGATGGTTTTTGAGTATTTTAAAGGCACCCCATTTGTTAATATTCATTCTGTATGTTTACTTGTAGTACAACTTGCCATGTCATTCAGCGCTAGTGGCACAGCATGAGTCAAATATTGAAGAGATAATAATCATATCTGCAGGGCAGAGGTCATGTTTCAGTATAATTGGAAGCAAAAACACGCTCAGGGAGGTGGAGGGATTTAAACAAGGAACAAACCCACAAGCCACAGAATTTCCATTGACTTCTATTTGGATTAGTGATCTTTTGCTTTTAATTCTTAGAAAAAGCTAAATAATTTCTTTTACTAACACTTGTAAGGCATGTTCCAGCTTTAGAAGGCAAATGCTCTATAACCTGACTCGTGTACACCATAGTATTGTGCTATAAATAAGAATTTCCTCACTATATTTTAGCATGTTAGATCTACCACTTGCCTGGTTAAACAAGGATCTCACTTCAGTCATAAATTTAGTGTAGGTTCAACATTTGTCCATAGTCCTCTCATAAAACTTTTCCAGAAGGTAACAGGGAATCCATTTTAACTGAATGAGAGCTGAATGTGTGCAAATGGAAACAAAGAGCAGGATTTATGCATGCAGTTGACATTAGGCCTGTTATTAACTGGACATGTTTAAATGAAGAATATAAGCCTGTGAGCACTGAACGCTACTCCAAGTCATGGCATGAACATCCTGCTATGAGAACTAGCATTAAATTTTGGTAGTCCACAAACAATACAAATTCTGAGCAACAAAACCATCCAGCTAAACCCAAACCAAATAGAGAGAGATTTGGAGCTTTCTCAGGTCAAATTTGGTAGATGTCTCAGCACAAGATCATTTTGTCTGAATTTTATGCCTTGTCTGTAGGCATCTAAAAGCAATAAATCAATAAATTAAATACAGAGCAAGTGTCTCGGACTGAAAATAAGCCTGTGCTAGTGTCTCAGGCCAGTGAGAACGCCAGTCTCAAGCTGTAACATCTTATCTGTAGTTAGGTATTTACAGTCTTAGTGTTCCTGTTGCTTAAAAAACATGGGGACTTTTAATTCCTGTGTGTAGCAGTAGCTAGTGGTTTGAGCACTTGTTCAAGAGGAGAGTTTTCAGGGTCAAATCTGTCTCCTATCTCAGCCACAGTGGTGTTGTGGATCTCCAAAAAGCATTCAATTACCAAAATCTCTATCAGTCTTAACTGTCATACAAGTAGTGAAATGTTCGTTGTACTACCAAGAAGTCAAAGCAGCCTCCTGTCCACTTAGGAAGTCTCAACAACTCAGTTATTTGTACCCTAATCAGGGACAGAAGTGATGGTGGAGGTGAAGCTGACCTTTGAGGGACATATGGTAATGCTACATTAACAGAAAGCCAAGCTGTGGGAAGAGCCAGCTCCACTAATTTTCCTCATGGATGCATCTTGTGAAATGAGGGATCGTGCTGAAGTGTGCAGGAAGCAGAACCATCATCTTCCAGAACAGCTTCTAACAGTGTTCCCTTTTTGCATTTCAGTTTACACCAAGACATATGAAAAAAAAGTCGAAACGGTGAGAACAGGCAGCTCTGTTCCTCTTGTTTGTTGCTTTAGTTGTTGTCTAACACCCATACAGCTCTCATCATTATTCAGTAAAGTCAGCAATGCTGTGTTTGGTGTTTCCTGGGTTGCTCATGTTCTCAGTTTCTAGAGGCTGCCTCACTGACATTGACCTACATTTGCACTGTTTCAGACAGGAAGGTGTAAATGAAGGTCCGTTTACAATCAAGGAGCAAGGACCCCTCAGAAATAAATCCTTTGCATGGGAAGAACTTCTGGAAGCTTTCACTGCCAACCTCCTGGAAAATTAAGAGAGGTTAGACTTAAAGAATTATGCTGTACCCTGTCTAGCAAGTTACTGGGTCACTTTGGTACCATAGCTAGTGTTGAAGAAGGTACTAGAAGTGCCTGACTAAACAAATGTCTAGTGTAAACCATCGCTTTCTTGGTGAAACACTTTCCCCTAACATACATCCACAGGTGGGACATCAGCTCAGCCTCTGGGGCCATCCAAACTCTGGATTAATGTTAATCATGCCAAGTGTTGATGAGGCCCACAACAAAGAGGAATCTACCTGGGCCATGAAAACCACTGAACAGTAACCAGAGAGCAGACGTTTTAGGTGTTATCAAGTCTGACCTTATGTTGCCAAAGAGAGCAGATGCACAGCTCCCCATGTACTTATACCAGGGTCTCTCGCAGGAAAGCTCTCAGGCGGTTGGAGCCAGAGTGTGAGAGACCTCATTTCACCACAGTTTGCCTCATGTCTCTGGACCAAAAACATTTTATTCGTGCCTCCTTCAGTTCTGTGGGTATGAAATGAGAATAACAGCTTTCCTTTTGTGACAAGGGTGTTGCAGGTGTGAGTATACTTCTGAGGTATTCAAGTGCTACAGCAATAGGGGTGAGATAGGAAGCTGCCTAGAAATGGTTTCAACATTTTTTTGGCATGACATCTTTTGGGATTATTTTTTAAAAGACATCTTACTTTTAACTGGCTTTCAAACCTTTTAAAATGTCAACTTTACAAATGAGATGTTGTTTTTAATCCAGATGAGTGATTTTAACTGATGTCCCATTAGATTTTATAATATAATTTAATGGCAAGTTCTTAAATTCAGAGGGGAAGAAGGGTGTTCCATTTGCAACTTCTCCCACTCCTATTTTGGTCATGTAATTTCTTACAAAGTAAAGTATTGTTCCTGAACACTTATAGGCATATTCTTCAGAGAGACAGATGGATAGATAGAGTTTACATTCTGACTGAGCAAAGGAGCACAAAACCTTCAAGGCACTCTGTGTGTGTGTATATAAAACATTGTTTATACTGGGTACATGCAGTACAAACACTGCCTGTTACTCAGAAATTTCATCTCCCTTCCCTTGTCTCATTTTAAACCTCTTAAATTTTTTTGTTCTTTCATCTTCTCCTTTTCTACTTCTCTTTTCTTCTTGTCCCTTCTAGTTCCTGTGCTTTGGGTTTATATTCCTGGTAGATATATAAATCAGTAATTTAGTACCTAACCAGCAGTTCATAGCCCTGCGTGGAAGTGAAAATCCCAAGTCACATTTTTATTTTTTATGCTTTGTAATTAATTATTAGCCTCTGCTAGTAGAGAAAAGAAAGCAAAACGGAAGCGGGAACACTTACCTCTTCAGTCTATCACACTTTTTAAGTCAGTTCATTCTCACAAGGGTCTAATTCATGTTTTTTGCAGCTGATAAGATCAATAGTGGTAGATATACTTCACTTCAAGAGCACTTCAACATGGTAGAACATGTTTGATGTACTGGAAGATTTATAAAAACAAGCAGCAAGCAAAAAACAATTGTATAAATTAAGGTGGGCAGAGTAATGTTTTGGAGCTTGTTACATCTTGGTGCCTCTTTCTGCACATTGAGTACCCCTCAGTCCTGCCTGGAGCTGCCCTGGGGGCATCTCCTGACTCTGTCCCTCTTACAGTGGGGTTCACAACATGAGCCATTCACCTCACTCATTTATCACATTGTAGGGCCACCAATTTCTGTCCCCTCTGGTCCATATTTCTGTGGGCCCAGGGAGAGCTTCTAGCTCCAAGTGTACACTCAGCCCCAGCTGGCATGTGACCTGAGTGAGCAGCTCCTCTGCATGCCCTAGGTAGAGACTCTATGCTGCTTATGCCAGGGGCAAGAAGCCCACCCTTTGAATAAGGAAAATGAGGATGGAGACCAAAGCATTCCAGTGCTTTCCCACATTTATCTAGAAACAACTCTTAACTGGTGAGAAGCACCTTGCTGTGGTATGAGGAGTGTGTCTACATGATACAAGCAGGCTGTTGGGGACACCCCAGCTCCACTGTGAAGCAGGGTACTCTAACCTGGACAGTGTGTCATCTTGGTGAAGAAACACAAGGTAACTTAGGCACTTTGGACAGCTGAACTGGGTTAGAGAGCTGTCACACAAGCCTGCGGAGCCAAGGTGACCCATTGTCTTCATGAGGATGCAGGAACGTGGTTAGCTGCTACAGCTGCTCTCACCTCTGCAGCAGCTGCAGTTCAGCAGGGTGCCTTTTTGTCAGTTCATTGATGCGGTTACCTGGGTGCCACATTTCCCAAGGCACAAGCTTTATCTAGAATGAGATGGGAGACGGAAGGAGGGAGGGAGGAGATGGGGAGAGGCCTTCGGTTTAGCTCAAATTACATCCACAGTTTTGTGAGCTCTTTCAGAAGAGATTTTGCTGACACTGGCAGAGAAGCAACCTCCAGGAGGACTCACACTGATGCAATGGTAGGACTTTCCACATCACAAGGTAAAAAGGTGTAGAGAATACTTACTGTATGGACGCATACTTGCTGCCTTGCAGCCCGTTAGCTCAGGCATCCTTAGGCACAGAGGGGCTTGTAACACTCTGTCACAGTACAGTGACATGTGAGGCACACAGAGTCAGGGGGATTTGACATGCAGCATCCTTCTTGCAACCTGTGTACGGTCTGAATCCTTGTAGCCTCTCATGTGAGTGTGGCTTCATTACCTGGAGCAATTTACAGCTATTTCTGTGTCCTACAATGGAGTGAGCTGGAAGACCTGTTCTGTGATTATTCCAATAGGCAAAGGAGCAGCAGAGTTTTCATGGCTAGAGACCCCTTGTCTTCACTGCAGGTCACTTGCGAGGAATGAAACTTTTAGTAGCTTGGCAGTTGGTTTTCAAAATGAAGAACAGGAAGCTGGATGAAAGCAACTTTTCAAATATTTTCCAACAAAAAAAGATACAGGTTTGGTTTAGTTTAGATCTTGTTTTACTTTTTAACCTTGGGTTGAAAACCAAGGTTTGATATTCTGTGCTCTTTTTTCTTTTCTTCCCCAGCACTTCTAGTGCTCATTTTCCCTCTTTCATCACTGAAAAAAAATAAAATAAAAGGGAAGGGAATGACAGAAGGAAGAAACCCAAGGCAAACAAATGCCCTCCATTTTTTAAAAGGAACGTTTATTTTTATTTCAGCTCATTGGTTTGATTTAATCAAAAAGTTGAACAATTTTCAAATTTTGAAATAAGACTCTTGTTTCCTTAGTTCATTTCCAGAAGAGATTTTTCTGTTTGCATTCTACTCATCAATAAAAACATCTTAACTGGCAGGAGTCCAATTTAGGCCAGGACCTGGAAACACCTTGCTCCTTCACTTCTTTGCATTTTGCGAGTGAAGGAGAACTGAATGCTGGTCTGAGCCGTGCATTAACAACCAGCTTGCTTTACCCCATCACTCATGAGAAGAGCCTGTGTGTGGGTCTTTGTCACATGAGACAAGTAAGAGTAGTTCAGAGCTATATGATGCCAGTTGAGACTGCTGGTCGGAGAACGTAGCAGTGAGCCACGTAGCAAACCTCTGCTCTCCCAGCCCTGCTAGGTGTTCAGGATCTCTCAACAGGAGAAACTACTTGGTTTGTAGGACAGCAGCTCCTGTGCTTGGTCAGTAAGTCATGGTGAAAGTCCACAGAACCACTATGAGCATTTAAGCAGCTTTGCAAGTCCATGGGGGGCATCTGGGTGGCTGGCAGCGACTGGGTGATATCGCCACTTGGGTTGTCTGGTTTAGAGGGAAGTTTGCTAACCTGGTTAAGGCTCTACCATGCTGTGCATAGTTTCTGTTGACTTGAACTTTCAGCGTCATGCCTCACTTTAGCAGTTGATAACTAGTTCTTGACAGCCTAGAAATAACCTAGGAAAAAACCTGGCTTCTAGACTAAACTTCAAGAAGTTGTAAGAAGCTTGTGAAATGTAGGTATTTGCTTATACTCAAACACATAGCATGTTGATGCAGATGAGGAATACTAACTTGCTTTCATGAGGTTTCTTTTTTCATTGCTTTGAAGCTATTTAAAAAAAAATGCATTGGGGGAAATATGTTACAGTTAGTTACCCTGCATTTGATTTTATTTCATTTGCTTTTGGGAATGCTGCATTGAGCACACGTAGTGTTTAACCTTCACCTTGATGGGTCAAGCTGAAGACTAAGACATTGAAGCTGAGAAAGAAATCTTCAAAACTTGAAGAGTTTTCTACACAAGTGCTTGACTAGTAATGAATAAAGTAACTGTGTGACCATATTTTCCATGTGTATAATAGGTTTTTAAAAGGGACAGTAAAGATTGTATTTAAAATTATAATATAATAAAAACCTTTTTTGTACAAGCAACACCATACAGAAGACTACTTGTGCTAATAAGCACATGGAAATTAGTAGCTTTATCTCTGCAAACATGTCTTTAAATAATGGAACATGATCTCTGCCCTGGCATGGGATCAAGCACTACAAATCTGTGTCTAGATATTAGATCTCATTGCATGTCAAGGCCACTCAGACAGCTGTTGATACTGTTAACACCACAACTTGAGTTCTCTCTCTCTTTATCTCATCTAATTTGTTCTGCAGTAAACTGTTAAAAAAATATTGCAATGGTCTTTTAAAAATAGAATAACTCGAATATGGACAAAGGCATTTTATTAAAATAATGTGTTTTAAGAAAGGCCAGACTCGGACACTCGAAAGGGGTAGTAGATATGGATTCATTTACTGTGGGATTGTGCAGACACTTTGGCTCACCTCATCCGGGGATAACTTAAGTGACTTCAGATTTCTGATATGCTGGGCCATTTCTATCACATCTCTACCCTCATTTTCTCCATGTGTGGCCTGAAATCTGCAAACAGCAACTGTAACATACTGTTTTAGGTAGCACCATGTGTGCCCAACAATCTGTCACGGCGGACTGGAGCCTTGAACTTCTTTTGCACAAGTAAGAGGAGCAAGGAAACCACAAAACATTAGGTGTCAAAACTGTCAGTGGCCACAAGCATTTAATCAAACATCCTTCCAAGCAATGACAGATTTAAAGGAAAAAAACCACCTGTTTCCTGAGTGTCTGAGGTTTGTTTTTTTCCTTCACCTGACAGCATTGGAAGTGCAGGCAAGTGATTTGGATGAAGCCTTAGAAAAAGGGGACAGGGCAAGGGAGATTGAATGAATGATCTGGAAGCAAAAAGAAGTTTCATGGTGTCTATAAACCATAAACATGGGCATAACACAAAGCAGCATGGTGTTTCAGGCAGATATGGCTCTCGCCCTTTTCAGTCAGTAAGGACGAAGGTGATGGGCTGCTGCTGAGCCCTGGCACACCAGCTCCTGGGCTGCAGTCAGCTCCAGATGGGGACACGGATGTTGTGTTTGGGTTGGGAAAGCAGGCAGGGCTAGGCTATGGGGTGGTTGTTACCATGGGTCCAGGGGAAGGAAGCCAGTGTGGGACCTTATGGAAAAAAGAGGGGCAAAATTTATTCTAAATGGCATGAATTTTACTTGCTTTCAGTGTCCCATGGGTCATCTGCACCCAGACACTTGCCCAGGCAGTCTGTTTGTGAGGTGGCAAGCCAGTGCCACAAGCTATGGAGTTCTGGCACAGCTCTTCTGTTTTTTGCTGGTGACAAGTTGTTTTCTGCATGTACCTTTTACACCCACTAGGGATCTGTCAGGATCTTGAAGTCAACAGCAAAATTCCTGCTTCCCACTGTTCTGTTGTTTTCTTTATCAGGATGTTTTATGGCTCCCATCCTGTTCCTACTCATCTCTTTACCTTAGCTTGAGGCTTCAGTTTGTTCTTTACATACTTGCTATCAGGCCCTTTGAATTAATTTACTTCTACAGTGCACTGTAGAAATTAATCTATTCCTTTTTTAACCCTTGTTTTTCTGTTTCTTCTGGTGCTTCCACACACACATTTTCATTCATCTTCACCAACCTCAAGACTTGTGTTACAAGTACTCTGACCTGTGCCTAAGAGCATTGCTCTCAACAACGTCCAGGCGTGATTTGGAGGTAATCACTGTTCCCCACAACCAGCATGGCCACCCTGTTTCCAGGAGGTAGAAAAGAGCCATACAGATATGAGCCATACATTGCTACATGCTCCAAGGGCCAGGGAATAGTCCAGGGTCTTTGTTATTTATTGATGATAAACAGCCATAACTGTATATATGGTAAGAAGTAAGAGAGGATGATGAGCAGGCTCATACATTTGGATTGCTGCAAGAGTGTGGACAGTTCCTGGCTGCTTTGGATCATGCCAAGTGGATCTCCCTGAGATCAATCTGTTACAAACGTGGACAGCTCAAAACCAGTGTGGATGTGGGACGGTTTATGGTAGGTGGCTTGGTGGCCAAGGATTACACCCTGGCCCTTCGTTGTTTTATTCACCAGTAATGGGCACAGCCGTTATGTATTGCTCCCAAGATCTCACTGCAGGTCAATGACATACATGATTCCCCCAAAATCAAAGCTGGGTTATATTTTGCCTCTTATTTCTTAAAATCCAGGCCACAGTTACAATGCATCCTACTCCTTCTGGAGTATTGTGTCCAGTTCTGGGCCCCACAGTTCAAAGAAGGACAGGGAGCTGCTTGAGAGAGTCCAGCACAGAGCCACCAAGATGATTAAGGGAGTGGAGCATCTCCCTTATGAGGAAAGGCTGAGGGAGCTGGGCCTCTTTAGCTTGGAGAAGAGGAGGGGGGACCTCATTAATGTTTATAAATATGTAAAGGGTGAGTGTCAGGAGGATGGAGCCAGGCTCTTCTCAGTGATGTCCAATGATAGGACAAGGGGCAATGGGTGTAAGCTGGAACACAGGAGGTTCCGCTTAAACTTGAGAAGAAACTTCTTTACTGTGAGGGTGACAGAGCACTGGCACAGGCTGCCCAGGGAGGTTGTGGAGTCTCCTTCTTTGGAGACATTCAAGACCCGCCTGGACGCCTTCCTGTGTGAACTCATCTAGGTGTTCCTGCTCCGGCAGGGGGATTGGACTGGATGATCTTTCAAGGTCCCTTCCAATCCCTGACATTCTGTGATTCTGTGACACCAGGAAATTACCAAGGAAATAAAGACAGAACACCGTTCAAATTACTTATGAATTTGTATATTCTCTATTTAAATTTTAAGGCATATGGAAAGAGTATACAGATTTCATTTTTTTATATATTTTTATATATATATATGTATATATCTGATAATACAAAGTAACAGTTAGTATTATGTGATGAGTGACTGCTCAGCTATCAACCCCAATATGAGAGTTCACAATTGAGGGTGAGAAGGGAAAGCTACTGTGTCTGTTTTGTTTAAAGGCAAACTAAGACTGCTTGTTGAACAATGCTTAGTAATAATTGTGGTGATAGCACATTTGCTTCAGAACTGTGTAGTGTGTAAGATGAAGACACCGCAGACACAATATAGCTGACACCATTACCGTCAGTAATGCTTTGTGAGAAAGCAAGCGCATGTTTGACACGGACAAAGATGAATGACTAGTCTGTAACAGTCTTTTTGTGGATATAGGTGCTACAAAAGCTATTTTTAGACATTTTCACATCTATTGTGTACATACAGGCAAAATCCATCAGAAGGAAACTGACAGGTGACCCTCTGACTAAAGCACTGCACCCTCTACTCCTATGTACTTGCCGAGGGCCCGCTCAGCAGAACGCAGGTGTGGACAGCACTTTTTATGGTCCATACATCTCTAACAGTGCACTCCCTGATGCTGAGCTAGAGGGTGTTTCTCACCAGTACTGGCTGCCTTGAACAAAGACTCATGGAAGGCTGGATGGGTTAATCTAATCCATCCCTTGTCTAAGGCTGGAGGTAGGTCTACATTGTTCCTGATAGACATTGGTCTGATCAGCTGTAAAGCTCTCAGCAATGAATTCCTAACAGCTGCCCTGGAAAAGCCAATATGCTGAAGCTCAAACAGGCAAAGGAAGTATAGAAGGATTATTTCTTTTTTAGACCCTCTTTTCTTTCCAAAACCAAGTAAGAGTTATAAAAGGATGACAAAGATCCTACATCAGTAGGATCACCCATCTACATCACCCATTTTTTCTGTCTATGGTGACAACCAAGTCTCTCCCTCCTCTCTTGTCAAATATTTATTATCAGATAGTCCATAGGCTAGTGACAGCCTGTGTTCATCTCTTTGGCAGCACCAGAAGGGAAGTTTGATGGGTTATGCAACTCTGAGAGAGGAGAAGGAAGGAATTTATATTTATTTATTTATTTTTCATTTCAAAGAAGACTCACACAATGAGTGAAAAGGAGTTGTTCTTCATTGACCTGCCCTGCAGGTCTCTAGCACAGAGGAGAGTGCTTCTGGGAAGTCAGGTGAGGCCGCCACCTCTCTCTTGGGTTAACCAGGGTGCTGCATGGGCACCAGCTCCTGCCTTGTGGCCCTACCAGGCTTGAAGACAAGCAAACAGAAACCCTCCCGTTAACTGTGAAGTTTGGCAACAACTGAAACAGAGATCAGAGGCAGCAATAATGACAGGTTAAATGTGTGCTAGAAACAGGGCTATTTCTGCTCAAAATTCAGCAATTTAGCACAAGTAACTAGTCTGTAATATTGCTATAACTGTGTGACCTACACTGTTTCTCTAACATCAACAAATGCTTTAATATCGACTGATGCCTTTAACTTGCAATGCACAACAGACATTGATGTGTGCAGACATCTGCACAGACACACAAACATATACATATATAATTTAAGAATGAGGAAATAATGCTATACAATCATTATAAAAGAAAGATTGGCCAATAGCAGAACTTAAAATTACACCGCAGAACGCATGCTGGCATTTGTTTTTTCTGTCTTGGCTGGTGCCCGTCTAAAACTCAGAAGTCATAAAGAATGAAGGCATCTTCTCTTTACTTCATTCTCTTTGCAACGTCCAAATATGCATACTCAATTTCTTGATCAGCAGGACAAGTGTTTGTGAATTCATCTCTTGCATATGCATTGTTCAAGTATCTTGAAATCCCTGTCATTTCAGGCGGAAAATCAAAATTTCTATATTTTTTTGCAACAACCTTTTATTAAAAGAAAAAATAAAAATATCATTACACACATGACCTGCAAAAAACCTCCAAATCTACTCTTTATGCACATTTTTAATTTTCAATGTGTAAGTCTGTCGTATGCAACATAGAGGGAAAGGAGAAGGAAAGACAAAAACACTCCAGAAGCTATGGGCTGAAGAAAACTAGCTAACAAGCTAACTCACTTAAAATTATTTATTTGTTATTAATATTGGTATTATTGGCAGAGCTATGTGGACCAGTAGACTACACCTGGAAGAGATGCATCTTAAAACAGCAAAGAAGGTAGCACAAACAACAATTAGCAGTATAATCTTCTAGTAATAAACTGGCCCATACTTGGATACTTTGACTGAAACAAAAAGGCAAAACTTGAATTAAAATACTACATTTCAAATGGCTTGGGAAAACAACTACTGACCAACACCTAATCCCTTCCTGTTGGCCAGCAAGGATGGTGTGATGTTCATCCTCCATCGTCCTTCAGCCAGTCACCCAACGTACGGTGATTCACCCTGCACTGGCTCTGCTGACCCTTGCTACCTCTCAGGCTTCGCTGTGCCTGAGGTTTGCGTGGGCGTGGGAAAGGGCTCATTCCCTCGCTGCTCTCTCTGGACAACTCTGGGCAAAGTTTTCACTCTTGGAGCTGTCAGAAAGCAATTCAATGCACTCTTCCTCTGACAAAATAGTAGTCAAAAAGGAAACTTTCTGAAGCCACCTTGTTTGTTTGAAAACCAGCTGAATTATCAGTGTGGACATTTCTCTTCCAGAGCCTGGTTGGCTCCTGAGTATCCCAGGGATGTGCTGTGACAACACCCAGCCACCTTGGTCACCAGAACTGTTAGGTGTGTGTTGATGCTCCACAGCCCTGCAAAAAGAGGGTGGGAGCCTTGGCTGGAAGGCAGTGGGTGGTGGCTACCCTACCAGCATTATTGGTACTAGTCATGATATACAGCAAAGCAAGTTTTGTGTCAAATCAAGGAGAGAGACATGCAAATTTCAGCTTTTGCTGCCTTCTTGAATTAGCATGGACAAAATAATTTAATCTTATTGGTCCATGGCACTTCGCACATGAAATGCAAATGAAATGCAAATGAAAACACTTTGCAACAACACTGAATATAGCACTCATTTAATACTTGTGAGAGGCTTAGCAAGCACAGTCACAGCCCAGATAAGAAACCAGATATTCTAACTCCAGAGTCATCAATCTGAAGACCTGCCTAGCTATGCTGTAAGGAAATGGCCTTGTCCATTAGCGTTCTGTACTTGTACACAGCTACTGCGTGGCCTCAGGACAAATAAAGGATTCCTCTCCCTTTTAGAAAAAGGCTGGAGCTTCTGCATCACCCTTTTCTTCAGGAAGTTAAAAAACAAATGCAAACCTTGATTATATGGAGCTTTGGTAGGAGGTTGCAATCTGCTAAGGTGAGCTCATCTCCATCCAGGAATTTCCGGCTGGAAACAGTGATCTCCTCAGTGCTGTAAGCATCAATTTCATCAGGCAAGGGGCTATTTAAATAGTTGTCCAGCTTCTTCAGGGCTTTAAGCAAAGATTTTTCCAAATCTAGGTTAAGACAATAAAAAGGTCATTCAAGCCCGTACCAAGGTCTCTCTGACACCAAGCAGAAAGGCAACTCCTGCATCCTGTCTCTTGGCACCAACCCAGCTCGCAGACACCCGGCCATGCCAACTCCTGCAATTCCTTTATCCTAAGCTTAAAACTTAATGCTGGGATAAGAGCTCTAAGTAGCTAAAGGGAGTTCTGAGAAAAAACAGGCTGGGGTTGTGTTACCAGAAGTGGCTCCTCAAATACCTCTGCAGGGTGTGCTTTTGCAGAGTGGCCCAGTGGAGTGACTCTGCCTTCACATTGACTCTTGCCTTGGGAGCCATGGGGCAAATGCCTGCCCACAGGCAGGACAGCAAGGCTGGAAGCAATGACAGCAAGCCCCTGGGATGCTGCTTTGTGGTGTATGGGAAACTGGACTGTGAGTCCTGTGCTTTCAGCTGAGTGCATGGGAGTGGGGTTGACCTGCGGGTCTGGCAAAGGTTGACTGGGGTTTTTGTGGGCTGGTGGTGCCCATGTGCCACTGTGGAGAGGGAAGAAGGGAAGAGCAAAGGGAGCAGAGCTGAGAGCTGGAGGACCGAGATGAGTTAATGCATGATGGTAGCGAGGGTCCTGCTATAGAGAGATGTGCTGTGGGGCTAGAGTCCTCATTATTTACACAAATGGGGTAGAAAGGTAAGGTCTCAGCTCAAGCAGGCTGTACTTTTAGCAGAACAGTGAGGAAGGTGCAGTGTTACAGGCTTGAGAGCTGAAGAAACAAGGAGGAGCTGAAGTTGGTGCTCCCATGCTCCCATCTGCATAAACTAACTTTGGGAATCCTCAAATAAGAAGTGAATAGGCACAGATTTCCACAGCCTTTATGCTCTGGAAAATGACTGTTCAACCTAAGCTGTAAATAGGATATCTCCAGTACAATGTGCTAGACTGGTACAGCTCTCATTGCTTCCAGTAACTACCAGGGCTGATGAAAGGACTGCAGCACATACTTTCATTAGCATCTTTTCTTGGGTTCTTTATGAATGCAGAGAATTTTGCAAACACATCATTTCCTGCAGAGTTAGACTCAGGGTGGTTTGGTGCAAGTTTGGGATACCTGAGGAGTTAAAAGAAACAAAGAGAAGTTATACGACTAGCATTAATTTTCATCCCCACCGATTATTTAATATACATTATTCACACTGCAGCGTCACAACATACGGCCAAGCAGGACTCTCAAAGGAAACCATCCTGAACTAAAAATCACTTAGCAAGCACAAATGTAAACCATAGTTAAACCACGTGGATGACCCTCTTTTCCTGAGGGAGATGGGGAATGACTGTTGACACTGCAAATACTGCCCAAATAGCCCGGTGCCTCTCCCAGGCCTCCTTCACTGGAGGCGAGGCTGCCTGGAGCCTGGCTCCTGCCATGAGGAGAAGCAGAGGGAAAGCTCCTATTCGCAATAGCTGCTGCTCATCCCAGCCTCCTCGCTTGGCCTACTCCTGCGTGACCAAGCTCAGAGTGGCCGGTCCAGCAGCCGTTGTTGCCAGGGGCAGATAGGAAGGGAAAAGTGGAGGGGAACAGCTGCTTGCCTAGTTTAAGTGAGGTTTGGCTGCAGCAGAGGGGCTGCTGTCCCAGGGGAGAGAAGGTGCGTGGGTGGGGGACACAGTGCTACTGCTGATGGGACAGCAGGGTTTGAGGAGAGGTGGGAAGAGCTGCTGGGGTGGAGAAGGACAAGTCCGAAACCCAGACCCCGCTGTGTGCCGAGATAGGCCCCCGTGGCCACTCGAAATGAGCCCCAGCATGTCTGCAGTGTGGGAGGCTTTCACTGCCCTTTTCTTCCAACTACCTGCTGCCAGTAAGCGTCATTATTTGTACAGTGTGAAGAGGGAAATGTCAAACAAGCACAAGTGGAGGAAAAGAGGTCAGGATTCTGCAGCGGCACGCAGGTTTCTGCAGACGCTTGCTGCAGCGGGGTGGATCTCGTGCCTTGGGAATGACTGTAGTGGCAGAGCAGTGAACTCAGGGCAAGGCAAGGGCAGTGGGCGGAGCAGAGTCGTGGGGACACCCCGGGGACACCCCCCGCACAGAGGCAGGCTTCAGCAGCACTGCTCACACCAGGCAAAGCCACCCCTCCCTGCAAGCTCCACCACGGCGGACAGACCAGCGCACCCGAGCCTCCCACGTGCAATTATAACACATGCCACTCACTGAGGGTCTGACCCACCGAAACTGAGGGGGCTTGCTCACTGACCCCCCTCGAGGGCTATGAGGGGCTAAAAGCAAGAGAAGTGGCCAGGAATACGGTACCGGGGCGGCGATAGCTTTTCTTCCAAGAACTCCTCGATCTTATTGACATCAGTTTTCACCTCACCGTCAAATGTCATGAAGGGGGGGTTTGTTCCTGGGGCAAGGTTCTGCAGGTCAGCAGGCTTTCTAATGGGAGGAGAGAGATGGTGTTAATCACAACAGGAACCATATTTGCAATTTCTACACTTAATTGCAATGAACTGTTTCATCTTTAAAATACCAGGCTGCTCTATGGCTTTCTTATAAAATAAAACTTAGCCAGCTGCCTCACACCGGTGGTGTGAGAATTCACTAGCCTATATCTGAATGTTCTCTGAAATGCTTAAAAAAACCCCAAAACCTCCTGTGTTATGTTACAGATACTGCAAAACAGATTAAAATCTCAACTGCTTCAGAGGAGTTAGTCCACTTTATACTAGTGAACCCTGAAGAGGAATCAGGCATTATGTTAACATAATGCCAAGCCACGGTGTGCATTTCCAATCTATCAGAAGAGAGTCACCCTTTAAAGTCACCATTTTGGAAGAGTTGTTCTGAAAAGGAGAACTCTGGTTACAATCTCACCTTTTCAAATCCACGGTTGTGACATTAAATATGACACCTTTTAGCCACAGAATCATAAAGAGACGCTGAGAGAAGGGGCAATTTCCAATACTTTCTCCATCACTGCCAGCCTACAATTAAAGAAAAAAAAAAAGGTATACATACATCTGTGAAGATGATAGCAAATTTTGATAGCAGATGCAGTAGGAAAGCAGAAAACCTAGATCTGCTATGAGTACGTATAGCATGTTACTCATCTCTACTAATACATGTTTTCATGCAAAGTTTCTTTATATCCTTCTCCAAACATGCACATAGATATGATGAAGAATGCTGTCACCTTGGAGACACAGCTTTTCATTACAATGCATAATGAATATTGCCATAAGTTAGAAAACAACATTGAAATCACAGCAGTCCTTCCAAAGGAAATAGTCTCCACCTCATTTGTCTATGTGAACATAAATCTACTTATGTCACTGCAAGATTAAAACAAGTTAAATCAGTTTATGATCACAGGAAACAAATAGAGAAAGATTTACCAGCATAAATTGAGATGTAACATCTGAAGTACTTAAGGGAATAAACAGAATAAATCAAATAACTAAGAATTTCAAACTAAACAACTGTGGGGACCCTGGAGAAAGAGGGAAGTTCAGTGGTAGCCTTGCTCCAGCTGAACCCACCTGTCTCTGCACTTTGCTGAATGGAGGACTCATGAAGCACAAGCGCTGCATCCCCCTGGCTAATCCCTCCTCATTATAGACCCAAGGCTCCCACTTTTAAGACTGAAGTGTGGACATATCCAAGTCACATAACCACTCTTTCTGTGTGCCCCTGTAGTGATGGTCTTTTCTTTTTGGCTAAACAAATCATCAGGTATCAGTGTAAAGCACAAGAGGTGCAACTCGCCGTACATGTGGCCACAGAAGTGTTGCTCTCGTGTACTTTGTACTGCATTTTGTTAAGAGGCTTGTTTAAGTGAGGTGAAGTCTTGTGTAGTTGCTATTGGTTAAGTTAGGCTTCACACAACATTGCTGGAAGAGATCAGGGGTCTAAGTTTTAAACCCTTCATATGATTCTCTAAAGTGCAGTTTTAAAACTTGGATTGAATGTAAGGGTGCAGAGTGAAAAAAAAAAAAAAAAAGGGTGTATCATTTACTTAGTTAATAGGTTAGTTCATTAAGGTTTGCAGATCTTATAACCAACAACACACATTAATGAAACCAGTTCTACTTGCTCTTTCACCTTCCCCAACGCTATCAAATAAATCTCTAATATAGTAAAAAGTTCTCCATCAACAAACATTGCTGTTGGATTCCTTTTCAATGCTCACCTTAACAAAGAGCTCTATGTCTGGAAACGAGCACCTGGTCTGGAGCAGGCAGGTTTCTGCCATGGAGCTCAAGGGACACACGAGGAGGGACACTCCTGCGGCTTCATAAATGATCTTATTCTCCGTATCAACCCAAAGGATTCTTGTCTGATAACTCAGTGCTGGTTTCTGCTTCTGGCACTGCAATAACCACTGGCTTTCTTGGTCAGGAAAACCAGAAGAGCCTATTGCCTTAAACACTGCTAGGGGATGAAAACTTTAGAAATGCTTCAACAGCTGGACTGCTTGTGCCAGAAAAGTCTTGTTTCGTAGGTGGCAGAAATGAAAGCTGGTCAAAAGCTGCTATTGTGTTTTTCCTCCTACTCAGAGCACAGCTTTCCAGCACTGTACAGTTTACAGTAAGATAGAAATCCACTGTGTATTTCTTAAAAGCAAGACTACAAATGCTGCAAGCATGTGGTTAAAATAGAGCTATATACATGACACCACCATTTTGCCTCACCCTGCCTCTTATGTCACATTTTACCTGCCTCTCATGGGAAAAAGGGGATGAAGGGTGTTCCTGTGACCCCTCCGTGCTAGCAATGGGTACCCCACACTCTCTCAGTGCTGGGCTGCCCTGAGGGGAGAAGCAGTGGTCAAGGAGAGTCGTTTCAGAGAGGATGTTCCCAGAGGAGGCAGGTAGGTACGTCTGGTGATGGGCTGGCTCCCATCAGCTCCCCACACGTCCCATCCTGCTGCCCTCACACAGGCTGTGCTGCCAACAGCCAGCTGTTCACCTGAGACAGGCTCTAAGAGAAACCCCTTGAGCAGGACACCAAAGGGACAGAAGCCCAGCCTGGTACCAACCTGTGCTTTGGTGTCTTAATTTATTACAGAGGAATTTCAACCATTAAGCTAAGTCAGTGAAGAAGTAATCTTACAGTAACAGATTGCTGTGGTCTGGGGAAAGAAAGAACAAGTGTCCAGAAAAAAAACAGTTCCCACAACTGATTTGATATTTTCATTCAGCCTTTGACAGGAAAAATAAGTTATCTCAGCAGGGTTCATGTACCATTTGGAGAACATTGCAGATAGCCCTGTAGTCAAGAAGAGCTATATGATCAAGAGTCACAGCAGGGTGAACTTTTCCTGATCAATTACTATATTCTAAACAGAAGGAGGCCACTAAATAGTAATGTTTTGGAGCTTTTACTAACTAACTTTTACTGCTGGTGCTGAGGAAATGTGGTTGTTGCTTTGTTTTGTCCCACATCACCTTGGTGACAGTAAAATTTCAGTGAACTGAATGCAGCAGCCCCAGTCTGCTGTTCTGGGGAAACGTCCATAGGTAGAATCAGAGATCCAGGTCAGGACAGATGTGTTGCCATGACAAACACAGGCGCAAAGCAGGCTCCGAGTCCCATTTTGTCCTCAACTGGAATGACAAAGAGGCAGCCAGGAAGGTGAGGGACTAGCAGCCCTACAGATGTTACAGAACCAACCTCCTGTCTTGTTTCTAAGTGCAAATTTTTTAATGTCCATACCTCCTTGGGAGGAAATTTTACTACAGCACTATTGATTTTCTGTTTCACAGGAAGTAGGATGTTTCCCCATTTCTGATGTGGCCATGATCCTTCTCACAGGCTAACAAGGAAATCTTTTAAGCAGTTTCCTTGTGAAATCATTGGTGCACTTTATTAATATAAATCTATTCTAAAAGCCCATTCTCTCCAGGCTCTGTAATACATCCTGAAGTCTAAGACAGGGCCATGTCTTCTAGGGTTGCTGTGCCTGGACTGACAACAACAGGTAGATCTTTGGGAGATACTCAGTCAAAAGCCTTGGCTGCTGAGGTCCTGCAGTGAAGGAGGCAGCAGCCATGCAGGTAAGGACAACTGGGAAGGTGGAGCTACATCGAGCTTTAGGAAGCTGAAAGCCACTTAGTCCCCAGGGGCTTGAGCTCTGGCTGAGAAGTGAAGGGAGGACAAATCTCTAGACTTGCCACACCAGGGCTGGTGGTGGATACCTCCAGGTTTCCTTCAGTTCTGCAGAGCTGGAGGCAAATTACAGGAGCCCACACAACAGCACAAGCAGTGATTAAATCTTCCCCTACTAACAGTGACCAGCAGTCTGAAGTGACTGCAAGACCTCAAACACCAAATCCGATTCAGACCTTGACATGGTTTGACCTAGCAGCTCAAAGGTGCTGTACTTTCCTAGAACCTTTGCTGAAAGCCCAGAATGTGAGTATTTTGGCCTGCTGCAGAAAACAGGGTGAATACAGCCAGCTAAAATGTCTTTAGCAACATCAGCTTGCATTTTGGCTTACAGCAGAAAACTCTGTTCTCCTAACTCAGCTCATCTATTCCAGGGAATTGCAATTCCTACTGAACATAAAAGCACCAGTGACACATGCCAAAGGTGTTCATTCAATTTTCCAAACAGAGGGTGTGCCATGATGACACCAGCCACTCAAAAATCACGAGCTGGGACATGGAAATAGCTTTATAGCTGTGTATCAAGCGACACGACAACAGCTGAACTGTGCCATCATCATACGATAATACACTTTCCAACAAAGCAAGGGCGGCCTTTTTACAGAAGTGAGACTGTGTGTTGACACCTTACCTTGCAGGGACATGATGCAGCGGTAAGAGAACCAGAAAAGACCCACCTGTCCCATATTAATACCCCAGGAAGATAGAGCTAGGGGCATTGCAGCCTGGGAACAAAACTCCCTGCATTTTTCTCTACAACACCACTCAGGCATGTGTAACTTTGACTTGTGTACACACACAGAACTTAATTACACTTCCTCACTGTTGTGCTTAGTGATGATGCAGGGTGAAATCTTTACTCCAGTGAGGTCAGTGGGAGTCTCTTGCTCTTGAGTCAATGGAGGGTTGTGTTTCCAAACTGGTTATAATCTTAATAACCAGGCAAATGTTGCTACAATTGTAGGTAATGTTGCAAGTCGGCCTCCACCTGCAATTGCTGTGACATTCTCTTAACATCCAGATCTTGTGGGAGAAGTGAGCCAAATCCCTCAAACACAAAGCTGATTTTTTATGCTCTTCTGCTGCTCAAATAGATGGCTAACCAGTGTCTTGAATAAGTGGGTTTTACATTTTAATTGTGATCGGTCAGGAGGTCAATATGCTTTTCCTAGTAATACTGGGATTTAATGAATTCATTAATCAAACAATTAAGACAGCCATTGCTGCAGAGGAGAAAAATTTCAGGCTTTCATTCAGACCCTTCAGAGCCCTAGGCAGCCAGCGTATATTGTGACAGCATCAACTTATTACAGCTCTGCATAATCATGTGCCATTACTTAACGGGATTATTAGCCCACGCTCCCTATTTTCACTCATTTTTCACTGTTTCACACTCTCTTTGGTCTTTTGTTGATGTTGTTGTTACGGTTTTTCTGGGCCTTACTGAAAGGGAAAAGCTGGGAAAGGGAAAAGCTCTCCACACCCTTCTTTCCACTACTGCTTAAGCTCACAAGTAGAAGCACCATCATGCCTTACACTAATTTCACTAGGCAGCAAGCCCTTATGCACAGGATATTAGAGGGTCCCAAAAGATCTATATTCAGTTTCTGGAGTTGCTGCTGCCACCTTGATTCTGAATGGCCTTGAAGAGGTCACTTGCCTCCACATCCTCATCCATAGCAAGAGGATAATTATAGTGACTTTACCCAGGAGTCACACACTATATGTCCTTCTTAAGGCAGTAGTTTGGGCCCTCCCTGAGCTGGAGTTGCTCTGCCCCTGGAGCTGCTGTAAGAATTTGTTTTGCATCCGTTTCTGTCCAAACATCTCGGGAACCAGGTTTTTTGAAGGTTCTTCTATTGACCTCAAATGTTCTGTGCCTTCAAAATCATGATGAGTGGAATTTGTTTTTCCTGGACTTTTTGTTTCCTTTTGAAGGTTAAGCACAGAAGAAACAGTTCAGAAGGAGTAGAGAAGACTTTTTTATTTGTTTTCATATAATTATATAATCCCTTTGAAGCTACTATAAAAAGGAGAACAAGGAGCATAACTTTTTTTCCCAAAAGCTGAACTCCAATTCCATTTTCTTTCTTTGACACAAGGGAGCTAAGTTACCTCCTTTCCCGTATTTATGCTGGCTAAGAGGCAGGTTTATCCAGCAAGTCGAGCAGAACTGCTGCCTACTGGGAGACAACGAACCGTCCAGCTGGGACGAGCATCATGGATCTGCCCCTGCCTTTTCTGCTGAGCTAGCTGTCTCATGATGAACTGGGACTTTCCTCCAAATTTCCTTCTTCAATCCTTAGCTATCAAGCACTTTTTGTGTGCTCCTTCTCACACCACACCAATAACTCCCCTCTCCTTTTTCACAATGCATTTGATCTCCTGTCAAAGAAGAAGAACCACAGCAACCAGCTCAAAAATACCACCTGAAAAACTACAAGGAGTTCGCAAGCTGGGGCCGCCTGTGGGAAGCAACTTTAAGGCTGGGTGCGACTTTCAAGACCAACAGATATTTTGCTTTAATTCCTTCTACACATTCATCTGTTCTGCACTGGCATGGATTTAGTGAGCCCACTGCATTCCTAGCACCAACTCCTGCCCTGAACTAAGCCTTGCAGTGCCAGCCTGACAGCAGCAGCAGCTATGAGTAGCTACCACTGGCTCTGCACACATAGCAGCAAAGCAAGAAAGGCCCCTGTGTTAGAGAGCTCTGCTTCCAGCCCTGCTGCAAACAGACATTGAACTTGGCTGCACAATGGCCAAGGATAAAGGGGAGGGGAACCCCCAGTGCCTGCCCTCTCCTCCTGACCCTGAGAGGAAATCCCATTGCCCTCTGGTTTACCATGAAGTGCCCAAGCCATGTCTTTTAAGAGCGCCTTTTAATATTACAGGCAGAAAGGCAGAGGGAAGCAGCGTGACTGCATTCCCACACTCCCACTAGCGCAAAGACCTCCTCCAACCTTGGCAAGAGGTTCTGAGAGGCACAGGGGTTTGAATGCAGCACAGCTTGTTACACAGAAAATGTCTGTTTTCTAGACATAACTACGTTCTGTTAGTGTGCTTATATTGTTTTAACTTTAAAAAAGATCTACTCCTTGAGGATACAAAGTGTGTTTTACATTCTTGGTGCTGCTACAGTATTCATGCAGATCCCTACAGTATCACAACACTGAAAAAAAGCTAAATTGGCAATATTACTTCTGTTATGAATGCAATAAAAATAGAATTACAAGTCATTTCAGTCCACTGAAAGCAACTACAATGCACTTAATAACATATGTTATTCTGTGCTAGCCTCAAAAGCACCACGGGCAGTCATTTGGGTCAGATTGTGTTCAAACCAAAGCTTTTCGTGAGGAAGAGACAGATTACCTGGATTTTTCTCTAAGCATGGTGTTCATTCCGTGGCCTAGGGCTAGGGCACGAACACCCAAACGCTGGATGTAGAGAACTCTTTTGATGCCACCTACTGGGCTTGAAATGGAAATCCTGACTTCTGCTCTCAGAGCAATGAGCAGTGGCAGCCTCAGATGTGAGCCCATCTCATCATGAAAGGTTCTGCCTTGGAGACCTGTCTGCAGCAAGATGCCTTGCTTTTTGCTAACAGCATTCTTGAGAGTACTTGAGACACCAAAATTGTACTTCCAGGCTAAGTTTTAAGATAAAGTATCTGTAATTTAAAATACATTTTAATGGGCAAAGTGAAAATTTTGACGCTAATCATTTAAACAGTCATGTATCTCTGCCTATCCACTAGCATCCATCCTGTAAAACAGATTTTTCCAACTGCTGTTTAATTTCTCAGCCAATTAGCAGAAATATTCATATTTAAAATATGGTAGTTTTCATCCCTGCACATAAACTGTATTTCTCACACTTGCCAGGGTAGACTCTTGCTGTGTGTGACACTCCAAATAGTGAAGTTCAATGAGAAAACTGTGTTAAACAGCAATTGGACATTTCTGCAGGTAAAAAAATTCATTTCCCCTTCCCTCTCTCTTTTTTAAAAGCAAAATAAGCATCTTGATATTGAAAGTGTGCCCTAAGAATTTTTGGGTTTAAAAGAATTGTATCATCTTATTTTATATTTAGAAATATTAATAACTCCTTTAACACCTAATACCACTATCTTTTCTTTTGAATGGTATCACAGGGTTCAGAGAACACTAAGCATACTTAAAGGATTACAACTTTGAACATGCAAGTTCAATAACACTCTTTTTGCCCTAAACCCTAATTAAGCTTTCAGGTTAAGGAGGCAACAGTAAATGTAACTACAAACATTCTGCTAAAAATAGCTTCTTTCTCTTTTTAAGGTGCCAAGACAAAAAAGCATGCAGAGGAAGGAGGGAGCACGTATATGAAAATGTTTTCTCTAAAGAATGAAGGGGTGTTTTGACTCTCACAACCCTCTCCTACGATGTCACTTGTATTGCCCCTTTTTCCTGCCAAAGCTGGAAGTCTGCCCTTGCTGACTCAAATGCAACTGAGCACTCTCCTCCTAGTATCAACAGCTTCTAGTAGTTGAATAGTCGAGTCTTCTATCAGAAGAGAGTTCACATTACACTCCACTCCATGGCCCTTTCTCACATGAGCAGGAATGATCCCCTACTCTACCCAGAACCCCTACATAAGGACCAAGTTAAAGCTGCAAAGACTATCACAGCTTCAGCCTTCAGCTACACTGTAGTCAAGTTCTCACTCTATACACCTCTTCTCAATCATGTCTTTGGGTGGTCTCAGTAGGGCGATCATTCAATGCAAGACTGAAAGGATCCCCCTGACCACCCACTAAACTAAACCTTGTGAACATGTTGCAACAGATCTTACAGGGCACGCAAAATTAGTAATCTGGATGGTCAGATAAAAAATGAACCCAGGGGCCTTTGGATGTCTTCTACTTTCTCCCCTTTCTCCCACTTCTCTTTCAAGTCACAATCAGTCAATGCATTTAGGCACGCCTGTAACTTTTAAACAAGCAAGTTGGCTCCCCAACTGCAAATAGAAGGAAGGGTTGTTTAAGGTTTTTTTGCTGCTAAATAGCCTCTGAATGAGAACCTGAAATGTAGTTAGTTACATTGGATCAAGTGGATTTAATTTTGTTGTAGGAATAAAGCAGACTTTCATTAGAAGTCTTGTGCATTCAGTAGGGGAGAAGAAATGACAAAGTAAAGCATCAATTGACTGTACATCCCAATGATTCAGTCTGCAAATTGAAGTGCTTTGGTGAAAGGATGTGTTAAAAATGGTAGGCGCCCAGATCAGCAAGCTGCACAAAACCTGAAAGCAGGTGCCAACAGAACTACAGGAAGGAAACCTGCAGGAGGAACCACCAACTCCATTGGTGTGCACTTGGCTTGACTATGACCTGCTGGTTTTTTTCCCAGAAGGAAAAGCCTGGTTTTGCCACAGAAACATGAAGCCCTCTCTATCCGCGTCAATGGATGCCATGTGCTACAGGGAGAAGAGGGAGAAGCACCAGTGTAGAGAGTCCCACTGAACAGAACAGAATGCAACTAACCAAAAAGTGCATGTCTTCTAGAGAAGCAGTGTAGCTGGAAGTGGTTCAAATCACTGGGTATGCTCCTTTCCTGTTCTCTTCCTCCTCCTCACAAAAATGAAAACACACACTAGTCCAGGAGGGAGCCTTGGAGGCCCTGTCTGGCATTTCAGCAAAACACAAGGGTGAGTTTCAGAGAGATGCTGGAGAATTATCTACTGATAACAACCCAACCTGCAAATGGAGCCCGCAACGCAGGAGGCAGGAACAGTGGCAGTGCTTTTTGGAACAAACTGAATACCCCACAAACTGATAATCCTGAGCACTGGGATAATGGACAAGAAACAAAAATACAAACTGTTGTGTTACACACTGAAGCTAAAAGCCATCTCACATATAGTGAGTCAGAAAAAAACAGGTCTCTGGTCAGTAGAGACAGATAGAGAAAGCAACACTCCTTGAAGATTCATCATCTTGCCTGTCTCAGCCACCCACCCACCCACCCACAAGGGATGACATGCCCTCTGGTAATGCTGCTTTGTCTGAGTACAGCTCTATAGACTCTAGGCATCTAATTTCACTTAAGCAAGATGAATCTTACTTTTGGAGACTACTTATCAGATAGAGATAATGTCTGGGGGCGAAAAAAAAAGGCCAGAGTGCGTTATTCCCAGCGTATCTGACCAAACTGCCCGATGGAGCTGCAGGGAAAAGGCGATGTTGCCTTAGGTTACAGCAAATCTGGCACTCCAGTGGAGGCAGGACAGCATTCAAGCCATGGCACAAGACACTGTACCTGGTCCTGAAGGTGTCTCTGCAAAAATCTGATCCCCCACCTTCATGAAAGATTAAACCAAACTCAGTCAAGTGCTACTAAGATGATGATGAAAACAAGGAACCTATTTTACAACAGAGGACAGGAATACCTGTTGTTTAGACTTGCAAAGCAAAGACTGAGGGAAGATACAGTTACTCAGTGCAAGTATAATTTTTCCCCCCTCATAGTTGGGGGTGACACTGAGATGAAAACAACTGGGTACAAACTGTCTGTGAATGTTTCTAGCTGACAATTAGAAGGGCTCCTAACCATCACAGCAACGATGTTTTGAACCAAGTTTCCAGTAGGATTAACATATGTATCAATATGTAAGTGCATATGTGACAGCACAAGAGATGGGATTTGATCCCTTTCAGCAGGGACTTGAACCTATTCTGCACTGGAGGTCCCTTGCCACCACTGTTCCTTTGCCCACAGCATGGACATCATTCCAAGAACAAGACAATGGCAAGTGCCGTGCTTTTGTATTCCATGGCACTGAATGTGTCCAAGGGAAAACAATACATGTAGCACACTCCAGGGCAACGATGGAGGGGAAACGCTCATTAAACAGCAGCAGCTATCCCAAATAGAGTTTACATTCTAAAATAATTAAATGATTCCTTGGAAAAGGAAATAGATTATGGGTATGGTATCTTTGGCAGTGAGCTCCAGCCAGACATCAGACAGGATAGGATGCTAAAGGCAATGAAGAGAGTTCATGTGTTAAGATCAGCCAGACAGCAAAAACTAGAGGTGGTTTTTGGTGCCAGAGGTCATCCTCTTCTGAGGAAGAACAAGAGAGCAGTTAGCACAAAATGGCATTTTATTTAAAGTGGCTTGAGCAAATCACTGCAAATCTAAGTCCTGACACTGTATGTTTGATGCATGGTTAGAGCTAGGGATGGGCATGTGATAGTACGGGCTAGTGTTTATCTGCTGGCCAGGTACAACTGCCCAACTTACAGGAGACAAGGAGCAATGCCAGGATCCCAGGGACAGTGACTGCAAAACCATCCTCCTCAGGCCTACAGCCCCACACAGCATTGGCAAAAGACAGTAGCTGCAATGGGACACAAGCATTGAGGCAGCCACAGGATCGAAGAGCAACCCAGGGTGGCTGCAGCTGCAGCACCCTTGCAGACAGCAAGCACGCCCAAACAGCTCAGGCCTAACAGAGGCCAGGAGAGCTCAAAAGGTAGCTCTGACCCCAGCTGGCCTGATCGTGGACACTCATCAAAACAAGGTATAGGCATATATGGTACCAGAATGTCATCTAGCAGAAGAACAGTGGCAATGGATAGGGAGAAAGTCTCCTTCCTGTAAAAGCAATACCATCAAAGGGCAGGATGTTGACTTAACGTGGAAGATTATGAGTCATGAAAAGGTTGGTGATAAGGACTGGTGACTTTCAGACAGGCCTAAGTCACTCAGTACCTGGACCAGACATCAAGAGGCTGCTCTGGGTGCTTGGAGCTAGTCACTGCTGGGGCACAGCACGCAGGTGGCCAGTTCTCTTGACAAAGAACCAGTTCAACTGCTGGAACCCATCAGCAGTTGTTTGTATCGATCAGACTGTCACAAAACTGGCTACAAAGATGATTTCTTAGAAGTCCTTTTTTAAATGCTGTGAGGATGTGAAGCTCCAGGGCACAGAGCAGCTGCAAAACTGATGCAAATACAGACCCATGGAAAAGGTGTGGCTGGGATCCTCAGACAGGAGGATTTCTTAGTCCAGCTCTCCTTTTTTCCTCATGGAGACAGGGAAATGTAGAGCTCTATAGTAGCATCTAGGTGCTATAAATTAAGTACTGTGCAAATATAGAATGAAAAGACTGCTCCTAATTTAAAAACAAACAAACAAAAACCCACAAAAACCAAACAGAAAATTTATATGTAGACCATTAGAGGGGATGTGGGAATGCCAAAGGATTTTTGGAAGTCTTTTTACAAAACACTGAGCAGATTAAGGCTTTTAGCCAAAGCAAGGCCAAAAAGAGATGCCAAGCAAAAGAGAATTAAGGAAGTGAGTGAAGGTGCAAGGAGGTAAAAGGAATTAACTTTTCACCTGTGCAGCTTCAACTGAGCACAGAACACCATTAAACTGGTTTTTGTGTGACCACAGATTATAGGAAGTAGGCTAAAGGTTGAGTCTACCTACAAACAGGACAACAATTTAAATAGGCTCGTCGACTGTTTTTAATGACAGAACTGTACATTAGTGGTTATCTCGTTATTATTTATCTAGCTATTATTACTGATAATAAAAGTAAATAATAAAAGGCTCTGTCCTGGAGCAGGACTCCTCCAGCACTGAATGTGAGCCCAGGCTGAGCTCCCACCTGCAGAAATAATGAAACCTGTGCTACCTCACATTTTAACATCTGAAGCTTGGGTAAGATTTATGTCTCCTGGACTGGCCACCTATTAGCATTTCATAACATCTTCTGAAAATTTCATTATTAAGGCTTTTCTCACTCTGTTAGGTTTCTGAAATTATACTACACTTTCTTTCATGCAGTATTTGCATTATCTTACTATGATTTACTTGTTTTATTAGATTTCATAATTCATATGTTCAGTAAGGCTCTTTGCTGGAAATTGTTCTTCGAATGCTCTTGGTCCTCAGTTCATGTTGAGGGATTAACAACTCTGTTTTTATGTAGTGAGCAGTGGTCACAGCTAATAGGGGTTATATACATCTGGAAATCTTAATCCTCTCTAGATGACAGAAAGGAAAAGTAGTCTGAAGCTGCAATTTCCTCTGGTTTCAGTTCTCTCTTTCTCCTACATGCCAGCAGCCATTCCAGAGCAGAGAAAGCCTCCTTTATTCTGACTTTCACTGCACTATTTACTTCCTCACGGTCTGCTAGGTAAGTAATTATTGCTGAAATTAACTTAATTACTTAGTAAGTAATTAAATGCTTTTAATGCATAGGAAGAATTTTTCTTTCATTAAGAAGCAACTTTGTGGCAATAAACTTTTTACCTTTCTCCAGTTACTTTATAAATAATGAGAAGCAAAAGGCCCAAGCTCACTCCTGTTACTTAGATGAAATATCAATTTCTTTTTATTTTGATATCACAGTCTGCCCAGTACTCTGGGCACTATATCTGCCTGCACCCTGCCCTTCCAGTTCTGACAAAGATATAAATAAATGAACCATTAAATGATAATTCTGTAAAGCAACCAAAACACAAGAGAGTGTAGGTGAAAATTAAAATGTGCAATGTCTTGTAACACATTTATAGAGTCAGTGGTTTTACTAATAATCACTCTTATTTACATTAAAGACACTAAAGATTAAATTTATGCGTGTATGCACTCTAACAAAAGAGAAAAGTACATCAGTTCTGGGATTTCACACACACTGTTGTTGCTAGCTATGAGCCAGGCCCTTCACATTGTCACATCACAGGTATTTCAACTGCAGCTCTGGCTCTCTACAGGGCAGTTAAAGGCAGTCAACAGGCGCTCTTAAAAAAAATTGTAAAATCAAATGAAATTACAAAGGAAAAATGCAAATTGCAGGTTTATTTTCTCAGATATCTTACAGCTACCTATACCAGGTCTGCAAATAACTCTGTTAGCTACAGTATTTAGCATAACCTGGGACAGTGCTGAGCTTGGTTTCAGAGTGAAACCCTTGGTGCCTCTCACGATAGCAAGGCAACTAATTAAACACAGAGGATGCATGCATCTAGCTACCTGCCATCCACAGCACAACAAGGTTGTGACAGTAATGCAAAAGCAATCAGCAACCAGGAATCCACTGCTTTGGGAGCTCAACAATAATTTACTTAAATAATTAATAAATAGCTTGAGCAATAAGGCCTGGCCATCACCAGCAGAGCTGGCTGAAGCAGGCTCCGTACAAGAGCAGCTCCTCTCACGCTGCGCTGCAGGGACAGGGAAGGGGAAATGAGATACTCCTGTGACGACAACAGTATTTGGGGGCAACTGGGAAGAGGTTTCCCTGGGTCTGCTGTGGCTTTGAGGGGAGTTTTGTCTCAGGGATGCCCACTGGGGAGGGGCCTGCAGTGCTTCCGTGCCACGCTGCATGTTGCCTGGCACCGAGACAGCGGGGCCAGCAAGCCCTGGTAGAGAGCTGGGCAAAATTCAGCATTTTCCCAGGTTTCCATCTCCAGGCCTTAGTGCAGCAATCACACACAGCCTTTTCTTGGCCAGATACTAAACGTTTTAAGGCAAAGTAAACATCCTTTCTCCTGTTTCTTAGGTGCCTAGCCCCCAGCAGCAATACATGAATACAGTAACCTTTTGTGGCACTTTATTCCTAAAACAGCTTGGAAAAATATTTTAACAAATAGTACTTTACCCCATCATAGTTATCAATGCATTATTCCTTATTTACCTCTAATTTTACAAGGCTTAGTTAGGTGACGGTGACAAGCACGCTTCCAGGAACTGTGAATGGCAAGGAGAACAGAGGCAAGACAAGGAAAATGAAATGTAAAAATAAATAGGAAAATTAACTTCTGGCTAGCAAAGACTGAAAAATTTCAGCTACAGTTTAGTAGGGTTTAAATTAATCTTGCCCAGTTGAGGAGTATCATTCTCCTAGATAAGTAATTATCATATTGCCTGAATTATACTTGTTTTATGTCTCACTCAAAATAGCACTGCTTTCAGTCATCACTATTTGTTTACTTTTTTAGTACACAATGATAATTAATTCTATGTATATTACTCATGCACAGTGACCGAGACTTTTCAAAGCAATGCATGTGATCATTGCCACTCCTCCAAAATGGAAGATATTTTATTTTAGTGGGAGATGTGATAAAAATTCCCTTGCTTGTAAAATAGATAGATAGATAGATAGATAGATAGATAGATAGATAGATAGATAGATAGATAGATAGAGGTTTATTCAGAACAGAAGGTTTTAAGTAGAGGCAAAGGGGAATGGCTGCAGTTCTCCCACTCCACTCCCCCTGAAGTGAGGAGAGGGAATGCCATCATCCACTCTAATCACAACAGAAACATGCCAGCTAATTAATGAAAATGCACAGCCCTCAAAAAGATCACTCCCCCTAATCCTTATCCATTCTTTAATTTTAAGATTCAAGATTATTTGCAAAAACCTGCTAATGGTCTATGAAAACTGAGAACCTTTTAACTTAATGCAAGTGAAAATCAGAGTTGGTAAACACCGTCCAGTAACAGCTCACTGGCTTTAATCTTATATCAACTAGTTCAAAAACCAAATTTCCTTCTGCTGTGAATTCTGCCTACAGAGTTCATGTTGTCTGTTTGTGTTAATGGGAATATTACCAGGTCACAAGTGCACAAGCAGCAAACCAAATGCTATTAACTATTTATCCTGTTACAAGAATTATCTTTAAATACCTCAATGCTATTCCTAATCCGTATTTAATAATATGGCAAGATGCCAGCTGAACATTCTACATGGAGACAAAAATCTTATATCCTTTTTAAATTCTTACAGGGTATTACTTCAACAAAAGAGCATTATATTCTCAAACACATTATAGGACTGGGAAAAACAGATTAACTGGTATTTCAATGGTGCGTCCTGTTTTACACTTCACCATATGATGCTTAACCTGCGACACAGCCCCGCTGTTTCAATCTAAATGCAAAAACTGTATGTACATATCTAAAGTATCTGTGATATGTGTTGTAAATAAATAAGAAATAACCAAATAAATAAGCTATTTTATGCAGCTTAAGGGAATAGGTCATTGAAGGCTTGAGAAAATAGTTTGCCACTGGTATTCCTAACTCCGACGTTTAAATCAAGAGGTGAAAGTGAAAGATGAAAAGAGTGATTTGGTTTTGTGGGTTTTTTCCCCACTAACAATATGTGGTATTTTGGTCCAAATAGAAAATAAGTCAAATGACCAGGTAAAATATTACACAAAAAACCTGTCAGCTCCAGTAGGAACTGGCAAAGACGTGTCCTGAAGGAGTAGTTAAAAACTGGGCACAAATACCAGTAAAAACCCATTAGCTTGACAGAGAGGGGGCTGGACACCATTTCTTTCCTTCCTGGTGGAAATTCAAATTCAAGGCTACTCTTCATCCAGCTCTCCCCACCACCTCACTTCCATTAATAGGCTTTGGGAAACTACAAGAAACACAGTATACTGCTAATTAAAAGACAGTTTTTTAAATAAAGATATACTGCATGAATCATACTGCAAACCAACCAACCCCAATGTCTACAGCTCTAACACTGATATTCCTCAAAACAAGGACCGTCCCTGAGGTCCCAGCCCCCCAGGACCTCCGGCCCCTGCAGTGTTCCTGGTCAAAACAAGGCTGATGATGGTTTTGCCAAAGGGGTTGGTAGCATGTTAATTTCTGTAGGCAGCATATGCCCCAAAATGTTTAAGTCTTTAGGGTATATTTGGGTTCTGAATTTCATCTGCCACCACCATGGAAAGAAACTTGATTTTTAAAAAAATGCTCAGATTCTGTAATAACTTTTAAAAATAATTTCAGAAATGACTACCAGGTAAATGTCAATGATTCTCCAGCACACAGATGAGAATTTTTCTGAAATCTGAGTAAATGTTTAACTTCTTTGTAACTACCTGAATAACTTGGGAAAGGGTGTGCATTTGTGACTCCAGTCCTGCTGTAATTTACTTTGTAACGATTCTATTTCTAGTCTATTCTGAGCATTCAAATATATGCTGAAATTTCAGCGTATGAAGACAAAAAAAAACAAGATGGGAGATATCCCCTTCGCATCTCTGCCTGTCTGTGAGGCTTTACAATGACTATCCATCCATGCACGGCACATCCCGCAGCCAGCCAGTGTGCCAGCCCAAGGCTCCTCGCAGGGAGGGGGCTGTGACGGGAGCCCTCCGCCCAGGGGACCGTGTCCGTGGCAGGCTGTGCAAGCTGCTGCTGTTTGCTTTGGGAAGCTAAATATTTTTATGAAGGAATTAAAACACTTTCCTGCTGACAAGGCGGGTGTTATTGAAAGCAACTGGAACCGAGTTAGTCGACTGGTTCAGGCTTTTATCAGTAAACAATCAGACGTTGCAAATGGAAATGCATACAAGTCCTTATCACAACGAAGCATTTTATTATCTGAGTGAGAAAATAATCATGTAACCTTCACATGGCATTTACTCACACTCCTTGGGCAGAGTCTGAGGAACATGTAATTTCTTACTTTTTAAAAGAAGCAGTAGGACCTTTTTAGAGGAGAATTAGCTTTGGCTCAAAAATGAAGGCACAGAGAACACAGTCAGTGATGGCTCAGGAGTCTCTGTGCTTCACTTCCCCTTCCATAAAATGTGCATAATATTTCCTTTCACTCCCTTACTCTCTTTACTGTCTCTAAAGGGGAGGGGCCTGTCTATTGCTAAAAAGTATACAGCCGCCAATACAAAGTGACTTCACCTGAGATAAGCATCCTAAAAAAGTGTGCTCATATTAATCATTTCCATTATCACTTCTGCTTCACAATATTTAAACTAACTTCTAAAAGAGCCATAAGTATAATTTTGCATGGATCCATATGAGACTGCAAAAAAGGCTGAAACGCCGAGACCCTGTGATGGCTAACCCTGGCTGGTACCACCATCAAGGTGAAGAGCCCAGAAAGGCGGAATTGTTTGTGGAAGCAGAGCGATCACAAGGCTGCCTAATCCTCTTCCTGCAAACAGGGCAGCAAAGTGCTGGAGAGAACTGATCTCAAATGGAAGAAAAGGTTGGTTTAGTATTAAAGATATCTAATAAATAGAATTGGACTTTTATTAATCAACAAAACATGGATTATTTTTACTGTTAGGGATGCTAATAAAACCAAAATCCAGATTCCCAAGTGGACTGGGCATGTTTTGTTATACACATGCTGGGAAGGGGACATGATACCTTTTCATCTTTTTAATGCCTACCACATGATGATGCAAAGCTGGGAGGAGTGGCTGACACACCAGAAGGCTGTGCTGTCATTCAACGAGACCTGGACAGGCTGGAGAGTTGGGAGGAAAGGAACCTGATGAGGTTCAACAAGAGCAAGTACAGAGTTCTTCACCTGGAGAGGAATAACCACATGCAGCAGTGCAGGTTGGGGGCTGACCTGCTGGAAAGAAGCTCTGAGGAAAAGGACCTGGGTGTCCTGGTGGACAGCAGGCTGGCCATGAGCCAGCACTGTGCCCCTGTGGCCAGGAAGGCCAACAGTGTCCTAGGGTGCACTAAAAGGAGTGTGGCCAGCAGGTTGAAAGAGGTTCTCCTCCCCTTCTACTCTGCCCTGTTCTCCTCCCCCTCTACATTTGGAGTACTGTGTCCAGTTCTGGGCTCCCCAGTTCAAGAGGGACAGGGATCTTCTGGAGAGAGTCCTGCAGAGGGGCCACAAAGATGATGAGGGGCCTGGAGCATCTCCCGTATCAGAAAAGGCTGAGAGAGCTGGGACTCTTCAGCCTGGAGAAGAGAAGACTGAGAGGGGATCTGATCAGTGTCTATAAATACCTGAAGTGTGGGTGCCCAATGGATGGGGCTGGGCTCTTTTTGGTGGTGCCCAGTGACAGGACAAGGGGCAATGGGCAAAAACTGGAACACCAAAAGTTCCAGACAAACTTAAGGAAAAACTTCTTACTGTGAGGGTGACGGAGCCCTGGAACAGGCTGCCCAGAGAGGTTGTGGAGTCTCCTTCTCTGGAGATGTTCAAAACCCACCTGGATGCTTTCCTGCTGTAGGGAACCTGCTTTGGCAGCAGGTCTGGACTAGGTGATCTCCTGAGGTCCCTTCCAATCCCTACCATTCTGTGATTCTGTGATTCTGGTTTCTCAAAGCATGTGGGTAACACATCTCTTATTCTACAAGCAATCCCAGAATCCATGGGAACCAGAGGCTACTGAATGCCATTTAAAATCTACATACTGCTATAATAGGAAATAAGAGTAAATAAGCCGTACATTGCCTAACCATAAAGATGCTGGATATGCTTGGACCCTTGCATGTCACCTTTCTGATACTGTCTCACTTTGCAGGTAATTATTATATGTTGATGGTGTCAAATAGAGACAGCAGGAATAACTGTACCTCTGTGTCCACGGCACTGGCTTGGGAGAGGAATGCACACTAATCTTCCACTTAAGCTCCAGGTAACATCACCACCTCTATCACCCACATCCCACATCAGTGCTCTAAGTCCAGGGCTAATGACGCAGCTACTGCTCTCTCCTCCATTTTGGCAACTGTGCCTAAACCCCTTGTGAATGAATCTAGACCTAACACTGATGGGTAATATTTCCTCAAAAACCCCCTTAATTTTTATTTAGAATCATAGTGGTTGGAAAAAACCTTTAAGATCATAGAGTCCAACCATAAACCTAACACTACCAATTCCACCTCTAAACCATGTCCCTAAGAACCTCGTCTACCTGTCTTTTAAATACCACCAGAGAAGGTGACTCCACCACCTCCCTGGGCAGTCTGTTCCAATCCCTGACCACCTTTTAGGTGAAGAAGTTTTCCCTTATGTCCAATCTAAATCTCCCCTGGAGTAACTTGAGACCATTTCCTCTTGTTCTGTCGCTTATTGCCTGGGAGAAGAGACCAACACCCACCTCTCTACACCCTCCTTTCAGATAGCTGTAGAGAGTGATAAGGTCTCCCCTCAGCCTCGTCTTCTCCAGGCTAAACAACACCAGTTCCCTCAGCCGCTCCTCATAAGACTTGTTCTCCAGACCCTTCACCAGCTTCATTGCCCTTCTCTGGACACACTCCAGCACCTCCATGTCCTTCTTGTAGTGAGGGGCCCAAAACTGAACACAGTACTCAAGGTGCAGCCTCACCAGTGCCAAGTACAGGGGCACAATCACTTCCCTACTCCTACTGGCCACACTATTTCTGACACAGGCCAGGATGCTGTTGGCCTTCTTGGCCACCTGGGCACACTGCTGGCTCATGTTCAGCCGGCTGTTGACCAGCACCCCCAGGTCCTTTTCTGCTGGGCAGCTTTCCAGCCACTCCTCCCCAAGCCTGTAGCATTGCATGGGGTTGTTGTGACCCAGGCGCAGGACCCAGCACTTGACCTTGTTAAACCTCATACAGTGACCTCGGCCCATTGATCCAGCCTGTCCAGATCCCTCTGCAGAGCCTTCCTACCCTCAAGCAGATCAACAGTCCTGCCCAACTTGGGGTCATCTGCAAACTTACTGAGGGTACACTCGATCTCCTTGTCCAGATCACTGACAAAGATATTGAACAGAACTGGCCCCAACACTGATCCTTGGGGAACACCACTAGTGGTTGCCAACTGGATTTAACTGCAATCACCACAACTCTTTGGGCCCATTCAGTCAGTTCTTTACCCAGCAAAGAGTACATCCATCCAAGCCACATGTGGCCAGTTTCTCCAGGAGAATGCTGTGGTAAATGGTGTCAAAGGCTTTACTAAAGTCTAAGTACAACACATCCAGAAGCCTTCCCTCATCCACTAAGCATGTCACCTTGCAATAGAAGGAAATCAGGTTGGTCAGGCAAGACCTGCCTTTCATAAACCCGTGTCGACTGGGCCTGATCCCCTGGTTGTTCTGCATGTGACATGTGATGGCACTCAGGATCATCTGCTCCATCACTTTCCCTGGCACTGAGACTGAAAGGCCTGTAGTTGGTGGGATCATCCTTCCAGCCCTTCTTGTAGATGGGCGTCACACTGGCCAGTTTCCAGTCGGCCAAAACCTCCCTGGTTTGCCAGGACTGCTGACAAAAGATGGAGAGTGGCTTGGTGAGCACTTCTGCCAGGTTCCTCAGTACCCTGTGGTGGATCCCATCCAGCCCCACAGACTTGTGGATGTCTAAGTGGTGCAATAGGTCAGTAACCATTTCCCCTTGGATCATGGGTCATCGTTCTGCTCCTCATTCCTGTCTTCCAGCACAGGGGTCCATGTGTTCAGAGAGCAACCTGTCTTACCATTAAAGACCGAAGCAAAGAAGGCATTAAATACCTCAGCCCTTTCCTCATCCTTTGTCACAGTGTTCCCCTGTGTATCCAATAAAGAAAGATTCCCCTTAGCTCTCCTTTTGTTACTAATGTATTTACAGAAGCATTTTTATTGCCTTTTGCTGAAGCAGCTAGACTGAGTTCTGGCTGGGCTTTGGCCATTCTAATTTTCTCCCTGCATAGCCCCACAAGGTCCTTGTGAGTTGCCTGTCCCTTCTTCCACAGATCATAAACCCTCCTTTTTTCCTGAGCTCCAGCCTAAGCTCCCTGTTCAGCCAGGCCAGACTTCTTCCCTGCCAGCTCATCTTTCAGCACATGGGGACAGCCTGCTCCTGGGCCTTTAAAATTTCCTTCTTAAAAAGTGTCCAGCCTTCCTGGACCCCTTTGCCCTTCAGGACTGCCTCCCAAGGGACTCTGCCAACCAGACTCCTGAACAGCCCAAAGTCTGCCCTCCAAAAGTCCAAGGTGGCAGTCCTGCTGACCCCTCTCCTGACTTCCCCAAGAACAGAAAACTCTATCATCTCATGATCACTGTGCCCAAGATGGCCTCCAACCACCACCTCACCCACCAATCCTTTGCTGTTAGTGAATAACAGGTCCAGTGAAGTACCTTCCCCGGTCAGTTCCCTCACCAGCTATGTCAGGAAAATGTAAAGCAATTTATATACCAAGGACCATTTCCAAAATTTCACCTGAATTGATTAATAAATTGAGTATAGTTATATTTTTCAACTAATTGACCAAATCCCTTTCCTTCCCTTGCCCAGAAAATCATTCACCACACTCTAATGTTTTATATTTGTGAATGCCATGAATCCTGTAGACTGGTCTGTTATTCATCTGTATAAAAATATTAATCAAGCCTCAAATTAAACAGATATCATGAAAATTGCCAGGCACAGTTGCATGGAAATCACCTCATGCAGCAATCATCAACGTTTCTGAAGAAGACCGCAAGTCTCCAACAGGGTTTATGAAATGAAGGTTTCACTTAGACAATCAGAGACCGAAGACAGAAAGCAGACAAGGAAAACTTCCATCCTTGCCCCTGGTCTATGATGATCACAGGTAATATCAACCTTTTAATGAAGACAAAACTCAAGGAGTAGAGGCTGTATAGTTGAATTTTGGGCAGCAGGCTGATGTTCCAGGCCAGGTTGGATGAGGCTTTGAGCAACCTGGTCTAGTGGAAGGTGTCCCTGCTCATGGCAGGGTGGTGGAACTGGATGATCTTTAAGGTCCCTTCCAACCCAGAGCATTCTGTGATTCTATGATCAGAAGTTTCTGCTGATTTCAGCCAGCAAGAAATACAGGACATGACCTAGGACTGAATCAGGAAAGTGTCCCCTGTTTAGCAAAGGGCTTAAATAGCACGTGACTATAAGCTTATACTTAAAGTAAAACACATGGCGAGGTGACACATGGTGAGGTGCTTTACTGAAGCAGTGCACTGAGAGTAAATAAAAATAGGAAAAGGTCTAGGAACGTAGCTTTGACATTTCAAACCTGGTTTTGCCTAGAACGTGCCCACAAACAGCAGAGATCTGCAGTCACACTACGAATAAATAGAAGTTTACAGCTAGTATGATATTATATGCACATGCAATTTTAGGACTTCCAAAGTACAGACAAAAAGATGACTCCAAGAAGTATGACTAGATCATACAAAACAAACAAAAATAGATGCAACTTCATATATCTGATCACTTATGTCTGTCTGTTTGTTTATGTCTTCCTGGAACAGGACTTGGCCTCTAAGTTGTCAGAAGTGACACTGGCATAAACAGCAAACTACTGCTCCATCCCTCCAGAAGCAAAGTAGCAAAACCAATTTTGGTGTAGTTTTCAAGGCTAATATTTATTTAATTAGTAGCTCCAAGAAACCTTGTTTCTTTTTAGCCATCTGAGTTCTAAAAAGGTGACAACCAGAATAGCCGTAAAAAAAAAGCATGAGAGTAAAAATGAAAAAGCTTGCCCATGCAAAAAATTTGCATAGCTCTTTCAGGAAAAATATTGATATCATTGCCTTTTAAAGCAAAGTCTCCCAAGCACAGTTTTATTGAAGGCTGTTGGAAGCATATTCAGCTCCCAGAAAAACTGCTGCAGGTGCACCCGGCACGCACAATAACCTGAAGAGTTATGAAAGGAATCTGTAATGCCAGTTCCTCTTAAGCTGCATTAGGGAACCTGAAATTGCTATATTTCAGTTGAAAAAAAAAAAAAGTAGCTGAGAAAGGGCAAATACCCATGGGAAGGGAGCCAGCTTCCTGCTTTGTACAACAATCTTGGGAACAGAACCGCAAAACTTTCTTTGAACAAACATACCTCTGCCGATTCAGTACTTTTTCTACAGCTGTATATAGTCAAAGAATCAAAATCACCACACAAGCAGCTAATTAACCAGCAGCCAGAGCAGCGGGGCTATGCTGGTTTTGCTGGGCAGCCCCACAAGGCTCAGTCCCGATCAGCTTCACTCTGATTCTGGTTTCAGCAGAAGTAGCCTACACAGTGCTGGGGCTCTGCTCCAGTGAAGGGGCTTTCTCCTGAATGATTTTTCCCTTGTTCTGAGATAGCTTTTTTAACTCCTCAGTTACAAAAAGCATACAGCCAACGATAAACCAGAATATCAGAAAGAATGGTGGAGGAAAACAACGTGTAGAAAAATGAGAGGATTATAGAGGCAGCAATGTGGCACCTCAGAAAAGCTCCTGCTTTTGAAGAAGGTACACGAAATGTAGCTCAAGAAGGCGAAAAACAGAGTGAGGAGAAAAGAGCAGATGTGTTCCTCAGAGAAAATATGGCATGGTTTTGACAGAAAGTGAAATGCAGCAGTGCTGGTAGGGATGGGGGAAAAGGGAAAGAGAAGCCATCTGTTTCCTACCATTGTCCAAACCATATCAAATGCTCCCCTGCTCATTCCATGGCAATTTGTCCTTCTGTAGCATCACACAAATCCACCTTTGGCAAGCTTTGTGTAGTGCCCTTTGCTTGGATAAATATTCAGTAACTAAACTTTTCTCCAAACCTCTTTTAATCCATAAATACAAAGCCATCTAAATGGCTTCTAGGTCATCTAAATATTAGGGCTCCTACAGTGAATCTTCACTAAAAAAGGACAGTAAGCACCTTCCTACTTTCATTTTGATACAGGATGTCAGCTATTCTCCTTATAAACCTTACTCACCTAACTGATTTACAGACCGATTGTACCAATAAGCAAAAAGCAAGACCTTAAACACAGATACCTCCTCAGTGACTATACTGTAAATGTTTACATCAAACATCAGGTACAGCACAGACTCAACCGAATGCACATACAGGCTAGGAGGTTTCTGCAGGGATCTGAGCTCCTGCTGTCCGTGAACTTCTTACCTACAGCATTCAAAGCCCAGTTAGAGAACAGTCTGTTATACTTAAACTGCAAATTATATACAAACCACAGATCCATCACATCACAGAAAAGAAGATTCTTTTTTGTGCTGTGGTATCAAACACCCATTACCATTTCAGTTGGATACGTTAACTGTGGTGCTTGGAGGCACAGATGCAAGCACTTCTTATTCCTATGTCTCTACTTACAATAAGACTTTTACTTTCTTGTTTATCAGCACTTTTGATAATTCAGCACAGCTCTAAGCATGTCAAGTCAGTCAAGCACATCTCAGGAACGGTGTAAGAAAATTCTGTATCACTAAAGTAACTGTGATCCCATGTAGGAATGTAATAACTCTCCAAATGAAAACAAATTACTTTGATTTAGAGACCAAGAATGTCACAAAGCTCAACAAAGCCTATTACTTCTTGTTGGATAAAATCTATTACCTTAGGCTCATGGTCAGCTTTTACTATACACCATTTAACCCAGAAACTGAGCAAGAATTGTTTTGGAAAATGAGCCATCTCAGAGAAGGCCTTGAGCTCAAGCTGGGTTGTTTGGCCAACTGCGTTCAGCACTTACAGATAAATCACTATCCCTAAAAGTCTTTGGAATGATGAAATCTGCATGATGGGTGATTCTGTTGTTTAAGTTTTCTATCTGTAAGAAAAATTAAAATTGATTGGTAGGTAACGTTGGAGGTGGTTTTATTTTAATTTAGAAATAAACTTTTAAGCCCTACATAAGTGTTTAAATTGATTAAAATTAACAGAATAATTTTGGTGAGAGTCCTGCTATATTCAAATGGTAAGATAAATTTATGACATTACAGATATTTTCTGACAAAAAAGGGCTTTTGCCACAGAAGAAAAAAAATGCATACATGAGGTGTCCTACCCAAAGTGCCAGATACGCTTAACTGAATCACCAAAGACCAACTGGAAAGTATATCTGCACGACCTTTGCAAACATTTGACTTTGCAGCACCAGAAATATCAAATATTACTATCTAAAGGAAATACATGTTATGGCACGTGTTGTTTCATGGGAAAATTGAAATCAAGTAAGCATCTAGAGAAACCCTCAAAGCAATTTTGATATGGTCTCGGGCTTATAGCCAAGAAGTCTTACATAGTTCAGCTTAATTAAGGGCAGAGTTCAGGTGCCTAAATGCAAATGTCTGCTGCCTTTGGAGAAACCATGGTGTAACCTACCCAGCATCAAGCTGCTCATCCTGAAGGACATTAACTCCCATAGATGCTGCTAACCCTGCTAAGTGCTAGCGTATCTCAGAGAGCATGAGGTCTTGACACTGGATGTATGATTTCAAACTAAATAGCACTCCATAGCAACCCAAAATCAGCTTAAAAGCACAATTGCTGGTACCCATGTTTGTGGAGCTAGCAGGAACTTTGCCACCCACCTCAGTGTGGGAGGCACAAGGCAACAAAATATTCACAATATTCAAATATATATGTAAAAAATTAAATGAATCAATGCAAAGCAGCAGTAAGCAGAAGAAAAAAAAAACCTCTAAAAAGAACAAACTTGATCAACAACAGTAAAGACAAGAAACACTACTCGTCATACAGTTATATATGAAAATTTTATTTCTGATGGTGTTGCTTCTGTTTGTTATTCTCAAAATGTTATTACTGAAAGACTGCCAAGTACTTCAATGTTAGCCAAGTCCAGTGTAATGCTCCCTAGCAGGGAAACTGTGAGGATCGTTCAGTCACTATTAATATATTATTTTCTTGTAAGTTTTCTCCTATTATGAGACTTACTTTGAACATTTACATTGTGCTATCAAATCATGGTAGACACCTCCTGTCTCTAGCACTGTGCATGCAGGAACAGACAACAGGCAGACAATCCCCACTCTGACCATTTACAAATAAGCCAAAAATCAACAGGCAGGTGAAACAAACAGAAACAGGCATGACAAAGAAATTAGGAACAGGACAGACAATAATCTCAGTATTTTAAACAGCCTAATCACTTCCCAGTTTCTAGTGGTTTTATAGAAGGGTACAATTTTAAATAGAAGTTTGAAGAAGCTCAGGGAGCTAAGGGATAATATATCTACAAGGAAGCCCCAGCTGCATGGGCAAAAGCACGCAAGGTGCTTGCTGAGAAATGCAGCAGAAAAGTGAATGAGGTCAGCAGCACTTGCAAAGAAGTTGGGTGTCAACATCTCAAAAGCACATGAGAGCTATTAGGGAGGCTTATATCACAATTATAGTGATATAATAGAGTATAAGAGGGGTTGTCTCATGAGCATTAGAAACATGCATGTGAGGAGAAGTGTTTCAGGCTGGAAATGAACATTTGCACTCAGTTTGGATCATCTTCTCACTTCCTTGACCCTTGAGATTTAGCAATTGCTCAGGAAGGAGCACTGTGTCTGTGGACCATGTGCTGTGGTCACATATAAACATTCAATAATCCACAAACACCAGAGTTCACGCTGTCCCACTTTGGAATCCACTCTCTCCCTTTTTCCCATCCACATACATCAGTAGCTATTTAAGCACAGCATTATCTATCTGCCCTTTAAACCTACTTTAAGCCACCACAGAGAACTTCCAGTCTCCCTCTTTTTATACCCCCTTTCCTGCCACCAAGAGAAGGGTAGAAAGACAGCGAGCATGTCTCTAGCTGACAGCAAGAACAGCATGAACATGAAAATGAAATCTCCTGACAGCAGGAAAGAGAAGTGCTTCTCATTTCCCACTCCAGCAGCCCCAGCACATTTTGATGGGTGGGGAGATGCTGAGCTCTCCAATAGGCATTTTTTTTTCTTCCATTAAATTGCAGAAACTTGTGCCAATCTCTAACTAAAAAACTGATCCAATCTTAACTAAACCAATCTCAACCAAAAACATCTAACTCCGTGTGAGGTAAAAAATTCAAGCTTTGTAATACTTCTCCACTGAAATCAGTAGAAAAGCAGGTCTATTATTTTCTAGGCATTCTTCAGTTACTAATGGTAAGTCAGTCATAAAAATGCTCCTTTTTTTTGTCTTTATTAATTCACAGATATTTAAAAAAAAACATGCTTAATCCTAAAATTTGGGGATTAGAGTCACAAAAGATGCTCTTATTGTTATTATAGGCTGCTCTCTAATTTTGGCCACATTCTTCCATAAAATACGCACCCAAGCGCAATAATGTACATGCAGTCTTTAGGACTTTAGCCTCTGCCACCCTCCGGCATTCCCTGATGAATATAAAACCATAAAACAAGAATAAAAAAAGTTACAAAGATATCCCTGAAAAGGGGTTGTCAATCTGTGAGCCAGAAAGTCTGTAAATCATCTCTGCCAGGCTCAACAGTAATAGCTCCTGATTTTGGCTCCAGCATTATCATCCAGCCACTGTACACCAACCTGACGTACAGAGTTGCCTTTAGACCACAGGATCCATCCCAGCCTGTGTGCTAAGGAACTGCCTAAACTGGGGAGAGGCTGGGGCCCGTTCACCAACATCAGTCAGCACTATCGTTCATCTCTTCAGCATGGTGTCATCCAGCACCCTGCCACCACAGTTTGTGAGCCTCAGAGCATTCCTCAGCCTTTTTCACATAACAGTACTTCAAAGGAGGCTCAGCCTCGGAAAAAAAAGAGCGTGCACTGAGGTGAGATAAATCAAGGCATAAACATGGCTTCAGCCCGAACCCCCCTCATCCAGAAGATGGCAAATGAGCTTTTCTTTCACTGTGAATTCCAGGAGGTGCATTATTTGCATGGGAGGTATACCTTGTAGTGGAGAAGGTCCCAAGCACCTTCTGCTTCCCTAGTTTTTAGTTCCTGAGTTTTAGGTCTACTCTGAGAAAAATATGCCACCCTGCTCCACACTTTATTTGGTCCAGAAAGGTCACAGAAAAGGGAATTAAAACACATTAAGCTGGTTTTTACGCACAGAAATTTCCCATCTGATATTTCGTCTCTGTGGATGGGTGCTGTTTCCCTGAGGAGTCCATTGATTTTGGTGGGATTCCAGGGACAGGCTAGAAAGAAGCTCTAAAGCTCTAGACTATAAAATACCTGAAATTAGTTTTAAGACTATGACTTTTTTTTTTATTGGTCCATTTCCCTCTAACTTAAATCTTCCTTGCCCAAACATACACGAACTGGACAATCACAAGGCATGCTACACTGTGGGGCAGTTTACTGACTCCCTGAATCCAGCCTCGGCAAACTTTGGGGCGAATATCTAAATGCTGACCATAGTTTATGTTGGAAAATCCCAGTATCACATTTTAAATCCTATTTTCCAGTTTCTTTCACCTCAGCCCCCATGATGTGCTGTGTGACCTTCTTACTGTATTCTGATGATCTCAAAATCCCTTCAGAACTCTTTACATCACAAGTCGCAGCTCGTGATTCCAAACAGATGCTACTGGGTCCCAGCCCCACGGTGAGGAGGGTACAAGGAGAGCCCCTGAATCCACCGAAACTGAGATCCTCGCGTACCCCTTCCATTTGAACCCAGAGAAACCTCAAGTAACGCAGAGTAAGGCCCATTAGAGGAAACTATGGGGGAAACCACCTTGCTGGCTAGGTCTGTGCTTCTCTGGGCTCTGGGCTGAGTGGTACCACCAGCTCCCAGGGCCAAGGGGACAGGCACCACTGGCCTGCAGCCACCTTGCAGGAAGCCCTGTCCCATCTCCCCTGCTGCCCACAGAAGGAATGAGGAGTCAGAGGCAGGTTTATTTTGGTCATTAATAACCAAAACACCTTAGCCAGGCTGGACTTTTGCCTGCCCGATTTAAATGCCACTCATCACAGAGGCTGCCCGGGGCTCCTGGAGGAGGGGAGGGTCGCGAACCCACGTTTCCCCAGCAGCCCCCCCACACACCCTACCTTGACGAAGAGGGAGATATCGTGTTCCTGCTTCTCTTCATCCTCCTCTTCCTCCTCCAGGGCGGCCGGCGAGCCCGTCTCGTCCTTCTCGTCCTCCACCCGTCCCTGAACTCCGTTCAGGCTCCGACCTGCCGCGTCCTGCTCGCCGTCATCGGGGCCCGGGGACCCCCCGCGCTGCCCTGCCGCCGCCGCGTCGCCTTCCCCAGCCTCCGGTGCCGGGCTCCCCGCTTCTGCCACCGCCGGGGCAATGGCTCCCGGCTCCGCGCCCGGCGTCTCCGCTCCGTCCTCGCCGCCGGGGACGCTCGGCGACAGGCATCCGTCTTCGGCCTCCGCTTCCCCGCGGCTCTCGGGAGCCACCTCGCTCCCCACCGGCGCCGCCGCCTCCTCGGGGTCTGTCCCCGCCAGGCCTGCCTCCCTCACCTCCTCTTCGGGGTCTGCCGCCTCCGGGGATGCCTCCCTCACCGCCTCTTCGGGGTCCGTCCCCTCTGGGGCTGCCTCTGCTTCTTCGGGCTCTGTCCCCGTCGGGGCCATGGCCTCGTCCTCGGGCTCTGTCCCCGACAGGGCTGCCTCTCCGTGCTCCGTCCCTGCCGGGGCTCCCTCCTCAGGCTCTGTCCCCAACGGAGCTGCCTCTCCGGGCTCTGTCCCCAACGGAGCTGCCTCCTCGGGCCCCGTCCCCGTCGGAGCTGCCTCTCCGGGCTCTGCCCCCGACGGAGCTACCTTCCCGGGCTCTGTCCCCGATGGGGCTGCCTCCTCGGGTTCCGTCCGTGACGGGGCTGCCTCCTCGGGCTCCGTCCGTGACGGGGCTGCCACTTCGGGCTCCGTCCCCGACGGGGCTGCCTCCTCGGGCTCCGTCCCTGTTAGGGCTCCCTCTTCGGGCTCCGTCCCTGACGGGGCTTCCTCCTCGAGCTCTGTCCCTGCCGGGGCTGCCTCCTCGGGCTCTGTCCCTGCCAGGGCTCCCTCTTCGGGCTCCGTCCCTGCCGGGGCTGCCCCCTCGAGCTCTGTCCCTGCCGGGGCTGCCTCCTCGGGCTCTGTCCCTGCTGGGGCTGCCTCCCCGGGCTCTGTCCCCGACGGGGCTGCCTCCTCGGGCCCCGTCCCCGACGGGGCTGCCACTTCAGGCTCTGTCCCCGACGGGGCTGCCTCCTCGGGCCCTGTCCCTGCCGGGGCTGCCACTTCAGGCTCCGTCCCTGCCGGGGCTGCCTCCTCGAGCTCTGTCCCCGACGGGGGTGACTCTCCGGGCTCTGTCCCTGCTGGAGCTGCCTCCTCGAGCTCTGTCCCCGACGGGGCTGACTCTCCGGGCTCTGTCCCTGCTGGAGCTGCCTCCTCGAGCTCTGTCCCCGACGGGGCTGCTTCCTCGGTCCCTGTCCCCACCGAGGCTGCCCCCTCGGGCTCTGTCCCTGCTGGAGCTGCCTCCTCGAGCTCTGTCCCCGACGGGGCTGCTTCCTCGGTCCCTGTCCCCACCGAGGCTGCCCCCTCGGGCTCTGTCCCTGCTGGGGCTGCCTCCTCGGGCTCTGACCCCGAAGGGGCTGCTTCCTCGGTCCCTGTACCCACCGGGGCTGCCTCCGCTGGCTCCGTCCCCGACGCGGCTGCCTCCTCGAGCTCTGACCCCGCTGGGGCTGCTTCCTCGGTCCCTGTACCCACCGGGGCTGCCTCCGCCAGCTCCGTCCCTGACACGGCTGCCTGTTCGGGCTCGGTCTCCACTGGGGCTGCCTGTTCGGGCTCGGTCCCCGCTGGGGCTGCCTCCTCGGTCCCTGTCCCCGACACGGCTGCCTGTTCGGGCTCGGTTTCCGCTGGGGCTGCCTGTTCGGGCTCGGTCTCCGCTGGGGCTGCCTGTTCGGGCTCGGTCCCCGCTGGGGCTGCCTGTTCGGGCTCGGTCCCCGCTGGGGCTGCCTGTTCGGGCTCGGTCCCCGCTGGGGCTGCCTGTTCGGGCTCGGTCCCCGCTGGGGCTGCCTCCTCGGTCCCTGTCCCCGACGCGGCTGCCTGTTCGGGCTCCGTGTCCGTTGAGGCCACCGCTACCTCCTCGGGGTCTGCCCTCGCTGGCGCGGAACCCTCGGGCGCGTCTACCCCCGCAGCCCCCGGCTCCCCTCCCAGCAGACCCTCGCTGCACTCGTCGGACTCTCGCTGCTCAACCACCGCCGGAGCCTGATGCCCCGCGCCCGGCCCGCCCGGGGTGTCCGCCGCCCCCTCGGGGCAGCCGTTCCCGGTCCTGCCGCTGTCCCCGGGAGGCACCGACGCCGCGGCCGGCTCCTGCCCTGCTGCTGCCTCCCCGCTCATCCCAGCCGCCTCGCCGAGGGGGGGTCCGTCCGGGGACTCCACCGCCACCTCGGGCTGCGGCTCCTTCGCGGCCGCCGCCGCTTCCTCATCGCCTCCTTCCTTCGAGAGGTCGCTCCCCTCCGGCGGCGGGGCACCGGGCTGCCCCCGGCTCTCCGCCATGTCGACCTTCCGCAGGGCCGCTGCCTGAGATCGCAGCAGGGCGGGCGCGTCCGGCCGCCGGAACGAGAAGGTATCAACGGAGCCGTCGCCGCCGCGGATCAGCGCCGGGAACCGACGGGGGGGACAGCGGCGCCTGCGCACGGCCGCCCCCGGGGCCGGGCGTGTGCGTGTGTGTGTGCGTGTGTGTGTGTGCGTGTTTGTGTGCGTGTGTGTGTGTTGCATGTGCGTGCAAGGGAAAGGGTGGCGACGGGGCGGCAGCCACAGGTGCCAGCGCTCCTCCTCCCGCGGGTCCCTCGCCGCCCCCCCGCCCCAGACCTCTCCGTCTCGGTAAATCTCTTCTCCGCTGATTCTGGCAGGGGAGGAGGTGACGAGAGCGCGACCGTGGTGGCATCAAGCGCTGCCAGGCCTCCCCTCGGCCACCCCATCCCTACCCGCCGGCTGCTTGAAGGTGCTCAGCGGGACCGGAACCTTTGCAATAGTGGACAAAAAGCTTGTCCCACCCTCCAGCGGCCCCAGCAGGGCTGGGTGGGCACCCCTGCCGAGCACCTGCTGCCTGCCCTGCCCGGGCCTCACCTCTCACCCCAAAGCCCCTTGAGCCCCATTTCTGCCTTTGCTTTCCCCCTTTGCTGCTGCTCACAGCCTCAGGTGCAGTGTCTCTTGCAGCCCCCCAGCCACCCTGCTGCTCTCCCCAGCCACCAGCCTGGCACCCACAAGCCCTGGGCTGGCTGGCAGGTGGGGCTGATAGCCACCCAGGGGCTGAGGGTTTGCTGGCCCCAGAATAGCCATTTTCCAAATCCAGGTTTACAAAGGAATCGCCTAACACTTCCACCTCTGCTGGCACACTGAAACTGGCAGAGTCCCAACAGTCTTGCTTGGTTTCTTAAAAATGCAGTTGAACCAATACCTCATCTCAGCAGCTACACAGTGTCTGAAACATATTCCCAAACCCTCTTTGGGCTGCACCAAACATTTTTAAGAATCATAGAGTGGTCTGGGTTGGAAGGGTCCTTAAAGATCATCCAGTCCCAACCCCCCTGCCATCAGCAGGGCCACCTTCCACTAGACCAGGTTGCTCAAACCCTCATCCAGCCTGGCCTTGAACACTTCCAGGGAGGAGCAGCCACAACTTCTCTGGGCAACCTGTTCCAGTTCTCACCACCCTCACAGGAAAGAATTTCTTCCCAATGTCTAATCTAAACCTACCCTCTTCCAGTTTAGAACCATTTCCCTTTGTCCTATCATTACCTGCCTTTGTAAAAAGTCCCTCCCCAGCTTTCTTGTAGGCCCCCTTCAGGTACTAGAAGGCCACTATAAGATCTCCCCGGAGCCTTCTCTTCTCCAGGCTGAACAGCCCCAACTCTCTCAATCTGTCCTCACAGGAGAAGTGCTCCAGCCCTCTGACCATTCTCATGGCCTTCCTCTGGGCTCGCTCCAGTAGGTCCATGTCCTTCTTATGTTGAGGGCCCCAGAACTGGATGCAGTACTCCAGGAGGGGCCTTACAAGAGTGGAGTAGAGGAGGAGGATCCCCTCCCTCGACCTGCTGGCCACGCTTCTCTTGATGCAGCCCAGGATACGGTTGGCTTTCTGGGCTGCGAGCACACATTGTCAGCTCATGTTGAGCTTCTCACCCACCAGTACCCCCAAGTCCTTTTCCTCAGGGCTGCTCTCGGTCCATTCTCAGTCAAGCCTGTATTTGTGCTTGGGGTTGCCCCAACCCAGGTGCAGGACCTTGTACTTGGCCTTGTTGAACGTCATGAGGTTTGCCCAGGCCCACTTCTCAAGTCTGTCAAGGTCCCTCTGGATGGCATCCCGTCCCTCCAGCATGTTGACTGAAAAGGAAAGAGGGAAAGTGTATCCTTATCAACTTACAAAAGTTGTATGAGGGAACATCGAAACACTCTGTGTAAAAAAACTAATTTGCATACTTTTAAGTAGTTTTCCTTCATATGTGACCATGTCAAGCGCTATGTGGCTCTGCAAGAGTTTGCATTTAAATGTGGTGAGAAATAGCATGTTCTGTGTAGAGCAGGCAGCTGTCGTGAAAGAAGCAGCAACTTTTAGTATGGGTAAGACAGCTGCAGATTCATCCCTCAGGCCTTCTTCTGTTCCAGATAAAAGACATCTTCTCACAATTTTGGTAATTTATCTGGCTTATGGAGGCACTTTACACAAAAAAAGACAATCAGCAGATTCTAGTGTGAGGATAAGCTTTGGTAGTTTTGCTTGTAGGCAAGAAGTCATTTTCTAGGAGATGCAACCTGCTCTAGTCCCACTTTTCTCAGAAATTACTTATGTGAAAGTATTACTTATGCTATGCAAATGAAAAACAGTCCTAGTTTTCTAGATGCAGAGAGAAGAGTGGACAGAAAAGTTAGCTGACAGGGTGGGCACAGTTCAGAGGAGAGCTGACCTGTCAGCCCGACATTGCTCCTTGTCACTCTTCAGCTGTGTGGTTTCACAAAGACAGTTTTGGAAATGCACCATTATAATTAGATCTGTCCCAGTGAAATCCCAGAGCTTTGCATATCTGTTGTTCTGTGCTTCCTGCATTCAACACTCTTCCCCTCATCTCAATTACTTAACAATTAATCTCTCCTGCTTCACACTCCTGTACACTACCTTCAAGCTCTTTACACCCCATCTGTTTCTAAAATAAGCCCTCAGCTAATAAATATTATTTTCCCAGTTCGGCTTCAGGAAGGATTACTGCACACCTTCATTTAAAAGATGAGTGCAGGTGATTAAATATCACAGATGTTAGACATTAGTGGACAACATGAAGATTCCTTTATAGTCTGTTAGCAAACAAGTTGCACCCCTGGGGGTTACCAATAAGGCTGCACTTGTTTGGATTACTGTAACTTCTTTTCCTTCCCTGACTGTACAGGGAATTGCAGGTCAAGGTTGTAGTTTTTGCAGCCTGAGGTAAGGAAAAAAATGTCTCTTGCATTACAAGGGTCTTGGAGAGACCCCTTCCACTCTGATCTGCCTAACTCCTGGGACAGGTCAGCCCATCCATCACAAAGGGAGCAGTCCAGGGTATTTGTTCATGCCACTGTGACTTCAGTTCACAGTCCTGTGCAGTGCCAAATACACAAATGCCAAATATGTAATGGTTCACCCTAAACCAACTTGGGTAACGGAGTCAGAAAGGCTTTTTTGCCTCCCTGCACAGGCTGCTGCCTCCCAGAGAGTCCTGCTCTGCCTATTCCCCACTGCCTGCCCTGGCTGAAGTTGTGCTGTTTCATCAGGCGTGTGCATCTTCCCTTGCCGGGGTTTGCCACATTTCATAAGTGAAGCTACTGAAGTAACCTCAGGCCAAAAGCTGCCTGCACACAGTTTAAATTCTGCTTGTTTCTGCCAGATGTTAAGTAACAGCTGTTTTGCACTGAACTCAGCGGGAAATAGGGGTGAGCAGAGCTTCCAGAAATTGTGTGGCATTTAATTGGGTTCCCCACCACTGGGTGGATGGAGGCATTTATCAGAGTAAACATAGACAGGTACAACTGCATGTCTGCAGAGCCTAAAGCCAACAGACATATAGTGAGCAGAGTCAGTGACATGATTCTTCTCATCCCAAGGTAGATGTCTAAAGCAGACTAGATGGTCCTTGACTGAAAAGTGCCTATTTCTCTACACTGACTGTACAAGGACCTGAGAGTGACTGGCTCAGGGGGATGATGCCTGTGCTGGACACATCTAAACTCATATGAGATGAATTCTATCCCAGGAGATTCCGTTACAGACTGAAATTTGAAAAGGGACAGTCAATAAAATGTGGACCAAAGCCCGATTACTTTTTCTGCATTATTGTTATTGCAGCTGGTGGTTTAACTGGAATTTCCACAAATTACTTGTAGTATAAAACATTATTTCCTATAAGAATATGACCACCTAGCCCTTTGTGATAGAAAAAAAGAAACCCAAAACTGTATTAACATTTGTATGTAAGCCAGTTCCGTATTCTCCTATTTAAAATATGTTAACAATGGAAAAAAGTTGCAAGTGAAAAAATTACATTGGAGGATTATATTTTTTACTACTTTCAAAATACATGTATGTTTGCTATGTTTGTCCCTGGTTTCTCAAACTTCTGTTAAGAAGTCAGTGTGGTATTCTGCTGCTTCATGGTTTAGAGGGTGTTGGATCCACCCAAGCAACATTAAGAGGGAGAGCTGCCTCGTTGAAAATGGCAGCAGCGTGCTGCATGTTGGGGGGTGATGCCATCTGTATTTAGTGTTCTGAGCTTCCCAGCACTAAGCTGATTAGGGGCAATTGGCTCCCTTCCCAGCTGCTTAGAGGCAGTCTGCTTGTGAAGAAGGTAGGGATGTAGGCTAACCAAGGCTGTAAAAGCAGAGAGGAAGAGTAGATGCACCTTCTTGACAGATACTACCAGTCCTTTTCTTCCTTCTTTTCGTTACTCAGTTCCCGAATTCCTGGCGTCCCACAAAGCTGCAGGCACCAAAGTAGCCTGTGCTTAAATTCTGAATGAATCATTCTGCAATGTGTTAAAGAATTAGAAGAATGTCAATAATAAAGCTTTCCAAAAAATAAACTCTGTACTGGTTACTATTTTTTTAAGTACTTACAATCTATTCATTATCCAAGAGCCTTTGACTTTCCCAGTTTTATAGAATCGCAGAATCACAGAATGGCTTGGATTGGAAAGGACCTTAAAGACCATCTAGTTCCACGCCCCCTGCCATCATCAGGGACACCTTCCACTAGACCAGGTTGCTCAAAGCCTCATCCACCCTGGCCTTGAACACTTCCAGGGAGGGGACAACCACAGCTTCTCTGGGCAACCTGTGCCAGTGTCTGACCACCCTCACAGGAAAGAATTTCTTCCTAATGTCTAATCTAAACCCACCCTCTTCCAGTTTAAAGCCATTTTCCCTTGTTCTGTCATTAAGTGCCCTTATGAAAAGTCCTTCCCCAGCTTTCTTGTAGGCCCCTTCAGGTACTGGAAGGCCTTTTACTTTTATTTTTGTTAAGCAGTACTATTTGAATGAAGAGACAATGTTCTCTATGTGCCACAGGCAAGATAACAAGCAGACTTTATATGCAGTTTATTATTGTCAAGTATCATATCTAATGCAATAAAATAGTGGTTTGGAATTAATTTTGAACACACCCCAAAAGCATCAAGGTCCTAGAAAGTCTGACGACTGTGCTGGAGCCTCCTATTATCTCGTTTGCTAGCTCAAAAAGGCCAGCTCAGCACTCGCTTGGCTGTTAACAGTATGTCTGGCTTAAATTCTGGACCTGCTCTCATTTCAGACCACTCCAGGCCTCTGCCCAGGCTTTTGATTTCACTTGGGTAATCACAGCCAAATTTACTTCACTGAACTCCCTCCTCTCCACCACTTTCAAATTCCCGTCCCCTACCTCATGCACCATTGCTTAGGGAAGGGTGTGCACACAACGCTGTTTAAAGGACCATCTTGCTTTGCGTGTGATTCGGTAGGATTACTGATATGTTTCAAGCTAAGAGCCTTTGCAAGGATGTGGGTCTTATTAATTAACTGTCATTTCATTATTGTCTTCCTCATCATTCCTCCCTCCATTTTTCTGACACATACTGTGGCACTGCATTTGGGGTGTGAGTTTTCAAAAGTGATGAGCTGCTCCAAGTTCAGCTGAATTTTGTCTGCTCAAGGCATCTGAAAACTAGTTCTTAAAATATGAGCTCTTTGGAGAAGAAAACATGCCCTTACCTCCTTTGCAAAGTGCCCAGGACATAGTTAAGCTCAAAACTAAATGGATAAACTACATACTGTATTCTTGTGTTATCTATGTTACAAATTCTGCTTTTCTCACATTGACCTGGTTTACGAAATTGCATATGAAGTCAAAATCAGAGCCATCAGAGAATTTTACTGTGGAATCTGCATATAACTCAAAGCTTTTTCTAGGGTCCAAGAGATTTTCTTCACTTTTAATAAAGTTCTAGATTTTCTTTAACTCCTCTATTTTTTAATTCCTATTACATTAAACTGTCATTTATTATAAATTAGTTTCCTATTTTACTGTGCCTGCTGCATCTTGAAATAATTTCTTAAAATACAGTCAGTAATCACAGCTCATTTTATCTTTTTCACACTCTTGCTTCTGTTTTATATTTCAGTTTACCCTTGATAGCTCTTAACAGCTTTTTTTCCCCATGTATAACAGAGTCATATTCTGTGCCATTTCCACTTGAACTTAGCTTTTATACAATTCTTCATTCCAAAACTCAGACAACTTTTAAAATAATAATAGCTTTTGATATAATTATAAATTTTGGAAATAAAACTTAGAAAATAGCAATAAAATTATTTGAGTTAATACCTAGCTGATATAAAAATAAGTTATATGTGCAATCAAGAGGTACAGTGATCATTTGCCTTTTATTACCAGTGCTGCAGTATTTGCAGATTGACTGTTACACTTACTGTTAATTACTCACTTCATTAGAAAAACAGATAACATCTATAAGTAGTTCTCTATATAGAAGCTTTCACTTCAGCAGAATTTTCTGAAATATTTCTATACACTGTGATAACAGCCTTGAAAATAGCTTTTCATGTCATCAGTAAAGAAATCCATGTTTTTCCAGCCTCGTAGTGAGAGGCTGCAGTAGGTGATCTCCAGAGGTCTCTTCAGCCCTACTTTCCTTTTGCTTAATTCGGATGTGGAATTCCCACGACACCTACGCAGCTGATTCTTTTTATCTTTCTTTTTTTTTTTTTTCTTTTGAGGGGGTGTTTAATGAAGCTGGTTTTGGTGCATCATGCTCTAAAAGTGACGATAAAGGGCAGGAAACTGTAGAAAAAGGCAAACACCATCTGCCTTGGTAAAGAACTATACACAGTTCGTCTGTATGGGCCCAAGTCCATTTTTAACCAATTTATTTTATTTGCATGCAGGTTATGCCACAATCTCTCTCTTTTTTTTTTCTTTTTTTTTTTCTCTTTTTCTCTTTTTCTTTTTCTTTTTTCTTTCCCTTTTCCTTATTCTTTCCCCTTTTCTTTTTCTCTTTTTACTTTTGTCTCTTTTTCTTCTATTAATTTTTCTTTTTAAAATTTTCTTCTTCTTTCCCTAAGATTAGAAATCAAGCCTTACTTTTTCTATTAACAGCTTTGACACAGTTTTTGTTGAAATTATGTTTATTGTTCTTTTTCAGAAGTGCTTACTGACAAAACCCATTTGTTCTACAGCACCTGTAAATGAGCTCTATGGTAAATCAGTAACCAGGCTTATTACTGATTGCTCCTGAAATAAATGCCTCTTTTACCTCTGCTATGTATTACTCTTTTTTACCTAATTTAGGAGCTGACTTACCAGAGCATAGTTTAAAAAACAGTAGGAGGTACACAATAACCTGCTGCGTTACTATACTGAAAAGCATATCGTTGTAAGATCTGGGGTGGCATCCAAAGGTGGCAGTGACCTTGGGAGTCCAACCCTGCCAGGCACAGTGCAAATATAGGAAGACGCATTCCAGGGCAACTTACCATCTAATTGAGAACAGTGGTAGGGAGGGAGTAGAGTGAACCATGGGAGGAGGGGGAGATACAGAGAAAAGAGAAGAGATTGTGCTGATAGACATTTAACAAAGCAACTGATCTAAATCAGTCACAGCTTGGTACGTTACCTACCACTTTAAAGACTCATTAACAAGTCTTAGCTTCTGCACCTCCCCAGCTTCCTACCAATATCAAGGTAAAGAAAGCTTAGCTTCACTCTATTTATTTAATTTAACAGCATTTTATTTGTACTTTTCTGCTCTGCCTCGGGACAACTCCTACTCTTCCAAATGCTAGCAGTTCCTCTAAAAACACTCCAGCTAATCCTACCTCCGCAGTGGGTGCCAGGTCCTTCTACAAAAGACTCATCTACACAATATAGGACAGAGAGGCTGCCACTCTGCTTTCGCATTCTCACCACTGTGGTTTTGAGACAAAGAAGATCAATCCACACAAGTTAATTTTTTTTTTTTCTTTTAAAAAAAGGGTGGCATAACACATGTCCCAAGGAATTGTGGATGCCCCCTCCCTGAAAGTGTTCAAGGCCAGGCTGGATGAGGCTTTGTGCAACCTGGTCTAGTGGAAGGTGTCCCTGCTGATGGCAGGGGGGTTGGAACTAGATGATCTTTAAGGTCCCTTCTAACCCAAACCATTCTATGATTCTATATTGTACTGCCAAATGCAGTGCACCAAACTGTTATCAGAAATAATCCTTTAGATTGTGCTGTTAAAGACATTTTGCTATGGGAGCCAGAGTCATGAGATATTTTCCATCAATACAGCTGGAAATAGCTAGTGTAGATGGTTGATATGATAGAGGCTCTAGCAATTCCTTGCGGTCACTGCAGCTATCAGTGGACAGAGGCCAAGCTAAGCAGCTGTGAAGACTGCAGCATCCAGGAGGAAAGGCAGGGTGGTGCAAAATGCTGCAGAGGTACTGCAAGAGCTTGCAAGAAGCACTGGATGGCACCCAGCCCCTCGGAGGGCAAGGGTGATGATACTCTGAAAAGGGATTTCCTTGGGATGTCTGGATTAAGTCAAGGGAAGGAAAGGGAACATGATGGGGAGAAGTATGGATCAGGTGTGAAACCACTTTCAGCAGCTTTAAGAGGAAAAACATTCTTGAGATATTTGTAGGACTGGATCTGCTTAGCTGACCAAAAAGAATAGTGACTCCCACATAAAACATCAAACAGTGGGAGACGTTTTATTATGGTGGAAAAAAAAATAACAAGAACAAATGGTTATCCATGAGAACCAGCCAAATTTAATCTAGGAATAAAATGTATCTTTAACAACATTTAACACCAGAACAAACTGTTAAATAAGGCTGGGGATTTTCTTTATATCTATTTTCTTTTGGGGGCATGTGCTTTCCTCAAACTGAATTTAAAATAGAAGTCATGAGATTTTGTGTACTTTATACCTTCACTTCAAGATGAGTTGCTTTAAAGACAGTCAGATCTCTCTGTCTGTGTATGGGAGGCTGTTTTAAGGAGAATAATTCTGTCTGTGAGAAATTAACCCCGAGGGGCAGCTTGGCAGATAATAAGCACTTGAAAGAGGTAAACTGAAGACTTTACTGAGTAGGATTTTTAGTGAAACCTCCTAGAAAACAAGGCCCTCAGGATGGCTGCAGGAAATGCAGAAGGCAAAGCTCTTTGGGCAGCCTGTGAAGGAGCCAACACTGTGTGGAAAGGTCCTCCTGGCTCCAGAAACGAATCAGGGATGGGCATTCCCCTTCCAACAGAAGAACTGGATTGAAAAGTGTCTGGTGCAATTAGGGTACACTCTTCCACATGGGAGTTTGAGAACCCCTTCCTTGAACCTTGTTAATAAAGAGGATCCACAGTTCAGTGTTGGGGTTTTATGAAGTTTGTATGATCAAGAAAAGTGAAATAAATATCTAACATGCCATATCATACACTGGTTTGTTGTGCTTGTCTGTTGGGAAAGTATGAGTATGGACCAAGTTCTCTTGACCATCTTTTAGATTCAACTGGACATTTGGGTTCCTTTGAGCTTTGAAGTCTGTGAATGTGTTGGACATTTGTTATTGTAAATCTAGGTGGTTATTTGGTTAAGTTTTAAGAAATCAAGATTTTCTGTTACATATATACACAAATAACTGATAGTACAAATATTTCAATGTCAATGTAAGGAAGCAACGGAGGACATGTGCTTTTGTACTTGCAGGATATGGGAGTAATTAAAGAAAATGCATCTTATTTTAAAAAAACCCCGTGTTATTGATAGCCTAAATTAATCTTCAATGTTAATATATCCATGTTTTAGATATGCATATCCTTTGTTAAAGTCTACAGCTAAGGAATAATTGTAGTACTGCCTTGTGAATAGGCTTCTATGCAGGAAAAAAAATTCTGTCTCTTCTGAAGTATTGTCACTGATATCAATGCCATGTATTTGATAACAGTATCTGCCTCTTTGTAGCCATTAAATAGGTGCAATGAAAACCTACTCTGAGGAGTATTAAATAAGCCAGTGGTTTAAATGAGTGTTTAGGAAGTGAAGTTATCCACAGGGCCTAGTGTTTGCTCTTTCTCCAAACATCTTCCATGTAGTTATAATCAAGTTCTTTACAGTTTTTGTTTTTTTGGGGGTTTTCTGGTTTGTTTTGTTTTCTTTCTGGTTGGCTATTTTTTCACTTGAGAAGTAAGGAGTTCTGTTGCAGATGTGTGTAATAAAAGTAGCCCTTTTGAGATCCTTCGTGCTTTTCTTTTTACCACTAGATGGTAGTGTGTGTTGTTTAAAACATTTGAATGCCACTGTCCGAGTGAGCATTTAGCGATTTACGCCAGAAACCCTTTTTTCCTGCCTGTAAAGAAAACATTATCGTTAATCATTGTCACTTACTCCGAAAGATGTATTCTGTCCCCCAAGCCTAACACTGAGGTGAAGATGTATTATCTTCTTGGCTTACCAGATCTTCTAGTTGAAAGCGTGCATTGCATTCCCTTCGTGCGTAACAAAAAGGAAGGATGAATCTGTCATTAAACCCTAAGACTAAGGAGATTCACATTTAATTTTTCTTCTGAAGTCTACGGCTGAATTAACATTGCTTTCTCTGAATTCTCTGAATTTTTAAGCTCTTAGGGCAGATAGGTCCTTTGGCTGTGGAGTACCACAGCGCTTGGTAGGATGTGACAATAATCTCAGTTGAGCCTTAGGTGCTATTATGATAAAATATAGTTAATAACTTATTTTCACCCACAAATGTGACGCTTGAGTTACAATAACCAGCTGGAGGGTGGCTTATACCATTAGACCATTAGTGGGGAGATGAATATTTTCCAACAGCTTTCATAATAGTAAGATGGAAGGCTGCAATTACAGGAATTTGTTGCCGGCAGGTTTTGCTTCCTGACTGTTTCTAAATACATGTAGCAGCAGATTTCCACTCAGATTCATCAGGTGGGATTTCTGTAGAGAGCTAGAGCGCTTGATGCAGAGAATACAGACAGATAGCTTTTTCTCAAAGAGGTGTCACCACTCCTGTCAGGAAGCAACTCTGAGATCAAAGAAAAAGGTTAAAAATTGCATTATCTTATCTGGAGGTTTTTATGCTAATTTAGCACTAAAGTTACAGCTTGTTCATATATGTGACTTTTAAGATACAATTTGTCTAAATTTTGGTGAAAACTGATGCGAGAATATAAAGACTTATGTCACTTAGCACTATTGATTGTGAAAATACTCTGTATCTAAGATGAGAGCTTATCTCAATAAGCCTTAAATGGTTCAAAACAGATTAGAGAGTCTGAAGAAACTTCTAACAGAAGAGGAGGGAGAACACAAGTGATCATCTCTTCACATGGTATTTTTCTCCCTGTTATATTGTGCAAGATCTCATTAAAATTGACTGAGATTAGTAATTCATCAGTTCAAAGTTTTTGATCTGTTGGAAAAAAAGGTCAGCAGTGCTAACTTAGGGTAACAGTAGTATCTCAAGGAATGGCACTGTTGCCTCTGCTGTAGACTTTGCACAGTGCAGATCAGTAGGTGGTACAGCATTTACAACTGCCAAAATCAGTTTTTCACATAGTTTAGTTTTTCATGTTGCTGCATTTTGGAGCAAAAAAATCTGTAAGAGTATTTTAGTTTGAACACCGCTGAAAATATTTGCTGTACCAGAAGTGACCCGTCATAGCATGCATCAGTATGTTTATAGTTGTGTGAAAGGGGTGATAAAGCAAATTGGCAGGAAATAAACCCCTTTGCATCCCAGCTCAACCTCAGATGTTAGAGGAGCTGGACGTGGCCAGGCTTAGACTCTGGGTGATGCCCAATTGAGCACTATGAGTCCGACAGCAGATTCACTTGACAGTGCGCTGCGCTCCCATACCCATGATTTATGGACTCACACAGCTAAACCTGCAGAATTTAGCAGCATCCCACCATGGTGGGACGGTTGGTGTGGCTGGTTACAGACAGACACAGCTCGATGTGGCACTACAAGTCTGAGTGCATTAATTCCCGATTCACTTGATAGTGCCCTGCACCTGCCATCCACTCATGATCTCTGGACTCTCACGGGCTCACCAGCCAGCACCCAGTGAGAAATTGTGCAGCAAGTCTGTAAGCAAATAAAAGCACTTTAATAAAGCAACAGGAATAATAGAGATTCGTGTGGCTTGCCAGTGATAATCTATTCTCTGCAGAGATATATACAAGCATTAAGGTTACAAATTACTGAAGAGCGTTAAGTTAAAAAAGCAATTCTTTAGAGATCTCTAAGTTTCCTAGAAGGTCCTCAGGCTAGTATAAATCTTACCCAAAGGCATCCCTATGGGGATGAAGAGAGGCTCAGCCTGACTGATCCCAGAAGTCAGGTCTGTGGTGATATCTTCCCTAATATCCCCCTTTCTTTTTGGCTACTTTTATATTATTTTTGACCTTCAAGGTGGAGCTTGAGTAACTCTAGTCATACTTTTACTGTTATCAGTAAAAACACTTGTTTCTCTTTTAAGGTAGAAGTTACCAAACTTTAGAGCCTACGCTCAGTAAGGGGGAAGAGAGGGGGGTCAGTGACCCAGAGCTATGTTTTGTGTTTTTATAATTTAAGGTTCACACAAGGGAGGTATTTGTGTAAAAGGTGCCTGATGGTCGGACCAGGGTCATAAACAGATAGCATATCAGCCCCTTGGTGCCAGAGGGCTCAGTCATTACAGGGGTTAGATAAGGAATTTTCACTCCTTCTCACCCCCTGTATTGATATGCAGACCAGGCTCTCCACGAGGCATCCTCGAGGCATCCTCGGAGAGGATTTTTTGCACACCAGTTGCATTTTTCCCCTGGGATCTTCTTCGACATTATACCTTTCTCTAGTGTGTGAACAAGGCCATTTTCTGATTTTTTAAGTTACCTCCAGTAATTATTCCATAATAGTCTGGTTACAAATTCCAATCCCTTATTTGGCACAGTAACGTTTTCCAAGTGCGCACTAAGATGTTATCTACAAAAATACAGTTAATAAACCGTGATCTAGAATACCACACATTATGAAACGAAACATTATTGGGTTTTTTTCAGTCTCTGGATAGATGACACCTGATTACAAGATCATTATGCATGATTAAATGTTGCTTTCTAAGCCCTAGGACTCTGAGCTATAGTATAAAAGCCAACTGTCTCCTCATTCATGTCTTTGAGAAAGTTTCTTGTAACTGGAAATTAGAACAGGATTAGCCCTTTAGAAGCTTTCTCATTATAAGGAACTCCCATATTTTGCCACCAATCTTCATTCTTTACAGGAACTCTATTACATTTTGCTAGTAGCCGTGTTTTTGGTAGTGAACAGGTCTGAGGTTAGAAAACAGGTTTTTAACTGACGTTTCTTTCCATTTTTGAGACCTTATTCTTTCTCACACAGCCCTGCAGGGGTTGAATACTAGGTCAGTACTTTGCCAACTACTGCCTAGCATCTTCTCACTCCTTTCTGCCTTTTACTGTTCTGTGTTAGCCTCGCACTAGGATAGGATGTTTGCGGTAGATGTGGGAATGTCACACTATCCTTATTAAAAAACTGTGACTTCTGAGGCTGGCTTTTGGGCCTTCCCCTGGAAGGTGATGCTACGCATGTATATGTAAGAAAAGTGTTTGCCTAGGTCAGTTAGGTCAGACTAACCAGCTAAGCACATCAGGTAACATTTATTCTCCTACGTAGGAATGTCTGACACAAGCAGCTCCTCGAGCGTAGCCAGGGAAGGTGTGGTTGTCCTTTGTGGCCTTATTGACACAGGTAAAAAAGAAAGGTTGTACGAAAATGACTCCTTCATGTCCAAAATAAGGAGGAAAGGACATACACACGGCTTCATGGGCCACAAATTTTAAAGTCCACAGGCTTTTGGTCTTCACTCAGCAACTCTGAATAAAAGCACAAAGAAAAGGTGCGGATTAGCAGCATCAATCGCCAGCAGGAGGAGATGCAACTACCCAGTGTTGGTTGGCTTGTCCTTAAGGCAGGTAAGAGAATTGAGGTGTACACACAACGGCAACTTTTGGCTGATTTATAAGTGTTTCAGTCAGGGTTTTGTGGGGGTTTTTTGTTGGTTTGTTTTTTTTTTTTTTAATCTATCAGCTTGTTACACAGTATTCCTCGTCCTTCAAATGACGACAGGTTGTTCCGTGCTCCCGTCGTGCTACACAGCACGGCTGAGTGCTAATCACTCACCTTGGCCCCGGGATTAGCCCTCACCGGGCGCCCGCGCTCACCAAGCGCGTGCCCGACCTCAGCTGCTGGCTCCCCTGGCCCCACACCCGGCCCCGACCGCGCGGCCGCCCCTCCTGCCTCCCGCGCGCGTACCGCCCCCACCCCACGGCTCCCTCACACCCCACAGACACCCGCTGCCCTCACTCAAGATGGCGGAAGCAGCGCCTGGCTCGGTCGGGCCACCTGTTGCTGCGGCTGCGGCGGCTTCCTATTGGCTCTGAGGGCGCCGTGCTGCCTGCGCGCGGGGAGGGGAGGGCAGGGCAGGAAGGCGGCAGTTGGACCCGCGCGGGGGTGAAGGAAACAGAAAGGGTGGGGGGGAGCAGAGGAGGGGCTGTAAGTTTGCGGTGCACGCGCCAAGGCGGGGAGGAGGGCGGGGCAACACCGGCGCGAGGCGCTGGACGTCCCCTCGGCGGCCGGCGGGCCCCGCCCTGCGGGGGCTCCGCTCGCCCCCGGCCATGGAGAGCGGCGGCGGCGGGAGGGGCCCGGCGGGGCAGGAGGAGCCGCCGCTCCAGCAGCCGCTGCCGCCCGGAGAAGCAGGGGAGGAGGAGGAAGAGGAGGTGCTGCTGCCGCCCGAGGCCGAGACGGACTGGAGCTTCGTTGACGGCGATATGGAGGCGGTGGCGCTGCGGGACCTGCCCACCGCCACCATCGCCTGCAACCTGGACCCGAGAGTCTTCCAGGATGGCCCGTGCCGGGTGAGCGCGGCGGGCAGGCCCGCCCCACGCCGGGGGACGGCGGCCAGGGCCGCGAGCGGCTCCCTCTGCCGGCCAGGAGCCGCCGCCTCTGGCTGCTCGTGTGGGGGGCGGGCGCTGCGGGCCGGCGCCGTGCGGCGGCGGGGGGCGGCCCGCCTCTGCCCGGGTCTCGGCGGGCGCCTTGGTCTGCGGGGCCGCCCCCTCCCTTTGGGGGTGGGGGCCGAGGCTGTGGCTCCGCGTCCCCGCCCGCTCTCCTGGCACTGAGCGAGTGCCGGAGAGCGCGGTGGCTCTGCCCCGGCTGGCCGGCCCCTCCGCCCGCGCCCCGTGTCTGGTCTTCTCTCGGGTCCCTGCCCCCCGGGGCGGACCCAGAGGCTTGGTCCGGCGGATCCACTGGCCGGCACCCGTAGGTCAGGGCGAAGATGTGCACGGAGCAGAAGGGAAGAAACCTGCCCCCAGCGCTCGGTTCCGAGCGGCGTGGCTGCGGTTTAGCGAGCAACAGCGGTTTGTTGATCCGCCCGAAGGCGTTCGGTGGCAGCGCCGGGTCCGAGTGCCCGGCTGTGGGCGAAGGGAGCTGTTGGGCAGCACACACAGCACGGATCTGTGCCGCTTGTCTCAGTTGAGGCCCACTTTGCTTAAGAAATAATCCAGATTAGCAGCCGTTGTTGCAGAGCAGAGAAGGGAGCGGTAGCTGTCAGGGGAACACCGTAATCTGCAGCTCCAGGTGTAGTGAGTGGATATAAATATTTCAGAATTGCTTCTCATGTGGCCTTCTTGCTGAAGAAGGAATTCAAATCAGTCTTAATTTTTTAATCTTTCTTTTACTTGTCTCAGCCCTGGCCAGAATGAAAGAATGAGCGAAGCTAAATTTTGACTTGGTTTTTATAGATGGTTTTGCTGTCAAGCTCTTATTTTCTCATGATTTTGATACTGATGGAGATGTTTAGTTTTTAAACAAGTTGAAATTAAATGAAATGGACTTCAAAAACTAGGCAACAATTGTACTGGTTTAAAATCCTATTAAAATAACTGGGCATCTCTTAGGGAAAGACATCTTAGAGTTACAGTAGCAATCCAACAGCTCGGCCCTGCGAACAATTCTCATACATTAAAAGTGAGCTGGAAATTGGAATACAATGTATCTGCATCTCCTGTTACTTTCTAAGGTTATCTAGCTTTTAATGGCAATAGACTTTTGTATCCCTTCTGGCAGCTGCAGGTGTGATGGGAATGATGCCTTTATTGGGATTTACCCTATTTAGTTAATCAAGTTCACTCCGAGTATGCTTAGGAAAACACCTGTAATCAGTTCTATGTAGTACCACCAGTTGCATGTAGTAATAGTATTTTCTCAGATAGGTTCTGGTGACCTTGAAGTGCATGCTGTGACACTGCTGTTAGATGGGTGACAATGTAGACACATAATCCCCTATGAGACTAGGAGGTATCTGAACGCTTCAACCATTTTTCTGTCTTTCTGTTTTGATTACAAAGAATCTCTTGTCTCTTGGCACTTAGCTTAAATCAGGACAAAGTCTTATGTACCCTTAACGCTACAATAAAAAATTGTTTTAACTACTTATTTTTTTTCTTACCAAGAGTTGCAGTATTAAGGAATGCAGATTACTTAAAATAATAACAAATTAATTTGAGGTTAATCATCTCCTTATAAACTGTCTGATCATAACCATAGATGACAGCATGTACAGGTACTGCAGCATAACTGTTGCTTTTAAAATTTAAATTCCTAAGACAAAGAATGGAAAAATTATCTTGGACTTGAATAAATATATATCCAAGAGGGAAGAAAAATCTTTCTAAGTTTTATAAATAATGCAAATTAAAAAAAAAAAAAAAGTTTAAGTGCTGTTCTGTGAACTTCCTAGTTTTTCCAGGGTATGTAACACCACTACAATACCTTCTTTACATACTTAGTGGGTTTTTTTTCTCTTCGTTAGGCCCCTTAATAATCCTGGATTGCCCTATTTGAGGAGGGTTGATCCAATCAAAGGTGAGATAGGACAGCTAGGCGATGGCTGACAACTATTTCTATTTTGCCCTCCCCCTTCCTAAACAGTGATTTGCACTTGAAATGCTGGTTGTATGTCCTTGCTCTTCCTCTTTTATTTTTTAATTTATTTTTTTATTGAGGTGTGGATGTCACAGTTGAGAAATATGAAGAGGTTTTATTGGGTTTGTGGTCAACCTCTTAAAAATAGACCATTCTCTCAAGTAAGGTAATAGTTCTAGTAAGTGACAGTTTGTTCTCTGCTTTATTCTTGTAAGAAAGAATCTGACTTGCTTAAGTACCTCTGAATTCTTCCAGAGAATGCTTAAATACTTACTCTCAAGTTTTCCTAAAGCACAGTTGGAGCAGTACCTATAGATTCTGGACCCTCTTTCATTTTCACTGAAGTACAAGAAGTTATCTGAAATGAAAATCCTTTATCTGGTCTTCAGGTTGTCTAATTACCTTGGAAAAATGCTGTTCTGGTTTTCTGAAATATCTTCAATCCCTACCCCCAGCTTTTTTGATAGTTCTAATATTGACTCTATGCTTGAGGAATTGTAATTCTCGTAGAAAAGCAGTATTTCTTCATGCTGCATGGAGATGAGTTTGATCTATTGTCACTATATTCCTGTCTATTCATTTGAAAGAAAAAAAAGTGTCAGTAGCTAATTACTGGAGCCAGCAATTATACTTTTGCACGTTTCCATCCTCTGCAACTAGTATTCAATTTTTAAGAGCCTTTTTATGTCAGTAGAGGACACTCAGGGTTTTTTTATATAGAATTTGTACTGTCAAATGGCAAGCCCGGTAGGTAATAGGCTTGCTCGTGTTTCGTAATCCTGCAGGGATGTGGCACACTTCACCGAGGGCTTTAAAGTTCTGAGTACAGCCACAGGGGGGCTAAATAACTTCATTTATGCCCTGGTACTCTCTCCTAAGTAGGTTACCCAGGTCTGTTCTAACTGCCAGGTTTCCATTTCAGATTAATTGTAGGCAAGTATCACTCATTTAATTTGTGAAGAGTAAAAGAGGAACACAAAGAGTATTTAGAAAGGATTCGACTTTGGGCTACTGAGAAAAGAATTGGTTTTTAGGGGCTAAGAGATGAAAAGATTTTTGGTGCAGCTAACTTTCCTTAGAATGCATTGAGTTCCTTAAATTACTTTTAAATACCTATAATTACCCTAATCTAGTGAATCTTGCAAGTTACTGCAAACTAATGAATGTAGCAGGTTTCCCATAACTAATAAAAACTTAGATTTATAGGTGACTCTTGGAAACAGGCTGTTATATCGTGACAATAGTTTTTCTCAGGAGCTTGTTAGGGAAAATTTCTCTGAAAGCTGAATTTTTAAAGAGACAACTTGATTGCTTTTAAGCACTCCCACTAGAATTGGGAGTCAGCCAGTCTCCTACAGTAGTCTGTGTCCTCACATAACCTCCAGTGGCAAGCAAAAGCAGAACTGGCTGTGAAAAAGTGTCTATGATTATTTTTTAAAAAAAGAAGATATTATAATTGTGTTTCAAGGTAAGGCCTAAGTAAGGAAGAATTCTTTGCAGTAGTATAACCAAGAAAAGAAAAAAGCAGTAATGGCAGGTGTATTGCATCTTGTTAATGATTATTGTAACTTTAAAATTGTACTCTTCCTTTAGCTTTATATAGTTTCAGTACGGAAAAACCTGTTTGTGAACTAATCTGAAAATAAAGCCGTTGTTAAATGAGCCGTGCTTTTAGAAATTTTTAGTTGACTTACAGCCCACTGGAATAATCATGAGCTGTTGAATGTATTTCCTGTTTTCTTATATACTTAGAGAATTACTTCTACTTTATAGGAAGTTTGTAAAATTTCTCAGGAATTACAAAACTTACCTTACAAAATAGTATTTGGGTTTCCTGGTAATCTCCTCCTCTCAGTCACATGCCCCATTAATCCTTTTACTTAAAGTTTTTAAGTCCTCTTAGATTACATTTTTAAAAAGTTTAAAAAGTAAATTTTAAAAGGTGAGTGGTTTTGTGTTTATGTTTTTGTGACCACAGTTCTGTTTTTGGCAAAATGTTCCCTAATGGGCATGTAAAAATTAATGGCATCTGTACTTTTCTGCTAATAGTTTGAAGGTTTTCATTCTTTCTCTGACAGTTTTTTCTCAGTTTTTTGTGACAATGTTTATAGTTCTTTCTATGTTATTGCTTTCCGAAAAAACCCAGGGTTAAGATTGTTATTAAAAATCATATCCCAATAACCTGTTTTTACACAGAACGGTCAAGTGATTAAGGAAGATTAAAAAAGATCAAACATCTTCCATTGTGACAGTTTTTTCAATAAAGCCTCTGGAATCATTTAGCTCCTGTACTTTCAGATGATACAGATTTATTCTGTAGCTATGAACAGGTTAAGGCAGACTTCTGAGTGACTAGCAGTATGGAAGTCATATGAATATAATGCTCTAGCTGATGTAATGATCTTTGACGTTCCAGCAGCGCATAATGCCACGCTGATGCAGTTCTGGGGCTCCTGGCGTGTGTCTCGTCTGCCAAGTGCACGAGCAGAACTTGTTCATATCTCTGCACATGAGGACAAACGTGAGCTCCTCAGAGTTGTTGGGATACCTGACCTCCCCTGCTTCTGAGGGTCTTGGAAAAAATCTTTTTTGTCTAAAAAGATGGCATACTGTTTGAATAGTGTGAAGAATGCTAACGCTTTATACTGTATATGCATTCTGTATGGAAACCTTAGGAAGAGTCGTGGAGAGGCAAAATATCCAGAGTGAAGTTAGAGTATTCCTCGCTTTGAAGACAAGAGCTATGCATCTTAAAGACTCAAAGCAAATAGAGTCTTTAAAATTAAAATTAATGCTTGTAGTTTGCTTGGTGACAATGCTGTCCTGGTTTTTTGTCCAATCTTTCTATCCTATGCCTTAATAAGAAAATGGAATTAAAATATGAATCCTGTTCTACATATTAAAGTTACATTCAAACTTTGTGTGTCTGCTTAGTTTAAGGATAGTGTCTTCAGTCTTCTCACTTGAGTGACTTTTTTTGGCCTGTGAGCCCAGAACAGGTTTTGTCGTTGCTCCTTCCCAATTCTCATGTGGGATCCTGAGAGGTGATTTGAATAAATTTAAAATAAATCAATAAAATTCAAATCACTTAGGTGATTTGAGTAAGTTTTGAGCGGAATGCTCTGTTTTCAGCTGGAGTAGAAGGGTCTAAAGAGACTGTGCAGCATAAAGCTTTTTGGTCAAGCAGTGCTTGACTGCTTTTTTCCACATACTTGGACTTTGAGGGGTTGAATAATGATTTAGGTGGCTTCTTTTCGGTGTTGTCCATGTGTTACACTTCTCGTGAAAGCACAGATAATGGCCATGAAACTGCAGTAGAAAGGCCGATTTCACAATGAGAGGAGGAGTCATTTTGTCTTCTGTAGCTCTGTGTAGTGCTCACGACAATTCATAATGTATCATAACCAGTTGAAGTTTTGGTAAAATAAGGTGCCAACAGAAGGGAGGACCCTCACGCTGCAGATTTGAGTATATTGGTCTTGTTAAGAGGAGGTATTTGGGAGCAGGTACAGGTTTATATTGTCCTTAGATCCTCTGTGGGCTTCCTAGGTTAGGTGAAAATAGTGAAATAAAAAAACCTGGTACTGATTAAGTCCTTAAAGTGTGCTGATCATTCCATTCTTTGAGCAAATAATGCAAATATTTATATAAGTAGGAATAAAATGGAAGTATATAATATTTATATAATATGCTAAGAAAAGTCATATTGGATGAAAATAAGAGCAAGGAACAAGTCAAATTTGTCCTTGTTTAGAAAAAGTTTCAGTAATGCTGCACCAGGTATTTGTTGGGTGGCTTAAAAATATTTAAAAATAAAAACAAACATTGTAAAATTGTCACTAATAGCATAGATGTTGGAGGTACTAACAAAAATATTCTGTATGATCCAATGCTCTACTCAATAGCACAAAGTATTGAAAAAAGATTATAGGCAAGATCTGTGCTACAGCAAGGTTAAGAGCTTTAATCTTCCTGGAGAATTAAATGGAAACTTGGAAGAACTTTGTCTGTTTTAAATCACTGTGCTCTGGTCACACCAACAGGTCTAGTATACATTAGAATGCCATGGAGTGCATTTCCTTATATTCTTTGCTATAATTTTTATTTATTTATTTTTAGGAAAGAAATTTTGTTTTTTCTTCAGGAATACTGGGCACATACATACCTCTGTAAAATAAAAAATATGAAAATAGCTGCAGAATGTTAGATACAATATAACTTGAAACTCATCCCAAACACCTTTCAATAACGTAAGCATTAATAAAATTAAGACCAGCAATAACTGAACTGTCTTATGCAGAATAGGTTTAAAATGATAAAAAAATAGTCTTTTAAGCAGCAATCATACAGAAAGCTTAATTCTACAGCAGTTTGTTACTGAAATTGCTTATTCAGTTGGACAAGTTTTAATAAGCAATGTTTATAAATTTATATTTATAAGTAACATTGGTCATTAATAAAGAATATGCTTTTTAGTGTCATAACTGAATGTCAGAAGAACTGAAGATGGAAAATAATTTTAAAATGGTTGCACAAAGTGTGTATATGTTACATTACATAGATAGAAATTACCTTGTAGCTTGGGTTTTGTTCTTTTGTGTGTTGAAACATACTGGAGATGTGTATGTGTGGTTTTGGTTTTGTTGGGTTTTTTAATGGTATTCGAACAAAGATGCCTCACCTTCTTCAACTGGAATGCTAGGTAGTTTTAATTTGGGTTGGTTTGGGTTTTTTCCTTTTGCTGTAAGTATGACCAGGTCCAAAGCACAGTTATATACTTCAAACTTTTCATGGAAATGCTTCTTAAGTTGGTGAGGAAAAGTTAAGTTTTTTTTGTTACTGTTGCTGTATCTTCTGACAAATAATGCAAAAGCTGTTTTGACACCAGTGTAGCAGGTAAAACTGAATATAAAGGAAGAGCTGGTGAAGCTGGTTAATGTTTTCTATGTACTAATTTATAAAATGTCAGATAATTCAGAAGCTCTGCTTTTCACCAAGACTTCAACTTGGTGGAACAGAAGTCTCACAACCACAATGTGGAGGCTGTGGATGTTTTTTTTGAGGGTTTTTTGTTCCCCCTCAAGACTTAATACAGCTGATTATAGAAGTATCTGAGGGATGGACCCAACTGGGACCCTTTAAGTAACATAAGGACTTCACTTTGTCTGTGACAAGAGGTTTCTAGACACCTCTGACCTGAAAGGAACTGGAAATGAGTTTATAATTAGTTACAGTTTTTTTTCCATTCAGATAGCCAGAACCTGCCCCTACCCCCGCAAGGGAAGTTGTATTTTTTTAAGTCTGAAGAGATCAGTCATGCAGTACGAATTATTGTAACCTGGCATTTATGAAGGATTTTGAGGCTAAAAGGGGAGGGGGAAAAAAAAGTCTCTGACTCCATCAAATTCTACCAAAAATGTTTGAAACGTAAAAGTTTGTAATTTCTAGACAGGAGATGTGGGAGTGAGCCACTGTATGGAATGTTTGTACTCTTATTTTTCTCATATAATATGAGAATATGCTGGAAATGCCTTAGTGAGGCTGAAATATTCACTGTCTTCAGTGAACATAAGGTTGGAACTGAGGTCTAATTCTTTTTATTTTTTTTTTTTTGTGTGTAACGCATAATTAAACTGTGAGAGTCAGTGTCTAGGATGTTTTTGAGTCCAGGAGTCTCATATTAAAAAAAGGGGAGGGACTGATTTGTGAGTAGTATCTCTCAAGCACAATGATTAGGGTAGAACTTAATCCTCAGAGTTTGTGAAGTGCCATTGCCAGGATTAGATGGGAGAAGAGTATTCCATGTGTACCTGGCTTTATACCTTTTGTCTTTTCCTCTAAGCATTTATTACTGCCAGAGGTGACTAGAATGGTTTTCTTCTTTTCCTTAACTATGTGAGTCATTATTTCTTACTGGTTCCACTCACAAAAGCAGAGCTATCAATACTCATAGTGTGTGCAGTGGCTTTCATTTATTAAAATGTAGCCTCATTGTCCAAGATAAACTTTCCTCTTTGCAGATTTTCAGATAGTTCAGAAGCTAAGAGTTGGATTTGAATAGCTTTTCCATCTCGAGGTTTTATTCTTTTGGAGTTATTTTGATGTTGGCTGACTTCCTGGAAGGAAAACGCACTCTTAGCTATTGAGCTGAGAGAACATTGCAAACTTTGTATTTTAGTTACGTCTTGTTCCTGGAGTACAAAAGGCATTATGAAAATGCAACACACACAGACCGCAAGCGCCACGAGCCGTGAGCCAGTATATCTCTGATGCAGCAGTGGTTTTAGGAGTGGTAAATGTGACCAAACTGCCCTAGGACAGGAGTGAAGTAGGAGTTGGAAGTATTGCGATTAGTTTTTCCTGTCTATATTCAGTCTCATTGAGAATTGTTTCTGATGGGATGAGCTTGAGTCATTTGGCAGTTGTCAAGGAGAAGAATAAGGTGCTTTTGGTACCTCTCTTCTGGAAGCTGTTAGTGGCCCCATTGAGAAGCTGCAGGGAGCTTTCTTGAGGCATACATAGAAACTGCTGTGAAAGCTTAATGCTGTAATAGGTTACTTAATGCTGTGTGTTCAGTCTTTTAGCTGTAAATACACTGGATTGTTGACTTTGAGCGGAGATGATGAGATGAGGATTGACTGATAAATGGATTGATATATATGTGTGCCTGCATCACACTCTTTAAATTTAAAAAAAAAAACAAACAACCAGCTAGTATCCTTTAAAAAAAAAAAAAGTCTGACTTTTAGATGCTGTATAGGCAAGTAAAACAAAATTGCTTTATTTTCTTTCATTGATGGAATGCCATTCTGGAAGCTTCGTTAAAGGTTTGGGACTATTTTCAAAACAAGGGACTATCTGGATGAAAAGACCTCTTAAAAATCAGGATGCTTTCCAAATAAAAGCTAGCTGAAAGGCATGGAGAATTGTTTCTCTTTTTCCTAGAGGTACTGTTTCCTTTCTCTGTAGAGATAGGAAGGCAGTGTAACTGAGCTGGTGAACTGCCAGAGGATGCAAGCTGTATTGTTATAACAAATTGTTTTTTTTCCTTTTTCAAGATTGTAGGTGAAGAAGCAAGTCATAATCCATGTAGTTAAATAAAACACAGCTATGGGCATCTAATGAAAATATGAGAAAGGGAAGGTGTAACCCAATAAATGTAGATAATATGTGTTAAAAACAACTCCTGTCTTTGATACTTCTTTAGGGTATTTTGATAATTATTCAGGGCTGGTGGCTTTGCTGCAGTACTAATACCTCGATTGCTGTAGAAATCTGAGGCTACTTTTAGTCCTACTTTTTGTCTAAAAGTGGGAATATGTATGTTGCAGACTAGCTTGCACAGTTCCAGGAGGAGGATGAAGTTAAATATTTATGAACAAAAGAAGAAAAGATGAGGTAAGAACTAAAGAGTATATTTCTTGCAGGTTGTGATATTAAATAATAAGAGATATTTTCTTGTGTCAAGCAGAACATACATACTTGTGAAGTATTGTAGAGAAAACTTGTGTGTGGCTTGTGTAAGCAAGGAGTAGCCCATGGGAACTCAAAAGTGGTGTTTGTCCAACTTCTGAGGCATATGGACACTTCTTTGCAGGATGGATTTTTTTTTTTAATCAATTTCCTGTAGTTAGGCCACTTAGCACTTTGGCCATATCGAATCAAGCTGATAGCAAAGATCGGTTGGCTAATGGAAACAGTGATTAAGGGCTTGAATTTTCCTGAGGCTCCAGGGTGATAGTGAAACAGCTGCTGTTGCAGGCAGTGGAAAGTATGAATAACTCTTGCCTGAGGTTGTATAACCAAAAGAATAATCGGATCAGAGACTAGGTTAAATCATTGTGACTTCTATTAAAAACTCTGTTAGCCCCTCTGTTCACGCCTCATTACCGCATATAATTTAAGGACACTAAATAGAGCCCACCTATTAGGCTTGAATTAAAGCCTTCACATCAGGAGTCAGGTATTTTTCTCTTGAGGAAGGAGTGGAGGAGAAGGTCATTTGCCTAGGAGATAAATAATGACTTTCAACAGATTTAAAAAGGTTGTTTTTTATTTGGTATGTGCCAGGCAAACTTTAGAAGCAATTTTGGTAACCTAGCCCATAGCAGATTAAGTGCAGTAATCCCTCACAGGAGGTGATTTCAGGAAAGATTGTTCCTTAATTAACTACTTGGGATGCAGCTATGTCTCTTGTTTCTTAGTAAGTTGCCGAAATAAAACTCTATTCTTATCAGTATTAGACTGCATGTTAGATGAAGTTTTCATCTCCCCTGCTGAAAAAAAGTGAAAACCTAAAATTTCTTCTAGGAAGGGCAGGGGAAGCAGGTGGAATGAAATGCAGAACTGTATTGGTTTTCAGCAGTGTTAATTGAAGTGTGAGTTCATAAACAGAAACCATTGCTTTGAATATTCAGGAAGTTATAATGGTTTTGGGAGTTATTTTCTAATACTGATCTTTTTTCCCCTTCAAAACGGATGTGTTCTTGCCATATAAACAAAGAAATTAAATGCATCCGGAAAGCTCTACTGTTAAGTACCTCAAAAGCTTTAAATGCCAGTGTTTTTTGTTACCAGTAGTGTTTCAACAGGAAAATTACCCTGAGGCATCTCTGATTAGGTCAGATGGTCATATGTCTGTTTTGCTGGGTTTTTTAATGCCAAGATGTTGCCCTTGTGTTGCTATTGTGTGTCTGCTGCAACCAAGGGGTTAGTTACGTAGAAAGCTTCACAAACTTTGCAGACAGTCTGTTAAAAAGCTTTAATTGATCATATTGTAGTACATTTGCAAATGCAGGTTATATAATTTATCACAGTATCTAGTATGTCACTAACTCAGTGCCTGAGGGAATTACAGTATATTCAACATTAACCTTACCAAAAATGCATGTGATTTAGGATAAAATCCAGACTCTTCTGTGGCTCCTTTTATTATCTTTATTAGTGTATTTTTAAAATGCTTTTGAAATTTCTGGGTGTGCTTAGTATGTTCTTAGAAGTATAATAATGAATTGCAATTATATTGTTCTTTTGCTGTGCACCCAGAACATGCCTTAAAAATATTTTTAAGATATCTTCCATTCTTCTTTCCCTGACTCCAGTGGAAAATTTCATTCTTTAAAGTTCACAAAAATACCAGCTAACTACTGTGGTTATCTAAAGACACTTGTGTTAGAATATTTTTTTTTTCCTTGACTTTTGTTTTCCCCTCAGTCACAGAGAATGTATCAGCAGAGTAGTCACAAGATGATCACTGTAACTTTTACTTTGCTATGATAATATCTTTCATATATAAGTTAAACAAATACTGTTGTCATGCTGTAAAGAACTAGTCATTTAAAAAGCCCCGAAACACATGGTGTTTTCATACAGTTTAGTCTTTCTCTTCCCTCCAACTTTGTGCTCCCTCAAGTAGTAGGTTTGGCGTGATATAGTTGCATTTTTGAATGATAGTAAATAATGAATTGCAGAAGTATTTTTCATTAAATTTCATTAGGATTATGGCCATGTCTTCACTCAGTATGACAGTTCATGTACCTGTCATAGCTGAAAGAACAGTTTAGAAAAATGTCTGGGGGGCAACTCCTGCTTTACTTTTTTTGAAGTCAGTGAAAGATTTAAAAAAAATCACTAAAATACACATTCATACTGTAAGTAAAAAAAAAAAAAAAGCCAAGGTGATATCTAGACTTAGTTTTACCCGTTAACCATCTTTGTCTTTAAAAGGATAAACAGTATCTTAGGTAAAATTTGGCACATGTATAGGGACGGAATTTTAGATATAAGTTATGTTAAGTGCACCAGAATGTTAGCTGACAACATGCAGCAAAGTGTATTTGTATGAACAGAAATGCCCCAAGCTCTCGCGTTGCTTTTAGAAAATAGAAGCAGCGGAACTGCAGGTGAGAGGAGGAGGTTCCTGCTGTCCTGTGAGGAGGGAAGTGTTGATGAGTGAGGCTGCTGTGGAAGCATCCTGCCAACACCGGCCTTGCAATCTTGGAAGAGGCCATTCTTTCTAATGCCCTTATCGCTGAGGCAGGGACTGGCAGGGCTTTTGGAGGCTCTGAAGTGGGCCAAGGAGATAACAAGGCTGCAGCTGGATAGCTGTATGGGCTGTGAGCTGCTTCTAAATAGCACAGTTCACAGTTTCTCAGAAATGCACCTTAGAATCAGTTTTTGCAGCATTCCTGGCTGCACGAGCTTATCCAGTGTTGTCAGACTATCATTGCATTCTGGTGTGAGTGAACTGGATTTGTGTGAGAGCATTGCCCCTCTGTCTCTGATGTTTGTTCCTTCCCTTCTGAAATGCCAAGCATACACTTAATGCTGATGACAATTCTGAGATCTGTGCATGTTCAGTGGAAACAAAATTGGAATTGCCATCTTCTTTCTTGGAAACATCTGAAGAACTGCCTTCTAGATACTGTAAATGACATAAAATTTTAATTTGCTAGCTGAAAATAATAAACCTACTATATTGTCTACTCTAATAAACCTCTGACCCCATAGATTATGCAGTCCTGAAGGTGTCACTGAAACCTGAAAGATAGATAAAATGTTTCAGTCAAACATTTGCAGCTTCTTAATTTTTATGCACTGCTGTGCATCTATTTTACCTCTCTGTAATGCACAGAAGTTCAGGTGAACACAGTGACTTTGAAGGTTTTATCTATGAAAATGTTCTGAACTACCTTTCTATTTAATAGCGGACTTTGGTTAAATGAAGAATATTTTAGTGACTGTCTCATAGTAGATGCCTGCAGAAGTCAGGGCGGGAAGTAAATGGAAATACTGAGCAGTCAAGCCCCATTGTAATTTGCAATACAGGCGTGATGAAGAGTCTTTGTATGACATAGCTGGGACCTGAATTGATGCTATTTAGAGAGTCCTTTGGTCTGGGAAACAGATGACAGTGGTGTCTGTCTTTTGAGGGATGTTTCATTCCCACAGTTAATCAGCTATTAAAGTTATTTGTAGTAGGTCCATTCTTTTAGATGGTGTGCTGAGTAATGAAACAGAAGGCATGTGATGCCTTAGAAAGTAAAATCTAATATCACTTCTAAATAAATAAACTTTAAAAAATTCAATGTTATAAGAGAACCAGATGGAATTATAAGAATTAACTTTTAATCACTTGGTGGTTTATTATAAACTGGAAGGTAGAAGTTACTTAAAGCTGTGCTGTCTTTGCTTCCATATCTCCCATTCCTAGACTAAACCTGGTTTAAATTCCCACAGCTCAGCACTGGGGACTGATAGTTTAACTATAGTTAGGAGGGCAGTTGCCCTGTCATCTTATCCTTAAAAATTGCCCAAGTAAAAGCTTTAAGTATGAAGTAAAGGATCCCGTGAAAGCCAAGAACAAAAGCCAGCTGTAACACTCGAGTGCTTCAAAACTGCAGTGCAATACAGCCATTTACAGATAAGCAGTTTGCACTAACACAGTCCAAAAGCTGAGGTAGCATCAGCAGAGGAGCTGAGGTCCCTTTCAGGCCCCTGCACACCAGGGCAGCCCCTTGCCAGGAGAACCTGCTGCTTGTGACACTGAGGAATTGGCACAGCACTGGGAACGGTTACACCAAGTGGTGGTGTTGGCTTGGAAGGTCAGCCACATTCTTTCTGAAGAGCTGGACTCTAAAGAGTATCTAATGGGAGTAAAGGCTGGGAAGACCGACAAGTTAGCTGTGTGACAGACCATGAGGATTTGGGGGAACATAGTAGTTGGATCTATAAATCTAAAACTGTAAGCACATAAGTCCTGAAAAGTCTTAATGTGACAAACGCACCAGGTTGCCTTAAATCTTGAAGTGAATAATCTTGTTTTTTTTGATTGCTTGGATGTGGGACACCAAAGTGTACTACTACCGATCAGACAGATCTGATTGTATTTATTTTTTAATATATTGGAGCTTCGTCCGTATCGGACAGAAAAGGAATTACTGTAATTGCTACATCCTGCAGTTGTGTTTAATTGCAGACAAAACAGTGTGCAGTAGAGCATTTTTAAAAGAGAATTGTTCTGAGTTTAGCAGTGTGGGGTGGTTTGGTTGGGGTTTTTTTTTTCCTCTCCCCTGTAATGAAGAACATACACTGGAAAGTTTTGTTATTGCAAGCTGATTTATCTTTAATGTAACTGATTTACCTTTAATGTTTCTGAGCCTCAAAACAGGCAGCTGACTGTACATTCACAAGACTAACGTTAAGAAACAATCATTTCTTAAGGGAACTGCTGGTAATTCTTTTTTCCCTCCCCGCTTCTTTTTTCCAACACACTTGATCTTTTCATGTATTTGCACATTATTGTTTAATCTCTCTTCCCTTCCTTTCCTACCTCCCTTCCCACCCCTTGCTTGTTTTAAGTATTGCTTTTTTGCTGACTGTTCTGGTTAGTACTTGGCATATTGTCTTATTTGAAGACTGTAATTCTTTTGCATTTAAATCTGCAAAAACCTTGTTGGAACATTTGGGTTGCATAACGTGGAACTGGAAATGCTTGTTGTAAGCTCTTTTTTGCTCTGCTTGGCAGGTTTGAAATGTCAGCTAAAATTTTGTGAGTTGGCTTTAGAAACAACCAAGGTAGTGCTTTCTTTAAAGGCTGACAGAATCAAGTGACTTTGAGAAGTGACCAGTCTGTGGTGGTTAAAAATACAGTGTTTATGAAACTCTAACTCCTAAAAGAGTATCTGTTAATCATGCATAAACTGATTTATTAATAACACCTGAGCACATTAGTGTGTTTTCCTTATAGTCAAACTTGTGAAATAAAACACTATCTCCAAGCTTTTTACAGAAGTAATTAAATCAAAACCCAATTCATCCAGAAAAAGTGATAAGCCTTAACTGTTCACGCGGGAAAGATGTCTTTATTTCTGTATTTACTTAAAGGCTAAGTATACAATAGTAGTCTTTCCTTTGACTAGGACGTTATTGTTACAGTAACTTAATGAAGTTCCTCAGAAATACCTTGGAGAGTGGCATTAATAGCAAACAGACTAAGAATAGCTCAGGGCAGCGCCCTGGAGGGAGCTGTCTGCCTTTCTTCCTTGGCTGGAGAAAAAGCTTCATGATTGTATTTTCCAAAACAGGGTTTGAGGGGCGAGGAGAACAAGTAAACAAGAAATTTCAAAGCACTGGGGAAACCTAAGAAATTACATCCATGTTTAATATTGCACTGAAATTCCTTTGTTATTTAACCTTCACTGGGAAGTAGGAACAATTTTATAACACTGAAAACCTATTTTGATAGCGCTGCTTTACTGATATGTGCAATAAACTATGTTTCTAAAATTGATAAAAATGAACAGAGCATAGAGTGTAAACACTTTAAGTAATTTCAAATGAGGGCTTAATGGCAGTCAAGCAGAACTTTCCTAAAGCAAGTACTATAAAGCTCTCATAAAAATTAAATTTGTAAATCATATTCAAGCTGTGGTAAATGTGAGCAGTGCTTTGTCAGACTGCCTGGGAAGGGCAGGATTGGGTAATCGATTGCACTTTTAAGCAGGAAAGAATGTTGAGAGAAATCAACCTGTTACACTTTGAATTGCACAGAGGCAGCAACCCAGATGTAAGTAATGTGAAACAACATGTAGTTTCACTATACCCAGAGCTTATCTGCATACTAAACAGAATTAAGTTCTCTTAAATTTCTTAATGAAAATGGGAGGAGATGAGGGTCCTGGGAACTACTTTGAAGACTCATTTGTTTAAGTAGTACCCTCCTGACTTGGGCTTGATCAGACGGAGGGTAACCAGAACTTTGATCAAGTACTGAGGTCAGTCTCACTGCTGTGTGCTGTGTTGAGCTGACACCACAAGGGATTTTACAAACCGGTTGGGCAGGTGGTTTCAGGGAACTTGTAATTATTTCTGTCTCTCCATGTAAACAAACTCTTTGTAGTTTTTTGACTTCCAAGAAAAGAAACTTTAAGCAGAAGATGCAAGTATTCAGAGAGGCTCTTTCTAAATTTCCTTGAGGGATTGAGGGGTTGAAAAATCATGTTTCCTAGGGCATCTAAGGTTGGAGTTCTAGTAAATGGTGATATATAGGAAATGGAGTGAGAAATATGCATGTTTGAGGGTTTTTTAATTTTTTTGGTGGGGAGGAATAAGCACTGAAAATAAGCATTTAGATTTCTTTTCAAAATTTTTAAAGAAAATCAAATTACATACCTCCCCAGCCTCCATCCCCGACCTACCCTCTTTCCCAGTTTCTCAAGACTTCTGTCTCAGAGGATTTGGCAGAGATGCTCCTCTTAAGAGGCTGAGTAAATTTCTCACCATGGGGAACGTAATTTTCACCTAAATCTTGAATCAGGACAGTGTTTATAATTACCACCCTTCTATGAAGAAGCAAGAAGAATTGTTTGGGAAACTCCAATTCGGGTTATGAGTGTGTCTATAGATGTGGGATTCAAATATATACACTTGACTGTTCATTTTCTCTTCCCACATACACACTGATAGAGGATAAGTGTTGTGCTATTTAAACACAGTAGCCCTTTCTGCATTAATGGAAAGGGCATTAGATGTGCTGACAGCTGTGCTCTTTCAGGCTTCTTTTAGCAGGAATTGTTTGTATTTTCACTGGAGCCTAATAACCTCTGGCTTCTCAGCTTGTCATAAAGTCAGATTGTTGTAACCTGTCCTCATGGTCTTACCTTCAGTTGTATTAAACAGATAACTTTGTATTTATTGATAGTTTTGGGGTTTTTATAGTATCATTTTGGCAGCAACATCTAAACAGTGATAAATCCCTTCTACGAGGAGCTTACAGATAAGGAGTTGATCCTCCTTTCATTTAGCAAAGTGGCAGTGTTGTGGCATTAACTTTAACTGGGAACAGAATCAAGACATAGAATACAGATGTCAGGATCAGGACGGGCAAGAGATGAAATGGACTATTAAAGGAAGTACTAAGTCTAGTTACATGCTGAAGCAGAACTGTGTGTAAGCCTGGACTAACTTGTTTAGGAAAACAAGTGTGTACATATTTGCCATGGTGGGAGTTATTCTGGATATAGGAGAACTTGAGTTAACAAAATCTTATTTAATAGAATCAAGTCACTAAAACATGCTGTTTGCTTTTAAAGAGTGTCTCAAAGATTCACAATTAGAAACTAGACAATGAAAATGTACTACTTTACATACTGTGCAGACTTTGTGAAATGTTTTCCAGGAAAGTTGAGTACAGCCATGAATCACTTATGGAAAACCCAGTGGAATGAATTAGTCAAAGAAATATTTGAGTGACCACTCTTTGCCTTCTGCTATCAGGAAATAGTACAGCTTTCCATGATTTTATACAAATCATGTGGCATAAATAAGAAAAGCTATAGTTAGAATAGCAAGCAATTACAGCTGCTGTTCTTCTACTTTCTCATAGCTTTCTAAAAATGCTTATTTTGAAGTAAATATGAAATTTCATATCGGACAAAAGGTGTGGGTACTTTGGGGGAAATCTTCAAGTTTTTAAGATGCTCAGGGAATTTCTCTGCTCTCTTCCCTGAACTTGCCTCTTCTACCTGTGTTTTCTTGCTGTTATAACTTAAAAGGGGGAACTGTGTTCACTCTCTCTTCTGAAAATCTTTTCTCCTTTAACTGTCAGGCTTTTACCTTCAGGGTCGCAGCTAAGCAAGTCAGACTGCTCAATTGAAACAACTTCAGAGGTGAAGGCTTCAAAGCTTGCATATTTGATAATGTACATACACTGCAGTATGGTATACTGTTCAGAGAATCGACAGGAAATGGTACCCTCATATGCAGTAAATTGGCCAAATATTTGTTTACTGGATGGTAATTAATATGTTTTTCATGTTATCAGTGTAATTATCGGCCAAGTTCTACAGTCTGTTAGGTGTTTCACCCGTGCAATTGCACTGAAGTTGCACTGCCAAGTGTGATCTGAACAGTGTTAATGATTATGTTGTTACAAGACTAAAAGTGTATATCGGAAATGCTAGAGAAAGTGCATGGGGAGAGGGAGTTCAGCTTTCAGCCTTCCTTGGAGTGAACCCTGCAATAGTTTTTATGGCATAGGCTGTTGATCCAGAAGCCTTGGAGAGCTGTTGGTATTTGGAAGGGAGTTGCTTGGACGTACTGACATCCTTTCACAGATATGAAGCTGTGAGCATTGAATGACTGACAGGTCTCACTTTTTGCTGCTTCCTCTTCCTTGACAAGAGCTGATTCTGCCAGACACTATTGCATCCAAGTTTTTCTAGGGGGCTGCAGAGGAAGTTGGTTTGTGTTTTGATTTTTTTGTTTGGTTGTTTTTTTGTGGGCAACAGCTTGTGCATAGATATATTCTTGATTATACCAATTAAGTCTAGTGGAGTAGGTTGAATATTTTGTTATTTACTAAGTGAAAGCTGCTGCATTACCTTTTTCTGTTAAGCTGTACTGAACTGTCTTGCTAACTTACTGGGCTATTTTTGAAAGAGGGCAAAGTAAAGGCATGGTTCTTAGGCAACTTTAACTTTTAATTTATTTGGAAAGTGGATGGATACCCGGTTTTTGGTTAAATAGATCTGAAGAAATTTAATTACAATAAAGGACTTTTAAAAGTTAATTCTTAGCCGTACAAAATACCATTGATCTGAACACTGTCCTCTCCTGTTCCTAACACAGAACCAAGCTTGAACGTATCACTGCACTTCTCCATCCATTTGGATTCTTTTTTTCTCCTCAATTTTTTTCCAGCTTACCATGGCCCAGATAGGCACTTGTAGTTCTCTCTGACACTTCTGACCTTTGTGCAGTCAGTCTTAAAACCAAAAGCGTGTATACTGTGCCAAATACGCTTTTCAGATTCACATTGCTTGCTTAGTATGCATTTCATCCTTTATATGCAAGTTGGGAGGTGGTCCTTCTAAATTATCCTTAGCCCTCACTCATTCTTGACTTTTGTTTTGAACTCTGGAAACTCCTGGAAAACCAAGACAACTCTTTTTCTTAAGGTAACTTGAGTGATTTTTATTTTAAGAATTTTATTATAGTGTGAGGATTAAGTGAGTCCCTAAAGCCTGCAAATTCCTTTGTACAATAAGGATATTTCACAGGTTGTGGAACAAATGTCTGTCTGTCTTTGCATTTGTGTCCTTGGCCATCACCTTCTACAAAGTTCTGAATTCTTCCCTCCTTTACATCCTGTGGCACATGCTGATACTTGTTCTAGCTTGTCTAGAGGCCTGCATGAGCTGCCTGGCTACCCTCTGCCAAGCAGAACAGCTGACAACTGAGTTCTGCCTGCTTCTTCCTTGGTTTTCCTACTCTGCCCACTCCCTGATATTTTCACACAACTCTATCGCAAATGCTGCCTTTTAACCCTTTATCGCAGTATCTATCATACTTGATTGGAACTTCCTAGGAGTTCAAGACAGTCCATTTTTTGCCTCCTGTCTGATGCCTTTGAGAAAGCTCTCCCTATTTCTTTAAGGGACATTTTTCTTCTGTGGATTTACACTTTCATGAAGGAGCTCTTTCAAAGTGAAACACAATAAACAATACTTTTTTTTCTGAGATCATTCTTTAAAGGATTAAGTAATGTCCTGATGAGATTATCCCTGAATGGTGCCTGAATATAGGGTTATAGGCTCCTAGTAATCCTCTGGGTGAATGTAGGGTGCTCCTCAGAAATGCCTAACCTTTTAAGATGCTATTTGCTAATGACTGTTTTCTGCTTCCCAGGTGAGGACTTTCCAACATTCTTCCTAGATACACAACAGTCATAAATATTCTTTGCTCCACTCTTGTGTTTTCCAAAGAGACACCAGTTACTCTGGACTGAATTGTTCGTAGCTCCCAAAGTGTGGGATGGCTTTGGGGTATAGAGGAGTGAGAAGGAATTCTCCTACTGATGAGGCTTTCAGGCAGCACTGTGTGAATTGGTGGTACCTGAGCATCATGGTTGCTCAGTTCAGGCTACCACCTTTGTTCCAAAATCCCACTTCTTGAACAAAGGAGAGGAGTTTCTTTGATTTTTCTATGGAGGGCTCCTTTCTTTCCTTAGCAGGTTTATTCATGATCAGTTTAAGATGATGATTTGCACAGGTGTTAGGCTATTTGAATAGCCTCTTTTTGTATAATCTGTCCATATGGACTGACAAAATGCTATGCAGCTCTTACTTGTTCTAGTTTTACCTCGTCTTGAAAATACTTTTCTCTGTGAAACAAACCTACTTAAACGGAAGTTGTTCATCACTTTTCAAATGCTCTTGGCATATAAAATCCTAAGATACTACTTTTTTTTTTTTAAGAAGTCTACTACTCTATTTAGTGCAATTTTGCAAACTTTTGGATGCTAATTTTTAACACTTGGAAGTATTTTTTCCAGGTGGAATGGTCTTTTTAATATGAATAGAAAAATATTTGCCAGTAAATATTGCCAGTAAATATAGTTGCCAGTAAATACACTGTATTAAAATGTTTATTTCCTTCTAGAATACTTGAATGAGGCAAAATTGTAATCCATTTACTATCAGTTTAGTAAATTCCTTATAGGAGTTGAAACATGTTGAAAAAAGACTTAAAATTTTGGAGTATACTTGGCATATTAAAAAGTTTTCTAAACGAGTCTAGTTGGTTACTCAAATGTTCTGTAGTGGAATTTCCAGATTACCACTTTTATGTTACCAGTCAGTGAACAGGAATTTAGTGTTTAATGCTTGGAAATGGAAGTGTAAGTCATGGATTTTTCCAAGGAAGGAATAAGCACACTGTGGGTATTTATTTTTCAGATGGTTGGCTGGAAAACTGTCACACATTGAATCTGTAAATAGCCCTTCTGTGATAGAGCACAGCTCTTTATATTCTGTTTGAACATATGTAGGCTACATAATGCAAGCATGACAACAGTTCATATATTTTAAGCTCCTATTGAAAAAAAAACCCAACTTGTAAGAGTCTATTCAGTAAGAACAGCTACTTTCCTTCTTGGCAGTGCTTTTGGAATCTGTGTTTAAAAAAAAATAAATCATCAGTGGATTATTTGAATCTTTTTTTTAATCCCTCAGTGGAGTAATTGTGGAGTGGATAGCTTCTGTGTGCAGAGAAATGGCTGAATTCAGCACTTGGCTTCGTAGAAACCCTTCTGACGTCCATAGGTGATGCACACTTCTGTGGTCAAAACTTTGGATCCCTTGGCACTATGGCTTTCTGCTGAAAGGACGTACAGCTTCAGGGCACAATCTGTAGTTTCAGACTTCAAATAAATGTTTGTAATGGCATTAAGAACTAATTTGAGTAGGATTTCTTCTTTATTCTCCTTTTGAAATAATAGCAATAGATGCAGGCAACCTTCTGTGGAAGTTTTTTTTTTTTTTCTTTTCTTCTATCATGTCAAAAGCTGTTAAATTAATATCAAGAAAATAAGGGACTTAACTGGCATTCATTGGAAAAAGCCTGGGTTGCAATTCACCTGTCTTTAATAAGTGAAATTTTTGAGTGAAAGGAGCAGAAATATGGTTGGAACTTTCAAGAATTATTGATTAAATGGTAAACAAAATTGTCCTGCAGTTTTTGAGATCTCTTAAAGAAAGACTGATTGACTGTTCCAAACCATTCTCCACACTTTTTTTTTTTTATTCAAAAGAAAGTGCTCCAGAGTTGTAAAGTAATCAGACTGCAGACACACCAGTATGCTACTTCAGCAAATGTCATCAAAGCATAATAATAGCTCTTGAAGATTTTGAATCAGCTGTACTGCATCTGTGAGGGGGTGTAGTTCACAGAATGGCACCTATGTATTATCTCTGGGTGTAAGACTATACCCAAATTCTCAAAAGCTTACCAGAGTAACGCTGAGAAACAGCTTCTGGAAGGAGGGACTGCCAAGAGCACTGGTTTGAGTAAAGCTAGCACCTTGCTGTTATGTTGGGGGAGGAAATAAAATGCTTATTGCAGTGATGGCCCAAGCTGCCTTTTTTACTTCCATTAACCTTGAGGAGTGTGCATCTATTCTGGAGAAGTTTCAGCTTGAAGTATTTCAAGACCTTCCAATAAGAAAATACAGGTGGAACTGGAGAGTGAATACTGTTGGATCCTTCCCTATTTACTGTTGTTTTGTTTAACTAGCCATGGTGAACTGATTTCATTTCCCCACTGTTACCATGGAACATTCATTGCAGCTCAAAAGCTCTGGATCTGTTTGAGTGCAGTCACATAGGAATGACTGGGTTTTGGTTTCTACCATCAGATGTCACTCACTTGTTTTAAAATTTTTGCTTAGCCTGTTATAGGCATGTCACAGAATCACAGAATGGTTTGGGTTGGAAGGGACCTTAAAGATCATCCAGTTCCAACCTCCCTGCCATGAGCAGGGACACCTTCCACTAGACCAGGTTGCTCAAAGCCTCATCCAGCCTGGCCTTGAACACTTCCAGGGAGGGAGCATCCACAACTTCTCTGGGCAACCTGTTCCAGTGTCTCACCACCCTCACGGGAAAGAATTTCTTCCTAATATCTAATCTAAACCTGCCCTCTTCCAGTTTAAAGCATTGTTCTATCACTAACTGCCCTTATAAAAAGTTAGATTGCAATGACTCTGAAATCAAGGAGTCATGGTAACAGTACAGGTCATACCAGAACACAAGTTGGTGGCATGCTTCTAGCAGCTTCCAGAATCATTAGTATAAATGTCAGCTGGCTTCAGACTTCTTTTGCTTTAAAGAACTTCGGAACTCTCTGTCTGTCCATTTGATCTGAAATACCCATCAAAGAGATCCTTGGTTATCGGTCTGGAAACCACTAAAGTATTATCTGACTGTTTCAGAACAGATTTGAAAGCAAAACCTTGATTACTCAAAGAAAAAGTAGTTAGGCTTCTTAAACTGGTTTATCTGAAGCTTTAAAATGCAATGATTCATGCTTTATAATGGTAAATCTTGATTTAGAGGTTGAGTAGGGAATAAAGGTAAGCTGACACAGATTCTTTCCTTCTGCTTTTTCTCCTCAGTGCTGACCTTTTCTCATTATCTCCTTCATTATCTAGAATGTACAAAGTGAGATAAAAATACCTTGACTTTTTTTGATATTTTCAGAAAAGTTTCAATGGGTATGGAAGAATATTGAACCATAAATGCCGCCTGCCATTTAATCCTGCTGTGATGGTGTGTTGCATAAAGCCAGAGAGCCAGACAAATATTTTTTCCTCAAGCAGTATTTAAAAGATTAGGATGCTGACATCAAGCTTTTACTCTAACATATTATAAAATAAATATATATATATGTAGAAGACAGTCTTTAATATTTGAATCTGGATTATAACCCTGCCCAGTAATCTCAAAATATAGTTTTTAAGAACTCCTGTTTTGAAAAATACACTGTGTCTTCATCTCCATACTTATATGTGTATGTATCAAAATAAATCACAGCTTATTGGCTTGGGGTTTTAAATTATAAACCAAATTTAGGTTCAGTGTTCTGTTAGCATTTTTCATTTATGTTGTAGATGCTGCTTCTAGCTCCATGATGGAAGCCAGGGGTTTTGAAAGTGTGTGCTTGCTACTGGACATCTGGATATTGGGGAGCTTTGACCATGTTGGCTTCAGTTTGATAGGGTTTGGATAAAATACCCGCAGTTGTGGGACTGCGTTATGAAATGCTGCTGAATCACTTACAGGGGTCTTTTTCCCTCTTACCACAAGAGAGATTTGGGGAACTTGCTTCCTGTGTCTTTCTCCATATACATCCTTTCTTGTAAGCTGTCATGATGTGATTATCTTTACGCAGGAAACTTCCATTCCTCATCACTTCTTATTTTGGCTGCTGAAGGTTGTTCTACTTAGCTGTCAACATTTAAATACATCTAGGTTAAAACTAAAGGCCCATTTCTCTGAAATTTGGTCCCTGTTCAGTCTTCAAAAATGGTACCTTTTAGTTACCAGTGTACGAGCCCAGCACCAACATTTCCTCAATGCCCCTTACCTCACCCTAACACGTAGACGATGTGCAGAGGCAGCACTGGAGTGTAGCTCTCCAGCTGTGGTGAGTGTCAGAATACGTATGACGTGCTTAAAGAATGCATGAATCCCACTCTAAGCATGTGCCCTATCCACTGGACCTCTCCCTCCACTGAATCTAACTTATAAATAACTTTACAGCTGTTCACTCTTTACAAAGCAAACTGTTCTTCATCTTCAGAAGGTGCCCCTTCCCTCAAGAAATAGTTATCTGAAGTGCCACTTTTTGTTTTAGTAGCTGATGTGTATAGCATGTCCCTTCTTTCATTCTTAAATTGTTTCATCTTGCAAGTCCACCTATCTGTTAATTACTGTCTAGATTTTTTTTTTCCCATGCTGGTATTCAAATAAATAACCTTGTAAAGGTCAGACTGCCACTGATTTTTCCTAGTTACGTTGGTAGGAAGAATACCTCATGTTTCCTTTATTTCATAGTTCCACAGTACTTATGAGATACTACTTTATATCTTGGGGGGTGCAGGAATATTTCTTTAACAAATAACTTGTTCAATTCAGCTGTAAATTGTTTACAGATACTTTTTCTACAGTATGCAAAAATGGCCTATTAACACATTTTGGTTTAAAAGCCCTTGTTCTTTTTTAGTTCATAATAAATATAGAAGATCTTTGGAGAATTTTCCTCTCTTTCCCTTTTTTTTAATCTCTATTCTGAGGAAAGGATTTATATAGATGTCTGTATTTATAGAAGCCTTAAACAAGTTTTAGTTGGAAGAGAAAAGTTGTTTAAGGATTTCCTGCCCTTCCCCTTCCATAGTTAGCCTTTTCTAGTGTGGCATGTGCCCTGCTTTCGAGGCGAGTTATAGACTGTACTGTTGTCCTCGTCACCTTTTCTTTCCCCTTCCTGCCTTAAATAGAAGCAAATAATCAACACTGCAACTGCATCCGGCCATGGGAATGATCTTGTTTACATTTGTCTTGGTTAAAGATTATCATCTTGGTCTTTGGCTTTTTAGTTTTTTTTTCCTTGCAGCCCCACCCACCCTACCCTTGAGATGTAGTGGATTGAACTGTAATATTGTTGGACAGTCTTTTTCTGGTATTTTCATCCACTTTTAAGAAGCATCTTATCTTTTTGAAGGTTGTTTTGATTATTTGAAACCAAACTCACTCTTGGTTGTGGGGGTGGTGGGAAACTTTTGTGACTGACCTCCCAAGAACTTTTTCCTTCCCCTTTTCAGCCCGCCTACCCAATTACAGTGAAAAGACTTGGTGTTTAATAATACGCTTTTTCTATTCTACGTATGTTACTTTTAGATAATTTTGTAATCATCAAAGTTAATCAATTAATGAATTTAAACAGAAATAAATACAGGAGAAATATGTAGAGTTGGTTTTTTTTAAAGAAAGCTTGGTTTGATTGGTATCTATCTTTCCATAATTGTAGGTATATAAACGTATTTTGAGTCTTGTGCCTTAAGTGTATGTACTGATACCGAAAAAGCCAGTCAGAAGAAACTCCCTAAGGCTCGCTTTGGAGTTTTAGAAAGCAGGCATTCTTTATTACAGCGCTGTTATTATACGGGGGATCGTTCCACCTATCGTGCATACCGACTTGTCTCTCTACAAAAGCTTTATGCTATCAAAACATGCATGTTCATTTCTCTTTCAATAAATTATTAACATACTCCTCACATTATTAATAGAACTTATTAATACATTTAAATGTCCTTTTCACATGCGTACTGGTCGTCTCTTGGGGGTTGTCTGTTGATCATAGAAACTTTTGTCACCGTGCCCCTTAGTTGAATTTTCCTTCTGCATGTGCTTGGTCCATCTCTTGGCCTGTTTACAAGACTTCTGTCTCTACAGAAATGGGTTGTTCTAGCATCACTGCCTTGTCAAAGATTCAGTGCCTCAAGTGTCTTGTTATCTATTTTAGACTACAAACTTAGCTAGGCCTAGCTGGTGTGTAACTGACTTTCTGTGTCGCATTGTTTTAAGCAGACGGGGATGTTCTTTCGCTATCAGTACCATCTTAGTAAAGGTGCAGGATCTTCATAGCTTTTCTGCTTGCTTTTACCTATTTTGCCTAACATCTTAGAAAATGGTCACGCATTCCTCTGCTCTGTCTTCTCTTTGGAAGAGGAAAACATTTTTCGGGAACAGCTAAAGGTCTAAAATGGAGATGGCACCGTAGCCCAGATGCATGGCCTTTATTTTTTGTTGTTAACTGAGTCTAGCCCTGTCTGTCTGGAATGAGTATCTCCTCTAACGTACAAAGTATGCTAGTGATAATTGTGCTGAACTAGTGCTCTGAAAAATATTGCTGTCAAGTATTCAAACTTTATTTATGAAAAGTTGCTTTTTAATATGAAAATACTGTCCAGTAGTTCAGAATTTTGTAGCCATTGAATACTTTTTTTTGAATGGCACTCCTATAGTACTTGACATAACTCAGTGTGGTGCAGACAAATAGGCTTTTCTTTTGTGCACCCTATCACGTGGAATCAGATGCTTACATTTTGTTAAAACTGCACAAATTTTTGTCTTTTTTATGTCTGGAAATTCAGTGACTAAAATACTTGTAAGCATATGAAATAGTGAATGGTCATGTGTTTGCTGTTCCACATTGTAAACAAAGTTAATGAGAGAAGCTGATGATGACAAGTCTTAACTCCATGCTTTGTGCCCCTTTTTCCATTTTGTCATTGTGTGGGTGTAACCTTGAATTAATACACTGCACGTAGCAATGTGTAATTTGGAAAACCAGTTTGTGTACTTGTATTGCTGTGCTCTGTGTGATTTCTTTACTGTAAATAATTTTGCAGAGGTTTTATGCAGTTTATTCTGTAGTACTAAAGACACTTTTTTGCTTATAATATCTTTCTGATGATCTGATGAATGCATAGAATATAAAATCAACAAGTACATAACTTTGAAAAACTTAAGGTTTTTTATAACCACAAAGCAGAAGAAACTGTCCATTAACATTTTCAGTTACATGATAATTCTGACTCCCTTCTACCAGTGTTTCTGATCTGTTTTTGCTTGGCATGGAAGAAATTTTTATGGCTAAGTTAAGGACTGTGCTACTGCCTGACTACATGAGTGGGTGTATAGCTGTTGCAGTGTTCTGGATTAAACATCAAGGTTACCAGTCTCCCAGTGCTCAGGCTATTGTAAGGATTTTGAGGAGGAAAAGTATACTCAAGTATGGTTAGTCTGCCAGGTAACTTTATTTCATAACAAATCCTGTCTGCCTTGCAAAAGAAATAATGTCCAGGCTTCTTTTCAGTCATCTTTGTTTTGGGGGGTGGTTTTTTTTTTTTTCCATGGGGGAGTGGTGGTGGTGTGTCTGATTTATTTTTGGCTAGTAAAATGAGACTATGAACTGTGCAGTCATTTTAAGGCAAGTGACTTAACTCACTACTCTCACTCCCAGCAGTTTGGTTGAGCCAGCCAGCATTGATGTGATTTCTCTTGCTCATCAAATAAGTTTCAAGACAAAACAAACCCCACAACACAAAACTCCACAGAGAAAACAGCCCACCTCTTGGATCCTAAAGGCAGGGAAAAGAAAGTTTTACAATAATGGAGAATGTTACTGTTTCCTGAATGTGGTGTTAGTTTGTAGAGCACCCTTGAAGGCAGTCGGAGAAAAATCTGCTGTCAAGGACATGTGCTCATTTAGCTCTTCAGATATGAAACTTCCTCACTTTTTCAGTGGGTCTGAGTCCTGGGTATTTTTTGGTTTTACCTGAAGGCATGCTGAGTCACAGAATTGCCTAGATTGGAAAAGACATTTAAGATCACAGAGTCAAATCATTAACCTAAAGCTGACAAGTCCCCAACTAACCCATGTCCTTCAGCACAATGTATACATGACTCTTGAATCCCTCCTGGGATGTGGACTCCACTACTGCCCCGGGCAGTCTGTTCTAATGCCTGATAACCCTTTCAGTAAAGAAATTCTTCCTAATATTCAACCTAAGCTTCCCTGGTACAACTAGAGGCCATTTCTTCTTGTCTTGTCACTTGTTCCTTGGTTGAACAGACCGACCCCCACCTCTCTACACCCTCCTGTCAATTAGTTGTAGAGAGTGATATCTCCTGAGCCTCCTTTTTTGCCAGGCTCTTGATGAGCATTAAGTTTAGAAAGGAGCATTTATTAGCTTATCCCATTCTCTCCTTTAGTGTGCCTATCCTATGCAGGCACATGGCTCCCCTGCTCCTGTACAGGTTAGAAACTCACCTGAATTCAAGTGTGTGAGCAGAGCTTACTGACCCTAAACACGCACGGATAGCTCTGGAAGCTGTTCATACTTTACTGTCTGCCCCTCTCTCTCCTTTCCCAACTGCTAGGAAAATGGAACCAGTAAGCCTGGTTATTTATTCTTGGTAACTTCGTGATGTTTATTATCCCTGTCCTAAGTGAGGGCTAGGGCAAGATAATTGACATGAAGACAAGAATAGAAACTATATGTTGATAACAAAAGATCAGCAAGTATATATAGTGGGAGTGCAGGGGTTACATAAAAAGTACCCTGCAAGGGCAGTTGTAAAAGTCTGCCAGGGGTGAGAGAAAAGAATGGACTATGTTGTTCTGATTTATAGCTTGTAGGTGATCATTTTATTAGCTTACAGAATTACCAACACATTTATTTTCCTGTTAATTTTCTTCCTCAGATTGTTGGCTTTGCTAATGTAATTATTGGCAATGAACAGACATTTTGGTGGCTTGTGGAGATTAAATTATAGAGCTATTTATGGTGTTCAATCACATTGTGTGCCCAGTATTCCATATGCTCATTTGACTCCTTGTTTCTCCTTTCACCCCCAAAAGCAACCCAAAAATGGTCTCCATTAAATTTCTCTGCCTGGAAAGTGCTACTAGAGGAGGATCTGTCAGGTGCTATTGGTGTTAAGGAGTATTTTAGGTCTGCATTGAGCATCTTGTCTGCAAATTTGAGAACTCAACTTTTAACACTTGAGCTCCAGAATCTGTAACTTCCAAGGGAAGGATGAAACCTGAGAAAGCAAGGCTGACCGTATTGTCACGTCACACGGTTCTTACGCGTTTGGTTTCCCTGAGTCTTGTTGCCCAAAGTACTGCAGCATCCTTTGGCACTGATGAAGTCTGTGTGCTTTAGTACCAGATGTTATTTGGCATCTGAATGACAGCATGTATCTTTAAGCAGGTGATCTCATTGCCCTTGTTCTCTTTCTGTAGGTCACCAGGGAGTCTCAAAGTGAAGGCAGAAAGCAGTAAACTCTCTGGAGGCGAAGGAGAGGAAAAACTGTACTCTGATTGTATCAGAACATCAAATCCAGAAGTTCTGATAGTCTTGCCTTGTTCTTGTTCCAGACAGTTAGTTACCATGTGGTTAACAAATGTTACAGGACCTGAACTCCACAGAAGAAGCATTGCAACACTGTCAGGATTTTGTAATGTTGGTTTTGTAACTTTGACTTTTGGTTTCTACAATAAATCTCAGGGCTCTCAACGTAATGCTGCTGGCTTAAATAACATGTCACTAATTGAAGCAGGGGTAGTGAGAAATTTTTTTTTCTTTTGGGAAAGTAAACCCTTCTGTTTGTTTTTTAGTAATTCAGGGTAATTTTTTAATCTACTAATTGAGACATTGTAGACTGTGTTTTTGTTCTTATCAAGCATAACTGTTTGTTTGTTTTTTAACCCAGAATACTAGTTCTTGGTTTATCCTGTGTTGTGAAAGGAATTGTTAGTAAGCAGCCATCTTTTTTTGCCTAAATTGTTTCTTTAAGAGTACTGGTAACACAACCTAACCAAAAAATAGTGATGATAAAGATACAATAGAGCAGACTAGGGCTGGTTCCTTTTCTGTGTCTTTTTAAATGGATAAAGTAAAAACCTAGTGTGTATCAGCAGAAGTCTCAATGTTTACTTTAAATCTGGAGAACACTGAAAAAGTTGATTTGTGATGTGTTACATGTTCTCAAAAATAACTATTTTGTTTACAGCTAACACAGTAATACATCAGGCTGTAGTCCTGTTTTAGATGACAGTTATATTTGAAAGATTGCAGCAGTAAGACTTGTAAGTCATTTTCCTTGGGTCACAGTAACATTTAGATGGCCTTGAGGATAGCAGTCAGAAGTATTTTTAATATCTTGCTCTTCGTGGGATCTGGGCATAAAAATGTAAGTCTCAAGTTACAAAGGGATACAAGTGCCCAGGATCTACCTGTCCTACTTTAAGCTGTGAGGCCCAAAATAGGGCTTTTGAAGACTTCTATAATAACCAGACTCCTAGGAAGCTTTGACATGCTTCAGGTCTGCAGCTGAAGGTCTGCAGCTAGGTTGCCAAAGGCTTCGTTCTGTTGAGCAGCTCAAAGTGCCTCCTGTGTAGGCCCTGTGAGGCTACACAAAATAAATACTTTTTCCACTTGTCACCCCACAGAGATGCCGCGGTCACCTCGGCAGCCTCAGAGCGTGCCAAATGACTCTGAGTCAGTAGCAGGTTAAAGGGAGGACCTTCTTTACTTTCTTATCAGTAGCTATAGCATTCACCTAGGATGTGGAAAGCCTGTTTTCCATTTATGCTCAGGTGATTCACAGCCATGTTTTCCAGGTGAGCATCCTGACTGCTGGTCTATGGAGTCATGCTTGGTGCTTGCACTTCCAAAGTCTTTAAGACACTTGATGACCTAATTCCAGGGCAAGGGCAAGATTCAAGACATACTCAGCATGATTTTCTATGTGAACTCAGGTGGTTCACTGCTTGGTGTGATGGCTGTTGATGAATCCTCTTCTTAAGTATCTGTGTTTCTGGGTACAGGTTGTGAGCTTGGCAACTCAGACCTGTTCTCACTGTGCGTGTGCTCAGTCCAGATCTCGGCAGTGTGGAGTGGCTGGATAGCCACTGGTTTCCATCTTTCTGGGAGCTTGGGGAGAGGAAAGGAGCTGCTGTTTCTTCCTGTCTTTCTATCCTTCAGGCACCCAGTATCTTAGATGCTCCTGGAGCGCTGGAGGCTTGTTACCTATTACTTTCTTTCAGAGTTGAGTTAATCTCACTGACAGCTTCTACACCAGTTGTTGAGTTCAGAGCACCTTCTCTTTCCTGATCTGAGCTTATTTTTAAGTGGGGCCTTCTGAGGAAAGATGCTGGGAAGTTGGTCTGAGTAGTGTTTCATGCTGAGATAACTTCTGTGCCAAGGTAGCTTTCCAGTAGCAGAGAGTTTGACTGCTAAATGGGGATTTTAGCCTGTGGCACAATAAGCATCCTTCACTTTAAGCAAGCAAGTAGAGCCCATGGAAATCAAGAAGGCTATTCATATGAATAGTTATGAATGATTAAATATTTATTAAATAAGGTTTTAAACTTATAACTGGCTATTGTTTGCAATTGTTTTGTAAAACCTGATGCTTCTTTCACAACCCCGTGTTATACTTAAATGAACTAAATGCACATATAATTCTGACTGCATTAAAAGTTTGATCTGAAACTGCATAAGAGAGTTCCAAATACCTTGTAAAAACTTCAGCTTAAACTTAACAAGTAACTTTAAATGGTAATCATTTTAAATGGTTCTTAATTTAAAAAAACCAAAACAAAACAAAAACAACTAACAAACACAAAACCAAAAAACCCACCCCCAAACCCATTAAAAAAACCACAACAAAACAAAAACAACCCCACACCCAAAAACCTGTGCCCTATGCTACTTTTTGGGAAATGTGAAAGTGGGATAGAAATAAACCAGAAAATGTCAGAAATGTAGGTTTCATACCTTATCACAGGTGTTGGTAGTTCGGGTTGTTTGTTAAAACCCTACCAGCAGATTTCTGATGAAGCTCCTGTTAAAAAAAAAAAAATATATTAAAATAAAATAAAAAAAAAAAAAAAAAGCAGCCCCCAGCCAGCCCAGAGCTAAATGCAAAAAACCTCAACAGTTTATGAGGCTTGGATTGATTTTTTTTTTAATAAAGTGAGAATGGTAATTAATCCAAATAGTTGCTTTGAAGAAAGCTTCAAAATGAATTCTCACTGTAATGGGGGGAAAAAGTATTTTCCCCAAATCAGTTCCTCCTAATCTCTAAGTTTCAGTCGTGTGTTTTTTCCATAAAATTACTAAAAGCCATTGACCTGAGGGATTTGTTTTCCGTTCCGAAGTCTTGAAATTTTCCTCCTGGCTAATTACAGCCTATTACTCTAGACTTTGGTCCTTTAGCAGTAACATTTTCCATCTTAAGATGGGTTGTCCCATTCCAGTGAAGAGCATGTTGTCTGAGCACTGAATGGAATTACTACCAGTGGAAACTATGCTGCAAGAGGCCGATAAAGCAGCTGCTGTGCAAACCTCAGCTGTTTTTTCCATCCTCCCGAGCGCTGGTAATTAGCATAGGGAAGCTGACTAATGTGCTGACGTCACCTCTTTCCAGTCGCAGCTTACATTTTGTTCCTGACTGCCTCAAAGCATGCAGGACTTTGTTCAGGAATTCGCTGTCACATACAGGATGCTCTGAAACCCTTTTTTTTTTTTTTTATTGAGGGGCTGGACTTGTTTCCCTTATAAACGCTGCCTGCAGGACCAGCGGCTTCCTTAAAAGTCATTGGTCTCTGTGGAAGAGCGAGTGTCGCTTCGGCAAAGCACAAAATGCATTTCAGAAATTTTAACTACAGTTTTAGTTCTCTGATTGCCTGTGTGGCAGACAGTGATGTCTTCAATCAAACAGAAACAAGGGTATGCTTTATCTTTTTGTCTTTCATTTCTGTGAACTACTGGAATACTGAAGTATGTAGGTGCTGTTTCAAATAGTTTAGAGTATGGATACTTTGATAGCTGTTTGACTTGTGAGAAAATTTCAGTTTGATATGAGGGTCTTGGGTCTTACAAGTCTGCAAGAGTCTGCTCTGATATGAATGACTCTTAACTTGGGAAATTATTAGATCTTAATCTATGTGTTTTTGAAAATGATCAGGAGTTTGCCTCCAGACTTCCTTGACTGTCTAGGTACTGTATTCTTCACTTGCGTATGCATTTTCAGCAAATGTTTAGATTATAATTTTGGTAGTAAAGAGTCACATAATTTATAGTGCACTTTATACTTTTAATGTGATTTTTGGCTGGCACTGTAGTTAAGAGCATAACGTTAAAACCATAAGAAGTCCTCTTGGATTTATATTTAACTGATTAGAATTAATATAATGTAAGTAATCCTGTCCTGATACAGTGAATTGTTGACTGCTAAGATACCTTGAGGACAAAAGTAACATTTTGTATAGTATTTGTATTGCTAGCATGACATTTATGACTTCTATAGTCACACACATTTTAAAAAACTATATATATTGCACAAATCTTGCACACTTTGAGTTTAAATGTTGAATGTGAACTTTGAAATGCAATCTAGCATGGGTTTGTCTTACTTTTCATGGCTGCATCCAGCTGGCTTTGGAGGACAGGAGGCTAACAGCTAACGAATCTGGGCGTTGTGTGCATAGGGTCCTGGTCTTTCAGAGCTCGTTTTGAAGAGCTTAAGTGTGGCTCAGCCAGAAGCAGGACAGCTTTGATTTTAAAATATGTTTGAAATATAGTGATTATGTACACAGCTGTGGTGAGCTTGTGAAGCAGAGCTTTTCAGAAAGGAAAATGAAATTTTGAAGTGATCACTGCATTCTTATGTAATCTTTGTTGCTTTTTTTTCTACTAATTCAAAATATAACAGTAAAAAAAAGTGAGGCCGTATGATTTTACATGCTTGTTTATTTTGGCTTTGTAATGAACTTCTGGTAAGCTATTATGAAGAGAAAAGATCTGAAATCTGAATGCTTGATCTATTGCCATCACTGAAATAAGGCTTGTGACTGGTTACTGTGTTCTCAGTGTGAGCCTGAAACACTTTGCAAGAGCATTGTAGCTTCAGAACCTCCTGTTTCTTTCTCCTCCTTTGGTCTGGCATCCTGAAGTGGAAAGAGTGGAAGCACTCTTTGTAGAAATTATATGAAAAATAGCCAAGTTGGGTTTGCATAGATGCCCTAGGAACACAAACCCAAAGTGCAAAGTGGAGAGAGCCAGCTGTGGGTAAAGGTGCTTCAGCCTTTTTGTGCAGATAGGACAGCAGAGTAACTCAGCTGCAGATCTATGAAGGTTTTGGTCCAGTTCCTACTCCTACCACACAGGCAAAACAGAAAGTGTGTCAAAGGCCCTTTGGGAGCTGTATGGTTAGTACTCTGGATTTTTTAGGAAAGATAGTGGGAGCTTTTTTAGAATTTGGTTCCAGAAATAGAAGAGGCTATTAAACTAGAGTTCAGTAATAATATGTTCATTTTCCTAAATGAAAGTAGCAGCTATTAAAACAGGACATGTTTGTGAACTTTATTAAGCATGCTGAGTCACTGAAGAAAATTACATTTAGCTTGCAAATATGCTTTTTTCATTTTTCTCTATTAAAATTGTTGTGTTGGTTTCCTTGAAAATTGCACGCTTGGACAAAGGCATGCTTGTCAGACTTTAAGGCCTTTGGATATTAATTTTATAAAGCAAAGATTTCTTTTCAGTATCTTACCAACGCTACTATTTCTATTCTGTCACTAAATTAGAGTATCATGTCCAACCCTTATTAATGATAATAATCTATTTTTTTTAATAAGGAAGGAAAAAGCTGCTGCAGAGAAAACAAGTGAGAGGTTAGAAAAATTCATTATAAAAAAGAGAAAGAAGAAGAAAGAGAGATCTACACTGTTATAAATACATTAATATTCAAGAGTGGTTGTATGCCCCTACTAGTAACTGCAATTTATTTCTGTATTTCGTTAGAGAAAATGTAGAATGTTGCATATTCACTTTCCTCTCTGGTCCTTTCTTTTCAGGCCAAATTTGAAGCGCTGTTTAGAACATACGACAGAGATATCACCTTTCAGTATTTTAAGAGCTTCAAAAGAGTACGAATAAATTTCAGTAACCCTTTATCTGCAGCAGATGCTAGAATCCAGCTTCACAAGACAGAGTTCCTTGGAAAGGAAATAAAGCTGTATTTTGCTCAGGTAAGTCTTTTTGTGATTATCCTTACAAGGTAGTAAAGCATAACTTACTCATTATAAGCTCCCACAGGTCTTCAATCATACTAATGAACACTGTGAATTTTTTTCAATTGATTAGAGAATCACAGGTTGTTCCAAAGCAACAAATATGTGGAGACTGTTGCATATTTTGCATTTATGTCTCCCTCTGTTTTGGTAACCTTGAGGAACGGGAGTAGATTATAGGAATCAGCACAGTCAATGATAGAGTTTAATGGGGTAGGGGAAGCCAAGTGTGCTCTGCCAACAGTACACATGCACACACGTGTGTGCTCAAGTAAGTATCTGAGGGAATCCAAAGAGTACAACTGCAGATGCAGAACTCTGCCTATTGATTCTGCTCTCACTATTGCAAATTGTTTGTTTAGTTCATGGTTGTACTTGGAGATCGCCATCAGTGCAGCTCTGTAGTTGGCCAGCATGCTGCTGAAGATGGGAAACTCTCAGGTTCTGGTGATCTGGATGCTTTTTGGTAGCTGCTGTGTATTTTCCTATATAAATTTAATGGGAAAATTAATCTATGTGTGTCTGTTTCAGATGTCCCTAGGGACAGTCCTGAAGGAGCCAGTTTATTTATATACCTTCTAGAATTCTCACCACTCTCACTCGTGGTAATGAGTTTCAACACCGTTTGTCATTAGGCCTTAAAGCCCATATCCAGCTTGCTCCTACTTCAGTATTTTAAGGGCAGATATTTTCTGGGGAAATTTTTGTAAAAATCCATGATGAGAAGATGTGGGTGTGCTTACTTCATTGCATGTTTCATTAGAGTTAGTGAATGTGGTGGATTGTCTGTATTTTGTATACTGGGTCTTTCATACAGCTCTCTTCGATACTACTGTTACATGCTGCCACCTTGAGTGCCTGTTACAGCATAACATCTACCCAAACCTTAAAATTCCTCATGAGTGGTGGATTCATTGATAATACTAAGAGAGTTTTGGCTTTTTTGTTTTTTTCAGACTTTGCACATTGGAAGCTCACATTTGGCACCACCAAATCCAGACAAACAGTTTTTGATTTCACCTCCTGCCTCTCCACCTGTCGATTGGAAGCAAGTAGAAGATGCTACTCCAGTCATTAACTATGACCTCTTATATGCTATCTCCAAATTAGGACCAGGTAAGAAGAAATGGAAACACTAGAATTTTGGTTGAGTAAAACACCTTTTAAACTTTATGAATTTCTAGAACTTTTCAAATCAATTACTATCTACCAATTAAACTTGTAATATCAGAAAAAGTATTAGTAAAAGGTAATTTCTCACACATACAGTAATTTCACAGGATCACTTGCAGGGCCTGTGATCTCTTTTGTGATTTGTAGAGAGCATGAATGTTGCTTCAGTAATACATTAGCTTGTTCATCAGAATTTTCAAGAAGCAGCTTCCTGAAAATGAAGAGACAGTGGTGTAGTTACATACCTCCTGAAGAGATGGGAAAGTCCTGTTTCAGACTGAGGCAATGAACCAGTTAACAGCTATGTAGATCTGTGCTAGAATTACTTCTGCATCTGAGACAGTAGTATGTGTAGGAGGGAAACTATCACTATCAACCAAATTTTCTTTTGGAGTTAAGAGGAAGAAGTTTCTGCCACTACTTACTTCTTCTAATTTTCATCTGCTGCAATTTATTCATTTATTGGAAACTCTGAGATAGCTTCACCCTGGGAAGGAATAAAAAAAGTTTATATCAGCTTGCTGGTTTTTGCCTCACTGTCCACACTAAAGGAGATAATAAGAATGTGCACTTACCCCTTATTTCTAGTGCTATCCCATAAGTTGCTTGTCATTTCAGTGAAGCGTGCTGTGTAGACCATTTATCAATCTATTTATTAAAAAGAAATAGCACCACACATGGGAAAAACAGTTCTGCCTGATATTTGTGTTTTAAACCAAATACTGCTTTCGGAAATAGATGTAAAGTTCCACTAAACTGAACTAACTCTCATTTTAAACATGGTTCTGCTTTTCAGTGATTAACGTTCACATCCCTTGATATCATTTTGTACCTCAGTTAAGACAACCTTCTTAATGAGAATTAGTGCAAATTATATTTCTCAAAATCTACAACTCTGATTTAACTTGTTTGCAATGATGCTATTAAGTGTAGAGGAGAGAAGAAATGGCCACATTTAGTAGCAGTATCAAAGAAAATTAAAACTAATCGGAATCGTTTTACTGTAGTATTTTTATATACCTGTTTACCTACCAGCTTAGGGAATACATATTATTATGTCAGTAATAAGGGGTGGAGAAGAGGGTAGGGCAGAGCTTTTAGCTCCTCATGCATCAGCTTTCTGTGTAGTAGTTTATGGTTGACTGTGTGCTGGCGATATCCACAGATTCTAGTGAAAGTAATGTGCATTTCACAAACCACTGGGGAGTTCTTGCCTGTGAAAATTCAGCCCTCTGCAATTTATGGAGGGACAAAAATCTATGCTTTGCTGGCATAAAAATTGGGGTAGATTATTGACAGTTTTTAATAAATACTGTCTTTGAAATGATGTGTGAATTATAATGGCAAGAACAATTTATAGCAAAGATATTACAGTTAGAAGTGGAGGTATAAAATGCTGCCACAAATAATTTCTTTATCCAGAACTATGTAAACTAAGCAGATGAGCCTCCGTGTAGGTCTCTAAAACCATCCATCAAGAATGCTGCTGAGGTACTAAGTGGTTTTTATCAAATATTTTATTTAACTGAATTCAGTTTTTGAAACAGAAGTACCATAAGACTATGCTTTTTGGAATAAAAGTTGGTTTTGATGAAACACATGGAATTAATATTAAATAAATATAATTCCAGCTTATTGATTTTATGAAACTTCAGAGCTTGCTCCATGGGTGCTGCTTTCTTTACTACAATCTTTCCTTTTAAGTTTTAGCACTACCAAAAAGAAACCTTTAGGTCTTAAAATAAATACTTAAGGGTTTTACTAAACAGTAAGACTTGGTCCTTTTCCCCCTGAAAGTTCTGTTCCAGAGATGCCCTGCAGTAAGCCACTGGCAGAGCTGTGATCCCTTTACCCATGAGATTTTCCATATGTATTGTGAATGTTGAGCCCTATAAAGCTCTGCCTCTTGACTGTAGTGTTCCTTGGAACACAGAGTCAATTATTTGGTACCAAGGAGCAAGCAGAGGTTGCTCTAGCACAATGGCTTGTGTGTTTCTGAAGAACTGGAGGCAAGAGCCTTTTCCTCTATAGAACTGCAATTTGTGCCAGTTCCCCTCCCTAAAGTTCTCAGGGAAACAAAACAGAGACAGACCTCTTCAGGGCCTTGGCACACTGGAGTGTGCTGCTTGCCACAGGTGTTAGTTCTTTTGAAAAGCTGATGTGCAGATCACTGTAGTGGTCTTAATGGAGACTGTTCTTTCCACTGAGAGATAATGAGTATAAAGTTACAAGAAAAAAATATTAAGGGGAGCTGATCAGGGAAGCGGTGAAAAGAAATAGTTTGCTCTTTCTCTGATCTAATATAAGATTAAAATTATTTATCACTTGGTTGGATTTAAAAGCAATTCTTTGTATTATGGAGAAAGCAGATTTCAGATCAGTGGTCAACAAAATTTTTATCATAGCACTTTTATACACTGTTTGTGTTATGTCTGTGTTTCGCATTATGTATCCGTGAAGGCTGCTGTCTGGCTCTGCTGCTCCACAGAATGCCAGGACAGTGTTAAAGCACCTCTGTGTGAAGTGGGAAGAACTGCATCCAGCTTTCTTAACACTGAAAGCTTTTTAGAGGGGAAGGAAAATCCTGTGGTTTTGCCATCGTTCAGGAAAAAAAAAAGTCTTACTGAATGTGGTGCGGTGGCTGGACAATCTTGTACGCTTTAAAATAACAAAAACCCACCAAGAAGACTTATGACTGCTCCTGTGAATGAGCTTTCTTGAATGGCTAGAATAATTTATGTAAACTTGCTTTTAAGAGAGCTGCTGAGCTATGTTGCTTTGAAAACAGAACCTAAATACTTCCGGATGACAAATGTGACTGTTGGCAATGAACCTGCTTGCACCATCTAATGCCTTGTGGCATCAGGCTTTTGTCATGAGTGTATTACTTACACATTTTTATGAATTCCTTTCTTTTTAGTAATTTCTTGAATACTTTTCTACAGAGTGGATCCTTTTTAACCAGTTTTGCTAATAATTTAACTTCCAGGAGAAAAATATGAGCTGCATGCTGCAACTGACACTACTCCTAGTGTTGTCGTCCACGTCTGTGAGAGCGACCAGGAAAACGATATGGAAGAAGAGATGAAGAAACCCAAACCAAAAATTATTCAGACGAGAAGGCCGGATTATACTCCTACCCATCTAAGTTGAACTGCTGTTGATTTTTAAGGGTTACAAGTAGACATATGCAAGGGAAACATTTACTATGGAAACAGCAGCTCACAGGTTTGGTGGCAACAGCAGCAGTTATAGTAGGAGAAATTCCATTATAAGTTTGCTCAGAAAAAACATAGGAGGTTTCATCCTTATTTTTGACGCTGCAGATTGATGGGTGTCATGATTGTATTCCCAGATCACTGGGAACAAAAGATGGGCAGAAGATGACATTTTGAGACATAACAGGACAAACTAGGTCTATTTTTGGGGGGTACTGTAGGCTGTTCCATTATCAAGCAACTGGGGGAAGCTTTCTTTGTTCTGTCTCACATAAATCCTCAAACTAATAGGCTAGTCATTGTGTGGAGTACATAACAATAACAGAGGTGGTTTTAAAGATTAAGGTATGGGAATTGTAAACCTTTTTCTTATAACAGATTATGTGCATGCATATTCTTGGTCGTCTAAAGTAACTTTGCATTATTTTCTATAGTTTCTCACATGTTTCTGGAAATCTGGGAAATTGTTTAAAGTATTTATTATCTCAGCATCTTGGACTTACTACTAGATGTGTATATACATATATATTTATATTTGTTTTTATTGGCACTCATTTTCCAGCAGGCCAACAATTTTTTCAGCACCTTATTTTGGTGCTATGTAACTTGTGCTTTTAAAATTTTAACCTTCTAATGCCTATATAGGGTTTTATCTGGCAAAGTAATGGAAAAATGTGCAATAGGAAAGTTGTTTAAACAGGAAAGTTGATTTTAAATTATTTAAATTTATATAATTTATATCTTGAGTAACATTTGTTCAGTAACTTTGACTTTCTTGTTTGGAAAAGAAAAAGTATTCAACTGTATAAATAAAGCTAATGTTTCATATTCACAGCAATGTAATTTTTCAGTGAAAAAAATGGTGATGGAGAAATGTGAACTCTACTCAGTATGTGAATCTGTATCGTTGTGAGCAAAGGTTTAACAGTGACTGAAAAATTGCACACAGTGAGTAGAACAGCGAAGAGAGATGGAGTGCCTTTTCCTCGTTCATTCCTGATGTGAACTGTTCTACAAGCTGCACACCTCTATCTTTTTCTACTGTCTTTGTATGTCCGTAAATACAAACTTTCTTAGCTTTGCTTCCAAATTAAGCTGGTATTTAGAAATGCTTAATGCCAAGTACTGATGCATACTTCAGTAATGGGTATATGTGAGAGAAGCTTAAGGGTTTTTTAATATGTTAGTGTTTGAAGACAGTAGCTCATGACATAAAAGTTTAGAGGAAGAAAGATGGCAGAAGTGTATTTTATTAGTTGTTTTTAAAATGGAGATCGTCACTTTGAAATAGGTTTCTGTATTTTTTTAAGAGATAGTGACTGATATCTGTGGGAAAATTATCGCAGTTTTAGAAAGGGGATGTTTGAAGCTTCTCAGCATGTTTTTAGAAATCAAAGCATGGTTCTCTGTTGGTTTGCTTTTGCCACAGTTGGTCTGAGAATGGGTTTTGTAGCTAGAGTTAATATAAAGAAACCCATTCTCTGCCATTTGAAGCAAACATTCACTTAAATGTCTAGGTTCACACCTTATTTTTTAATTAAATAATATGTATTTTTTAAAAAAAGTAAGATGTACAATGAAGCCATTCCAAGCTGTGGTGCAGTGTAAACGCAGTGTTATTAAAGGTCAGTCATTATACTAAGCAGAATAGAAATTGATGTCTGGTGACCACAGAGAAGAGGAATATATTGAACTTTAGTAGTACTTGCAGTTATGATCCTATTTTGATTGGTATCCCCTGTAAAGTGAAACACACACAGATACCCAGTGTCTGTCTTGAACCTGACTCAAGTGGCACTCTCTCCATGTTAACAGTGTTAAGAAAAGCTAACGCCATGTATTGCTGGAACCATATTTTATGGACATGGGGTTGCCTAAGGTTATTTTGTGTTACTAAGGTCTAACAATCAGTTGCATACATGTCCTGCTTATTAACACACAAAATAAGTACATAAAATATAGAGAAACTTTGTAGGTTTGCCACAACTGCCTTTCCAAGATTTTTTTCCATGATTCTCAAATTACTGCTGGACTTAGTGTTTCACTCTGTTCAATTTAAAATTGTTGGAATAGTTCCTGTTCTGGGTTTTTTTCCATCTTTCTGTGATCACCAATCAAAGCATTAAGTTTTGCATTAGAAGCCCAGGTAGCTGCCATTCCGTTTCCTGCCAATCCTAAGAAAGCAGTGCTACCTTTCAGTTAAAAAGAACAGATTGTTAAATACCAATATGGTTTTCATCATTTTAGTACACTGACATCTGCCTAGTAAGGTGGGCACTAGAAACCATGGAGTTCTTGGGATGGTTACAGTGTGTTTCCCCTTCTGATGGTAACTGTAAGCAAAAAGTTGTGAGACAGTAACTTGCCTGTCTTTCTGGTTGTATATCCCGGCTTGTACCACCTTCTGTTATCATTTCTACAGTGTGCTGCTTGCTTTTTCTCTTTGTTTTGAGGTTTGGTTTGTTGGGGGTTTTTTTTAATGTACAAATGAATGCTTAGTTTGTATTTTATACAGTTGTATAGTATGGGGCATATTTAAATTAAAATATTTTGTTGTCTTCTTGTAAATGTCTTCGTGTCTATGCATGAAACTAGTTGAAGATTTTGCGCCACTATCTGAACTTTAAGCTTCCGAACACTTCTGATTTGAAAAAGGTAAGAATATTGTCCCAGATCTCATCCTTACCAGCCTGATTCATTTATTCAGATAACAGCTTTCCAGCCTTCTGCTTAGACTTGCATGATCTCAAAGTATGAGAAACTACTGATGAATAGAATACAGTCCAGAATATTCCAGTTAAAAAATTATTCTTCTGTGTCTGAAGTTGACGTGCTTCCTAATAAAGGTATCAACATCTTCCTGTTCTGTAATAATCCCTGTGCATTCGTAATATTCTTACCAGTTTTCTTCTACCACATGAATAATTCTATTTTTTAAGCTTTTTGGAATATGAAAATATATCAGCATTTAAATGGCTTTGCCTAATACCTGTAAGTCTTTGTGTTGCAAAACATGTTATGCAAAAATGCGTTGAAGGTTTCACTCTCAGTATGGATAGAAATCCTTTCACGGCAGAAAGGACTTATTGATATTAATGCTCAGTATTATTCTTTACTTATGACTGGGAAGTGTTGATGTTTGTAAGAAATTGTTTTATACACAGAAGTGGTTTGAAATAGCAAATTGCTGCTGCGTGCAGGCCCATCCAGGGCAATTCTTGCTTAGATTTACAGAAATAACTTGGTCCTTAAGTGATCTAACAAAAGATAGAAGGTGGAATAGCAATTCCAACTGAGCCATCCTGCTTTACATAAAGACCTCATTTCTTTTTCTTTTTGGAAGTATAGCTCATGTTTTATTATTTGTCCTCTGCATAAAGATAGCATGCAAAATCTCCATAAATCCCTAAGTGATCAGTAGCATTTGTAATTTTGCAAGACTTGTTGCCAGCGTAGTGCCACACATTCCTGTTGTTGGATTATGTGTTTGTGCGTGCACTGCTATGTTAAGGACCTTACTTGTTACCAAGATGAATTCAACAACATGGAAGATTGAAGTTTGTTTATAATCAGGATTTTGTTTTTCAGAGCAGTAACAAGTGTAGTGACTGATATTTAAAATACCGGACTGGACTAATAACTGTATTAGTTGTTCTGGCGTAGTCCAGACTTGTTAAGGGTGGGAGAGGAATGAACTCCGGCAACTCTTTCTCGTACCATTTTAACAGTTACAGCATGGATTTTGCCCTAGGCATAAGTACTTGCCTAGTCAAGTTTTGCTTTGTCCCACTAGAAAGAATGTCTCAGAGAAGATAAGTTCTTTAACTTTAAATTGTGATTTGTATCTATAAAGCTTGCTTGTTCTGTATGTCCCAGACCCTGTCTCAGTTCCAGACGTAGAAAATGATAGCAGGAGGTGGACCTTTATTCTAGGCATAGACGAAGTTCAGAAATCTACTTATTACGCCTTGGGTTCAGTTGTTGCACTTGTTCTATCATCTTTGATTTTATCCTGGCTTGCCCAACACATTTCAAAAACATTTTACAGAAAATTATATCTACTTAATGCTGTTTAATAATTCATGTTTGGATGTCTAAAAAGAAGAAAACAAAACAACCAATAATAACAAAGACAAGACATCTCCTACAGTGAATAAAGCAAGACCACAAAGGTGATTTGATTGATGGATAGGTGACAGGATGGATCTGTCAGGACTGAATTTATCTTTGCTGACAAAAATTCCATTTATAAAGTAGTGACTATCACCCCTGAAACTGTTTGTCATTTACCTGGTCTGTATTTATGTATCTAAAATCATAGCATCTGTCATCTTGCTTGGGTGGTTTGTTTTTGGGGTTTTTTTTTCAGTAACTGTCAATTGTTTTTTGCTGTGGTACATTCCATCTGGCGTGTGAAAAGAAATAAAATCATGGGAGTTTTAAGTATGAAAGGTTGAAGCGGTGGAGGAAGAGACAGAGGCTCCAAGTGGCATATAGTCATTTTGGGCAATCATGTCACCCGTTCTGTTTTGGACTTTCTGCCTCTCGAAGACCAGCTCAAGAAGCTCCAGTTCTTCCTAATGTTGCTTCCTGCTCCTACCTCTGCCCTTGTTCCACAAAATGTTACTTCATATTTCCAAAAGATTGGGAGTCTCAGGTTTCAAAACATTTCCTAGGTCTTCTTTCTGAAATTGCTTTTTCTCTTATCCAAGGATAGGCGTCGCTCAGTGTCTGTGGCTTCAGAACTTTGTTACAGGCTTTACAAAGGTTTTGCAAAGGTCTTGTGTGCTGGTAGCACAGCACGGAGGGAGCACAGGTGGGAAATTTTTCAGTACTCTTCAGTCTGATGCTGCTCTTGCTGCTGCATTTTGAGCCTGTCAGTAATGATTTTCATCTTTGGAGTGATTACGTATTTAACACTTGCACTTGGTAGTCTCAATCCTTTTCACAGAGTGTGAATTTGTTGGGGTGGGGTTTTCTGAGGTTTGTATCTTTGTCTCATCTTCAAATGTATCTTCCATTTTAGTTGTGTTTTTTTGGTTTTGTTTTGGGGTTTTTTTGGGGGAGGAGGGGGGTGGTGTGCATTATTCCTAAATATTGGAGTTCATTGTGTACCATCTACCAAGAAGGTCCTTTACCTGTCTCCTTTACTTTTACTCCAGGACTTGGAGTCTTTTTGTGCCACTGAGCATTATATCTCTTGACTGATTGAATATTTGGAGTTACTCCAATGTCCAGCCTAATACAGTAATAAAGAGGAAAAGCTAAAGAGGTCCTTTAAGGGTCATTCAGGTAGACATTACTATTATTTCATCCAAATTTCCTTTGTGGGAATGATTTTGGGGTGCCTAGGGATGCTGCTAGGCAGGTTCTGGAGCTCCCCTTTGAGCTCTCTGCCTCTACATTTCAGCAGCTGAAAGTTTATACTGCCAGGTCTCTGCCACAACTCTGTTGTTAACTTTTCCCTCTCCCTTATGTCACAAACTTATGTCCCCTGATTCTTAAGATCTTTTCAACTTTTTCTGTAATACTTCTTCTAAAGCTTTAAAATGCATCTTTCAAAAACTGACAGGCTTTTAAATAGGTTCTGGTGAAGTTCATCTTGGTGTTGTTTCCTTACAGGGTCTCTCTTGTCAGGAAAATTAAATATAATAGGCTGTCTCTCACTAAGGGTATCTGTAGTATTGAAAAACAAATAGCCAGTGACTAGCTCATAGCAAGTGGCCGTTTCTGATTACAGCATTACCAGTCTTTGGATAACTTTCAAAGGAGCTTAGCTTTTAAGCTTTATAGACTTCTATGCTTTTATTTTGTGCTCCAGTGTACAAATGAAGTTATATATGGTTCTCAGTGAGCTGCTAATTCATATCAGGCTGTTTGAGAAGGTCAAAAAAAGTTCTATAATGTAGAGATCTTGAATTAGGCTGTAGCTTGCAAGTCAGCTTTTGTTTGAGAAAGCTATCAGAATTTTGACTTTTTAAAAAAGTAAAAACTTGCTGCTTAGGATACTAGAACTTGATTTAAGAGCCAGTCAATAGAAATGCCTTGGAAAATAAGGAAGTAATCTTGTATATTCTATAAAAAGAGATCCTGAATCTTTTGTTTGTTTCTTTCTTTCATTTCTAAGATGCAGTTTTCTGGATTGCTTTTTTTTCTCCTTTCCTCTCATTCCTCTCCTTTCCATTAACCATCTTACATCCCAACTTGAATGCAGTTCTTGACAGAATTGTGCAGCTTTTTGCTTTGACTTTTTTTTTGTTTGGGGGTGGGGGGAGGTGGGGGAGGCTTGCATGGTTAGAGCCTTAAAGCATAATTTGTTGTTTAGTTTCAATGAAATGAAAGAGGTACGTGGAGGTGCCCATAGGTGGAGCTAAATATCAAGCAATGTCATTGCATACTACTGGATAAAACTCAAAACCTCCAGCGAAGGGTCTCATCGCAGTAGCAGATTTGGAAAAGAAAAAATTTAACTGTAAGAATGCAAAAGTACAGAATTCCTTGTCTCTGATCCCTTTGGGTATAGTTGATTTGAAACATATCTGTGGTGTATAGGAAATCTTGTAATGAAATACTCTTTAAAGGCAATCATGAGCCATTTCAGCAGTAAGTTGCCATGTGGTACGCTGTGCTCTGCTTAACTTCATTGATATCCCTCATGAGAAACAGTTCATATATGCAAAGTGTTAGAATCAGCCTTGTTAAGAAATCTTCATTTTCAGGGCAGGTAAACTACTGGAAGATAGCTAGCAGTTAGTTTCACATCTCACCTTGTTACAAGGCCACAAGGATGCAGTGCAGGTTTTAAAGACTTTTGTTTCTCACTGTGCAGTTTGTGCTTTATAACCTTTAAAAAGCTCATGGAACATGTACCAAATATTTCACAGCAAGGTTGCTTCCAGTGCTTGAGTAACTTAGTGCATCTCTGGATGTTCCTGTATGCAAGTAAGCGTGCACACCATAACATGGAGTTAATCCAAATGATAAAGCATTTCGTATGTGGGCTGTTTATGCTGTGGTGTAGCGGTTCAGTGGAGAGAAGTTTTCTGTCACTGAAAAGAAGTCATCACTGTGATGCTCAGATACCAGGAAAAGCAAGTTATAAAAGGTAGGCATTCATTGCAGGCTTGCATTGATGGTTAAGGCTTGTAATTTTGCAGATGTCCTTATATCATACCTTTCCAAAGTAGTATTATTCTAACTCTCATATTTAAGCACACTAGCTCAAAGGGAGTGTTAACGAGCAGTGAAGCTACCTATTTAAAGTGGGATATGATTTTATGCCAGGGGATAGAAACTATCTGAGATGTAGTTCTGTTTGTATCACATTATCATTTGCTCTACCAGCTGCCCTGGCTTAGCTTTGTGCTACGTGAATGAGAGTGAAAATTGCTAGTGTTACATAGCCATTAGACATGTTTAAGTATTATAAGAAAAATTTCTAAGTAATTTGTCAACATTTCTTCTTAAAAAGTATTTTTTTGAAAAAAACTGTTTAAAGTATTATGAGAAAACTTTCTAAGTAGTTTTGCCAATGTTTCTTCTTGAACCTGTTTGCTTTAAAGGGACACGAAGGACACACAGAGTGAAAACTGTCTGGTTACAAATGTGAAAGGTGAAGTTCAGACGCCCAGCTCTTTGTGGCCGCTGTTTGAAGTGATGCTAACTCACAGGGTGTATTTAACAGACCAGTTAATCCAAAGGCATTTCTTAATGTGAGTTACTGTCAGGCTAATACGAAGAGAAACAGCCACGTAAAGTGCTTTTGACAGCAGTGGGAGAATTTTTTTGGCCTTTTCCAGGATTGGAGCTGAACCATGTTGGATTGAGCCTTTGTTACGGTAAATAAAGTAATGATCAATTTATTGATGTTATTTGAGCTGGGGAAATATATGACTTGGCATAAAAAGCAGTTGCACAGCCCTTTGTACTTCTTGTTTTCCACTCTTAAGATTTTGCCCATTCTGTGAAATGGTGTTTAATCATTCTGTCCTGGTGTGGCTCACAGCAGTGATGGAAATGGTTCAGGTGCAGAAGCACTTTGGTGTAGGAGGCCATGGGGACTCATCTCTGATTTGGCTGATCCCCTGCTCAGTCAAGACAAACAAATCATCAGTCAGCTGGCACTTTACCAGAGAAAATGTGTGGAGGTTTTGTATGCATTTATTTCTCTAGAAAGAGACAGATTTTTCAGGGTTTGTTAAGTATCTTCTCAGTCCCTCTGGTATCTTATGTCCCATTCAAATATTTCTAAAAATGCTGTTTATGATCTCCCAAGAACTGCAGAAGCAGACAGCCAGTGAGCTCTAAAGGCTGCAAGGAAACTTATGTTCAGACAAGTAATTATTTCTCAAACGTATCTTTTAGATGGTTTGTCTACTCTGTAACTTGTTCAAAGGAAGGAGACTATGCAAAGAGAATGCACGTGCAAATATATATATATATATATATATATATATATGTATATATATTCCCCCCTTGTGAGGGGGAATTGCAGTATATTCCTTGTTCTGATACTGAAGGTCAAAACTATTGCATGTCCTAACGTGCAGTCTCCTGGCTGAAGGCAAATGAGCTTGTCTGTGATGAAGGACACCTGGAAGGAGTTTTACTTCTCAGAGAAATAAATAAATAAATAAATAAATACATGCTGCAGGGTGAAGTCTGGCCTACAATTGCTTTTCCACTCTGTGTAAGGTGGCTCTGTCTGAAACACGGTAGCTGCCCAAGCTTAGATGTACTGGAGTTATTCTAAAGACCGAAAGGGTTAGGTTTGTATTTCCTCAGCTGTGCACAGGATTTCATTCAAAGACAGGGAAAAGGCTTTCAAAAAGAGTTTTGGCATGCTGAAATCCATTGCTCTAGATTTTGTTTTGGTTTGTTTTGGTTTTGTTTTCATGAAATTTCCTGTGTTGAGATTTTAAGGAAGAGCAAGCAGCCGTCAGACTGAGACAGAGGGAGCTTGCTGTGATGGAAAAGGTGGTAAGAGGCACAGGGAAGACAGAAGGAAACCTAGGAGCAGGTGAACTAATTTGGAATTAGGAAACTGGGAGGAAGCATGAACACAGCACAGCTGTCACTAGTGTCTTTTGCTGGTTTCCTGCTGTACTTGAGATGGTTGTATGATTTGTGACCTGATCCATGACTAGATCCAAGCCACTTCAAGAACTGCAAGGCCAGGTGAGTGTGATAAGAAGTGAGCATGGTGGGCACACTGTCCTTCTGTCTAGTCTGTGGTTTGTGGATGAGAAGATGGCCTCACCAGACCACACCTGCAACTCTGTCACCATTGTTTTTCCTGTCTGAGCTACTCAGCTGGGTGGCCGAGTGTCAGGCGTCTCAGGTCACGCACTGACATCTCTCACACTCTCATTTCTGACTGTGTCCTAACCAGGATAGCCAGCAGCAACTGCAGTTGTTGTTCTTGGTCATGAGAGGGTCACCTCATAGCTTGGAGTGCGAGGCAGGTGGATGCCTGCCCTAGCTCCTTGGCTTACAGCAGGCCTGCGTGAACTTGTTAGGAAAAGGAGAGTCAAAAGAGATTCCTAAGGTGGAGATGAGGAGTCTGTGTATAGGAAAGAACCAAAACAAGGAGAGTTTGGCATGGCACATCAGTGCAAGCTCAGCTCAGATTTCCTGTCCCACCACTCCTCAGTGCTCTCACGTATGCCTCCTCACAGTGGACGCAGCAGTCCTCCAGGTTCTTCGTACCCACTGGTAATAATACTGCTGTAGGGACCATCACACTAGTCGTCTTTGTAATAACAGCTCTGATCCAGCAGCTGGACCTGTGCCCTTGGCATTTTAGCTTCCTCTCCCAAAACCATGCTCTGCATCACCAGGTTGCTCACACAGCACCAGGTACCTCTCAACTCTTTACCCTCCTCCTAAATTTTGAGGTTCACAGAGAGTAAACCTCTAATATCTTATGCTCCAGTTGCACCTCTGTATTTCACTGAACCTTCCTTCACCACTTAAACTTGAACCAAGTGGACAGGTCTAATATCCTCACCAGTCATGGTGCTGCTGATCAGGATCTCTGTGTTTCAAGGTTCAACCAAGCACAAGTTATTTTAAGAAATACAAATTAATAATATTTATTAGATTATTTTTAAAGCTAAGAACATCATAGACATTTTCTGGGAGGTTTTTTTATCCTTTAAGAAGAATACACCAGTCTGATAGCAGGTACAAGTACACACACATGCATGTTCTGTACCATGTAGCTGAGCTCATCATCTGAAGGACTGGTGTTGCTGCACCATAAGAAACTCCACTTAGATGCAGTGTGCTCACAATAAGCAGGGAAAAGCTAACCTAATTATGCTGGAGGACTAGTAGTGTGAGTAAAGACTTCTACTGCCTTAGATCCCCTGAGGAAAGGAGAGATGAAAAAACTTCAGGCTGATGAAAATAATTTAGTTTATGCTGTGGGAGGTCTTCAAGAAGGGACGTGGGGCTGTTGTACCTACCAGTAAGGTCTTGCATTCATTTGAGTGAGTCATGAGTAGGTATTCAGTTTGAAGTCTCAGATGTACTAAACAATTTATATTATTTTTAAAAATATATTTTTTAAAAATACTAAACAAAACCCCAAAGCAATTTGATGAGTAACCATAAGTTTTCTAAGTACCTTCAGCTCTAGATACTCTCTCCTTTCAGGGCAGCGTTGTAGAATGGAAACTTTGACGCAACCTTAATTATAGGCTAGTGCTGCTGTAATATAGCTCCTGTAGGTAGGTCAGAAAGCTCCCCAAGCATGGTACAGTGTTCCAGCACGTACTCGCCGAGGAGCGGTTCTAATGGCTCGCTGCTGATTAAGGATAGTGCTTTAGCAGTCCAAATTTTTACATGAGATTAAAAAGAAGGTGCAGTACATTATGCTATTAATCTCTCTGTCAAATTGTGTTGTGTGGGAGAGACATTTAGCAAGAACTTTCCATGCTTTGTCAGCCTATGGAACCATCCAGGGAAGGAACTAGCACCATTTTAGGACAGTGTTGTCCTAAATGATTAGTAGTAAATACTCAGTCTTTCCGTAGAGCATTGCAACAAATCAACTCATCCACATGTCCTGTAATTTCCTTCTGTTCCCAAAGGTTTCCAAAATGTATTTGGGTAACTACTGCTCAGTACTTGATCTCTCTGCCCTTGCCTCCCTCGTACACCCGCCACATTGCCAGAGCCATTCTGGGACTCATTTTATGCATAGCCCAGTTTCCATGTTGGAGAACATCAAGACAGAAGTAAGGCGTTGCTGTGTTGTTTTAGGGGTATGTTGCTCATCAGATACCAGGGCTGCCGAGGGCTGGGGCAGATGTGTAAACTGTGAGGAGGAGGGAAGAACTGCTCGGGTTAAAAGCTATGATTAATTGTCATTCACCAAAGTTCACAATGATGCATGTGCTTTGCAAACCCAGGCTCCAGGAGATCTCTGTCTCATGCAACTTTGACCTACAGTGTGAGCAGAGGACAAGATACCCTGGTGTGTGAGAGGAGACTCTGAGGAAGCCAGAAAGAATAGTCACTGAGCACAAGTGAGGTGTTGACAGAAACAGCCCTGGTCTATGACTTGGCTCCAAGCTCCTCGGTGTGGAGGAAGCTCTCGGGGCTATTTAAGAGAACACTTTAAAAATGAAGTCCTACTGGAAATCAATTTCATATACCTAGGGCAGATGATAATTGATGTAAATTTAGAGAAATTGTGTCACTTCTGCAGGCTGGACTGCATGAGGCAGTGGTGAGTGGTAAGAGGGATGGTGTAGGCAGCGGATGCCAGTGCTGTTCATTTCCATAGCAGTAGATGACTTCGTTTGGCCAGCTGAGTCACACAGAATCGCTTGTGCATCTAAATAGATGCTGACTGCTGGCAGAAAAGGAAATGCACCGAAGAGATGCATTTGCTGTTACCCACAGGGTAACTCGTTACAGCCCGAGGACACGCTAGCAGAGATGTCACCTGTTGCCTCGGGTGAGTGGGAAGTGAGAAGGCTGCCATTTTGCTACTGTTAGTCAACCTGAACAGCGGCGTGGTCCCCAGTCATTGTAAAAACGAATGCTTCCTCATCTGACATTGCAAAATCACCAAGCCTGGATCTGGAAATGGCAGACCTGCTGATGACACCACAGCTTGGCTGGCTACGAGGCTGCGTGCTATCTGCAGATGCTAGTTATTTTGCTTCCAAACGTCTCAATTTCCCCGTGCTCCGCTTGATTACACAGTGCCAGATGGCACAGCAAATTCTGCACCAACTCCACAAACAGACCCCACAAAGAGGAGTCTGTTTCTTCAGACAGAAACCATGTGGAGAGCTTATACTGCAGGTAATCTTGCCATCTGGACAGGTACTTGGGACTTCCATGAGAAGATGATAAATGGCCAGATGCAGGACAGACACCTGCTAGTGCCTTTAATTGAGGGCAAAAGAATAAAGATTCCAGAAAGTTGATGTGGAGCTGGGGAGCAAAATGAGGGAGGGAAATGCACGCCACAAGTGTCTTGCCTTCCTGGAACACTTCTACCATTTCCTGGGTTTTTTTGGAGCACCAAAAAAATCCAGCTGTAGACTGGATAATCCATAGGAAAGCAAAATTCCTTCATCCTTCTACTTGTGGAATGACGGGTTTAAAAATATCTATTAATGGTAAAAATGGTATTTTGCAGTGATGAAGCTTTTAAAGTTATTTTAAAGCATTTGGTAGAAAACACAGGATAACTTTTTGATGCATGTACCATACCAGGTCTGTTCACAGGGGTCCAAATCCTCTTCAAGCTCTGTGTCCCAGTCTGTCCAAAACAGCAGTAATATTTCCAGGGTATTATCAGAGGCCCATAAATACATCAGAAAACTGACTGCAGTAAACACCTGAGCTCATCTACTCTTAAATCATGTCTGCGCTGGCTGCCTTGGTGACACAATGAGTCGTCTCCAGCTTAGGCCAACCTTTTCATTTGGGTGACAGCCAAACCTGCAAGTGTGTGAGCATCTAGCCTCTTGTGATCATTTCCTTTATCAGAAAATCAGACACCATACTGTGTGTCTTAAAATGGGCATCAAAGCTCTATGGGGTGCAAGAGATGGATCCTCAAGCACAAACAGCTGCTCTCAAATTTTCTTTTTCCATTATCTCCTAAGCAAGCATGTAACTTTCCCCTTGGGGAGGTGGGAGGGAGAGGGAGAGACTGTCAGTTCTGCCAGGCCCCTGGCAAGTTCAGATTCCCCAGCTAACACTTTTAACCCAGCAGGCATTAAGCTCTTACAAGTAGAAACTGTGTTCACAGCTGCTGACAAAAGTTTTTCTGGTAGTGGAAAGTGAACTTGACTTCTTGAAAGCCTTTTAATCGTAACTTGTAGCTTCGGAGCTGCAAAGTGCTACTCTTTGTCCTTTCCACCAGTGCAATCCAATTGTATGCCTATTAAAAATGAAATTTAAAAGATATTTGGACAATTTAATAAAAAAACCCTTTTCCAGCCAGGAAAAATTCATTTCTATTGTTTCTTAGCACTTCAAAGGGTCAGGGCTAGAGGGAAAGGCTTAGCCCTTCCTTCTTACCTTCAGCTACGATGTCCTGACAGCCAGGTGAAAGAGTTTACTGAGGGTATCTTAATGAGAATTACCCTATACCTTTGTTTCTTTTTTTTCTTTTCTTTATAATTAGTTGGTACAGAAAATGGAGCAGAAGAGATGTCCCTGTGCATGTGCAATCACAGAAATGGTGATAGACACATGCTTGGAGTCATTGTATTCCAAATCAACATATTCCTGTGGTTTTAACCTTGGTTAACAGCATATTATTGAACAAACTGAAATTCCAGGTGATTTTTACTTCAAAGACAGAACAGAAGGCTTTTGTGTTTGATTTGCTCTGGGTGGAGCTGGGGAGGAAGGTGCTCTTCCCCCTTTTTAGCTGAGAAAAAAAACATTATTTGCACTAACCTTGCTCTGAATGAAGCTTGCTTTGTTGGCTGGTTGCTGTTTGGGCAGGTAGGTAAATTCTGACCCACCCTGAAAGAAAAAAATAGCTTTGGTTTGACATATCTGACCGGTATTAGCTGCTGGAAGGTTGGCCCATCAAACACACTCTTTGGGTGTGCTCTGCAAAGAATGGTATTGGGGTGTCAGCCTGTGAGCTGCCTCATGCCCACCAGAGGCTGGCTGGTGTGTCTGTGCAAGGTGCTTGCTGAGGGTGGCATGCCTTGTAGCAGGTGGCACAAGCACCCAGCTCAGGGTTTTGGGGGGGGAAAATAAATAAAAACCCCAGTTTTTTTGTATTTTGCAGGCTACTGGGTTGGTTTGTGCAAGTGTGGTATAAAGGGCCCTTGCTGTCATTTGAGGTATTTAAGTGCCTAGTGTCCTGCCTGGGGTTTCTCTTGTACTAAGAGAACAAAAGGTTCGTCTCTGTCCACAAAGTTTGGCCATGCCATGTTTCCTTGCTTGACAGTTTCTTTTGCTTTGCCATGACCTTCATTTCAGTGGGAGTCATTCCTTCTGGCAGCAAGGTAGCTCTCACTGAGCCTGTGCTGAAGCTCATGAATGAAATCCACGTAAATGCTTGCTCATTAGATGTGTTTTTATAATCTGTAAAATCTGATGATGGTCATGCAGTAGGAAGGAAACCTTTAAACAGAAGATCTAAGTCACATGAAAACCCCCAGGCAGAATCACAACAGCTCTTGGGACCACGTTGTCTCAGTGCTGGGACCAACATACACAGGCTCAACCCAGCCTGGAGTGGAAGATGTTACAGGATGGGGTTCTCACCATCACCAGCCACCTCAGATGTGGAGTGCTTTTTGCAAAGAGAGCCTCTACAGCCTCATCATGTCTGCATTTGGTCTTGGCAATAATGTCATTGCCTGAGGCAGATGACCTAAGACACGTGTATTCCGTCCAGATATCCAGTGGCTCAGTTTTAAAAACAACGGATGCATAAAGGTGAGCTCAGAAGCAAGCTCAAATATGAATTTTCTATTACTGCCATGTCCAAATGGTGACTTGTGTTGCTACCTGACTTTGCATGTAGTTTCTTCTGTTTGTTTAGTTGTGAGGGTATTTTCAACTGTTTTTTTGGCTGATATTTTTTCCTACATGTGTGAATGTTTGCAAGGTGATTTGACATTGATCTTAGTTTAAAACAAAACAACAAAAAAACCACTACCAACACCAAAAAACCCCCTAACTTTATGGAAGTAAAACACAAAAATAACAAAAACTGCCTTTGACCAAATGTATGAAAACTCATAGTCATCAGCTTTTCTTTCTGAGTACAGAAGCTCATCTCACTGGTGACGATGCTGCCCTGAGTTACTGTGGTGCTGCCTGGGAGCAGTGATGGCAGAAGTGGTGGCACAGGGACCTCTGGATCTGGCAGAAGCATGCAGGCCTTGGGGCTCCCCTGAGCATCAGGGACTGAAAGACCTGTCAGTGCCTTTTCACCCCTTCCCATCTGAAGCCCTGTGTAGGCCTGAATCTGCCTTCAACAGCTCTCAGGGTACCCTGTCCAGTGGAGACAAGGCCACCTCTGCTGAGTTCCCCTGTGCTGCTGCTGCCACAGGAAGGGGGAGGTCTGAGCCACCCTTGTTCACCAGGGGCATATTTTGCAGAGGGGAGGGACTCATGTGCATGGGAAGAGTGTCTCATGGGTGATGGGGTGCAAAGGATGGGAAGCATCACTGATTTTGTTGGCTGGATGTTGAGGAAGGAGCCGTGGGGCTGCACTCATAGGGCACACAGCCAAAGGGGACCCCGGTCCCACTTGAGGGTTTGGATGTTGCAGCTTCAATTAAAAAGGAAAAGGTTGATATCCTGGTTATTTTTCCAGGTATTTGCCCTGTCATTTTTATCAGGGGAACTGGGTCAATTTGAGTTTTGTTTCTTATTACTTTTAAGCAGTTTTTCTGTCCTGGTTTATTCAGTACTGTGATGCAGCAGCATTCAGATCATGGACACCTATTGATATAATTGTGTGCATGACTTTTTGGATGAATGTATGGATTGTCTGCCTCATAGTTCACAAACAAGGTTCACAATGTCTAGTGCACACAGGTGACTCATGGGGGGGTTACAAAAGTGAACCAGCCTTGGGTTGCCTTGAGACCCTGTGTCTCTGTAGAGATGACTCATGAGGAGCTGTGTAGATAGTTCAGCCCTGTGTTGTCCGATTAGCCCTGAATTAAACAGGGTGGTGGCTGCACCATTCAAAGAACCAAAACCTGTGTTGAGCTTTGAAATCCCTTAACAAATAGTATGCCCTAAGTCTCAATGCAACCACTGTTCAGTTGCCAGAGGAAGCAAAGTAAAGAAAAACTGGAGAGTTTCAGCGTTAGTTTCAAATAACAACCTCGAAGGATCACAGACCAGCAAAAGAAAGATAGATAAGGGGGGACTCCACCACAGTGCCAAAGATAACGGTATAGTCCACTCAGGCATAGTGATACATACCTTTACCTAAGTCAGGGGATAAAACCCCCAAACATTCAGGTTGGAAATGTGCCAGGGGGAGAGTCACTTCTCCAACAATACAGATGGCCTGTGAAGGAGACCCTTCCCTCCTTTATCAGGACACTGGCCAAGGTAGCTTCCCTTGGACTGAGAGCCCTTACCTGGAGGGGTAAGTGAATATTGTTTATGCTTTCAGTTTGTAAACATGTGTAAATTTTTGTGGGTTTGTGGTTGTCGGTGACTTGGTTGTGATTGTAATAGTGTAACCTGTGAGCTGCCTGCAGTTGTACTGGTGTGCGCTGTGAATCCGCTGTGGTTGTAACAGTGTACTCGGAGAATTGCTCATGGGTGTACTACTGCACTACTCTTGCTTTTAAAGTTGCAATAGTGCATTCCACTATTGTGTCTGTGACACCTACAATAGTGCCTTGCTAAGTCTGCAAGTGCAGTTCAAGTCATTTGCTTGAACCTTGCAGTTAAGTCTCTGCCACAATGAGATTCAAAAGAAAACAGACCGTGGGAACATTTTTCTCTTCTGTGGAAACATATGAGGTTAGTTTTGAACTTAAGACGTAGTGACGAGATGAAATCAGGTGTGATAGAGTAAGAAAAAAATATTGTTTTCATGGTACTGCTTTGTCCTAGAAAGCTGTACTTTAAGGGACACTTTTCTCTTTGACTTTCAAGAGGTTGTCTTATCTCCAGCAATTAAATAATGACTGTCAACATGTTTAATTAATTTGCCATTAGAAGCATTATTACATTTTGTGAAGGATGAGAAATGCTAAAGATATTAAAGACTGGCTTTGCTAGAGCAGAGCTGAGTGGAGGAGAGTTACAAATGACAGCATCCATGCAAAGGATTCAAGTATTCATCCAGCTCCCAGCCATTCTCGTGACAAGCCCCTTGTCATCCCCAATGCCACAGCGTGGGTACATGGTTAAGCACAGGCAGGCAAGGGGCAACGCAGAGAAAATACTTGATTTCTCCTTCCTGGCATTGCTGGGTGAGACCTGCTCCTTCTGGTGCCAGGCCAGGGGAGGCAAGGGCCGTCAAAGGGCCACCCGCCTCTGGTCTCGTGATGGTGATGACACTAAGCCTTGGAGAGGGACCGTGGTGGCTGAGCTGGTGAGAGAGCAGCCCGAACTGGAAGTGGGGTGGCTACAGGCACCCCGCAACACGTGGCCTCGGGAGCAGCCTGGTCTGCTTCGTGTATCGGGGTGTGTGTGGTGCTTCCCAAACACTCTCCAAATCACTTTGGTTTTCTCATCAGTGTGGCGTGGTGGAAAACCTCCCAGAGAAGTGGAGCTTGGGAGGGGACAGGCAGCAGGGGACTCAGCCTGCAATGCTCTGCAATACTCAAACCAAATGCTTTTGGTTCAGATAAAATACCCAAGACTAGTGCTAAAACATTTGAGCAGTTTCCAGTGGCCCTTGCTGTCTAGAGCTTTCCTGTGGTGCTCACAGGTAGCAGATTGCTGGTGGTTAAAACTCCTGAACAGAGAATCATAGAATCATCATAGAATCAGAATGGTTTGGGTTGGAAGGGACCTTAAAGACCACACAGTTCCAACCCCCTGCCATGAGCAGGGACACCTTCCACTAGAGCAGGTTGCTCAAAGCAGAAGAATCCTGCCTATTTTTTTTTAAAAAAAGCATTTTAAATAAAAGGTGGAGCTTTTTGACATGAGCATAGCTGGTTAGAACACCGGAAAAAGACACCCTCTTGGTGAGATCCACTGGAAACTATTTGGATGGTAAATTTGTTGCGTTAATATGGTTTGAGTAATGGATGGTGTTTGGAAACAAAACTTTCCAAACAAAAGGAATAATGTACTATATCTGGCGCAAGTGTTGAACAACAGGAATTCACATTTTCCATTTCCTAGTGTGGAACAAACAAAGTAAGCTTAAAATTAATAAATCTGTTAGTCATTGCAATATGAATGGCGTGGTCAGTAATGCTACTGCTTGGGGAAAATGTTTGTTAGAACCATATACAGTTTTCTAAATAAAATGGGCTGCTGCTTGGCAGGTGGATCTCACCTTAGCAAGGTGGAGCATTTGGCATCTTGCACTTGAGCATCTTCATTTGTGTGTGACAGGAGATCTGGGCTCAGATGACTTACAGGAGTTAGCAACAAGGAGTCCCTGGACCTTGCTGGACTGGGACTTATCAGCATGAGGCATTGAGGGCTGCACCCTGGGGCAGCACACTGCTGCCTGGGGTGGCTTGCTGGGAAGCTAACAGAGCTCTCATGTATTGACAGCACTGGTACTTCTGCCAAGATGACTTTTTCAAGTGGGCTTTGTAGAAATTTGGGATTTCAATGAGAGAACTCCTACCTCATAGTAAGTTTGGGTCTTCCAAAGCATTTTTGTCTTGATTTTAACTATCAGCTTTTCATTTAATGGCAACCTGTTCTCTGAGGACATTTGCTTTTCAATAATGAGAAAGCATAGGTTCAGGAATCTGTAAAAGCAGCAGAGTACAGTAGTTTGCTAAAACATCCCGGTAATAAAGTCAAACCCTTCTACAAATATTGTGATTAAGGTTACCTCACCATTTTCTTGTGTTGGTGTTATCCCTGGACTATAACTGAGTATGGCTTATTGCAGGCAGTAAGCAAGGTATGGGCAATAGAAGTTGCTTTTTCAGCCCCAACTGAGAACCAGCATGGACTTCAGCCTTGTTTGTTAACCAAGAAAGAATGGAAATTATGCCTTTAGCAATAATCCTTTATTTAAAGCAAGAGGAATGCATGGCAGCCTGATTTAAGAAGGGACAGTTTCACTCTGTGTCTAGCCTATTGTTTTGAGTGGGAGGGAATTCAAAAAACTGGGAAGGCTTGTTTGCCTAGGAGGAAAAGAAATGCCTGAAGTAACAAAAATATGCAGTATGTGGAGAAAGTGTTCATGTGTGCACATTTAAAGCATGTGTATTAAATATACATACATAAAGCCCAGGGAAAGAGGAGGAGTGGAGAGTAAGGGACCTGGGCAAGTAGCAACATCCACACATGGCCGGTGGGCACCGTGGATGTGAAACCTTTCTGTTCCCCACATGCATGTCTCTGACTTGGGTTTCCCAGAACTTCTTACAGGTGGAAATTTTCTAGATGGTGAAAGCAGGACAGAGCTTTTATTGTCCAACAGCTCCCCTCTTCAGAGATGGTAGCACGAGAAGATTCTTGCTTTCTTGCCAGTCTAGGGCTGATGGTGTAGAATAAAAATGTTTCACAGCTCTCAGAAAGCCATCAGATGATGTGGGTACATCTTTCACAATCACATATGCCAGACAGTCTTTTGAACTTCAGAGATCTAGTTCCTTCTTTCTCCTGAGCTTTCTGCTGAACTCACACATCTGATACACCTGTCTCTCTTATGTCTGCACAAAAAAATAGGACAATACTCTGAGGGGCTGGGTTTTAAGGCTCTGAGTATAGATACTGTAAATCATCAAGGCATTTATTTCAGTGGACAGCCATATAACTATTGGGCTACACTTCAGTATTACTCTCCCCATCACTGCCTTTGACTACTGCCCATGTGAGCCATTAGCTTATATATTCTCCATCTCTGCCTTTGTCAGTAGCCTTGGGCTCATGTCTCCAGACGACTGACAATAAAGATTTGACAGGAGTGCTGACAGCCTACTGAACTGCAATTAATCTCTTTCAGCATGCGTTTGAGGTTTGCTTTTAGCAATGTCATTAGATGGAACTACAGCCTCTGGCACTTCTGGGAGGCTCTGTCTCTGTCATTCATTAAACGCACTGAAGACAGATGATAACTTCAAAATCAATTAATTATCATTATTGCCTCTAATTACATTCCACCTAAACTCTGTGAGAGGTTTTCTAGGTAAGCAAGAGACGAGGTCTCTGCTGCAAGGAAGTTACAGTTAACGCATGATGCTGATAAGATAAGGAAGAGAAGGACTTGCCTTGAAGAACGGAGCAGCATAGCAGCAGACCCAGTGTGTTAAGCTTGGTTTCACTGCTCTCCTCCTCACCTTGGTGTTGCAGGCCCTGCTCTGAGGTAAGGACCTAAGTGCTGATTAATTGAATTTGCATAACCTCAGCCCAAGGCAAGTCCAGTTAAGCCTCCTGTGTGCAGGCAGGCTGCTTCCCCCCAGGCCAGCATGGCCAACTCCTAACCCCCACGCATCGCTGGCATGCCCTCCTGCAGTCTGCAGGCAGCTTGGGACACTCACTCCAGGTAGATATGAAACAAGAGCTGATTTTATTTGAAAGGGAGGAGAATTAGTGATTTTTAGTAAAACCAGGATTTCTTGTCCACCAGTTGAGCAGCCACTTGCTACTCAGTTGTCTGCAGCATGTATTTCTCCTCCAGACCAGAGAACAAACCGGGCAGCATCTGTGATAGCACAGCTCAGGTGTGGCAGGGATGGACATGGTGTGAGATGCTGTATGGGATGGATCTGAACTCAGCACCAGCTGCAGTAGTAGTAGAAAAATCTGTGGTCACAGACTTCTCATTTTCAATGTGTTTATGGTTCAGAGGTACTGCATAATACTGAATGAATGGACTCAGTGCCACAGCAAAGCCAAAACTCCCAACCAGAGTTGTGCTTATCCAGTGCTACCTCCGTGTTTGTTTTACCATGTGTATTTTTGGTTAGGAAAATGTCTCAGTTGTTTTGATGTGTTCTTAATTCACAGGGGTCACTATTGTTTCTAATTTCAGCAGGACATAGGGAATTGTGTAACAACATGTGGTGCTGTGCAAGGTGGCTGCTGAGAGGCTGCAGCAAAGGCTGCCTAGCTCCACGTTAGTTTCTTACCGGTGTTACCTAAACATGTGCTCTGGTGACTCAAAACATTGGGTTAAATGGAATTGACCAGTTATGGCTGTTTGCACGTAGATGGTCAACATTTCCTGGAAGAAATGAAATCCAGCTCATACCTTTGCTTCAAGGCATTTCAGATGCTGAATGCCCTGTCTGATATTCTTATTCCCTAAGTCAGCCCACACTCTTTTGCTTTTTCTCCCTGTGTGTTTAAAGCAAAGAGGAACCTGGCAGAAAACACTGGTTCCAGGTGGAGTAAAACCACTCTTCGGCTGACTTTTCTGTACTTTCTGTTCCTAAGCCTCAGGATTTAATTTCCTTCTGCTTGGTTGTGATCGGAGAAAAAAGATAACCTATGTGTGCTAACCTCATGTACTAAGCAAGGAATGATCTTGCCCTCTGGTTTATAAAGCTACAAAAAAAGTTGTTATATAGCCCAAGCAGCTATCTAATAGTCAGGGCCCTGTGGGGTCACTTCTGTTGAAGGAAACACAGGTGATGTGGCTCACGCTTGCCTTTGATGTCTGGTTTAGTTTACAAATACAGAAAGCCTTTCCTCTTTAACCCACAGAATGATTGAGCATGAGGCAGTTTTCTTGCTCACCACTTCCAAATCTCAGGGATGAGGAAGCTGAAGATGTGGTGTGAGAGGTACCGATGGGCTGCAGAGTGCCAGGATGGTTGGAGGGTCAGGCTGTGCCCAGCACTCACCCAAGGCAGAGTAGGGATGGACAGTTGCCCAAAAGCAGGAGCTACGTGTTTCTTTTGCTTGGACCCTTGTTGGGGTTTTGTGCTGGCTGAGCTGTCGGGTGGGGTGACGAAGAGACCTGCTTCACTGCCTTGTCCTTGCCAGGCTTATCTGGCTCCTCTGCTGCTGCTCGGGAAGGTATTTTGGGACCAACTGCCAAAGCTCTGGCTGCACCCTAGGGGAGATAGGCAAGGTGTGAATTCCCTTGCACCAAACTTGGGAGAAAATTTACTCACACCAATGTGGTTAAATCCATGCAAAATTGGGGTAAGGAGACATGAGATGCTCAGGACAGCGCAAATCCATGTCAGTGCTTTGGCAAAGGCTGCAAGGGCGTAGCTGCATGTCCAGATAAAATGCATCCCAGGGGAAGCGCTGGCCCTCTTGCTCTGCCATGGGTCAGTGGACCAGAAACACAAAGGATCTCAGAGGTTTCTGAAGGGTGGCAATCTGGTCACACTGCTCGCATCTGGTGTTTGCTCAAGGGGAAAAAACAGCACAGCAGGAAGATACGTGTGGCTGCTTCTGGAGGAAAGCTTATCTGTTCCTCACTGTAAAATGTGCAACTTCTTCAGAAGAAAAGATTAAAAAAAAATATCAGGACCAGCACTGCATCTGAAAGACTTCCTTGATAACACTGGCACAGTTGGACCTTATGTGATGTGTGAGCACAGGAAGTTGTGGGTTGCATGGGCAAGAGAAGAGAGCGTATAGCTTTCATTATTTTAGCTAAATTAACAGAAAGGTATTTTTCACTTTCGCTTCTCAGGATAAAAGGTTTTCCCTTCCCCCATGATCTGGCTTTTCTCCTGAATGGGTGCATTTTTGATAACATCCTTCCTACCACACGGAGGACCCTCCTCTCCCAACCTTACCTAGCAATTTAGTGCAAATTCCTGGGAGATTAGAGGGGACATTTGGACAGCACACTCCTTCTGTACCATTAAGGGATCTTTGATCTTTCTTTCTTCTGGCAATGTCTGCCAGCAAAATTGGTTTCTGAGCATAATGCATCTCTGCTTCTTGGTGTATTGGGAGATCTGCTGATAAGAATGTGGGTATAAAATGCTCTCTGAAGTGGTTGGATTCAATGGAGGAAAAGCCAAAGGTTCAATATTATTTTTGTTTAAGCAACATACTGCCAAAGGAGAACAATGCAAACCTGTTAAGTTTTCAATACTGTGAACACTGGGAGGATGAATAAACCTCCAACAATGTGGTGATGCTGCGGTGGCTTCCAAAAGCCCTTCCTGCCTGATGCCGTGGCTTTTTGTGAGTCACTGCCAGTACAAACCCTCTGCTGCCCATGGAGTTTTTAGGGGTTGGGGTGGGGTTTTTTTAAGTGATCCTATAATTTAATGGCTGTGGGCTCTTCAATACTGAGGGACCTAGTTTGATTAGATGTGCTTTATGAATATAACCTTTTGTCACCTGATTGAGTCTGGACTGTGGTTTGTCAGGCCCACATTTTCTGCCCTGAGGGGAGGTGGGCACCACGGAGGGGTGGGTTAATGAAAAGGAGCATCATCTGGGAACCACTGGCTTGACCAGGGATGCTGCCATGTCATAGAGAGGGGATATAGACCACTGATTGGTCTCCTGTAGCATGGATATGCTGTATCCTTTTAGGTGCTAAGCTCAGGTTGTGGTGGGTATTGGACCTGACAGTCTCTGGCTTACTGTTGCAGCAGAAGTTGCATGGTGGGTTGTATATATAACCTTAGATACAACCAGGGAGTGGGTTTGGGGGGGGGGGGTGGTTTGTGCTATCTTTTCCTTCCATGGTTGGGCAGAGCAAGTGACAATGAGTCCTGCCGAGTCACATGCTCTCACTTGGTAGTTGGTACATCCTGAAACCTGCATCCCTGTGTGCACTCTCTTTGGAAAAATGTCATTTTGATTTCTTAATGGAATCTGACATGGATTTAAACTTCTGCATACTGCAAAGGAAGAGAAAGTTGACAGCATTTTTCACTCACTAATTAGTGTTAGCATGACCCCAGTGTCAAAGTACAGAGGGGTCTGTGGTGCTTTTGCACTGTGCTGATTTCATAGGTTCTTTTCTCATAATTCTTATGAGTGTCCAGCTTTTGTAATTCCACCTGCTTTAAGTGAGACCTTTGGACAGCATCTTTAAATCCTCCCTCAAAATATGTCTGAAGTACTATTTTTGCTGTACTTTGCTCAAGATAATCCTTCCTTTTAAAAGGTGTATGTAGCCTCACTTTTTTGTAAAGCAAACAAGTACCTAATCCCCCTTAGACAACCTGGGAAAAAGTGTGCTGAGACTCTTGAGCAGATGGCCTCTTCTGGCTTTGCACAGGTGGTACAGACCTCTACGATGCTCATCCTCACCTTCCTCCATAGCGGTAGAGAACAGGGCCTTCTTGTGTGCCCAACCGCAGCAGTGGTCCAAGTGAGTGCTGCACAGCTCCTGCCAAGCCCCGGAGATGCCCAGCCACACTCAGCAGCTTCCCGAGGAGATGTCCTGCAGGATACACCAGAGTGAGCCAGGAGTCTTGCTGCTGGGGAGAACATGTCTGAGCTTGAGATGCAGTTTCATCCATCTTTCCTCTGCCTAAATCCTGGAGATATGTGTACAGCCCAACAGGCATCTGCAGGATACGCCTAACACAGGCTGGGTAGGATTGAACTTCTTGTACAATGTAGTGTTGTCTGCTTGCATTTAACTTGCTGGTGGTGGCATCAAGAGGTTACAGCAATTATATAGGGAATGAAAGATAAGGATTTAGTTGCATCCTTAAAGCTGTCAACCATAATCACCTGCTTTCCAGGGCAGCACCTTGCAGCTGGTCTGGGTGTGCCTCAGCAGCTCCACAGCAGCTCAGACTTCGGTCACTGCTGAGTGCAAAAATTGAGGCAAACGCTGGAATTCAAGTCCCTCCCCTCCCGGTCAAGGTCTTCATCTACAGCTTGCACAGTAGGAGACCTTCTTCACTTCCCTGTGGAGCCAGGGGGATGACAGGACCGATTGGCAGGAGGAGAGCTCCCTACGTGTGTGGCAAGCACGGGAACCTTCTTTGTGTGGGCTGTGTCTTAGGAGGTGGGTGGAGAAGGCTTAAAATCCTTTGGGCCAAGATGACACTTGCTCTGACTCGTCCTGCATCTCTAAGGCTTTGAGTGATGGAGGTCAGGGCAGCAGCATTGCTGTCCCTCCCAGGCATCCTGAAGCCTGGTGAGCTAGTCGCCATATGGAGGAGATCAGTTAGGAGCTCAGATGTGTACATGGCTCTGAGGGATGCTGCTGGCTGCTGTAGGCCAGTTTGGGTGTATGCACATGCACCTGCCAGGGCACAAACAAGCAGGTTAGGCTGGGCACCTGCCCTGAGTGGTTAGGCAAGAACTAAATTATTTTAATTTTTTTTTTTTCAGTTGCAGTTTTGGATGGGTTTGGGTAACATGCCAAGATCATTTAGGAAACCTTTTAAAGGGTTAAGGGGTAAATAGTCCCAACTCAGTATTTTAAGGAGCAGAATATTCTGAAGGAGGCAAAACAAAACGATCTCTGCAGAGAAATTATTATTTTGTTTCCCAAAGGGGTGCAGAGTGAAACAAAGAAATCCCTGCCTGCATCCATAGTGTGGACTTTTCAGGGGCAGTCTTGGTGGCAGGATGAGATCCTCCAACATCTGTGCTTGCAGAGTCATAGACATGTTGTCTGTGACAGGCTGAGAGCCTGAGCTGAAAATGAGCGTTGCGCAGAGCAGAGCCCCAGGACCTCCTCTGATGGGGACGTGCAGAGGGGAGATGGGCAGAGAGGCAACGCTCTCTCACCTCGGCTGCTCCTGGCTTGTTGCCCCAGTGTTCCCGACGGGTGAGGATCTGATGGCACTAGCAAAGGCAGAGCACAGGGCAGGCTGGCCTGATCTCTGAATCAGCTGTGGAGCTGCTCTTTGTGAGGCACCTCTGGGAAACACCTGCCTCCCCCTGTGCCTTCCCTCACCTCAGCACACGTGGACACACTCCTCCCGAGGAACAAGTGCCTCTCTGTCAGAAATGAACAGTTACAGCTTTGCAGACCTTTGAGGCAGCATTTGTGCCCTAAATGGAGTGGGGGACCAGCCCGTGGGCAGTGACTGCCTGCTGTGCAGGTGCAGGGTGTGTGCCGGGGCAGGGATGCTGTTAGCTGTGTGTATGCCTCTGTTTTGCAGCCCAGGGCAGCGCACATGCCTCAGCCAGCTTTGGGTCGGGGGGGAGATGCTCCAGAGCAGACTCAGATCCTGATTTGTCCCTGCACAGAAAAGTGGAAAAACCTGTCCAAGCATCCCTTAAAGTAAAAAGCTGTCTGTGTCCCTGCTTCTTCTCAAGGAAACACGATAGCTATTCCTCCCCTTTGTTAATGCTGCTTTTTACTCTACGGAGACAGGAGCAGCAATGCCTATAGGCAGGCTCTCTCCTCCTGGGAGCAGGAAGGAAGAAATGTGATGGTTCTGTCATGACCTGGGCTCCTGTAACACTTCTTGGGGCAAAAATTGGCCTCCTCTCCCTGGGCTGGACTCAGGGTAAAGGGAGGATTGGGGGATTGTTACCCATGTCAAAAAGCATCTTTAAAAAAAACCTTTTCACAGGACTGAATGTTTGTAGGGGTGTGGTGGGTAAAAAAAACCCCAAATCCTGCTATTTACTTACCAAACTCTACCCATTTGAGGAAACAAATTAAGTACCATTTGTTAAAAAAGGGAATTGAATGTACTGTGAGCAATGTGCCCTGCTGTTGGGTGCCAGGGGCTAGTGTGGCTGGTGGCTACTGAGCTGTGGCCACCTGCACATCCAGCACTGAGCCGAGACCATTTAATGTGATTACTGTGCTCCTGTCCCAGGAAGAGCTCATTTCCCAGCAAAACCAGGGCAATTGTGAAACAACATTGCTAGTCAGTAGGAACGTGTCCAGGAATTTTATGGCTGTATGGAATTTTATGTACCTGTGGAGCACGACTGTGATTTTTTTACTGAGGTTCTTTGTTTATTGTTAGGTAACTGTGCTGCCTTCCACGTGTGTTTGCAGCAGTGCCTGAGGGACTGAGCAGTGGGGACAGTAGAGCTGTGCTGTGTGGTGGTCAGAAAAGGAGTTAGTCCTTTCCCTGAAGGCAGATCACCCAAAATGTTGCTAGTGGAAAGGGGCAGGAGCCACAGCACAGGTACTGTGGGAGCTGATAAGTGTGTCATGCTCTCAGGAGATGTAGCCTGGAGTGGATGTGAATTTGTAGCTAATGGTATAACCTTCCCACGATGCTTGGTGTATGGTCAGAAGAATAAACTGCAGCATCGGTCACCACTAAACTGAATTTCCACTGTCTGGTCATTAAAGCAATGAGTGCTTGCTGATTGGGGATGACTCATCGGAACCATCATCACAAAAATCTATCACTACAGCCTTTGTGTGTCTGACAGCATCTATGAATTACCCTTCTGTAAGGGAATTGCATTTAACTTTGTTACAGGGTTTGGTACCGTCTCCATCCAGTGTCTTTTCCAAACACTGCAGGTGTCAGCACATTTTTAATTTAACATTGTGGGTTTTTACAGTCTAAATTTTATTTCAGTGGCAGGTTGCAAATGGCAAGCCAGTTTCCCCAGCTGGTGTCAATCCACACAGCTCTGCTTACTTTGCTGCAGCTCCCCCAATTTGTGCAACTGCAGCTCTGACCTGTGGCATTGCTCCTGCTGCTGCAGCCAAGTGAACCTTTATTTTGCAGGTGCATAATAGCAGAGGTTGTGCAAATGTAGGGGAGAGGGTGGTCCACGTCCTTGCTTTTAAGAATTGGATGTGCTTGCATTAGTGCTGGGATATCAGCAAGAGAATTAGTGTCACCCTCTTGGTCAGGTTCATTTAATGTTACGTGATTCTGAGCACTTTTATTTTAACTATCTGACCAAAGGTCCATTTGCAGAAAGCCAGTGCTGTGGTTTTCCTGAAAGCCCATCCTTTGTAAAATGATTTGGATAACCTCCAAATCCAAAGTCACTTCTACAGTGACAGAATTCAGTTTGGGCTGAATTGGGGGTCACATCCCAAAGGGGCCAGCCAAGACCTTTAGCAATAATGCCATTTGGTGGGAAGTCACTCTTGGGATAGGGACAGAGCTGGAGAAGGGCTCAAAGTCCCATTTGTTCCCCTCTCTCCTTGGCTCAGCTGTAAAGAAGCAGAGGTGAGCAGGCAGCTGCATCCTGGTGACTGCCATGAGCTGAGCCCAGCTCAGGTCACTGTGGGACCAGAGGAGACCACCAGGCACCTTCTGAGTTATTTCTCCAGTTATTACCCCAGCTGCCCTGAGTTGCCCTTTAATTTCTTACTCAGCAGCCCAGCATAACTCTGCAAGCAAGGATTTGCATAACTTTCTGGAGATTTCCCCTGATTTTGAGGGATTAACATGATATGTATGAGAAAGTGCCAAAGATAATGATCTCCTGGACAGAAACATATTAGACTTCATCTATCTATGTGTGAGAGCCACAGCAGTTACCTTTCTAAGAAAGAGCGATGATTCATTGAAAGAGTAAACTATTTTTTCTACTCCTCATACCTACTTCATTATTTCTTTCCTCAAAACGACACTAAGCCCAATTTAAAAGCAAAAGACCTCCACACCTCCACCAGAAATATGGTTTCAAGAGCTCTGCAAACTCTCATCTTCCAGAGAAAACCTACATTTGCTTTCTGAGGGATCCCATCACTCTACATGTCGTCATTGTGCTGAAGAAAACAAAACCTTCAGCTACTGACAGATCTGGGAGGGCAAATAAACTTCTTTCCCAGAGCAGTTTTGTAGCTTTGAGCCCAGCCTTTGTACTTTGCCATTGCTATATAAAAAAAAATAAACTCCCTGTCAGGTGCCCTCTCAGGTCCCACCAAAGTTAAATAGAAGGTACACAGGTGCTTCTAAAACAAAAAAGAATCTGCTCTTGCCTAATGAAGACATATTCTTCCTCTAGGCTGCAATGGAGCCACACTGGTGTGATGGCAGGGGAAGTGAGGTCCTACACAGATCCTGAGAGCTCTTAAAAATAATCCTTGCTTTGGTTTGCCCAGCCCCATGGCTTAGGCCCCTCTGGAGCTGCATCAACTGGAGCAGCTTTGCTGGAGGTTACCCCAGTGCTCGGTGGCGCAAGGAGGCCATGGGGTGAGGGAAAGTGGGGGTTAGTCACTGTATTTGCATTTGCAGAAGGGGTTAATTCCCTACTGGGTGGCCATTGTATCCCTTATTGGGTTAGTAACCTCTCTGTTGCACTTAAGGTTGACACCCCACTTTTCACCTGCCCAGGTGGTGGCAGGAGACCTGTCACCCACTGGCTGCTGCTCCCTATGATGCGTTCCTCCTTCCCCAGGGAAGGTCTGCTTGCCTGTTTCATCCCGAGTTTGGCGATGCTGCCCCATCTTGGGTTTGGTGATGCTGCCCAGCATGGCTCAGGTGCTCTCCATGGCCTGTCGTCCTTTGTACCAGCAGAGAGCCCTGCCTTGGGGGAAGGTGACAAGAAATAGGACCGTTGCCACTAAGCCTTGGCTCAAAGTGCCTTCCCTGGGCACTGTTGCCCAGCCTACCTCATGTCCCGGCTGCTCCCTCGCCATGCCTGCCTCTCTCCCAAAGGAGGGCCTTGGCTGCCAGGTCCATACCAGAGCCATGCTCCTCTTTCCCAACACCTTCCTGAGTAGTCAGCTATGGGAAGAGGAAGGCTGGGCCAGGAAGTGGTATGATCTAATTTTGTCCCAGATTTCTCCCACGAGGAGGAAGCAGGGCCTGACTGATCACTCTCTGCTGTCACTGACCATGCATGCTCTCCTTCTCTCCCCTTCCTCTTCTTCTTCCTCCCTCATCCCCTTTTGGATCCTCTCCAGGCTTGAGGCAATACCCATCAGAGTGCTTAAGCTGCCCTGAAGCGGAGTGGGGTGCAAGCCTTCATTGCCCCAATCCTATATTTGATCCTTCTGTATTGCTGGAAGATTTAATCAATCTGTTTACCAAGCAGTTCATTGTTTTCCTAATTAGCCACAGCCCATCCGTACAGCAGCATCTTTTCCTGGTAATGCTCCTGTGTTCAGTTAACGTCTCAGGACATCCTTCTGTGATTTGGATGAGCTCACACACCTGAGCACAGTATTTCTTTTTATTCTGGTATGTTGGTGGCTGTGCTTGGCCTCAGGCTGGTGCTGCTGGTCTCCTGGGGAAAGGAAACACTTTCCCCAGCACTGGGGGAGCAGTCCCCCACTGTCACCAACTCCTCCTCTGAACTTGGGCCATCCTCCATCTTCCTTCACCCTACACTGTGCCTTGTGGCAAGCATTAAAATGCCACTAAAAGATCTCAAAGGGGAATGCTATGTGGGTGCTAGGGGGTGAGTAAAAGCAAAAAGTATCAGATCTGCCTCAAGGCTTCCCAGAAGCAAAGTGTAACTTAATTTTGCTGCCTTGGAGGAAAGAAATGGAGCCCCTAGCAGCACACAGGAGCTGGACCAGAAGCAAGCCAGATTTTCCCAGAGCTTTGGGCACAGCTCAGGACAATCACTGGCACTGCCCATCTCCTCCTCCAGTGATGTCTGCTGTTGTAGGCACCTCCTCACTTAGAGTCAGTCTGGCAAATTATCCCATCTTGTTAACATCCAAATGTTCCCTCATTTGGATGCAGCAATGTCATGAGCAATGAAAACAAGGGCTTCCATTCTCACCACACTGAAAATATAAAATAAGGCAGGCATGCAAGAAAATATCAAGATACTGTTTTCATCCATTCATTTCAATACCTCAGTCATCATCTAAATTTTGTTTTAATGTTGCAGCTATCCTAGCAACAGCCCCCAGTAAAGCCGAGGAGGAGCTGCCTTGCTGCTGGCTGTTGAGAGTCTTGGGGCAGGGAACTGCCAGGGGCCAAACCATGCATTGGGGAAAATCTGCCACGGCCCCAAGGATGCCGAGGGCATGTTATCCCATATCACTGGCATGCTCTGAATGAGTTTAAATGCAGCTGTCTTGCAAAGCTAATAAATTAATTTTACAGGTTCCAGGTGGGCATTCATGAACCTTCCCTTTGGCTAACTGCTGACTACAGACACTTAATTCTTGAATGGAAAATAGGTTTTTCTATTTTTTCTTTTTTTTTAGCTGATGGATAGGAGTCAACTGATGCCCCCTGTAGTGAGCTGTTTGTGTGGGTTCGAGGGGCACACCTGGAAACGGCTCCCTTCTTCCTTCCCACACCCCAGAGGCTGTAATGTCACTGGAAGATGGACCTCAACTTACACGGTGACACCTCCTAATCCCAGGGGATTTTGGGGACACTATTGCTGTTTCTAAAAACGCCTCCACATGTGGCTCCCTGGGCAGCTTTGGTCCCTTGTTTAGAGTACGTGGGGCAGGGTGTGTGTGAGCACGCAGGGCGGCGAGGGCAGAGCCCCTGCGGGGTGAGCAGGGGAGGCCGGTGGGGCAGCGGGGCCAGCGATGCCCCGACACCCCGGCATCCTCCTCCCGCTGCCCTGGCTGCACCCCGCGCTGCCGGGGCCTGTGGCATCCCCGGGTGCTGCCTCCCCCCTCACCGCCCCCCCCCCGCCGCCCCCCCAGCACCTCCCACCCCCGCGCCCAGGGCTGGAGCGGCACCTGCACCCCGCAGCGGGGGGCCGGCCCAGGGCACCCACGGCACCGGCTCCTGCCCTCCCCCAGCCCGGGCAGTCTGGGTTGTTTTCCTGTTCGCCTCTTACCTTTTGCACCGATCCTGGGAAGCGGGGACAGTGACAGCCAGGCTGCTGTCCCCGCAGGAGCTGGGAGCCAGCCTCTGCCCGCTCGCACCCCAGGGGTATTACCCCGCCGGCTTTCCAGGGCTCCCATCTTCCCATTCCTCTTTCCCCAGGAGGGGCTGGAGCCCTGCACCCAGCCGTGCTTTGCTGCCAGGTCTGTACCGACACTCGGCGCAGAGGGGCTGGGGACGAGAGCAGGGGGTGGCGGAGAACGGGGAGCCTGCGAGAGCCAGGGAGAGAGCCGCAGAGCTGAACTGATGGAGGAGAAGAGGGAGCCCGGGCTCTGCCTGCCAGGTTCTGTTTGCTGTTACAGCCGTGCCAGAGTTTGCCTGCTCTTTGGGGCTGGGTGCAAGCCCAAGGCAGCTGCATCTGGGAGCATAAACTTGGTTGTATATTGTTTGGAGGGGGTTGCTGGGTTTTCCAGTTCAAAGTAATATGGTACATACTCAGCGTGTGTAAGAGAACTCAATTTCTATCTTGTGATGAGACAAAACTGGTGCTTCTGGGAAGAAATGAGTGTACAGCACTGTACGAGTGTTGCTTTTTAAAGTGGCACAAGGACCTGAAGTGTTGCTCAGGTGGGTAGGGATGGATGGCCCTAGGACTGCTTGGGAGATGCTACAGATTTGCTAGAGAAAGGTATGGACTGCGGAAGGTGCGTGCATCTTGTGCATCACTGCAAATCTATCTGTACAACCCTGCTTGCTTCTGGGCTGCGCTGTTGTCCCATCTCTGGTAGGATCACAGCGTCCTGGATGCTGCACTGTTGCAAAATTTTCAGGAGCTGGAGGGAGGAAACGGGTCTATCTTGTGCAATGCTCTGGCCTCCAGAAAGTTGTCTGACCTACTCATCCCTGTAACAAACAGCCAGGGAAATGAGCCAGGGAGGTCAGTAGATCCATTACTTTGTGGTGGTGAAGCAGCATGTCGTTGGCAGAAAGTGTGGGGAGGTGGGCAATGTGCTGTGCTACCTTTTGCTACTAGCATAACACAGGCTTTTTTTGTGTGTCACCAGTTCATTAGAAGTTTCTAGAGCTGTGTATTTTCTAAAGGTATATATTCCTCCAGACTCCCTCGGTTTCTGGTGCTCGGTTACTGATGCTTTTGGCAGCAATATGAGAGAGAGATTGTTGGAGAGGTTTGCTTAGTATAAATTAGAATATAGGTCCTTTGATTTTTGAGAGCTGAGAAAATTGTAATAGGAGATGAGCATCTGTCATTTCACATTCACCTCTGTCTACATGATAAATATTACATTTTAACCTCAGCAGGGAAGAAAAGTACAGCTAGCCAAAGCAAACCAGTTTGCCCACCTAATGCTTGAGGACAAAATTCCCACTGAGCTCCAAAGCAGAGTATCACATCCTCTAGGTACGTTACACAATAGAAAATTGCCTCTTTTCTTTTTAAACCCCAGCAATCAAGTGGGACCCAACATCTTGCAGCTTGTGCTTCACCGAAGCTCAGCTGTTGGAAATGAGCCTGACTCAGACCGGGACAGAAAGGACCGTGCTGGAGCTGGCAGCTGCAGCTGGCTTGGGTGAACTCCCCAGGCAGCAGCATCCAGGCTCAGGGAGCAGCCTCCAGCCTGCCTTGAAGCAATCAGAGCCACTCTGCTTTGCCTTTGTTGGGAGCCAGCCAGGTGGAAGCCAGTTCTGACATTTATAATGTAGACAGAAGTTATATTAAATGTTAGATCTCTGCAGCTGCAAATTGCTGTATTTGAGCTCAAATGTAAATTTACAGCTCTGTAGTGGTATCTCTGTCACAGTCCCACCTCCCCAGCAGCGGTGGGTGTGACAGGCACAGTGTGCTCTCCAGTGGCTCAGCTTGGCCTCTCTTCAGACTCAAACAGGGTCTGACTCCACATCACGCAGGCAATCTCATGGGCTTGCGTTTTGCAACTCTAGCACTCCACAGCTGTAAGCCTTTGGATGCTCAAGGGTTTAAGATTAAGAGTAGGTCTGTCATTGCATGGTCATACTGGAGAAACACGGTCTCAGCCATGTTCAGGGACAGTTTCCGAGATGGCAGATAGAGATGATGCACGTGGAGCCTATCTACGCTTGAACATGTGTCTCCATCCTCCAGTGGGTCCTGCCTGACAGCTCCAGGAGTAACAGGGTCTTCCCTGAGTTTGGCTGTCACAGCTCTCCATCACACGCTGACTTTTAAACCAAGAGGCCTTGTTGGCTTAAAGCTTTCTTCCCTAATTTCTCCTGTTAATTTATGATGCAATCTTGATAAATGCCCTCTACTAGAGCAGCAGGGACTCTTATACAGATGGTTGGAAGTGTTGAAGGGTTGAGCAGTGTGACTCTGCGGTGCTTGGGAATAAGCAGAATAGGACTCAATCTTCTCTACACAGGGCCCTTTAGGGTGTATGAGGGAAAGGGGTGGTGGGTCTGGGTTGTTTATTTTCCCCACTGCTGGAGTATCACCTGTGCAAGTACATCTCTGGGGAAACTTTTGCACAGAGCAATGACCAGGGTTAAAGGCATCCTATGCAATATGAGCCAGCAGACTGAGAAAGCAAACACTGTCTAGGATCCTCAGATCTTCACTGAAGTTAGATCGAAGGTATGGTTTTACACCTGCTGAGAACCTGTTCATTTATAAGCAATATTTTTGAATGTTTTGGAAGGGGTGGTTAAGCTGCTTTCAGATGCTTTTCCTCCCTTCGCTGACTGTAGAAACTGTTGGCCATTCCCATGTGGGCACATAGAGACATTTATGGTGTAGGTCTGTCCCCTAGAATCCCACTTTTGGCCATTCCCCAACTCTGGAAAACTTTCTGCGGCATCTTCCTGTCATCCTAAACCTATCCTCTCAGCAAAGACATCACTCTGAGGAGGTCCCACTCCACCTCCTAAAAGAAATCCATGGCATGAGAAAGAGAGAACAAGAGGCAGGAGGCAGAGAGGAAAGGGATAAGGCTCAGCGAGCAACGGCCAGCTCCAGTGGTGCTGCTCAGCACCACAGACCATGGCCAATGGGACAGTAGTTCAGGTCATCATTGACACCTAATGGAAGATGAGCTAGGGCAATGCCAGCAGTGCACCTGCATTGCTGGAAAACCCATGCATTTGGAAGCAACCTGCACTGAGCCCATCACTTTTGCTTTGGAGATCTAGATCACCTGTATTTCATAGAATCATAGAATGGTTTGGGTTGGAAGGGACCTTAAAGACCATCCAGTTCCAACCCCCCTGCCATGAGCAGGAAAACCTTCCACTAGACCGGGTTGCTCAAAGCCTCATCCAGCCTGGCCTTGAACACTTCCAGGGAGGGGGCAGCCACAGCTTCTCTGGGCAACCTGTTCCAGTGTCTGACCACCCTCACAGGGAAGAATTTCTTTCTAATACCTAATCTAAATCTGCCCTCTTTCAGTTTAAAGCCATTTAGTGTAATGGATGGAGAAGCAGCAATGCACTTGAGAGAATGATGTGGCCCAGGCTGCTTCCAGCCTTGGAGAATTCCCTCTGAATCCCTGGCCAGTGAAAAAGTTGCTGAATTAAGTTTTGCCCTAGACCATTTTTAACACAGGCAGTTCACTGCTCAGAGCTTGCCCCCTCGAAAGAGGTAGAAGGGGTGACCTCTCCCAGCACGCACTGAAACCTCCTGTGGGATGGTGTGGGATGGGGAGCACCACCCCAGGCAAGGTCCTGGCTTAACAGGATGAAACCCAAGTAAACTGGGATGCTGATTTTGGGCTGGGCACGATTTCACTCAGAGCCCCTCAGGAGAGCCCCACAAGGGGACTGGGGCAGTGGTCACGATTTGCAGCCCATCAGTAGTCATCTGGGGAGAGTGATGGGGAGCAGAAAACCACTCTGGGTGTGACCAAAACAGCGTTCTTGGAACGGTGAGATGTGACCATCAGTCATGGAGTAGGCCAGTGACACAAGTGGCTCTCCCCAGTCCTGTGTACTCCAGCTCTAAACTGGTCCCTGTATGAATTTCAGTGGAGTTGCACAGGGCTTGCACAGGGGCAGGTGAGGCTTTAAGCTTGCTGAGATTTCAGGAGCTTTCATGGGGAACAGGAGTGTGCCCTCTCCCTCCCTTAACCTCTCCTGTTATTGCCATTTGGTGTGGTTATGGAGATGGGGCCACTCAGCTCCCTGCCAGCTTCCAGCCCAGACAGCGTGCAAGCAACCCAGAAGTGGGCAACACCTTGCAATCCTTGGAAACCTCCCAAAAGAATCTAGGGAGGTAGCTGAGGGTATTCAGCCTCAACATGTCAATTCATCAGCACGGGAAGTGTTGTTAGTGCTACTGATAATTTTTATGAAAAATGATTGCCTGTCTTTCTGGCAAAATTTGAGAGATCCGGTGGAATTCTTCTTTGTTCTGTCTGAAAGTTATTGCAAAGATTTGCAAAGGGTTTTACATTTTACAATTTTGACGCATTCTACACGCTTAGGAGGAGTAATCTCAGATAAAGGTTTAAACTTATTTTTCTCTTCCTTTCGTCCTTAAAGGATCTGCACACAGCTGTGAAATGTGAATAGATTTTAACTATTAAGCCCAAACTGCCAAGATGTTATTTCCTGTGGCTTTGACTCATGCAACTGAAGAAATAAATTGGATCAGAATATTGTTTTGTACAGGGGATTTTTGTCTCCCTCTGCCACCCCCAGGCTTGGCTCTATTTAAAGCCCAAATACCAAGGCATACTCTCATGGGTGTTCGTTTTTCCTGCTGGCGAAGCACCTCATGGCAGGAACTGCTTGCTTGCAGCAGGGTGAGTCTGAGCCCAAAGGAGCCTGACCTGGCCTCCCAGTGGTCACCCTCTTGCCAGGGAAAGGAGTCTGATGACATCTGGTGTGGGCTGGTGCATTTCGTGTCCCCCAGGACTGCATGGTGAGGAGAACAGGGCTTTCTCCATAGAATTTATCATCCTGGGCTGAGCATCTGACTTTCAGCGAGACTCAGTCCCAAATCCATGACTGCAGAGCTGGGAGGTCTAGCAAAAGGGTTTGGACTAAAAATCAGCACGTGTAGTTGCAGTAGGAATTAATTTATGTGAGTATGTTTGATCATATTCACGTCTGCATTAATTATGGACTTTATTCAGCTGCAACTTTATTCTGCTAGCACAGAACAGGCTGGGTAAATAACTGCTCTTCATGTGAGGGACAGCGGGTCATAAGATCAGTGTCCTCTTCTCGCTTCCTCTGTCTCAGCATCTCCTTTCACAGCGTTTGTGCCACAACGAGGTGCAGACAATTCAAAGAAGCCTCCAGATACACCTCATCTACTGCAGTGTTATTACTGGCAGCTGGAGGCTGTGTGCACAGCTAAAGTCCCTCCCATGCAGAGGTCCTGCACAACATCTATGCATCATTAATGTTGCCCTCACAGAGGGGTGTAATTGCTGCCTAGGCCTTTTAGTGGCTTTCTGCCCAAGGGTTCATTTCATTCTCGATGCTTTGTAAATTATTATATTATAGTAGCTCTTTAAAAAAAAACAACAAAAGGTAAGTATGCTGGAGAAGCTTTTGCTAACATGCTAGCCTGCTCTCACAGATTTAAAACTGTAGAAAGCACTGACAGCCATCTTATGTGATTACAAGATTGCTGTCACAGAAGTCACCTTGAATAACAGTACCTTATTCAGATGTGCTACAGGCAAAAACAGAGGGAGATTGTTGTCTTAATTTTCTAGAGACATTTAAATTAGGCATTGTAGTGAGATTGTCAGTCATGTTACCTGGCTGCTGAGGCTTTGGGACTGCAGTGCTGGTAGGATTGCTCTTATTAAGCGATTTATAGCTGAACAATGGAAAGGGAAAAAGGACCCTTCAGCTTCTTGTGTAAGGCTGTCTATACAGAATGCCATGGTTAGGAGGCTTTGGGTATTCAGGTGGTTCTTGGTGTCACCATCTCCTGCCCTGTTCCTGACCTGCAGTGATGCCAAGCAGAAGTTCTCCTAACCAGAAAATAAAACACCAGTTGCACAGCAATTCAGTTTGGAGGAGAAAGCAGTGAGCTACCTAGGGGAGAACTGCCAGTCTGTAGGAGGGAGGATGAAGGGAGATGCTTTTCCTTTCCGCTGCTGGGTGTGCAGTTGCTATAGACTCCCTCTGCACCCACTCCTTGGACAAAGGGCTGTTGGGACGTTGCATTAAATTAGTGTGGGGTACATTTCTGTCAGATGTTCGGTTGCTTAGTTTTCCATGGTGTATATCATTATGAGAGCTGCAGAAGAAAGGCAAGACTCCTCGACAACAGTGGACAAGAGGAGCTTGCTACAGGTACCTGAGTGATTTCAGGTATGGAAGTTTTGTTTCCAAATTCAATCCTTAAGTTGAAAGTAGAGGAGAGAGGACCAAGAAAAGCCATGATAACAATCTTCAAAGCCAGAAGCAGTTGCTGTAGAGTGGGAGTGAGACACTCCTCATGCCTGTGGGTCTTGGAGGAGAAGTCATGGGCTTTAAATAGCAGCACAGGAGGCCTGGGTGAGGTATTCGTGTGAGCAGCCAACAGCCAGGGCAGCTGTGCACTGTGACAGACCATGTGCAAGGACCGAGGAGGGCTTGCAAGGCAAGTGTTTATGGGGGATGGACTCAGCCTAGCTGGCCTGGCTTGGAAACAGGAGGTGAAAAGTCCCTCCAGACCAGTCCAGCTGCCCTGCCTTTGCTCTGACCCCAAGGTAGCTTCCTCATTGAGGAGGGGAACTGGTAAAGGGCGACAGAGAGAGTCACATCTTTATCTGACAATTTATCTGTCATGTCCCTGATTTTTATGCTTTTCTAGAAAATCTACAAATAAGGAAGAAAGAAGTGCAAAGGACAAAAAAACAAGATGTTAGTGCTGTCTAACGACACAGCCCTGAATTCACTCTTCTCCAAGCTGCTTCAAGACGACCTAGAGCAGACAAATAGCTCTGCACCTTCCCAGGTGATAAGTGCCAGCAACGACCTGGAAATCCTCTACGTGCTTCTGATGATTGGCCTCTTTGGCTTCTTCACAGTGGGAGTCATGCTGACCAACATCCGTGCCAGGAGGCTGGAGGACTCCCGTGACCCCTTCAACACCTACATTGCCACAGACATTTGGCACAAGAAGGACAGAGAGTATTTTCAAGCCAAGCTCATAGAAAATTACAAGCTGTGCTGTGTCTTTGAAAACCAGCTAGCCGTGGAGCAGCCAAGCACACATATTCCCGAGGCCAAGTCTTCCTAGCAAAACGGGAGAAAGGATTGCATTTTGCACAGGGACAACTCGAATGATACCTGCTATGAACTGGGCTACCTGCTTTCCCACCTGCAGAGCCACTGACGATGGCCTCGATCAGGCTGAATAACCATGAACTGATGGTGAAGCTGATGGGTCTGTGATGGCCCTGGTGCTGCAAAAGTGCCCAGACACCAGTCCCTTGTTGCAATCACTGTAAGGTCAAGGAGGGGGACACACAGCAGGAGTATCATGGACTCATCAGCTTCACCTAGTGAAAAAAGCAAATGTTGATGTTGCCAGTGTGAATGCTTGCAGTAGTCCATGTAATTAGAACCAAGTTGGATCAACCACAAGCTAGAGGCGTTTACAGCCAAGCATGGTTTAGGCAATAATTTTCTAGTAAGACCAATTTCTTTCAAGAAAAAAGTAGCTGAAATATTTCACTTGCATTTTTATCCAGCATAAAATAATAATTTCATAAATTGTACAATGTTGCAGATGACCTTTCTTTCAGAATCATGCAACTCTTCGAGATAAAGTTTTAGAAAAAGATCCCCATTTTTTGCTGAAAACCATTTCTGTGGAAAAATGCAGACTTTAGAGGGTAATTTTTTAGTGACTATCCCTAATTCCTAGCAGGTACCCTTGACCAGTCTTACTGGCTACTTTTGGTTTTCCTTCTTATGGATGGGGGTTGTTCCTGGCAGCAGTATCCACTCTTGCACAAAGATTCAGCAGCCAACAGGGTCTATGCCATGCAAGTGTGTAATGTTTCAAGAGTTTCAGTCACGTCCAATTATTGCACAAGACCCAAGTGCTAGGCCTCGCTTGGAAAGTGAATTTCCACCCTGTGAAAAGCAGTTCCACAAAGTGTCTGATGTTTAATCAGCGACAGAGCTTGTGTCTGTTCTTAACTGAAATCCTGTGAGCAGTTCCTCCAGCTGCCAGGAGCAGTCTCCCTCGGTACAGCTGCTGATCTATCACAGTACCCAGGGCAAGGTCCGTGCCAGCAAGGTTTTCCTGTCCTTGGCTTCCTTACTCCCTCTTTTGGTGGCCGTGTCTGCCAAGCCACAGGGGGAAGGCAGCAGCGAAACTCAGCTTCTGCAGCAGCAGCTCTCAGCTGTCTCTGTTACAAGGCAGAAATACGGCTCCCCTGGACATTGCGTTACTCAGAATAGCAACCTCGCCAGCTTGGAGCCTGTTTTCTTGTTTGGGATCAAAGAAGCAATGGTCTGGGCAGGAGGGGTTTTTATTTCTGCTCTGCAGATACACATCCCATTTTTAGCTACTGGAGAGGAGAGAGAAGTGGGAAAGGCCTGAAAATGGTGCAGAGCAGCCACTTCAAAGGCAAGATGAAGGTAGAGCAGGGACATATACCTACTCGTGTATTGGGACAGACAAGTGATGCGAGACACAGCACATCCCCTCTCCATACACAGGTACTTCTTTAGCACTGCACTTTCATAAAGTAATATTCGAGCCATATTTGTGTTCCCAGAATACTTAGGACAATTAAAAATGCAGGGTATTTTTTGTTAAAGTTATTTATCTGGTGCCCACAATTAAGCTCAGGACAAGATATGTGTTTTCCGTGTCTTGGACAGCTTTGGAATATCTCCATCAGCTTAATTATCCAAGTCACTTTTTCCTCTAAAGGAATGTAAACCAAAGCCAAGCTTTGGAAAAATGTTGACTTCTCAGCTTGGGCACTGTTCTTTTGGGATCTCACTGTGCAGTCAGTTTATTACTTGCACTTCCCTCCTGCTGTGAGAATGCAAATGCTCTTGCTTGCTGGTTCTCCAAAGGCAGCCCCATGCAGCATTGCTGACAATGTTTAAACTTGTATTTAAAATGGTCTTTAATTGCATTAAAACCTTTGAATGTTAAGCTTGTCAAAAGGGCTCCCTCCTGCAGCTCCCCCTCCACCCCAAGTGTTTTCAGGTAATCTGGGTTTTGGCGGTTGCTGGTCACCTTACGTTAATAGCCTCAATGTAGTTATTTGTGACAATGGTGATAGCTTTAGTTGGCTCCCATCTTTTTTTTTTGAGCTCTGTCATTTTATTTATTTAAGAAAGAGGGGGACAACTGTGCCTTAGTCATAACACTTTGCTGTGCCACCAGGCTACAAAGCACCCTTCAGTGGCAGTTGTGGACTCCCACTGTGGCCTTTCAGGTTACCTTTCAGTCTTGTAGTTCTCCTTTTCCCCCTATGTTTTCACTTGTACAAAGCAATAAAATATGAATGACAAACTGCACTTGTGGCCTCAGATGTTTTCTTCTCCTCAGCTGTTTCACAAGCTTGCAGAAAGAGTGCTGATATTACCCAACGGGCACCCACTCACCCGTCCCCTTTCTACACCCTATTAACCAGGGCCAGGCCTGGCTGCTGGGATATCTCTCAACACACCTAGATCTGGAGAAATATCAAAATGTCAAGAACAAATTCCTCACCTCCAGTAAACTCCCAGCATTTGCAATAGCCCACACAAGACTGGCTCTGTTGTTTGGTGGAGCAATCCCAGCTGCAGCCTTCAGGAACACATCACAGACAGATTTTCACTGCAGCCCCAGCAGCACCTGCCCCATTGGGGTTTGTGTTTCATTGTACCCCCTCAGAAATTACACTGGGCCTGGCAAAAGAGGAGAAACAGCTGTGGGGTAACAGTGTTGCCCAGCAAGGGAGGAAGGTCTTGTGCCCACCTGGAGCCCAGTGGTTCTACACAAAGCATCAGTTGGGTAGCTAACCCTCATGGGATGCTCTGTTGATGGGATTTTTTTTAAGGCTGGAAAGGGTCATTTTGATCACAAGAGAGGTAGGAGTACATATCATGAGATCTTAAGGGTTCAGGTCAGCCAGGTCTCTTTGCATACACTCATAGAATCTCAGAACGGTTTGGGTTGGAAGGGACTTTTCCAAGTCATCTAGTCCAGCCCACCTGCAGTGAGCAGGGACATCTTCAACTAGACCAGGTTGCTCAGAGCCCCGTCCAGCCTGAGCGTGAATGTTTCCCAGGATGGGGTTTCTATCACCTCTCTAGGCAACCTGTCCCAGTGTTTCACCACCCTCACTGTAAAAGCTTTCTTCCTTATATCCAGTCTAAATCTATCCTCTTTTAATTTAAAACCATTACCCCTTGTCCTATTGCTACAGGTCCTGCTAAAAAGTCTGTCCCCATCTTTCTTATAGGCCCCCTTTAGGTATGGAAAGGCCACAATAAGGTCTACCTGGAGCCTTCCCTTCTCCAGGCTGAACAACCCCAACTCTCTCAGCCTTTCTTCATAGGAGAGGTGCTTCAGCCCTTGGATCATCCTTGTGGCCTCCTCTGGACCCGCTCCAGCCGGTCCATGTCTTTCTTGTAGACTCCTTGAAAAAGACTCTGAAATCCCTTTCTATGTAGCTCTGGATTATGTACTAACAGTTTTGGAGATGTAAAGTGTGAGACAAGCTGCAGCCTGCATTGCCGAGCATCCTCCAGGGCTTGTAAACGTAGCTCCCACTTCCTCTCTCATTACCACTGACTCATGCAGGATGGCTGACACGGGACCCATCTAGGAGAAAGAGCATTCACTGGCCAAGGAGTGCCTAGAAATGTGTGATTAGTTCACTCGCTCATCATCATTGCCATAGACCAAAGGTCAGCAACAAACCTGTCATATCATTCCACAGAGCTCACGTTTCCAGATTTCCTGCTTGTTGGAGAGACTGAAGAATCTTAAACTCATTAGGCAAGTGTTGCACTTTCTTTGGCCCGAACTTTAAAAGTCTTTTGCTCAGGAGACATAAAATAGCCAGGGAGACTGACAGAGGTTTATTTTTCTCTGTTTTCTAATAGCTAAAGTCCCTGGTTTCATCAGATATGGCTTATTCTAGTCAGTGGCCTTGCTGCCAGTTGGCCTAACGAGCATACCTCCAGGCACAAGTATTGCTCTCTGGCTACTTATGGTTTTTATAATCGAAATCACATTAAATAGAAATACCAGCATTATACAGAAATGGCATTTTGACTTTAAGCCCTGCACTGTTAACAACAATGTGGTGGTAATGCACAAAGCTCTCAAGCCAAATCAAAGCCCAGTGTAGCAGGTTCTCTCCTGGATATATTTTGAGAAGTCCTGGTTTTGTACAGTTGCAGACTAACATGGAAGTTTTGTGGTACAAAGCTACACAAATGAAATATTTACAAATAAGTGTGATATACAGCACAAATGTGGAAAAGATTCTGTGTCTTACCTCTCAGAGGGGAAAGTCATTGCTTACACCTTGGAGGAAGAAGGTCCAGGGAAGTTTTTCACTAGGTTATGTGGCCACTGACTCATGGGCAGATGAGGTCTCCCTCTTCTCCCCTTTCCTGCCTGCCCTGGAAACTCTCTGGCTTGCTCAGATTCTGGGCAACTTTGTGACTGCTGCAGCCCCCCAGACCTAAAGCAAGTCTTCTCAAGCTATGCCTGCAAAGCTGTTGGAGGAACATGATCTCCAATGCCTCCACCAGAAAGATCTTCCCCAGCCATGCATGGAGCAGGGTGCAGCACACGGCAGGACTCAGCTACCCTTCTCTGAAAGCAGTGCACAGTTATTTGCTGGAGTGGGAGTGTGTTTACCTGAGGATACATCTGTGTGGGCTCACACAGAGTGTATGGGTGATCCAAGCTCAGTTTTAAGACAGCCAGATGCTAGCTCTAGCTGTGAGAAAACATGGGTGCAGTGTTGAGGTTGAAACCAATATGCCCTAAGCAGTGGCTACAAGTGGTTTACACCCAGATAGCACAGAGCCCAGAGAAGTGAGTCCATGCTGATCTGTAGCCACTCTGTAGCCTGACAAGCATGACCTTCCCATAGGAGGCCCAGACTGAGAGCTCATCCTTTGCCTTCACTACAAAAGCTTCCCTCCCTGCCCAACTTCAAGCCCTGGTCCTTATTTCCCATCTCATGGTGAATTTGCATCTGCAGCAGCTGGCTTTTCATTATACCCATCAGAAATCCTTGGGGTTGCAGGTATGAGAGATCAAACCCCTAGTATTAAGTAGTCCATCTGGAAAATACTTCACAGTCAAAGGCAGCCTGAGTGTGTGAGTCTGAAGTGAGTTCCCCCTCCCCTCTCTTTTTAGTTATCAGTGTTATCTTTATTTGCAGCCGGTTGGGTCAGACTTGCTACACCGGGAAACGTGCACAAAGACAAGCAGAAGGAAACTGATAAAAATAGAAGATATGAGCAATCAGAAGCAAGCAGAACATTCTTTACAGCTGATAACTGAAATGATCTTATATAATACTTCTATGGCATCCTGTTTCATTTTTACACGTTGTTATCACTACGCCAAACTCACTCCCTAATCTCCTTATCCAGCTGCAGCCATCAGCTACGCATGTGAAACCTTCATGAAGCCTTTCTCAAGAAATTGCTCAAGGGACCAGCACAAATGTGATTGCTTGGCAGAGGAGGCTGTGAAAGGTCACGCCACGTTTCACTGGTGAGGTGGGCAAGAGGCTGCTCCCTGAGACGTGAGCTGTCCATACAGCTGGCTCCATGGACACCTTCAAGCAGAGAACTGGTCCCAGTCAACTGCCTTCAAATGACAAGAAGCAAAGGCCCATATCGTGCCAAAATGGTCAAGAAAAATACTTAATTCTTGGCAATTCTAGGGCAGGGCTTCCAAGGAGAATTATTTCTAAAGCCAGCTTTTAACTGCACTCGTGAGCGTCCTTCAGATCAAGAAAAGGGAAGATGTACATAAATATCAATGGAAAATGCATGAATGCTAAATCCAGAAGTGAACGTTGTGACATCTGATCTGATTTAGCAGAAGAAAGGCCAAAGACTCTAATGAGATACTTTCTCCAGGCAGGCCCAGAACTTTTAGCTGGGCTACAGTGCATTATTTTCAGAGGCACACTCAAGCTGGCCAAAATAATTCCTCTGCTCAGTCCACAAAATCCACACACTGGACCAGGGACCATCAACCTTCCACGACAAAGAGCAAAGCAAAATAAAATATGACATCTTAATGTGCAAACACCTGCTTTAAAAAATGCTTAACTCGGTATTGATCTGATGAGTATGATGATACAGTTTTGACAGGTACAGCACACAACCCAAAACACTGCTGACCTTCACAGAAATACACTGTTTGATTTTGACCAATGTCCAGTAAACGGATTCTCACCATATGATAGTTTTCCTTTTGTTTCTAGATGCAGTAGCTGTCATATTTTTATAGAAGAAAAGCACAGCTCATTAGCCGAGCTGTGAGTATTCATTCTAATTTAATCCCGGGGATCAGGGATTGATGGGTGGCTGCTGTTTAGCACACACTTACCTGCTGGGCAGGTAATGCTCGTTTGGCACAGACCCATCAGCAGTATCTCTTCTGCCTTCCCCCACTGCAATACTCACCCTTCTCCAGGTTTACCTCCAAACCACAACCTCTGGCTTTCAGACCCCCCTCCCCAGCCTCCCCCATGGGTCCACAGGTCCTCATTTTGCAGAAGGGAGCATGACTCCTCTGCCTCAGCCAAGGGGTCCATATCAGCACAGGATCTAATTCATTGTTCTCAAGTCTGAGCTACAATTTCCTGTTTCCTTGTGACCTCCAGCTTCGAGTGGCAGGGTAATTTGTCGGGGAAACAGTTGATTCAGCAGCTGTTCTGGTTCACTGTTGTGCACATAAGCCTCAAGCTTGTGGTCTTTATTTAGACCCATGGCAACAGCGAGGTTAGGGGCCTCTAGTCCAATGGGACTTTTTGCCCTGGCAATATTTCCTCAAGACTTTATTAATCAGCTTCCCACCTAACAATGCAAAAGGAATCTGGGAAAAGAGTGCCAACAATAATCTCATACCAGCTCTGCACCTGCAGGCAAAATCCCTTCTCCAGACTGCTAGAGCCCAGCTTGCCCCGCAGGTGCCTCTGCAGCTTCACCTCCACCCCCAGGAGTCCAATTCCCAGGGACTCAGGGGTGGATCTGACCCTGAGCTGCGTGCACAGAGCAGAGGAATAAATCACCAAATCCTCCCCATACTTTTATTTATTTTTCACCTTAATATGCAAGGGTTAAGGTGCAGGAATTGACAAACAGCATGCTTGTCAGTCGGGCACCCTCTGCCAGCCGGGAGCCACAGAGGTTTATGCTCCAAGGCAGCCCGCAGCAGGACTGACACCTACAATTAACCCTTCTGCTGTGCTTCTATTTATTCCCTCCCCTCAAAAAAAAGTGAGATCTCTGTCTTTAACAGCAACAGCCCAATAGTGTTTCCATTCAAACACTGACACTGAGAAAGGGATTCTAACAGAGTAAAATGCAATTTCAATGAAAGTAGGCAGATGAGAAACACGTTGATTTGTCTAATCCAAATTTCCAGTGGTGTTGGCTAGCTCACTGCAGAATACAGGAAGCAGAGACAGGGCCTTCTTTGTTTACAACAAAATTATTTAATCCAACATGTGCACATTAAACAGTCGCTTCTGGATTTATTTATGTGCATGTTGCTTCATATTTCTGTTTGTAGAAATCACTGAAATACAGAAATTGCCAGGCCTGTTGAAGCTACCACCAGGTAGGACCTTTCAACTCAAGAGCAGACTACCCCAGCTCAGATTTCTGTGTTATTTTCCTCTCTTTTCCCATGTCCCTCCAGGAGAACATGACTGTGTCCACCTTGGTTATGTGGAGCAGCTCTTCTCCATGAAGACCCCCCTGGCTAGGCTTGGGCAGGAGTAGAGGTAATGATGTCTTTGTTGACAGTGGTGCTGTCATTGACAACAGTGGAAACAGGATCTCACCCTTTCATTGGGGCTCACAAAGGTCAAAGAAAAGGGCATCACCCTATAGTATAGGGCATCACCACATCCCAGCATGTGTCCTGCAAGGGAAATCATCTGGTCCCTAGAACAGTGTTACAGGGTGTAAACTGATACATTGTGGTCTGGTAGCATAAAAACTACCTTCCATGGTGTGTACTTGGCATTTTGTGGCACAGTTATGCCAAGGCATAACTGCAATAAGAGCACTGGCAAATGTTGGGCAAGTTAAATGGTGATGAATCCATCCAGTAGCTGCTCATAGGGGCCAGCAACCATGCCAAAACCCCAGACCTGCTTCCCAGTTCTCCCACTAAGATACCCAAGACCTGGGGTACCTGGGGTACCAGAGGCACCACAGCTGCACTGGTGGCACCAGCTTTTCCTTCCCTCCTCCAGCTCCAGGCAGCTTTCCTTTCTCCTCATGAACTTCCTTCAGTGGGAAACAACACAGGCAGTGCATTACCCTTCATCTGAGTTCTCCTCTTTGTTTATCCACAGGTCTGGTTGGCACTTTTGTGGATTTGCAGAGAATTAGGTAGTCTGTGAAATTTTAGGAAAGGAGAAAAGAGATATTATAATCTGATGTGTTTATCAGATGTGGTTTTGGTTTTATTACACATTACAGTTTTCATTCAGTGAGGAGGGAATCACTGAGCCCACACCTACTGCAGGGACCAGGCCAGTGCGTACCAGTTGGTGGCCAGTTGTGTGGGTGCATGCTCCTGGCCTGCTCTGAGGAAACACATTAAACCTCAGTGCAGGTGGCTCAGGCTAACACATTTTATCTGGAAATCTTCAGGGGAGGGGGAAGAGGAAATAGGCAATTACAGTGTCAGGCACAACATGGGGCAACCTGTCAGACTGCCTGGCCTGCTGCCATCGTGTGTGACCATACCCAAGGTGCCTCCCTACACAAATACCCCTCCTCTGCTGACACCTCCTTCTATTTTTGGGACGTTATAGGCAGATCCTAGATGGCTGTTTCCAGCAGCTCAGCCTATGGTTTTAGAAATGTCCAACTCAAGGCTGAAGTAGGTCTCAAGGTCTGAGAAGCTCATCATAGCAATGGTCCAGAAATTACATCCTGAAGGGTGACCACCCCACCACAGCTGCATCTCTGCAGTGGCTACAGTCACAGGGCAGCAAACATGACTTCTCTTCCAACGCTGTTAGCCTCTCTGTGCCCTTCCCTTCCACCTATGGCTGACTGCAATCAGGAGTGAAACACAGGAGAAAAACAAGTCTTTGCGAAGTTTCACAGATATTTGCAGCATTTATCACAGATGATGCCAGTCTTCAGTGTCCCTCTGTGCTTGGTTTTCCTGCTTCAGCTCAGCTCCTCCTGCAGAGAGGGCACCTCTGGTGTCACCAGCAGCCACTGCCGGTGGGCTGGCTCAGGCTGTCCCAGGCTGATGTTGTCCTCTGCAAGATCTCCTTAATGTGTAGCCTGTGGTGGAAACAGGATGTGAAGCACAGGATGGGAGTGGCAATTGCTTTTATTGCTGTCCTGAAGGTGATACTACTCAAATCGTGTTACCATGTGTTTTGGACAGGAGCCAAAAACGTGAACATCAGACCACAATAAATGTGGGTATTTTTGGCTTCCCAGGTACAATTAAGGGGCAGTAGCCAGAAATTTTACTGTCAGCAAATGAGTCATAAGAGGCAAAACCTGGATGTGGCTCTTAGACAACCAGCTCTTGAAGTAGTTACATCTGCTGTGCAGAGCCCGCACGTGAAAGGAATTAAGAGATGAAGCAGGGATGAGTCCGCAGTGCTTGGCAATGCCTTTGTCTGAAGTGTGCTCGCTTGTGAGAGGATGAGTCCCGGCAGCACTGGCTGCCACGGCTGCCTCCTGGTGATGTGGGGTCACAGCAGCACTCAGACAGTATTAGAAAATGAAACGTCCTGACAAAGGGAGAGTCTGAGAATGGTGGGAGAGCAGCAAAAGCTGTGGAGATGTGCTACACTGGAGTACTGAGAATGCTAAATGCATTTAGAAGGATCAGCCAATAAATGTTGGAAAAACTAGAAAAAAGGAAGAAAGAAACAAAAAGCCTAAAATGAACTGCCTGAGACTTTTATCATCAGAGTCACTCATAGTACAATGTCTAATAACATCGGTTTTGCCGTCTGACTCATGCTGTGTATCTCACAGAACGCAGAAGCTCCTTTCTTTCAACTGATGTATTCAATGCACAAGTAGCTCTTCAGGCCTCGCCCCGATTGCTGAGGAGGAGTATTGGGAATATCTAAAGGTTCTGCATGAAAAAATAGTTAAGAAGGAGCAAGCTATGTGACTGCAGTGCAGTGCATGGGCGTGGAGCAGAGACCCCTGAGCAGATGTGCCGCCACTATGATGTTTCCACTTAGCCCCAGTGCACGATCAGGGCTGCAACAGTATTTTGCATAAATACTCAAGGATTCAGAGGAGATTTTTCTCACACCTACACTTGAGCATGGAGAGAGAGAAACAGGTCACCAGATAACCAAGACTAGCCCAAGGCCTGTTATTGCAATAGGAAAATAAAAGCTCTGGCTCATTCTCAGCCACAGAAACTTGGGCAATGCGATTCATGACACGGTCTGACCTGCGTGAGAGGCGATGTGCACTGCCATGCACTGAGGCTGTTACCCGCAGCCCTTACCTCAGCCACCACGGCTGAGTGCCTCTTCTCAGCCTCTCCTAGGAAGCCCAGATGGCTCAGCCGGCACCGAGAAGCTGGGAGGAAGGCATGGCGGATTACTGGGACACTGCCCAATCACGGTCCCAGGAAGGCGTTTTCTATATAAAATAGCTCAGAACTCTTAACAAATCCTCCCCAGCTCTTGCCTAACTCTGCAAACTCTGCGTGTTTCTCCTCCAGTGCTGGCTCCTCCGATTCCCCGCAGAGCAGGTCTCCTGTTGGTGCTGCAGCAGCATGCCAGCCTGCGGGGCATTGTGCCCCCGCCTTGTGGGCAAGGCAGACCTGCCTCTGAGGCAGCCTGGGGCCCTCCAGCCAACAGCAGCCCCCAGAAGGATTGCTGGGGAAGGGGCACCCCTCAGCATCCCTGTCTTGGGGATGGTTCGTTCCTGGAGTAAATGCCTGTCAGGGCATGACCTAGATTTTTTTGGAGGAAGTCACAGGGCTAATGTGCAAGGAACCACATGAGATTGAGGTCTTCAGTACCCCACTGTCCCCTGTGACCGGTGTGGTCTGTTTACAGGACTCAGCCATGTGAGGAACTCTCCGTTGCTCATCTTAGATCCAGACATTCCTTCATCCCACTTCCTCCAAGGCAGGCAGGTTGCCCTGGCTCAACAGGAAAGATCGCTTGAAGACATGATCCACCTTGTGTCCCACAGGGGTGAGAGAATGGAAAACAAGCTAGCATGCTGCAGAGGAAAGTGTGCATGGGAAATGCTTCAAGCCTGAAGCTTATCTGGGCTTCAATAGCATGATGAATCTTCCATTCCTGGCCCATTCCCACCCATAGGATTTTAAAGATGTCTGCCTGTCTTGGTCATGTCTTGGTCATGTCCTACATGTGCTTCCAGGTGTCCTTGGCCCTGGAACAGGAGGAGCATGGAGACTAGTTCAATTTCCACCAGCCCCTAAACCCCTCTCTGGGTCTTTGATTCTCACTTTAGAGTAGGCAACACTCTAAAAATCCAACATTTGTGGGAAAATATGACAAAAATAGCCTTGTTGATGTGTATTGTTTCCTTATGTTACCATTTTAAAAAAATTAAACTTCACTAATGAGAGAATCAGTTCCTCAGCTGATGTGCCCTGACCTATCTCCTATAAAGCTGATGGAAACTTCCCAGCTTATTCTGGGGTCCCTATGCCTTCACTGAAAGATTGTTAGAATTATTTCTTCTGGGCCTGTTGTTATGTTTGTGCGCCAAACCCATTTCCTCATCCTTCATTCCTTTTTAAAACAAAGGTGCCACCTGGCACTGGCACAGACTTCCAGGGCTGTGGGGGAGGAAGGAGGCTGTCACCCTTAGGCAGGTGCTGCGTGCTTGTTCCTGGTCAAGGGACATGGTTGTGGCAGCATGCCTCTCTCCTTCCACACTGTGATGGGATCCAGGCCTGTGATGCACTCCCACAATTTCTGCCCTCCCTCTGACCTGGACATCTTATGCTACCCCAGCTCCTTCTTCCTCTTTGTCAGGGATGGTATCTGGATGCTTCCTCTGGATGATGTGAGAACCTTGCTGTCCTGCCTTGGGAAGGACAAGTAGAAATCCTACATCCTTTGCCTTGGTATGACTGAGAGGGGAGTCCATCTCACAGCACTTTTACTGTTGTCAGGTTAGAGGCTGACACTAATCACAGTCATTAGAAAGCAAGCTCCTCTTGAGGGCACGTTGTTCTGAAAGATACACTCATCGCCCTTCGGCGATATCTGTCTCTCCCCATTGAGTAGGGAAGCTCTCCACAGAGACCCAGGCAGTGAAACACCTTTGGTGTATGCCTGAGCCTGTGTCACTCATATTCCCTTGTAGTGTAGGTGACCAGATGGCCATCGTCACCAATGGTTTGTTAACAGTGTTTATATTTTCCCAATTCCATTTGATTATTTTTTTTTGCCAAGAAAAAGGACCATCATATCTAGGGAAGAGGTATGAAAAGAGGTAGGTTTTCCATCTCTGCACTCTAGCTAGGTAGAGGGGTAGGGATAGGAGCTGCAAAGGAGCTATACCTGATGGGGCAAAAGAACAAGGTGTGAAGCTCACCTTTCCCTGGTCCTGACCATGCTTCCTCCAAAACTGGAAACAACACAGCAACTTCAGTATAGTGCTGGGTCTAACCTGAGAAGCCCTGCAGAGAAGCCAGCTAATTAACTATGCTGTAGGGCTGCGTTGAACCAACTATGAGGCTCCCTGGTCCTTGCTGACATCTCCACCCAGCACTGCCCTGTGTCCTGCCGGCTCATTCACAGCCAGCCCAGCTGCCCGGCTCTGCCCGCTGCAAGGCCAGACAGACAGTCCTGCTGGGGTTTTGTTCTTTCCACCGGGTTTTGGCTCTTGAAGGGGTGTTGACTTTACACCAGTAGTACTCTTAAGCACTGCGTTTTGCTCCAAGAGTTGAGGTTCAGCTGTAAAACACCTCTGGTGGTCTGGCAGCAGGAGGGGCTATACACAAATGGGGGATGGCACATGAGGGAGTTCACCCTAACCTCTCTTTCCCCACCAGCTGTGCTGCCTGGGAGCACTCAGCTCTCCTTTCCTCCAACCAATAGCTCCCCGCTTCTGATTTTCTTCCTATTTCTGCATTTGTTAGCCAAAGGTGCAGCTTGCCTAACAAGCTGATGATACTTTCAAAGCACTGTGTGCCATCCAGCAAAGATTAGACGTGAAAAAACAAGTAGTTTGAACTGACTCATGCAGCAAGATTTATGCACCTGTCTGACCACAATTTAATAGCAATAGCTGCTGCTGCTGCTTCCTGGAGGCAGACATACCCTGCTGTCCTGGGGCCCTGCTTCCCTCACCTTCAACAGTCCTCCCTCCTCCTGCTTTCCACAGAAGGAAAATTAGCCACATTTAGCATGAACTCTCCTCCTCCCTCAGCTGCCTTCAGTTTTTCTGGCTGCACAAAGTAACCCCACACCAGCAGCCACCTGTGGCTCCTGTGGCAAAGTTAAACTAGAGATGTCGCAAGCCACGGCTGGTGGTAGGTGTGATCCTGAAAGGGGACTTGGCTGTGAAGAGGCAGAACTCCTGCTGTTTTGCCATGGAGAGCGTGTATGAACAGAATAAAACACCCATGTCCAGCTGGAAGAACAGGATATAAGAGGTTGGGGCAGGAGGATGCAATATGAAAGATAGCAAGGTTGCTCCATCCAGTATCCTCTTTCCTATTCCTGGCTACTTTCTTTCCCCATCCTTTCACCAGAAGAGTGAAGCACGATGAGCGGGGATGTAGGTGAGTGCTGAACGAGGAGGCATTACTGCATAGCCTCCTTCCTCTGGTGTGACGAGGTGGCACCAGCCAAATGCATCTGTGGACCATTAAGACACTGCTATTTTCTTTCCTAATTCTGAGAGTCACCAACTTAAAAAATGACAGATGTGTCGTGAAAAACCAAAAATCACCATGGGCCCACAAACTGCTCTTACACAGTCTTTGTCCAGCAGTAAGCATCCCACCTGCCCAGAGCAGCCTTTAGGCTTTAATTTGCCAAGTATTGAGGCAACTGAGCCCTCATCCATGTTATTCTCCTCCCATGCACTGTAAAGAAACATCCATGGACACTTGCCTGGGGCCCCCATGTAGTAGAAGCCTCACAGGCCCATAGTATCCTGTTACCACATTGCTTTGCTGACACTCCCTCATGCATAATGTGTCTGTGATGACTTGCTAGAGGCAAGAAGCAGAGGCCACTCCTCTCCTATGCTCCTTAAATAGTTAAATGCATTGGTCAGCTAGGAGCAAGCCTGACAGCTGACAGAGGTGCTGCTCGAAGGACAGAGCCAGGTCTGCATGTAAGTAGGCTGTTTGAATAAGTACAATGTTTTATAGCTGTTGTTATGGTGCCTGAGATGCCCACAACTTCCCCTCCCTAGTGATGAGCAGGCACTGTTTAAATTTTCATTTCAGTTTTTCCATTATTTTGGATACATTTACTGCATCTTATTTTCTCCTAAAGTGCTGTTCTCTGAAAATCAGCTCTGTTAAACATTGAAGTTATTAGTCATTTGTCTTTAAAATTAGCTAACGATGGCATTATACGTGTAGTTCTGTGGGTGTTTTTATGTGTTTGAGTGTGTAAGGAGGGGAGAAGTAGATGCACATCTATCTTCATGTGTGCATTTGTGTACATGGGCTCATGCCTGTTTATGAGGTAGATGATGATAGTGATGTATATCTCTAGTTGTGTGTGGGACACACCTTTGCACATACACAGCAAATGGTCAAAATGACAAAACAATCCTTAGGTTGTGGAAAAGCAGTTGGAGAGGGGAGTGGGTAGAAAGAAGAATGAGCCCCACCATAGGAAAAAAAGCTGATTTCTAACCTGTGTGTCTAATAATGATGATGGGGGAAAAGTAGGAATACAGATGGTTGAAGCCTGGAGGAGTGCTGATGTGATGTCCCAGTATCTTTCCAGCATTTTCTGTGTGGGGGTGTTTGTTGGGGGGCGGGGGGTGAGTGTGCATGTATACACAGACAAATGACACACAGCCTTACTTGTACAAAGCCATCTGAAATCTGTTTTCTCTCTGCTAGAGGCCTGGTGTGCCACCACAGCAGCTACTAATTCTTCCCCTAGTTGCAACTAGAGGCAGATCCTACCCATTACTTCTTTTTTCTCATTTTGGGGGAAATACTCGGGTTCTGCCTTTCAGTGGCATCACACTTATGCTTGGCCCCATGGCTTGCTGGTTAAAAATCCCTGGCATGCCATGTGCCTGGCCTAAGGAGAATGAGGCAGCCGTTAAAGTTAACGGGCGATACTCTGCCCTTTTGGCTTGTTATGTCATTTGCCTTAAGCCTCTCATTATTGTTTTCTGGGGATTGGGACCTGTGGTGTTGTTTTTCTGCTGTATTTGGTATGGGAGGGAAAACTGTTAGAAATGTATAAATGCTTATTTCCCCCCTGATTTTTTTCTGTACAGACAGGATTTTACTGTAGTGAAGTGGCACATGGCTCAGTGATGTCCACACTTGCAGGTATTTTATTGCCAGTCCAACATTTAACTAGTTTCACTGATTTAGAGCAGAAAGCACTGTATTCCTTAGAAAGCAGTGTCTGAGGAACTGTGTGCCAAAACACTGTGATTTTGGAGTAAATTTAAAAACCCAACAATCTGTACACATTGCTAAAGGCCCAGCCCCACTCCAGTGGTGGCCGGAGCCGGGGAGCCCGTGCCAAGAGACTCCAAAGGGCAGCATGGAGCTGCAGTTCCCAACTGCACATCATCTTCCCAGACATGAAGGGGGTGGCCCATCTTGCTGCTGTCCTGTCTCTAGGGATCTGGAGAAGAGTTTGAGGTGACCTACAAAGCAATACAACGAGTGCAGAAGAAGCCCCTCAACAAAATGTAGGCAGCGGTAGACACTGGAAGCCATAAACATGGATAAATGCATCCAAAGCTTAGCCTCACTTTTACATGATAGCAAATTTTGGGGGTTGGTCTGTTCAACCAAGTAACAAGTGGTAGGACAAAAGGAAATGGCCTCAAGTTGCACCAGGGGAAGTTTAGATTGGGTATTAAGAAGAATTTATTTCCTGAAACGGTTCTCAGGCATTGGAAGGGGTTGCCCAGGGCAGTGGTGGAGTCTCCACCTCTGGGGGGATTTAAGAGTCGTGTAGACGTGTAGGGACACGGTTTAGTCAAGGACTTGCCAGGTTAATTATTAGACTCGATGATCTTAAAAGTCTTCTCCAATCTAGACAATTCTGTGGAACAAGTATAGTTGTGGAAACAGGCTACAGGATAGTCTGGAGGTGGGCAGAGGGTGAGTTTCTTGGATTTGTTTGCAGCGGGATTGTGGAAAGTTAGGAAATCCATCTACCAAGAAGAGTAAGGGCTACTGGTATATCTCTGAACTTTGTTCCTCCACAATGTGCTGTAGTTCACCATGGCGTTAGTCACAAGAGCCAGCGCAGCCAGTATAGCTGAATAGGCTGGAGAGGCAGAGAAGGGAAATGTGGGTTTGGGGAGCAACAAAGCAAATCTTGTTATCAGAAAGTCAATTTACTTTCAGTAAATCTTTTTTCAGAATAAAAGTTTGACCTAGTTATAGATCAGCCAAGGAATAGATCACTTTTTTCATATTGAGCCATCTGAAAGGGTAACACCAAGACAACAAGTAGAAGTCACCAGATGGGGCAGGGGCGGAGAGAAGAGGAGTTTTGTAATCTATGGGCAGTTTATTTGTATCTGTCTGGAATCTGGAAGGAATCTTGCCGTTCTGTTTTTCTGTATAGACCAAAAAATCCTGGTTAGCTAAAAGCTACACTCTACCTGAACCATGCAGTCCCATACACTCACTGTTGCTGCAGTTCCCCTATGTTCCCCTGGTACATCTCCGGTTCCTGTGCTGTGGTTGTAAATCTCTGCACACCTCTGCGAACGGGTACTGCAGAAGCTCGACTCACACAGCCGCCTGCCATGGTTATTTGGCTATTAATAGATTCCAGGCAGACCAGTCACAGCCCAGCCAGCAAGGTAAACACAATCATTAAAAGGTAATAGTTACAAGAAGGAGGAAACCTAACCAGGAATAGCTAACCTTAATCATCCAGGATGTTCAGGCAATTTCGGACACCCAAGCAGCACTGCAGTGGTCCATTGATGGGCTCATTCTAGCTGGACCAGAGAGGAAATGCCTGACTTCCCTGAGTCAGGAGTAGTGAACATCTCAGTGTGAGGCACGAGGAGAGGAGATAAAACAGGAGAAAGGGAAGGAGCTGGCAGCTGGGGATGCTGGCTGCCTCAACCTCAGGTTCAGGCTGTGATCTTTTCCAAGGGTAACCCTCCTTTTAATCCTGCCAGACGTCTCTGGGGTGACTGGCAGGTAGAGCTGCACTGAGAGGGAGTTCTCTAGTCTCCATAAGAAATTTTGCAGAGCTTTTTATTCTGTTATTCATATCTAGCTCTTTAAATGGTTTCTTGGATGAGATTTAAGGGAGCGGTCAAATCCTTAGATATTGTAAAACACCAGAGCTCTTGCTGCAATATGTAGGGTTGCAGCCTCAGTTTGTACAGACCCTTTGCAACAGAAGGTTGATCAGCACTGGCTGAAAAGCCAGGAAAATGGCAACAAGGAATGTGAATGACTTTAAATTAGCAAAAGTTACATATTTGGGATTAAACTCTTGGCTTCTGTTTACTGCTGGGTAAGACTTCATGGGCAGATTTGCGCAAAGCTTTTCTAAGATTATCACATACTTCCCAAAGGAAGGAGATTTCAGAGAACCAAAAATTACAAATTTATATAAAATTGGAAAATTGTTGCTGTTAAAAGAAAAAAGCTTATTTTGGGGGGGCATGGAATTGGGAGATGAAGTCAGAACTTTTTGAAATTTTTCAGAATGGAAGGATTTTGTGGTTTGCTTAGAGGCAATGATTTAAGTTTTTCTTGTGCTAAAAATGACTTTGAAAAAAGCTTGTGAAGGAAAAGAAGACGACCTCAAGAACATTTATTTGTCAGAAAATAATTTCTGTCTCAAGTTTCCTTCTCAGCAAGATAACAAATTTACATGTTTGGATTCACTTAGTTCCTTCCCACAGCTCTTTTTCAATTCCTCAGGTTTTACTGCGGATGATGTAGTGTGAACGGCCCTTCAGCTGGAGCCAGGGCTATAGTACCAGGATTGTTCTCCTCTCCCCTGGGCAGTGTTATTGTTTGAATTATCCTGGCACCTAAGAACGAGTAACCCTGTTTCCATTGAAATAATTGCTGGAATTGGCAGTGTTATTCCCATGTCCTGATTTGGTGCTACATCACCAGCAAAACAAACCAGCCTACGGGAATAGTGTGTGCCTGTGCATGTACACGCATGTCTTGCACACAGAGAGCCCCAGCTTTTGATTCTCTAAATTCTTGCTCTAGCTTGCCACTGACTTTCACCGAGGATCTATGCATGCAAGACGTGCAGCTAGAGAATAGCTAAGTGCAGTTAGCTACACAGCAGCGGCAAGGAAACGGTGGAAGGACCTGAGTTAGAAGACACAAAGGACAGGTGTGCATTAACCAGCTAAGTTGGTTCTTTTCTGTTTTCTTTTTTTAGTTTTGCTTAGCTTTTGCAGCCAGAGTGGAAGCGTAAGATGGCTTTCAGCAACCACACAAATGACAGTTTGGTCATGCCAAATTTGCTCCACATGTTTGTGGAACAAAAGAAGACCCTTCGGTTCAATAATTTCAGCAACCCAGCCTTGGAGATGCAAGAGGAGATCATGGCCTCATTTTATATCCTCATCATCGTTGGATTTTTCGGCTTTCTTCTCTTTGTCATGATGCTCAGCAATATTGTTTCCAGCAAGCCTGAAAACTACATTGACTATCTCTATTCTGGGAAGCTTAATCCTCAGAGAAGCAAGGTAGAGCTTCCAGGAAGGGAGAGCAAAGACACTTTCATTATTATCAACAGCGCTGCCTTACTGGAGTTGCAAAGGCAGAGCAGCAAAACCAGCCCTGGGTCTGAGGCGCCGAGCATGGATGCAGTGCTGAGGAACGTATGAAATTGGTTTCTTTATATTATCATTCTGTTGTGCATAAGGAGCCTAAACAGGGATATTTTTGTTCATGAAAGCAAGAAACGAGGAGCTGTGCCAGGACAGATACAGACAGGTCTTGTGCAAGCTTCCCACATGCAGCTGTGAAGGCACCTGAGTGCAACCTGTGCTATTTCATCCTCAGGCTTTGGAGAAGAGGCTGGAAATCAAGTCCTTACTGGCCTAGCGCTTTCATGGCTGTTTCTATCACGTGTTTTCATAGCTTGCCTCTCGGGAGAACGGGATGCCTGTCTTTGCATGCTGTTGCTTCCAGCAAGGCCAGTCCATTTCCAGCTGGGGCACTGCTGGTGTGCCTGTTTGCTCTTATTATATATTTGTTTATCTATTTGGTGGGTCAGAGATGCCCATGATCCCATTGGGTGCACACTCTGCAAGCAGACAGAGCCACAACAGCCTCTGCCTCTACCCTCAGCACCACGCCAGGCACCCAGAGGTGGAGGCAAGCTGACTTGCATCCGGATCTTCTGGAAGAAAGGTTATTTCCAGGCTCTGAAGGCACATGTGAGACTTGAACTTGTTTGCTCACTTGGCAGGCTTGGTCTGCAGCAGGTTTTTGACAGTGGTCGTGCATTTCTCAGCAGCTCTCTTCCTGCGTGTCAGCCCTTTACCAAAGCCCAGGACAATGAGAAGGGCCAAGACATCCTGACATCTCTCCAGGGTCCCTCCCAGGGCTTCCCTGGACACCATCAGGGCTGATAAGCCACAGCTGTAGCCCTCAGGGTTCTGCCACCATTGTGTCAATAATCCCTGAAAAAAATTGTTCAGTGTTTAGCCCTAACACTCTCATCGTGAAATTCCACCAAGCCCTCAGCCCCTGCTGCCTCCTCCAGTGGCAGACAGTAAGCAGAGGGGTACCACAGTAGTGTTAGGGTGACTTCTGCAGGCCACCAAGGCCCAGCACACACAAGAAGGAGGGTTTGCCCACCACATGGCTAGGAGGTGTTTAGTCCATGTCCTGTAGAGCCCTGGCATACACAGGTCCAAGACAGGCGCTATGGTGAGGCAAACGTTAGCAGTGGGCTTCAGCTTGCTGTGCTTGGTCCACACATTCACTGGAAAAAGCTCTGGAGTCTGCAAATCAAAATGATTGAAACTGGTGCTGCAGATACTCTGACAATGTTAAGGCATTTTGTTATAGAAGCAATAATCCTATAAAATCCTGTAAAACTGTATGTCTGTGGGGTAGGTGTTGTGGGTTCCACTCAGCCTCCTTTATGTTTCTGTGTGTGTACCAATGGGAAAAAAATTCTCAACCCTTTTGTACCCTAGGAAACATTCCTTTTCAACATTTCTTAAACAGGTTTTTATTCCATCTGTAGCTTCATGTTTTGCCACTGCAATTTTGTTCTCTCTCTCTTTTTTTTTTTTTTTTTTTTTGATGTATCCTTTGCTGCCATGATCTAGCAGTGTTACTGTTATGGGGTTTTGCCACTGTTTGGTCCAAGCCAACTGCCTGGAAATTATTTACTTCATGTGGGCCATATCCATAAAGGGAATTTCCACAGCTGGATCTTGTAAGACACATTCCAAGGCTGATACTTCCAGCTGATAGCCAAGATGAAATCCACACTGCTCTCTTGGCTTTCCACACTTCTTCCTTGAATTCCAGAGATTCAGCTCTCCAACACAGACATCTCCTTTTTTGGACAGGTGTATATTCCCCAGACACTGTCTCCAGCAGAAGCCAATTAGGCAGTTGAGCTAGTTTTGGACACCATTGCCTTTGGCTTCATTACCATGTCTGGTGTAATAACTGCTCAGTTTGAGCCTGGATCCACTATTTATGCCGACTGCTCCCAACCACACTCAGTAGCCACACTCCCATTGCTGCAGCTCAGCTATTCAGATCTGAAAAATGAGAGGTGTTTTGAAGGTTGAAAAAACATTTGCAGTTCCAGGTTTGTTCCTTCTACCCAGTGTGGGTGTTTTCCAGAAGGTGTGAGTATCACCACACATTTTGGAGAAGGATCAATTTCTGCCTACTGAGAGGAGACTTTAGCCTGACTTGTAGCAGTAGTGACAATTCCTCCTGCTTTGCAGACCCAGTTTTTCATTTTTTCCAATCATGTCAGGAAGGACAGTCAAATCTCTGTCCATCAGGAGTGTTAGGTACAGGTTTCAGACATCCATCACCCACGCCAGGTTCTGTGCAATGAAATTTCACCTCCTGCAGCGGTGGCTGCTGCTTTTCCAGATGGGCTGATGCAAAGGAAGTGCCAGGCTGGAGGGTGAACTCCACAGCTGTGGGAAGTGCTCCTTGTCTCCCTGCAAACCAACCTTCTGAAAACTAATTCACTGCTGCCTTGTGGAAGAAATCTACTGATATCCCCTTTGGTGTCCACCTGGGGACAAGCCCATTCCTGCTTACCCCCCTACTTACCCCCTTACGGGCAATCAGCTCATGTGGCAGTCTGGGGCGGGGGTGAGGTGAACCCTTCGTCTCCCTGTGCTCACCCTGCAACGGGGGCTGTACACCATGTATTGAGAGCTAAAATCCAACCTCAACCCCTCAGGTAATGGACCTAATGGCTCTGTCCCCTTCCCAGCCTTGGGCACACCCATCAGCTCTATGCCAGTCCCTTGGCCCTGAAACTTTCCCTTCTCCACCTTGGGGAGATGCAGATGTGTGTACATACAGTTTAAACCACAGGTGAGAACAAGCTTCCAACTGCTAAAGGCACCCCATTCCTGCAGAGTCCAGGCAATAGATGGCCAAGTATTTCTACCTGAAATAGTGGCCGTGCTTGGGCAGAAGCGATGACTGTGATGCCACCAAGGGGAAGGCTGCTAATGTCAGCCTTGGCAGAGAATCCCTAATGCTCAACCCCAAATTTAATCAGCTTTTACAAGGTGCCTCGCCGGTCTTTGTAGGAGCAGCAGTTGTACTAGCGCTGTTCTGAGGAGTTTAGGGCTCTTACTTTAGATATTGGCTTAATTTATTTTCTGAAGTTTTCACCTTTTTCTGTGTTTTTACCCTGAGGTTGTCTTTGATTTTGGCAAAAACCCCGACTCTTATGGGTTCCATCATGGATCAAAAGCTAAAATTACACACTTTTCAAAAGCCTTGTTTGACATCAGAAATAATTCCTTGGAGCCGGACTTTAGCTAATGTTCAGGACTTCATCAGGCAGAAAGGAAGGAAAACAGATTATTTAAATTGGGTACGGTATCTGTTAGAAAAAGAATCGTAATTTTTCTCACTTCATGTAAGACTCAAAGAGAACCAAATGCCCTGTAGAATAATGATCTCAATTGTGGGTTTTGGACAAAAACTTTCTAGCTTACAAACCATTTTATTTAGATAAAAATAAAATGTTAAATTTCAAAATTAGCAACTTGATTTTAGCTGCTACAGGTAGTATAATACAGCAGTAAAAACATTCACTGTTTGCCTAACATCTTGCCTACTGTTTATGTGTATTTCATTATGTTCCATATTTCATTATGTTTTTATTTGAGATTTTAAAATAAAGGGTTTGTGATTATTTTTAGCTTACGTATAGAATGTGGTGACTGGTAACTTAATAACATAATTACTACTGAAATGGGTAATTGGTATGTAACTGATAATTGGTATCCTAATTGCTTCATTAATAGGGACTTTGCTAATGGGTAATTGGTAAATCTCTTATTTGGCTAAGTGGTACAATGGAATTTGGTGAAGCTCTAAAAAAGTACATGGGGGGAGGTGGGGGGTGGAGTCGTGTGTCACTGCTTAGCCCCAACTTTTGTACCCAGGCAGTGATGGAGGAGCAGGCAGCAGACAGGGGCCAGGCCTCTCCCCTCCTTCTCAGGTGCCACTGAGCCCACCAACACAGCTGCAGACACCTGGGGGGCAGGTACCACCCCCGGCCGGTGCCCTGTGCGTGGGTGCTGGGTGCAATGGCTTCGTGCACTGGGGACAGTGGAGGAAGACGGGTGGTCCCAATGCTGATGCCCAAACCCCAACCCTCAGGGCACTGCCTTACACCAGAGGCTGGTACAGCAGCAGGGTGAGAGCAAGAGACTCTGGTACCATGGGTGGGGGGTAAGAGAGTGATTTCAAGTGCCTTTTCCCAAATCCCAAATGCCCTTGTGAGGCAGGGGCTATGCCCAGAGATTTTTGCACTCTGTGGCCTTGCTAGGTGTCATGGCTTAACCCAGCTAGCAGCCAAACACCACACGGCTGCTTGCTCACTCTCTCCCCTGGCCCAGGGAAGAGAGGAGAGAACTGGAGGGATAAAGGTAAGGACACTCATAGGTTGAGATAAGAACAATTTAATCATTGAAATAAAATAAAATTAAAACAATAATTGCAATAATAATAATAAATGATAATAATAGAATGTACAGAGGAGTGATGTACGGTGCAGTTGGTCACCACCCATCAACCCATGCCTAGCCTATTCCCAGACAGTGAACCTGGAGGAGCAGAAATACTGAAACCGAAACCACGATGACGGAAGAGAGAGAGAGAGCACATTCCGGTCAACCCTCCTTCATATGTCAGAAGTCTAAAATTACAAAAGGAGGAAAGGTCCGTGCCCCAGAGTACTCACTGGCTGTGTAGACATGGGGTGGGAGGGCAAAGAGGCAAAAAATAACACAGCAGACTAAAGGTAGCACAGGAAATAAAATACATATTTTTGTGTCTCAGCCTAGTGCCTTACGCCTGCTGCTCAAGTTCTTAAAATGATATTGAGACACTGGGATCATGAGTAACTGTTTTTAAAGCAGGTTAACAGGTGGGTTTAAGTCATGAATGGGACAAAGGAGAATCCACTCTCAAACAGTTCCATGAAAGCAGTCCATCCCTCCCATCTCACTACACATCACCTGCATTATCACTGGTATTTTCATAACCAGTTAGGCTCAGACCAGTTCACGGGGGTTGAAGAAGCCAGGGCCAGCCAGACACAGGCATGATGCCACCTGGCAGCATATGAACATCACCACGTCCTTCTGGGACAGCACCACAATAGTGTGACACAGACCTTGCCCATGTCTAAGGCCTCGCAAGCAGAAAGGGTGGTTTGCACCTCCTTCATCCGCCTTGCTAAGTGCCTCCATCGGCACATGAAAGTGCAGGCAAGCAGCAGGCTGGCTGTGCCACTCAGCATTTGCCTTGATGCTACAGAACCACAAAAGCCCGTAGTGTTTCAGGACTGTTGGCTACAGGGGGTCCAAACTGAGGAACATCAACTCTAATTTTCCTGGGCAGCCCCAGCAGTACCTACACGTGTGGTCCAGTTCAGAAGAGGACTGCGCTTCTGAAGCGCATCTCCTGACGACTGCTGCTGTGCTTTGGGTTGCCTCATGACGCAGTCTCAGCGCACAGAAATGGGCTGGTCACCTCCAGCCTGTGGGCAGCCTGCGAGGAACAGCAGCACAGAGCTGTCTGGGTGGGATGAGGTGGGTGGTGTTAGAGCCATCCTTAGCCTGCCACAGCCAGGAGGACTCAGGGACAAGCCCAGACAGGAAGGAGAGGACAAGGAAGGAGAGGGGAAGCCCTACCTTACTTTTCTATCTGGGGACACTGCCTGGATGCTACCACAGTTGTTTCTCTGACTTGTTTCCTACTGGTGTCCATTCACCATCAGAAGGTAGCTGGAAAGCATGAGTAACAAAAGCAACGTGCCCTTTTTGTGTCATCTCAAGGATGGCATGCTCCAGCTCATGCACAATTAAGTAAATCCTCTCTGGAGAGGAGACAAGGAAACAACACCTTCAATTTAGATAACGGAGAATATGATTTGCGGTTCCAGTGGGTGTCATAGGTGGGATGCTTGTCACAGGCACCAAGAAGAATTAGGGAATAAGATTTCTTTACAGGTAGTTCTTTCAACACTTCACATCCAATTACAAAACAGTGAGGTCCCGAAATCAGGCTTTTTGGGGGGACCTCAGGCCCTTATCAGGCTATTAAACATGTGCACTTCTCAAAACTAATAAGCACCCAATAACTCCAGTAGGACTACTCATGTCAAGTTATGCTCCTGATATACATTTATTAAGGACAAGAGCTAACACTAAAAGAAAAAGGTATACCACAGTGTGAAATGCTAATAGAGATGAGCCAGTATCATTTTATAGAATCATAGAATTATGTTGTTTTCTCATATGAATGTGTACTGCATAGTCAAGGATTTTTCTTCATGTGTACAGACTGAATCTGCCATCATTTTGCATCTGGCTAAAAAAACCATATCAGCTTCTTTCTGGGGGTACACCCTTCTTATATCAAATTTTAAGACTTTTGCTCTCCACATGATGCTGCTAACATGATGTGCCCCATCAGTCATCTGCCTCAGCAAGGAAAGCATCCAGAAAGATGAGTTAGACCCCACTGACCATGTTCATCTTCAGACATGTTTTGACTTCACGGAGTCTCACACTGTGTTAGGGGGAAGGAAAACTGTTCCAGAGGGGATGGTGAGGACTGTGGGGTATCTCAGTATGAGAGGTGGGCAAGGAAATGCGTGCTGTCATCACAAACTGGCATGTTTGTGCTGTTCAGACCCATCTGGTAGGCTGCTGATGCTGCCAGCACTCACTCCCAGCTTTATAGGTACAGCTAAGTGAGAGCAACTTAACAGTCTTGTACTGACAAGGGAGATAGAGATGCTGAGGGGCCTGGAGCATCTGCCTTATGAGGAGAGGCTGAGAGAGCTGGGACTCTTCAGCCTGGAGAAGACTGAGAGGATCTTATCAATGTCCATAAATATCTGAAATGTGGGGGCCCAATGGATGGGGCTGGGCTCTTTTTGGTGGTGGCTGGTGACAGGGCAAGGGGCAACAGGCAAAACTGGAACACCAAAAGTTCCAGACAAACTTAAGGAAAAACTTCTTACTGTGAGGGTGACGGAGCCCTGGGACAGGCTGCCCAGAGAGGCTGTGGAGTCTCCATCTCTGGAGATGTTCAAAACCTGCCTGGAGGTTTTCCTGTTCAACCTGGTGTAGGTAACCTGCTTTGGCAGGGGGGTTGGACTAGATGATCTCCTGAGATCCCTTCCAACCCCTGCCATTCTGTGATGCTGTGATTCTGGGACAAGCTTGTTCCTGCAGTAAAATTCTGTGTGTGCATCTGCAGGGAGGAGGAGGGACAGGCAAAAAAACAGATGGATCAAAATAGTCTTCACTTTCTGCTGCTCCACAGCCTTTCCCAGCAGAACACTTGCTGCCTGCACATACAGGCACCCTTGGCACACACACCTGTGCACACACACACATCTGGAGCTGGGCCGGCTGAGCATGGTGGACCCCACACACAGGCTGCTGTGCTGCTGGGTGCCAGGCAGCATCTTGCAGGCTGCCAGGACTGGGTCTGCCTGTCAGAGAGGCTTGTGTGGGGGTCCAGAGGCCCTCCTTCCCCCCATGACCAGGCATCTGGGTTTCAGTCCCCTCCTCCACCCAGGGGATTTCAAGGTCGAATCTTCCACGAGGCCATATGCTTCCCAGAGCAGGAGGGGATGGTGTCTACCACAGAATCATAGAATGGTTTGGGTGGGAAGGGACCTTTCAAGGTCATCTAGTCCAGCCCCTCTGCACTGAGCAGGGACATCTTCAACTCAGTACCACTCAGGCATTGGCTCACTCTCCATGCTGACTCTGGGCAGCTCTTTCCTCCACATGCCCCTCCCTCTGGACCCCATTTGGTGGTGCCTGGCTTGCCCACAGATGTACATGGGGCCCAAGCACCCACTCAGGGCTGTGAGAGAAGGAACCACAATGTTCAAGATGTTCAATGTCCTAACCAGTAGTTGCAGCCTACCTAGCCTGATGAGACTGTTGTTTTCCAAGATGCCTTTTGACCAGCCACCTGGAAGCCCCTGCTGATGCTGCTGCTGGTTGGGTGCAACACAACGGGGTAGCGCCGGGGCAACAGGTGCATTGTGAGCTCTGCGAGCATCCATCATGAGTCTTGAGATGCCAGCATGCAGCGCTTCACAAATCCTCTTTTCAAGCACGTAATTCCCAGGGGCTGCTTTGATGCTGCTTCAAAGAGGCAGTGCCTGCAGTATTTAAAATCTCTGAGGACACTGCAGCTTAACGGTTTCAACACTGTTTTTTTAGGGGAAACAGATATTCCAGAAAGCCTTATAACAGGCAAAAGCATAGCCAAGGAGGACAGCCTGTGCTGGCCAATATGGACACTTATTCATGCTGGCAGCAGCCAAGGGTGGGTGCCCTGGAGGTACAAGCTGCTATTAAGAGGTGATCTGCCCGTCCGTCAGCAGAACAGTATCTTTCAGGAGTTGTGTGATTCTCTGAACACCTTCTATGGGAAATGCGTAATTGTGACAAGGGATAAAGCGCAGCTGATGCATGTGGGAGCAAAAGATGGCATGGAGCCGGAGACAGGAACTCTGCCACCAGTCTCACCAGTGATCTACATGTCCGGCATTGAGTGTTGCCCTGAAGTTGCTAGAGCAAATGGCCATGAGCTTCTTGTTGTGCCTTCATCTCACAACTACCTCTATCCTATGGATGTCGCCTGGTCGTCTTTGAAATGGTTTATTATAAACAACAGGAAGGACTTTGCCCTAAGGTCTGTTGAGAGGACCTACTCCTATAGATGTATCCTCCTCAGAGACTTGATTGATAAAGGAATAGAGAAGATGACTCCAAACAAATGGAAACTAGTGATTAACAGAGTGAAGAGATGGGAGAACTACTACCTTGCCACTCTTTCTTAAACGCTTCTTCCTGCAGTCAGGCCTCAAACATGTTTTGATTGATGCTGATTGAGTTACCCTGCTCTAGCTCTGCTGAGCCCTTTCCTTCAAAGGGTGTAAACCTAAAGAAACACATGTCAATAGCACTAATAAAAGTGATCCTTTTAAATCCAAATGTTTAATTTTAGGTGTATTCTAGGACTACGTTGCTATGTGCTGTGCTTGTGCCATGAAGGGACAATTATCACAAAAATGGGCCAAAGCCTGCCCAAGATCCAGTTTAGCTGGCCTTCTGCATAAACTCCTCTGCCATGGGAGTTACGAGACCGTGCTGCAGATGTAAATGCCCTCAATTTCAAGAAAGACTGGGCTGCAAAATTAATTCTGCAGGTAAGGCCTGTCTTGACCCAAATGGGAGATCCACTCCTGAGCAGGGAATATGCTGGACTGTTACTCACACCAAAGTCCACAGCTTAAGTCTGAAGAATTTAATGTGACTTTCCCATAATATATGCATTAACACCTGATATCAGCTCAGTAGTTCGTTACACTGAATACCTTCCTTCCAATAGTCATCTGCAATAAACATTTCAGTGACAAGTAAAAGAAATATTTCTAAAAAGGAAGTTCCTTTCTGAAGCCTAACTATCAGTAGTTGGTTCAGGGTTTAAAGCATGTCTTTAAAGTTCAGTCTCTCAGGATAAAATATGGCACTCATTACTGGAGATTTTCTTTATCCATTATATTGATTACTGAGATGTAATGATCTCATGGAATTGAGTTCAGAAGATTATAAGTGATACAAAGTAGTGTTTCTTAACAGTAGGTTTTTTCAACTTCATTGAACACTTCCTTGGTTTTTTTTTAAAAGTGGCTTTCAGTGTACATTCTTCGTGTTGCTCATTACTGGGTATATGTTTATTGTGCACTTCTAAGAGAACTAAGAGCAGAAAAGCATAAAATGAGTTATGAGATGATTCACAGGTTCACTAAAACATTTCAATACACTGAGGCAATTCTGTGCAGTTTTTCTCCTGTGTGTAGAAACCATCTAAACAAGCATTCTAATTTGGTGTGGCAGAGAGGTATCTTAAAAAGGCAGCCTCATCTACCTTCAGAAAAATCCACGCATGTAATTCTCTAGAGCTAAGATGTGAATATACAGAGAAAAATAACCATCTTTTCTCAGCTTCATATTCATCAGCAAAAACATCTGCTCAATTTTTACAAATACAGATGTAGCAGAGAATGGAAAATGAGGGGCTTCAAATCCAAGGAGGGAAGAGTGGGGGAAAAAGGGAAGAGATTGGAGCAGGGCAGGAATGTTTTTATTGTCCAGGTATCATGGCCCCAAACATAATTTCACCTTGGCTTGAAGCAGCAATTGCTCCACAAAATATCGATGTAGTGGTGTGAAATCAGCATAAGGAAAGAAATAGTTCCAGTGCCTCTTTACCACAAGGAAAGGCAGTAATTGCACAGTAGTTTGGTTTTCTTAAGAAACAAATGATGCACACCCCATTTTCCCAACGGCTGTTTACCTTCACCCGATGACACTGCACTATACTACTGGGGAGAAGTAACAGCCTCACTGCAGCTCAGGGGAGAAGTAACAGCCTCACTGCAGCTCAGCCTCAGTGGTCTCTGCTGCCACTGCTTACACAGCAGCAGCTTTAGGGCCACATTGCAGCTCTTCTTCATTGGTGGGATGTGTCTTCTGCCATCCCTAGTGCCCAGTGGAGTCCATGGGACCAGGTACAGAATCACCTGGTTTAAATCTATTTTACCAACAAGGAAGTATCGAAAGGAAGTAATTTGTGTCAGAGGAATTTATCAGTCATTCCGGTTTTGTATTCTTTAGTAAAATGAGGATGAAGCCTCCATGAAGGGTTTCATGGAAACAAGCATGGGGAAAGAGGAAGTGTTTAGTGCCACATCTCCCAGGGAGCGAGGGAAAAACATCCTTTCCCTGCAAAGGGATGGGAAAGCTTCACTAAACACCTTCACTCTTCCCAGCCTCCCGCTGGGAGGTTGAGGGCTGGCGAAACTTTTTACCCAGTCCTAGTTAATGTGTATGGAAATCTGTGCGCTGGAAAAAGAATCGAGTCTGAAAACAAATGAACTTTGGTATTTTATATAAAAATCCTCTGAGATAAGTCCTCTTCTTTCTTCCTCCCTCCTGCTTTGCTGCTGCAGAAGGGTAATTACAACCATGTTTTCTACAAAACATTGTAACCCTTTGTACTGAAGAAAAATATTGTGGCTCATAGAGTTCTGACTCATCTGGTAATTTAGGATGACAAGCAATTCCTTTAACATATGACTAAACAAGCTAATAGGAGGATGTTACCAAATAGCACGCACCTTATTCAAGAGCACTTGAAATAGCTTGCATGAGTCTGATATCTTCTTGGTAGGATTTTAAATACCTATTATTTATTAGGTTTGTGAGCAATAGCTCTCGTAGTGAGGCTCAGTACACTTGACCGTTGCAGGATGTCAAAGCAAATCTCTTTGTTCCCACTCACGACTCTGTGTGATTGAAATGCACCACTAGAATAAAATGATTAAAGTATCTTTACATAAAAAGGAGAGGCAGATACAAATGCCTATGTTGATGAAGAAGCTATAACAGATGTCCCTCTGCTCTAAGCTTGCTGGAATGCAAATCACCTGAATTTTCATGATGTCTCATTGACTAATTACTTCTAAATGCTTTTTCAAGTCCCATCTTCATGGAAAAAAACATTTATTTACCTCCAGCTCATGAAGCAGGCCTGTAATGATAGGCTCAATGCAGTTTTTTCCCTATTTTCAAGTCTTCTGTCCTAATAGTATGCTGCAACCCAGAGTACAGATGGAACAACTGCACGTGGGACAAGAGCCTACAATGGCCCAAGCCAGGGACTTAATGATGGGGCACACGGTGTGAGCTTCTGTGACTGAGCTGGAACAGTGGAGCCCATTTGGTGTCATGCCTGAGAACTGTGAGAAGGATGGCCAGGTAGAGGAAAGGCAACCAACGTGGCTCGAAGCCCAGCCTCTGCCTCTGTAAGCCTGATCCTTGAAATTTCCTTCTGCAGCAACCATGTGGAGGAGGTATGCAAAGAAATGCAGAGGAAAGGAGGGATATAGGAACAATATTCTATGTATAAAATGCAAAATAAGAAAGCTGGTTTAGAAAACAAATACATGTAAGGGCTAGACTCATTTATATGACTTAAACTGTGCTTAATGTCAGTGTCTGACATTTCTTCTTGGCTAGCTCTAAGCCTCCTCAAATCAATGAGAAACACTGAGCCAGGAAATTAGCCTGAATTTAGGCCAGAGGAATATGAGTCACAGCAAATCAAAAGAGCCATAGGACTGGGAAAGTCCCACACCATCAGAAGCTGAGGCATTGGAGAGCAAAACCAGGCAATATGAGCAAGTCAAGGAAAAAAAGAGACTAATAAAAAATAGTCACCTATGTTGTGCTTCTAGTGATCAATAGGAAGCATCTATGTACATTCCCTGCTCTGTGACAGCCATCTCAGGAGTCTTTGGATAGACTGGAAACGGTCTTGCAGTGAGGCACAGCCTTTGGTGCTGGTACACACAGACATTTTCAATAGCTTTCTCATCAGATTCAAAGAGGGAGAAATTGATGCCATATGGAGATACACATGAATACATGCCTAATCACTTCTTTGTGCCCAAACAAACTTTTTCGTGACAGGAACATATGAGGAGTCCATTACTATGGGGATAACTGTTCTGGCAACTACCAGGTAATTCTGTTATCAACTGGAGAAGTGCCAGCTGGTGCTCTGATTATCCCCGAGACTGGTACACACAGACACCAACCAAGGTCCAGCTGAGCCTAGATGATATGCTGGGCTTGCTCCAGTAGCCAAGACAAACTAGTTTCAAAACTCAAAGCCAAACTGTGGAGTGATGTGGGTTGTGTGTAAACACCCAACCACCTCTGAGTCCCCAGACCAGGTAGCCACTGACAGCCAGCCTATCTGAAAATGGCTTTTGGCACACATCTAGGGGGTAATGTAAACTCAGGGTTTAGAAATTTTACCTGATCTGTCTCCACACACTCACATGGGTTGCACATTTGTTTGTTTTCCACATGATCAGGAACATGTCAGACACAAGACTGTCACAGAGTAGTCACCTCCTTCATGTGAGGTCTCTCAGCTCCTCACTAAACTTGACTTGAAGGCTGAGGTTAGTACATAGTTAATAAATAGAGAGAGGATGCAGCAGGTTGATGCATCTTCAGAAGCCATTTTGCAGACTGTGAAGAACTGGTGAAGGCTGAAACCAGTGAGGTTTGTTCAGCTTAATCTACTGGTTTTTTCCCATGACAGAGCTGGAAAGGGGGCTATGAGTGCTTGCTGCAGTGCTCTTTGACCAGAGATGAGGCCAGGGGGTTGACCATCAGCAGGCAGGCAGAGATGCTGACTGAGTGTCACAGATTAGAGCTGGGATCAAGGACAATCCTGACGGACTCTACCCCAGACAGAACATTTGGAGTGCCTTTACTGAGAAGAGCAAGAAAAAACAGCTGGAATTGCTGATCCCCAAGAGGAAAACTGAGGAAGGAAATGTTGGAAATAGTTGTTTGCATGTGAGGCTCTTGGAAGAGCTGAAAAATATTCAGCTCCCTGACTTGCAGCACAACGGCTGGAGAGCAATCTCTCCTGCCCTGGAGCACTGGTCAGGGAGCTCTGCCTTCCTCCAGCTCCACTGCTGTTGTGTTTCTGGTCTCATGGCCTTCAGACTTAAAGCGCTGTTGTACTAAAATCCAGATGAGTTCATTTCAGCCAAAGTCTAAAATGGATAATGAGAAAGAGTCCCATTGAATGCTTTTTCACTTAGTTTTCACTTTAGGACCACAGATACCCCACAGCCACCAAGCTCCTTCAGGCCGGAAGAGCCCTATTCCAGCAGCCACTTAAGTCATTTCAGAACCTGTGAGAATTTATTCTTTTCCCTTAAAATCCCAACAGCTCCTTTCTTTATTATTACACAAGAATTTCAGTTTTCGTTTAAAAACACATGGCCTTCATGTCAGTAAAAAAAAGCCTAAAAGTGCAAACACTGGAAGTTTAAAAGCCAGTAATCCTTTTATTTTCTGAGTCTTCAACACGTGGCACTGATGACAATGACAATATCTGATTGTGAAAGATCGGTGCACGTGAGGTGCTGTGTAAAGTCAAGCTGCCCATCTATACAACATGAATGCTCTTTTTTAAAAAAGTAATTTTATGGAGCAGAGGAGAAGGGGAGCCTCTGTAGTTCTGTAGGCACCAGAAGAGTGTGACTTGTATCGCTTTTTGGGATGGGAACATCCACAAGAGGATCCTGTGTAGATCCCCAGCTGTCTAACAAGCTGCACGCTCACACTGAACACTCCAAGGCTCTCTGGCCTTGCTGTGTCCTCTCACTTGTAGAAACTAAATCGAATTGAATTCTCTAATCCCCTTTTAAACTTGCCAGGACGAATCATATAACCCTTCTTTCAGTAAGAAACCAGACTTAGAGGTCCCCAGCTGGTTTCTGAACAAGAAACTGAAACAAATCCGAGCTGCTGTCTCCCCCCAGTGTCAGCATATTTTCTTGTTTGAGGCTGCAACTGCGGCACACACAATGCCCAAGGGTAAAAATAACCTGCTGTAACCTATCCAGTGATAGCATAGATCAAAACTCTACCCTGCTATGTCAGAGAACAGACACTGGTTCAGGTTTGGGAATGGATAAGATCTCTTCTTATTTTGGAAACTCTCGGACATCAGCCTGCTGCGACACCCGCCAAGCTCCAGGGGTTATCTGTGCTGTAGCACTACTCCGAAGGTAAGGCAAAAAGCAGCCAGGTTGGACCACATTTGAAGTCTTGCACGTACAAAGAGGGTTTCTCATTTGGTTGTAGAGGCAAAAAGGTGGTGATGTGGAGGACTTCTGAAGAGACTTCTCACAACTGCTTTTTTCCTCCTTCAAGCTAGGGACAAAAACCAGAAGCGCCTTGTGTTAATTCCCCACTTGCACATGTTTGTCAAGGTAGGGTCCCCAGATTTTAATGTCAGTCTTTATTGCTTTGGGTGCTAAACGGTGCCAAACTGCTTTGATGCTAAATTACTTGCTTTAGAGGGAGACTGTGTACCTTTCATTCTGCTTACAGAGCAACTGTACTGAAGTGGAGATACTTCTGCTTTCAGATTAAAAACCAAAAAAGGCTCATTATTATTACTATTGGTCTAGAAAAATCTACTCTTGGTTGAGAGTCTAAAAATACCTAGTATTGGACTTCAGTAAAGCCTTTGATACTGTCTCTCACAGTATCCTCCTGGATAAAATGTCCAACATAGTGCTGAATAAACACATACTACTATGGGTGAGCAACTGGCTGACAGGTCAGGCTCAAAGGGTTCTAGTCAACAGGGTTACATCGGGCTGGTGACAGTCACTAGCGGGGTCCCACAGGGATCCATCCTGGGGCCGGTGCTCTTTAATGTCTTCATCAATGACTTGGATACAGGGCTTGAAGGACTGCCAACCCAATTCGCCGATGACACCAAATTGGGAGGTCCTGTGGACACTCTGGAGGGCAGAGAGGCCCTGCAGAGAGATCTAGATAAATTAGAGAGCTGGGCAATCACCAGCTGTATGAATTTTAACAGAGGCAAGCACCAGATTTTGCACCTGGGACATGGCAACCCCAGATATACACACAGACTGGGGAAGGAGAGGCTGGAGAGCAGCCCTGCAGAGAGGGACCTGGGGGCTCTGGTCGATGGCAAGTTGAACATGAGCCAACAGTGTGTCCTGGCAGCCAAGAGGGCCAACCGTGTCCTGGGGTGCATCCAGCACTGCAGTGCGAGCTGGTCAAGGGAGGTGATCGTCCTGCTCTGCTCTGCACTGGTGCGGCCTCACCTCGGGTATTGGATGCAGTTTTGGGTGCCACAGTATAAAAAGGATCTAAAGCTACTGGAGAGTTTCCAGAGGAGGGACACTAAACTGGTGAAGGGCTTAGAGGGGAAGCTGTATGAGGAGAGGCTGAGGTCGCTTGGATTGTTCAGCCTGGAGAAAAGGAGACTGAGAGGAGATCTCGTTGCAGTCTGTAACTTCCTCACAAGGGGAAGAGGAGGGGCAGGTGCTGGTCTCTTCTCTCTGGTGACCAAGGATAGGACCAGGGGAAATGGCAGGAAGATGTGCCAGGGCAAGTTTAGGTTGGATGTTAGGAAAAGGTTCTTCACCCAGAGGGTGGTGGAGCACAGCAACAGGCTCCCCAGGGAGGTGGTCGTGGCACCAAGCCTGACAACATCCAAAAAGCATTTGGACAATGCCCTCAGATCCATGGTCTGAATCTTCCAACTGTCCTATGCAGGGACAGGAGTTGGACTTGATGGTCCTTGTGGGTCCCTTCCAACTATGATTCTAGATTGCGGCCAATATTCAAAGGCAACCTGACAATTTCCTGTTAAGAACTGGGAGTGTGGCTTAGCTAAGTACCTCAATAGCTGTTTAACGGAGGTGGATAGCAGAGTCTGTTCTCACTGAACACCGCAGAGCCATTTAATTAAATTACCATTCAATTCCACCTTTGCATAGACAGATGATTGCTGAGACCATAGAGGGCAACTGCTCTTTTACAATGGCACTACCAATCCATTATCCCAGCAGTGCTGAGGCTGCCATAGCAAGGATATCACTCTACCCCGGGAAAGGGTTTCTGCAATACTTCGCCGGTCACCAAGGTGATAGCATGAACAGCAAGATTTTAAAAATCACTGCAGTTGCCGGTAATTCCACAACAGTGACAGCTCTCTGAGCATCAGCTGTATCAGCTGGACACAAACTTAGTCAGTTAATGCTGGAAAGAGAGATATTACATTAGCGTGCACTGCTGTGACCACAGCAAGCATCTGAGACTGCAGTCGCAGGGAGAGGGCAGGAGTGAGCCATCCCAGATGCCTCCCACATCCTGCTGGGCTCCCAAGGCTTCTCCAAGGGCCCTTCACTTCTCCTCTTCCCTCTTCTCCCCTCCCCACTGTTAGATTTCAGGTTCACCTTAACTTCCAGAAGATACAAGAATCTAGGAAGTGCTTTATAAGGGAAATGTGAAGGCAAACGTACCTGTTGACACTGCTACAGATGCCTAAGCCTTTATTTCTATGAAAAAATCTGTTCTCTTGATGAACCTACCATGATTGAGTTAGCTTATCCTCCAGGATTTGGTGTTATTGCACATGCAGGAGCAGCTAGTAATGAAAACTCACTCTGCTTCATAGGCTGAGTAGTAAATAGAGAGCCATACACAGTTCTCAGATACTGTGCATAGCAAAATAATGTGAGAAACCTCCTAGCATCAAACTTCCTCACAGGTTTCCATACTGACACTAAGGTAAAGTCCTAGGTATGGAAAGTGGTTTGAGAAAGACCTGCCCAGAAAAGCTCCTCTCCTGCATTTGTTCATCTGGATTCAATAAAGGGCTCACAAGTCCCAGATTTACATCCTTGCAGGAAGCAGTTGCTCTGAAGAAGTTGCATAGAGCCCTCCTCATTTCTTTCCATCTGTCCATGAACCTTGCACAGACCCATGATGGATTCAGAGTGTTTTTCTCTTTAAAACCAGCTCCTCGCAGTTTAATCTTTAAAAACTGCCTCCTCTGCAGCTCCAACTGTAGCATTTGAGTAAGCAGCAACCAAGGCCATTACTTTCTTTTTTTTACACAAAGGATTTTTTATTGCATAAATAGAGGCTTAGATATTTTGCCATACATATAAAAAGTCAAGATACAGTTTAAGCAAATGTTACTCTTGAGGTTTTTATTCCTTTGACATATCCTTCATCTAGAGGAGGGCTTTGTTCTCCCAGGAAAGGAATCCAATGCAAGCTGCCAAGAGTCAGAAAATCTGCAGGGTGGGGAAACAGCAGTGAGAAGAGCAGGCACGATACACGGGCAGCACAGGGACTAATTCTGCCTGACCATGTGGCACGCTGCAATGGGAGCTAGTCACAGCTCTGCGGTGCTGACACTGGAGAACGTTTTTAGGGTAGGAGAATTCACCCCTTCTCACAATCCCACTGTAGAAAGATATGGCTGCCAATCTGAGATGGCAGAATTTAGGAAGGACTGGGCCTCTGGTGGGCAACACTGGGTATTTTCTGTTAAATTGGAGATGTTTTAATGCCACTCAACAAGGTCAACGTCACATGCTGGACACTGAGGTCTTGTGGGATGAGCTTGTTATCCTGGTGCATCAACCCCTTGGCTATGGGCTCTGGCAGGCAGAACTGCCTGGGACCCAACGCTGCACACACAGCACGGTATGAGCTGCTCATTACAAGTAACAGGCGTGCTCACTTGCAGGGCAGCCCATCTCTCCTTTGTTTAGCCATAAAACTCCATATAACTTATTCTGTAAAAACAGAAGGAAGTGTTCTCACAGCATTTTCCAATGCCCAGCTAAACTGATTTTAAACAAAAGTTTTAAATGGCATAGGTCTGCCCAGAGACAAGTCTTCAATTTGATGTTAACAGGAGAATGAAAAAAGTTTTTGGTTTTTTTTGTTTTTTTCCTATGCGAATGAACCACCTCATTCCCAGGGTTATTTCGAGGGCCCCATTTCTAGTCACGCTTTCCAAACTCTGTTGCATGAAATAAAACAGTGATAGGTTTGAAACCAAAACTAGTAAACATTTCTAAAAACTGAAACTGCTCTTCATATGTGAGGTGATGACCTCAAAAGGGGAAAGTAAGTTTTTTAATTTAATGAAGAGTAACATCACATCAAACTCCCACTGAGCTTACAAAGGGTAAGCAGGAACAGAATTCCTCATTTGCTGCAGAACAGAAGGATGTGAAATGAACTGATACAAAAATCACATACAAACAAGTCAGGGAATATAATCTTAGCACTAGTCAGCCTCATTTTGCTAACGGATTTGATCAGGAAATGATTGCTTAAACTTTGAAAGCAGTGGGAAGGAAATGAAAAACCAAAACCTTAAGAAATTTTGTAATGTTCTTTTTGCTCCCTTATGCAGAAAGATGTACATTTTTCTCAGTGAAGTACTTATGGTGTATGTTATATGGCATGACCTGTAGCATTTCTGTTACCTTGGGAAGCTCCATGGCACGAGATTTGGTGCTTCCAGATAAACTATCTACAACTTGTCATGTATTTAACTAATATGGAATGGCTTAATTATGTGATTTAAGTCTGACTGCATCATCCTGCCTGTCATGCCTCTCATGCCTTTTTTGCCAGTTTAACCATTTCTTTGCCTATCAGGATTTCCTGTACAATTGGCTGGGCATAAAAATTCAGAGAGATTAAGAGCACAGAAGGAATACTGTGGTAAGATCTCCAAAATCACAAAACATAGCTACCAAGTTTTCTGGTGGCAACCGCAGTTCTTACAAAGAATGGGTGTGATATGGGTGTGCAAATACGCTGAAGCATCTCAGGAGACAAATATTACAAGAACTCAGATAATGGTGATAGTGCTAATTGCACAATCCAAATGTATCCAAGCCAAAACATAATAGGATTAATATGTCAATGCCACTATCAAACACCAGGGTATTGAATAAATTCTATACCTGACAGACTCTTCAATCACCCTTCTTCTCTACTTCTGTTTTAAATTTCTCTTCACGTTCCCTCTTCAGTTTTTCTTCAATTTTTTTGCTCTGGTACATTTTTACTCCAGCAAATGCTAAGCAAAGAATCAGTGTTTTAGCTGCCAAAATGTACATCAGCAATGGGAAATTCTCCAAAGCCTGAAATACAAAACAATATATTTCAACAGTTACTGGAACACTTGGACAATTAAAAATGAATCTACAGGGATGCTATACAGCTTCCTACAGCAACAGCATTATTCAAAGCAATGGTAATGCTCCTCTGTTCATGCTATTTTTTCTGTAGGAAACTTCAGGCAAATCAATATCTAGGGGAAAGGACAAAACCAAGTTCACTTCACTCAAGTTTGTGTATGAAGCCCCTCTGAACAGGTCTTTGCTGCTTTTGCTTGCTTTACAGCAAATGGATGTTGGCATGATCTAGAGCTGGCAAGGGGGAAGAACTGAATATCTTAGGATAACTGTAAAAGTGGAAATGCTTCTGAATAATTCCCACAGGTGATGAATTCATACCTATCAGCTCTCAGATGTGATCCCCAAAGACACTTTCGTGTTCCTAGAAATTTTAATCCATGGTAGTTTTGCAATTAATTTGCCCAGATCTAGAAGGTGTAGGTAAAGTCCTTTAAACTGGAAGAAAAGTAAAAAAATATCACAGCCTCCAGTGATTCAGTTTCAGGAGTTTTTAATGCCTAGAACCACCAAAATTGCACAACTTATTTCAGTGTTGTAAGAGCATGCTATTGGAAGTGTGCATGGAGTGGAAAATAAAATGCAAATGGGTAACACTGTGAGCTCAGAATAAAAATATAACAAAGGCAGCACAGGTACTCAGCAAAAGATGTAAATTCAAGAAGGATCTTGAAGGTACATGAACTTCCCAGTACACTGTTTCAAAGAGCCACCTGGCCAGCAGGATCAGTCCAGTGGTGCACAGTAGGTTCACAGTGCCAGATCCCCCTCAGCAAGCCTCCTAGTAACCCCCCCCATATGCTTAGCAGGTCTTCTAGCACCTCATAAAGCTGTTTGGCCACTGTCAAACTACTGAATTTAGAAAAACCCTTGTATCCATACACCACTGGTGTGTCCCCTTAAAAGTCCACAAATCAGAGGCTCAAGTGGAGCCTTTTATAATGCTGATCTCTACAAGCTGTACGTTGCCTTTGACATCAGGTCACTCCTCTCTTAATTTTGAAAAAACCCCACCATCCTCTGTCAATCCCTCTGTATATTGAAAGTGGCAATCTCTTTAAACCACAGCTCTGTAGCAACAGAAAGGTAAAGCCAAGCCTTGAGGGAAGCATTGCTTTCTTGATAAATGGATTGATTTAACATGTTAAAATTGTTAATGCATGAGGTACTCGCTCAAACATTTCTGTGCCTTACACATGTACCCTGCAGAGTGTTTATGGCCCCATTACACTAAAAGACATAGTGGAGAAAATATCCTCCAATAACAAAAGTTGCTGAGGAAAGAGCAGCTGGAGAAAAGCCTTGAAAGAGGAAAGCCAGGAGGAGCAGAGGCAAGCAGAGCAGAGCTTGCCCACCTGTCCTGCGCTCAGGTCTAAAGTGTGAGGTCCCAACGGCAAGTACTGGGGCCAGCCTGCAAGGTGCAAGCATGTATGGCAAGAAAGGACAACAATGAGTCCTCTGTCCCCGAGATGCAGAGAGCATGGTGGTTAAACAACCTTCAACAACAAGGAAACCATCTTTAAACACAGGACCCACCCAACCACACCTTACGTGCATATGCCTGAAAGAGCAGAAGTTCACTGCTGTATGAATGTGAAACATCCTTACCTTCCAGTTAAATGCCACCATCTTGGCTGCGTGATGGCACTGTCTGTCCCGCAGCAGGTGTCACAAGCGTCACACTCCTAAAGGCACAGACCAGGGCAAAAGCATCTTGAAGAAATGGAAATTAGAAAAGAATTAACCAATCCATTTCCACTCAGCACGTCCACCCTGTACCTCTCTGACAAGCTCATCTGCTGCGCAGTGTCTGGCAGCGTACCCGTGCCACACAGTTCAGAAATGACCTATATGGATCTCTTTGGAGCTGAGTGACAGGAGCAATGTCCGTGCTGCTGAAAGACAGGGGTTTGACAGGCTCCAGGCAGGTGCCACACTGGCACAGAACGGAGGCTGCGCTTCCACCGCATGCAGCACAGCCCAGCAGCTGCCCAACCAAAAACCCAACGCTGGCTGCTTTTGAAAGCTTGACAAGTGTGCACATCCCACTGCCTCACTGATGTTTGAGATGTACTGGACAGAAATGCATCCAGAAAAGCTGTCTTGTAGTTTTTAAGCCCACCTATCCTGTTCAGAGCCTGAATGCCTAATGAATCCTAGTATCTAATATAATTTAGCAGTTCTCTCTGATTTATTAATTAATTAAATTCTTCACGCAACCCATAATAACACAGAAATGAACCAATCACTCACTGCATCCCTCCAGTGGTCAACACATGTTTGAGAGCTGAACTTCAGGGCTGAGAAATGCCTAAGGGGATGCTGAAGGCTGCAGCACACAGCAACAGCACTACCCTCTGGTCTCTGCTTGATGCTCCACTAGCGCTGACACCATTTGAGCTGCTGGATTTCAAATTAAACATGTTCCCCTCCCTGACCCCCTCGGGGTATTTCCTGTATGTGTAACAACAGTCACTGTGAAAAAGCAGGAGGAAGCCCTACAGCTTAGTCCAAACCTTCACCAGTAGCTGGGCTGAATAAATCACCATGCCACAATAGCTGCTGCTGACCTTTCTTCAGAAACAGAGAATCAAGTAAATATTCTTGCAGCTCGTGCTCTGCTCAGCCAGCTTCTGCACTGATGCCCTTATTTCTCCAGCTGAGGCATCCTCTTCTCTCCTCTTCCCTCATCTGCAAAATCCTCACTCTGCAGAGACCACCCTGGAGACGTCCTCACAGAGAGACATCACTGGAGATCTCTGTTACCAAGATGGAACTGTACCGAAGCAGTGCCGTGGCCAACTCATTTGTCATTCATTATTTACTGTGTTGATCTCGAGTTGTGCAGCTTCCTTCTCCTCTTGATGGAATGTCAGGGCAGCTGTGAACTAATGAGTCAGTAGTACTACACCTCCAAAGACATTTTAACTTCTGATGTTTCCTCCAGAATTTCAGCGACCATCAAGATTTGAAGTCCCCTGCCAGATGGTCACAGCAGAGATCCCACATCAGAGCAGAATCTAGCTCTCAGCGCACAGTGCAGATGGCTACGTGCTTCTCACCCAAGTGAAACCCAAGTTACAAAAGCCTGGCCTGATCTCAAGGGACTGCACTGCCCAACTGGGGTGTCCTCATCTCAAAATGCTGGCTTGGGTGTGGGCTTCATTAGATGGAGTCTTCACTCTTCTCCTAAATTGCTGAAAATTCTGTGCTTCAGTCAGAATCAATTTTGCAACATATTATAAAATGGCAAGAATTCAGCCATTCAAAGACAGGCTAGCATCTGGCATATGGTACTGAAAATGGGGTTTTAGTGATTTTTTTACATACAGAACAAGTTTTAGACTTAGCAACCGTTATGCAAGCCCATCTGTGGGGTCTGATTGCAGGGTACTGTCCCACCAGCAAGAAGCAGTGCACAATGTGCATCACAGTGCGCACTCCTGTGAATGCTCTTGGTTACAAATCCATTATTTAAGCATTCAGCGCCACAATTCTGTAATATTTCTGCTCTGCTAAGACACAAGCCTGAATCTGTCTGAATTATTATCTACCAGGAGTAGCTGCACTGAAGACACAAAGGTCAGAAAGTGAAAAAAATCTCCTTTTGTTCTGAAGAGCAGTGTTTTGATCCAAAATGTTTCCCGAGAGATGGTCTCTCCTCACAGTGTCTTCTGTGGTTGGAACTGAGCAGGGAAGCTGCTGCTCTCTCCATGTTGCATTCCCACATCCCGTGTCACCAGCCTCCAGAGCCAGTGGTCAAGCGCTTTTCCCCATTTCCCTCTTAACTCTTCCAGTCTCCTTTCTGATCCAGACCTGATTAAATGCACCTGAAACCCCAGGACAGAAAAAAATGGATGGAACTGGGGTGGGGAAAAGAAAGTGTGAAAAGGAGACAAAGAGGCAGGATGCACTTCACATCTGAAAAAAGCAGTTTGTTAGCACCGAGGTCGTCAATTCAAAAGCTCAGACACTATACTTTCAAGGTTGTGATATCTTAGAAGCATGCAGGCAACTAAACAAGTGAAGTTTCATGTTTGCTTTTTCAGAGGCAGATAAGGCACTTCAGAACACATCTACAGGCAGGCATTGTTCGTTCCCCAGGAAAACGCGAGCTCCCTTAACAAACACAGCACCACTGGGTGCAGAGACTGGGTTCCACAGAAGGTCACTGTTACCTTCACTCACAACAAGGAGGTCTCATGTTGAGCCACGTGAGAAAGAAGCAGGAGCACTAGGCTCTGCCAGAAGCCCTGCCAGAGCTCTCCGTCACGTACTTGTAGACGCCTGTGCAGGGCAGGGATAAAATGACACCGCTCTCGCACATATTGGCGGCCTTCTTCGCTGTGATTGCACCTTGCAATCATAGCCTACTTACACTCAGACCTCCTCTGTGAAGCAGATCAAACGACTGAAGATGGGAAAGGACGAGAGGGTCTGCCTGTACCGCACACCCCAGTGCTGTCCTAGCAATCTGCCATTAGCTCCAAAGGCAGAGCAGGTGGAAATGCATCCCTAGAGGCTTGTGTCCTCAGCAGGGCTAAAGAGCTGCACCAAGTCCCAGAGCTGATACCAGCTCCAAGACCTCTGCACAATGCTGTGCTGTGCAACACAGACCACCCCAGACAAAGGAGTCAGGCCCCAGTCAGACGAGAAGTCTGTGGTGGAGCACAGAATTGAATCCAGGACTCTCAGCCACTGAATTACAGTTCCAGTCCACCACAGCAACCACATCGCAGCGCAGCCACTCGCACCATTGTTTGCTTACGCAGCGGCAGAATATCGACTGGCCTGGCACACCAGAAAACGTCCACACAGGCATCCGGGTACTCACAAATCCACTTGAGTTGTCTTGGCTGAAAGTCTCACTCAGCCTGCCAATAACTCCATCTACTCAACAAAATGAGACTCAACATACTCTTTTGCCCGCTGGGAATTTCTGAGCATCTCCATTTTATCCACTCTGTGAAAAGCTATAGGTCACCAGGCTCGGAAAGCAGGGAGCTGCCAGGGTTGTATGACTGCACGTAAAACGGAGTGATGGCTGAGTATGTCCTGAGCTAGAAAAGAAGCTTCATTCCACCTGTCTCCTGCTGCTGCTTTCTTTAATGCACATACTTCAGGACGCAAAACACACACTCCCCACCTCAACAGTCACTGGAGGACTCAGCACTACATGTGACCTGCTGTGTCATGTATCATCAGGCTTAGCATCTGCAAGACAAGCCTCCTCAAAAAAGGACTACTGGGTCATGGGAGAAAATAACAATATGGCAAAGCCCAAAGGCTGCAGAAAAACACAGTGGAAGCAACTGTAAGACAGAGCTGCTGCACTAAGAATCCATCACAAACCACTGCCACAAGATGCAGCGGTTATATCAAGTCAGAAGCACTCAGACCTGTGTACACTTACAGCCTATATGTGTCAGTAGGTGAAGACATCACTCCATAAAAAGACCTGTATAATCACTCAGTTTATACTAGTGTCACTGATAAAGAATAACACCAACTCAGGGAACATCAATCTTTATACCTGAAGAAGCAGAAATTAAAATAGTGATTCCTCTGGCAGCTCCTCATATGCTCCAAATTCTGGAAAATAAGAAGAGACCAGTGTATTGGGTTGGGTTGGGGGAGGGGGGCTTGGTAGTGGAGGAAGGGGCCACCCTGTAGGAAGCTTCGTGAAGCTCCCCTGGCTTCAAGGCATACCCCCCCAGCCCATGCTGAGCCAATTAGCAATAAACACCTCTGCAAATCCAAATTTGTGAGGGAAAGGGCTGTCTTGAAAGGAAGAAGGTGGAGAGAACCTGGAGGAGAGGCCATTGAACAAAAGATGACCACCAGTCTAAACAAAAAGTGAGCTTCGTAGCCAGGAGGAAGGAGGAGGAGGGAGAGGACAGAGAACCTCAGACACCCAGTTCAACACACATGGAGTAGAAGGCAAAGGAGGTCCCTGCAGTCCACGGAGGTTCAATGGCAGAGCAGATACCCATGTGTAGGCCATGGAGGACTCCACACTGGAGCAGAAAAGCTGAGCCCAAGGGCAAGTGTGACTGAAATTGAGACCCCAGCGTTGCTCAGTGCCAGAGCAGGGGTGGACCCCCAGAGCTGGGGGGTGAGGAGGTGCGCTGGACTGGAGGCCTATCTGTAGCCCGTGGATGTCCTCATGCCAGAGCCGGGAGCTGAGCCCAAAGAGGTCTGTGACTCCATGGGAAGCTTGCTCTGGAACATCTTGTTCCTGGACTTTCATACCTCTGGGGAGGGAGGTAGAAAAACCAGGAGCGAAGTGATTTGAGCCTGGGAAGAAGTGAGGGGTGGGGGAAGGTGTTGTAAGATGTGGTTGTTGTGTCTCACTGCGCTACTCGGATGATTGGTAACAAATTAAATTGATTTTTCTTCCCCAAGGTGAGTGTGTTTTGCCTGTGACCATCACTGGTGAGTGAGCCTTGCCTGTCCTCATCCTAATTTGTGCCCCTTTGTTGTCTCTCCCATCCCATCTCACTGGGTGGGAGGAGTGAGTGCAGGACCGCATGGTCCCAGCTGTGCGTCAAACCACCACAACCAGATGGGATGTATCAATCATGGTAGCTGGATTAAAATAAAATCAAATCAAGCCCAAAAATGTCAGTGGCGCATCAGACTGTTCCACCGTGGGTCAGTCCCAGGACATCATTTCAGCCCTGTCCCAGGGTCCTTGCAAGCTGCAGGCCCTCACCTGCAGCCACCACCTTGCCCCAGGAGGGCCTGCTGGGCTGGCAGCCTCTGTTCCGACCCCAGCTCTGTTCTGGTGCCCGGTCACCTTTCCTGGTCCCTCCAGCACCAGTGTCCAGCACAGCCAGCGACACACACATGCATTAAACTTCATCAAGAAATGATAACTTCAGATCCCTCTTTTTTACTTATTGGCCTCATTTTTTCTTAAGAAAACAACAAAACTCGGCAGACTCGTATGCAGTAAAGCACACTTCCAGGTGGCCGTGCACCGTGTGGCAATACCCCCGATCCGGGCCTGCCTGCGGTTTACAACCAGCGAGCCGGTCTGCAGCGGCTTTCAGCCTCCACACTCCCCCATCCGAGAGGCCGCGGGTTATTGCGGGGGAACTTCGGCTGCCCCTCGCCCACCGCGGGCCCTGCGGCGGGGTGAGGCGGGCAGGCAGCGGGGGCAGGCGGCATGGTGGGAGGACAGGCAGGGGAGGCAGGGGGACAGGCTGAAGGGCAGGGCAGGCAGGAGGCTGAGGGGAGCCGAGGGTTCTGGGGTCGGCAGGCAGGACAGCAGGCCGGAGGGCGGGCCGCAAGGCAGGCAGAGCAGGCCGGGCCGGGGAAAAGCCGCCCCGCTCCTGCTCGGTCTCGCCCCGCCGCCCCCGCCAGCCCGCCTCTCCCCTCCCGCCGCCGCGGGCGGCCGCGTCAAGGAGCGGTGTGGGGGAAGGCCCGGGAAACGCGTCTCCTACCTCACGGGGCGGCCGTGGCTGCGGGCGGGAAGGCGCCACAAACTACATCTCCCAGGAGCGGCAGCGGCGAGGCCCGGCAGGGCAGGGCGGCAGGGTCCCCCCGCCTCGCCTCGCCGCGCCCCGAGCACCTCTCCCGGAAACTTGCCGTGTCCTGGCCGCCGGCTGAGGCGGGAGCGGGAATCCGTCTCCTTTTTCTTCCAAAAAAAAAAAAAATACTTTTGAGGTAAAGCCACTCCCACGTGCCCCAGCGATGGAGGTCCGAGGGCAAAGCAGTCCAGGTCTTGTCGTCAGCTCCCCGGTGCAGCCCACAGCCCTCGGCCAGCGAGCGGGAGCAGGGGCGGCAGCTGCCTCCTGGTTTCGGCGGGGAGCTGGGCCTGGGCGGGTCGGTGAGCTGCTGGGGATGCGGGTGCACCTGGACAGGTTCCGCAGGGGTGGGTACCTGGCCAAAAGGGGCTCCCCGTGACCGTAGCCGGGCCCGAGGGCAAGGAGAGTCCCACAGCCCGGCCATGGCAGGAGCCGGGGGCTGGCAGGCACCCACGGGGCGCCCAAAGGAGCTGGGGGGAAGGGGCCGTGCAGGGTGGGCAGAGGCCCACCGGATGGCTGTGCTGGGACCTGACAGGCCTTCCCCAGCACGCACAGACTCCGATTGTTCAAAGGTTTATTAGTGTGCCAGCACAAGGCACATCTGGAGCGTGACAGCAGCCGCTGTGCCAAATCTCAGGACCAGTCTTCAAAACAAGCCAAAGCTTCCCAACAAAAGAAGCCTTTTTCTTTTTCTTTTTCTTTTTCTTTTTAACACAAGCAAAACAAAATTGTCAGAAATGCAACGCCAGACACGGCTGAAGTGTTTCAGCCAAAACTTTCTAAAAACAAACAACAAGCCCACACGACAGACAGCCAGTATGGGAACTTTTAGCTTAAGCGATTTAAGTCTGGCAACACTGAATGGGAGCTAAACCCAAAATCTCACAAAAGGAAGCACATTTTAATATTGGAAGTGTCACCAGTTCTCCTTGTAATTATTCCTTGAGAGCCAGCATTGTGATACTTCAGCAGCACAGGAGAAGATAATCCAGCTTGAAAACCTGTTTCCCAGTGGAAACCAGTACCCAACATGGGAAACACTTAGGAAGCACGGCAATGGGACAGCCTTGATAGCTGGGTCTAGAAATCCCTCCTCTGAAAACCACAAGGCAGGATTTCAGTGGTTTCCACTGATGGGATGTAACCAGAACCCACCTGACACCGCAGATAGACAGATTGCTCTGGCAAACCAGGGAGGAGCAGAAGAGACAGCTTGGCTGGCTGTGGACTTGGGGACAGATGATGAACCTCTGGAAGCTGCCCTGGACAAGCAGGACATGATCCTAGATGAGACTGCTAGCTTAGCAGCATTTCTGCTATAAAACAGGCCTTATCATAAGGTCATGAGTTAATCTTTGCTGCCAATGAATAATGAAACCAAAATGGGAGACAGATAATTAAAAAAACAGTTTGGAACGAATGTGTGTAGGTATAGGTTGCCTCCTATGATTCATACTATAACACATTGTTCAGTCAATAGATGGAGATTTTGATATTTTACTGTACATTTTCAAGTTATTTTTAAGATGGGCTTAATTAATACAGTTTGTATCTAAATCTTTTTGACAGCAGCACTTTTGACCGCTAATTCACAGTTATTCTGAGGTGGGAACATCCAGATCTGCTTCTGGATTTAAAAAATGCTAAAAAAATCAAGTTACTCATTCTCTTCATTTTATTTTCTTGAAGAACAGAATATCAAAGCACAGGACAATCATGCATTTTTCTTGGGTGTTCCCCAACCAGCTATGCCAAAGTCCTCATGGGAAACGGTAATGCTAATTTTCTCAGCACTCTGTTCCACATTGACCTGTCTGTTAGTTTAATAGTTTAGCTATTTTCAATTCCAGTGAGTTCCCTGCACATGGCTTTATGATTTCCTCATTGCTGGTCTTTTCAGAAAGTTAGGGTGATCCAGGGCTTGTTTTGTCCCTTGCACCCAAGTTTTCATGGATCACACACTTGAGGGCTTCTTGATTCAGAACCTGGCTTTTATACTTCTCGCCCCAGTCCTCAACGATGTACTGATGATAGGGGTCATTGGAGTGCTCGCGCCTCTTTGATTTCACAGTACTCACCAAGATTGCCACAATAATGAAGGAGAACATCCCAATCATCACCATCAAATAAAGGATAACATAGTCAAAGTTTTCAGCATCAACCTTGGCTTGCAATTTATCTGCTGCTTCCGTCATGTTTTTCCTCCAGCCATTCATGTAAGTGAGAAAGGTTTCCTTGAAAATATCTTCCACCGCCCAAGTGAAGTTTCGCATTTCAGCCATCCTTGCAAGTTAATGGTTACTAAAGACAACATGATACTTATTTTAATCAAATATCTCTACTGAAACAGTTAGATTGGTTTCTTTTGTCTGCATTATGACAATTTAATAATAACACCTGCCACTTGCCGGTGAAAATGTAATACCAATTTTAGATTCTCAGCTGAGAATCCTCATCTCTGAGTGGTTCAATATGTTCAGAGACCCAAGGGGGTCTTTCTCCTCTCCTCACTCGTGTCACTTTTAGTCTGTGGGAAGCCAAATACGCTTTGGTGAAGTCCAGTGAGCGTGGGCCCCCATGGTGTATGTTACAGGGGTTGAGGCACACTGCCTTCCCTTCTGAGGCAGTAGCTCTCAAGAGGCTCTGAGAAAAGCCACTGTCTTTTTCTGCCTTTCCTACATAAAGGTGTAGCCAACCAACCCCTACAACATGTGGCAAAGCTTCCACAAAAAGTCACTCGCTCTCAGTGCAGTTTTCAAGCAGTGATGAGCTTACTGCAGCCTATGGTAAGGGGTGAGGAATTTTCATCACCAGTAAGAAATTGCAGTGTCTTTCGAACTGGAGTTTAGCAATCTACCTTCCTCTGCTTGTTGGACTAACCTTGTGATATCAGCTTGCACAGAACTGGCATACACATACAGAAGGACACAGGTACACATGCATGTAGGTCTCTGCAATTATACACACACACACACACTCAACCATAGGGGACAAAGGTAATCAAATTGAAGTAAGCAAGCTATGAGAAAATCCAAATACTAACTGCCATGATTTTTTTTTGTGTGTAAAATCTGCTTTCTCTTTGATTTACAACAAAAGTTTTTTAATAGGAAGTAAAGGATTACCAACAGAAACTTACCTTTCCTATGTCCTTCTAATAAGAGTCACGGTAAAAATCAGGTTTTTAAAACTCCACTGGATAATATGGTGATATTCTCAAAAGGAGCAGAGATATCTTAAAGTTTAAGTAGCCTCCAGCCTGCACAAGCTATAAGCAATTCTCTGTTAAATAAGTGCCTTGCACTGTATGCTTTATGTTTATATTAACTTGAATGCTAAATCTAATCTCACCTGGAAAGTCAAATATTGGCTGACAGCTTACATCAGTCATCCTGTCAGATGCTGAGTACTACTCTTTATGCTTATTACTGCCATTTCCTATATTGTAAAGGACCACCACTGTGCTTTCTAGGGGTAACCATTGCGGCAGCTTGATCTTTGTTGACCCAGACAGAAAAAGAGTAAAGATGAGCTCTACAAAATAATGATAATAATAATATTAACAATAACTCCCTTGGTGGGTTTGGGCACGAGAGGCTGAGCACTGAGCAGGCAGTGTGAAAGACCTGCCAGGCTGCTTAGCCCCAAAGGGAAAAATTTTCTGCTCCTTTGCTTCCCCTGGGAGGTCAGCGATACGAGTCTCTTTCTCTGTTCTTTCTCCTTCCTGCGTTTCATGTTTCCCCTGTGCTTTGCCATAAGCTCAGCCTGTCTCTCCCTTTCCCCTGGATTCCCTACATGGTTTGCCTTTTTTCCATCAGCATCATGCTTGCTAGTGAACAACCTCTCCATGAAGCCCTTTCTATGTGAAGGAGGTCCTCAGACACAGCAAAGACCAGCCTCTCTGAGCTCTGCTCTGTGTGCACCTCATTTGTGATCTGGAGCAGGAAAAGACAAAAAAACTTATAAAAAACCAAGCAGAATTAGTTAATGTTGATTTTATTTCTAGCAAACAGCACATGCTGACACTTCACTGAAAGGTTCTGAGTCACACCTTAGAAAATAGTGGTGTGCTCAGTGAAATGAGACAACTTCGGGTTTAGTCAGCAGCAGTTCCTGGACATGATGTGGACACTCAAGGGTGGAAGATTAGGGTAGGATTGTGGTTCAAAGTGCCCCAGAAGCACATGGGCTGGGAGAGACTTTCTGTAAAAACTATTTTCATTTTACAGGTAGTCCTGCCTAAACAATTTGCAGAGATAGCAATTTCTCAGGTAGCTCTGCTTTGAGGGAGATAAAGCAAACATGAACTACCACTGAATCAACAGCACACATCAGAAAAAGGGAGATAATGCTCTTGGTATGGAAAAGTGTTATTCCCTGAGGAAGCCCTGCTAGTGCTGTGCTGCTGACATTGTCATGGTTACTGCTGTCATTTCTTCTGGATCATTTTCCGTGCATGAAAACCTCCCAGCACGGGGGCAAGCTGCTGGCAGCAGTTCCTCTCTGTTTGCCCGCTTCTCTCTGGCCATTTCCCATGTGCCCTCAGCTCAGCCCCTCAAAGTCAAGGTAGCTGGCAAGCTGCTGTTTTGATGAAGCTCATAAGCTGGAGGGACCGTGGCAAGTCCAGCCTCCTGCATTGCGCAGCCAGAGATGTGCCGTGGTTGGTCCTGGCTGGATAAAGTCACTGGGAGCCACCAGGATGCTGCTAGAGGAGCACCCAAATGCAGGGCTGTGAGCCTAGCTATGGAAATGAGAGAGGAGCCATAGCCATGGAGGTTCCCAAGCAGAGTAGCTTGGGAACTGCTGCCCTGGACTGCCAATAACCAGGTGAAAGGACTTATCCCTCCTTCAAGCTACGTCTTCTACTGTCTGTTCCTGGCCAGTCCTCTTTGGCCAATACTTGCAGGTGTACCTATGCACATGAAAGATGTGTATGTTGTCAAGCAGACATGAAATTTAGCTGCCAACTCTGTTTTCAGGCTCACCAAAAAATTCCGTGAATTATCCCATTCAGCTGCATGTGACTCTGAAGGTCACATTGACTCAGGGGTTTCTCAGTCTGTAAAGCAATGAAGTGATCAAGGACAGGCAGCATGGAACTGATTAAATATAAGGAGGGGCAGCCAGATGTCTTGGGCAGGAAAAGTGACTGCCTTAATGTTAGTCTCACAAATGGAGCCTGATATTAAGAAAAATGCTCCTGATCTCAATGGAGAGAGGTATGAAGGGTTGAGCCTCCTGTCTCTACCCGGAGAATGGCTAGATCACGGCAATCAGGAAGTCTCTGTGACTGGAAAAAGGTAAATGTCATGCTCATCCTTGAAAAGGGCAATGATGACCCAGGGAGCTGAAGGATGATCAACCACACCTCGAGCCATGGGACCATTACGGGACAAATCCTTCTGTGAGCCGTTACCAGGCACATGAAGAACAAAAGGTGATTGGAAACAGCCAGCATAGATTTACCAAGGGCAAATTATGCCTGATCGAGCTGATTGCTTTCTATTGCAAGATGATGGAAGGACTGTTTCAGTGGATGAAGGTAGAGTGATAGTGGTGGCTTACCTCCACTTTAGCAAGGTTTCAGTATGATCTCTCATATCCTTGTAGCCAGGCCGGAGAGATATGGACCAGATGTGTGGACTCCAGAACTAGCTGGACCACTGTCATAGGCAAGATAAGACAGAGTAAATGACACCCCATAGCAGATCTGGCTGCTGGGCTTTATGTAAGACCCAGGGAGATTAGTGCTTTTACATCCCATCTGCCAGCTCCATCACAGCGACTGACTATGGATGGATGAGGCAGTGCTTTGGCAACATCTGCTCTTGCCTCCCAGGTGTTGTGGAGCAGGTGCGTCCATCCCATGACAGAGTGTTGTCATCAGCAGGAGGTACATTCCACGTTAACATGCACGGTATTTAACAATTAGGATAAGTAACATTACAATGGATTCATTTTCACATGTACCCACCCTGTGGTCCTGAAGGCACCATTCAAGGAAAACATTTTATTTTTAGATGGTACAATAGGCTCAGAACTGATATTCAGTTGTTCATAACCTTAATGATTGATAACTCTTCAGTGACCTCAGCAACGTAATCATTCATTGACTGTTTTACAAATCCTTTGTTAGTCTTACTGGTGAGACGATGAAGAAGGTAGCAGACATACTGAAGATCTTGTGATTAGACCCAGATTTCATAGGAGGGTTTATGTCAGTTCATTAGCAATTCATCTCTCCCAACATTTTGCAATGTCTATTGTAAATGCATAAAGGAACACTCATAAATAAACACAAATATGCATGCGCATAACACACATAGATCAGTATCTGTAGGATTGGAATGGGGTGCTCAGTTTTCTGTGTTTTCTATAGAAAATAAGATTAACAGAAGAGTGGTTTTGATAGTGATCTTTGTTCCCCAAACATTGCCCTTCATAGGAGCTTCCAGGATACTCAGTCACTTTTTTCCATTCCTCCATCAGTTGTTTCTCCATATTCTGTACAATAAACAGATAAACTTTACATTTTATTTTAAATCAGCAGCTGATACATTTATACACAGCTTTTGCCATCTTCCTTTTCTTTAAAGTAAGGAAATTAACCATATGTAATTCATGAATTAAAGGGTTCATATTACTTAGGATCATGAATTTTATAGGGTTAATTTTTAGAAACAAAAGAATATGGCTGTTAAGTGTGATTATTTGAGAGATATGAGTATCCTCTCCTATGTACCTGTGTAACGTTCTTTTGGTATATATTCTCTTCTGGTTATATCATAATATTGTACTATTCACTGTGACTTTCAGACCTCAAACCTTAAAAAGCCACAATCTTCTCAGCCTTTAACTACTGATATGCTATACTGCTAACTACTGATACTTAAAGTGCTGATAGCATTTAATTAGTTTCCCCACTGCTTTAAACTTTTTACCTTCTTGATAGCCCTCCTAGATTCCTTCTGGTGTTTACACATATGCTTAAAAGAACATTAGTGAAATCAACAGTTCTGTCCCTGGGTCTGGCTGCTGCTTTTCAAGTTGTTAGATCTGTTAGTGGGTCACCCTGTGAAACAAAAAGACCTACCAAGGCCACTAGGTTTTTATAGTTTGGCTTTAACTGTGACTGCTGAAACCTTTCCTCTTAAGATTGCTCAAAATGATTTCTATTAATTAAGTTTGAACTGGTTTTTGATGTTGATTTTTCTTTATAATACAGCTTTTACCACAGGACATTTTCCAGCTCCTCTGTTTTTTTCATCACAGTGTTGGTAATTAAAGATGCTGCCTCTTTTTTTTGTTTGTTTTGCAGCTGTGCTTCTGTGTCACTTACCTGTTTGTTTCATTCTTCTGCCCAGCATCTGCAGTGGGTCAGCATGTGTGAGCTATCACCTCTCCAGGAGCTTTAACTTCCACCTCTCAAACATTTAACTCTTCTGTCTCTGTTTACCATCCCTTTAAGTGAATCATTATGGTTTCTTTTTCCTTCTGCATTCACCCCATGCATGATGGATGTTATTTTCTTTCCCAGGATAAGGGAGTTCGAACTAGTACATCTTTTCCTCTCACGGGTATGGTTTTCAGCACAAATGGGAGTTTTGATGTCTTGACCTGTACAGATGGGGTTTTTTAAGCAAGAAAATCCTTTTGCAATTGTTTATTTCTTATATAACTGTTCTGTGTTTCAGGGAGCAGTGTTTAGAGTTTTCATCCTTATCTTCTTTCCTTGGGCCTCTGTGCACTCCGTGGTAAATATATTTGGTGGTTCAACAGTTGGGGTAATCTGGGGTTTTTTGAGAGACTCTGAGACTTAATTGCGTGTGGTACAGTTTGATCACCTTTTATAACACTTGGGGGACATTTGCAAAAGTATTCACCCCCATTCTTTCACAGAGGATCTGATATGGCTACCAGCCAAGAGGAAGAGCTGATCTGCTGGATGGTTGGCTGCTATTCAGAGGGATCTTGACAGGCTGTCCCCAAAATGTTCATAGCTGGTAAAAACCTATCTCTAAATATTAGAGTAACTCCATGTCTGAAGATCGCTCCCTTGTCACATCAGAGACCCACACCAGGATGTGCTCTCCTTAATACCTTGTATTAAAACAATGAAAAGTGCAGACAGTGGAGAGGGACACTTGGAATGGACCTTTGTGACTAAATAAAAATGAGTTTAACAAAGCAACATTTTCCAGTCATCACTAAAATGGGAGGAAGAGTATTCAGAAGGAATGTGAATTTTAACCATATGTTGTTAAGCAGTACAAGCATAAGCAAGGTTGTGAGGAAACCCCTTTGTGTCTATGAAAAAAGAGTGTATCTCATCAGGATGCATTTTGACAGTGAGGGACTCCAGCCTAAGCAGTTGCTCAACCCTGAATGCTTAAAAATACAACCAGAGGGTTGGAAAAAAACAAGTCGGGTTCCAAACTCTGACTGTGTCTTGTGCCAGGACTACACTGCAACTGAGAAACAGGCATCTGCCATCCTGCCAAGAAATGTGCTGCTCCCCTCAGCCCAAGGTGCAGGGATAGAGAAATCATGGCCATGCAGAGACTGCAGTCATTCAGTTTTGTTGCTATGGTTTTATGTGTTGCTGTTGCAAAAGCTTTAGAGGATCAATAAGAGTGTTGCCTGTACATAGCATTTAAATGAAAAAGCAAACACAAATATTTCACCATGTCCGATGCTTATCTTCCAGTGACTTAAGAAGTTCACTCCTCAGTCTTTTTGAGATCACCCTTCTGAAAGCAAGATGAAAAATAAACACCTTTCCCAACAATGACCACAGGGACAGCTTTTGCTAGGGACAGATAACTCTGATAGAAGCATTGTCCAACATGCTGCAAGTGAAGGGCATGCCCACATCAGCCCTGGAGAACATGAGCTGCTGAGTGACCTCTACTCCCAGCATGGGCAATGGGGATGGTGCCTGCGTGCACTGCTGATAAACAGCACAGCAGCTGGTGGCACTGCACCCCTCCTGACTGTTGACACCAGGTTAAGGCTAGCAGGGGCTACCTGTTATGGCCTCAAGCCCATCAACACCTCTGTGTATGTGCCTGCACACAGGCTGATCACCTCTCATGTGGTCACCCCATCCTCAGTGCAGCCCTGGCAGCCAAAGGAGTCCTGAAAAGCAGATGGGGCTGTCAGCTCCCAGCCTGACCTCTTCACACCTCCACAACCTGAGGACAGCGTCCTTCTGGCTGGGACCGTAAGATGTGGCAACTCAAATGCATGTATGTGTGTCCCTCAGAGAAGAAAAGAAACCTGAAGTTACCACACAGTTTCCCCCCTAAATATCGTGTGGATTTTCACCATACTTTGAGCTGTAATTAAAATATTGTTGCTTGCAGCTGAACTGCAGTGCACCAAACGCAGCTGTCTGAAGGCAAGGTACTGCTCAAGGCCAGCGTCATGAAGGGAAAGTTAATGGTAATAACTGACAGCAGCACTTCCTAACAGGTTAAACTGAATCTCTTTGGATGAGAAGCTGCAGGTCAATTGCTTGCTGGGTTGTAGGTAGGAACCACAAAGCTCTGCAGACTCATCTCCCACACACATAAGCACACTCAGTACCACCCAACATCACTGGCCTCCGCTCCTCACCCACATTCCCTAGGCCCCTATGGAGGAATATGGTCAGCAGCTCAGCCAGAGGAGTTGGAGAGATGGTAGGAAAGAGTTGGATGGGGAGTATAAATGTCACCCAGGGCAGCACACACAGCAAGATGTGGGCTGTTCCCACTTGCCCTCTGCTTCCATGGAGTATCTCTGAAAACCACAGCTCATTTGCTGTCAGTTGTTTGAATTAGCACCAGTGGTGGTATGAAGGTACCACTGTCCCTCATGCCCCCCACCTAGCCCTGGGCCCTCTGCCGTGGGAGCCCCTATACAGCTCTGATGCTTATATGTGACAGCTACACTCCTGGTCCTGGAAATAAAATTGCATCATGATATGTCAGTCTCAAATGGGTTTTTTTGTCATGACATTTGGTCTGATAAACACTACCTGTGTAGCTAAAGACTGACTAAAAAGTGTGTTGTGCCCTTCAATTAACAGATGGAATAAGACCTTCTGAGACATTAAGGGTAGTGACTGCTGTTCTCACACAAAAATGCTTGCCTTGTGCAGAGAGCCAGCACAGCCAGCACACTTAGATATCATCTGTACTTGCACCTCAATTTGACTTCCAGTGATGTCTGCAGCTGAGCATGATGACAGGTGAATGTTTCTTGCTTCTGCATGTGTTGTTGGCTTTTTAGATGCCTGGGCTGGGGAAGTGAAACAGCTCTTTGCATGTTCTCTCCACTTTCCCACAAGGCATCCAGAGACCGGCAAGCCAGACCCTAAGTGATGCAAGAGGGCCAAAGGTACGTGCTTTGGTCCCAAGTTGACCTGAGGATTTGTTAGGGATTGCACTGGGTGGCAGTTCACAGAAATTGCAACACAGATGTACAACAGTGGTGGACATCACACCACACCTGCTCTCTAGCAAAATGTCATTTCTCCCAACCAAGCTCACTTGACCCTGGGGTCTCCTGGAGAGTGAGCTGCTAGTATCAAGGAGTTTTCTGAGGAAGGGAAACTGGGAGAGGCACCCTTGCTGAAACCACATTTTATTGCAAAATCCTGTCCTCATAAAACAGAGGCAAGAGAGAGTAGTAGTTACAGCAACAGGCCATGGGTTTGGCAGGAGATGGTAGCACTGACAGATTGGAACACTGATTGCAACAGCCCCCTGGGCAGGGGCAGCTCACAGCTTCTGGTGGGGCTGACTGCCCACAGTAACACTGCCTGGCTTCAAGTCTTGTGCCTTCTCCTTTCATATCCTAACCACAGACGGTGGCCTGTAAGCTGGATGCAAATCCTCACTGAGTCTTCGAGTCTTTATAACTTGTCCCTTTCTTTCCTCACACAGTGCACTGCTGAGCTGTGGACCTGCTTCCCATAGGACACTGTAGATGCTAGCAGCTGGCAAGAATTCAAAAGTGATTAGATTGATTCAGAGGAGAAAAATGAATCAAGAGTATTTGAATAAAAAGACTTCACACCCCGTCATAGCAGACTGCTGAGGATTATTTTAGGGAAATGTGACTACATGCTTGCCCCACTTTTATGATCTTTCTTAGGTTTCCGCATTTGTCCATTCCTTTGACTGATTTCTTCACTTAACAAAACCTCCCCAACCTGCCTGGTAAAGGAGAGGGAGAGACAGGAAAGAGGTTGGTGGGGGGGGAAAAAAAAAAAAAAAGTAGGGATCAACCTGTCCAGTGGACAACTGAGAAAACAAAGGATGTAAACCTCACCAGGATGCTCCCCTTAGAGGTGAGGGTGCCATGACTTGATGGAGCTTCAGGTGGGAGGAGGTAAATAAAAAGGACAGGGCAGGTGAGCAGACAGAACCTTGCTAGGAGGCTCTGCAGGGCTCAGAAGAGAGATCACAACCTGTCATCCTTAGGGTGCTTGTGTGCCAGGATGTCCCTCTTGCCACAGAAGCCTAGACAGACTCATAGCTGACCCAGGACAGACATCCTTATGCTGTTGTAGCCCACTGATGCACCAGAGTGGGCTTCAGCCCTGACTTTAATGACACCAGTGTAGAGTCCAAGCTGAGAGGTGGATCAGGACAGAGGTGTAGGTGTGCTTAGGCCTGCTTTGGTACCAGCCCTCCCACAGGCTGCTCCTCCGGCACAGCCCAGGTTGTAAGCGAGGTAGTTCTGCACTCCTGGCTCAAGAGAAGTCCACAGAAGCCAGTGGGGAATTTGGATGGAGCGGAGCAAGGAGAGCCTAAACTGAAGCTGAAGTTACTGCCAATACCCACTTTTGCAGGGCTTGATGTTGTTAACTCACATGTCTGCAGACTTAGGGACTTGTTGCTGAAAAGTGGCACGTGTGAGTGAATCATCTGTTTTCATAACTCCTCAGTAAAACAAGTGGTCTGATTCACACAGGCAGGCAAGTTCAACCATTTCTCCAGGAGAGCTGCTGCCACTTCTTAGCAAGGATGCATTTCCAGACATGTTTTAAAGCAATGCTGTTTAGAAGACAGAGGACTGAAGCTGGGGATTAAATTCTAGCCCCTCTGGTCTCTGAAAAATTACAAGACACTTTCTGGGCCTTTCAATTTCTTTTGGAAGCATTTCCTCATATTACTGTGCACTGCAGATCCTGGCAGTAGATCTGTTACTCATCCAGCAGATAGATCTACATGGGCAACTTCACCTGCTCCAGAACAACAAGCCGTGCTTTAAACCAGCTTGCAGCCATGTGTAGAAGACTCTGCCTCCCCTCACATTTGATCTCTTCCCTACCAGATGCATTTAGCCAGTGATCAAGACCAGCCTCCTGCATGGCCATGCGATGCTTCTGCTCAGGACTGTCCCCTTTGAAAGTCTGGTGGGTAGCTAGGTACCACTGCCCCATTCCTCAGAGGCTGTGAGAGGAACCACTTTCAGAGCTGCATGCCTTCCCAGCTGGTACCCTTGGAAGTCAGTGACGGGCAGAAGCTGGGAATTAAAGTGCTTGCCAAACAGCGTCCCTATCTCCCCCTAGCCAGAGCCTAGTGCAAACCTGTCCATTTTGCACAGGAGCCAAATGAAAATGCCTGCAAACAGCCGTCTCATATTAAGCAACTTTGTGTTGAGAACTCCACCTTTGTCCATATGCCTACATGCAAATACATGTCTTCATACGAACATACACAGTTATATATTGTAATCTCTTTGATTTGTAAAGGCTATATGAGTGCTTTACTAAGGAGTCAGGGAGGAGAAATGAACTGGAGACCCCAAGATACAGCCTGAGGCTTGCAGAAGCTGAGCTTAAGCTGGAAAGTCTGATAGAGAGCAAAGTCAGAGTGCAAATCTGTGGTATCTAATGCGGGAGTAGAACAGAGCTCAACTCACTGCTTCATCCACGCCTGTGCAGACACAGCCCTCTGTGAGCTCAGCTTTCACTGCACTTCTTCCAGGAGGGCACCAAATCTTCTTCCCACCCAGTTACCTGGAGGGAAAATGCTGCCGGTCTGCTGGAGCTGCTGCTGGCTCTGGATCTCACACTGGAGGAAGGATGCTAGCCAGCAGTGTGCTACCTGGTAGGGCTCTGTGTTCAAAACCTTGGTGCTAGTGAGCAAGCACGTTGCTTGAGCATAGCAGCCACCCCTGAGCCACGCAAGCCAGTGTGGCTCTGCCTCCCATGTTGGGAAAGAAGAGATCTGAGAGATGCTCATCTTGTCTTGTAGTACCTGAGCAGCTTTGTTACTGGTGGAGCCCAGGCACCAGCAACCCCCGCAGAGTGCCTGTGCCATGTTACGCTGTGCAGGCAGAAAGGGGAGGAGAGCACGCAGTGCAGGTCATGGCAGGATTAGCTGGTATGAGCACATGGCCACTGTCGCTGCATGCACCCTGCTGACAAGCTCAGTGTTTTGCAGAAGTGTCAGGTTAGGTCTAGAACTGATATATATTCTGGGTCTAATGCACACCACTGCATATTGAAAAAAGTGCTCTTTGTTTTTCCCAATCCAATGACCTGGATACAGCCTTGTAGAGATGCTCGTTGCTCATACTTGGGACTTTAATGGAGTCCTGTGATTGTGGAATCAGTTGATACTGCTCACATGGTGATGGTGAAAGGGGAAGCAAAGGCCAGGTCAGGACATTTTATTGAAATAAAAACTAGAGCAAGCACCCTACACAACCTCATGCAATGGCCTCTTCTGAGCCCAGCTCCACTGTCAGGGAGAGTTACATTACACTGATACTTATTTTGTCAGAAAAAAAATCTGTTTTACACACAACAATCCATAGAGGTCATTGAGGCCAAAACATATCCTGAGGCCCCACATCACCGTGAGAGCTCTAAAAAGTAAAGACAACTGATCATTTCGAGCCCACTGGCAAGGAAGGAAAACAAGTGTGTCAGCACGTGAGTTAAGAAATAATTGCTTGTTCAACCTGATACATTTTGCAGGAGCGCAGGCACGTTTCTTGTTTCCTCAGCCTTCCTCGACCTTGGGCCCATTTGCTTACATGGCAGCAACCCAGCAGCGCAAACTGGCCTTGCAAACTGCCCACGTTCAGCTCCCGCTTCAAGCAGAAAACCCTCGCCTCTGGAGCAGCAGGCAAAGGCCACCCACACGTGCACACCTTCCCTGTGCCAGCGTCTTTCCTGTGCCTTCTCTTATACCTGGCCTCAGCAGCATGCCACAGCCGCTGGCTCAGGGTGCGGGGCTGGTGGCATGCTGGGACACCTGGCACCCCTGGCACCAGCCTGCTCTGGAACGGCTGGTGTCCCCCTCTGAGCAGAGCTGGCTCCCTGCTGTCCTTCATCAAGCACCAGCTCCTTCAGGAAGGTGCTGGGAGCCGAGGCAAGCTCCTCGTGCTGATCTGTCAGACCACACATCTTCACATGCACCCTGGGATGGCTCCCAGGCCTGAAAGAATGTGTGATTTTAGATATACCATGCACTACATAATTCTGTGAGTATTCCCATGGTCAAAAAGTGCAGAGACTCTGTGGAGATGGCAGTGGCCTCCTCCCAGCTTTCTGAAATCAGCTGGAACCTTCCCTTTGACATTAATCTCAGTTTAGGAAGGCAGCTAGGGTGCAATTAAGTAGAGCCTTGTTGGAAGTGGCTCTTACGTACGTGCCTAACTTTAAGCAAATACTTAAGTGCTGTTCTGATTAAGGATGATTTCCTGAACTAGAGCCTCCACTGGGAGCTGGAGTGGATCCAGAAGAGTGTTATTCCGGGTAAGCTGCCTGAGGGATTTCAACAGAGAATTTTGTTCATCTATCTAGCACCCTATGTGGAGAAAAGGAGAGTAATCTTTTAATTGAATTCCATCTGATTAATTACACTTCTGGATCTGCTAGTGTCCAGTGCTCTAGAAATCATATTCTGGCATCTCCATCAAATGCTCCAGTAAAAGCTCCAGTAAAGAGCCATGGACTGTTGGTTCACCTTCGATTTCAAAACTACTGCAAATGTAGTGGCCAGGAACATATGCTGCAAGATTTGTGGCATGGCAGGTATGTTTATCTCACCGAAGTCATGGAAGTGCATTTTGGTCCTGCTTTCTTTTAGTTTCAGGACTATATATGTGGTTCTCAAAGTGCCTTCTTTGAAAAGGATGAATTTAGCATTTCTGCTGCTGCCTTTCACTGACCATTTCTGAGGTGGAAGAAAAAGGAGAAATTACAATTTTAGACACTTTTAAAAGAAATCAGATTTTTCATAGTGCTCAAGAATGTATGCAGACCTACATGATTGGATACAGACTTTTTTTGTGTATAAGTATGTGATTGTTGTGGTTCATGTAAGAATGTGTTCACAAAATTTCCATCTCATGTTGGTACTTTACCCTACTTTTCCACTGACCCAGATCATTCAGAGGTCTCATTGTCCCAGTGGGGTAAGCACAGGCTCCATGCTGGTATCTCTTGGATGGGGATGAAGATGCCCAGAGCAGATGGAAGGCACCAGAGTAGAGCAGTCGGTGTGCTGGTTGCCAAGGGCAGGTCTGGGATCAATATCATCAGCTCTCTAGGGTGAGGAATAGCTTCATATTCCAGTCTGACATGTTGAATCAAACTCCTGTTTTGTGCTCTACTGCAGGGATTGCCATACCTCATGCACTTGACATGCAGAGATTTACCATTACCATCACTCCTTCTCCATCACCAGAGCTAGCTGCAGCCCAGTGTCAAGTGCAGCCCTCCAGCCCAAAAGCAGCACTGTACCCATGCTTGGACCCTCATACATTCAACAACACACCAGGCCCACAGAGTGACATGTGAACTAAGGGACTAGATGTATCGACCATCAAGGTATCTGTATGATGGAGGAGAGGAGTCCTAAGACACTTGGGTGCAGTGAGACTGTGCATTATCTAACTCAGTGGGGGTGATCCTGGATCTTAATTTTAAAGTACCTGCTGTTATTATAATGGCAGAAAAAACAGTATAAGGTTCCTAATGCAAAGCAGTTGTAATAGACACAACCAGATTTCAGCTAAAAGTTAGCAGTTTGGTCCCACAAACATTAAAGAGAATATTCGAGAGTCAAGTGGGTGTTTATTTCTGTTTGTCTCCTCTTCATCTGCTCCAGATGCTTTCAGAGTTGACAAACTTCAGCTTGTTGTCCCTGGGGAGCTGGGAATCAGCAAACTACAAGATAGACTGCTTGCCTGGTTTTACACACGTGTCTCCACTGGAGTTAGCCTGAAAGATATCCCAAGTGAAAAACCATCACTGGCCTCTCTTTTTTCTACCACTGAAGATTTTCAGCCTGGTATTACATCTGGTAAACAAGGACCTTCTATGGGTTATTTTTTAAAACAGAAATTGTCCATTTACTCAAAGGCCTTTTAAAGAAAAGCAGCATTGGAGGTAAAGGAAGAGCAGAGAGAAAGGCAGGACCTATCCTATCAGAAAGATAGGATCTATCTAAAATATGGTATCCATACAATGTCATGGACAATGTTTTGCCTTGTAAAGTATCTTTTACAGTCATGATGGAAGAAGCTGTGTCTTTCAATGGTCTTGAAAGAAAACAATTGTCAGGCAGAAGCACCATCTGCTGGTGGACACCAATTCTATTACTTAGAAAGTCTACAGTGAAACTACCTTAAGCAACCACCTCAGAGACTGTTAGAGGTGTTTAAGAGGCATTTTTGAGACCTTAATCCAAATCCTAAATGTGGTGTTTACCCATTTTTCACACCAAATCCCTCATGGAACTCCATGTTACGCCAGCCCCTGGCTATGAAGTTTCACAATCGGGTATTTGCATTGACAGAAGCAAAAGGTTTCTTATGTTTAGAAAAAATCAAGCTTTCAGCCTCCTCTCACTAATGTCAATACGAGAACTTTCACTGCTTCCTGAGTACCACAAGTGTTTCTTCAGTGACAGCTGGAGATGCTTCTTAGTGTTGGGCTACGAAGGTTGTGTGTCTCCCCTTTATCTGTGGAGGTCTTGGTTTTTAGTAAATGGAGATTTCTCTCTGCTCAGAAGCATGGGTTAAGGGCAAAACATCCTGAAAGCTTTCAAGAAAAGGTTAAGATACACAACTGAAAGGGTGTATCACCCTTACATCACTGGATGTGAAATCCAGGAAATGGTTAATGAGCTTACAAAGGCAAGATGTTGAGTAAGTTTCCTGTGTTTCTTCATTAAAAAATTACTCCAGTGACATAATTAGGAGCCTTGCTTGACAAGGATAGAGCTGACCTTTCTGGCCTCAATTTTCTCAACTCAGGCAGGATTCAAAATATGAATCCAGATCTGGATTCAAATGCTCTGGACCATTCAAACATCTGTATATGAGAAGCTGAACTTCAACTCTGCATATCCCTCCATGTTAATACATTGACGTTTGACCTGAGATCTCAGTGCTGTGTCTTGATCTCACCTCTGATCCTAGCCTGCAGTGAAAAACAGAGATGTTCCTTACAGTAAACTGATCCTCCTCCAGAAGGACTCCAAACATTCAAAATCCAAATGTAATTATGTGGATGGCTTGGCCAAAGAAAAAGAGGCTTGAATTGGAGGAGTCCCCGTCGCTGGGGTTTGATTTTGTCAGCCCACACTCAGAATTATCATATTCTGCATAATTAAAATACAAACACATTTTCCATAGCTCAGGGCTCACCTAGAGTAATTTCATCTTCTCAGAAGAGAAGTCTCAAACCTCTCAGCAAAGACACACTTTTTCTTAAAAGTGGTCTGTAACACTTAATTTTTTCTGCTTTCTTTATTCAGATTTTACTTTTAATAAGTATTCCCCTCATTGCTGAGAATTACCATAAAGCTAATACAGCAGTGAAGTGCTCAAGAATGGGTTGAAGAGCAATGTGTCAGTTGTGTGCCCACTTATCAGGAGGACTAAACCTGTGGGGAGAAGATTGCTCATATTTTTTACTTCAAAGGCTCCATATCAGTCTGCATTTGGCACACAGCACAAAGACGTTTGTTTGACCTACAACTCTGGATAAACACCATGATAAATGAAAAGAAACCTGATTAGATATAAAAATATCTGGGTCGCTTTTGCCAGTGAAGCAAAAGCAGATTTAATTTCTTCCAGAGACATATTTTTCCTAAATCAGAACAATGGGGCATCCCTTGCTTTTTCTCTTGAGCACATGGGGCACCACAGAGGATGCAGGTCCCACCAACTCCAACTGGTATCGTTGCTCTAAATACCATTTCCTATTTGTGATCTTATTAAAGAAGCAAAACGTTGATGTTTCCCTTCAGTCCAGTAACAAAAGACTGGGTCTGCACCCTATGGTGACCCAAAATGGATTCCTCCTATTTTTTCTCATGCAGATATTCAGCTGAAAACTATGAAACAAACAGACAGGCCATGAAGAAATGGCCAAATAGGAAGAAATGATGCTCTAACCCAGTAAGTTACAGGCATTTTTCTTATTTGTCTTGTACTGATAGATATACTTCTGTCTGGAAGTCTCAAAGATGCTTTAACCACACCACCAGCTCAGTCTTACAGTGACCGCTGTTTTTGCTGGCATCTTTTGACAACCTCAGTGTATTTTAAATATCACATGTTTTTAGAAGATATTTGCTGAAAATACAGATACAGTTTTGCTCATGTAACTCTAAACAATCTGGAAGCTTCCAGACACACTGCATGTGGTGTGAGATTTTCTTTAACAAGTTGGAACTTTGAAGGGAGCCTTATCTCACCAGACGGGAACAGCATGAGCCATACCCTGCAATATTCCGCAGCTGATACAAGTCTCAGGATGGGTAAGAACATTGTTTCTGAAGGACACAGACACATACTGCCTGGAGATAAAGCCTAACTGCTGGCACAGGGCCGCCTCTAGGTATGCCATCCCAGGAGGTCGGCGTTTGCAGGACTGCATGCAGTGCTCTATCCTAGTATCTGTGGCCTTTTTCTAGTGAAAGAACCACCACAGACTTGAGCAGTTCAAATTAAAACATTGATTTGCTGACTGTCTTTCAGGAAAGCAACTGAAAGTGTAGACCTTGAAGCCATACTGAGGTGTGTAATACATATTAAAATCAATGGAAGGTAGGAACCAAAATAGCTTTGAGAAGTTGAGAGGGTTGTCCAGTCACTGAATGACTCTGTGATGGGACAAGAGGCTGAAGCTAGGTCTTCTCAGCCATTACTATCTCTGCTGACCCACTGAGCCCTGGTACCTTTGATGTAGAGACTGATTTATGAATCACATCCTCCACAGAATATGCACCAGAATTCTCATTCCTATACAAAGTCCTACCTTACATCTAGGATGTTACACCCTAACATCCATGTTACCTGCATGATGAAAGTCTGCTTGAGATTCCCCACAAATCTGAGAGAGTCCCAGAATTGCACTTGCTCTTTTAAACAAGGATTCCTATTATTAATTAATAGATGAGTAGTATTTTTAATTGGTCATTACTATCACATCATAGTTGGCTGAAGCTCACATAATGAGATGAGTAAGGACCAGAGGCTCAACTGGATAGTCCTGGACTTTGTGGAACTGGAGATCAAATGCTGCATCAGAAATCATTAATAATATATTGAAACCAACTATCCCATTTAATGGGAGGAACTCAGGAGCTCAGAGACATCTTTGCAATAAAACCTGATCCTGATTCATAACACTGTGTATCTGAGCTCTTCCTAGGTAAACAAGAACCCCGGAACGTTTCTGGTAAATTTTATGGCATCTTCAACTCTAATCAAGGAAACAATCTGGAATGCACATACAGGACAGGGATCAAGATTCACAGCCTGCACAGCATCACAATGAGAACCAGACAGAAAACAATGATAGCCTTATGAAATATAGTTGCCTTCCACTCTAGACTAAAACTCAAACATCCCATCTTCCTCTTGGAAAGGAAATGGAGTCTCAGGCAGGTGTGTGGGAAGGGGGAGGAGGAAGCCCAGGGACACTCTGCACAGTGCGTGGGCTACTGAGGAGTTGTGAGATGGGTCTGTCAAAACCTCATCCAAACCTAAAAATTTTGAGAAGCTGGTGAACTGCTTGTTTTGTGTCTGTTTCTTCAGCCAGCTGTCATGGTTATGGATCCAGTTCACAGAGAGGATGCTAATGAAGTACTGCTGTTGTATTCTGGAGAGCACTGCACGCTCTAGCGCAGCACTCTGACCCTATGGCAGGCTGCTGCAAGAGGTTTCAAAAAGGAATCCCTGGGTGTGCATATGAAAAAGTTCATAGACAGACTAATCCAGAGGTTAGTCCATGGACATCAAAACCTTGTGCCTCCTCAGGGCTTGCTCTGACTCAGAAATTAGGATAGCAGCACGTGCAGCAGAATAGCATGCATCTGAGCTTGGCTCAGTTGAGTTAATGAAGAATTATTTGCTGACACAGTAACACATGAGCATCGCTCCAGCTAGATGATAACCCATAGGGAATGAGGAGTCAGTTGTCCAGCTTCTGGTTTGATGCATGTGTTGTCTAGGATGAGTTATCTACTAAAGATGGGGCCTGAATCTAGGAGAGTCCAACATACTGTCAAAGAAGTTCCCCTGGCAGGGCAGCTGCAGCTGTACAAGCCTGCTGGGAACACTGAAGTGTATGAAGGGGGCCAGCTTGCTTGGGAATGACTCTCCCAGTTAGGTTAATGTTCACAGAGAGATGCTTACATACATGGGGTTCCTCTGGAGGTAAACGCTGAGCTTAGGCTGGTGCCATTTACCAGGCAGAAGGAGACGTGATTTAAGCTGGCTGAGATGCACTTAGCCTTTCCTCTGAATTCAACTCAGCAGATCAAGGGCAGAGTTACCAGGACTCAAAGAGCAAAAAATGGAATCAATAATTGTCCTCTTCACAAGCTGGTCAGCGTCAGAGTTTGGCCACTCAAAAGTCAGGCGCCGAGGGCCAGATAACCCTACGAGCTGGTGCTTTTATTTACTTGCTCATGGTGACATGCAGCTTGGTCTTTGCTCTTGCTCTGTGCCTACATACAGCGAAGGAGAAAGCAAGCCAGAAGCTCAGCTCACCCACACTGGGTGCCGTTCTTGGGAGCGACCACACCGTGTCCCCACAGAGCTGTGCTTCCGTCCCGCCACCTACCAGCAGAAAACGCGTCTTAATGGTAGCTCATCTGCATGCCCATAAATATCCCCCCCTCCAGCTCTGCTCTAACCGCTACTTACATGGTTAGAGCTGGCAGGAAAATTATTCTGACCTTCAATTGCAACCAGTCCACTCAGTTCAGGCCTGGTGAGGCGAGTATGGAAAATAGTAAGAAAAAACCCAAAACAAAACAAAGCAAACCAAACAAAAAAAAAGAAAAAGAAAAAAGAAAACCCCCAACAACATATAAAGGTCAAAATCCAAGGTCTGCTGCTCATTACTAAGAAATAACACCAGAAACCTTCCTTGTTTGCATAACACATTTCATGCTGAGACCTGAAACGTCCCAAAACCAAAGGGTACAAGCCGGAACACAGGAGGTTCCGCTTAAATTTGAGAGGGAACTTCTTTACTGTGAGGGTGACAGAGCACTGGCACAGGCTGCCCAGGGAATTTGTGGAGTCTCCTTCTCTGAAGACATTCAAAACTCACCTGGACGCCTTCCTGTGTGATCTCATGTAGGTGTTCCTGCTCCAGCAGGGGGATTGGACTAGATGATCTTTCGAGGTCCCCTCCAATCCCTGACATTCTGTGATTCTGTAAGCACCACTAGCCCCGTTTCACAGACAGGTAAGTGAGCTGGTTGCCAAGCCCAGGCAGAGGCACGTAGCAAACCTGAACCCAATTAGGCTTCTGTCTGTCCAGGCTGGACCACACTACCGAACCTGTGCGATAAGGTGACAAATGGGGTTTTGTTTCATTTTGCCTTTAAATGTAATGTCTCCCTGGCTGAGGGATGGAGGTGAAACAGCTCCTACCTTGCCACCAAGCTGTACCTGTTGTGCCCTGTTGGGCTACCCCTGAAGGGTGAGAGCCAGCAGCCTCCCTGACCTCCCCAAGTGCACACACCTGAGACCACCCCAGCACATCACAGAATCACAGAATGGTATGAGTTGGAAGGGACCTTAAAGATCATCTAGTCCAACCCCCCTGCCATGAGCAGGGACACCTTCCACTAGACTAGCACATACCGAAGTCGGCATTCCAGAAGCACCCAGCCCACTACAGCAACCTTTAGGACACCTCCATATGTGTGTGACCAGTCATGCACATGACAACAGCACTTCTGAAACACCAGAGTTTGCCAAGACATATCCAGAAGGGCAGAGCTACGTTGGCCATGACACCTCCCCCTTCCCTTGTCCCGTCAAGCACAGCGTGTCTCTTGAAAAGCTGGGCACTGCAAGGAGGAAATGGAGTCCTCTCATCTACATCTCTGCAGTGAACTACCTGATACCCAAGGGTGGGGCTCTGGGCCAGATAAGGCCCACGTAGTGCTCACTAAATGGGGAGGACAGGTTGAAGGGAGTGGGGGAAAGAAATACAAGCAGGGCTATGATTTCAAAAAGCAGAGCTGCAGTGGCCATGGGATACACAGAGATCCCTGGCCAGACTGGCTGCTGGGGGAAGTGCAAATTGGAGGGCTGTGCCAGGCAAAGGGGAAAAAGTTAAAGGATGCCTCCAAGATCAAAATCAGGAGCAACCACTTGAGGTGGGGAAAGATAGTTCTGCCTCAAATATGAGGACTTTCAGGAAGCCCACAGACAGGAAATCCTCTAGATAAGAGAAAGATAACTCCTTACCTGCCAGTAGGTTGCAGCAGATTTGGAGGAAATCTCACAGCTCCCATCAGAGAGAATGGCAGTGACATGTTAGCACTTTCATGTGAGAGTGGGCCTCATCTTGCTATGGATGGACCACCAGCCTGGCAGCAACAGTCACTCTATGGCTAGGATAATCGCCTCCTGGCCAGTAAGCTGTTTGCCTCTAGGGCCAGACCACCAGCCTTAGCTCAGCTAGGCACCCATGCCAGGCATCCATCTACCAAGGCCACACCACGAGCCCTTCCATCAGTCAGTCCATTTAACATCAAGGACTCTTCTGCTAAGGGGTCACACAGAATCACAGAATGTTAGGGGTTGGAAGGGACCTCAAAAGATCACCTAGTCCAACCCCCTGCCGGAGCAGGAACACCTAGATGAGTTCACACAGGAAGGCGTCCAGGCGAGTTTTGAACGTCTCCAGAGAAGGAGACTCCACAACCTCCCTGGGCAGCCTGTGCCAGTGCTCTGTCACCAGATGACACTACCATTTTTGTTGCTGCAGAATAGTTTGCTGGGAACTCCCCTGTTCCCCAGGAAGACCCCCAGAAATATACCCTAAGCAGCAAAAGAAGGGAATCAGTGAGCCTGGTTTTGAGCAACGTAATTTTATGTTGATGGTTCACAGTGGAGGAGTCCAGGAGAGAGCGATGGGACACAGCCCTGCATCCCTAGCTTCACAAGTGGAAAGCCAGAGGATAAGTTCCTGGGATCAGATCCAAACACAAATATTCACTCCCTCCTTTACCGCACAGGCTTAAAGGCATAGCAATACCCGGACTCCTGCCCTGCACATGCCATCCTGGTGGAAAAGATTATCTTAGGGAAATCATCACTGCCCTAGCCGCCCTCACCCGGTGCAGGCAAGTTGCCTCACACAGTTTTACCATGGCTGGCATAGTCTGCTTGTTGTGGGCATTACCTGTGTGTCCAGGCCTGAATTGTGGAGAAACCCTGCATCCTACCCTCCCCAGCAGACCAGCAGGCAAAAGCTTGACCACCAGAAGGTCTGCAACTGTGTTAGGGAGGCTATGGAGTAAATTAGGGGGAGCAAATGATGCAGCAACAATGACCGTACAGAGTAGGACAGATATCCCAGAAAATTCCTGACAGAAGCTGAATAGCAGCACTGAGAGTCCTCCCAGTAGAAGGCAAGGAGTGGACTCTAGTTACCAAATCCAATGGGGTTTTTTTTCAGCTCACCCTACTGCTCTGCAGATCAGCCTATTTCTGCTTTGAGCAGGTCAGTCCAACAGCATGCTCCTTGAGGTCCTACGCCCCTGGCTCCAGGAAGTCAGCCAGACTGACTTCAGTGGTCGGAGGCTCAATCCTATGTCCTCAACATCAAGGCTAAGCCTTAAACCAGCAGCAACCAGGCCATCAGGGTCAGGAAGCTCCTTGAAATGGGGCCAGCAGGGTAAATGAGGGCCCTGGGGCTCTGTTTCAGCTTTATTTTTTCTCAGTCCTCTTGATTTTTATCATCTTTAGGGAGGGATGCCTCATGCACCTTCTTTTCCAGGCTCTGATACCACAGACTTCAGCAAGCGGAAGAGCAAATAGCCCTTAGCCCAGAGTGGCTGCCACAAAGAGCTGACAGAGGGATCTGAGGTCTGACTTACAGCTTGTTGAAGAAAAAAGGCCAGGCCAGCATGTGGCTTGTGATAATGCTCCCAGCCTTTCTCCTGGTATCGTGACCTATCTCTTCTGGGTACAGTGAATATTGGGCTTGCAGCCCAGAAGGCCAACCATATCCTGGGCTGCATCAAGAGAAGCGTGGCCAGCAGGTCGAGGGAGGGGATTGTCCCCCTCTACTCCGCTCTCGTAAGGCCCCACCTGGAGTACTGTGTCCAGTTGTGGAGCTCCCAGCACAAGAGAGACATGGACCAGTTAGAACGAATCCAGAGAGGGCCATGAGGATGATCCGAGGGCTGGAGCACCTCTCCTATGAGGACAGGATGAGAAAGTTGTGGCTGTTCAGCCTGGAGAAGAGAAGGCTCCAGGGAGACCTTATAGCGGCCTTCTAATACCTGAAGGGGCCTACAAGAAAGCTGGGGAGGGACTTTTCATAAGGGCAGATACTGATAGAACAAGGAGAAAAGGCTTTCAGCTGAAAGAGGGTAGGTTTAGAGTAGATATTAGGAAGAAATTCTTCACTGTGAGGGTGGTGAGACACTGGAACAGGTTGCCCAGAGAAGCTGTGGATGCCCCCTCCCTGGAAGTGTTCAAGGCCAGGCTGGATGAGGCTTTGAGCAACCTGGTCTAGTGGAAGGTGTCCCTGCTGATGGCAGGGGGTTGGAACTAGATGATCTTTAAGGTCACTTCCAACCCAAACCATTCTATGATTCTATGAATATGAATGACCTCCAGGATTGCACATTGCCCCAGTGATCAACGAGGGGCTTTTTTTCTCTGTGTGGTCCTCATGTGAGCTGCCTTGGCCCCATCCCTTCTGGTTAAGCAAGGCCTGCATGGTGTGTGCAGGGGAGAAGGATCTCTGGCAAGCCTGTTGCTGCTATCGGTCCTTTCTGCACTTTCTCCCTCTCCGTACCAAGCCTGGACTACAATAGTTGCAGCTGGAGTTTTTCACCACTATGAGCTGGTCCTCAGCATAAGGGGAGGTGTAGGGGGAGAGGGATGACCAGCCTGCACGTCTTTCCTGGGGTTGTGCTCCCTCCACGGAGCCAGTGGTCCCAGACGTGATATAATGTGAGCTGGCTTTCAGGAATTACTTCTCACCAGAAGCTTCTCTGTGTGAGGTCAATGCAGATTGCTGGCCACTGACCACAGGAAAAGGCTTTATATTTGTCAACCAGAAAGTATTTTTACAACACATGCCTTCCTCTGGACTCATTGACCTGTAACAGGGTCCTTACCTCTGTCCCTTGGTGTCTCACCCCATGGACAAAATGTCCCCACCACGTCCCATCTCTGTCTCTGGTTGAGCAGGAGCCAGCTGCTCACCCCTGGGGCAGGCTGAGTGAGGAAGATGCCCCAGGTTTTCTGCTCAGGTGATCTCCCAGGCAGCTCTCAGGCACCCGAAGACACATTTGGCAGGAGTTCACGATGTGACTGAACTCTCCATGGTCATTTGGGTGGAGGCTGCCATGGGTCACGCAGCACTGATAAAGATGAAAGGGGAGATAATCACATTGTGGAGACTGGTATCTCGTGTCAACAGTTGAGAGAGTAAACACTTGGCACAGGCAGTGGGCTGAGGACTTCCAGGAAGCACAGGCACAACGGGCAGAGTCAGCGCTTCTGATTGGGGTGTGCAAGAGCCACCTGCTGTGATCCAAGAGGCCCAAGTACAACCAAACCTTTTGTGATTGCCGTATTTGGGGACACCATAGCGCAACACGCATCCTGATTATGAGCTCAAAAATGGGGAGATGCTTTGCCATGTCCTGAACAGTGGGAAAAGAAGAGTAATCCATCCAATGCATGGCCCTGCTGACCTCACAGTGACACTGGCCACACTGCAGTGACCTGCTGTGACACACAGATGTGGCAGCATCACTCTCCTTACCGAGCTGCATGGCAACATCAGACAGCAGGCCTGCTCTGCAATGTGGTCATGGAATCACAGGATAATTCAGGTTGAAGGTGAGCTCAGGAGGTCATCTAGTCTAGCCTCATGCTCAAGCAGAGCCAGCTACAAGGGTGTGTGTAGGGCAGATAAGAGAAGACTGAGGATAAGTATTAAGGGGGGTTTGTCTGAAATGCTGCAGGGATCTGTGGGAGAAATGTCATACCCTATGGATTGTCATACAGGAAGACAGATAGGGTGCTCTAGCCCTTCACCAGAGCACGTCAAAGAGCATTGCAGGTACAGCCAGGGATACCTATGTCTGTTCATTCACTGCCCCTGCTCTGGAATTACTGCTGGAATGAATGAGCCTTACTAAAAGCATGTCGTTTCGTGGCTGCAGGACCATTCCCCTCTCCAATCTCACCAAACACATGCCTAGTGTCAAGCCTACTACCAGAGCTCCTAGCTGCAACTTCTTAGCACTTCCACTGCTTCTGGAAGCTGCTAATTTCTGTCTAATTGCTTATGACTGTTCATTAAGGCAAGCAATCTAAAACTATCTTCTCAGAAGTAGAAGCATGGTATTTAATTTTGAAGCTTCAAATGTTCTCCATGAATCTCTACCTCCCCAAAATAACGAATAAACTTCACTTTTATCTCAGTTACAGTTTGTAATCACTTTTAGTTCTGAGCAAGCCTAGCTTCCTCAGCCTCCTGTGTTGTGTCTGCTAGTGATATCTCTGGGACTGCAGGCTGCACTTCCAGCAACGATGGTGATCTGCCTGGCTTTTTTGACTTGCACATTGTGTGGATGTAGCCTCTTTACAGCTTGTAGCTCAGACATTTTTTCTTCAGAGTTCTTGTTATTTCAGCTAAGAAGTAACTCTTGTGGAATTATTAATTTTTTTTCCTTCTTTTTTTTCTTCAAGGGATGACTATTAAACTAAGACAATTTCTTCATGCAGGTAATAATCCAATAACCAGAGGTAGTTACAAAATAATTATCTCTATAGACTTCATGCAGGATTCATGAGCTACTGCAGTCCAAGCCCTTCATACAGATCAGGTAGATGTTTTAAGCAGGAAAAAGAAAATTAATGCCAGAAGAAACATATCAACTCTTTTAATACCTTTTGGTTCTCCTAGTTTAACTGGACAACAAACTCCTTTTTGCACAAAATTATTAGACATATTCTAAGAGACTGCGTTAACAAGATTAGAAATTTAACTTTAGCATTTCCAGACCCTTGGGAACAGAGCTGTTAATCCAGCTCCTAATTTTGTGATTACATGGGAAAAAAGGACAGGAATTAGTTGCTGGCAGTTAGGGTGACTGGTTGTGCTCTCATCCTGAAGGCTGTTGAACACAAATAACCCTCTATGAACACCAGGAAACATGGGTTCAAAAAGCAGGGTCCGTAACATATGACTGGGTTCTTCACTGATTGCGCCTGTCAAATTTCAACCCTCAGCAGATTTGCTGTTGCCCTTCTTAGAAGTGTGGTTAGTCATTTTTCTTCCCAAGCTGGAAAAAAAATGTAGGGTTTTTTCCACTCTCCCATAATGTAAAAGCGAGTAGATGTCTTTGCTAAAACTTCCACTCACCCAGGCAAATTTAACCTCCAGGCAAACACCAACCATGGAAAACTCCATCTCCAAAGGTGAGTATTTTGGAAAGTTATGAGACTGTGAAAAATAGGGGCCATAATGGAAACTGTTCCTGCAATAGTAGGCAAATGATTGTATTACCATATTGGATTCTTTCTCCAGAGTGTTTCATGTTTCAAGCCAACCCTGTAACGCACAGTGCACCGAAGACAAACAAAGCCAATAATGAACTGACCAAAATTCAATGTTGTTCCAAGAAACATAGTTGAGGTGAAGTAAGTTATGTGGAATGGAAGTTGAGGTTAAGTGAACACAAAGACAAAGGAATTTGTGCAGTTTGGGGTATGTGTAGTAAATATCTTTGCCTTTGCATCTGGTAGAAATTGGAGATTGCCATGCAGAAAGTGCATATCCTGGGCCAAAACAGTGGTTGTTCTTAAAAATATTTCAATTGTCTTCGAAAACTAAATATTGTTTCTCTAGGATTTGTGTTTGTGTAGCTTCAAGATATTCCATAGGGAACTCTGTAGAGTGCCAACATTAAGATAAAATTACCCTACTAGCTGAGGCAGAGCTGAAAAGTTTAAAAGAAAGGCTCTTGTACCTCAGGAGCCAAGTTACCTGATGAGACTTATGGAGATGGTACTTCCAGGGAAAGGTGTTGGTTGAGGAGAACTAAGAGCTCTCCACTGCACCTTTCTAACAGACTCTCTTTCTTCTCGTTAGCTGTCTGATTTATGGCTTTTTTTTTTAAACCATGCTCTCTGCGATTCATTAGTTTGCCCTTCCCCATACACTCTTTCACTGAAGGAGAGAGAAAGGACATAGAAGGACTGCAGACATCCATAAGCAATGGCCAAAATGCTATTTCAAATCACAAATCCATTTTAGGTGCACGGCTGAACTGAATAACTTCTTCTTCCCTTGGGCTGAGCACTCCTGATTCTGCCATTAGTGTTATCCTTTCCAATTTTGCAATATTTTTTACTTCACAGCATGATCAGTAGCTGAAGGGATACTTGGAGCTAACCATTTTGGGCTCATACTTAAGACAGTGACATGGGAAGATGGATACAATTAGCTTTAGTAAATACAATATGGACACCTGCATTAAACTGCTCACACTACGCAAGAACGAAACAAGTGTTTTTAGGATGTGACTCGTCTGGCCTAAAGTAGATGATTGATTTAGGATAAAATGAAATGTGTTGTGCAAATGCTGATTTGTCTTTATTGACTATGAAGGATGTACAGGGTGACTAGTCCTGCTGGAAATGACTACGTTGTCAATATCTGCACGTGACCAGATGGATCCTAGCACTGCTTTCTGATGGAAGTCAGAACACTGACCACATCTAACAGACAATGTCCTGATTGTTGGTGTTACCAGCCCGTGTGTTACCATTACTAACTTCTGTTCCTTGTTTGAGTACTAGAAAAACTTTGAAGCAAAGGAAGGCTGTGACAGCTGTGTAACATCTGCTGGTTTCTAAATGAAACTGTGGGGCCTTTCAAAATCATAATTTCTTGATTATTTCTTCAGCAAGACAAGTATCAACATAACCTGTTAAAATTACTGTGGTCATTGCTGTAGGAAGCTGGGCTCTGAGCAAGACAGGAAAATGTGAGCCCAGGAAGGAAAAAGAGAATACATACAATACAAAAGCATAAAAAAGAGAGACAGGAAGAGGAAAGAAGAGATATATGGGAGCATATAAATCAAGAGAGGCAGGAATGAGACAGAAAACCACAGAGAAACATGAATGGACTATCTCTGTCTAAGCCTTCCTAGTCCCAGGCATCTGGTATTTCCAGAAGGAGTAACCTCACTGCCCCTATGAGGAAAATGGCAATATGCTCCTAAAATGAAGCAGGGTCATCAGAGATCAGAGGGTTCTTCATTTGCCACTGGTCCTCATTGTCTTTATCAGACCCATGGGATGTCAATGTTCTCTGAGATCCAGATTATCTTCTCTCCTTTTCACCCTGTATCTTACAGCACTTTCTTCCTATTTTATCTGTTTTTGCAATTTTCTTCTGCACTTCATGGGTCCCAAAAACTATCAGATTTGAAACCATCCCTACAGCAGGTCCCTTTGTCCTATATAATGCTTAACTCCCCACATCTCTTTGTCTCTCTCTCTTCTCACTAATTCCCCTGTCCTCTCTTCCTGGCATGTCTGATTTTCTTGAGTGACCTGCACAGGAAGGACTCCACTGTGCAAGGATGGCACAAGTCACCGTTGGTTTGGGTCCTATTCTAGCAGAAAGATGGGACATGGGGCACAAGAAAAGGGTCACTTGGGCATCTATATTTGCAACTGCCCATTTCCACTCCTTTCTCCTTCAATTCCATGGGAACAAGGGACTCTACCCTCAGGCTGCTCCTCTTTTCATAGAATCATAGAATAGTTTGGTTGGAAAAGACCATTATGACTATCTAGTCCAACTGTAAACCTAGCATTGCCAAGTTCATCACTAAAGCATGTCCCCAAGCACCACATCTACACGTCCTTTAAATACCTCCAGGGATGGTGACTCCACCACTTCCCTGGGCAGCCTGTTCCAACACTTGACAACCATTTCAGTGAGGAATTTTTTCCTAATATCCAATCTAAACCTCCCCTGGCACAACCTGAGGCCATTTCCTCTTGTTCTGTCACTTGTTACGTGGGAGAAGAGACCAACACCTACCTAACTACACCCTCCTTTCAGGTAGTTGTAGAGAGCAACAAGGTCTCCCCTCAGCCTCCTCTTCTCCAGACTAAACAACTCCAGTTCCTTCAGCCGCTCCTCATAAGACCTGTTCTCCAGGCCCTTCACCAGCTTTGTTGCCCTTCTCTGCACATGCTCCAGCACCTCAATGTCCTTCTTGTAGTGAGGGGCCCAAAACTGAACACAGTACTCAAGGTGCAGCCTCACCAGTGCCGAGTACAGGGGCACAATCACTTCCCTACTCCTGCTGGCCACACTATTTCTGAGCCAGGATGCTCTTGGCCTTCTTGGCCACCTAGGCACACTGCTGGCTCATATTCAGCCAACTGTCGACTAACACCCCCAGGTCCTTTTCTGCTGGGCAGCTTTCCAGCCACTCCTCCCCAATCCTGTAGCTTTGCATGGGGTTATTGTGATGCAAGCGCGGGACCCAGCACTTGGTCTTGTTAAATCTCATACAATTGCCCTCAGCCCATTGATCCAGCCTGTCCAGATCCCTCTGTAGAGCCTTCCTACCCTCAAGCAGATCAACAGTCCTGCCCAACTTGGTATCATCTGCAAAATTAGTGAGGGTGCACTCAACCCCCTCATCCAGATCATTGATAAAGATATTAAAAAGAGTTGGCCCCAACACTGAGCCCTGGGGAACACCACTTGTGACCGGCCACCAAGTGCATTTAGTTCTGTTCACCACAACTCTCTGGGCTTGGCCTTGCAGCCAGTTTTTTACCCAGCAAAGAGTACATGTGTGTAAGCCTTGAGCCACCAGCTTCTCTAGGAGAATGCTGTGGGAGACAGTGTCAAGGGCCTTGCTAAAGTCCAGGTAGACAACATCCACAGCCTTACCCTCATTCACTAGGTGGGTCACCTGATCATAGAAGGAGATCAGGTTGGTCAAGCAGGACCTGCCTTTCATGAACCCATGTTGACTGGGCCTGATTCCCTGGTTGTCCTGTACATGCCATGGGAGCACACTCAAGATGAACTGCTCCATGATCTTCCCCAGTACCGAGGTCAGGCTCACAGGTCTGTAGTTCCCTGGATCCTCCTTCCAGCCCTTCTTGTAGACAGGTGTCACACTGACAAGCCTCCAGTCTTCTGGGACCTCCCCTGTTAGCCAGAACCGTTGATAAATGATGGAGAGTGGCTTGTCAGTTTTCTCAGCCAGCTCCCTCAGTACTCTTGGTTGGATCCCGTCTGGCCCCATAGACTGGTGAGTGTTCAGGTGGTGTAGCAGGTCATAAACAGCTTCCTCCTGAATTATGGGGGGTTTATTCTGTTCTCCATCCCCATCTTTCAGCTTAGGGGGCTGAACACCCTGAGGATAACTGGTCTGGCTATTAAAGACTGAGGCAAAGAAGGCATTAAGTACCTCAGCCTTTTCCTCATCCTTGGTGGCAATGTTGTCTTCTGAATCCAATAAAGGATGGAGATTCTCCTTGCCTCTCTTTTTGTTGTTAATGTATTTGTAAAAACACTTTTTGTTATCTCTAACAACAGTGGCCAGATTGAGTTCTAGCTGGGCCTTTGCCTTTCTAATTTTCTCTCTGCATAACCTAAGGAGATCCCTGTACTCTTCTTGAGTTGCCTGCCCCTCTTCCAGAGATGGTAAACTCTCCTTTTTTCCCTGAGCTCCAGCCAAAGCTCCCTGTTCAGCCAGGTCAGTCGTCTTTCCCACCGGTTCGTCTTGTGGCACATGGGGACAGCCTGTTCCTGCACTTTTAAGATTTCTTTCTTGAAGAATGTCCAGGCTTCCTGGACCCCTTTTCCCTTCAGGACTGTCTCCCAAGGGACTCTTTCAACCAGTGTCCTGAACAAGCCAAAGTTTGCCCTCCAGAAGTCCATGGTAGTGGTCTTGCTAATCCCCCTCCTTACTTTACCAACAATCAAGAACTTTACCATTTCATGGTCACTTATCCCAAGACAGCCTCTGACCACCACATCTCCCACCAGTCCTTCTCTGTTGGTAAACAGCAGGTCAAGCAAGGCACCTCCCCTGATGGGCTCACTTACCAGCTGTGCCAGGAAGTTATCTTCCGTACACCCCAGGAACGTCCTAGACTGTTTTCTCTCTGCTGTGTTGTATTTCCAGCAGATGTCCGGTACGTTGAAGTCCCCCATGAGAACAAGAGCTAGCAATTGTGAAACTTCTGCCACCCACTTGTAGAACGCTTCATCTGCCTCTACATTCTGGTTGGGTGGTCTATAACAGACTCCCAACAGGATGGATATCTGCCTTGTTGGCCTTCCCCTTCATTTTTAGCCGTAAGCACTCAACCTCATCATCACAAACTTCAAGCTCTACAATCAAAACACTCCCTAACATAGAGAGCCACCCCTCCTTCCTTGCCTATCCCTCCTGAAGAGCTTAGAGCCATCCACTGCAGCACTCCAGTCATGGGAGTCATCCCACCATGTTTCTGTGATTGCGACTATGTCATAGCTACCCTGCTGCACACTGACTTCCAGCTCCTCCTGCTTATTGCCCATGCTGCCTGCATTGGTGTATATGCACTTGAGCTGGGCTGTAGATTTCACCCCCAACAACTGCATACTGCCCCTGGGCTCATCTCTACTGAGCCTAGATTTATCCCCTTCCCCCCTCAAACCTAGTTTAAAGACCTCTCGATGAGCCCCGCCAGGTGGTGAGCAAGAATCCTTTCCCCCTCTGAGACAGCTGAAATCCACCTGTTGCTATCAGACCCAGTGCTGCGTAAACCTCTCCATGATCAAAGAAACCAAAATTCTGCTGATGGCCCCAGCCTCTGAGCCATGTGTTACTCAGGTGTGTTTTCCTGTTCCTTTCAGTGTGCTTTCCTGCCACTAAAGGGATTGAGGAAAACACTACCTGTGCTCCTGATCCTTCAACCAATCATCCCAGTGCCCTGAAGTCCCTTTTGATTGCTTTTGGACTTCTCTCTGCTACCTCATCAGTTCCAACCAGCATGACCAATGGTGGATAATAACCAGAGGGCCGTAGCAGACCAGGGAGTTTCCTAGTGACGTCCCTTACCCAGGCCCTGGGGAGACAGCAGACTTCCCTGTGGGTTGGGTCCGGTTGGCATGTTGGCCCCTCTGTTCCCCTCAGAAGGGAATTGCCTGTGACAATTACCCTCCCGTTTTTCTTTACAGAGGCAGTCAGAGTGCATGGGGCACGCTGCCTCACCTTGGGCAACCCCCTGCATGGGCCCTCATCTATATTTTCATCTTCATTTGCCAAACCTTCAATTTCCAAAGCCCCATACCTGTTGTGTAAGGGCAGCTGGGTAAATGAGGACAGCCTGGAGGGAACTTACCTGCCGCCCCGAGCAGGGACTTGTTTACAGTCTCTTAGGTCCCCTCCTTCGGCCTGGTGGCAAGAAGGTAGAAGATCCTCTGCTTCTTGCGGAGTCTCCATCTGCTGCCTTTGTCTCAGGGATGATATGTTGTGGTTCCACCAGTCGATCTCCATCTCACACTCCCTGATACCCCTTAGCCTTTCCACTTCTTCCTTCAGCTTTCCCGCCATGCTGAGCAGACCATTCACCTGGTCACAGCGCATACAGGTGTTGTCTCTGCTGCTCCCCAGTGACAGGCTCAGGCACTCCATGCAGCCAGACACCTGGACAGCTGCATGTTTGCGTGGGACCCCCATCTGAGTCACCACACTCTTCCTGGTGATGGCTTTCAGCCAAGTGGCAACCATAGCTGTGTCTGCCTCTGGGAAGGCAAAGCCTACTGCTTGTGTCAGCCTTCCTGAGCCGGGAGGGGAACTGCGCCCTTCCCATGCGCCCTGCCTGCACCAACTGCCAGGCAAACTGCTGTGATGCATTGACACATTGACCACGATGCACACACACATGTGCACACCCTGACATTTTCTGGGATAAACGTATTCCTCCGCATGGATTGCTCTCATTTACCACAGTCTAGTTCAGGATGATCTTTTCCCATCTGCAATCACTGTGTTTTCTTTCAGGGTTGCTGCTGTTCCCTTCATACAGGTTGCCTGTCATTTCAGGGGTGGAAAGACTTTTTCTCCTGGTTCCCAGAACACAGCAGGGGGGAAATGATAGCCAGGAGAAGCTGACATTTTCTCCTCTAGTCTTCACCTGGGTTTTAAGATGTGTGTCTTTTCCCTTGCAAAAGCCAAAGGAGATCTTGCCTCACAGTTGAGTGTGGCTGTAACAGGTCACTGTCCTTCAGGTTAGTGGACTGGTTGTACAGAAGAGAAACCAGAATCAAATACTATATATAGCTTGTCTTGCACCTTTTCCCTCTCTTGGACCCAAGCTCCAATGTCCTGACTCGCTGCCAAGTGCACATTTGCATTCCCTCAGCCCCTCAAGGAACTTGGCCCCTTGTTTCCATGAGTGGATAACATCCCTAGACCTCAGGAAAGCCATGCTGGCTGGATGAGGAGCAGACCAGCAGAAGCCATCCCATGGACAAAGTTGTGAAGGACTGGAAGGAAAAAGGGCTGATTCAGCTTCACAGTTTGTTGGTAAAGGCCAAATTCTGCCTACTCACATCCATGCAAGTTTGTGGGATCCATGAAATTCGGCACAGCACTCTGCTTCAGTGAGGTGCAGGATATAAATATCTTGGTTTAGGACTGGAAAGACAGACAGACAGACAGAGGGTTTCAGCTTAGTTTTAGTGCTGCAACATGAGCTTCCCCAAGGAGTCCATCTGAACATAGAAGAGTTGCTGGCTACTGTGCTGAAAGATAGAACAGTGAAGAACTAACATGGCTTATAATGATTTGACTGAAGCCAGATGAGAATTTAAATGCTAGTTTCCTGTGAGCTCAGCTGCAGGGGACTGCTGGGATGCACATCAGCTTTGGCCCGTCAACACTGAAGTTCTTCTGAGGCTATCTGGCCCACATTCACTCTCTGGTTTCCTCAGCCATTTCTGAGCCCAGGAAAATGCCAACCCACCTCTGCCTCCAATTCTCAGAAATGTTAGCTAAACAAGACTCAGAGAGCATTAAATTGAGAGCAAAACAAAAACAGAACAGGGCAGGGAAAGGAATCTGTTGTTGCAAACAGACTACAGGGCAAGGAAAGCTCGATTTGTCTAAGTGTCCACATTTATTGTAAAAACTGCACATGATAATGTATGAGCTTTAAGATGATAATAGGAATCCTTCTGGTAGGTAAGAAAAAAAATATAAAGGTCCTGCTTCTGACACAGTAAGTTGTGATGCCAATTTTATGTCACTGAAGTCCACAGACATACTTGCATCAGTAATCATGAGGAACAGAAATGGAAATAGAGCCATCAAAAGAAGGCCACTATGTGAGAGTACTGAGTCCACCTAGTTCAAGTTTGCTTACTTGCAGTCAGATCCAGTGATGCTATACATGCTGATCAGGGTCTTACCTGAATCCTTCTTTAGTACAACTTTACATTGTGAGTACCAGCAATCACTACTGTCCTACCTACCATACAGTTAAAATTATGCTAATACTACACCTACCATGAGCAAAGGTAGATAAAATCATGGTAACCATGATATGCTAGCATCTTCTGGGGAGATTTTCAGTGCCATGACCATCAGGTAAACATTTAATTGCCTCTGATTTTTTTGATAGCTATGCAGCTAAACATGTTTGTGCCTTTGATAATCATTACTGACACTGCTACTACCATAAGACAAAAAATTAAGAAGATTAAGGCAGGCAGACATCTTTACACATGCATCTTTACCTCTACGCTTCTACTGTGTGTTGATGGCCAGAAGAGCATGTTGGAAATATAAAGGTCTGAGGTACATATGGAATGCACTTTATGTTTACCTTCTGGAAATCTCTACTGTCCTGGAGCCAAAAATAATTATTTTCCTGCTCCTTTCCCACCATATTTATTACACTTACAGTGTCTCTACAGCTAGTGCAATTTAAAATAATACCATTTCCAAGGCATTACAATGGTCGTGGCAGTTCATTGCTATGTTTCTAATCATCTCATTTTGCCCTGCATCTACATGATTTAGAATTCTTTATGGTGCTCTATAAATGGGTCTCCATCAAGTAAACCATAAAAATCTTTTAACCTAAGGTCAATGTTTGGCTTACAGTGACTATATTTAAATATGATTAGTTGAACTCTGCATTCTGATTAAGCAATTCCATATAAAGTAAACTCACTGTAATTTAATTTTTTTAAACCGTAGGCAGAGTATGAGATTCACATTTCTTTAGTAAAACTGAGGGGGTGGGAATATTATTTGATTTCAAGAGTAAATATAAGATCATATGATTGAAAAATCAATAGCTTCCCTTATTCTGATTTAATCTTTTAAAATAACATTAGAAAAGGCTCAAGGCCTGAAATATTTGACTACTATTCAGTAAATCAGCCAAACAGCTTAGCAGAGTCCCCTGTGGAAAATCCTTGATTGCCATTCTGCATGATAACTGAGTACTTAGGTTTTCAACCAATACCTTTATGAAGCATTTTCTTGCCCATTTTAACACATTTTGAACAGCTGAGAATTTACTGGGCTTTTTCATGTTGAAAAAAAATCTTGTGCCTATTTCAATGGAGTGTTTATTGTTAACTGAGTTCAGACTCCAGGGACAACTAATATTTTCTATCCTAGATAAATTCACAGTGAGAACTGGACAACACCGCAACCAAGTCCCATCAAATAGATCACAATAGGACATTTACATTTGCTGAGGAAAGATTTGTCTAAGGAAGTCTTCAGTAAAAAAAAAAAAGAAAAAGTAACTCTATTACATCTAGTGAAAAAATATAAAGCACATTTCCCCCCCAAAAAGTACTATGTGCAAGATCCATGGAAAACTTGGCTTGAAAACCTTTGTTGTGTGGGTGTGGAACATCTAAATTATTCAGAGTGTTTGCTAGTAGGAGATGAAGTGCTATTCCACTGAGATACTAAATAAAAACTATTCCAGGTCACTCCTGAAAATGACTTCTGACTAAAAGAGCTGAAGGACAGAGTTGAAAAGTTTGGCTTAGTTGCCTTAAGTCCTATGCATCTCCCTGTACTCTTTCACATACTGTTACCATCTAGGCAATAATGATAACGTATCCTATTGCAGGAGACTGAGTTGAGTCTTTAATGACTTCTTCTGGTAGAGCCTCATGCCTCAGAAGGTCAAGGGCAATGCAGCACTCTGGATTGCTTTGGGTGAGAACTGAACAAACTGATGGGCTATGGAGGAGCTTGCGTTGCCCTTGCAAAAACATGCCAGTTTGAAGAAAGTCTCCAATATTGTCAGTCAAACACATCTTCTTACCTTTGCATGTGCTTTAACAAATTACCAGAAATTCCAAGGGATTTCTCTGTAGTCTTTATGCATTGAAGCCCTGAAGACTATAGTAACAGCATTCAATGTAATGGCAACAAGCCACTCTCGGAGAACGAGGTTATATCCAGAGTTAGGGTAGGGTCTCCCCAGTGCTGTAGAATACAGAAACACACAGAAACAAACACAAAACCTCCAGTCATCATTCAACCCCATTACTGTGATTCCTTAAGGATTCTTTAGCATCTAGCAGCTAATAATCTGCGTTACCCCAGGCTGAGGTAGAGTTCCTTGTGGACACAGCCTTTTTTTTTTTTTGATGCAAACAAAAACGACAGCACGAGCAGGCATTGTCAGAAAACCTTGTATGTAATAAAGATACACACTGCAATTAAACCTCTGATAAGGTCGAAATGCCAGTCTCACTGTCATGAGGGCTACCTTCATAGTAGGAATGACAAGCTGTGTTTGTCCTAATAGAGGGGTCCAATTGCAATTCCTTTTTCATTTGCAAGACCTCCAGATGTATTTCCTGTAAAGTAGATAAAACTTTAGTTAATGTTCAACTTGTCCAGTACTAAAACTGGTAAAGGACTGTGATTATTGCTCCAGTTCACTCCATGTTGATTTCATGCAAGCCACAGGTGGCAGAGCCTCAAGCTTTCCTGCTACACAGCGCCAGCACACAGGTTATGGATATAGGATTACCTGCTCTAAGTTGATCAAAAAGGGAATACAAGAAACCTACAGACACATACACAACAGTTCAAACAATGGTGGAGTCAGATTTGCCCTAGGGATTGACCTGAACTTTTCTTTCAAACATCCACCTTTCTAATGCAGAGCCTGTTCCCTGTTATTAAGCTGCCACGTCACAGTTTGCCAAGGGTAGGGCTCCCGATCCATCTTCCCACTAGATATCCACAGCCTGAGGATAGCCTTGGGAAAGTATTCCTTCCCAAGAAGCTGAAAACTTTTGCTCATGACTTGCAGCTACTTTTTGTGATGCACACATCAGTCAGAGTTTCCCTCTCAGAAGGTCTCTCCTTGGCATGGAACAGGCAATAAGCCAGGAGGGTAGAGATTTGGACTACTTGCAGCTACTGAAACAGTCATTAATTTCCTGCTTCAGTTGTGCCTATCTTCAAACTAATTTATACAGGAGGTCAAGATATCTGCAAGAGCTGGAGAATGAAAATAACACCTCCCAAAACTCTTATACACCAACCACTTCTCTTCTTTACACCAAGCTGAATTCAAATAAAATAGATATGTTTTGCTGCATCTGAGCAGCTTCCTATGTCCAATGGTGTCAGAGGTTCATCTGTGCAAAGAATTTAAGAAACAGGGCATGTAACACATTTCTTCCCCTGACACACCTTCTGCATTTCTGGCAATCAGTGATTTACCACTTGGGCTGGAGGCTGTAACCAGTGTTTATTAGCTACAAACACACCTATCCTACATGGATTTGTTTAATCCATCTTCTAACTCACTTAAACCTTTGGCCTCCACAATATGTTGTGATTAAGAGGTTCACAACTTAATTACACATTGAATTAAAAAGTCCTTCCTTTGGTCTGTTTTAAAACCTCTGCCTGATACTTTTATTAGCTTCTCCTTACTTCTTTTATTACCAGAAACCATGAGTAATCCTTCCCTACTCCTCATTCTTCATGATTTTATGAACCTGTATTACCATCTCTTTTCCAATCTATTAGTCTCTTCTACAGAAACCAATCTATATTTCTCATCAGCTTTATTTCCCTCTCTTCTATCTTTTTCTAGCTGTGGTAACCAGAACTGCACATAATGGTTTTGAACAGAGGCATAATCTATTTCAGGTTTTGTTTTAGTTCCTTTCTAATCATCGCTACCTGTCTTTCTTTCTTTTTGACCACCACTGAACAGGCTTTTCAGGGAATTATGCAGTAACTCCCAGATCAATTTTCTGAATCCCAGCAGGTCAGTTATTTAGCTCCCCACTCTGTTCATAACTAGGGTGGTTTCCGCACACCCCCCACCCCCTGCCCCCCAATATGTATTATATTGCATGTGTGAATATTGTACTTCATACGCCATTTTAGCACTTGGCCATGCAGTACTGTCAGTGCCTTCTGAAACTCTTTATGGTTCACTTCAGACTGTGTGAAGCCATACATGATTTTTGTACTATTTGCGTAGGAACGGTGCTGAAATCTCACTGGTGGTCCCTGCTAAGTGTAATGAGCAGCACCAGTCCCAGCTGCCACCCCAGTAGGATCCCACTGATGAGATCCCTCCATTTTTCCCTCTTTCCATTTTATCCAATGACTCAATTTTTTATTTAACAACCTGTGCTGAGTGGTCTCGTCAAAAGCTTTTCAGAAATCACTGTTATCCATATGGATCTTTATTCTACCAGGTGTGATGGCTAATGTAGATGACAAGAGAGGACATTGTAAGCATCAGTTCAGCTATGTCCACTTGGTTACCCTTTGTCCTCTAGGGTCTAAGCCATCTAGTCCTGATAATTCACTACTAATAATTTCATCAGCTGGTTGTTCAGCTCCTTCTCCTGAGATTTCACCTTCATACAGTTCCTCAGATTGTCCCCTGTAAAGATATTCTCCTACCTGGGAACTTCTGCATGATCCACTATAGAACACACTAGCATGATAAAGTTCGGTGCTCTAGCCATTGTGAAACCTCCCTTCCCATTTTGTCAGATAGTCATATACATTGTTTCTGAAAGCCTTCTCCTTGCCACTGGAACTGTAAAGGAAACAGGAACAGGATTGCTGTCCCTACAGCCACTCATTCCCCACGAGACACCCAAGCCTGTTCTTCTCTGTCCCTGCATTAGCAGACAATCTGATGTGCAACCTTTCTCTCTTTCACTGGCTTTTCCTCAAAAGAACAGTCAGAAATTTACTTAAGCACTGTACTTCTGTTATCATCTGCACAAGTTGCAAGGAGTACATTTTTTTCCAGGGAATCTTTTAAGAGTTTTCCAAGCCTTAGCCATGAAGAAATAGTTACCCCCTACCTGTTGGCCAAACAGCTGCTGTAATTTGATTCCTGCTCTTTTCTTTTTGGTTCCTATTCTCCTGGAGAATTGCTAGCTATTGCTGACATTTGTATTGTGCCTGTTTTTATTAATTCATCAAATGCCAATGAACTGGTTCCTCATTCTGTTTGACCAGCTGTTTCATATAATCTGTTGTTACAATTGGCTTTAAAAATCTCCCAGGAGGAGCACAATAACTCAAATTTGTCAGATCTGCAGTAATTCATGAAACATGGTTAGTATGTGGAAATCCACATTTCTTAAATGCAAGTATCAAGATACCAGTCCTATTGTTGAAACCAAGATGGGACTTCCAATATAACCCACTTGTCACTTATAATCCCCCACTCCCCTTCATATCATTGTGTAGCCTAAAATTCTGTGTTTGGTCTTAGTCCAGAGGTCAATGTATTTCCTTTTAAGAGAGAAGAAACTCTGTTCAGGTTAGCACCAAACAGTCTGAACAATTAAGAAAATCACTGAGATTCTCCTTATACTTGAATAACTCAAGAAACCTTTTCTTTAAAGCCACACTTTTGGCATGTGTCTAAAAGGAATGTGTGGTTTGCCTTGATAGAAGAAATATGGTAATGAATGTTCAAACATTTTCTACTTTATAATTTGTAATTGTCCTTACTGGTTTAGCAATAAGTATATAAGTATAATGTTCAGAGGGTTTTTAGTTATGGTTATTTGACTGCAACATAGACCTTTTTGTTATCTTATTTGACTCAGGAGTTACATAAGATGTCATTTGGAAACCACTGTCTGGCATGATACAGCGTCAAATGCATATACACTGAAGACAGTCTCAATATTTTCTTTGCAAAAACTGTGGCTCAATGCTTTTTTCCTGCAGCATCTTCTCACCTGCACAACAGTTCCGTATAAAACAGTTCAAGCTCGAGGGCATAAACTCCAATGTGAAATAACAGATCGTTAAAACCGTTCTGTTATTTATGGGAAGCGTAGTTAAATGCAATTAGAGAGGCAACAACCAGTTCTTTCATAAAAGTTAAATTCCCTGATAGCATAAAGCAATATAGCATAAATGAACAGTTAGTTATATCGGTTCAGGCCTCATGTTTGGATTCAACTGCTCTGAATATGTTTGATATCATCCAGCACATGCAGCCTGGTAGCATGCGGGCAGTTAACATCTATGTGGAGATCTCCTAAAAGCAGCCTGAGATCACCCTTACACTACAAAGTAACATGGACATACAAGCTGGCTTCAAGCACACTTCTCATCCACACTACATGGGCTACACATCCGTGCCCTCCTTGAATGAACCCTACTTGGGCTGCCCACTGGGCACCTGGCTTCGTCCATCATTCCTGCGCGTAGCCCACTGACAGAAGAATCTGAAATCCAGCTTTGGCCATTGAACTTCAAACTCCTCTGCTTTAGAGAATCATAAGTCCTCCTGGCCACCAGCCCTCTAGCACACACATGCAAACACGGGGGTGGAGGAAGCAAGCCTAGACTTCAGAGAAGGTTCAGAGCCAGAGCGTGACACAGAAGCTGATTATGGCTCCACAGCCTTATGGGCAACAGCAAGCAGGGGTCAGGAGCGGTATAAGTAGTCTTTGACTGCCCACCTCACATAGCTGGGAAGCAGCTGGAAATGGAAAAAAGATCAGCTGTGGGCAGAGGAGCTTGTGTCCTGCTGGGTACCCGAGAGACAGCTCATTACAGAAACTAAAGGGCATGCCCCACCTTTCCCCTTTACACCTACAACAGCTCTTCCAGTCTGCACAGTTTCAATCCATGCAGCCGCCTGAAATGCAGAAGATGCAGGAGTGGGCTTACTGTCCTTTAGCTTGGATACCTAATCCTGTGTCTCCTAAGGAGACAGGCACTTCAAAGTACCCAGCTGCGGCTTCAGGGTCTTGTACATAACCTATTGCTCAGAGAACAAGGAGCATCTTTTAGCTTCATTACCAGTAGGTAACTCTGCTGACTTTAGAAGCAGTGAGATCCTTGGTTGAGTTTCCTTGTGGGAATGACTGCTGACAAATAAAACATAGCCAGCTTGCGGTTAAAGCACAGGATCTTTGCTCTATTCCTGGAATTGCAGCAGATTTCCTGTGTGGCTTTGGACAAGTCACGTAAGCCAAAGTATTCAGACCTGGGGCCAAGCCACTGGGTGCTCAGCAGCTTGAAAAATCAGGTGTTTGTTTATTTGTCTGAGTATAGATTTAGGACCCTTATTTTTTGTATCCATTTAAAAAAAAATCTTTAACCTATGTGTCTCAGATTCGACACCTATACGGCCATGTTACGCAGCCAGCCAAATCTCCCGTTGCATTTGGGGAGAGCACTGTGTTCCCTGGACATCAGGCCAATTACCTATGTACAAATTTAGATGCCTCTCTTTAGTTTACAATGCTGATCATGTAGGGATTCATCTCTCTGAGCCAATAACTTCCACCTACAAAAGAAGAGGACCCAGGAGCACACTCCTATCTCTCCAGGCCTTTCAGAAGCTCAGCATGTTATAGGTGGAAATGCTCTAACTCCTCATCCAAACAGAGAAACGCAAAAAAGATCATTTGTGCTGATGTTTATTATACCTCTATAATTACACTTGATTTGGACAGTCATTGAATATCACTTTTGTATTCTCAGTGGGGAAAAACTCAATACTTGCTGAGCAGAAAGGTCTAGCAATTGTTCTCATCCTGAAAATGAACTAGATCCTTTTTTTCTGAAAAAGGAACACTAGAATTTTCCTGCTAGTTTTTTGTTGCCACTCTTCCCCAAGATATAAGCCTTCTGTCAGGATACAACCACCAGAAAATATAATCTGAGACCTTTTTACACAGAAAAATGCAAGGTAGTAGTCCAAAACCACTAATTATTTTTCATTCCTTGTTTTAAATAACCTGTCAAAATAAACAAATACCTTCTAGGCTGAGACTTTCTACAGCAATTTTTAGTCCTGGCTGAATTTTAACAGCCAACTTATAACAACAATACACCCTTATTGGTAGTGGCATGTATGCTACCACGGTAAAAATATTTTCAATGTGCAGACACTGTATGGTATTTAAATAGAAATATCCTTTTTATTTTTGCTGACAGACTCCTCAGGCAAAGCTGGCTGATCGGAGAGGCAGAACTTTTATTAGCATACCCAGGGGCCAGCCAGCTGGATGCTGTGTTCAACATGCTGCTCTCACACGGGAGGGGTTATCAGGAAGGAGGAATAGAGTATCTAATCTTAGTCCCCATTAAGACCTGCATAGTAGAGCCTAAGCGAAGACACCAATGACGTATTTCATACCCAGAAGGTGGAGGACAGTTTTGGTTTGCTGGTTTGGGTTTTTTTTCCAATATGCAGTTGACCTGTTGGATATGTGGCAAGGAGCAGGTACAAAAGCAGGTGAAGTCTCTAAAAATACTGGTGGCGAGTGAGATTTCCTAGCAAAGTGGATTAAAAATCCAAGGGAATCTTTAAACCAAATATTGGCTTTTGTAGAACAACAAAACCAGGATAGCGTTTCCATTCAGCCATAAAAGTTACTGTGGTTGTGTAATCATGTTGAGTTGTGGCCTTAGGAGAAGTTATAAAGCAGCTGCAGCAAATTAACTTTTCAAAAGTTATTATGGATTGGATGGAATCTAGAAAATTCCCCCATGTTATTTTTTTTAATAGAACTGTAAAATGAATAACCGTGGATGAGATCTCATCTTAAGCCTCTCACCCTGCACAAGCACAAACCTGAAGACTTCAAGGGGAAATGTAAAGCTGGCAGCTCTGCTGCCCTCAAAACAGACACCTCCCTCCCACAAATGGATGGATATCTTTTTCCTCTCTGAAGGCCTGATCCATATCCCACAGAATTCAGACAAAGGATTCTCGCTGTAGGGGACTGGTAGACCCTAATCAAGGTATAAATTAGTGGTGTGATCTCAAATGACTGGCTTCTTGGAAAACAGTTGGGGATCCTCATGCCTGCAAAAGGAGTGTGCAACACCAGAGGGAAACCCACCAGAGGGTTGCCACAGTTAGCATAGGGGCAAATTCTGGATTCAGTAGGATGCTGTAAATGGGAAGTCACTGGTTCCTAGGTAAAAAAAACAGCACTCCATCTCCTGAGTTCCAGCAAGCCTAGAGCTCAGCCAGCACAACATTGTCTGACCTCACCTGGGAAGAAGTTAGAGTCACTCAACTAATAGGAGACACCTTGACTTTCTAGGAGAAGGCAGCTGCTGACCTTACGCAAAGTTTATTTTGGGGAAGAACAACACAGCCTTGCAGACCGCCTTGACACTGTTGAGCCCAGGGAGTAAGCAGAAGACAGAGGGTCTAGAAAACAGCAGGAAAAGGAACCAACAATACTGCATAAGAAGGTGTGAAGTAAAACAAAAGAAGACATTGGCATCGTGGTCACCGCAGTCACAAGTATTTGGATTAGAAAATTTCTCATTTGGGAGATGAACAGGCTTGAAAACTCCTGGACTGAGCCATGAGAAAACCGCACAGTCATAGTCAGAAACATGTGGGGTTGGGGGAGGCAGGCATAGTAGAAAAGAGCAGCTTGTCTTGATGTTTGAAATTAAATCCATACTGTAACTTTTTTAGGACAAATGCCTTACATCTTAACCCATAAAAGCTCTTGAATTAGACCTTAAAGAAGCAAGTCACTAGAAACGCACTACCTCTGACTTTTTTCCATATTCTCTTGCCCAGCCAGTGGTCTGAAATGTACATCCCTGTCATCTGACTCATCATGTATAACCAGATGTGAAGCACTGAAGTGACTCTAGGACCTGAAGTTCCAGGTTCTTGCGGCTGCACAAGGTGACAGTCTCAAAGCACTTGGGTTCATGCTGGGTCTAAACACAACAGAAAGAGGTCATTGCTTCCAAGGTAAGCACTCTCTGAGCATTTAGAAACAAACCTGAATTAACAATACCTATATTACCCTTAAGAGCAGGGTACAAGGCATTTCCATGTCTACCCAAAGCCAGCTAGCGTACCAAATGTGAAGGATCTGACCCATTATAGTAGTAATATCTGACATATACAAAGTTTCAGACCTTCAAAGTGTTCTCTCAGCAGATATTAATGACTCCTCACCAACACTCATGTGAGACAGGTAAGTATTTACACAATTAGGGAAACCAAGACCCTGTTCAGAATATATTTATAGAGTGACCCAGTTACACTTGGGCATGTTAGATCGTGTTCTTGCCTGAGGACAGTTTTCAGATGTGACACAATTTGCAAGTCACTGAACTACCAATGTAGTGTTGTGGGTGGCCAGATGGCCAAGCTTCCCCATGATCATCTTTGCTACATTCAATCAGAAGGGTTACTTCAAATATTTTCAAGTATTTATCCCAACCATTCTGGAAGGAGGAAGCTGACTTTATCTACCAAAGAGCATGAAACCAAGCACACAGATGCCTTGCATACAGAGAAAAACCTTTTCATACAAAAAAAAGTCTTTAACAAAATGTGGGCTATTTTTAATATCCACAGGTCAGCCTCCCTAAGAGGCAAGTAATGATAGAGGTGGACTGAGGGACTAACAGAAACTAATGGCACTGTTCTTTGCAAATTAGTTTTTAAAATGACAATTTTTTCATTCATTCATGACAGATCCTAAAATACACCCCCTGCACACCTCCCCACTTCATCACTTCCAGAGCCTTCCATTGGTTGCACACACTTCCTATTACTACTGGCCAGAAACAGGGAAAAAAACAAATTCAGCTGCAGGATCTGGTTTGCATTGTTTGCTCTGGATTTGTTTGGCGTGCAGAGGGCAGTGTTCTCAAAAAGCCTCCGTGACACTACAACTGTTCTCTAATGAAATGTCAGTGGGAACCTTTCCACTGACTTCACTGGGAACAGCTTTAGGTCAATGCTAGGCTCATTCTGGAAAAAAAAAAAAAAAAGTATTAAAAAAAAAAAACCCAAACAACAAAAAGGCTTCAATCTTTGTTTTCCTTAAAGTGACGTGTTGTGAGTGTGTTAAAGAGTGATGCCAGTCCAAGGAGGGCAAGAAAGAATGCTGAGAGACAAAATGCAGAGTCTCTTCTAAATATCAAGCACAGAAAGCAGCCAGTGACTTGCCATTTTTATAGTGTACAACCGGCAGGAAGCTGTCACAGATGCCCTACATTCTCCAAACAATGTTTCAGTTTCTCTTTCCCTTCAGAATATTATCAGAGACTCCCCCTCACCAGCTTTCTCACCAGTCCTCCAGTATTTTTCCCTGGGACCTTCAGTTCCTCATCTAACCATGCCCCCTTACACATATCTCCTTTTGCACATCTAGGTCTCCTCGCACCTTTCTCAATTTCCTTCATACCATCACAGTTTTAATTCAGGTCACTTCACTTTTCCCTCTCAGTGTAAGCATGTAATTGTATTTTAGAATCTGTACTATCTTTATCGATATGAATGATGGTTCTAATTTCTACACTAGTCCAATAAGGATGAAATCTTTCCAATGAAGAGCCTTCCCCAAAGTGAACATCATTTCCCAATCATTTTATTGAACGAAAAATGATCCCATTGCTAGGACCTGAATTCCCTGTAATGTTCTGTTTATATTATAGGCCCCATCCAAATCTTATTCAGAATTAGTGGAAATTTTTGTATCACCTCCAAAGGACTTAGGATTGCATTATAGCTTGTTATGGGATAATTTTGTTTTCTCCTACATGAACAGTCTTGTTCCCACTTACTCCTGCATATTTCTGCTGGGTGTTGTATCCTCACAAGGGGTGTTGCACAGTAACAAGAATTTTCACCCTCAAATATACCTTCCTTAAAGCCCACTTACTGTTTTTGGAAAGTGCTCAGTTCCTTCAATTGTTTTCCTGTCAATAAACTTTCACTCATGAATACATTCTCCATACTGGTGGCAGGTTTTACTTTTTGAGCAGGCAAACAGAAAGGTAGTTGGTTCATGCAAACTTAACTGCTGCTTAGCTTTATGCTAGGGATGAAAGATTTTTATGGGTGCCACACTGTTCACTTCTGGCAATGAACAGCTCAGTAGCTGAGATCATATGCAAACCAGCTGCTCTTCCAGGTGACATGTTCATTGTCCCTATAGGAATACTCTGCATCCAAATCCTATGCAAACACACTAAGGGGAACAAAGCTGGCTCATCTCCATAAAACATTCATAGGATTGGAACAGGAAGCTGATGGTTCGTGTGCTGTGTTTTTCCCCTCTATGTTCCAGAGAAAAAAAATATCAGAAAAGAAGGAAGATATGGGCCAATAAGTCTGCAGTGCAACTAGGTTGTAGTCATAAACTGAGAACAGGAGCTGATCACCAGCTTCTTGAAGACCTGGCAGTAAATGGAGGAAAAAAAATAAAATCAGTAGTTATGGCCTCAGATTTCATAGCCATATCTCCATCCAGTATAAATTTAGCCTGCTCTAGCAGAATCAGTGTAGATCACTGAGGGTTTGGCTATAGGCCTCCCGAGTCCAGGCTTGCTCACTTGTACAGTGAATACCAGTGTACACAGGCCACCATTTTCCAGGTGACTTAAGGTTGCACAATACCTGTATAGATCTGATCATTCTAGCCTGAATATCTTCAGTGGCAGCAGAAAACTGCTTTCTGCTTCATACACACATTATCTGTTTTAATAAACAGAGTCCCTACAAAAGAAATTCCTTGTGTCTCCAAAGAAAATCCATATGTTCTTCTAAGGCAACTGTTATTCATGAATAGCATCTGCATGCTCCCAGAGTTCTCTGCTTGTTAGAAATACCTTCTAAGCTACATACATTAAAAGCAGCTTTAAAGCAATAAAATAGCTTGAAAGGAATGAATGCTTAAGAACACCATCTAAAGAATCATTCATTCCAGCTCAACAGCTTTATTACCCCTTGGTTTACTTTACTGCAGACTCAGAGGAGTAGAAGATAAGGATAATAGCCACTCATACCTAAATTTCACCCTCAGTCAAAAAGTTTCTCTCTCCATTTTTCACTTTTCATGGAATAGCCAAGCAACTTACATACTTGCTGAAGGCAAGTGCTCACTTCTTACAGAAACCCTGAAAAGGAGCAGTGGTGATGCAGTCATACATAAACAATAGAAGAAGATATGTCTTACAGAAGAACTGTTCGTTATACACTGTTTATAAACGAGCTCCAGACGTCTTTTCTTACCCATATATCTGTATGTAGTCATCAGTTTTGGCAAGGACAGCATGGAGCATGGTAAATCAGCATCAGTCAGGCTCACAGACTATCCTGGAATTTGTCCTTGCAGAGGGCTATTTGTCATGGCTTTGACCAATAGAAGTAGTGAAGCAATGCTTCTGCTATTTAAGAAGTTTAGTCCATTTTGAAGCATGCCACCTAGACCCCTGGGCTCTGCAGTCTAGCTCTTCAAAGGAGGTGTTCTCAACCTGCTTACCAAAGACCAGTGATAAGGTTTCAGAAAGTGAGTGCAACAGGCTTCTAATTAGTCTTTACTCTAATGTATCCCACCCGCAGAAGCAACCAAAGGAACCAGGAAAATGAGGTGAGAATGGATCTAAACTGCAAGAGTAGTTCTCTTTTAATTTAATTTTAAATTGATTGCAAGCGTAAACAATCAGTACTAATACACCAATAGATGCTATTTCTTAAAGAAAGGTTTGGTGACCTTCAGTAGACCAGATTGCTAGGCACTGCCCTGGCATCTCCTGGTTATATTGGCCTTGCAAAACAATTAGCACCTCAGACATGTCCTTCTCATTCTCCTGCACTTTCCCATCAGCAAGCCAGTTTAAGCAATGGTTCTTCTAACCAGTTTGCTAACCATTTAGTTTCCAAGATACTTCTACTGCCCCACATGCAGAAAGAGAACTGAATACACAGCTGTAGCAGCTTGACTCACGGTAGGGGTCTCTCTCTCTTTATCAGGTGCGGTGCTTAACTCCCAAAGGATCCTGATGCACCAATCCTCTGCTGGGAAACTGGATTTGTTACTACTGTTACACATGAGATGTTATTACTTACTGTCATACCATGTTGCTTAAGAAATTCAGTCTTCAGATTAATATCTCATTGTGCTAGGAACAGCAGACTCCCTGACTAAACTCTGGTCCAGAGGCTTTATGGACACTGACTGAAGACAATAAATGGGTGTAGATTACGGGTGTCAGGAAGTAAGAAAATACTGCAGAGCACAGTCAGCAGCAGTCATAGCATACCACTGTTGTCACAGCCAAGCTGCTGCCACAGAAGCCCAGGGAAAGGGAATCTGAAAGCTAATAATGAAGTAACTTTGCAGATTTTCCTAGGAAGCTCCCTTACCAAAGAGGCATTGTGTAAGAGAGCAGGAAGAACTCAAATTAAAGTTCTAACATCTACATTAGATGCTGGCAACAAGGCAGGTGAGAGATGGATTATCACCAAACATGATGCCACAAGAATGAGGGAGAAAGGCATCTCTCCATCAGGACAGTATGGACAAGTAGCTTACACGTAATAGAGAATAAGACCCAGTGTACAGGCTGAACAGAAAGGACTGGCACGGTGAGCACAATATTCCCTAGACTACATTCTCAACAGAAAGTTAGTTGGGTAGGGTGGTGGGTAGAGCAAGGCCAGAAAAAAAGGTGTTGAGACACTTTGTGAGGTAGAAGAGCCAGAACTAGGCTAGCAGGTTTTTGCCCCATTTCCTAAAGAAATAATTCCAATATGGTCATACTATCCATGTGTTAGTGTCCATCTCTTGTCCTATTTCATAATTCCTGCACCCATTGGCTAAGTTCAGTCACATCTGGCAGGTGAACAGGCATCTCAAAATACAAAACTCTATACAGTTAACAAAAAGAGAAGGCAGACAGAAAACAGAGACTCTAGAAGAGGGACCATTCACAGGCTGCTGTATGAATTCACTCTGTATTAAACATCATATGGAAGAGAAAGAGGCCATACAAATAATCTCAATGACATAAGATCTTCCATCAGACACTGCATCTTCCTACATACCAAAGTCACCCTCCAGATACAAATCCATCAGAAAACAGGATACATAAGTTCAAATATTCATGGAACAGGGTAGCAATGTCTGTACATTAAAGGTCGCTTACAATAAAGATGGCTTTGTTCCCATATGCTCATCTTTTCCTGAACCCATGCTCTTCCGTCTACAAATTCTGCCTATTTTTAGGATATTTCAGGACTTCCTATGTTTGTTTGGTTTTCTGGACCTCTGTTGGATGCAGGGAGACCTGGAGAGCAGAGCTGACAGATTTTTGTGCATCCCAGATACTCCCACTGTATGAGTACACCCCACCATGCAGCAATGGTACCTGACTAGTATCTATCATTGTACAAGACACTTGCCTGGTAGGTAGACCTCAGTTTTTCGAGCCGTATCAGAGACGCCTGAGTAAGACTAGTTTCATAGCTGGTCTTCACACATAATAAAAGTCCCACATGTTTTGGAAATGTTGGCTTTGCCAGCATATGCAGAACATCCTGTGTATCCCGTGCTTCCATGCTCTCATTCTGTAACCATAATGTCCATATTATCATGTCCAGAAAACCTCAAAAGAAAACATGGAAGAGCTATCCATTGCTAACAAGGACATTCTGGAAAGTTTTTACATAATCCAGAAATGAAAAACGATGTAGAGTCTTAAGCAACACATGAGTAGAGGCAGAAAGTGATGAAGGCAGACATGAGGGGGGCAGAAGGGCTACAGAAGTTGTGATGAGAACAGTAAGAGTCTGGGTCCAGTGATGCTGAAAGCAAGTTGGAGGAGAACAGCAAGGCATGCAGAGAATTAGTTTGGGCAGAAGGTTTTGGCCTACTGTTGAATCTTCATTTCCTCCAGTGAACATGTTTCATGCAGCATATAAAGCAAGAAGGGAAAACCAAAGGAGAGGTGTGACATATAAGCTACTTTTGAAAGCCTTTTTAATAAAAGCAGGTTTGAGCTGCAGGCCTCACGGAGGCTCTGCAGCACTGTGCTGGCATTGCCACCTAGCAGCAGCATTGCCAGCCACTACCAGCCAAGCAAACAAACAAACAAACAAACAAACAGCTGCCATGCTGTTTGCATTGTAGATGAACTCAGAAGAAAATACAGCTGCAATTAGTTGGCACGCAGCTGTTGAATTAAATCCTTTACTGCCCAGCTAGTAGAGCACCGAACTGTGGCTTAAGCTGCAGTAGCTGGATTCAAAGCAAGGGGCGCCAAAGAAGGGGTTAACCCTACACCTGTGTGCATGTTCATAATGTGTATTTTTTCCTGAGCACATTATTATTCTGTTAGCTCATTTAGAGACCATAATGAAGTCATTATGATGCCACCAGTATATTTTGCCAGAAAGCTGGCAATCTTTAATCTGCTTCCTCTACAGCATCTCACAAAGGAAGGGAGAAACCAAAACACTGATTTCAACTAACAATGCATTTATTTGCAGTGCTGGGTCCCAGCACATGCTGAGCAGAAAATTCTTTTGTTTATTCCCCCCTCCTTCTGATGGGTTTTACATAACAAGCAAGGCATAGAAGATCCATCAGTGCAGCACAAAGCCACTCCGCCTTTTACATGCTTTTCTCTTTCTCCGCACGTTCCTTTGACCTTTCCTTCAGCTGAGGCAACCAAAGATGAAGCTAAAAAACCTTTAAAAAAAGCCCTGGCTAATGAGTTACATATACATGTAGCTGTGTGCTGCCACACTCCTAGTTTCTTGGGGAGGCAACAATATACACTTAGCAGGGATTTCTAGAAGTGTGCTAGGAAAAAACGGTTGGCATGTCAACAAAAAGGAATTCTGTGGGAGTCAGGGGAAGGTAAAGGATGTGGACAAGGGCAAAGAGGAGCTAATCAACCCCAGTCCAGTTTCACACTCACCAATGCATGTGCATTTACATGTAAGGCATAAAAATTACTTTTGTCAATCCCTGCTTTTGTTCCCCATTAAGCAAACCCCACTGATGTTTCAAGCTCACTTGGGCAGCACTCAAGGCAGATGCCCACAGGGGCTGAATGAGCTGAGTTTTCCCATTAGCAGTGGCTGGGATGTGAGTGGGTCATACCTCAGGGAAAGAGCTGAGCCACATCTATCCAGCCCTCTGTGCATGAGAGAATTTGCATCTTATATAAAAACCAGAGAGATGAATAGGTTAGGGAGCTGAGTCTAAGGACAGATGACTACTATGACCATTGTCTTTTCTAAGGGTCTGATCCTAAGTCCAGTGAAGCTTCCCAGTATTTTCATCACCTAAAAAGATTAGCAGATGGAATCAGCTAACAAAATGCTGAAAAACTGCACAAGAAATCCTTCCCTGATGCAAAGAGTTAGTAAATTCAATGACTTGGTCACAGTTAATTGCCAGATGTTCTGCTCACTATCAAATCCTCCTAAAGTTTCAGTTCAAACCCTTTTCTTCAGGAAATGCAACTTTTTGAGTTACTAGATCATACTGCACAAGGGTGACTTCTCTCAAGAGCTTTCATCAGCCACATCCAATGACTGATAACAGCACAGCAAGATTAGCAAGAAGTTGGGACACCAGTATACCCGAGCCCACTCTCCTGCTTCAGGTGGTAAACAACTACAGCACAACTGATATCTTCCTGCGACTAAAGCCTGAAAACCGCTATTTTGTGACAAAACCCTCGATGTTAAATCCCTAGTAGCACAGCTGAATGCCAGTAGGCCTACTTGCTTTTGGTGGATGGTGCACAGCTGCCAGCAGTGTGCAGGCATGCCACAGCGATCTGAACATCCATTCCCAGCGTGCCACTGCATCACAGTCCTGAATTACCACTCCTGTGCTCTTGTCCAACGTGTTGATGGTGCACTGGTGAGAGAGTTATTAGTAGGTCCTAAACTGGGCTAAAAATGAAGATGTATGCTCGTGCCAAGGGAGCAGAAAGCACTGAGGGGCAAGGAGGGCACTATGAGCGAGTGCAGACTGAAAGAGAAAGAGGCAATGAGTATATCATGGGTTGCTTTTCAATAAAGCAAATGATTTATGTTCTCTGGATTTATATGTGGCACATACTGCACAGCTGGGGGACTGTGATCAGATAAGAGGAGGAAGAATAGCATTGGACTTAAAGCATACGAGCAGAAGCAGGCAATGTGATTCTCATAAATGGCTTTGACCACCCATCTTACTGGTAGGGACCTTTGGGAGGGCTACTCAAAGCTGTAGCCTCCAAGATAGATGATCATTCCAGCGTGGAGGAAAGGAGAAAGCCAAGGCTGAGGAAATTTTCATCCTCAATCACTAGGGACAGGCAGCACAGCGTGTGTGTTGTTCATATGGCAAAACTCTGGCGTTTTGCCACTCCCAGCCATCACATCTATCCCTGAGAGGCCCTGACAGCTTGTGGGCTCCCTCCTGCTGTGACCCCAGTGCCTGGGCATACAGGCTCCTTGCAGAGAGCCTGGGGACAATTAGATGCCTCTGGGAGATGGCCTTGGAAGCAAATGAGCTGAGTCTCAGAGGAACAGAACTGACTGCCTGGGCCCAAGTAGCTGAGCACTACATGAGCAGGACATCTGCGCTCCCACCCTAGATATTGTTCATGCTCTGTGCTTTGAACATGGTCCCATAGCCGCTGACCCATACTAGATCTATCATCATTACTCTGGAGATGCCTTAACATCCACTCTGTGCCTGACAGCAGGGAGTGCTGAACTTAGCACTTACATGCAGGACATAAGCACTAGATCTATCCACCACACCCTGAAGTGATGGAGATACACTACACAGCTTCCATGGACTTGGTGCAGAAGGAAAGACAAAACATAACCATTATTTCAGTCCATAACACAAGGAGCTTTTGTGCTGATCTATCCTATGAATACACAGTCAAAATGAAGTAGCAACTACTGGCTGTTAGGGCTGACAACCAGGCAGCTGGAAGCTCTCAGGAAAACTTGAATTGGCCAACACTTCCAGGTGGGAGAAGAAAAGGGCCATGCCCAGGGAGAAATCAAATGATAAATAATAAAAAAAATAACATGAATGGCAGCCCTTTAGAGTAGTGAAACCATGGTCTGGGGAGTGGAGTTGCATAGGAGACATGCACAGCATCTTGGTGCACCTACAATGGTCAGATGGTGGTATAGGGGTAGCTGGGAGAGAAAGTGGTGGCAAGGTGGCTTTTTCATCACCAGTGCTGAATGCAAAGATTTAGGTGCTTGAAGATCAGGAACATCAACTTCTCCAGTTGATAGCTACCGTAGCTACCTCAGCCCAGAGTTTTGGAGAACTACTTGAATATTCTTCACTCCTGTGCTCCCTGGCAGCACCCTCAAACATTACCTGCCATTGATTTTAACAACAACCAGATATGCAAATAATGAATTGATACTATCAGTAGTCAGTCAAGTAGAGTCTAAAAGTACAGGGGGAAATGAAGAGAGAGCTAATTCCCTGATGCCCAAGTCAGCTTTACCCTCTTAATATATATTTATTGCATTAATCATTAATTCCTAGCACTGTTGCTTATAAATAAAATTTGCACCAATTTCTTGCTTAACTTTTCAATGATGAGGCAGATTATTACCAAAAACACTCTTAATGCACTTATTTTTAATTTTTTATTGCTTTGTATATATTGTATAGTTTTCAAATAACTGATATGTAAATCACACTTTAATTTTATATCTATATATACCCCTTTCATTTGAGATCACCTGAATTCATGACATAGCCAAATGCTTTAGCTACTGCATCATCTGCAACATTTTTATTGCTAGTATCTCCTAGGCTTGAAGCCAGGCAGGTATACGCGTACATTGGTAGCAACACAAACGTGTACAAAAGAGCTATCTCTATACCAAGACTGTGTATGTTGAAAAGATTAAATTTCAGTCTTCTCATGCTGCAGACTTGGCTAAGAAAGCTCTACATTTAAAAGAAGTCAAAAACGCTGCTTGAAGAATTACTGAAATGTCAAGCAGCATATGAAAGGACTCTGTTTTCATGTCGTCTCCATGCCCTAACTCCTTTCACGTCCCTCAGGATTATAATTTTTTAAATTCTATTAAAAAAAAAAAAGGCTCAGTCATCTCAAGTGTATAATCTAAATGCCAAGTTCCTGCCTGGATTCATATTTTCTAGCTCAGTTTTAAATCATTGAAAACAGATTGAATGGGGTGCCTTGTTTGGCAAGCATTGCTGTTCACCTACCAACAGAACTTCAGTGTGGTCCTCTTCTGCAGGCATTTACCCATTGGCTTGATGGAGACTACTCAGGAGAGGAAGGACCTTTCAGGCCTGCTGCGTATCCTTTTGTCTCATCCTGCTATTAATTCTCTCTGGAAAAGAAACATCAGCATTCTGGAACCTGATACTGTAGAAAATTCTGTGGTCCTTTGGACCTCGTAAGTGCCAATTCATGTTTTGCTTACAGAAGCAAAGCAAATGGCTTTTTCCCCTCAAATAACATAATAATTGCTTTCTCCTTCTTGTGCACAGGACATTAAACAGTTGGACTTGTTTGTCATACAAAATCAAATTAAAGCGAGCATGACAAGTTAGTGTGTTTCTTCTCTAAAGAATGAGAAAGAACTGATGCTCACATTCCTGCCAGCACCACCCAGTTGTCTACCCTGGAAGGGCCAAATACTATTTCCCAAGGTGAGAGCAGCTCACAGGTGCTCTCTGGTCCCAGGTGTGGAGCTGTGATTTACCTCACTGCTAAGTGGAGCTCACCAGGGTTGTGCACTTCAAGGGTGGAGAAGTCCTCCACCAGCATTCCTACATCTCCCTGTTCCCATGTCCCTGTGCATCCTCCCACACCACACTCCCTGCAAGCTGGATCTGCTTATAGTTTCCTGTTTGGAATTGGAAAGCAAATATTCCCCTTGGTCTGCTCCCAGCATAACCACTACCAGCTCCAAAAGTTCTAGTTAACTTCAGCTCTGTCCAAACAGGATGTTCTTCCAAACATGCAGCCGCTGATCCAGGGGGCACAGCCATATCCTGCTGAAGAGGTAAAAATCCAAATGCCAGAGTTTCAGCTGCATCGATACAGGTAGGCATGGTTGCAATGCTGCTATAAGCCCAGGAGTTTTGAGCACCTCCACAGCAGACTCATAGTACTTTGAAGAGCCATGGCTGGCTGCATGCTGTTAGTCCGCAGCATCTCAACTCTCTGTCCTGGTTACATGGAGCTTCATGAGGCATTTCTCAGCACTCTGAGTCCCTGTCCCATCCTTCTCCCAGAAAGATTTTTATGACTGCATTGTCCTGCCTCAGATGTAGGAAAAGAGAAAGGGTGGAGGAAAACAGTGGTGGTGAAGAACAGAGCAGATATTAATATCCTTGATGATGTCTGCATTTTATTTTCCTTTTTAATTTACAGCCTGGCACTTCAGCTGCATTTGCTATTTCCTTAATTGCACCTGGTTTGGGAGTTAAAAACGAATATATTTTTTGTTGCTATTGGCCTGTAGGTCAGACTAGCTTGCTCTAACATTTCTACTTGTTATGTATGTACATGTGAGTTTAATAAAGTTTGTTGTCTGTTCAAGCTCTGTTGTTGTCCACTCAATTGTAGGGAAGTTGGAAGCTGTCACTATGCCAGAAGTTTTCTTATTGAAGTCTAACAAAACAGTGAGCAATCTAGACAAACCAATAACATGGCACCCTGTGTCCCCAAACCAGCACGCACTAAGAGCTTCATTAAAATTGATCTTGAATTCAGCAAGTAAATCAACACTCACCCAAGACAGTACATTAAATTAATCAGGCACAAAATACCCCATACAGATCAGCAGGCCAAAAGTTTTTTAAAAAATAAGCACAACAGAAACTTTCAGTTCTTGGTAGATATCAAAGTACCACAATGTTTCACCACAAAGCAGCGCATATAATTAGCAATCAATTACTCATTAAAATTGCCCCATGAAGCAAGCATGTGAGCACATACAACGTCTCTAATTCCCTTTGGCTCATTGAGCTCTGGCCTTATTTCATTATAAAAGCACTTCTGGGGTGTGTGAAAAGGCAAAAGAGCCCATTCAGGCCCCGGGCCGGCTTCCTTGGCTGGCAGGCTGCGGTGGGTACAGCAGACCATGATGGGGAGAGTTGGCTTCCTCATGCTCCTGGAGGATGAGCCCTCTCACCATTGGCAAAACCACCTTTTCTGCACAAACCCCAGACTTTCTGGGTGCAGCTCCAGATGCCATGTCAGAAAGAGAGAGGGTGGCAAGGTCCTCCCTAGACTGTCCCAAGCTACCAGGGCCCGTGTCACTGGAATACATCCCAACTTCTCCTCGTCTGTAGGTGCCTGATCTCCCAGACATTAGTGCAATCCATGTCACCATGCAGGAGCATGGCCACGTTGCCCAGGAAACCCTCCCTGACAAGGAAGCAGTACCTGTTGTGATTAATGTATCTGCAAGGTATGCAAACCTTTGAAGGGCAAATGATGACACCACTGTGGCTTGAGAGCTCCATCCCCTAGCATGATTTCCAGTACGTTCCTGTTCCTGCCTACCTCTTGGGTGCTGTCCTTCAGACAGCATCTGTCATGATCACTCTAACACTTAATTTTCAAACATCAGAAGGGGCATCCATATTTCTAATGTAAGATTTCCATGACAGCCACACATTACCTACCCTACTCCATGGTACCAGGGGCCTTTCTCAGCAGAGGGCTCCTCTAGGTGTGGAGACATCAGACGAAGACAGCAGCTTCCCAGAATCTCTGCAGACAGGAACTGACTGAGGGAAACACTCACGTACTGTAAAACAGACATAGATAAAATCTCCCGATCACTAATTTTTTTTTTTTTTAATTTAAAAGAGAAAAAAAAGATGAAGGTTTGCTAGGACCCCCGAAATGTGAACCCCTATCCGTGTGATGCTCAGTGACAGGAAGCCTGTGGGAAAAAAGCTACTCTCACTGTACAATCTGCTGCCCACAATTATGGTTTGTCATGAAGCCACATTGATACAGAGGTTTAGAAATGTCCTTGCCAAGTCCATGTGGTCCTAGAGAGTTAAACCAGGAGTACCCAGGAGATAAAGTTTCAGAAAGGGTGAGCTTTAGCTCCAGGGGGAGATTTGGATGCTTGAGCAGAGTTCTTGGTAAAGTGGACTGTACAACAAACAAGGTATCAATAACTGGGAATTAAGACTGTTGGCATCCTTCTTAGCATAACCTGCTGCTTTAGAAAGTGTTGCTGGTCTTTAGTGACACACATCAGCTGAGCAATGGCAGCAGGGCTCTACTCCTCCTGAGGGCTGAGCTTGTGGGTTTGGAGTCAGTGCAGACACCTCTGCAGAGTGCTGGGCTGGGCAGGTGAGCCCCAAGGTGCCAGAAAGCCTTCTCAGACCCAAGGGCAGGTGAGCCCCAAGGTGCCAGAAAGCCTGCTCAGACCCAAGGGCAGGTGAGCCCCAAGGTGCCAGAAAGCCTGCTCAGACCCAAGGGCTGGTAATACGCACTGAAACACAGCTGCCCAGGGAGCATTCAGGAAAGGGAACTCAGCCAGCTGACTCATGGTCCTTTTTTATGCCACTGGCTTTCAGATAGACACCAAAAGAAAAAAAATTAATTCTTGGCATCTCATTTGCTAGCAGAACAGCCTAGAAATATTTATTATTAAAAGGAGTGATTGAGACATTCAGTGTTTCCACTTTTCAAATGGTTTCTGTTTTTTTCTTCTTTTTTTCTTTGTGGTCTTTGTAAAAACACCAGAATAATAGCAATTTATTAAGAACTGGCATTCACTCAAAATAGTTTCCCTTAATGTGAATGCTCTTACTGACATTGTAAAATTTATTTACAGTTTCTCTTTTTTCTTCTGTTCATTGTTTGGATGTACCATAGGACACCAATAAAAAAACATTATTTATGCTAAACAGATGTACTGTGAAAAGCCAGATGCAACATGGATGATAACCAGCAGCTGGGCAAGCCCTAGCAGATAAGCTGCCTTTGACCATGGATTTCCTTCATGCCCATAGTTGTTATTGCAGTTTTCTCTGTAGCTCACTTCAATTGTAAGTACACAGAGATGCTTACAATGGAAATCTAAGTCCCCATTACTTCCAGAGGCTGAAGAAAAAAGTGTGAGCATCACCCCCAAAGTGCTTTCTCATCCTCCCCATGCCTCTGGATGCTTTTCCCACTTTGAAACAAACAAACAAACAAACAAGGACAGTTTAAAACAAAACAACATGAAAAACCCTAATATAGTGTGCAGAAAGTTGAAGTGCTGCCTGGATTTAACTCAGACACATTCATCTCCTGAGACAGGCCCTCCAGGCCAGGTGGAGATTGTCCTGGCACTGCCTAATGCTTGTAGGTGAAGCACACACATCATCATCTAGTCCTGTTCAGAAATGGCGAGACAAACACAAACACAACGTGCTCATGGCAAGGTGCATTCAAACTGCATCCTGTGGTTCCTCAGGTGGACACAGGCCCATACTACAGTGTTAAGATCAAGAAAGACCTAAACTCAGGAAACTATGCAGTGCCCAGGGCTGCCAAATGCCTGCTGCCTGTGCAGTCAGTGAAGAAGGATGCATGAGGCACGCTACAGGTGTGCTGTGCCGGCTTCACAATTTCTTCTCCCCCTTGACCACCTAGGGAGCCAGGGCCTGGAGAGTAGGTGGTCTGAATCATGCATCATTCTCTCAGCCAAAGACATCAAAGTAAGCAAGCAGGATACAGCTGGATACTCCTGCTTTCTCCTGAATATGAGCTGTGCCTGTGGCTCTCCTGCACAGTTCATTCCATTGATGTTGTTCAGTTTTCATCATATAAAGCATTCATTTAACTCAGAGGGGAAGAAAAAGTCAATTAAAAGGAAAAAAAAAAAAAAAAAGAGCAACAATGAATTTTTAACATATTGTCCCAAACAGAAAGCTGGACCAGGTGCAGACCCATGATTAGGATCAAGTGATGGGAAGACGTCCAAAGCGTTCAGCTGAGCTGATTGCGGAGGCCTGGCTTTGAAGGCTGTATACAATGAAGCAACTCATTAATAGTTGGACTTTCACCTTCCTGGCAATAGATGAGTCATGTATTTGAGAAGGTCAGTGCCTTGGATTTTAAGAATGGAAGAGAAGATTGGGATCATTTACCCTGCAGTACACAGGCTGTACAATTATTTTTTTTCAGCATTATGACTGCATGAGGCTAATACCTCCATCTATCCAGTGCCTTAGTTGCTTCTGTATGTTTGGGCCAGGAGGGAACCACTGACCCAATTTACAACTACGCATGTTAACCTCAGTAACAAAGACAATTTGCTAAAAACTGGGTATTTGTTACTTTTCTTATTTTTCTCACTTTCTTCATCTGCAGCCAAGCTCTCCAGTTCATAAACGAGATTCCATTAGAGCAATTTGATCAGTTGTTTACAGGATAGTCCATGTCTCTGCATTATGACTAAAGCCTCAGATCAGCAAAGTGATTAACCTTTTGAGAAGCACTCTCAAAAACAAAAGTAGTCTCACTCTTTTTCAGTGTGTCACTTGGTGTCACACTCAGAGCATCAACTAAGAAAGAGCTCTTTACCGGATGAGGTAGTTTGAGCCTGTTAGGGGAGCAGAGCCACAAGGCCATTTTGGCTCCTGTTTTCAAAGCAGAGGGAAGCAATGGTTTCATTGCCTGATAAGTCAGGGCAAGAGAACCACCTGGCTGCAAAGCTGGGCTTTCTGAATAGCTTCACTCTGTGTCAGATGTGGAAAGCAATGAGTACACAAGGTATTAAGGCTTTTGAGTGAGGTACTTGTAAAAACAAGAATTCTGGTGTGTGCTGATATGCCTGACACATGAGATGCACAAGAGGGGTTTGTTAGGAATACCAGAGTAGTGTGAAAAGAGCCTGAAATGGAGAGCTATGGAACGTTTCTGCCTGCCAGCAAGTACCAGCCTGCCCTCCAAACAGAACTGGTTTTGAATATGTGTTAGTACACTGCTTGGACAGAAATGGTTGATAAATCTTATTGAGGCCAATTAAGGGGGGGGAAAAAAAAGATAGAACCAACAGTTCTAGGTCCTTCCTCCTGCCAGGAAAGCAAGAAGCATCCAGAGAAGCTTCCAAATAATAAATTTAATTTTCACATACCTCTTCCACCCACTCAGCGTGGGTGCACTGGAACGGTTTCACTAGCTTCTGATATTTCACTTGCAAGAAATGTCCCTGTAAAGGAAAGAAAGTGTACAGGTGACAGAGTTCCAGATATTCATAGCTTCATACTTTTTCCTTCAAAAAGCTTTGGAGAGACAAAATGCAGACCAGACTCCCAAGTTGTATCTTCTTTCCTGAGGTAGCTCTTTGGCCTTTTTTCTCAATACTAGGTTTGGAAGACATCTCTACCCTCTTGAGAGAGAAATTAAAACCATAGGCTCTCCCAGAATAACCACATTTATAAAAGCTTCCCTTCCCTAGAGAAGAGGAAGAAGGACTCAAAACCTCCAAGATTGTTTTAGAACTTCTATGGCACTTTGCCAGAAATTTCAGAAAGGGTTCATGTGGCCATAAAGCAGCTGAACTGGTCAATGTGCAGAGACAACTGACCAAAAGGCTCACCCAATGCTAGATGATTCGCGTTTCTGAGAAAGCCATGAAACAAAAGATTTTTCCTTAAAAAGCAATGGGTTCCTTAACTTTTCTTTGAGTCTTAACATACTGCATGAACTTTCATGATTACAAGGACCAACATAACCAAATTAATTAAGAAGTATATCCAGACATTTCTTTCAGTGCTGGCAAAATGACAAGTACACGCCAGGTGACCAAAACCTCAACATCCTACACACTTAGTCATAAAAAACTTGCATAAATATTCTTACAAACACTTCTGTCCTGCTGAAAGACAATGGCTAGCATCTTTTTGTCTGGTATATCTCCTATTCAGTAGATTTTTTTATCAGGAAACTGTATATTTGTCTCCTTTCAAGTTAAGTTCCTTTTCTCAGGGCTACAGAGGTAACTTTTCTGGAGGAGGTACTAATGGTTCTGCCTGTCTCAACTTGTATTTTAAATGCAATTGACTTTCAGAGTGAGCAAAGCCCTTCTGAAAAATCAGAAGTCTTGAAGACATATTCACTCAAGACGAATATACAACAGGTGCTTTTTGGCATAGGGAATGTGAGTATCTTTTCCCATATGGTTTTAGGAATAAATTTAGATACCATCAGGAGGCTCTAGGGACTTTCAAACACTCTGAAGATGGCTATATTCTGAGTGGATTCTTCACTGCTTGAAGATATTCTATGAACTGGGAAGAAGGGCCTCTCATATGGTTTTCCAAATGTTTTTTGCTGTCCTTAGCTGAAACAAAAGAGACAAAATTAGTGCTTTGTATTATCCTTGCCTCTTCTGCCCTGGGTTAGAGTTTTACTTGAAATTGGTTTTGAGGAAAATATCCTTATACTCCCATCTCCTTTGAGCAGGGTGGCAGACTCGAGTTTCCAGACAATGTTCAGAAATAGATCACTTAAAATGCCAGTGGCCCAAAGACTAAAACAGCTTTTACTGCAGTGTTAATTAGAAAATACAGGTGTTGGCAAGTGTCCTGGGCAGGTCTTCCTTAAAGAAGTAACTGCATTACCTAAGCAGTCAAAGACACCATCCTCAAAGCATCCACAATAGGATTTATCATAGCCACAGTGAGTGCTAAGATCTGGAGAGCTCAGAAAGCTAAGTAAATGGAAAACCATAACATATAGATATACTTCCCTTGTCCTCACAGCTCAACATCACATATCAGTGGTGTAACTCATGAATTCTCATGACTGGAGATGTTCATGAAGTTTGCAAGGCACCCTCAGTCCTATGGTCACATTGCAGAATAAATTTTGTGAACAGAGGATGCCCACTAAACTGGGCACAGTTTAGGCCCACACCATGTAACACAAGATGTTAAAGTGTGCAAATGTCACTCAGGGCTAATGGCTGGAAAATTACATCATTTTGAGGTGTTCCTTCTTCTAGTAGATCCACACCTGGATCATCCTGGTTCATGGCAACTAAAATGTCTTCACAGATGCTATTATTGGTGCTTCCTGGGTTCTGTCTATCTGACAAGACAACCAGCTGAAGACCCCAGCCTATGAAAGCTGCATCCTCCGTTGGGTCATCAAAGCCCATGTGAGGCAACATTCCAAACACAGCACTTTATATTTGACTTTCAGGTCATATCATTACACATCACCTTGGATTATGGCCAGATAAACTGATTAATTCATAGACTGACTGATAGAAGACTGACAACCTAAGGGCTTCATGCAGTGGTGATGCAGGACTTTGTGAGATAACTTGAATGCCTCTACCTGTTTTAAACATCCTGTTCAACCTCTGGTTACTGTGCTTAGGGAGACAGCAATGCAAATGTATAGGTAAAGCAGCAAAGACTTTTAAAAAGCCACAGAGCAAAAGCTAGAGCTTCACTGATCAGCTTCAGCAGAGCTATGTTGATTTATAAGAGATGGCTCACATGTATCTGATGCAATCTACTGTCCAGGAAAGAGATCATATGAGGTGGTCGCTCAAGATAGCAGAGCATTGGGAGTCAGTGACCCAACAGGGCCCTTACAGTTTAATATTCCAAAATTCCTTGAAGTTTCTCACAGGACCTGGGGCAGAACACTTCAACTTTGCAATGAAGGTTCATGCTCAGATGGTTGCTGTAACAGATAGACACTTTGGAGAACTTTTGTTTTTAAATGTTGCCATCCACCATGAAGCTAACTAGTTTGTAAGAATCAACAAGTCAGAGCAAGCATCTCCCTCTCCATGAACAATGTGGTTAGCTCTGCATTATAAGGTTTCACCAGTGCTTTTTAACTACTAGGTGCTTTTCTAAATTGAAGACCAGGCACACTGGTCAGCAAAATGAAAAGACAGAGTCCCCAGCAGTATTCAGTTCGTAAGTACCTGCCAATTTGTTTTGCAATTGCACTGTTATTTAAAAATGACAGTGTTGAATTAAAAAAAGTTTCAGCTGGGTATGGAACTTTGCAACTCCACAACAGATCTGCCAGGGCGTTCTATCTGCCAGCCCATAAAATGTTTCGCGATCAAGCGTGCCAATCTAAATTAACTGGATTTGAGGCAAGCGGCATTCACAGCTGAATGCTCTGCAGACACCCTGAGAAGGAACAGCACCAACACCCTCTTTACCTGTAAAGTAGATTGGAAATAAATAAATAAACTAACTAACAAAAAAGGAAAAATCCACTCAGTGTTCTCATGATCTTTTTTATGAGGTTGAGCAATATTTATTGGAAAGCTGTAAAACCGCAAGTACTTGGCATCTGCCCTCTTTGATCGCAGCATAGTTTAATGTAGGGCAGGGGCATCATTTAGCTGCTTTTAGCAAAGTTAAAATTGGCCCTTTGAATCATGACATTTTTCTCTAAAACCTGCCTGTACATGGATGTGCTGAGCCACCATTTTATATATAAATATCACAGAATCACAGAATGGTAGGCATTGGAAGGGACCTCTGGAGATCATCTAGTCCAATCCTATGCTAAAGCAAGTTCACCTAGAGCAGGTTGCACAGGATTGTGTCCAGATGGGTTTCGAATATCTCCAGAGATATCCTCATGTTTTCTTCCTTGGCTTATCAACCTTGAGGAGGGTCAATTGAAGACAATAGACCAACCACTGGCAAAAATGACTGAAAGGTTGGCAGCATACAACATGGCCACACATGCAGCCTTCAGCTTCCTTCTAACTTAGCTTGCACAAACAACCACTTGCCATCCAGCTCACACACAGGTACCAAAGCCTCATTAACATCTTTTAAGTAGATTGAGATCATCATATAAACAGAGCTTGCAAAATGCAGAGTATTATCATTATTTTATCAGATCAAATCCTGATATCATTGCTGTTTTCCATGGAGAGAAGAAAATTATCTTGGCTTCAATGGTAGTTTTGCCTCACTGAAAGCTGAAAAAAAAGAGACTGAGAGAAGACTTCAGGATCTGTCCAGAGATTATTTATTCTTAGGACAGACAATTCATACTAATGAATTTCACCACAAAATAGCTTGGCTTCAGATTGGTCTATCTGCCTCTTCAGTAGGCAACCTATAGCAGGTTGGCCAGTCTACACAGCTATAAAATGTGAGGTGGCCTGTTCCTTTGCACAAAGGAACAACTGTGTTAATGCACTGGACCAAGGGATAGATGATCACTTGACTTGCAGCTGCTTGGTGCTTCTACTCTTAAAAATAGTCCTGGGCCATGGATGATCTCAGAGGTCAAGAGCTCTTCCCACCTGGGTCTTCACTGACTCTTTCCAGCTTCCAGAAGGGCAAAGGGTATGACCAAAGTGTAGGTCTATTTTAGCTAGCATTAGGTCCAGAATGGCTCTATTCTCAAGAAAGGAATCTCATCTAAGAAATGGCCTTCATCAAGGAATACCACTTCATCTAAGTAGGTTGCTTTGTCAGCAGTGCTAGGGTTTTAGTGGAAATGTTTCCATTTCAAGACACACACTCTATACTCTGATGGTTGTGGTACTGCATTTGGCATGTGGAGTCCTAAATTCAAGTCACCCAAACTGAAACACAGTAAAGGTTTGGAATGGAAAATGTCAAATCTGCTTTGGGCAAGGCAGGAGCTTGAAACCATATTTCCTATGTGCCAAGCCAGTAACTCAGCCATCAGGCTTTGGGTCACACAGCCTGAAAACAACTGTAGGAGGAATCTTCCAGTCCAATTCTAATCACTGCAACAGGAAGCACACTGACTTTTGATTTCATACTTGACTCTACAACCTTGGTTTTTTAAGAGCTGTCCCAAGGCAAGCTTCATCAGTTGAAGACCTGGGTCAGTTAAGTGCTTTTTCCTCTCCCATCCTGACATACATGGGGAGTATTAGGGGGTATTCTTGTCTTACAACATGGTCACTGCATGACTTCTGTTAGATTAACTTGGACTACCCAGGTGAAATCAAGGGGGTTTTGGTTTTGCTGTTAAAGCTGGATGCCGAACTCATTGTTTTTCAGTAATCTGAAATTATTTCAATAGACTGGAAATTTATAATTTTTAAAATATTCAATAAGCACAGGAATAATTCCAGTAATATAGAAACACCTGGTATTGAAAAAGTACAGCCATTAGAACTGGCAAAAATTACTTCTTATAGAGATAGGACTATGGTTTCTATGTTTGTGTTTTCTAGCAGAAAGTAGATCATGCACAGCATGAACAGAAAATCATCACTGTGTGAGTGTCATAGTAAACCCTGCTGATAAGAGCAAACATTTTTCTCTCCTGTGAGAGATTTTGCATAGCAGAATAAGCAGAAATATCCCTTTGCCATCTAAGAGTGAACACCATTAGGTGATGAGGGATTATAGTGCTTGTCATCCTCTGTGCTATGTTAGAGTGGGAAAGAGGGACAAATACTTTGCACATAAGGGAGTGTCACTATTCAGTTATTTCCTACTTATCTGCCAGGCCAGCTAAACACCCTAATACACAAATGAAACAAGAAACTATAAATGGTTCACAAGCTAGCTGGCTAGTGAAAACTTAGTGCTGCTTCACCCAACCCCTTCTAGTGGGAGCAGCTGAAGCATCCCAACAGCCCCACAGGCATGTTTGGGGCAGTTTGACTCAGCCCACTCTCAAAGACTAGATGATCTTTTGAGGTCCCTTCCAATGCCTAACATTCTCTGATTCTGTGAAAGACAGCAGAAGAAGGCCCCAGAACCACCTGATAGTCTCAAACAGCTCTAAGGCTGGGTTGGCCAATATGGGTCCACATTATCAAATAGTATAGTGGTCTTGTTTTTCCTCCAATAGTTGATTATCTTGATTTCAAAGGTCAGTTGCCTTCCCACACTCTCTGCCACATGTAGGCTCACATACCATGTTGCCACCATGAGAAGATATCCACTGATATGCCTGATATATCAGCAGGCAGCAGAGATGAACAATCAAACAAAATATTTCCTCTCCCACACGAGACAACTACTGTCAGAGGCAATTTCCCTGCCACCCATCTACTTCAGGTTGTCCCAGCTGTACCTTTCACCCTGCATGTCCCTGTTGTCAGCTCTGTTCCTGCTTCTCCCTCGGTCTCTAACACCTAACAAATCCGTATCGGGGCTGGGGAATTGCATAGGGCTGACTGGCAGCTGGCAAGGCCAAACTAGAAAGAATCAGCAGCAATGGAAAGAAACAACTAGTCCATTACCAAAGGTTGGAATACCCTAAAAATCACAGTAAGATTTAAGGCTACCCCAAAGCTTGCAACATGCCTGGTCTGTTTTTACAATGAGCAGCTTTGAATGCCAAGAGAAAAATTGCACTAGAAATTGAAAGGGTGGCCAGTAGCCAAGCGAGAATACACAGACACTTAACACTTCTCCATTAACAGCAAGGACAGCAAAACTATAAAACAGTTGTTGCTAGTTCAGTGGGTTTACAGCAGAGAGAAAGCTGTTGCTTTTCTGTCAGAAAATGGCTATTGAACAAAGGAGGAAGATGGAGTGATGTGTGGATATTCCCGAGTCCGCAGCAGCACGGCTGTAAGGCACTAAGATGGAGCAGCACTGCACAGGGGCCAGGCTGTGCTAAGACATCCACCTTGCTCCCTCGGGGACCATCACCTCTCCTGGGCAAGGAGTAGGGGAGAGCAAACACAACAGCCTTGCGCTGCAGGGAAGGCAAGGAAGGCAGCCAGTGGTCTGGGTGGGAAGTAAACCAAGGGAAGTCAGCTGCCTGGGACGCAGGAGAAACAGAAGAGGCGGAGGATGTCAACACAGATGAGGTGCTGGTGAAGACGAGAGGGGGTGGGAGGAAGGAAGGCTCAGCCCAGCAGCAGATCTCTGCAGCTGGCCAAGAAACAAATCCCAGCCATACAAGTATCGCATGGGGACAAGGAGCAGGAACCAGGGAAAAGCGTGGTCCCCAAAATACCTAGGAGGACATGCACAGGAGTAGTTCCCATGAGGTAAACTAGGGTGTGCATTTCCAGCCAGTCACTGCTCTCTGATTAAGGCTTTCACACAGCCAGCACAGGTTAGCTGGCCCCATCTCCACTGAGAGGCAGGGGAACCAGCCCTGCTTATCACCAGGTAAGAAAGTGCACATGGGCAGTGCTTGAGGAATTGTTCCACACGTGAAGTAATTGTCTGTGTTTCTGTAGCTTGAGCTGAGTTACTTGTAAAAGCTTTTGTAAAGTATAGCATCCTGGAGAAAAGAGACTGACTCTGGACTCTGGATTCTTCAGATACAGTCAGACAGGTTAAAATGTAAAAAAAAAAAAAAGAAAGAGAGAAAAAGAAAAAGAAAAAACAACAGAACAGAAAAAGTCCTTGCAGTTTTCAGTGGCTTTTAAAGTCCCGGGAAAAAAGCAGGTAATCTGAGGAAGGAGAAGCAAGGTTATAAACCACTGAAAGTATAAAACCAGGCAAATAGTGGATGAATACCAAGCCAGAGTGGGATTCATGTCAAGAAAGTAAGCTACAATTTCATTATTTGATTTTACAATAATTTGAGTTTATTTTAGTAGGCCGATGACCTCTCTACGATATTTGTCATATCCTTGCAATGTCCCAATTAGCTGCAGCTGCCAAAATCTAGCCAAGGTGGCTAAATATATAAATCAGCTCTTGACTTAATCACCAATCATTTGAAAATCTTTTGTACAAGAACTGTATGTGCAGAGACTGGGTAACTATATTTAAAATGGTCTAGAATACTTCTAACCATTTTGTTGTGCTTCTAGGTTAAAAAATATTTTTTTTTACAAAAAAGGAGAAAGAAAGAACAAAAAGGAGGGGGAATTAAAAACGAACATTAATCCAAACCCTTAGAGAGCAACATGTAACAGCTTGAGACAAGCAAAGCATGCAGCATTTGGCACTGAGTAGTGTGCTACAAAACAAGGAACGTACACTTGAACGCATTTCCAGATCTCCTAGCGAGCAAAAAATACCCACTGCCCAGTGAGGGTCAGCTGAAAGGATCCCAGGCTGGAAGAGCTTTCCTAGAGAAAGCTATTAGCCAACACCAGCTCTTTGAAAATGCAAGAAGGAACCCTGGGAGCAGACCCCACTTTCAACAGTACAACAGGAACGATACCTGAATGCTCACAGACCATGTCGGAGGCAGAGCAGCAGAAAGCAAGTCCGCTTTCAGAAGTCACATGTGGGTATTCTCCTGTGATCAATGTTTTCAGGTCCCGGAGTAAACAGAGTAATACCCTTTCACTTACTTATAGTTTTAATATTCCCTGCTGTTGTTTTTGATCCCAGCTAGCTGAGATTCAACTCTGCTGCTGATGGGCACTGTGAATCTGTTCACAGCTCTTTCACCAAAGTGAGCCAGACTCTGTGAAAACTCAAGCCATCACCCACCTGGGTCTGATCAGGAACAGCAATCTTTCTTAGCCCTGGGATTCAACCAGTCTGATTTACCGTCCCTGAAAGCAACACAGGGAAGTGGCCCATCTTAGCTTTTGAATATAAGCCTAACTTAGAGGCAAAGCCCACATGTTTCTGAGCCCTGACACGCAGTTTCTTATTTTTTGTAAGAAATAATGCTGGTATCCTTGGGTTCCATGTCAGAAATATGAAACATTTGGGTCATTAGTGATAATATAACAATTTATGTGGTAGGAACAGACATCTTAATTATGGATGCAAAATCACCACTGAGAAGTTGTGGGGAACAAAGCTAGTGCTGTTACATGACTGCATTGTGTGAAATTTACAGATGTGGAAAATACATTCCTTGGACCACAAGAAACTGTTAGTACTGGGTTCCTTCAACAAAAAGAAACCTGAGAAGACCCATTCATTTGCCATCTTATTTAACATGGCTAATATAGTTACTAGATGTGATTTCAAGTCAAGAGATTTTTCAAAGACTCTTCAGCTGCCATGCCAGAATGAACTTAATGTTGGGTCAAACTGTGGGAGCAGAGGTGGAGACACTATACTGAAGAAGCTTGTTACATTGCCTCCAAGGAAATAACCTCAGAAGTTAAATATCAAGTCAGCCATTAGCTTTTGGTTGTAGTCCCACTGGCAATTACATAGCCAAGCAATAGTCAACACGCACCAGATTTATCCAGGAGGATTATTTTTTCGCCCACATTGTTGGCATTGCAGGTTTGAAATCTATGGCAACCAGGGGTATTGGTACAGGAATATGAAGATCTACGGCCCAACGGAACAATTCTGAACATTTGCAGCCAGCTTCTAGGAGATTTACATGGCTCCTTTCTGGGATATTTGCTAGCCTCTCCCATCACATCCTCCTAGGGGCACACGGGGAACAGGGCCTCTGAGAAATCTCTTGAGTTACCACCATTGCCAGAGAAATTCATCTGGCTCATAATGTACCTGGGTGCTGACTCCAAGAAACTCTCAGGAGAAAGAGGGGAGCCAACACAGGCCTCTGCCAGGAGAATACTTCTTGTCGTCTGCTCCAGCAGAAGCAGACTGAAGGCAGCTATTTCAGGCAGCCACATGCTCACAGCTTCACAGTTTCTTAGACACTGCTCAGGACACGTGGACTTGCCCACATGCATGGGCTGAGTAACACATGACCTACCCAAGAGCATCCACAAGTATTGAGAATTGTTTTGGTTATTGTAAGCTACAGCTTATTGAGTTTCTTGAGATTATTGTGGCCTGCCAGGCTGAAAAGGTTGGACGCCACTGATAGAGCTAAAAGAGCACCAATCAAAAGGAGCAAGTGTGAAGCTCTGGAAGCTGGCAGCAAAGCTAAGCTGTCTACTTGGTGACCATGCCAAGTCTGGGCAAACTGGCACCTCCCACCATAGAGCTGACTGAGGAGTCTGGAGCTCCTTACTCCGCATCTCAAAATGGGTTAAAGCTTCAAAGTATGAGTTTAAGAGAAAAAAAAACAGCAGCATCTTTACTCCAAAGGGCTCCACCATGGGATCCCAGGGTCCTAGCTCTAAATTAAGGCACTAAGGGTCACAGTGAAACAAGTTCACTCATATGTGTCAGAGATAGTAGCTCAGGATCCAGCTTAGGTCTCAGTTGAGGTCACCTGGAGGTGTTTCTCAGGCAGGTGGCAAAAGCAGCCTATGGAAGTGGCACAACATCAGGCAAGAACAAGGGCAAAATTAAAGAGAGGTGGTAGAGACAAAGAGTGTCTCTGCCCTGCAGATCACAAGTAGCTGTAGTGATGCCTGAGTAACTCAAAACAACAAGACTTTGGGCCTGGCAGAACAAAGCTCAGGAAGAGCTAACTTTGTTGTTTCACTGTCACTTCTTTGGCAGATTTACCACAGATTTACCATCACCCTGTGGCTCACAACTAGGACAATTATGTTCTCCTTCAGTGCCATCCATTTCAAGCTTTTTGATAGCCTCAAATGAGTTGTTAGAAACAAGATCCCCTCACTATGCCCTTGAAGCTAGTGAAGTATCCATCAAGCAGCTGCATCCTGGGCTGCATCAAGGGCATTGTGGCCAGTGGGTCGAGAGAGGTGACTCTGCTCCTTTACTCTGCTCTCATGAGGCCCCACTTGGAGTACTGTGTCCAGTTCTGGGGCCCCCAGCACAAGAGAGACATGGACCAGTTAGAACGAGTCCAGAGGAAGCCACAAGGATGATCCGAGGGCTGGAGCACCTCTCCTATGAGGACAGGCTGAGAGAGTTGGGGCTGTTCAGCCTGGAAAAGCGAAGGCTCTGGGGAGATCTTATAGTGACCTTCCAGTACCTGAAGGGGCCTACAAGAAAGCTGGAGAAGGACTTTTCACAAGGGCAGGTAGTGATAGGATGAAGGGTAATGGCTCTAAAATGGAAGAGTGTAGATTTGTATTAGATACTAGGAAGAAATTCTTTCCTGTGAGGGTGGTCAGACACTGGAACAGGTTGCCCAGAGAAGCTGTGGATGCCCCCTCCCTGGAAGTGTTCAAGGCCAGGCTGGATGAGGCTTTGAGCAACCTGATCTAGTGGAAGGTGTCCCCCTGCTCATGCCAAGGGGGGTTGGAAGATGATCTTTAGGGTCCCTTCCAGCCCTGACCATTCAGTGATTCTGTGAAGTCAGGAGCAAACAGAAAAACTGACAACTTGAGTGAGATAAAAACATATTGCAAGAAATACACCTACCAACAGCTGAGAGGGTAGATCTGTGCTCATAAACCCTCCAAAAGGTGCTTATCCCTTTTCTAACATTCACATTTAACTAGAAACGTTAAGGAAATCAATTTATATGCTCACCAATCAGTAAAAACTGTTGTGAAAGAATGTGAGAAGGATTATGTGAGATATGGAGACATTTTCTCAGCTGTGTTCATGGTAGTGTATCAAAGGAGTTATTCAATGAATTTGCCAGGCCAATAATTCTTCCTTCATTGTGAGAGACTGGGGGAACTACAGTGCTAGAGGAAAGCAAAATACCAATATTCAATAAAAGAGGAAGTTGTATTATTATACTGGGCTGCCTAATCTTGTCTCCTCCTAAGTACACACATTGTGCTTTGCACAATGGGCCTTGATCGTGGTGGGGCTTTTAGATGTTTTAATAATAACAACAACAAAAATTGAGTGGCAATTAACAAGGAATTCAATGGTCCCAGAAATTACCCCCTCATAAGTCTGACTACTGTATCTAGTAGTAATGGAACAAATATTAAGAAAAAAAAATTCTGAACATCTGGAAAATAACAGTCTATTGAGCAATAAGCAGCACCATAAATCTGGTCAAAAAAGATATGGCTGCCTTTTGTGACACAATTTTAGAAGTGACTGCAGTATACTCAAAGTGATACAGGCATTACAGCTACATTAGCCTTTCAGTAAAACATTAATTCCAATGACAAATACAATCTTTTATTTTTTAAAAAAATGTATCAAATTAACTTTTTTTGGGCAATAGTCTGAAGGTCAGAGCTGCTGAAGGATAGGAATGAAAAATACTAGCTAGCATCATTTAAACTACAGGGCTAGTGATACCTAAGAGGTCAGTATTAGACCATGATCTTTTATAAAGTATTTCATTCTGTGCTATTTCCATCTTTCCTTCACTCTCCTTGTAATATCATATGAGATTTCCCAGAAATACATTGCTCTGTGTTGATATTTTCATTGCCTGGAGCTGAGGTTTGGGAGGGAGGAAGAGAGTGAGGGAGTTATTTATTCTTGCACCCTATAAATTCAAATAGCTTCTGAATTTTTGCATAATACTTAACACTTTTTAATCATGACCAGGAAGGAGACATTCACGAAAGAGGAGTTTGAGCAGGTATTACCTTACCTCCCACTTATGTTATATGTCTTCCTCACATTACCAGCAATAAATCCATTCAGAGCTAGCCCCAAGCACAGCAAAACACACAAGCATATGTTCTACTATTGGCACAGCCAGTAGTCACTGAACTTAAGTAAATGAAGTTATCCTTGGAGGCCTTTCTATATCATCAGGTTGCATTAGCTACTGAGAACTCTTTCCTCTACGCAAAGATGCAAAAGAAGGTCCTAAGATATCTATCACCTTCCAGATCAAGGAAATTCAGCTGCAGATTTTGAAAGTAACCACCAAGAGGAATTAGCACGAGCTCCTACTTATTGCAGCATTTAAAAATAGGTGAGAAAAAACTCCAGTAATTACACTGTAAAGAACATCCCATCCTCACACAGACCTGGAATGGGCGTCCTCAAAGATCTGGACAGTGTGCAAGCAGTGCAGACCTATCCCTTGAGACACAGACTTGAGGAAGAAAACTTTCCACAAAAGGCTACACCAAACTCCAGTGTCTTCTCTCCCTGCGGGGAAAATGTGGTATGTGGATCCCACTGTGATAAAAACTTAAAAAAAAAAAAAAAGTATCTGTCTTCCCTCTATTTATTAATAATTTGATTTATGGGAGTTTCTAAAAATAAAGAAAGTACCAAAACATATGACTGACCAGTGCCCTATGGCTTTCTTCCTCATGTGGAAACTTGAAAGCATTTCTTTAATTATTTTGTATTATGTGAAATTCATATGACTGTTGGCACAAACTTAAACAGTTATCAGCTAGGATATTTACTTCAGGATAGTTATTTGCTTTTTTATCAAACTAAAATGAGTAAAGTAGTGAAAAACAAAAATAGAAGGTCATTTGGCAGTGACATAGAAAATAAAATATATTTTCTGTAAACTTAAAGAGATAATGTCCAGATAGTTAGGAATGTTAGGCTGCTTTGGCAGTTGATGGAAATAAAGAGGAATTTTTCTTAATTCCTTGTGACTTTGCAGTGCCTCATCCTCTAGGACTCCAAGCAAGAATGGTAGCATATTCTTGTCAGTTAACTATAGCAGGTCATAATAATATCCCCCATATTACTTCAAATCAATCTGAAATAGTAACTTTTCCCTTTACTTAGTTATAGGCCAACTGGGATGTTTAATTTGATCAAAAGGGAAACAAGTCCATTTTCTTTTAAATAAAATTCAGGCACACTCTGAACTGTTTGTTGCTATGAATTTCAAAAACAGGAATGTTTTACTTTAGGACAGTCAAAGTGAAATGTTCCCTTTTTTTTTCCTATTTGGGGCTTGTTTGTGTTTTGGCTAAAGGGTGAATTTGACATGACACTTCATGAAGGATGTGGGAATGCTAAACAGAAGTAAAAAGAGGGCCTGAGAATGATCCAGTGGTTGGCAAATAGCTCTTGCAATGGCAGGCTTCGGGACCTTGCGCTATTCAACTCATAGGAAGGGAAGATTGATGGGCAATAGAAAATAACCCAGTCTTTTAATCCCTGTTGCCAAAGAGACAGAGGATCCAGTGGCTAGGAAGTGGTTCAGGATCGTCAGGAGTGAGTGGATCAGGAAGAACCAAGACTACAGCAGATCCTGGGGCGCCCCAGCACTCTGGGAGCCCTAGACAGGCGTAACAAAACAGCCCAAGCCGGATCTTGGCCAGCAGCAGCTTGAGTCTCTCAGTCCCCGATTAAGGCAGCTCCTGCCTGCCCACAGCATGCTGGTGCTCCTCTGCCCGGGTTCCTGCCCAAATTCACCATCACTGCTTCCCCCGTGTTGGTGTGACCCTTGCAGAGGAAAGGATAAAATCCTGCATCTCTCAGAACAGCTGGAATTGCAGGTTTACACCTGGTTAGACCTAGCTGTGATTCACATGGTTTGGGAACATGTTTAAGCATCTGTCCAGTTTCTAGCACAGGATTATTCCTGTAGCCACGTGCCATGTGCCTGTCTGTTTTGCTGAACAGGATCCTATGTGATGTCATTCCACTGATGTCAAACTAAGTAAATTCACTTTCCTTCTTTTGGAACCCATGTGAGCACTCTGGTATTAAGTGATGAACTTGAATGTTATTAAGTTATTAATGTTATTAAGAATTATATAATGTTACATAAGAATTATTATTAATGTTATTAAGAAGCTCAACATGAGCTGGCAATGTGTGCTTGCAGCCCAGAAGGCAAATAACCATGTCCTGGGTTGCAACAAGAGAAGCGTGGACAGCAGGTCGAGGGAGGGGATTCTCCCTCTGTACTCTGCTATCATAAGGCCCCACCTGGAGCACTGTGTCCAGTTCTGGAGCCCCCAACACAGGAGAGACATGGACCAGTTAGAACAAGTCCAGAGGAGGCCACGAGGATGATCCGAGGGCTGGAGCACCTCTCCTACAAGGACAGGCTGAGAGAGCTGGGGCTGTTCAGCCTGGAAAAGAAAAAGCTCCAGGGAGACCTTATAGTGGCCTTCCTGTACCTGAAGGGGATACAAGGAAGCTGGGGAGGGACTTTTTACAAAGGCAGGTAGTGACAGAACAAGTGGAAATGGCTTTAAGCTGAAAGAGGGTAGGTTTAGATTACACATTAGGAAGAAATTCTTCACTGTGAGGGTGGTCAGACACTGGAACAGGTTGCCCAGAGAAGCTGTGGATGCCCCCTCCCTGGAAGTGTTCAAGGCCAGGTTGGATGAGGCTTTGAGCAACCTGGTCTAGTGGAAGGTGTCCCTGCTCATGGCAGGGGGGTGAAAATACATGATCTTTAAGGTCCCTTCCAGCCCAAACCATTCTGTGATTCTATGATAAGTTTGTGATTTGCTGGAAGACAGTGGGGAAAAAACAGAAAGCTAGTGTGGCAAAAAAACCCCAAACATTATGAAAATGGAACAAGAAGTAGGTATTATGAAAACCAATACACACAGAACACGAAAGAAAAGATGGGGGGGCAAGAAACAGAACTTCTCATCTGAAAACACAGCATACCTGCCATGTGTAGGGCATGAATTTCTGCCAGCATAACTCTGGGGAAGAGTTTTCTCCCTCACACATAAGGCTGGCTTTAGCCACAGTTTTTTTTAATTCACCAGTCCCTTGAAGAAATAAATGGGTGAATACCACAGTGATAAAACGTTCACTATTCAAAAACCCCAAATTAGTTTGTGATTTGCAAAACCTCAAGCTCCTTGAGATTCACTTCTTACTGCATAGTGACTCACTTTGTATAATGAAGTCTCAGTATAATAAAATCTGGATTAAGCTATTGTAGCTTTTAGTTGAGCCAAATCATTTTGCCAAGTTGCTCTTAATACTTTTTAAATGAAAACACATTAAAAACCCCCAACACAACTAGAACAAGGCTCAGTACAGCGTCACAAAGCAGAGCAATGCTCTGGTGATGTAAAGGAAATTGGGGTACCTCGTTGCCATTGAGAACTGAGACACCACGCTGTCTGTGTGGGCAGGCTGTTACTTGCTGCTTTGAAGAGGATGCTTGGAGGGAGCTACCTGCCCGATTCAGACATTACACTGCTGGATCACATCAGGAAGATCTCCTAAATTCAAAAAAACAGAAACAGTTTTTTGGAGGTAATAGCCCATTCAGACTGACAGAAAACATGATTCAGTATATCCCCCAACTGCATGTTAATCAGCCTGAAATGTGTTTTCTGATTTACTCCTGTCCAGACTCAAGCCCTATTCCATCCCATGTCAAGTCCAGCAAGTTCTTGCACAGACCCATGGCAGCACCCAGCTGCTCACACCCATAGGCCACCAAACCCAAATCCCTCACGCAGGGTACTTTGTTTTATTGTGAGAAATGTCTCGTTAGGCAGATAAGCTGTCACCAGAGAAGGCTTTTCTTAATCACAGAGTAGTTTTAGGTCAGTGAAAAGTCTCACACTAGACATTTTATAACTTCTCTTCTAACTTTCTTTTTTGCCTTTTTCTTTTCTCCTGTACACACACACTCTCCTAACTCCAGATAAGATTAGAAGTGGGAACCTGGAACACGCAGCTGAAACTGCTGAACCCTTATTTCCTATGTGAAGAACATGTAAAGCTTTCACAGAAAATAATGATTCTTACCTTTGGAAGTACCCTGGCTCCTGCTGCAGCACTGGGATGGAGCTCAGTAGTTCCTTTGAACTTACAGGGGATTGCTGGAGTGCATACAGAGCTGCAGCCAGGCCACCTGCAATGATGGATTTGTTTTGTGGGCTTGTTTGCCAAAAGCATTCTTTGTATTCCTTTCATCTCCTTCAAAAGTTATCAATTTTTCAGGGAACACAAGTCAGCTTTAGAGTTGTCATAGAGTTGTCCCTTTTTCTCTTGCAATGAAGAGATTGTTTGACCAGTTGAACAGACCATAAAGAGTAAATCAGTGAGAGAAAAAGGTAGATTTCTATCTACCACAGAAGTCACCTGTATAGTAGATGAGATAACTCCATTCCAAGTTTATCCATGGATAGAAGTTCTATTTGGCACTGATGCTCTGGGCTTCCTAAGAAGATCCTCCAGACCAAATCAGGTCAGCATTCAAAGCGTGAACACCGGAAACAGGTGCTTACATGAACACAACTTTGCTCTTCAGAAGTCTGGCCTTCACTAACGGCATTCTCCCTTTCCCAGCAGAGGGACTCGTCAGCAGGTAGGGAAAAGACTTTAAAATAAGCTTTAGAGCTGGAAGGCTATTCTTTCCCCTCATTCACCACAGAATAGACGTGCCACAAAAATGTTGCCTGATGTCTATAAAGCAAGGCCCCAGTCAGCTTGCAGTTAGCCCTGCACAAGCATTTCTATGCAAATACAGCAGTCCAATACTTAGCATCAAATGTATAATCTCAGTTTTTTATTGTTTTAATTTGCTGCAAAGAAGCCTGAGGTGACCAGACAGATGGTAAATTATTACAAGTTTGGCACCAAAGTCTGGTCTGGTCTCCTAATAGAGCATTTGTCATGGTTACATATTGTATCATGTTCTAATTTATAATGCAGTTACACCCATCTGTGAGGCCAAATTCTGCTCCAAGTTACACAAGAGTAACCCCACTATAGCAGGGATAAAGACACAGGAGAGAGCAGAATCTAGCCTTGGTTCATCTATACCTCAAAAAGCCCTTAGAAAAACCTAGTAACCAAGCCTATATACACTTGATGAGAGTCTAGATGCTCTGAATGGGAAATAGATGGAAAGGCTTTACAGTCTTAATGGGCACAACCAGAATTCATTTTTTTTAAAAAAAAAGTCTTCATTTCCAAAGAAGGAATTTTATCAGCAGTGACATAAGCAGATATTCATTAACTATATATGGGAAGTCCATCTTCCAGTACAATAAAATCAAAAGGAAATCTGCAGTTGTAGGATGATGTCTCTTGTTTTCTGCATACAAAACAAACAGTGATAAAGCTTAGGCTTGGTAAACCAGTCCCTGCCAAAGAGACTGAAGCAAGAGGACGTGCATGGCACCAGTATTCAGGTCACTTTGCTTTCCTGGTGACAGTAGGTATGGTTTAACTTGTGCACATGAAGTGATCTAATGTCACATGCAAGTGATCTTATGCACATGCACGTGATCTTTTGCTTGTTTGCATGGGGTAACATTTTTGGTCTGTATAATGTGCAGTCACTGGAGATGGAGGGAGGAATCAGATGAAAATCTTTTACATCATAGCAACAAACCTTCCCTCCAGGGAGGTGACATGTCCTCCTAGGGAAGCGCTGAGGGCTGCACATCCCCTCCCATGCCAGCTGATGGGAGAGCAAAATCTAAGTTTGTGTTGTGATTCCTCTTCCAGATCATTCATCCTCAGGATAATCCTTTTGAGGATGGATTGAAGCCCAGGCTTTTCTTCAGATATGGGCATTTTTTGTTTCAGGCAAGCAGTCTTCCTATATAAAAGCTTTGTCTATACCAGTATAGCTCCACCTACTCGAGTGTCAGCTATTTCATCTCAGAATCTGGGGTTCTCTGACTCTGATCATAAGGAAATTATCAGAAAAACTGGTTTATGCTTCGAAGGCAGTTGATCCTTGAACAAGTAGGCACAGCTTGCTGTTGTCGATCACGGGCACAGGTGTGGAGAGGAGCAATGAGTGCATGGAGGTATTACATTACAGTCTGCTGTAAATCACACCTCAAACCCATCTCATTTAAAAAGGACCCCCAGGTAGTAAAAGCAGAGTGCACTTCAGCCCTATATGCTTGCCAAACCCCAGTTTGCAAAATGAAAAGGGATAAATCCTCACAGTGGAGAGGAATCTGGTGAAAGCAGCACAAGCTCACCACCCCAGCAAGCTGCCCAAAGCCGTCCATGCAGCACAGTCCTGATACTCACCGGTTCGGCACCGCTCTGCCTCCCCACGTGGGACAGCAGCCAGAAGGATGGTTTGTAGTTAGCATATGTGTCAGCAGAATGGCTTGTCAGACAATGTCCAGAAAGTTTCCAAAACTTCTCCTACAGTTATACTGAAATCTGTTTGCAAAAGCGTGTGATCAATTGCAAGAAGGCTTGCTGATACCATTATGTGAATTCACCATTGTACAATGTACCATTAACTTTAAGTTCCAGTGAAAGAGGTATGGAGAAATTAGAATCATAAAATGGTTTGAGTTCAAAGGGACCTTTAAAGGTCATCTAGTCTAACCCCCCAGAAGAAAGCAGGGACATCTTCAAGTAGATCAGGTTGCTCAGAGCCTTATCCATACTGATTGTCCGTACTGCAAAGAACAATTGCTTTCTAATGTAACACCTTGCTAAGTTGGCTTTGGTTTTATTGAAAAACTTTATCTGGGTTTTTTCAGACCTATTCAATGCTCCTGGGAGCTATGTGTGAGACCAATAAAAAAGACAATGGGTATTTCTATAGTTTCTGTACCATCCAAAACCTGACCTACCAGAAGAACTATTACTTAGCCTCATAATAATTTGTTCAAAGAAATGGCCTAGAAAAGGGCATTCATAACACTGAAAGGCAATGGGCCCAAAATCCACCTGATATCAACAGTGACTTTGTTAATTTTATATTTTGAAAAATATAACTGAGACAGGAAAGCACCAGAAAGTACTGTAAAAATGTAAGGACTTAAAGCCAAATTAAAGGTTAACTTAACATTGAATTATTTTGTTTCAGAGGTATATTTATTTTCACCTCATTTTCTCCAGCACCCAATTGTACTATAGATCAGCTGCTCCTGAGTACTGAAATAATTTCTCAAGAAGAATCTTACGTTTATATTACTATAATAACCATAACTCTGTATACAACATTTGTATAACTGATTCAGTCTGTGCCTAAACATGTGCCATAGAAATTATTCCATTTACAGGCAAGTCTGTATCGGGCAAGCAGGAAGTATCTCTGCAGACAACTTGAGAAGAGTGAGACTCATCTTACCTCACCTGGGAAAAAAGCCTCTGTGGTATAGACTTGAGTTACTCAAGTTGCCTGTATAGTTCATAGAGAAAGGAAGACCATTCTAAAAGGCAGCTGGACACATTCAAGGACAGAATTATCTCTCTATATGGACCTCCAGATTGTTCCTAATCAATGAGCTTAGGCTAGATAGCTAGCATTTAAATGATGATGCAGAGGTAAATACTACCTGAAGTACTAAGCAATTTTTTTTCACTTTGAAACTACTATGTAATTTGGCAAAGCAAAATGTGCAAATAAAATGTTGCTATGAATTTATCAGTGTTCAGGCTGCTAATCTTACATGGAATACGAAACAAGCGCAAACTGCTCTCTGCTTGATTTTCTTTCTTTGAAACATAGGGTAGAATGGGTACGTGCTGGCAGTGTACTGAGTGATGAAGTTACCACTTCTCACATCACAGTGAGATCTCCACTGAACAGTGAGGCATTTTTCATGTCCACACGCACACCCTGCAAAAATGGGATTTTCTGCTGAGCCAGGTCTTTTAGCATTCAGGTGGTCAGGCAGAAGATAGCATGAAAATAGGCAAGAAGGGCAAAGTCCTCAGATTTTGAAAGCATTTGAAATCACACTGCAATAGCAAATTTACCAGAAGTACTTGTCAATTAATTGAAACCTCCTAAATTAATCATTGCAAAACAGTGACTCATCATCTTACGAAGTATGAGGCATTCCTCGTGAGCATGGGATGTTGGATTTCCAGTGGATCCAACAATGATGGCAGATCACATTTCCCTGTGAGGTGGCTGAACAGCAAAGGAGAATTCCTTGACGTTTCTAAGGAATTTGAAAGGCTGACTTCTCAGAGAGAGTAAGCAAATAATTCTGTAGGAGGAAGGACCACTATGGCAACTTATACCAGCTGAAACTCTACCTTCGGTTAACATGCAAGGAAATCATGGAGAGACCAGAGCCAAGCCTAGAAATAAAGGAAGAAGAAATACAGAGGCAGAAAGGCAGTTAAAGTGAAGTAAAATCAGAAATTGAAGGGGAAAAGGAGAAAAAAATAAAAAGAGAAAAGAGTGTAAGAGAAAAAGGAAAGACAACTGAATGCAGAATCACCAAGCAAACAAATGAACAACGAACAGATGTGAAGAATGAATAGCTGGACAATGACCAGAAAAGTATCCGAGAACTGGGAAAAGAGGCAGAAAAAGGAAGGGAAAGAAACCAAAAATTACAAGACCAATGTTTTTATCTTTATAGTATTTGCTTGTAATTTTACTGTATGAACCTGGGGGTTTTTTTCTGAACTAGTTGGAAGTCTTGCTGAGAAACTGCAGCCTACCACTAACAAACATCAAGCCTCTCAGAGGTTCTCCTGTTGTTAATCACACATCAGTACATCCTTTAGTGGTTTTCCCCGTTCTTTTGGATATGGTTCGTACAGTTTTTCTCTCTGCTGTGTGAGAGGCCTCTTTTAGTCCCCAGGAGAGGCAGAGTAGATACAATACAGCTATACTTTTGCACTTACAGAAATAATAAAATGTGTGCAGTAGGCTTCTCATTCTGCAATGGTATTAGCTCCTCCCTGTATTCAGGCTTAAACTACTGAAGCCCTTTGTCCTCGTTAGCAGGACAAGATACATCTCCTGTGACTCTCAAGCTGCAGCTGTAGAAACATAACTACATGAAAAGTAACCTATTTTTAAAAAAATTAATTCTGTCCATTTGTGTCTGTGTTATTTGTAAACTAATACCCCTCACATGATTATATCCTTCTCACTCACATTACAGAGAGATGTCTTTGTTCTTTTCTATGGTTTTCCACAGGCTGGGAGATTGTTTACCCTCCATATTTAAAAAAACCCACACACGCACACAAACACACATACAAGCATGGTATGGTGCTTAACAGTCATTAGCTCTCCTTAGACCCACACTAAGTACACCCACCTTTGCTTTCAACCAGTGTTTTAGACCCTTACTTCTATGGGGACTCAGCTACCTTTGAGGTGATGAAACACCACTTAAACAGGCTATAATTGGTCTTTTAAATAGCTCTTAGCTACAGTTTCTCTGGCTTTTTTTTTTTCTTTGTCAAAAGTGTTTATATGATAAAACTCACGAGCATACAAAAAAAAAATAGTACAGCCTGAAAATCTGTACAAAACATGACAGCAAGCTCTGACCTCGCAGCTACAGCCCAAGGGTTAAGGCAGATGAAGTTATCATGTGACAACGTATTCCTTATCCCCCTGCAGCACAATGTTTGTCTTCAAGCATCTGTCTCTGGACAATTGTGTAATGCAAGGCAATGAGGTGTCTGCAGGATCCATATCCCTCGAAGTAAAACTGGAATCCCTCTGTTTACAGCCTTTCTCAGCTTGATTAGGTCAGGCATTATGAGTTTTCATTTGCACTGCAGGTTACATAGTTCAATACACGATTACAACTGTACTTCTAAATGACAGGTTTAATTGAATTCACTATTTTGTGTGAAAAAAAAAATGATCCTTTTAAGTTTCCTCCTAGTGTTTCCCCTAGGCACATATTAAAAAAAAAAAATCTTTCTGCTCTCCTAAGGTCTCCTCTGACCCTCTGTAAGAGGTTATGTTTTGCAAAACAGTTTTTCAGCTAGGGTAATGCAGCTGAAGCTACCACAGTTAATTTAGCCAGAGCACCTTGTGTCAGGTAGCCTGGCATCAAACTGTGACTAGAGGGAGCTGGGAGGAGGGGAACTGGGATGGGAGTCATCACATAGAGTGAGTGGTGGTAGCTACAACCCTGTGTGACCAGCCAGCAGGCTCGGACACTGCTGGAATGCGTTTGTTCCCTGACGGATAGACAAAGAACAACTTGTACCAGCGATACAGGCTGTGATGCGGTAGCATCGGCCTTGGGAGAAATAACACTCATGAAAAGCACTCATGGTATAAAAGCTGAATTAGGTTGCAGTCCCCAAGCAGTGGCCCAGCCGGTGTGTAAATGCAGCATGGAAAGCACTTTAGGCTCAGCAGTGAGGCAAATCCTTCTGACTCGAGTAAATTCATACAGAGCAAGACTGATACTCATCCCCCATGCAGACTTCCACCCTTGCCACTTTTGTTCACAGCCAGTTCTGCTATTCAGTAGGTATTCAGACAATTCACGGAGCAAGATGAAAATTGTGAAATAAAGATGCCACAAAAGCTGCAAAATGTGTAGCCTGAGGGGGAAAATTCTAACCTCTGACAAAAAATAAAATAATAATTTAAAAAATTACTGTAATAACTTTCTATTCTTGTACGAGAATTAATTGCTACATTTTTTCTGAAGCTAAATAATCTGGATGGAAACAATGCCCATTTAAAATAATAATCAAGGTGGAATGGAAGATGTGAGCTGTATACAGTGTTTTCAATGAAAGCCACTTGGTGACATAAGTGAAATTTTAGAAGACAGGTCCTACTTCTTATGCCCTAGAGAGTTCATAAACCTGTGCACAGTAGTTAGAAAATGAAGATGATGATGATACGGTTGGCCCAAATTATATATTGCTTAATTTGTCTGTTTATTAGCTAACTCCTTTCATAACATGACTGCAATGAAGAATATCACACTACTGTCAGTTTTAAATGGTTATAAATGTAGAGGGTTTGTAATTAAGAAGACATAGTTTAAAATATGAAAAAAAGAATTTAAAAGATCTGACCTTTCAATATATGAGTGACTTCACTGGAAATTGTCACGTGCTTCGAGCCAGACATATATGTACATTACAGTAATTTTCTTAAAATGACTACAGCTATCAATTTACTGCTAGGAAAAATTATGCTAGGAGTTAGGGATAGGAGAAACATCTTGTAAAGAAGTGTGGTTAATACGTAAACCATAAAACACTATTTATATCAAGCCCAATTCTAAACTGGTAAATCACCTTGGCTGCAACTCTCTGCTGTAGGTAGTGAATTCATTTCTTTACTGATGCTTTTATCCTGCTTTTCTAAGGAATCCAGGCTTATGTATTCCCACAAACTACCCATTCTCACTGATGCCTTTTGAAACTGTTGGCCAATTCACAGAACTTGACAGAAGTTTCAAAGATATTAAATTCACCCAGTATTTCATGGAAATAGGCAGGCTAGTGAAGGAGACGCTTACATTAGTGCAAATTACTGCAAGGTATTATTAGACACCAGAGAAACCACACACAAAAAAAAAGATGGCTCAGAGAAAACAATTGCTCCTCTGTTTAGTAGGTCAAGTAACTGCTTGTTTGTGCCTCTCCACATTTTTTTTTTAACTGAACAGAAACATTCCCTAACGTCCTTGTATGTGCCTGTCTTTGAAAAGGACATTACTGTGCTCCACCACCAATGTATCAAAGTTTCTCGTTGTTTCTCTTAGAGTGAGAAGCAAATGAAGTTATTCCCATTAGACTGTGAGAGTTGGGTAAATGCTAGGATGGTACAAGCTACCCTCCACACTAGACCACTTCGCTATTACTTTACAGTCCCACTCTGCTCCTTTCCCTGAGCTTGCCAAGGCCCCCAGGGCAGAGCAGTGTAGTTGTCCAGCATGATCAGTATATGAAATCTTGGTTAAAAAAATAATGTAAAAAATCAGTCCTAATTCCGACATTCTCTGAGCTAAAAAGTCCTTGAGTAAGGCATGACAGAGTTTAGGCACCTGGTACACTGAAGTCATGCTTATCATAACAATGCAAATCTTCTCAAGTGGTGTTTACCCCAGTGGGAGCCTCTAAGTGTGAGGAGCTTTTAACTTCAGGTAAATTAGCGTAAGAGTTTGTGAGCTTATGAACAAATGAGAGGGTTACATGTCTACTTTAGTCAGGCTGCTAAAACCAACCAACAGATTCAAGCTCATCAACCCTCAGTATTGTTTAATATTGCCTTAGTACAACCAGTTGCTCCAGTTGCTCAGCAATACTGAGTTTTTAGTATTGCTTTTACTTATTAACTCTTTTGGACAAAAGGCCCCTTGTTATGTTTGGTGAAATGTCTGTGTTTATATAGCAAGATGTTGGTCCCTGACTAAGATAGAAGACACCAGATAATAATGATGGCAACAGCAAAAATAACCTTGCCCTGCAATATGCTTCCTGAAAATAACACACAATATTTACAGGAAAGAGGGAATCATAAGAGAGAGATCATGGAAGATCAGAGGAGAGAGGTTAAGGGAGACCACAGGAGAAGGCAATGAGGTTGATGCAGCAAACCAGACGAGGACAGGTATTCTCCTGCTTGAGGTAGAAGGCTGGCAGGAGTTGGGACTCACAGGACAGCAGCCACTCCATGTAGAGGCATCAAAAGAATTTCTTGTTGCCCTGCTCAGTTCAGGAGAAAACAGCAGACAAAAGTGTTCCTCTGCAACTTATTAATGGTTATAAGATGCTGGTACAGAACTGTGTGGATACTGCTGTAGGCAGGACACCTTTCAGATCTGCCATCCAGAGACAACAGGAAATAAGCTCTTCACTAAAATTAAAGGAGCTTCTCAAAAGTGTATCTCCAATCCCCTCACATGCTCAATAAAAAGAAAGAAGAGACTGAAGTGGAAAAACTCTTTTCCTGCTGTTGCAGTGCTTAACTATCAATACAAGGAGAACCTCAAAAATCTCAGAAAGATGGTACTAAAATAAGGAAAATGCCTGTAGCCAAAAAGCTTGTCTTTTATCTGAATCCTGTCAGGGATAATGTAGCTTTCATTCTCCTTTCACTGATACAAGCTTGAAAAATCTCTCCAGCTGTGCACATTACCAGGAGTTGAACTGTAGGCATGTCTGAGTGCTTAAAATACACGAGTCTGTAAGTGCTCCCCTGAACTACATGGGAGGATAGAAAAGTAAAGATTCAAAAAAGCTTAAAAGCAGGACAGTGCTGGTTGCCTAGAAAACAAGACTGACTACTAGTCAAGAATGGAATTGTTTTTAGCAAAATGTTACCAAGTAGCTGAAATTTGGGTTAGCAGAACTGCTGTGACCTAAATATAGGGTACGTCCCTGGACCAAAGAAAGGTACAGCCCTTCATTTCTATGAAGAGCTTCTTTATCTGAAGTGATGGTTGGCTTTCATAAGGCTGCTTGTGCAAAATAAGACTTCTCCAGCATAAGAGTGGGGACCCACACTCAATCCTGCAGATCTTACTGTTCACATAAGCAGAGCTCTACTGTCCCATGGATATGTGAGGGAGGATCATTCACATGAATAGTGTTACAGGCTTAGCTTCCAGGGCTGTTCTCTTTGGATTGTCATGAACTGATGATGCTTAGCAGCAGTTTTATAAAATGAAGTTAACAGAGATTTTTTTTTTTTTTTTTTCAAAGTGATGTTGCAATTTGTCCCTTTGGACAAATTTAACAGACTAAGAAATATTTCCTAGTGAGACAGTATAATTTCTTGCAAGAATTGTGTTACAGATGAAAAGTCAAGCCTATAGCCTTATGCAAGGCAGCTGAACAAGTAATAAAACTCACAAAAAATATGGTTTTGCCCTTTTTTAGGAGCACAAATTCAAAGCTTGGAACTTAACGTACGCTTAATTGTAGATGTGTATACAGCATTTTGTACAAATTTCATCACGGGACAAAATCAGACTGGAGAAAAGACTAAAAGGAATTAAGAGTCCCATATTTTCCAGACATTTATACCTGGTTTAATAGGCTTATAATTAGCACACTTACTTAACAAAAATAGTCTTACCAGGTTCCCATCACCTTCATCTCAGTTTTTAACTATTGTGATATTTCTCCAGGCTATTACGTGACATGCCAACAAAAAAGCAGGAGTACAATAGTTTTCTTTGTGTTCCTCTCTCTTAATCTGCAAAACAGATGCAGTGAGTGCACTAGCCACTCCAGATTGCTTTCAGCAAAAAACATAACTTTGGCAGGTTAGTACTAGTTAAGGGACATATGGTTTGCTATTCTCTGTGGAAAGATAGCCAAAAGTCAGCCAGCAAATTCAGATTCTTCTAATTAACAACAGACAAACATTTGGCTAAAAAATCATGAGGGTTTTTGTTTGTTTGTTTGTTTTGTTTTGTTTTTGCATGGCTTTCTAACCATTTATCCTTCTCTTTTTTTGGTCAGAAAAAAATAAGAAAACCCAGACAACTATGTGATTGATGGAGTAAATTATGTTGCAATTATTATAACGATGTCCTTGTTATTGTTTCAGAAAAATGTTTGGTTTTTACTACCACCCTCCTCTGATTTGACATGAATTTAAAGTTGAAATGAAATAAATCTAGATTATTATAAATCATAATTTGGGGACAGTCTTTTTTGAGTGAAGCCAAGCTGGCTTGTACTTTGCAAACCAATCAGCAAAAGAGAATAAAATACTTGACTAGCTTGATACGAAGAAGCTGACTTTGGAGGACAGGCCAACTACTGGACTTGTATATACTTTCCATTAGCTTTCAGGGGAATCACGTACGTGCTTCAAGAGCAGAGGCTGGCCTATTGCATTAGGCCTATTAGAGGAATTATGAAGCTTTAAAACTTCATGCTGAGAAGGACAAAGCACATCCCTAGCACGAAAAACATGACACTTCCTGACCAATATGTTTGTGGCATCTAGGGCTCTGCTTCAGAAAAGCACTTGTGCGTATGGCGCTTTTTTATGCCGCTGCGTAAGAGGTTCATCAAAGACTTTGAGCACACACTCAACTTGATAGGCTTGCCCTTGAGCCTGGCAGAGGCAGGGCACAGAGGCTCCAGGAGCCATGGAGGACTCGCTTCTCATTTGTACTGCTGCAGCCTCTCTCCAATTAGCAAACACCACTCTGCAGCAGAAGAGGGATTTCATCATGGGGTTACCTGTGTCTCCATGTGCCAGCACCAGCTTCCCAACTTTTATACAGCCATGAAATCTCTTTTACTGGGGTCCTGTCAAGCCTCATAAGTTTCAAGGCTGGTCAGCAACTAAGGACCTGGGGGTAGGTGCTGAGGTTCACAACAGGCACCTGCTAACCTAACCCTGGAAATTTCTGCCTGCAGAAAGCCTGCAGATTTCACAAGTTGTCCTCAGGTTCCCTCTGCACTACAGAGACAGCTAGCTGGGCATTAAATGCTCAAGGCCTCCCAGCATGGTAGGTGAAAGTGAGTGTTGCATCAGCAGGCATGGAGACTTACTTGTGCTGTTCAAGAGAGCCAGGAGGAAGTATATCTTTCCTGTGGGAGAGGGTGGATAAGCTCTCAGGCTTTGGGCACGAGGGTTGATCAATCAGGAGGGTCCTGCATCTCCAAGCCAGCTCTTGCTGCTGCCAGGGGATGAGATCCAACATTGCCAGGGGAGGGATTTGTGGGGGTCTTCTCCCTCTGTCCCTCCCTTCCTTCCTCCCTCCCTCTTCTGCCCTCCAGCAGGAACCAATACTTGACATAGTCCAGCTCCCACCGCACCTCCTCAGGGCTCTGGCACACACATAGACAGCAGAGCAACAGCCACTTTGCAGTTTCTCCACTCATCTGGCACCACAGGTGGTTGCCTGCTCTGCTTACTAAATTAACCCCTACAGAGCTCTGTGTTGGCACTGCTGCAGCACTCCAGTGCCTGGGCAAGTGCCCCAGCACCTACTTGCCACCCATGGCAGCCACCAGCAGCAGCCCTGCATGGTATACTCTGCTGCAAGCCATCCTCCAATGTCATGCCAAGGCCCACAACAGGTGTAAGAGAGTCTCTCACCAGGAAAGCATCAGGAGAGGACAGTGATCTTGTGGTCCTCAAAGAATCCACGCAACTTTGCAAGACACTCAATCTTCTCTTCCTCTCTCAGTTGGACTCCAGGGGCAGCTATGTCTCTTTAGGGGAAGCCACTTCCAGTTCCATAAAGCTAGCACCAAATGAAATTTCCACTGCACGCCAGCAACAATAAGCAGTTGAATTTATCCTTTTTGCAAGCCATATGCCTCCTATATGCTTGCATACAGCCTAATAAAACAGGAACGATCTGCCACTGAAGCTTCAGAGCTCTACCACTGTGATGATGATTATTATTATTAACAAAAGTGAGTGTCTTCCACCGGGTTTTTTACTAGTACATTTTAATCATTAATAAAGATTTAGTGCAGTACTGTACTTAAAAGTAGAGCAGAAAACTTGGAACGCGAACAAACCTAAGAACAGCTCGTACCAGCTTAGAGCACATGTCCACTTCGTCCAAAACCCTGCACTGGGCAGTGTCCAACAGCATATTGTTAGCAAGAACTACCAAAACAAGAGAACCATATATCATACCTCCTTGATATGCTCCTCTGGTCTTCAGAAATCTGCACCTCGTGAGTTAAAGACAGAGGGTTAGGTTGTTTGGGGTTTTATTTATTATGGCCATCAGTTAATCTTTATTTCACTACTTTCTCTCAATCACTTCCTGAGGCCCATCAAGACTGGGAAGTGGTGGCACGTTTTCTCCATTGCTGTTCATTATCATCCATCTGGCCTGTTCTCAGAATTCAGCTCCCACTGTAAGCTGTTGGGTGGACATATTCTCTTGCTAGGATTCCATAGGGACCAGTGTGTCCCATAAATCAGAATAAACTGGCTAGTCCAGTATCCTTCCCACTCAAGGGAGAGCTCTTACTGAGGAACAGCCAGCATAGCAGTTTTACACCAATTTGTTGTGTTGTCCCAACTCAACAAGCACAGAGAACTTCATTCACATGGTGCCTAGTAGCTGAAAATGTTTTCAGGAGCCTAACCAGCCTGTTCTTGGTTCCAGGACTGAACACCTCAGAAAAGAGAAGAGATCTGCCTTCATCCCCTCATCTTTACACTGAAGATGAGTGAATATGGAATGACAGCTAATGAATGGCCAATGTGTAATTTTGCACAAATATCCTTGCCTACATACTGTTTAATATAACATTTAATATCATAATCAGTGGCATAGATAGTGAGATTGAGTGCAACCTCAACAAGTTTGCAGACGACAGCAAGCTGAGTGGTGCAGTTGATACCCTAGAGGGAAGAGATGCATCCAGAGGGACTCCAGCTGGCTTGAGAAGTGGGCCAGTGTGAACTTCATGAAGTTCAACAAGGCCAAATGCAAGGTCCTGCACCTGGATTAGGGCAATCTCCAGTATCGGTAGAGAGTGGGGGATGAATGGATTGAGAGCAGCCCTGTGGAGAAGGATTTGGGGATATTGGTGGACAAAAAATGGGACGTGAGTCAGCAATGTGCACTTGCAGCCCAGAAAGTATGCAGCCAGTCATCTCCTGGGCTGCATAAAAAGAAGTGGACAGCTGGTGGAGGGAGGTGATTCTCCCCCTCTGCTCCACTTCATGAGACCCCACCTGGAGTACTGCGGCCAGCTCTGAGCTCCCCAGCACAAGACAGACATGAACTTGTTAGAGTGAGTCCAGAGGAGCGCCACAAATATAGGGGCCTCCCATTTGGGAAGGGGAACACGTCTCCTATGAAGAAAGGCTGAGGGAGTCGGGGTTGTTTATCCCGTAAAAGAAAAGGCTCCAGGGAGACCTTGCTGCAGCCTTTCAAAATACAAAGGAGATTTGTACGAAAGATGGAGGAAGCCTTTTTACCAAGTTCTGTAGTGACAGGACAAGGGGTAATGGTTTTTAACTGAAAGAGGGTAGATTTAGACAGGACATAAGGAAGAAATATCTTACAACAAGGGTAGTGAGACACTGGAAAAGGTTGCTCAGAGAAAATGTGGGAGCCCCATCATTGGAATTGTTAAAGGTCAGGGTGGACAGGGCTTTGAGCAACTTGATCTAGTAAAAAATGTCCCTGCCCATGGCAGGGGAGTTGGGCTGGATGGTCTTTTCCAACCCAAACCATTCTATGAGTCTGTGTATGAAAAAGGGAGAAGCCATCCCAAAAAGCAGGGTCTCCCTGGGATTGCCACAAAAAGTGAACACAAAAGGTTGTACATATGACCAAGATAAACAACTGAGAGGGATGTTGGCAGCACTGACCTGCTTTTTTTACTGTTGGACAAGAACAAACCAAGTATTCCCCCCTACCTGGCTTGTCTTACTCTTGCTTCAGTTCATTCCTTTCCCACAAGAGGGTGATGGTCCTCCCTCTCCGGCCAGTAATACACAAGTGACTCCCAGGGAGGAAAAAAGACCAGGTGGAGCACTTAGAAAGCTCCAGAGCACGCAATGAGCTATAAACCACAGCTGTGAATGTTTCTTCACACTCCAGTTACCTGGCAAACAAAAACCATAACTGCTTTATCACAGCCTACCAACAGGATCCTGTTAAAAAGCCAGGATTTAGCAGTCCAAGGATGGAGCTGGACCCATGCTAACATCCCTTCCCTCCTGAAAAGTTCAGGCCCTGCTGGTAGTTGTGTGGCTGCACCATCCCTTTTCCTCCTGTCTGACCTCCTCATCCTACCACAGCAGCACAGTCTCCCAGTGAGCCAGGACCAGTGTTAGAAACCCACACAACAAACGATCCAGTAAATCAGTCAGGCAGCACAGACTCCCAGAGCCTTGTTGTATGTGGACAGCAAACATTAGTCACGTTCTCAGTAGTTCATTAAGAGAAAAGCCAAATGAAGATATTGCTGGTTTTTTTCAGTTTGACTGCTTCCAAATACCTAATAGTAAAATATTAGTTGCATTAGAAATGATTCATACAGACACTGGGCTTTAAAGGGGAGAAAGGCACAGTTAGCACACAGGAGAAAAGGCTGCCCGCATGATTTGTTAGCTCTGGAAGGAAAAGACAGCAGCCAGCACAGAGGAGTCCTGGTCCCAGCCTAGGGCTCCAGGGCACGCCTGTAATACTCCTAATAAATAATCTTGAACATACTGCTGAACTCAAATTCAGGTCCCGGGAGCTCTCCCAAGCTCTCCCTCCACAGCAACCTTACAGTGCCCATAACAACCTGGCTAGCTCAACTATCTCTGTCTTTCTCCACAGTCCTGTTTCCCACTGCTCTGTAATAAAACACTCAGCCTTATGCCCCAGATCTCTGTCCCTTTTTCTCTTCTGCCATTTCGGCTTATGTTCCTTTCTCAAGCAGTCCCCTCTGTCCCTTCAGCCCATCCACACGCTGACCTGTTCATGGTAGGACTGGGGTGACAAGCAAAGTGCACCTCCGAGGTGCCTGGCCAGGGTACTTGGCACACCTCCTCCCTACCCCTAGGCTTGAGAACATTAAGGAATTTTCTCCTCAGAAAACAGGAATCTGGGGTATTTTCCTTTCCTCTGTCCCAGCAAAGGCTGTCCCCCTCTCAGTATGATCTGTGTGATTTTACCTACTGCAGAAATCAAGGATGTTGAAGGTCCACTTGGACAGACCTGATGCTGTTTGGTCACACATTGTGCTCTGACAGTTTTTAGTGTGGGTTTGTTACAAGTAGCAGCTTTGAAATCATTTTTTTCAGGCCCATTGAGAGCTCTGTCTGTGGACAGAAGCATTCTTCCCTACCTTTAAGGAGATCTGCAAAAGGACATTTTACGCTCCCTGTGCAACACTTGCAAATCAGCAAGTCAGCACATCTCCCGAGAAGTTCTAGGGGTCTACAACCTGGAAGAGCTTGAGAACTCCAACACAGGAGTTTGGGGTGACTTGTGCCCATGGTTGTTGGCAAATGGCAGGAGAGACTACTTCTGAAATAACATAGTGCACCATTGTCTGATGTATCTACCAAGGCTTTCTACTTCTTCCAAGCTTCCAAATCCCACCAGGTACATGAAAACTTACTTACCCCTCTCCTTTTCCCTCTGCTGAGCAATTATGAGGAACCAAAGGTCTGGAAAGTATTTCAAACAAATTAAAGGGAATTGTCAATGAAGACTGACTCAATTATAAACTGAAAATGTATCGTTATCCTGAATGACGGATGGTAGAGGACAATGGACTGAGAACATGTAGAATTAATTTGTCTTTTCTCGAGCTGGTTAAAAAATGATTTGTTTAGAAATGTTGCTGCTTGGGGGAAAAAAAGAAAAAAAAGTCTTTTAGTGGTCACACCTTTTCTTTTTCAAAGCCATGGCTATAGGCAGAAAGCACTGGTGTCCTACCCGTAACACACGCATCGGCTTCCTGCCTGCTGCATGGTCTGCAGTGCCCCACTGCTCCGCACCTTTCAGCAGTGAATCTCAACTCTTCTGCAAACACTGCTGGAGTCGAGTGGCAGAGCGTTTGCCAAAGGCAAAATGAGAACAAAAAGCCCTTCTCTGTCCAGCCACTCCCTGCCTGCCTCCCTCCCTAACTGCACAAAAACAGTAATTCTGTGTGTGAATAAAACATGTTTGTTTGTGTACTTTCGGACAGTGTAACTGCAGAATTCAACTAAATACATCCTTGATCTGTGAGAACCGAAGCACAAGTGCTCTCATTTCCCCCCCTCAGCCATCTCTTTCAACAAACTTCCCCTTCTGAGCCATCCATTCATTTCCCTGAGGCTACACTGCTGCTAAAAAAGTAATGAAATGCTCAAAGTATGGTAGAGTAAACCTATTTTGAAGGAACAGGGAACAAAAACTGGAACAGCCATGTATCTGTCAAAGCCTAATAACTCCAACACCATGAATTTCTTTCCCTGACCTGCCTTTGTCCATTATACTTTGACATTGAGCAAGGCTTTCCAGGGCATTGCTACACTTCAGGAGGCCATGCCCAATTTTTAGATGCTGGGTTGCCATGGGGAATTTACAGCATCCAAGATACGGGGCCCCTGTTCCCACAGTGAGGCATGAGAACAGCACGCCTTAAAGCAAGAGCCACAAAGTGTAGTTTGCTGAGCCAGCCAAGGGGAATGCCAAAAATATAGGTACATCTCAGTATTGTCCTCTCCGGGACTCAGATGTCATCAGCAGTTTTCAGAAAGGTCCTCTCCTGCCTAAAGCCAGCTAAAGGCTTCTCAGCAGTGTAGGCAAAACTGAATTTTGCTGCCTCAAAACTAAGGGGAGTGAAGAGGAAAGAGGTAGACAAAGGGGCAGCGCTAGATGGAGACTGGAAATCCAGGGTTTGCTGGTCCTACTTGGCTTCCAAGGAAGCAACTAGAGGCAGTGGTTCTTGTCAAACCAGGAGGGTGCAAGGTGGTGCTAGCCCCAGGCCTATGCCACCAGAGAGCATGGGACTGCACCTACCTTGCACATCCAAGAGCAGAGCAGGCATCCTTACTGTCAACACAGCTCTGACCCAGCACATAGAAATGCTTCATAGCACTGGCTCAGGTCCCACCAGCTCGGTGCCAGCGTGGAGCTGGCATGACACTGACCTCAACTGCTTCCATAGGCATATAAACCTGCACTGTACCCCCACCCTTCCTGCAGGTTCAGCTGATTTTGCTGATGCTGTGCCCCAGACAGCTCCAAAGGGGCTGCAGAGTGAGGGCTCCCCTGGATCACCTGTGATACGGATCCATATCTGGTCAGGCAGGAGAGGTAACTGAACCCCAGTGTTTCACAGTAGGGATGAATGAGGGAATCTGGAAATAAGAAGAGTACTCTTGATCTACCTTCCTGTGATGGTTGATGTGGTACAGGGAGTGTTTTCTGGGCACATTTGATCAGAGCAAGAGCACAACAGGTAACACAGACTGGGAGCACCAAGCTTATGATCTTGAGAGAGGCTGGGCATGAGAGAGAGGCTTGTTGCTTTAACTTAACACTCAAACAGGATCTTAGCTGCTTTCTCATCGGAGAGGCAGATGAATATGTACTTCAGCTGCCCCTGAGGCAACTTGGCAGTGAAGCTAAATTTTGAAATCAAACATTTACAGTGAAGTTAAGATAGAATCATAGAATAGTTTGGTTGGAAAAAACCATAACAGAATTACAGAACAGTAGGGGTTGGAAGGAACCTCAGGAGATCATCTAGTCCAACCCCTCAGCCAAAGCAGGTTCCCTACAGCAGGTCGCACAGGAAAGCATCCACGTGGATTTTGAACATCTCCAGAGACAGACACTTCACAACCTCTCTGGGCAGCCTGTCCCAGTGCTCTGACACCCTCACAGTAAAGAAGTTTTTCCTTAAGTTTGTCTGGAACTTCTGGTGTTCCAGTTTTTGCCCATTGCCCCTTGACCTGTCACCAGCCACCACCAAAAAGAGCCCAACCCCATCCATTTGGTCCCCACATTTCAGATATTTATAGACATTGATAAGGTCCCCCATTGATTACGACCATCTAGTCCAACCGTAAAACTAGCATTGCCAAGTTCACCACTAAAGCATGTGCCCAAGCACCACATCTACACGTCCTTTAAATACCTCCAGGGATGGTGACTCCACCACTTCCCTGGGCAGCCTGTTCCAACACTTGACAACCCTTTCAGTGAGGAATTTTTTCGTAATATCCAACCTAAACCTTCCTTGGCACAACTTAAGGCCATTCCCTCTTGTCCTATCATTTGTTATTTGGGAGAAGAGACCAACTCCAAGCTCTCTACACCCTCCTTTCAGGTAGCTGCAGACAGCAATAAGGTCTCCCCTCAGAGGTCTACCCTCAGATGGGTAGTGGTGTCCCACTTGGGCTGCCCAGCAGAGCTGGGTCTCAGCCTGAAGTATGTGGTGTCAAGGACTTTTTCATCCTTTCACGCAGCATGGGCCACAGTAGTGAGATACATTGCTATGCCTATATATACTCAAAGACAATGGTTTTGGTCAATCAGCAACAAGGAAACCTATCATATGCCTGATTTTCAGCCACTGACCTGAAGTTACATAACAAAAACACAACATTCATTTAAGCTTCTCCATAATACAGGGGTGTGTGTGGGGAGTCGGGGAGGGGGGGAACCAAAAACAAATAAGTTATTCTTGCAGATTTGATGAAAGGTTCATGGGCCAAACAGTTTTGCATGAAACCCAGTAATTTTTACTTCCCTGCTTAAACTTGAAACCAGCCAAATTGCGTGTGGTTTGTGCTATTGCTGTGAACAGCTTATATGGGCCATACTAAGAGCAGTAGTAATTAGACTATCACAGCTATACATTAGTTAATAAACAACATAAATAATCATATAAATGTCATGCTTTGGTGCCAGGACTTGACCAATTCAAGCAAATTGAACAGTGTTTGGCGCAACAGAGCATTCTAAGAATTTGTACATAATCTGCTTTTTTTTGCAAACCTTTTGAGAAGGAGCTATTTACATGGTAAGCATGTTTTTCTTCAAGAGATTATACTCCTTCCAAGTCAATTAACTACATTCCAATGAAAACAGGGAGAATTTTAAATAAATTATACTAGCCTGTTCATAAAGAAAGAGAGAGGGAGTATGAGAACACAATGGAAACACTGAAATTGTGGTCACTTAAATAAAAACCCTTCTGTGCACAGCTGAAAACATTTTCTCTCCTAAAATACTGACATTTTACCATGGGAGAAAGAACAAGAGCATTAATCTTACAGGGGTTTTCACTTGTTTTTGGTTGCCAGAATGTCTCTGTTACTGCCTCACGTTATGATTGCTATATTAAAGACATTAATTACACAATTCAGTGACAGAACAATCAAGAAAAAAAGGGCAAGACAAGTCTTCTGTGGAATCAGAGCCGAACAAACTGCAGGATAAAACAGCAAGGATCAGGGTACAGCAACTTCTCTTTGCTGAAGGCACTACTGACCTTTCCAACAACTTAGGTAAGCAGCTTATCTTAGCATTAGCTCACAGTACCACCCAAAAAATTACTACCTACCATAAGAGATGAAGATGGGTTTCTGGGGCATGTTTATACAGCCATTACCCAGGAACTAACACAAGGGGAGGTGATCAGAAAAACATGTCAAAAGCAAATTGTAACCCCAGTGGGTCCAGCTTGCTTTGATTACTGCTACTGCTGGTCACCCCACTATGTGAAGAGCAGCCTCTCAAATGCAATTCATCAGAGAGCAGCTTCCACAGTAGCTTGAGCCACTAACAGGCTTAATGAAGAAAACACTGTATTGCCAATCCTGCCATCTTCATTACTGAGGAAGAAGAGGACACTCAGTCTGAAAACACTCAACTACTTTTCTGTACAGTTATATTTGAACAAAAGTTAAAATCCTACCAGCTGAACTCCCTCTTTCTGTGTGCCTCAGATCTACCAGAGGGGAGCCAAGCTGGGCTGGGAACACCGAGTGCTCAGCTCTTATACGAGTCGATACCTTCACACATCAGTAAATGCCCCATGAAATGCAGGCATCCTCTGAGGATGGAGCATTTATACAAAGCCAGGGCTGCCAGCGTCCTTGCAAAAGGCTAGCTCCTGTCTGTCACATGGAGAAAAATAGTAGGTATAAAAGAGATTTGGATATCAACAACCTGTAGTGTGGTCACTATGCACCCAGGATGTATTTTTGGTACTTCAAATTCCACACTTGGGGGCACATGTCCAACCTGCCATCTTCAATGGGAAACATATCTGCCTATACACAAAGGCAGAGCCAACTCTCACATTCCTCCTCACTTGTCACATTGATAAAGCATGAGTCATATTCAGATGTCAAAAAGGGTCCATCCGCACAGAACTTAAAAAAAGCTTTACAAATTTCTCTTAGGTCAAATCCCAGTCTACTGTGTTCTACATCCATCCTGTGAGAAGCCCCCTCTGAAAAGAGGAAGGCTACTTTTACTCTTATTATTTCTATTCCCTTAACAATATGGACTGGGGCCCCTTTATTTTAGGCACTGTAAAAACAAATTACTCAAACAGTCCTTCCCTCGGGTGTTCCCCAAATAGGAGTGCCTAAAATCTTTCATTTGTCTAGACCTCCCACTTCCTACAAGAACATCTAGTTACATCAGCACTTCTGAATGTGAGAAAATAGCTGAAGTTCATCTTCTGTAAGCTGAGCACTGTCAAGGTTAGAAAGAAGCTTTCCCTGGGTTCACACATCATGCAGTGGTGGGGTTGCTTCTCTGGAGCATGTGGTTCCTGGTTCTAATCTCAGCTGTGGTGACGACCAGAGTGCTCAGCTACTGCATGAGAAAGTTTGTTAATTGCCAGTGTCTGTGCTAGAGTCTGACAGATACAGCAGATGTCACGGCTAATTTTCAATTATGTGCAGAGAAACCAGGGCTTTCAGGGCTTTTTCATCCCCCAAATCTTAGGTGTTTCATCTGTGTGCCAATAAAAAGAAACCACAGTGAATAACAGATTAATAAAAAGCTCTTCCAGCCTAAAGCTTTATCAAGGAACTTGAAACACACTTCCCTTTCTTTCGCACAGACTATGCTGTCTCTTGCAGCCCAAGATGCAGGCAGGAACTCAAGTCCTTGAGGAACAGTGCTCTCTTGGGCTGTTAACAGCTCTGAGAAGAGCTATGTTTGAACTCCTGTCCTTCACCACTGTGCATTTCACAGCTTTATTGCCTGTTCAGTAGACAAGCATCCACTGATCTTGCACCACTCCCAGATCCAAACCAAAAACATGCAGCCCACCTTTGGACATGCAAACTGCGCTTCAGTAGTTTGGTTCCAAGGAACTTTCACCATGCAACTGCGAGTCTCTCTCTTGGCCAGCCTTAAAGTTATAACAAGCCACTTCTAGGCAGTTTTTCTTGATCACCACACCAGCAATTAGCTGAACACCCTCACTGGATTTCTGCATTATTCTCTTGTTTTCTAAATCAAATTTAATAATGTTTCCAGGAGTTGAAAAATATCATAGACCAAGCTACAATGGCTTTTTGTCTTTGATGCCTACCAGAAGCAAGTCTTGACTAATAGGGCTCCTAGCAATTGAATTCCACCTTTTTATCTGCTTCCTTTCCCAATGAGCTGTTACAAATGAAGGTTCAGTTTCCCTGGCAAATTTCACAGCTGTATGAAGTGTTCTTAGCCTCCTTTCATATCTTGGTCTGTAAATCTAAGTCCAGCTGAACATCTACAAATTGGCCTGCTGTTAATTTATCTTGGACAGTCTCATGTGGATATGCTTGGAATCTAAGATTTCTCAGGTCCTTAGTTCAGATGGGGCTCCTTTTTTTTTTTCTCTCTTTTAAGTCTCATGTCAAGAGTTGGAGCCAAATATGGATATATCTTATCCTACATCCGGATCTAAATAAAAACTGTGTCACAAATCATACTTCCAAGATTTTTCTCTTCAAGCAAGTTGTCTTTTTTTTTTTTTTTTTTTTTTCCTGAGGAGCACATTCTACTGTATTATTGGAGCTAGTTGCTATTAGGCTTCTTTATGGAAGGAGGAAAAAATTAATGACAACATCAGAGAGATTCTTTGGTGAGATCCTATTTACAAAGTATGCCTACAAAGTCCTGTTTCCCAGAAAAAAGTGGAAACAAATAACAGAACATTTTCTTGCTCACAGTTACTAAGTCTCCCCCTTCTGACAGTTCTGCTTTTTCTCATGGTGACACATTTAACTGTTTTCTGTATGTTTGGCTTGTTTTTTCTCATGTGTACAGTGGTTGCCAGTGACTGTAGACCCTCCATTTTGCAATTAGAGAATATCTCAGCCTTTATTTCTTAGCATCTGACTAGGCTTCATCTATGTTTTTCCTCCCATGTCACTGTACAAGGAGCTTACTATAGAGCAAAGATTTTGCCTCAAGGCAATTGGTAACGCCTTGCTATAAATGGCTCAATATCACATGCTATATTCTCCTCTGCATCTTCTGAGGCCTCAGTCATGTGAAAGCTGCCAGGTCACGTAGCAATTGAAGGCATGGTCATGTGCGTAGATCATGAACGGTCACTGCTGTTAGCTAGATCACACAGCAGTGATTTTGTGCCATGGAGACACTGCCAGGAGTGTCCCAGAGTGCTTCATGCTCAGCTCCCCACTTGTTTTTCCCAAGAATGTTAGGATGCCAGCAGATAGTGAGACTGGGAGCCTGATGCTGGCTTTGTACCCCATGGACTGCTCTGACTCTGGCTACGCTGTAATGCCACAGCTATTATAAATCAGGACAGCTTCTCCAAGACTCCTTCTCTGCAGTCTCTGCAGCCCTTCTATCCCTAACTACTCTTTTACTCTCCCATCTCTAAAATATTTCCTGTGATTTAGCTCCTTGGGCTACATCAAGGGCCCTTATTGTTATCCAGTAGCTTACTGTGTGTAATCTGCATATGTACCTCAAAGAAGCTGGATCAAGACCTTTCTCAATCACAGCAACAGGTTTTTATTGTCCTTTCTAGACAACTTCTTCAGACCATACCTACATAGACATGTACAGACAGACCTGAGGTCTTCTGTATGCTCCAGGATGGCTTCGTGACCAAGTGTGCTAAGGCAGCTATTTGACTTCTGGTTAGAAGTCAGCCTATACCTGCCTATGAAGATATGTCCTCTGACAGGTTTTCTAATACTCCAAAACACCAGCCTGGAGATTAAGTTTTACCTTGCACAGTTCTCCCTATAGTCATTTCCAGAAGCACCAACTCCAGAAAAGCAAAAGCATCCAAGGAAAAAACAGGGTACTGCATTTCCCAGAGGTGCAGTGCCCTTCATCCTGATGTGAAAGATAAAAGGAAACAAATGTTTTCCTTCACAGTATTCATCAACTTCTTGTTGTCCATAAAAATTTCCAAATCAGGATTAATGTACCCCAAATGTAGGCTTCCCCCAGTGCAGTCACCAACCACTGAGCTAGGCTTCGTTTGTAGTCAGCCAACTGACTTACCTCAGCCAAAGGCAGCCAACTGACTTACCTCAGCCAAAGGCAGCCACTTTCATTTCTATTTTTATTTCTGCACTTTTATTGAAAACTCCAGCCTTGTACCACAGATACCTGGGAAAGACCAGCCCTTGAAACAGCACCAGGGGCTTAATAAGAATGGAATCATCTTCACAACATGGCTAACTTCCAGTTTGAGAGCTCACACAGACCTTTGTCACCTGATTTCCTACACAGCTGTATTCCCAAATCAAATATATACTTAATCAAGCACCTTAATGATGCCAAAGTATACATTTTGCAGCATTTCAGCCAAAACTACCTGCTATTTACTTACTATTATTGTTCAAACAACTCCCAAGACATATATGGAGCCTTATAAACACCTAAAGCAGATAGATATCACTCCACAAAAGCTTTGAATCTAAACAAAACATAGCAGCAAATGAAGACAGACTACTGTGTGGGGGCTGAGGAAATGGTTACAACCAGCAAGGATAATTTGGTATAGACTTCATACTAAAAAAAAAAAAAAGTTTGTACATTTTTCAGTTTATATTTCTGGCCCCGGTATTTTTATGCTTGAAAAGCTTCTTCCTGACCTGTCTGTTTTTATTTGCATTCAACCATTTGCTTCATTGGAGTTTCCCAAGAGACTGCAGGATTGTCATAAACTGCCTGCCACTCTATTTTAAGCAGATTATCAATGTACTTGAGTGTTCAGATTCTTAGGAGCTGTCTCCACCCTTGCTAGCAGCCAGGGAGTGCTGACCACAGGCCACTCTCAGGTTGTCTTCTAAGGCACTTTGAATGGTGGCCTTCCATTGAAGACCCCACTCTGTTTCCCCATAGCCGGCAGCCTGGCTGAGGAGGAAAGGAGATGAGATTTTCTCATCTTCCTCCTGAGGAGGAAGCCCAGAAGTGCTTTGCTAGACACAGCCAAGCCTCAGCAGGGTGTGCAGAAGCACATGGGAGCATGGTGATGCTTCTCCCCACACCTCTGCCCCACCACAGCTCATGCTGAACGAGCATGGAGGAGCAGGAGAACTGCTCCAAACCAAGACTCGGTGTCTTTCCCTGCAACCCTACAGGCAAAATTTCTCTGCCCTGTTGGGCAGGAGAGTAGAAGGAGCCATGCTGTCAGGGGACAGCAAAGCTCACTGCAGTGGGGAATGTCACCAGCACTCGGGGCTCAGCCCTGTCCTTCTGTGTTCTCAGCCAACCCCTGGCCACACGGGCTGGGCCCCACAAGCAGCTACACCATTTGCAGCAAAGGGGATGAGAGGGGCCATATGAGGAGGAGGGCAGCTGCAGCACAGAGGGTGGGGGTGCTGGCTGACCCCCTGAAGCCCTAGGCAGCCTCAGCAAGCTCCTGCCCCAGGCAGGCAGTGAGGTTAGAGCTGCTATCTGTGTGGTTTCCAACTCTATTGCCAAGACTGCTGGCTCCCAGGCATGACCTTGGAAGCCACAACAGTTGACAAGAGTAGTCTTTTGCAGCAACAGATAAGAAGCGTTTTAATTAATTGTAATTAATAATATAAAATATCTTAGCCTAGATATGATAATTGGATATAATCATATGATCTTGTCTTATTCTAAATAAAAATATGTTTATTTTTTTACCTGACTAGCAGGGAATTTCTTCTAATATTTTGGCCCAGCTCATCTGTCTCCTTTCCACACCTCCGATATTTCCTGATCATTGAACCTCTGTGTAACATACTTAATTTTATGCTGACACAGACTGCCTGCAACAGCTATTCATCCAGCCTAAATGACTACTTTTATTCTTATTGTAATCTGTCTCTAATAGTAATTACACATTATTTCCTACATCACCTCATGCTAAATCCTGAATGTAGGCCTACCAAGACAGGATTAAATGATACCACACCTATTAGACAGCTCTTCATGTATATACACGGCTGCACACAAGCACAGTAGAGTGAGAACTCCCCCTGCTTTCCCTCCCCACCCCTCTGTGCCTGCATACCCTGAAGCTGGTGTCCAGGACATGGCCTTGCAGCAGCAGGAGTGCCTCTGCTGTAGGGTTTAACACACAATGGAAGGAACTGGAACATCTCTGACCATCGACTGTGGGGCCAAAACACTCATCAGGACCTCTGCCATCACTGTGCTTCAAGTGGCATCAGCAAGAAAACATCCAACATGACTTTCGAAAGAAGAAAGCACACAGGCAAGAGATTTTCTGTTCTAGCCCCAGCCAGTGTGGAGGCTGTGACACACATCCCCTTTCCCACAGCTGCCAAGACCACTGTCACACCCTTTCACCAGGAACAGCTGTTGACTCTGGTTTTCCACGTGCCTATGACTTACCCATTGCGGTTATAACTATAGGCACAGGGAGCCATGCAAACGTGTAGCATGTCTATGCAGAGGTCTTTTGATGAGACCTGAAATCCTCTACCCTGGCAAGATTTCCTTAAGCTTCCTCTAAAAAGCAGGCGAGGACCTTAACACAACCTCCTCTGTCACTCTGGTACAGTCATCCTGCTGATTCTCCTAGTGATAGTCGAAGCCTAGTAGTGCCTGCCCATTACTACTATCCACAAAACACAGGGATGAAGCTCCCCAGTAGCCCAAGGAGTATTGACCACTGTAATTCCGCTCAACCTGCTCTTTGGAGAGCTTGTAGAGAAGCCTTCAACAGAGCATAAGCTTTTCAACTCACGGCAGAAGGGCAAATTTTATCTCTAGTGCTTGCATACCGTATAGTAGCATAAAATAAATCAAAGTGGAGCTAAGAAAATCAATTAGAGTAGGGTCTCTGCAGGATTTAAATGGTTTGGAGTAAATAAGGCCTAGGGCCACACAGTGAATGCTGAGAATGACCCAGTAATAACAAATTGCTACCCAGTCAATGAGCACCAGCCAGCCAGCACACTAAAGGGGCCATCGTGTCACAAGGAATAGAGGACACGAGCATGTAACTGGAAACAACATCACACTGCACACATGCAAGCAGCTGTCATGGATGACACATAAGCAGTTTAATAATTCTTCTTAATAACTTTTGAATGTTTTATGTCTCAATCTTCACACTTTCTGGTTTCTTAGATTGAAGACACCAACACATTGTAGGGCAGAGACTTGTTAACCATCAGCATTACCTTCATCAAACTCAGCTCTGAGAAACAACTAATGAAACTGCTCCCCTAAAGCAATCACAGAGTATTCAAAATAGGCACGTGGGAAGTAGTTCATGGAAATGTACTGGGCTGGAGCACACCAAGTGTGCCTGAATAGCCTCTGGGAACAGCATGGCTACATGCTGTTTTGCAAGAGAGGCTGCACTTTGCAGAGAGGTAGCTCAAAAATCATCACAACTATAAATTCCTGTGTGTGCTGCCATAGTATCTTATTGTGGAAACATATATGGATCTGCAGAAACTTATTCCACCTGCCTTGAAGGGACTAAGATACACAGTGCAAACTTGTAAGGGCTGACAGTCGTAGAACATCAATAATTCAAAACGTGTGTATGACTCACACTGCCCAACCCATCCCCCTAAGGTTACTTTTACTTAATATTCACAGAAGGCACATTGTTATTTCTTCTTCAAAATAGTAATGAATAACTTACCATTCGTTACCCAGGCTCTTTTCTTTACAATTGACTTCATCTAAAGGAATAAGTAAGTATAGAATATGTTGATTTCCCAAGCTCTTAAAATCTTCTTAGTTAATTGTTGTTGAGCATAAAAGTATTATTCAAAAACTCTTAGTTTGCAGATCACATTTTCATTTGTTTAAAGGGCTTAACTTGTTTTGTAAGCAATATCCACTTCTATTCCTAAAAAAGTAACCCAATGAAAAAAAGAAGGCAAGAGCCAGACTAGATGAATATTTGCATTTATCTACAAATTAATATAACAGAAGTCACACTTCAGACTACCAGAGAAACGTGGACTGATAGCATCCTGTTACATCTTGCTTGGCAGAAGATGATAAATTCTCAAGCACTCCACCTTGGACGATTTTAAATGTTTCACACCAGAATGGCTTCCTCTACCTACCATGGGAAGAAGTGATCTCTCCCTTGCAGGCCTCTTCCATGGGATGAGGTGGAATCTGTCACCACTCAGCTGCCAGTTTTCTGCTCATGAATCACATATGAACCCACTGGGAATGGTACCTCTTTGAAAGCAGCATGAGGCTTGTCATCAGTTACCATGGAAACATAGTGATTTTCACAGAATTGGTCTACCTGGTTGAGATAAAACATATTTCTTAGATTTTTATTTCAAGACAAGTGGTGGAATTGGGATGCGATTCGGCCATTGTTTCACGAGCAGCCTCAGCCAAAACAGACCCCCAAGAAGGGGCACGCAACTCAGGAGCACTACAAGGATGCTGAGAGGTTATGCAAGGAGGAAATTAGAAGGGCCAAAGGCCAATTATAACTGTATCTGGCTACTGGTGTAAAAAAAAACAATAAAAAATGTTTCTATAAGTACATTAGCGACGAAGGAGGGCTAAGGAGAATCCCTATCCTGGCCTGTAACAGAAATAGCATGGCCAGTAGGACTATGGAAGTGATCATCCCCCCTGTACTCAGCACTGGTGAGGCCACACCTCGAGTACTGTGTTCAGTTTGGGGGCCCTCACTACAAGAAGGACGTGGAGGTGCTGGAGCACATTCAAAGAAGGGCAATGAAGCTGGTAAAGAGTCTAGAGAATAAGCCTTATGAAGAGAGGCTGAGGGAACTGGGATTGCTTAGACTGGAAAAAAGGAGGCTGAGGGGAGATCTTATAGCTCTCTACAACTACCTGAAAGGAGGGTGTAGCAAGGTGGGTCTCAGTCTCTTCTCCCAAGCAGCAAGTGATAGGATGAGAGGAAATGGCATCAAGTTGCACCAGGGGCAGTTTAGATTGAATATTAGGAAATTTTTTTTTTCACCAAAAGGATTGTCCAGTATTGGCATAGGCTGCACAGGGAAGTGGCTGAGTCACCATCCCTGGAGGTATTTAAAAGATATGCAGATGTGGTGCTTAGGTACATGGTTTAGAGGTGGACTTATCAGTACTAGGTTAACAGTTGGACTTGATGATCTTAAAGGTCTTTTCCAACCTAAACTAATTTGGACTAATTTGGACCAGTTCCCAATCTAGTTCTCTCTATGGCCTTGAAAATACTTGTGCTAATGTATCTGAGAGAGGGGTGGTATGGGAATTGAAGTAAGCATTGAAGCAGTGAAAGGCCAAGGCTGTTTCTCTCACTGGTTTCTGTTGCTACAAAAAGATCTTGAAACTAAAGCTCTAGTGTCACTGGATGAAACAAACACCTTATTTCTAGCCTGAATTTGCCTTTCTTCTGGTTAAACTATAAGGTCTTCTCTGTTTTCAGAAAGTTTTTATTTATGTAGGTACCTAAAACCATGATGTCTCCAACATCTTAGCTTCCTATTAATAAGGCAAATCACTTGGCCTTCATTGGTGGGTCAAGTATGGTTCCCCACATGACTTTCTTTGTAAATCTAACACAGAGAGGAAGGGATGATATTGCTTTGTCCTTGACACCTCAGCACCTGTTTCGTACAGCAGCCTCAAATCAGTCATGTAGTCAAATTCAAGTCTCACACCTCAGCCAGTGCAAGCCCACACAGAAATGCAGAACATGCCTCTTAGCCTCTTGCAGGTGGGCTCCACATGCCCACACCCACACCACTTGCACTGCCAGCACCTTATAGAATCATAGTATAGTTTTGGTTAGAAGGGACCTTTAAAGATCACCTAGTCTAACCTCCCCTGCAATGAGCAGGGACATCTTCAACCAGATCAAGTTGCTCATGACCCCTGTGCCTGTGGACACTGGTCAGCCAAAGGGGCAAGAGAGGCCATTTACAAAACAAAGGGCCTATGTGCAGATTTCTTTCTCCAAGTGCATTTCTCCTCTGAGGGAAAGAACCTGGAGTAGCTACTGCAACTCCAGCAGTGACTCAAGCTGATCTGTCCCCTTAGCACTGAGTAGTACCAGGAGGACTGGGTCTGGGCTGAGCTGACCAGCCCTGCATCCTGGAGCCCTGTCCACTGGAAAGCCTGAACAGGAGAGGGACTTCCTACTCCTTATTGAGGTGGAGAAAAGGCCTAGAAAGTTGTCATTTTTTCACCTGAGCCAAACACATGCCCATGCAGTGAATGAATGTGAGTGCTCATTCCCTCACTCTGCTCAAAACTTTCTTCTTCCTCAGCGTTGCCCTGACTGAATATTTCCCTCTTCAGTTCCTGCTGAGCCTTGTCAGTCCTCTACTGACACAACTCCTAGGTCAGTCCTTTGGCTCGGAGCAAGCAGAGCCTTCTGCTAGTCAAACAAGAGTTTACTGAGGACAGTGCTGAAGTAGTCCTTTACTCCTACTTGATTTCAAAATGAAATCTCATCCTCCAGGACATAAACATTTTGCAAAACCACCTCCTAGAACAGAATACAGAGCACAGCAGAAAAACAGCAGAGAGCACCAACACTGAACTCAGAGACCAAGAGATCCACAAAAAATTTGTCAATGGCAAAATGCAGCTCAACTTTTAGCTCTCTCATCAGCTGCCTAGAACCAGGCTAAGCCTGGGCTTTGTGGCGATGTTTTGCTGGGGTAAAGAGGGTTTGAGACAAGGAAAACACCTAGACATGTATAGTGTCTAAGCAAGTTAAATCAAGAAACATACCTCAAATGCTTGGAAATGGTTTTCTAAGCAACTGTGGCTTTGATTTGTCTCCTACCATCACTAAAATCTGAAAGTACATCTCACACTATCACTATAAATATGGGTAAATCTATCTAGCAAGTGACTTACAACTGTAATAGCCATGCCACTTTTAAGTTTATGTATGTGTATATACGCATATATATACTACATATATGTTTATATATACACATACATATATGTACATATGCACAACTATATATACAAAACCTTTTTTTCTATGTTGTTACGTTATGGGTCATATTTCTTAAAAAACCCCTATATCACAAGGCCTAGTGAACTCTCTGCAAAAACCAGCAGTTCAGTGTCATATCAGATGCTGCTTGGTTATGAATTTTTTTTTTTTTTAATCTTATTCCAGGTGGGGGTACCAAGCACCCATTTGCTCAATTTAGACATTCAAGTTTAGCTTCCGTAAGGGAAAAGTTAGAGCATGACACTTGAACTATCAGACTAAAACCCAGCCTCGTATGCCACTATAAACTCAATCTAAGAAATTTAGCAATATGCTCTAAATCCCAGCAGCCCTCCCAGCACAATCACTGTGATGTATTCCCTGGGCCAGGACTCAGTAGCACAGAAGTAGGTGGCAGACCTTGAGGTAGGACCACAGACCTACTTGGTATTTCAACATAGAGTGTAGAGCAGTCAGGGCACCTGGGGTTATCACATAGTCACAGAGGTGAGACACCTGGTTCAATCTGCTCATTAGCCAGGCAGAGGCAGCCCTTGGATCAGGTCTCTCACAGCCCAAGAGTTAGAGAAACCAAGGGCTCACCTCCACTCCCTAACCTGCCTTTATGGGTGGTACGGTTGCCTCAGATACTGCCACCACTTGTGCTCAGAGGAAGCCATTCATTACCAGCACTTTCCCAATGACTGAGACAGCATTTTCTAAATAATGGAAAGGGAGAAAGGAAGAGAAATAGCCAGAGACTTCCTTTCAGGTGACAACTCTGCAAATATCAGAGGTAAGCAACCCTGGTAGCACTCTGCTGACGTGCATACATGTGGAGGTCTACACACATGCATGGCCAGTGCTCTACTCTACCTAACTGGTTTTCAAAGCTTCTGAGCACTGCCTGCTACTGCCTGCTTTGAGTGTGTGGACTCTGAAGGCCTAGCATAGGCAGTGTGCAGTGCTAGAAGCAGCATATTTGCCACATTTTAAAAATAACATAATGTATGCCTTGCACCTTTGCTTGGGAGGTATCTAAGTGTTTTATAAAGATGCATTAATCAGTCTCCAGAGATGTGCCAGAGATGTTCTATAGACTGTGCTGAGGCATGTTCCCAAGAGTGAGGATCTGCAGAGGCAATTCACAATAAAGAAGCATTATTATTGCCTGTTCTTCCCAGTTCACCTTGAGAAATGAGACATAAACACTGTAATGGCAGCTCTGTCTGTATTGTTCGAGCAAAACAGCCAGCCTCAGAACAGCACAGTAAGGAAAGAAGTATTTAGATGCAGCTCCCACATTATCTTATCTCCTGTGAAGACACAGCCCATTGCTTTTTCACATGGATAATGCCCTCTACTGCTCCTCAAAGTATGCTAAATCACATTGCTGCTTCTGCTGATTAGCGGAGACTTCATACGAGACCTTATATTCAACATGCTGTTACACAAACACAAAATTATAAACAAAATTAGTTTCCAAATCATGGTATCGGGTAGTTTGGCTGCCCTATCCAGGCAGCTCTCTGAGTCTGCAGTTAGAAGGTATTGAATAGGGCAGAGCTCTGAATTTGGAGAGCCTAACGTGATCAAACAGGGAGAATTCTGTTCTGTGACTATGCAGTCAAGTGTGTGAGACTGGCAGGAGAGGATTAAACAAGATTGGGGTGTAAATTTACATTAGTTGGAAGTATAAATCAAGCCCTAGACATATTAAGCAGACACTAGGCCTGTAAATAATGACAAAAGCACAATAAACAGACTCTTGGCAGGAGGCTGCCCTTAGGGCACGGTGGTAGAGGCTCCTGAGATTTGATGAAAGAATTGAAAACAACCAAAAAGGGAAGGGAAATGCTATCAGTCCCCAGTGTGTATAAAACAGAGGACTAAACAAATCAGAATAACCTTGAGGCATGCAGGCCTCCCTGATCTTTTTCAGCCTCTCAGCTGCCCAGTTCCACTTGCAAAGCTGTGAATAACAAAAAGAAGGCTCTGAAGCACTTCAACAGCAAAGCAGTTTCCAGGTATTCTATCAGCAAGAGCAGTTTCCAGTGTTTATCATGCAGATAGAACAGCAAAAACATTGTTCAGGCTTAATCTCATTTGTCACCATAAGTTCAAAAACAAAACCCATCTTCTTTATCCCTCAGCTTCTCTAAGTTAACTGATTCACTTTACATTGCCATTTTTGAGTTGTGTTTTGAGATGGAGAGCTCCAGAACCTTCCCAGTTTGTTAATACACTGCCATCTAGGATACTAGGACATGGATAAAATGCCTAAATAAATAAGATGTTGTTTGGGTTTTTTTTTTTTTCCCACAGAGCTTCTTAAGGGGTTTTTTCCTCTCCAAATTCAAGATGATGACCACAGGGTGTATTTGGTCAGCACCATAGACGAAGGCAGCTTTGGATTGGTTTGGGAATAACTTCCAGGTTGCTATTCAGTCACTGAGAGATGAATAGTGGGTGACCTTTCCATGTACAGGTAAAGACTTCCAGTTCAGACCCATGTTCACATCAGAAAGTGAACAGGAGTGAAAGAGCTCTTTTCAGTGGTGCCCAGTGACAGGACAAGGGGCAACGGGCAAAAACTGGAACAACAGAAGTTCCAGACAAACTTAAGGAAAAACTTCTTTACTGTGAGGGTGACGGAGCACTGGAACAGGCTGCTCAGGGAGGTTGTGGAGTCTCCATCTCTGGGGATATTAAAAACCCACTTGGATGCTTTCCTGTGGAACCTGGTATAGGGAATCTGCTTTGGCAGAGGGGTTGGACTAGATGATCTCCTGAGGTCCCTTCCAACCCCTGCAACTCTGTGACATCTATACAAGAGGGAAACAGAGAAGAAGCAAACACTAGAAATATTTGTGCTTATCCACATGTGTATAGGACCTGGCATCCCTATGGCTTGCTGTTTCTACAAGATCCAGTATGCCCAGCACAGCCTAGAGAGTCAAATGAGTAAGTACATAATGACTACACTACAAACCAGAGTGTTTTGGTCAAGTCTGCCCAATATGCAGAGACTTCCCTCCTATAAGCAGTCAGGCTATGTCTGTCTATCCCTCCTCCTGCGGGCTGGAGAGGGAAACTGAGCATGGCATGGGCCTCCTGTATGACACTGTGAGGCAGGAGCGAGGTGAGGGTGGTGCTGGTTTCTGTCACTGATAGCATAAGCACCAGGGGGCTTTGACCCCAGGTAGCATAAAACTCCTCTGATGTTACTTTTCTCCAGCCAAAAACTGTATCACTTGGTCAACCTTGGCCACTTCCTCCAAGAGGCAGTGAGAGAATCTGTATTGCCAAGCCAATGTTCATCTGCCCAGATCCAGACTGCTTCGTACTCTTTGCATCACTGACAACACATCTCCCCATGTCAACAACTCTCCAAGCAAAGCTGGAACCAACACCAGTCTCAATCTGTGCACAACTGTGGTTCATCCAGGAGGCTGAGTCTTGAAGGAGGTGAGTTTGCCCAAAAAGCCCACGTAAATACAGGTGGTACCACAATGCTTACATAAAACAACAGAGATGAAATGGGAATTGTCTCCTTATCTTTAATTTCACCATCTCCCATGCTGAGTACGACCGTCACAGCCAGTTGTCATTTGTACATACATTGTGAAAACAGATCTCCATTACTTGCTGGGCTCTACTGATCCAATCTTTTTCTCTTCCTTTTCAGCCACTTGTGCTGTCCTTATATTTCCCTTGTAGTAATCCAGAAAAATTCCTCCATCTTGCTTTCTGGCTTGTTTTCTGGAGCACTGAGAGAACACAAAACAGTTTTTCTGCTCTCAGCCTCTGTGCCTAACACTACAGCATTCCCAAGCAGCCACCTATAAACTTCTGCTTAGCTTCTGAAGTCATGGTCTGAAGCATGCCCCTGTGCCAAGTTTTCTAAATCTCTCACTGACTACATGTGCCTGTCAAATTTCAAGAGCTGCTAAGCAGACCAAATAGAGGCAATTTATCTTGGAAAAATAGCAAAAGGCATGCCCCTGACACTATGGCATCCCATTGCGAAATTGCAGGCATAGAAACTCCAAAGCTTCTCAGCAAAACTTCTGAGAGAATTATTTATTTTCTTTTTAGTGCAATATGGACAAAACAACGATTTTTAATATCCTTATTCTTGGAAATGATTGAACTAATCTAGGCAAATCTTCCCCAAAAATTTCAGTCTGAAGTTGCTACTTGACCCAGGAAATATCTACTAAAATGGTTCAAGATTGGAAAAAAATGAGTAATAAATGCATAGGTCTGAACTTTGGACAATGCAGGGGACCTACCTATGCTATACATATGCATGCATATGCTCGTACATGTCACGAGAGAGAATAATTCATTTTTCAGTAACAGGCATCATCCTGCTCTGGCACCATTTGAGTTCTTCACTAGTTTGGCATCAAAACAGTCTCCTGGGGTAGCAAGAGAGGTTGGAGCAGATCCAGGTTTCACCCCTGTGGCTGTCAGGATGCTCGCAAAGATGTGTACTCCAACAATGCAGAAGTAGCTGAAGTGCCCCATAAGCTAGGAAGAAGGATTGTTCAGAGAAGCAGATAGGTTTAATGTACTGTTATCTTTCTTTAGAGTCAGGGAAAATGTAACATTTTTCTCTAGGACAGTAACAGTTTCTGGGGCAGGGGAAAGACGTTGCCTTATACCAAACATTTCCTAGGCACTGTAATGAACAATAGGCCTCTGACAAGCTATCTGAGCTGTATCCATCTGCATCCCAAATGTGAAACACTGGCACAAAGTGAAAATTCAACTAAAGCCTCTTTTACGCACATCCAGAATCCACATCATGCCCCACAAACACAGACATGCAGCCGTCACAGCCACGTGTCTGTGCAATCCTCACTACACTCTTCTTTCCATTTCCTTTAAGGTATCTGGATGAGTAAAGGTTTATAACTGGAATGACTAGTGTGAGCGGTCAAAACTCAGATTCTGAGTGGGGGAGGGATTCTCCCTGCTTTCCTCCTCTGAAGGATTTCACATTTCTCCTTTCTTCACATGAGGTGTTGCTCTCACTATACAGAGGATGACCTAACACTTAGAGGTGCAAATTCACTGCGCTCCCAGAGATGCCTCCTTCTCGCACTCAAGTGAGACCTGTCAGGGCCAGAAGAAAGGGGAAGTCTGAGCCTTTTCAGCACACTGATAGATTGCATATCTAACTGCATCCAGCTTACTGGCAAATCACCCTCAGGAGATAACGGGCAGGCTGTCAGCAAGAGGCAGTGGAGCAATCCACATGTGCGTGTGTTTCAAACTAACTGCATCAACGTTATCACACATTTAGTTACTATCTTAGTTCTCAGCAGATCTGGACTGAGAAGTCCTCTCTTCAGCAGCCCTGTTGTGACAGCAGATTGGTATTTGGAAGGAAACTGGCATTCAGCTTTGATACTTGTTTAATGTCACAACAGGTGACAGGAAATAAGAAAGCAAACACCCCAATCAGAGGAAAAGTGAAATTCAACTACTGTTATACCCCTCAAACTCAGACCTCTATTGAAGGGAGGACTTGCATGCTTTACAAAGACTCCCACACATTCACTCTCAAATCTCCTTCATCATTCCTGGTGTGCACTACACAAATTTCTCGGTCTGTTTTCCTTCTATTTATTTTGTTTAGCATCCTATTTCTAAGGAGCAGCTTCACCGTGCATAACGCAGCAGCTGCCAGTAAGTCACTAGGATAGTCAGCCTTGTTTTCCACAGGGATGTCTGTGTAGTCAGAAAGAAACGAAGCATCTAAAAATAATGCCCTTAACACTCTACATGCAGCTGGTTTTCTCCAATTTTCCGCTGGCCCACTCTGTATGCTGATGACAGTGTAAGAGGAGATGAGAGAGACAGCTCAGTACTTTTCCATGGAAGGATGAAATCTCTAAGAATAACAATTTATCAGAGGAGCTGTGTCTGTTTGACCTGGCTCATTTTCAGAGATTAGAAACCAAATAACTCACAATGTATTGTGTTGACTTTGTGGGCTTTTTTTTTTTATCTAAGAAGTGATTTTCATGTTTCATCAGTTCTCGGTAGGGGGGAGGAAGAATGCACATCTGTCTTCCAAAGTGGATCAGTGAGAGGATAATAACAAATAATGATAACTTACCCACGTGGAGTGCCTTTCATCTTGAAGGATCCCAGAAATGCTGTAGTTTGTGGTCCAGTCCTGAACTGCTGAAGTCACTGCTGAGTTCAGTGAGAGCCGAAGCATAACCCAAGGCAGGGCAGCATCACTGCAATCCTGCAGGTACCCAGCTAGCTTGCAGAAGGCTCCATATATATTGTTGGGGAAATAAGTGCTTTTGAACTGACAAGTCATATGCTAGTTGAATTTGCACACTTCTGCTTCTCTGGGGCAGAAAGAGATCTTATACAGAAGCAACCACTGCCAGATGGGCAAGTCAGTTGAAGGGAGTGGTAGACAGCCCTGTTGTGTTGGAGAAGACAGCCATGAAAAGAGCTTGAAAAAATACCTCATCATGCCAGTAACTGACAGGCTCACTATCATGATTTCACATACAGAAACAGACCCTGCATCACTGGCTAAGCCTACATTGGTTGATTGCACTGTGGCAAGGCCCACACACTGACCCTGAGGTCAACTGGCACGGACTGGCCACATCTGTGCTATTGAACTCTCTTAGCTTACAAATCAGGGTAGGTGCATTCCAGTTGCCTGTTAGGAGTGGTCTTTGCACTGAGGGAGCCGGCTGCCCGCTGCCCAAAACACCCCAGGAACTATTAAATTATTAACTTAATAGTGAAACAGTAGGGAAAATCACATTGCAGTGCCTGGGCTTAGGTCCTTGTAATCTTTATTTTACTAATATAGAAATAACTAGTGGTTTCAATTAAGTAGTGTCCCATTTGCTAATGGGATGGCCTATACTCAAAGACGTGGGTGCACACAAAGTCAGGGACAAGCTGAAAAAGGCTTAACTCCTTGTAGATTTTAGTTGGCAAAGCCTGCCTCCATGCAAAAGCAACAGTGTGGAAGTGAAGAGGCCAAGGATGCTTGCAGATTATGGTGCTGAGATGAAAAAACAAAACCCATACAGCAACAAGGAGTCAGATTCTACTATTGGTTATCTCCATGTACTCAAAGGCATTTCCCTCTGCTGTCCCCTTCCCATCCTCCTTCACACCATACAAAAAACGTTTGTATTAAGTTAATGAGATGTACATTCCAGCTTTTTCCCAGCTTGAGCCCTGACTACTTTGATGACTCAGAAATGCCAGGTGCAACTTCAAAGCAACAACTTCAGTAGGTTATTATGATAGGATCTCCAAATTAGATCTCAAGGATACACATATTAAAAATATAACAGTAAATGATGAAGATATGAAGGCATTGCTTTAGCCCCTGAAGAAATTACTCAAATTCTCAACAGAAAACTAAAATAAAACCACCTGACTTCAGCACTGGAGAATGATACCAGGATTCCCTTGGTGGAGGCTTGCTGAAGCCTCCATCCAACCTAAGGGGCAGGGGAAAGTTCTTTCCTGTCTCAGTGGATATCTGTCAAACAAAATGGGATACATGTTCAAGAACTCTGCCAAATTTAGACATTGTGTATTCCTGCCTGGCTGTTAGGACCACTCTGGAGGTCACACAAAAAGAAATAGTTCTCACAGCACAAAACCAAGTGAAGCGGAATGCATAGCAACCTACTCTTTCAAGTGTAATACAAACTTCTCCATTCCTTCCAGGAAAATCCTGTCTACGTGCTATGATGCCACAACCCATCTCAAGTGCTAAATCTGTCCAACGCAACAACATCTGGGAGATATTCACATGCACATGAAGAGCCCTGTCCTGTGACACAGAGGGAGGAGCCATGTGGAACCACACTTGCTCTGAATGTTTCCCAGGGAAAATAGCACTGGATACTATATATAAAATGGTGCAATTTAGAGGCCTAAATCCACTCCTCCAGAAGGCAATGACAAAAGTGCCATCATCTGCTGCAACCATTGATCCTTCAGGAGACCCTCAGAAGAAGAGCAGTGAGGTTCTGTCATTGCATTGGTAGCAGAAGCTCAACAACACAGTGGCAGTATATGCAGGAGGTGGCCAACAGTCATATACACAGCTGTTGCAAACATCTAGCAAGGCAAACCCCAGTGAGACTTACAAATAAATTTAGCCCTTTGGAAAACACTTATGCCTCATATCATAGTCTGAAGTTATGAGCTGGGCAGCAGTAAAGTCCATTGTCATCAGGGATGTGGCTCTTTTCTCATCTAGTGGTCTCTTTCCAGATGTTTCTGTAATATTTTTATGTGAATTTTCTTTCCAATAATCTCATTTAAGAATCCAAATAAACCCAGAAAAACTCAAAATATGCTCCTGGGGTGCATGCCATAAGCTGCTGCAGCATCCCCAAAAAACTCAACAAATCATCATGCTATTCCTGCACACACATCTTAGGCCCACAGTGAGTACAGCATTGTCAAGACGTACTTGGACATGAATCAAGGCTGCATTTAAGAATGGCAAGGCAGATCAAGATTGCTCAAGTCAGTCCTAATAATACTCCCTTCTTTCTCCAGAAACATCTCTCATCCAACAGTTTCATATCTTTCTGTTAGCCTCTGTTCAGTCAATATATATCATGCTGCAGAGGTCATTCTCATAGCACCGTATGAACCCTGACTGTCTCCATGAATCTGGAGACTAGAAGAACCTAAAAAGTTAAGGTTAAGTGTTAATTAAGATACTTATCTTAATCACAGTGCTGGTGTTCTGCCACTTATTTTGGCATTCATAAGGTCTACTCGCTATATCCCAGCCCAAAATTGAGTGAAATCAAAGGAAAATTTCTGAATTCGAACTCTTTGTTCCAGAATAGATACACAGTGATGTAAACTAGATTAAGAGTGAGTAAGCTGGAGGGTTATGTGCTTTGAAACAAGTGGTTCTTAGAACATTTGGATTTGACCATTACTTTGTTCCATTTTAAAATTAGGCCAAGAAAAATAAATATATTTTACAATCAAATAATTTTTATTTTGTTCTTTCATGTTCCAGCATGCTACAATGAATGTGTACTGCTCTGAAGGCAACTCTGTTTCAAGGGTGTCTATTCCATAGATCATAGTTTCTTGGAGAGAAGTAGAAAAAATATTAACTTTTATGTCCTGTAGCCCAAAGCAGACTTGTTTGTGGTATAGACTCTGCTATAAAGAAAGGAGCCTTCTGGGTGTCGGCAAACTATGAATGAAAATAAAATTTTTAACATACAGTAAAACTGTTGTTGATTGTAGAAATATTTCCACAGTTTATGATGTCAGTCTGAGTACATAGGATGACCACAGGACACTGCATGATAAGGTCTCTATAGCCAAGTGAGGAACCACGTTTACAGTATCACTCCTGTTCCCATCTTTTCAGGAAGCTGAATTCCCCAAGTATTAAACAGGCTACACTGAACTAGCTCAATGGTGACTGTGCAGGAAGATGAAGGAAGGAAAAATTCTCCTGTTGTAGAGTTTCCTCCTGGTTGTGCTACTCTAAAGGCTGGTAGAGCAGCAACTCTCCCACTCTTCAGCACAGATAGCAGGTCCTCCTGAAACATGGAGAATAGCACTCTGTTCCCACCACTGCAATCAAACTGCAGACCTGGGACAATGATTAAATTTGCCCACACCTCTGTGAACCAAGCAACACTTTCTCAGCCTTGGCTATTTGGGCTGTGCCCTTGTTCAGCCAGGGACTTTTCTCTCTGAGGTGTTTGTACAACACCTGGCACACTGGAATCTCTAGACACTCTCACAACATAGAAACTGATAAGAATCATCATCGTGCCCAAAGCCTGCCAGGGCAGCTGCTGGGGCTGCATCCAAAAGGCACAGTTGTGTAATGCCTCCGCATTCAAGTGTTTTGACTTGAAATTTCCACTCAGAGCACATTAGACACTACTTGGGGGGGAACAACAAGTATCAAGTTAGACCTAGCGCTAAATCTGAACTTTCACCCTCTGAGCTCATAACTTGTGAGCACTTGCCTCCTTACTCCAAATTTTAATTTCTTCTTAGTTCTCACATGGAGAAGGGGTCATCTGTAGCCATGAGGGTCCTTTTTCACATCTGCAGTTACCAAACATATCAGGTAGATATATCTGCATATTGCAAAAGAGAATGCTGCCATTTTTGCACGTTTGTCTCTTTTTTCCAGGTGGATCCATCCACATGTCACTCACCTGGGAAGTTTTCTATTCACATCTCCCACAAAGGGAAGGGTCTAAAGTTTCCTACCATCCTGGGAGCACCTCTATGCCCAAAATAGTCTTTCTCCTGGGCTGTAAAAGGGCTATCAGCAAACTCCTTCCTGATTTCCCTGTTCCTTCACACTGATTCAAACAGGGAAGAGGGTCAGTAGCACACAGCTCACAGCTTATTTGGCCTGGTGGTGCAGTCCAGAAGAAAAGCATCAATGACCTGTTTGGGACAAAAGAGCTATGAATTTGCTTAATTCTTATGCCAGTATTACACAGTGATTGTAGCTAATAGAAAAAGCATACAGTAAATACACCAAGTATAATCCCAAGATGAGGAATACTTTGCTTGAAATGTTTCTGAGGTGTCTGTGAAGAGCAGGACTTAAAAACAGCCTCAGCACAGAACAGAAGGTGATATATTCTCTCACGCTGCCTCCAAGAATCTGGAAGACTGGGGAACAAATACAGAGGATGAAAAAGGAATGACAGAGTCCCTGAGTCCCCATAAATCTGCCCCAGAATTGGCACAAGAAAAGTATATTAAAAAACCAACATTGTTTACGAGCAGTATATGAATGGAAAAGAGGTCAAAATCATCCCACAGAAAGAGATGTGACAAAATGTCTACCCAAACGTGGTCTGTAGGCATGTTTTTCTCTTGCTCTAGTTGTTTAACAGAGAAAAATATGTGAAAATCACCTGATTTCTTAATTAGGCAGTAGAAATATTACTTGTTCCAAATCTGTGACCCTGAGCAGGAGGTAGTTTCCAGTGAAGACAATCTAGTGGAGTAGGCTGAGCTCCCTTTGCCCTTTTCAAGGCCTATGACATTAATTTGCAGGACTATTATCCTCAAATTAAATACTTCAGTGATTTTCTCCTCACCCTTACTGTCCACAGCAGTGCCAGAGCCTGGCAATCATGTGCAACTCTGCAATAACAAACTGGCAAATTCACAATGGAAGTAAACCATTTCAATTAAGAATCAAATTTCATTTTTCAGCATCCAAGAACTTATTTAACCAGAAGCAAAAGAAACCATTTTCCCCCAAATTAGGAATCTGCTTACTAAATGAGAAGTAGCATAGGGCTGGTATAAGATACCCTTTATTGCAGAAAATTTGGTGGAATAGGCCATCACTATCCTTATATTGTTACCTACAAAACAAAAAAAGAGAGAGAAAGAGAGAAGAGTTTGAGAGATTAATTTGTCCAAACGTCAGTTTCAGCTGTGCTTGTGCAACTATAGTGAGGGCAATGGACAACTCAGGGTCATGATGTAGAATAGGGTTTAGATTACCCAGGGTAGTGATCATCCCTTAAAGGCCTAACATGCACACACCTCATTGGTAGGACAAATTTCTGGACAGAGCACCACTATAGGAAGGAAAGGCAGGAATAAACATGGAGGTTCATCTGGCCTCTAGCAGGTAGATCTACAAGTCTCAAATAAGGGAAAAGATGGCTTTGTTAAACGTTAGGTTAAAAGCAGAGATGAAAAAATGGCACCAATATCATGTTCACAGAATCACAGAATGGTAGAGGTTGGAAGGGACCTCTGGAGATCATCTAGTCCAACCCCCCTGCCAAAGCAGGTACCTCTAGAGCAGGCTGCACAGGATCACATCCAAGCAGGTTTTGAATATCTCCAGAGAAGGAGACTGTACACCCTCTCTGGGCAGCCTGTTCCAGTGCTCTGTCACCCTCAAAGAAGTTTCTCCTCATCTTCAGATGGAACTTCCTGTGTTCCAGTTTGTGTCCGTTGCCCCTTGTCCTGTTGTTGGACAAGGGACAACTGAAAAGAGTTTGGCCCCATCCTCTCAACACCCGCCCTTTAGGTATTTATTAGCATTGATAAGATCCTCTCTCAGTTTTCTTTTCTCCAGACCCAGGTTTCTCAGCCTTTCTTCATAAGAAAGATGCTCCAGGCCCCTCTTTGTAGCCCTCTGCTGGATTCTCTCCAATATTGGTTCCTTGTCTTTTTTGAACTGGGGAGCCCAGGACTGGACACAATACTCCAGATGTGGCCTCACTAGGGCACAGTCAAGCAGAACGACAACTTCCCTCAACCTGTTGGCCATGCTCTTCTTAATGCACCCCAGGATACCACTTGCCTTCTTGGCCACGAGGACACATTGCTGGCTCATGGTTAACTTGGTGTTCACCTAGACTTCCAGGTCCTTCTCTGCAGAGTTGCTTTCCAGCAGGTCAACCCCCAACCTGTACTGGTGCCTGGGGTTATTTCTCTCTAGGTGCAGGACTCTACACTTGCCTTTGTTGAACCTCATCAGGTTCCTCTCCGCCCAGCTCTCCAGCCTGTCCGGGTCTCGTTGAATGGCAGCACAGCCTCCTGGTGTGTCAGCCACTCCTCTCAGTTTTGTATCACCAGCACACTTGCTGAGGGTACACTCTGTCCCTTCATCTGGATCACTGATGAATATGTTAAACAAGCCTGGACCCAGTACTGGGAGACACCACTAGTTACAGGCTTCCAACTAGACACTGCACCACTGATCACAACCCTCTGAGCTCTGCCATTCAGCCAGTTCTTAACCCACCTCACTGTCCACTCATCTAACCCACACTTCCTAAGCTTACTTATGAGGACGTAATGGCAGACAGTGTCAAAAGCCTTGCTGAAGTTGAGGTAGACACTGCTCTCCCCTCATCTACCCAGCCAGTCACACCATCATAGAAGGCTATCAGATTGGTCAAGCATGGTTTCCCCTTGGTGAATCCATGTCGATTACTCCTGATAACATTCTTTTCCTCCAGATGCTTAGAGATTATATCCAGAATGAGCTATTCCATCACCTTTCCAGGGATGGAGATGAGGTTGAGGACTGTAGTTTCCTGGGTCCTCCTTCTTGCCCCTTTTGAAGACTGGAGTGACATTGTCCTGAGGTCCCCCGCCATTCTGTGATTCTGTGCTGTCTTTCCTCCAGTCCTCAGGCAGCTCTCCTATTCTCCAGGATCTTCCAAGGTAATGGAGAGTGGCTTAGCAATAACATAGAATCATAGAATCACAGAATCATAGAATGTTGTGAGTTGGAAGGGACACACAAGGATCACCAAGTCCAACTCTTGCCCTAAGCATAGGACAGTCACAAGATTCAGACCATGGATTTGAGGGCATTGTCCAAATGTTTTCTCAATGTTGTCAGGCACCAAGCCTGACATGACTACCTCCCTGAGGAGCCTATCCCAGTGCTCCACCACCCTCTGGTTGAAGAACCTTTTTCTAATAGCCAACCTAAATTTGCCCTGGCACATCTTCCTGCCATTTTCCCTGGTCCTATCGTTGGTCACCAGAGAGAAGAGATCAGGACCTGCCCCTCCTCTTCCCCTTGTGAGGAAGTTACAGACTGTGATGAGATCTCCTCTCAGTCTCCTTTTCTCCAGGCTGAACAATCCAAGCGGCCTCAGCCTCTCCTCATGTGATGGCTTCCCCTCTAAACCCTTCACCATTTTAGTGGCCTCCTCTGGACACTCTCCAGTAGCTTTATATCCTTTTTATACTGTGGTGCCCAAAGCTGCACACAGTACTCTCTCAACACTCATGGGTGAATCCCATCGGTGCACATGGATTTGTGGGTGTTGAGTTTGCCTAAATGATCTCTAACCCAATCCTCATCAAGCAAGAAGAGAAAGTCTTCCTTTCTCCAGACTTTCTCCCTTACCTCCAGGGTCTGGGATTCCTGAGGGCTTAGCCCTAGAAGTAAAGACTGAAGCAAAGAAGGCATTCAGTAACTCCACCTTCCCTGTATCCTCCATCAACAGGGCACCCACCTCATTCAGCAGCAGGCCACATTTTCCCTAGTCTTCCTTTTGCTATTAGTGTACTTGAAGAAACCCTTCCTGTTCTCCTTGACATCCCTCGAGAGATTCAATACTAACTGGGCCTTAGCCTACCTCATTGCATCCCTGCATACTCTGACAACATTCCTATATTCCTCCCAAGTGGCCGGTCCCTCCTTCCAGTCTGTAAGCTTCCTTTTTCAGTTTGAGTTTTTCCAAAAGCTCCCTGCTCATCCATGCAGGTCTCCTTCCTCCTTTGTTCAATATTTTACTCATAGGGATGCACCGATCTTGAGCTTGGAGGATGTGGTGGTGGAATATTAACCAGCTCTCTTGGACCCTCCAACCTTCTAGAGGGATTCCTCCAAGTAGGTCTTTGAAGAGGGTAAAGTTAGCTCTCCTGTAGTCCAGGGTTGCAATCGTACTTATTGCCCTACTTCTTCCATGCATCCATGCTGAACTTCACCATTGCGTGGTCACTGCAGCCAAGTCTGCCCCTCATTTTCACATCCCCAGCCAGTCCTTTGTTAGAAACTTCGTTTGTTAGAAAGTTACTAAAGACCACTTAAAAAGGGAGAGGGGGACCAATTAGTTTTTTCTTGAGCAAATATCAGCAGAATCCAAAGAGAATACCTGATGGTACGTGGGGCATTTCTTGGACAAACATTTCAGTAGGACAATTGCCTGCAACATGCCGAGTACAGCTTTTTATGTTAGGTGGAGGAAGATGCTAAGGCTTGACTATGCCTTTTGTCCAATTCCAATTGACTGACAAGTGACAAATTGAGGGATAATTTGAATGAAGTGACAGAGTTCAGTATTCTAAGAAAAAGAAAACATGAGAGCAGCAGAAAAGGAATAATAGATCTCAGGAGATCAGACTTCAGCAGCTAAGCAAGTGGCTGGTAGAGTGTTCTGGGAAGATAATTGGGGATAGCTGTGAGTTAGTAAAGGATATTATATTGACTGTGCAGTGGCAAACCGCAAGATTCAAAACAAAGGTCTTGATGCAACCTCTGAGCCTGCAATGCTGAGCTCCTCAGTGACCAGAATACGAAAAAGGGCGTGCAAATAATGAAAGCAAAAGCAAAAGTAACTAAGGATGAGTGAAGTAGAACAAAGCACATAGGAATAAAAATCAGTGTCAAGGAACAAGGGATAAAAAGCAAGAAGAAATAAATTAGAAAAGTAAAAAGTGGTGCTTTTCCAAGCAGGAATGAAGAAGAGCCTACAGAGATGTATATGATAACATACTTTCTGTATTCATTAAAGAAAGAGTTAACTATGCCTTAGTATTAACAAGGAAATAGCAAGGTATGCCACAGTGTAGAAAACACAAGTTAAACATATTTTGATAAATTAAGGATGTTCAAACCACCAGGATCTGAGGAAATCCTCCCTCGCATGATAAGAAGCTAACTACAGTAATCTGAGAGCCTTGAGTGATCCCCTTGGATGGCTGCTATATAGAGAACACAGTGCTTCTCTTTAAAAAGGTGGAGGAATTACAGACCTGTCAGCAAAGCAAGGATCCCTGAAAAAAAAAAAACTACCATTTTTCAAGTACCTAGAAGATGATAAGAAACAGTTACACCAGGTTTGTCAAGAACAAATTGTTCCAAACTAATACAATTCCCTCCTTAGAAAAGATGACAGATCTAGCGAATTCAGGGACATTACAGTCCAAGGTGTTGTTAGGCCACTGGATGCTGACTTAGATCCTCCTCAACTAGGAAAGATGGCATTGTCTAGGTCCGGGTCTGCCTGGTGAGGGTTCTCAAATAGGAAAGAAGGAAGCACCAGGCCCCTTGTCATGGCATGGGCATGAGGGGACTGTCTGCTGTGTGCCATGATGCTAAAGCCAAACTCACTGAGAAGTGCTTTTTGAAGACCTCATGGAAACACTCAAGTTTTAAACTGAAAACACAGCAGAGGTAATATTAAAGTATGGCTCCTCAGGAGCCAGGTGGTAACCTTGCATACTACAGGGACTGGGATTTCTTGCCCTAGACCTAACCACCACCCAGCGGACTTGGGTTGAACAATTCCTCTACATAGCAAAGGAGAGCAGAAAGGCAAGTAAAGCTAGTTAGAACATAATGGTTTATACATTCCCTGTTGCAGGACAGGGAGGAGACTAAAAGTTCTTTCAAGATGCTGTTCAGTTCACTATTTCTATGATTATTTTTTTTTTCCTTCAGTGTTACAGAGCCATTTTGACTTTTCATAGCAAAGTACCTTCTTTATCATCCATGCCAACTTAGTGGTGTTTGTGTTCCTCTTCTCTTTGTGCTGGCTCATGTTACTCTCAGCAATAGACCATAGCCAGGCAATCAGTTGAGTTAAAGACAGGTGGTCTTTTAGATCCTTATACAGCTTTGCTTCTGCAGCACGGGGAGCTGGGAACTAGAGAAAGCAAGCTTGAAGGGTAGTGGAGAAAGACATTATGAAAGCATGAAGGAGAGATTTGACTCTGCCAAGAGAAGCATAGGGCTTTAAGACAAAAGGAGGAGAGGCTAAGGGAGGACTGATGATGCTGTGGGAGGAGGATACCTTGTGAGACACAAAAATTCCAGAAATGATAGAGAATTCAAGAGGATGGGTAGGGAAAGACAGCCAGCAGACACACATTCCTAGGCAGGGAATATTTTTGGAAACGTCATTTACTTATTCATGCAATCTTTCCTTCTCTTCCTCTCTCACACAGGAAAACACACACAGGGTGTACACACAGAACAATTTTATCCAACCTACTTGTGTTAACAAATACATGCAGCTAATCTCATAATGGTCCCAGAAAATGTCTTAGTTATATTCTTCATCTAATCTGGTTTTGGTCAGAGGGTGATACCAACATAGGATATCTTAAAGCATCGAACATTGAAGCTGGTCTCCCTGGGCATACCATATGGTCAAGGGACAGAGAGAGGTTCCTCCAAGAGGAAATTGAGAGCAAGAGCCTGATTTGCATGTCCAGAATCACGCTGTGTAGCAGGTTTTCTCTCTGGATTACTCAAACAGCCTAGGAGCCAGCCTTCTGAATTACATACCTAAAATTAGTACAAGTATGAACCAATGTGTTTCTAGAGAACAAAGTGATTGCTTTCAGAACACACTTGGAAGTTCAGGTTGTTTTTATGTAAAAAACATACTCGCTAAATACAAATATTTTAATTCATTTACAGTCTTCCACAGAATTTTTCAAACTTTCACCGCAAAACTGAAACCCCTCCACAAACTATTTTCCAGTTTTTTGCAATAAAAAAAATAAACCCAAAAAATTCAGCCAGTCAGATGACAACTAGCCAGCTTGTTTAAGTTTAGGTTGCCAGACACAGGAAAAATTTTTAGCTCTCAGTTTTCCTAATGGAAGACATGAAAATGTAATTAAACCCAGATATTTTTACTAAGGAAATTTCCATTTTGGCTAACATTACAGTCTTCATTTAAAAAGCCATTCTAAGTTAAAAATTCCACTGAAAAGACATTCTAAAGAGATTTCTACTGTGGGCAATGGTGCAATACAAATATCTGGACTGGACAGGAGAGAAAGAAGTAGATGCTTTGATTTGGCAATGTGAACAAACATAAGCAAACTCTGACCATACAAGTAGTTCTGCTGAGAACACACACTGCAGGACATTGTAGTTGTTACTCTAGATAATAAAAACATAGGCACAAACATCTTTGCATTTGCTGCACTTGGAAACTGCCAGTTTTCATGTTTAAAATGCTGGTTTGGCTTACAGTTGCAGGCCAACTCATCTGGGGGCCAGTTCCCCATCTAAAGTGCCAAATCTTCTTAAAAACCTGAGAAAAGGACAATCAGAGATTTATGCTGTCACTCAGTGACACATTTTCTCAAGACAGACTAATCTGCTGAATGAATGAGGAGCCCTCTGTAAAAAATGCACATTTATTTTGTTAGACAAACCCAGCTAATGTTTGGATAGTATTAAGAAGGTAGATTAATTGCCGTGCAATGGGAATTAGTAACCAATTCACTGGTGAAAAAATATTTTTTTTTTGTCAAGAAGAGCAATCAAATTAGGATAATTCACATCATTTTAATCAGTAAAGATATTTTCAATCTGAATAAAGATGGTTTTATAGCTAGTAGGAACACCACATGTGTGTAAAGAAGCAAAGTTTCAGCAATTCTAACTTTAGTTCTGGAATAATAAAAGCTGAATAGCTACTTGGTTAAAGATATTCTTTAGACTTAGGTTAGTCCCATCATTCTGTGTTCTGGTGTATTTCACATGGACTATGACTACCACAGGCCAGTCTAGATCTGAATTAATCAGTAAAACAAAAGAGAAGAGAATACTTCAGAACTGTTCTTCACTGTTTGTTAATGTATATTGTATTTCCCTCTGTGACAGATGCATTCTCATTTATTTATATCAGGTATTAACACATGTCCATCCAGTTATGATGTAGTCAGGGATATGGATGTATAACAACATGCTAAGGTATCCTGAAGACCCACAGGAAGGGTGGAAGGAAGGACAGGTAGCCTGGGAGGAATACAGAGAAATTGCCTGAGGGGCCAGGCATCAGGTTAGGAAAGCCAAGGTCCTGACAGAATGAAATCTGGCCAGAGATGTCAAGGGCAACAAAAAACTTCTACAGGTATGATGGGGAGAAAAGGAAAACTAGGGAAAATGTGGGCCCTCTCCGGAAGGCAGCAGAAGACCTGGTCACCCAGGACACTGAGAAGGTTGAGGTGCTCAATGACTTTTTTGCCTCAGTCTTCACCAGCAAGGGGTCGTGCCACACTGCCCAAGTCCTAGAAAGCAAAGGAAGGGTCTGGGAGAATGAAAAACTGCCCACTGTAGGAGAAGATCAGTTTTGGGACCACCTAAGGAACCTGAAGATGCACAAGTCCATGGGACCTGATGAGATGCATCTGAGGGTCCTGAGGGAACTGGCAGATGAAGTTGTGAAGCCACTATCCACCATATCTGAGAAACCCTGGCAGTCTGGTGAAGTTCCTGCAGACTGGAAAAGTAGGAATATAACCCTCATTTTTAGAAAGGGAAATGAGGAAGACCCAGGGAACTACAGGCCGGTCAGTCTCACCTCAGTGCCAGGCAAGATCACAGAGCAGATACTCCTAGAAACTATGCTAAGACACATGGAAAATGAGGAGGTGACTGGTGACAACCAGCACGGCTTCACCAAGGGCAAATCATGCCTGACCAATCTGGTGGCCTTTTATGGCGGGGTTACAGTGATGGTGGATAAGGTTAAAGCAACTGATGTCATCTACCTGGACTTGTGCAAGGCGTCTGACACCGTCCTGCATGACATTCTTAAATCTAAATTAGAGACACATGGGTTTGATGGATGGATGACTCGGTGGATAAGGAATTGGCTGAATGGTTGCACTCAAAGTGTTGTGGTCAACAGCTCAATGTCCGAGTGGAGATCGGTGATGGGTGGTGTCCCTCAAGGGTCGGTATTGGGGCCGGTGCTGTTCAACATCTTTGTCAGTGACATGGACAGGGGGATCGAGTGCACCCTCAGCAAGTTTGCTGATGACACCAAGCTGAGTGGTGCAGTTGAAACGCTGGAGGGACAGGATGCTTTAACAGTCAAGAAGCAAGCCACCCTTGACACTGTCAGTAAAAGGCAGGGGTTTGAAGAGCAGAGACAAAACCAGGGACTATTGAAAAGCAGACTCTTGAAGGCACTTCACTGTGAGGTGACCAAGGTCATCAGCCACATCTGAGACAGACTCAAGTGTTTCACTCATAATAAAACAATAGGTGAATTAAGCAACCTGAATGCTAGAAAACACAGAGAAAGAAATACTCCACCAAGGCCAGCATCAAATGGAAGAAACTTCTTGAAATATATTTTGGGGCAAGTTGCAAAATGTGAAAGGTTTACAAAATACAGAATATCATTATAAAGTTACCTTGTAAAACAGAAACTGAAAAGAAAATCTGACATGCAGGACTCTGAATCTACATCATGCTTCCAGGAGGTAGGCTGCCTGATGAAGTCTGTGCTGAGGTGGGTTCTTTTTTCATCTGCATGGCTTTTCTGCAGACATTCTGCTGAAGGTAGATCAGAGCAACAGGATCAGCAAATGGCTGTCCAGGAAGATGCCTTCTGAAGAGAGGTAGGAAGGAGGAAGAGCACAAATGGAGCCCTCAGAAAGTGGGTGTCTAGATAGGTGTAGCACCTAGGGAGAATGTGGATGAAGAACCTAGATACAGCTAGGCTGCAAGGCTAGCTGGACAGATGCAAAGAGACATCCCACAGGAGAAACAGTGCTGTATACTGCTTAGATTGACACAACCAGTCCAGAGGTCTCCAAAGGAGCAGGCTGGTGAGCGCTTACCCAAAGGTGCCTCTCTATGCCTGCAGATCAGCATAGATCAAAACCACCAATACTCTGAGATGTCTCCTAAATTTCCATCTCCACATGCACTCCTTAGTGCAAAAATAAATACCCGGTGATGCACTATTTGTCAGGCACTGATCGATTCTTTGCCATTTAAGAAAAACTCTGAACTGCTCCAGGTTAACTAAAAGTAAGACATCCAGAGATGAAGAGCTCTTATTGCCATCAAAGGAGTTTTTAGAATTGCTTGCAGATATTACTGCAGAGGAAGCTGATTTCTAAATCTTTAAACTGTTAAGAAAATATCATCAAGCCAGAAATATCAGGCAATTACAAAAGCTGTGATTTAGCATCTTGAGTATGAGTGACTTGATCTGAATCTCTTTCTTACAATGCCATGCTCCTAGCTCTCCAGTCTGCATTTCAGAGAGCAGAAAAAAATACAGACTCTGACTGCAAACATTTAAAAACTACCACTGCTGCACTGGTTCTTTCCATGTTGGAGGACACATCACAGCTCTGAAAACTAGGTTAACAAGTGTGTGCCCTTTTAGCATAAAGCAAGGCTATGTCAAATGGAAAATAATCAATAGACTTGGTTTCTGTCCTTATAAATGACTGCTAATTCAGTATTAAAGCCTGACATTGCTTTCAAAATTCAGTAGCGAATCTCTGTTTCCATAAAATGAGAGGAAACCTTGAGAACTCAGCAAGGCTTATGTACTAGTGTGCAATGAACCAGTGAAGTGGACCCAGCAAACAAGTTGGAAAAGTAAAGCCACATTCAGAATTGGATTGGATGGCTTTCCCTCATTTGTACTTAGAGAGGCACAAAGAATACCCAGAGGATTAGCCAGTTTGATGGTTAAGAGCTCCAATGCCCTGCCAATGCTAGTTCACCCAATGTCTCTGTCTCTGCCAGCAGTCTAACGATGGCAGATTTCCTCAAGTAAACTACTGTAGACACAACCACAGTGTCAATTGTTGAGCTGCTGCTCCTCTGGGAAAGCCAGTAATGCCAAGAACTGTCAAACAGCAGCAGCAATCAAGGTGAATGGTGCTCTAGTCCTTGTTCACAGCAGTGACGGACGAGGTGCAGGGGATTAAACAGGTCTGTTACAGGGCTTACATCGTTGTAAGCAGATATCTTCCTCTCACTTAAAAAAAAATGAAACAACCAAAAAGGAAATTAAAACAAATCCAATGAACTGCATTAACATAATATAAGCACCTCACATTTAAAAATAATACATAAGTACATACCTAATTCCAGCAACCACGGGAACAAAGAAGTAGCAGCTTTTGGGTAGCCAGATCCTCTTTTCCTTTCTGTTCCATCTACTCTTCAGCCTCTCCAGAAGATCTAGCAATGCTAAAAGCACAGATAGAGGCTGAGCAGAGGGAAAGGGTGTATGGGACAGATGTTGCCTTTCAACCAGCCTCTTACCATAAAGACCCTTCACAGTATTTCTGGAGGTTTCAGCTTTTCTCACATTTACAAGTTTGACTTTAGCAGAAACTTTTCCCTGTCCTGTCCTACAAAGCAGCAGCGTTGCCTTTCCATTTAGCAGTCCTGAAAAGTGCCAGGTTAAGCATTCTAGAAGTTAGAGTTCCCTATGGAGCCATAGACCAAAACCAACTCTGGCTCAGATTTCTCCCAAATTTCCATCTCCACATGAACTCCTTATCACAAAAGCGAATATTTGGTGATACACTATTAGTTAGGCACTAATGGTTTCTTTGCCATTTAAGAAAAACTCTGTTTATAGATGCACCAGAAAATAAGTGACCTGGTTTTCATTTCCAAGAAGGCTCCTTTATACATCTTTAGTAGTCTAACAGAGGCTCAAGTATAGTTTACACCAACTAGTTTCCACCAGATGAAGCATTAATATACATGAGAAGCAGGTCTCCCCCTCTATTTTTCATTTGCACAAGAAAATTATTACTTTTATGTTAGGTTACAGTAAATGTCAAGGATGATAATGTAAATAGACAGGGCAGTAGAAAAGTACTTAAGGAAGACGTAGCAAATTCATTGTTTGCAGTGATTCTACTAAGTTCAAAACCAGACCTAGCAATTAATTTGCTTTGACAGAATCATGTTTTGTGTTACACTGTCCCACGTATTTAATTATGTACTAACCCATCTCCAAGAAATCAGAGTGAGCTAAACTAGAGAACCATTACCTAAAAACATGACTAGGAGCCAAGCATTTGAAATTCACTTATTGATACAAAACATAAGGCAGACTTCCAGCACAAGCAGTCTCTCGGGTTTAATCTTAAGATCTATAATGAAAAATCTCTTCTCTTTACCACTGTAGTCTTTCATCTCTTCCCAGGGGGGAGCAATCATCTTGCCAAACCCTCCCTTGTGGTCCTAATTGTCAAAGGGAGTCTTTCTGTTACTGCAGCACTGGAAAGCTAATGAATTTACTGAAGCAAAGATTGTATCTGACAAAGACCAACTACTGAACTACAGCAGTGTACTGATTCCCAGCAACACGTTCTGGGCAAATCACCTCCAGTCAAACCAGCATCACTGAAAAATTACTGGTTCGTTTTCATGAAAGAAAGTGCAGTTTATCACTAGCTCAGGAGACACTGTCAAGTTTTAAAAGTTTCATATAAGGAAGACAGTTGCTCCTCACCTGGAACTGAATACAGACTGTTGCCCAAATTGGCACACTTTCAGAGAAAGATAAGACCTTTCTCTGGCAGGTAGGATGAAGTGGCTTTTGGATTTACCTGCTTTTTGTCTCAAGATGTGGAGAGGGTGGGATGCTGAGGCAAGGCTAAGTTGACACTGCAGACTTACATTGGGCCAGCTGAAATGGTCAGGATGGTGAGGAGATGTTACTTCCAACTTGCAGCAACTTCAGTTGCTGCAAGCCCAACGGTTGACCTAATTACCCTGGCAAAACTGGACTTCTTCCAGGATTGCTAGTCTCCCTTGGTGGAGGAGAGAAGCCTGCTTCTGTAACACCTAGCAAAGTTACAACCAGACATACTTAGACAGACCATGAATGAAATGTTTGATGTTCTGCAGCATTCCTTTAGAACTGGGATTTTTCTTGTCCAAGATGGTTTGGTCAAAAGGCATATATTTACAAAGCTTCATAGTCAATCCCAAGCTTGCTTTCTCAGGAATGAAAACATTTTTGATGGAAATTGCAAATGTGTGTGTCATCAGGACAGCATTTTCAGCCCTGCAAACCTCTCTGAGCCCAGAAAGTGTTGCCTTAGGCCAGTGGCCAGCCAGGAAACTGGCCAGTTCAAGATACTAGCCTCTTCAGCAAACTCAAAGCCAGTTCTCAGCACTGTCTTGTGACCACAGGGTAACCAAGAGGTGACCTGCAGAGGCCATTGAGTAGTCTTTGTATGACCGTAGTTAACAAAACAGAGCATGACGTATGGGTATATTCATGCTACAACTTTGTGCTGTAATAACTTGAAAAACTGATGAGTAAAGCTTTCAAGACCGAGTCTTTACTACGTTAGTGAAAGAGAAAACATTTAGCACTGATCAAGAATACCAGCTTTTGTGGTACACAAAGGCCACTTCCTTATGTTTTTGCCTTCTCCTTGACAATAGCTGATAATGTTAAGTGAGCTCTGTGGGCACAAATAATTCAAACCAAAACAGTTTGTGCCAGAACACAGTCACTGAAGAAGACCAAACAGTCACAGTTCCACCATGTCTAGTCACCTGAAGTTCAGCAAAGGGCAAATTCTCCTGAATTAACAAATTTTTCAGAGCACCTTGGTAACTCAGGTTCCTAAGACATTCCCACCCTGGACAAAATATGCATAAAATGTAATAGGGTACACACACTTCACAGGGGACTTCCACACTGGGATGCTGGCGCTGAGCTGCTAAGTCACTGACTGGAAGCTGTGATGTTGGTGTGAGAATCGAGGCCTTCAGGGAAGAGCTGCTTCAATATGCACAGAAATTAATGCAAAGAGTAAGGAGCTGCCTAAGTCAGCCAACGGTGGAGTTCCAAGCAGGTTCCTTAAGTCCTACCCATCACAGAAATCTGGCACTTTACAGAGGGCAGTAATGAGGTGCCTCTCTCCCTGCAGAAGTCACAGCCCTAAATCCTCTCCTCATATTTTGCACTTACACTCATCTATCTGGAGATGAAAAAGAAAAAAAATATCTGCCAAGAAAGGAAGCACCCAAGTCCCATTTTCACCCAATAGCTCTTTGGTTATTGCACTCCTCCAGGCCATGGAGTTGGTAGCCACTTAAAGTTGACTCAAAGATCTCCATTTTAGGCCTAGGTAGCTAATAGTGCTGTTATATGGTTGTGTCTAACCTTTGGTACCCAAATAGCTTCAAAATCTGGACCTTAAGATCCCAAGTTTCTCAGAAGTCAACACAACTATGATTCCTACATGGTCTTTGAGGATTGTTAGTAGGGTCCAAGGTCTTTTGAGGTAAAATTATTTGAACTGAAAGGAAAATATTTAGCCCACGATAAATATCTGGACTTCCCCTCTGATCAGCATATGCCTCCAGGGATACCTTCAGGTATTCCATCCCATTCTAAACTATTTTTGAAGGAATGATTCCTTGCTTCCACTATATAGCAAGGATAAGTGTATAGCTCTTAAATGTTTGCAGAGCTGCTGAGCTGCAGGTGGGAGGCTCAAGAGACTTAAAAGGAAATTTATTTTCTAGCAGGATTGTCTGAACTAAGGTACAGTCAGACTCATCAGCCCACAACTGCTGAATTAGACAGATGTAATAAATGCTCCATGGTAGAGTCTAACACAATGGCAATGGGATTCGGAAAGTGACATTCAGCTTCTTGTGATTCTGTGCTGTCTGGCAATCAGTGGCAAAGGAAGCAGAACTGGAGTGTTTTCTCTGAGCTGCTTGTATTTGCTGATAGCCCAGATATAGGAAAGAGAGGCGTCAAAGAGCAAGGAAGGCCAAAATCCCCCCCATCCACAGCCACACACACATTTGGAATGCAACTCAGCAGGGAGGCTCCCAAAATCATTGTTGGAAGAACAAAGGCAAGTTTTAGATGACAGACATTTCAAACAACAGAAAAGTTTGAGGAGACCAATAAGAATAACAATTAGAATGGGAAAGGATTAAGTGGCCAACAGAAAACAACAAAAGGAAAATTAACATCTTTTCAAAAATCACAAAGCAACTTCAAAAGCGGGGTAAGAACAATGAAAACCCCAAATTATGCACAGTTTAGCAGCAAAGCTCACAAAGAAATTAAGTGACTCCTGCAGAGAAAGGGTGTGGGGAGATCTTATAAATTTACCAAATTCCAAACAGGATAAAAAAAAAAAAAAATTCTCACACACATAGCCTGGTAGGCAGCCAGTACCACTTGGTGCCATGATTTTTGAAGGCCAAATTCTAAAATGCATTTCTAATGCTAAAAGTTTTGCAAAGGGGAAAGCTAGAAAATGAAATATTAACAAAGTCCAAGAGGGGTTAGTAAGAACTGACAACTAGTGACACAGCACAATGTGGCTGTGGTAACACCTTGCTTTTGTGCACCCGTCACCTGATCAAACTTTAACAATTTAGGATGAACGCCTGTATGATAAGCACTAAACTCATGTGGAATTCTGGCTGTTGTTTGTTTAGAAATGTTCAGCCAAAATCATTGTGCTGTTTCCCAGAATGAGATTTGGAGTTGTTAAATTATCTCACCGCTTAAAGCAAAAACTCTAATGAACTTTCCTCCGAGGGTCTTTACTAGTCCCATGTCATTGAAGAAGATGTCAAAATTTAGCAGAAGACTGACATTTAGCCTGTCTGTGTTATGGCTTTACCTTCTGCCATGAAAGTCCAAGTGAATTTAATTAAAAATCTTAGAGAAACTTCATACATCCTTAGCAGAGACTTCCTCAATTTCAGCAGCTAACAATTCTGGCAGTTCTTTCTGAACCTTTCTTCTTCTCTGAACCTGTTCCTCAGCTCTTAGTGTTGTTCAGCCTGTAGGTAAAACTAGGGAAAACCTGCAAAGGCTGCTTTTGGCTTTTCCAGGCTGGCAAGAGGTCCAGCACCAGACCTGAGAGCAGAAAACTGCTTTGCTACACTCTGATGCTGCCCTTGCTGGCATTCAACAGTAGAGTGACTCAGATGCTGAAAAGAGAAAAAGGATTCAGGAGAAGAAGAAAGAAAATATTGAGAGCCAGAGACAATATGAGAGAAATTGTGATGAGAATTGGAGGAAAGGACTGGAGCACATCAGGAAAGGAACTCCTTGGATTAAGAGCTAGAGACAGCATGGGAAGGGGTTGCTGGAACCACAAGGCAAAGAGCATGTGACTGGCAGCCACAAGGACAGAGAGGACAGGGAATTTGGTCCTGCTAGGGGCAGGAGCTGGAGCCATGGAAAGAAACAGGGAAACAGTTGAAGGGGAGACACAGAAATGGATATGGAGATCAGAGGTGAGGAAACAGACACTGGCAGCAAGTGGCTGGAGAAGGGAGCAGCTGGGCTGAAGAAGAAGTCAAAGAAGTAAGAAGAAGAAAGGGGAGTCAGATCTTGTCTGGGCATACACAACACTGAGAAACATGAGCCTGTTCAGGCAAAGAAACTGAGCTGCTTAGCTCAAGTCAGGGAGGAAGGGTCTGGAAACAGAAGACCAAAACTGAAGGAGAAGACCAAGACTGAAGGAGACTACAATGTATAAAAAACAGGGGATATAAGACAGGGCTGTAGCATGGAGGCAGGGTACAAATAAAAATACTGGAGAAGAGAGAGATATCAGACAGAGAACTGGAGTATGCTGTGCATCAAAAGTATTCTCTCAGGGAAAAGAGCAGAATTACAAATTTGCCAGGGAAAGAGAACAAGCAAGGCCACGGAATCAACTCAAGACCTTTGAGAAGGAGAGACTGGGACAAGGCAGGAGGATGGGTCAGTGAGGAGAGGACCCAAGGAAGGACAATGGAAAAGTGAGGAACATGAAACAACACCAAAGGGCTGTTGTGTAGCTAAGCACTGAGCAGAACTGAAGGTGCTCACAGCTCACCTTTCCAGTACACCTGTAGACATACTGCTGTTGGTCCAGACTGGGAATAGCAGCTGCCTACCACTCTTTGTTAGTGTAAGTGCCTGCACATGCTGTAGAGACATGTTTCATAGCTAAATGTCCCAGCCTTAGCATTCAGAGGGCTGGACACAGGATCACTTTATCTTTTTTTCAAGCAACCAAGGAATTTGCACAGAAAATGACTGTGTTCAAAACTCTCAGTGTTGTAGAACCCTCATTTACCTCTCTCATATCCATATGCTCAGAAAACAGCTTTTAATGACACAATATCATGTCATTTTTCTTTCAGCCCTATGCACCGATCCACACGTGGAATGACCCACACTCTCGTAACAAATGCCTATTCTCTAGTTTGTTTTCCCATAACCATTCAGCATTGGCAAACATTGTTTACAGCACACAGTTCAAATTATCTCTGAAGAAAGTCATCATCTCTCATAGTAAATTTCCTTCAGCTTATATTCTTAAATAGGTCCTTATGCACTTCCTTACTGATTGCCTTCTCTGTGGCATTCACAGTCTTAGCATTTCCAAGGCCTAAAGACTCAATAGTTTCTTCAGGAGCTCAAGAATGCAGACAGACATTGACACAGAGTTTTAAATAATTAGGACCAGCATTGCTGGGAGTGTTTGGTATATTGCCCTACATATTTGTCTGTATTTGAATAAACACCTTTGAAAATCTGGCTCTCTGTGCTTGCTTGCACAACATCAATTCATTTATTTTCACAACACTTCCCAGAGGGCAGGGCAGACAATATTATTCCTTCATTAGGAAATTGAAGCAATGAAAGTGTCTGGTCAGAATGGGTGCCCAATTTGAAATAGGCAGGAATTGCTTTCTGTAGCATACTATTGGCAGCAGTTCTGCATGCGCCTCAAATGAGCCCCTAGGCTTGCAAATAATTCAGGAAATGAGGAACACACCATTCATGGCCACCTTTGGCTGCATGAATGATCGTCCCAGGATCTCACAGAGGCTTTGTGTCAGAGAGCATGGACAATAGCCTGCACCAGTGTAGGCCAGCATGAGGCTTTTATCAGGCAGTTGTCCTTCCACCACCTGCAAGCCCATGTTTTGTACCTTACACATATTCCTACTTCAGCAACAAGTAACAAGCCCCCAGGCAGCAGCCTCCTTTGCTACACCATGATTCATCTGCAGAGGAATAATCCTACTCTACAGACTGTAGCCTGTTAAAAACCCAGTGTGATCCCACTGTATATTTGACAAGGTAGCACAATCAGCACTGAATCTGGCCTTGTCTAACTTCTGAGTGAACAGGAGCCTGTGCACTTCATTCAGCTTTAATCAGTGTTTGTTTCAGACCCATGCACCTTAGCGACTGGACATAGGAGGAAGGTCCCAGACAGCTGGTTCTGTTGCCAGCTATACCTCCAGCCTGCAGGGTAAGTGCAGCTAGGTTATCTACTTCCCCAGGTCTCCCTTTCCTGTTGTAAAACAGGGACATTAATATTGACGTCACTTCTAAAGCATTTTGAGAACTATTGATGAGAGTTAGGCTTTATTACTATCACATAGCAGGTTTGATGTGTAATCCATACATACATGTATTTTAAGTGTCTGCTAAGCTGCTGGAGGCAACACATCAGGCTAGACAAACCACTGCTCTGGTAAATCCTAGATTCAGGTCTTCGGGCAGCTCATCATCATGATTCCATGGGCTGAGGACACGGATACGTTTGAGTTAGGGATCTGGGAGTCCTGGTGGACAGCAGGATGACCATGAGCCAGCACTGTGCCCTTGTGGCCAGGAAGGCCAATGGCATCCTGGGGTGCATTAGAAGGGGTGTGGTTAGTAGGTCAAGAGAGGTTCTCCTCCCTCTCTACTCTGCCCTGGTGAGGCCACATCTGGAATATTGTGTCCAGTTCTGGGCCCCACAGTTCAAGAAGGAGAGGGAGCTGCTTGAGAGAGTCCAGCGAAGAGCCACCAAAATGATTAAGGGAGTGGAGGATCTCCCTTATGAGGAAAGGCTGAGGGAGCTGGGCCTCTTTAGCTTGGAGAAGAGGAGACTGAGGGGGGACCTTATTAATGTTTATAAATATTTGAAGGGTGAGTGTCAGGAGGATGGGGCCAGGCTCTTCACAGTGGTGTCCAATGATAGGACAAGGGGCAATGGGTGCAAGCTGGAACACAGGAGGTTCCGCTTAAATTTGAGAAAGAACTTCTTTACAGTAAGGGTGACAGAGCACTGGCACAGGCTGCCCAGGGAGGTTGTGGAGTCTCCTTCTCTGGAGACATTCAAGACCCACCTGGACGCCTTCCTGTGTGATCTCATCTAGGTGTTCCTGCTCCGGCAGGGGGATTGGACTAGATGATCTTTCGAGGTCCCTTCCAATCCCTAATATTCTGTGATTCTGTGAGTTTATGCCTTAATCCCAAACTGTGTATAACTTACATATTATTAATATATTAAGATGAAAGGATTGAGTTAGAACAGCAACAACTGATAGAAGGACATAAAACAATGCAAGAAAAATCATTGAATTATGTTCACTGTACCAGTTTTGCTACTAACCCACTACTAACCTGAAATTTACACCATTGCTGGAATTCCCAACGACTTGTTCACAGTCAGCAGAGAAGCTGTGTGGATAACTGATCTAGATGCCAGCATAGCTTTTTCACAGTTATTTTATGCAACACAACTAAACCAACAAGTCTGGAGTACAAAGGGAGAAGAACAAGCTCTCTGAGTGAACAGAAAACTAGCGTAAGCCTTTGGGTTCAGAACCTTTTCCTTTGCTTGATTACTGTGCCATTAAACTGACACTGGAATGATGACTGAACTGCACTTGAACTTTGTAGCCAATTGCATCAAAATTTTAGATTTGCTCTTGATCACCTTTTTGAAGTGTAAAGCATCTTCATAGAGCTTGCCTCTAACCCATATAGTTTGCATTGTGTCATACTGTTGCAGATTGGTCAGAAACAGATTTAGCTGCTATTTTAAACAGCAGGATTAATTTAATAAAGGCTTTCCATTCTGATATTTTCTTTGAAAACTGCAGTACGAGTATATACAAGTATCTATCATGATATGGCCACACCTTAGGCAGCAAACTGATGGCATTTTTCTAACTTATTACTCTACCTGAGAAGAACTGTTATTTTCTAGCTTTTAATTTTCTAGTTACAAATGATATTAAAAAATCATTCTGGTTTATGAGATTAAAAGCAGGATTACAGAAAGATTGAAAAACTCCATTCAGTTGGAGAAAATAATTCACTACTTAACAGATTTGCGCTCTGCTGCTGATCAGAAGATAATAAAACCCACATTAATACCAACGTTACCGAGCACCATAATACCGTACAAGAGCAACAAGCACACACTTGATGAGATTATAGTGTGATACATTCGGAACTATTAAGAGGAAATACTTCTCAAAGAGGTCCAGAGCCAGTCTGGGGAATTTTCTGCAACAGAAAGTCATTGTGAGAAATACCACAACCATCTTTTTGAAAAGAACAGGATAGTTTTCTGGACATTAAGCAGCTATGCTGGCGAAGATAAGGACAAACAGAAACACACACATTCTTTCCAAGGACAGCCTTATTTTTTCAGTGTTGTCTGTGGCCTTCAATGAAAAGAGACAGCTCCAGAAATAAAGCACTGGTCTGCTGCTGTGGTTAAGTCCATATTCATGTCTCTAAGTAACCTACTTTAAAATTTCCATCGCCTGAGCTTGGCAGAGAGTTGGTCTAGGTCAGGATCCAAGCCTCCAGATAAGCTTTAGGCCAAGCATGAATCAGAGGTAAAATGTTTATGGAGTTCAGGGACTGCAAATCCCATAAGCAGTCAGAAGAGAGTTCATGTAAATGTTAAATCTTATGGGATCATCTGTCTTGATGCCATCTCGGGCTGTAGTAGCATGTGAAAACAGCTTTAAAAGAGTATTTCTGAATACAATACAACCCAAAACCCAGAGAGCCAAGTCTGGTGCTAGGAGCTCTTACCCAGTTCAACTCTGCTGCAAACAGCTGATTAGCAATAGCATTGATATTCAACTGATAGCAAATAGCATTCAGGCCGGAGGGGCAAGGCTGATGCCGGAGAAGGCCAGTTCACTTTGGCCAGACAAAAGGAGGAGGAGCAAGGGGACACTGAAAGTGTGAAATTTGCACACATTTACCTCAACATCTGCAAAGCAATTACAGCAACATACTCTGTGTATAGACCCCCAGAGATTTGTCAACCCTGAGCTAAAGACCACACCCAGGCAAAATATGAGAGTGAGCCTTGCTCCCTGAACACAGCTCCCCAAACTCCTTCCCCCCTCAGCCACCCCACCACTTGGAATAAAAGCAAACAGAAAGCTCAGTGTGGAAGTTTCCCACACACGGGTGGCAGTGACAAAGCTCCCCAAAAAGGGCGATCACATCCCCTGCAAACTGGCCAGCGCTTCTCAGACCCTAGAGACCCTCCTCTCCACACCTGTTTTTCACAGCCTGGTTCAGCCATCTTGATGTGTCCAAGTGCAAGTGCCAAGGAGGGACCCAGATGCTGTGCTCCCCCAGTAACTGTATTTCCATCCCAGTGAGGATTTCTGTCATATCACACAGAGAGAGAGAGATTTACGGTTTTCTTTTTGTAGGAAAACACATCTATTTCTGAGCAGCACGAGGCTAATTCCCTGCCTTGCTGCCTGCAGCTAGGCTTTGCCACGTTTTACTACACTGGCCTTCCCATTTTAATGCACTGACAGTTTCACTTTCTCTGCGCAGTGTGTATTTTTGAACTCGTTCTGCAGCATGCTGTGAGGCAGACAAGGGAGGAGGGAGTAAAGAAGGAAGGAGGGAATGAGGGAAGGTGGTTCAGCCCCATGGAAATGTTGTGCTTCCCTGGAGATTAAGCTTCTATTTTCTCAATAGTCCCACTAAGGGAATCTAAATGTTTAGCAGAGCAAATCTTATTTTAAGATTACATGTACCACGTTGTCCCAGCCAAAAACATTGCCCCTGCTTAGCAGCAGTCCAGATGCCCTGGCACGAGTTCACATCAACTTGCTGGTGGGTGCAGAGAGCAAAAGAGCTCTTTGTGCTGTCTGCCTGCAGCTACTCCACCACTCACAAGCCCCATGAAAACACCTCAAGGGGCTGCCCTGCATTACTCACCTGCCACCGTAAATGTGGATGGCACTTTGTGAAACAAGGAAAGGTCTGCTGCTCTGTTTCAGGAAATACCCATCACAAGGCAGCAGAGCTCTGCTGATCTGAACCACAAAACTGCTGGTGTATGGTAGGCCCAGTTTCAGTCCACATCCCTGCCCTAAGCACCTTACAGTTTATGGCTTGAGCCTGCCACATAGCCCGGTGGCATTTGGCCCAGGTCAGAGGGACAAACATCAGCCACTGAGCTAAAACCCTTACAGCCCTTTCCATTAGCCCACATCTGATAAGGAGGCTACCTGGCTGGTTGGACATCCAGAGCACATGGCTAGCTGAGCTCAGAAAAGCATTAAAAACAAAAAAATAAACCAAGCCTCAATAAGTTTGTAGTCCTTCTCCATTCAGTTCTACTCACTGTCTGCATTGACCGAATCAGACACAGTCAGTTCCCAGCTAATTTCCTAGGTTCAGCTAGTTGAAAGCAATCCAAACTCAACTTGCCCACTGTACCCTCGCAGTTCCCACATGCAGTCTACTACACCAAGGAAACATCCTACAGTTTCATGCCAGGGAGTACAGTTTCTGGGAAAGATGCCACCACTTCTTCTAATCAATTGTTTTAAGATGACACTGCTTCACCATGACTGAAAGTGCCACTCTTGGGGACATATGAAAATAATTCCTTCATTTTTAGGTCAAACATTGCCCTACAGCACCGCACAGCCCACATTACAAGAGAAACTGAAGTGAGAAGAGGCCCATTCTGGTATTGCTATGCCCAGAACAGAGCACAGAGTGTGGTCCCATCTGGAATGTCATTTAATATCCAAGTGAATGGGGATTTGAGTCAAGAGGATTAGCTTAATCCAACTAGTCCCCCCTCCTTGGGGGTAAGGGAGGGGAGCAGTAGTTTAGGTTTCAACCTCAAGTGATACCTCATTCATTTAGAAAAACCCCCAGCTAAGAGATGGGATATAAGGCCTGAGACTTCTCACACATACAAAAAAAAAAAAAAAAAGGAAAAAAACAGCATTAGCAAGCCCCAATCCATTTGCTGTGATAGCTATTTATCAGGCCATAAAGAAGCAATGAATAGACTAATTCAGTTTTGCCTTAGTAAAGTCTCAGCTGTAAAGGAGCTTGTTATATTTTTCTTACTGAACAACAGGAAAAAATCAGACAAGATGGATGCTTCTGAATCCCTTGGGTCTGAGGAGCAGCTTGCAGTACCTGAAGCGGTATGGCTTCCCTTTGGTATACCCATTTGGTTAAGGAGTAAACAAGGCACGCCTTATCTGCACTAGATCTCTCTGCCTGCTGAACCTTAATTAGAAGATGAGCATATTCAAGAAAATTGGGATTGATTATCTCAGACAGCATTCCCAGGAATCAGAGGACACATTGGCACCTACAGAGGGCCAAGGAGGAACAGCAGGAGCCAAAATCACCCACCTTGCCCTGCAGCCCCCGCTGTTTGATACACAAATAATCCTACAGCAACAAGGCTCACCTCTGCCACAAAGCTACAAAAAGCCTTTACCCTGGAATCAGTGAAAACAAGCAGAGGTGGGAAAGCATCTGGGGAACTGACTTCTCCTGAAAGACACCTCACCTCAGGCGAACTCACCAGGAGGAGGAATTGCCAGAGCACATTTTTTCCCAGCCGAAGGGTGTTTTCACTGCTGCACAAATTTGCCAAGTCAGGCCAAACCCAGAATTTCATGAACTGTCTTTCAGTGCCCTGCACCCATGAAAACCAGGCCACACGGGCCCATGAAAATGTTTTCGTGCACACAAGCAGGACTTTAGTTAAGCCACTGTAGTAGGCAGGCTTACAATTAGGCAATTTTGATTTGACGTTAAACACGGCTGAATTTGCGAGTCAAACTGTAGGGTTTTTTTAGACAGCTGACACGCTTCTTGATTTCACAGGCTGCAAAGAGTGACTGGGAAAATGCCAGAACTAAAAGAATTTTTCAGTAAAGAATCTAGTTCTTATAAAGATACCTGCCTGCAGTTTCCCAGGTGCGAGCACGAAGATAATAACTCAGTGAATTGTTCACATATAATCAGCCATCTAATTGTGTGTGCAACTGCCAGGCTGGAATATGCAAATCTACCTGCAAAATGGTTATGTGCATTCTGAAAAGTGAACTTTAAAATGTCTATTGTGGCAGGCAGTCAGCAAGGTCTAGCTCCAAATGTCTTCTGTGACCTTATAATGAAAATAAATGGCACTCAGGTTCCACTTCTGACCATTTGACTTTGAGGTGACTTTCTCTAGCTGCTAAACTGCCTTCCCTACAGTCATCCTTCACACTGCTGTGAGACCATATATAAACTTTAGGAAGGTTCTTCATCAAGGTAAAGTGCACCAGCTCTGCTCCATCTCCTGGAACAGTTCAGAAAGCTGGTCCCCTCATTTCAGCCATAAAGCAGCTGACAGTAATTGCTCGTTCTGTCTTGCTTCCAAGCAAATGAGAACAAGGACCTAAGGAACAATAGAGTAGAAATGACACTTGTGAAACAAGCATGTTGTAAGTCCTAGGTAATCAACTATGACAAATGCATTCATAAATGTATAATCGTTACATGAAGGGGGGAGGGGGGAAGCTGGAGAGGTACTGTGTTCAAACTCACAAATCATTGAAATTAGAGAGGGAAAAGAAACGAGACACATGAGGCCAACACAGAATCATTACCAATGGTAGTTCATTAATAAAAGGCCCTAAGGAAATAACATATGGCTAAAGGAGAAAATTCAAGAGGTTCTTCAGGCTGGACTAGCATGCAGTTGCATGTTTGGAAAACCAGTCATAATGAAGACAATGATAAATTACTGTGAGCAAAAAACAAGAGGGAAATCAGAAGAGCCAAAACTGAGTTTGAAAAATAAATAGCCCAAAGTATTAAAACAAATCAACTAGAGGTCCTTTCAGGATTTGTCTACATTAGTGCTTCAGTTCAGATCAGGAACATGCTTTTGAAGCAAATCTCTTCATCTTCACTTAATATGCTGTGTTCGTGTCTCAGAGAAGACAATCTAGATTCTTCTCAGATGAAACTAAACCAGAAGATGCACTCGAGGAATACATTGAGTGTGCTCCAGTTGCTAAGCGGTGGTCACTTAATGGGACTAGGCCACAACAAATCTAAAATAAAAGCCCCTTGAAATTTGTGTAGTGTGTGGATTCTACATTCTCATCAGCACCAACAGTTCTGCTTTGTAGACCTTCTCCTACAGGCTATCACCATGTGCTAGCATATACACAGCCTCAGTGCCTCTGAATCTTGAAATGAGACTCTGAACCAGGAAATGTGTGAAGGAACCTGGGCACTCACCAGATTGGTGAGGCTTTAGGAAAGCAGTCACAGCAGAGATTACATTTCTGAGAAGTTAAAGGATTCCTTTGCACCTGTCTTTAGCATTAAAGATGTTGAGGTGATACCTATCCTAAATTTGCATTTTTTAGCTCCTAAAACAGTCTGACTAGGAGATGAATGTGTCAGTAATAGTGGCATATGCTAGAGCACAGGAATGGGTTTAAAAATCATGCACTTTAGGTTTACCTTCATGCGCCTGAGTGAAATCAAGTCAGGCTCTTACAGAAATAAGTAGATTTATTAAAACCAGTCCCTGTTTCTATGGCTGTAAGGACAGCACAGTTTTGTACCTTTTTTTTTTTTTATTCAGAAAGCTGAAGAGTTGAGTTACACACCACTAGGCCTCACAGGTTAAAACAGTTTAAAAAGAGAACAAGATGTCCCCAGAAGATCACTCAGACATGGCCATTTTTCACAAATACAGTTTATATCTTACAAAAATCATGTGTCATCTGTTTTCTCGAACATATTGGTAAAGGCACTGGAGAATCATTTGACAAAGCTTTGCAGACACTCTAAAGACTGCCAACAAAGGCCCTGCAGAAGTCACTACAGGTGTGGGGAGGATGTATGTGGTAGAGTCACTGCAGTTTAATGAAGCAGTACTCACCAGCTGGTCTGCCAAGGCTCTCTATGCCTTTGTAACAGAGCGAATTTCACTCAGGTGCCCATGCTCTGCAGACACACAGAGATCCTAGACTGTGAGACCACGTTAATCTCATGCAGCAAAAATAATCTAAAAATCAGGAAGCAATGACATGAAAATTAAGAGTCAATTTTCCTCATGGCCAAAGGTGGCAATGAGACCTTTCCAGTGCCACTGTAGGTCTGCTGTCTTTAAACACAGGCAATTTCCCTGGAAAGGGAATTAAGCAGGGAGGCAGCACCATTTCCAAATGGTGCACAGTTACTTAGGTTAGTCAGGCAATAAGATTTTCCAGAGGGATGGACAGTAGCTGTACGATGCCAAGCAAAATTTGATGCTCATAAATAATGCACAACGCAAGGGAAAACTGTCTTTCAGTGTTGCAGAACACTGCCAGAACTGCATCAGCTCAACAAAGGGCTATGTGTGCCATTTCAGACGAGTCCAGGGTACCCTGACTCAGGGTTTGAGTGCAGTCAAAGAACTAAGATATTTTGGCTGTAGAAGAAATGGCCCACCGAACAATGCAGAGAGATTATCATTCCAGCTTCCTACATAAGCAGAGGTGCAGGCAGAGCTGAGAAAAGGCACTGGCCACCTCACTTCAAAGTCTGCATCACAGAAGTCATTACTGATCACTGACCTCCTGTTGTCCTCTTTCCTCTGCCAACTCAGTCAAAATAAGCTAAGTTAATTTAAACAGTTTATACAGTAGAGTTTTGCTGCCACAGTAGACGCACTTTGATTGGAACAGGTTAAGGAGTACTCACACAGGCAAATATGCCATCAAAGCAGAGACAAAATAAGTTCTTTATGCAGTGAGGTGTGAGAAATAGCTGGGAACAGCATGGAGGAATGTGAAGGGGTAAAGAATACGACAACATTTAACTGCAGCACCAGAAACATGGTTAATTGACTGTACCCAAAAAGTAGAAGGCAATTCCAATGACGCTATTCAGTTATCTAACACCATTAACTGTAAGTGCATTTAATGCATTTTAATAAGATGGTAGATAAAATGTTTTGAGTACCAGCCTTATGAATCAGTCTTTCCAGGCCTAGTGTGGTAAATGTTAAGCCAAGAGGCTCCAGAAGAGTAAACTGAGACCATGTTGTCATTGAAATCTCTCCTTGGACACTCTGCAGGGTATTCGTGACTTGTCCCAGCTGTTAGCGCCCAAGGGTAAAATGAAACTCAAAACGCAACCAAGGCTGCTGAAGTAACACTCCCGTCCTCTCACCACTACACAGGCCAGGTAGTGGCCCCCAGCACTCTTAAATGAAGATCACAGAATCACAGAATGGTTTGGGTTGGAAGGGACCTTTCCAGGTTACCTAGTCCAGCCCCCCTGCAGTGAGCAGGGACATCTTCAACTAGGTCAGGTTGCTCAGACAAGCAAACTTTGGTCATCCTGGCAGCTGCAAGGTCTTACCTGCTGAGATCAGCAGCTCATTTCCCATGTATACAGAGGGCTTGGGCTCATCAGCACTCTCCATTCACTTACACTGCACAGGGCACTATCTAATAGACGTGCAGGGAGCAGTTTGAATTCACCAGGCGCTGTCACAGGAGAAGGATAGCGAAAGAGTTAAAGTAGATAGACGCTGGCTATTACATGGTACTCCCATTTTTGCATTCTCAATGCTCATGGCTTTTGTCCACAAAAGGATACACACATAGGAGTTGTTTGTTTTGGGGTGGAGGAAACGGGCGTTATGTTTATCTGTAACCATCGCTCTCACGTGGCGTTGTATGTACTTGTTCTGTTAGCCAGGAACCAGTGTGACCAAATAGTCTCATGCATACAAGTACCCAAGGCGTGAAGTTACCTGGGCTGTGCTTACCTGGTTACTTTAATCCAATACAAATCTCTGCTGCCCCTGGCTGAGGCTGCTTGGCTCGTGACTTTACCCCACAGCACATCAGCATGCTCCTGCTCCCTGCCCAGGGCTTTTGTGCACCAAGAAATCAAGCAGCCAAACAGTGATCCAGATCAGGGGACCAACCCAACTGATCTGCAAACAGATCTCTTTTTTCCCCGTTAGGTTGGTTTTCAGGCAATCAATCTGGCAGAGCACAGCTGCAATGGCATTAATACCCCAAACATTTCAGTGGAAAGGAGAGCTCAGGGGACTGTGGTGGCCTTTCCAGCATCATCATCTTCTCATCTGTGGGCTCATACTTAAATTCTCTTGCTGTCAAAAGGAACTTAGGCACATAATTAAAACTGATTTTTTTGCCTCAGATGCTATATAGAGCTTTTTAGTAGTTTTAAATTCTACCACAAATAAAACTCTATTCTACTCATAAAATCTCTACAAACAAGTTTCAGAAAAGTAAAATTCTCCATGTATGAAGATCACTGCTATTATATAATATTTGTATAGCTGCATGATGTCATAAAAGACAGACAAGAAAAAGAAAATTACCTGAGATCATCTTACAACTGCAGTTCCAACAGTGTACATTAATTTCAGAGCTGATCAAAAATCAGAGTTTCTTTTCTCATTAACTTTTGACATTTTGAAATTTGGTTTTGACCCAAGGATAAAAGCAAGTATTTCAGCAATTTCTCAATAAATGGACAATCTGGAGGAAAACAAGAATTAAGAGCTATCAGGTTTCCAGAGTAAATTTTAGGACTTTGAATTATCATTTTAAAATATATTCTATTTTATGGAAGTTGTCTTACTTCGTATTTTCCTATTATTTCATGACTAATCGATAGAATTATGCACTGACTAATCCTGACATGTCATAATATGACATATCATAATTTAAATATCCTATTCTACCAAAAAGTGTTATTTTTAAAACCATTAAGGGCAGTTGCTGCCTAGTACCAATCAAAACATCTTTTTTTTCTCTCATAGGATAGTTTGATGCTTTGACACAGATAAGAAAGGAAGATAAAATATTTCAGTCAGCACTGAGCAGAAGCTACTCTAAACTACATTTAAAACAAAATTTTTTAAAAATGGAAGTGATAGGATGTTTGAACGTCATGTCATTCTGTATGTGCTATATCAATGCTAACAGTGCATAAATATCTAGAAATAGTTTAAAACAATGAAAAATACAAAATAAAACAGAAGAATATGTATTTTTAAAATAAAAAAGAACATTACAATTATGTAAAATTAGGTTATTTTCCAAAACAAAATGTGCAGCAAGAGAAAGAGAATAGCAATCCATTTCATTCTGCTGCAATTTTTGAGCCCAAATCCAGCTCCATCATACTGATGAAAGCATTTTTCTTTGAAGCTGATATGACCACTTCTGTGAGAACAGCAAAAAAAAATAAATAAGTCTTTCAAAGAGAAGGAAGTGATATAAAAAAATAAGAAGATTTTTTTTCAACACTTCTGTGTTACTACTAGTTAACAATCATGCCTTATCTTTAATTTTTCTCTAATAACCTTCAGGTGACCTGGAATACACTGGGATAATACTCGAATAATTTGCCCCAGCACATTTAAACAGCCAAGACAACCAGATTCAACACACAGCCTCTTCGCTACCTTTTTCATTTGTAGGGACACATCCTTATGCAACACCCTCCACTCTGCCGGTGCCTCTGCAATGAAAGGGAAATACCCGAAACGCCGTCCGCGCACTGCAGCCACCCAACGGGAACCTCCCAAACCGCTGAGCAAAGACCAAACTGGAATTGGCAGCTGTGACACGCAGAGAAGAGGCAAAACGCCCACAAGCTGCAGTCGCCCATTCCTCCTGGAAGAGAAGGCCATGGCGGGCAGCTCCTCAGAGCCAGCAGCAGGCCCAGGCCGAAGTAACGCGCTGAAATATTGGCATTTTTCAGAGACAGAGACCGCTCAAGCGTTTCTGTTGCCTGAAGCAGGTTTGTGGGCCCTCAGCACGCCATTTGCAATGTGTGCCATGGCCGTTACACCTCCAGGAATCACCAGTCCCCCACCTTCCCCTCACACCCTGCCAGGACTTACCTCACTGGTGTCCAAAGCAACTTAAAAATAAGGTAAAACAAAATAAAGAGTTATTTTAGATTCAGGGTCCAAACAGGTGGATGGTAGTTCCTAAAGTCTCCGCTGTCAGGAGGCCACCAGACAGGCATCACCCACGTCATGGCTGCCCCTCCCTGCATGCCGCAAAACTGCCACATGCCCAGGAACCCCTCCTGCTGCTGGCTGCTGAGCCCCGCAGCAAGGTGGACACAAGGCTTTTTGGGCACGGCCGTTGCCACTCTTTGGTCTTACATGAAGGAGGAGCATCTCCATGCTTATCGCTGGGAACAGCGTAAGGTGCTGTCAGGATGCAAGTCAGAGTCGGTTGGGTGCTTGGCTTCTCTCTTTCCCCACCTTGCAGAGAGCCTGAGATGTAAGGGAGCTCATTTACATAAATAGGAAAAATTCTCCTAATGAAGAGTGGAGAAGAGCAAACAGCTTCATCACCAGAAGCAGTCCCCTGCCGTGCTCAAGATTGGATTTTGAGAACCTGCTCCAGACAGACTCCGCAGCGGGCCAAGGTCAGAGACAGTGTCTGGTAGTGACAACAAAACCCCGTATCTTCTCGGGGGAAACAAATGTCTGGAGCTGGAGGATGCATGATCTGTTAATATCATCCCTGATTTAACAGGAAAGCATTTCATTAAAACGTGGTGGTGTGATGGGGGAAGACTTGTTCATGTCGTTGTAACATCCCCCTACAAATCTTACCCTGAGCACAGCTGACAATGAGAAGAGACGAGGGGAACTTTCTCACAACCTGAGAATGACAGAGCATTACATGAAGGGAAACTATGGCACCTGCTTTTAAAATAAGCAGTTAATTTCATTTCTGTGTGTCTATAAAGCTCATATGGGTTACAATGACACGGGCTCAGATGCAGCCTTTCATCACCAAGTGTTTTTCAAAGAGTTTTACCAACTCAGCTGATTCTGCAAACACATACACATTAGCACATTCCTGCCTGTTCCTGAGGTGCAGCTGCCCAGTAAAGGAAATAAAACCTTTTTTTTTTTAAAGCAGCTGTGTGAAGCAGAAGAAAATTTAGGGAATGTAACAGCAAGTCCTAAAGCATCTTCATTGCTTTTGCAATGTATTCATCTGCAGAGCTACATGCACCTTTTAGCATGTAGCTCTGCAGATGAAGGTGCTACATGCACCTTTCAACATCCATGGCCATACTGGAACTGCACTTACCCAGATTTGATGCAAGGACTTAAGAGGGTGCTCAGGTCCTGGCCCTGTAAGATCTGTAGGTAGGAGTTCCAGTGAAAGCCAAGTGCCTTCATGCCTGTGAGGCTCTAAATTACAGATATCCCAGGGTACACAGCTTACAGACTCATAGTGGGACGACAGTAAAAGCTAGTATGCAGAGAATTACACCACCCATAGTTACCACTGCTTGCCTTGCAGTGGGCACTCTCCAGCCTTACAACCTTCTCGTGCTATCCTGATGCGAGTCCCCACCCAGGCAATTTTCCACCCAAGTATGGAAGCTGAATGACCCTTCCAGAAGGATGTTCCCTGTTGTAGTTAGCTACAGCCCAGAGTGTGATCCTCTGGTCCGTTGTCTGCATGTTCTGCAGCTGGCTGCGGAGAGCAGAGCAGTGCAGAAATGGAGTACCACCATACAATGATTGAAATGCTAGGCAGGTGTGTGCACGCCAGCAGGCAGCTCTAGGCACACAGACAGTGAGCAGGCACTAACTACAAAAGCCAGAAAACACAGACCCAGGTTGCTGTGGGAAGGTATTAGAAGACTTATCAGAACCTGGCTTATGGGTTTTGGTGTCCAGATTTTTGTTAACTTCTTACTGCTGGGCAAACAGTTGGAAACTCTTTGTTTTACAGTGAAACCAAAGCCCAGCCAAGTAAGCAAGCCTAAGCTTTCAGAAAAGTGCCAAGAGATCAGTGTAAGGGGAAGTGATCTGAGGCAATTTCAGATACTGGGTTATTAGATATAAAACCAAGACCCCAGCTTTTTATGGCCATTCAAGTTCTTCACATCAGGCCTTGCTCTGTGTTCTTACCTTCTTTAGTCCAACCTTCACCAGTTCCATCTGCAGAAGACAGGGGTTTTCTTGGTCATGCCAGTCAAAATACACAGCAGTCAGTTCTGAAGCCTGGCCAAGTTCTTTGACAGTAAACTGGAAGTGGTGGACCACACAAGGGCCACTTTAGTCAAGCAGATCTCTCAGCTGTAGTAGTAAATCTTCATCTCTGGTCACCTTGACTCCGTCCACACTGTGAAGGTGGTTGGCCTGGAGTCCAGACCTGAGCCTCAAGACCTAAGTAGTGTGTGCTGGTAGCATCAAAAGTGACCACAGGAGCAGAGCCTGAGTGTAAGCTAATGCCCTCCTACACCTACCCTTTCCCGCCTAGAGAGCAAACTGCTGCACTCCAGGTAATGGCCAGAGAAAGCCAACACACAGGGAGTCTGAACAGGGAGTACAGGCTAAACTGTGAACACACAGCCTAGAGTAACTAGACAATACACACACATTTTCTGTGTTTATACTTTTTTTATCTCAAGCAATTTATTGACAACTTCAGAAATCAAATACAAGAGTCCTGAAGGCCATAATTTGGATTATTAAGTTCTAAAATTAATTTACTTCCTCACTCTCTCTTGAATTTTCTTATTCCTGATTAGACCACTTGCTTTTTTTAGTCAAACTATTTCATTATTTTCCTTTGCTTTCCCTTTTTTTACTAAAAAAATATCAAGTTTGGCCATCACTCTTTCCCTTATGCCAGGTTTGGTATCTTTTATTTCCCTAGGTTCTCTTCCTTTTTCTCCTGTTCAATGAGATATCTTGCCTCCTACTGATCCTCCAGGGAAAAGTTCTCAGAATGAATAGACTTACTTGCTGGTAATATACATAAAGCTACAAATAAACATAATAACTATATATAGATTATTTTTCCTGCAAAGAGTCTCATAAGACTGTTCCTCCTAATGGGAAGCTGAAGTACATCAGAGAAATATAATCATGAGCAGTGTAAGACTTACAAGCAAGCGTTCTTACAAACACATCTTGACTTCTTCTTCTGAAGGTGACAGGCACAGTGCTTCATGCTGCCTTTTTTCTGAGCTTACACCTTCCCCTTTGTGCTTCTTTCACTCTTCCAGCAGTGGAGGATGTGGAGAAGCTTGTTGACAAAAGCAACACCAGAGATGGTATGAATAGTAGCAAAGACAGTGGGCAGATCTGTAAAAGCCCTGCATCTAAAAAGCACCTTAACAATATCTGATATTAAAAGAGATCAGTTGCTTTTATCATGTCATTGGGAGAGTGAGAACCAGAGATCCTATCTTCCTCTTTTTTTTTTCTTTTTTTCTTTTTTTCTTTTTTTCTTTTAAGGTCCATGAAACAAGGGAAAGATGCATTTCAGAAACTAAATCCATGGATTTCTCAAACCCCAAAGTGGGAACCCTGCCTCTCTCAAACAGATGGCACATTGTAGGAAGTCAGGCAGAAACAAGAGTCATATTTTACAGTGAGAGTGATTAACCAGTGGAAGAGGCTTTCCAGAGGGACTAGCTTAGCTTTCATTTGAAATCTTCATTTGGAATTTGGCTATCTTTCAGAGAGAAAATCTATGCCAAACTGAACTTGTTGGGCCAACTCAAAACAGGATGGAGTATGGCAATAAGTAGAGTCTATGACAGCCAGTAGATTAAACTAAATGATCTAAGGCACCTTCTGGCCCTTAAGCTGTGTATGGCTCTAGGAAGCCAGGAGAGTGCAGTTCCAAAGAAATGCTTTGAGACTTGCTGTACACCTCACCCGATCTCCTCCATGAGCTCTGCAGAGGACAGGATAGAAAGTTCCTCAAATAGCTCACTGGCCATGGACAATGATAGAGTGCTCAATTAGAAGAAATCAAAAGAGAAGGCATTGATTCAGGAATGCATTGAAGAAGAGATGAGGGAAATGCAGAATAATATTAGAAAATATTAGAAAATTAATCTAATTTTAGAAAGACACCTGAAACAGTTTGAAAGTCTAGTAAGTGCAAGGACCTCCAAACTGCAGTTTCCTACAATAGAAAGACGACAGACATATCCTGTTTGAAATGGTTTGTTTCCTGATAATGAGGCTTAAATTAAAAAATAAAATTGAACTTTTGCTTCATAAAAGTACTGTAGAGAACCTACAGAGAGCTGGACAAGGGAAAAAAGAGGATTCAGGCATTTCCACTGAAATTCTGTCTGACCTCCAAGTAAGGGACAGAACTTTGAAAGATGTCAGAAACAAATGTTATCATGAAGTCAGAAAGAGCCTTTATCTTTCCCTAAGCAGGCTTTCCATAAACTCCAGAAGGCTCTCGAATGCTATGAGGTATTTTCAAATAACAGACAAGCATCGCAAAGAGGAGAAAACTCATTAAAGTTAATTGGCCCACCTAGAGAGTCCTCTCTTCCCAGAGTTGCTTTTTCTTTTTTTTTTCTTTTTTTTTTTTTAGAAAGAACTCTGTTGCTAGCACTGATCAAAGCCAAACAGTTGAACTCTCAGTAAAATCTTCCAAAATTTTTACTTTCACCTAGGTCCAAGGAAAAACTGACATCTGAATGAGGAAATAATTGGTATGCAGGTAACCTGCTAGACTCTATTTTTAGGATTAAAAAAAAAAAAAACAACCTGTTATTTTTCAAGGAATATTTTTTACAAATCTTTTAGGAGAACTCTGCAGAAAGCCCTGATTTTTGGACCTGGATGACATCAAGCAAATTTTCAGATAGGTGCTTAGCTTTGTGCAAGTAAGCAGTCAGATTGAAATCAACAGAGCAAGCAAAGTAAACACACGTTCTCCCCCAGATCCAAGGAGAAAGCAATGACATGCGAATAAAACAAAGCACGTGCAAGAATGAGATACCTTGATGACCATCTGGACTTCTTAATTTTCATGCTCACAAAAATACCTTAGCAAATACTTTTTGTAAAACCATCTACCATGGCTTCCAACTGGCTTCAGTGGGTTGGCCACATTTACCATTAAAAGAATCCATAACATTTCTGTGGATTCTCACATAAGGAAGACCACTATTGTACTTTCTCAAATGCCAGCATTTAAGGACCATGTAATTCAAATCATAATAACACTCAGAGGGGGCTCTTGCTCTTCACAGTGCAATTAACTGGGGGTTTTAGACCACAGCTGTTTTTAGAGTTCCCAGAGGTCAAGAGGAATGTCACGTGCAGGAGCAATTATAATGCTGGGATTTATAATTCTCTTCACAGTCATCGGTTCCACTTGTCTCCAAGCGATTACTCAGTGTCAGCGGAGGCTGTGGAGAAGCCGGCAGCACAGACCTACACAAGAAGAAGTGCTGCACTTTTCAGCAGTGATTCACCATCAAAGACAGAAAGCCTTCAGAGAAACCTGCTGCAGCCTTCTTCAACTGGAAAAACAGGCTGTGTTTACTCTGCTTCCCAGCACCCCTTCCCTGACCCTCTGTGCTGCCCTCTCCTCACAGTGTCTGCAGGGATGTCACAAGAGCCCCTTGGTTGGTACAACGGTCTGAGAACCTCACCAGTGGCTTTCCCAGAGCTGCCCAAACCTCTTATGCACCTGCAGAATCACGCAGCACCAGCCAAACCACTGCACACCCAAAGTGCTCCCTGCTCTGTCGCAGACACCGTGTCTCCTCCAAGGTCACACATCACCCAGAGCATCACTGCCCGGGGACTGCGGCAAGCTCCAGCACCAGAGGCAAGTCCCGCTTGCTACTGGTCCTGCCACCAGGCCCATAGACTTCCTTCACCCAGGCAGAGCCCAGGCAGGACCAGCTGGCACAGTAAGCCTCTCTAGGCACAGCACCACACGCACAGGCCTAACACCATTTTGTCGCGTGCAAGGCTATTGCTCTCCATCCTTCCTGTGCCAGTCAGGCTCTCTCTCTCACACCAGACACTAAGCTGCAAAGCCAGGGTGCTGCAGAGGGACAAGCCCACCCAGTGCTGTCTCCTGCACCTCCTGGCACACAGAGACCCCAGGTCATAGAAACAGAAAATCATTTAAGTTGGAAAAGAACTTTAAGATCAGAGAGATCATTCAACCGAGGTGATACACTTGCCTCTTGGGGACAGAAAAGGAGGCACATTTAAGACTCCACGAAGTGACTCTAGCTCTGGCCTACCCGCTTACCAGCAGCTGTGACACACCAGATCTCTGCCACAGGACACCTGCCCACACCTCATTCTGGCTTGCCACCAATATTTAAATCCCAGTCTCGTGAAAAGTTCAGGCAGCTGAGCTGGCAGTCTCTAAGCAGGGGCAGCAGAGGATGGTGGGGGAGTGCTTCTCGGGAGGTGACTAAGGCAGGAGAGGGAGGAAGAAGGAAGGAGAAAGGCAGGTGCAGCACCAGCACTCACTAGCCACGTCCCTCTGTGCAGCCCACAACCCCAATGGCATAGCCAAGGATCAGCAAATGGCCATTACTGTCAGCTCTGTCAACCACAGGTGACTCCTGTGGACTGCAGCCCAAAGCACAGCCTGAGGCACAGAAAGGTCTCGGGACAACCCTGAACATCTATGTGTACATTCAACAAATACACACACATCTTCTAAAGCCAGATCTTGGGTCTGTCACTCAGCAGTTGATGGTCTTCCTGCAATTCTCTAACCAGAAAATTAAGTTTCCTTCAGCCAGAGTGTAAATATCTCGCAGCAGCTCTGCCAGTAGCACCTCCAGTCCGGGGAGAGAAACCCATCGCTGCTCTATCTCCTGATCCAATAAATTACTTTTCAGCAAAGCTTAACAAGAGTGCCAGAGGAAGCCAGTAGCGATTTCTCTGCACACGGTGAACATGGAAGAGCCACCATATCAAAGCTGCTACTGACCTGGAGGCCATTCAGTGTAGGAATCCCAGGGTGAAAGACCCCATGAGCGTGACCCAATATACCAATTCCCCACCTTCCAGCTCAGCCTGCATCCTGCAAAACAAAGCCTTGGGGCCTGGAGTTTCTTGAAAACTACTTTTGCAGCTCAAGATTACACAGATTTTCCTTCCTGATGATAGTCCTCCTTTCTCTGGCAGGAATCCTAAGCTCTCCTAATGCGGCTCAGATGAATCTGACCAACATCACAAATGCACTAGTTCATTTTTTGTTTCATTTATTTTTTCCCTTTTGGCTGAGTGTAGCTGTTATGTAATTTTTTTCATCAATATAGGGGAGGCATTATTTATAGGGGATTACAGAGATTACTAAAGCAAACCATTTGCACTTTCCCGTGGCTGCTACAACTTGCAATATCCTACCCTGCCTCATAGTTAGCAAGTTGAAGGATCAAACAATTTTGGTTTGATTCTCCTCCAGCATGCTGACACAGCAGAAGTCTTGTGTCTACACTTTTGAGTGCGCTGGGCACAGACCCATACCCACCAGCTGCTTCCAGTAGTCCTCTGTGCAAACATACAGATTGCTTCACGGCAGGAGGGAGGGATGTGCTTTGGTTTCCCCCCTGCAACATTCCTACATGCCTCTGAGGCCTCTGGTTAGCGTGGGTCCCTTCAGCTTCTCCACACAGACCTTTTACTCCTTTTAACACCCTTCTCCATCACACTTTTCACCCAGTGTGGTCTATTATGACCATAGCTGCAGCGACTTACTGTTGAACAGGATGCTCAGCCCCATTCACCCCTCCACCCCAGAGCTATGGATGCTAGCACTTCTAAGGTATCTACCTCCTTGACATTTAAGGAATGAGTGTATTCCTTTCATGACATTCCCACTCACTGAGCAAGAGAATGGGAATGATGCCCATGCATTAACAAGATAATAAACATCCTGCTCTTTACATTTTCCCCAGTCATGTAACTCCCAGGTACCAATGCATACAGACGGAACAGATTATATATGACATTTTAATTCTGCTTGTCACATACAAAAAACAGTGGAGCAGACAGCTTGCAAGAACGTGGAGTATGCAGCAAGCCTTCTCCACCCTGCCTTACCCCACTGTTGCTTCCAAGGTGAATTGTGAAGGGAAACTCAAAATTAAAGCCTTTTTCTCCCTGCATGTACCTTTTACGTCAGCAGAAAAGTGAGCCGAACCTACCTCATTGCCACAGTCAGAAGCTCCATGAGAGCCCTGCCCATGCTGGGCATTCTCCAAGGTGTACCAACCAGCCCCTGCATGGAAGCGTCGTGTGAGTTTTCATCAACAAAAGTTCAGAAGTCTGCAAACCCTGCTAAGGTGGCCAAAGGATTCCCCTTGGGATGAAGTGCATCATACTGTCAGCATACATCTGCTCCTACAGAACTCAGCTAGAGGCCTCTCAATGATTCAGTGGAGACGTGCTATCCCCCCAAAACTATCCCCAACATAAATATGTTGAAGATTTCAATAAGCCAGATTTTCTATGTGCCAGTTAGCATTCTCCAAACAAGGTTGGACTTGGCAGCCTAAGAACAATGCAAAAATAAGAGGGATGAAAACTCTCCCAGATTTGCAACAAGCATTACCTCCCATTAAAAAAATGCCTTTAGGAGGAAACCTTGAACACTCCAGAACTGGAATCTTACAGTGCATCACTCCCATCTTAACCAGCATTTGGTAAGTGGTGACTCTCCCACTCCTCTGCAGCGTTGCACAAATAGCTGTGCAGAGAGGAGCAGCATTAGCCTAAGGCAGTGAGTGCAGCAGCTGCAGTGGGCAAGTTTTTAAAGGGCTGTTGAAGGAGCACTAAGACAGCAGCACATCACATAAGTCATGGAGAGTAACACATTTTTAATCTTCCCTTCATGCAGCAGTTGGGAAAATGCATGTTTTGGCTCCATATCAATTCTCACTTTTAGCCTGTTCGAACCTCAGAATTCTAGGAAAGGACACAATAATTATTCCATTTGTAATTTCCCTTGTTCTGCTTCAGTGGGTGGAGAGACATAGCACAAGTCCCAGTGATTTTATCAAGCACCTCATTTGCTATAGCTTGTGTTTCTCTGAGAGGTCTTCAGTCGGATGTTACATGAAAATCATTCCAGCAACAAAGTTGGAGAAAAGTAAATTGTAAAATCTAAAAGGCCAATAAAAAGAACCTAACATTTTAAACAATACTCATGATTTTTAAGCCCATGATTACATGCCACGAGTTCAAAATATCTATGGGGTTTGCCTTAATGATTCTCTAGTATTTCTGCTGGACACACTGGCAGTGCTGGATAGATCCTAGGAGCCTCCCTGAGCAGATATAACGCGTGGCAGACTGGTCATGTCTTAAGAGAAATTTCTATTACTCTAAGAGGACTGTTTTAAATTTCAAAGTCTTTCTCCGTAACAGAACGTAGCAACTTACTGAACAGAAACTGAGCTCATTAAGTGAGAGGTGATGTGTTTCAGCGACCAAAGCCTCGATCCAACAGTAGGAGCCCATGACTCATGTCGGCTGTTGCCACTCCAACTGCTCCTCAGATGATTTCTAGAGCAATTACATCCCTGCGTGTTTGTTGTACCCAGCTCGGCCTGCAGCTCCAGCAGTTTACTCCTAACCTAGAAGCCCAGCCGAAAGACTATTTTCAGAGTGCCATTAAAACATTTAGTGACAGAAATACTCTTCTGACACCGAGGAACCTGAAATCATTTAGGCTCACACTATTAACAAACAGGATTTTGACAAACTAGTCAAACGTACAGAAGATGTACAGGCTCTGGGTTCGTGGGAGAGCAAATCACTGCATGCACAAACCTCCTGGGGTCAAGCCAGCAGCCATACCAAGTGCTTTGCAAGTGGAGAGCCGAGTATTTTGATGATGCAGAACCCTCAGTCTGCTGAAGAAACCTCCAGAGTGCAAGATTCAGCTGAGAAAGAGAGAGAAGATCAGGAAAAAGGAGTGATTGAAGACATAAAAGTGATCTTCACCATAAAACCACTTGTGCTCATTTGTTTGCTGAAGGTTAAGACGGAAAAAACATTCCTGAGCCAGGAAAACTGCCAGTTGTTATTTTAATACTTACCCAACTCAGTGTTTGTCCACAATCCACAAACAAGAAAACCAGAGTATCTAGGAGCATAAAACTACTTATTTTATACACTTGGGAACATAATCTAAAGAAGGGTTGAAGAGCTTCACTATCAGGTTCTTTCGTAAACAAAATTTAAAGTACTGGTATTCAAACTGTTCAGGCCTTTGGGAATGCCAGTGGAGTTTGACATCTTAGGTATTTGGCCATGGTTTGGCTGCACAGGCTCTTCTGGCTCTCCAGTGACACCACATAGTGTCCCAAAATTTTATTCTTGGAGATCAAGAGTTGCTTATAGTGCAGTAGGACAAAAAAGCTATCAATGATCAAAAAGGCAAATACATCTGAAAGACATGCTAAGGTTTCCCTTCCTCTGCAGGGAGCATTTATGACCGTTCAGGGTACAGCTTTCTTCCATGGCACAACTCAGATTGTTTGCTCAAACCCAGAACCGCTCCAATCTTCTGATACACTCGTGTCCATTCCTGCGTTTGCAGCTATTGAGAGAAAAGGCTGTTATGCATTAGCTTCCCAAAATAGCTAACTACCAGTCTGGGTGGCTGACTGGGCTAAAGAAATTGCAACCCAAGACTCCTTCCTTACTCCCCCCCTACACACCCCCCTCCTATTAAAAAAAAAAGTTCATATTAGAAACTATCAATTATGAAGAAAATAGTACATCCAATTGAGAGCTGGCTCTTCAGCAGACTTTTTATAAATAAATCCTGCTGCTGAGAAAGCACCAGTGCTTACATAACCACGCACCAGTCCAGCAAGCACAGCTCTGCTTATGGCCACTGGTTTCAGTGGTCAGCGTTTCTATCCCTTTCTGTCCCAGTTTCAGTCACTCCCCTTTGCACGCTCAGTACTTCAGAAGACAGGAAAACAGGCTTGTAACATCTCCTTATGCTTTGTTTTGTGGTCTAATGGAGACCACCTTCCCTCAGAGGCAGCACTGCTGTCTTCTTTGGGATCAGCCGAGGCTCTGAGCGATGTGCTACTGCTGATCTACGGTTGGGAGGGACTAGACTCAGGAACCCCAGTCTTCTACTCTCAACATCTATCAGTCTTCTGTTAAGATCAGAAATGGGTCCCACAGCAGAGAGAGGTGTGAATGTCTGACTGACCAAAGGTCCTAATTCACAACAAATAATGTCACATACTTAATGATAAGCTGATGGGCACATCTCTAATGAGCATCTAGGATTTTCCTACTGAATGCAGGCATCAACCTAGAAATCAAAACAAATTAAATGCAAAATATAATACTACATTAAAGGAAATTCAATAAAGACAAACATATAACATTCATAAATGTATAGCCTCTGCTGACAACATCTTCTTCATTTTTTGAAGCTGAAGGCTTATATATTCTCCTTTCTACTAAAATAAAATCTAGGACCCAAAGTCCTAGCCAGAGGCAAAGTGACTTTAAACTGCAGGCTTTCTTTTTAAGAAAAGCTCACGAGAAACTTTTGAGTAAAACACATTTTTCAAAGCTTTCTGTATTTCCTTATTTGTAGTTTGTGCTTTCTACGCTGTGAATCTGAATTTTCAGCCGTTCACCAGAAAGGGCAGCTCAGGGAGCCAAACCTGTAGCATAGACATACAAACCCACAGCTCCTCCTGGCTAAGTTCACACCCATGTGGAAGGAAGGTTTGTCCTACAAGAAAAAAATCATTGATAAGAAAAGCTCTGCCTGGAGCAGGCACTGGTGCGCACAGCAACCACATGATCGAAACTGGCAGGAACTACAAAGAAAAAGCACACCTAATATAGATCTGGCTTCAGTAAGCATGTAGTGTGTTCTCTCTATTCTCCCAACATTTTTTCCAGGAAAGAAGAGACAAAATGTGACAGTCTACTCTTAAAAGAAAAACACATTTAAAAACAGAAAAATAAAAACCATGGTGGGGGGGAGGAAAAACCACTGAAACCAAAAACACGCACATTCATGTCTCCAAAATAAAGATGACCAGAAAGAAACTCTTTCACTTTTTCTAATTCACTTTTTCCTTAAAAGAAGACACTCAGAAGAAGTGCCCATTTCTTCCTACCCCAAAGCTCTGTATCTAAAAAACAAAAAACCAGCATCCCCCCAAAAAAATGACCCAGCTACTGCCACAAAGGAGAACAGACAAACTTGTGATGAAATAGCACACAAGAGAGCAGCTTGTCACAGGTCTCTGGGAATCTGACCTTGGCCTCTAGCCTGGCCATCCCTTTGGCAACGCACAAGGCTGGGAGTGCCGGAGGAGACAGCTTCTAGATTAAGCTTATTCAGGTAAAGAACATCCTCTTTGCCTACCAACTTATCTGTGTCAACTTACTTTTTTTTTTACAGAAATTACAGACACACTCCTTAGCTGGAAGAAATGGCCGGTGCATTCCTTCTGTACCATGGGGGAAACTTCGAGATCCTCTGGAGACTACTGAATCTATGTCAGACCTCCAGGAGGTCGTACTACATTAATGTCATCTTTCACAGGCATTGCTGTTTCTCCTGTTTTTATAAGGGCAAAAGAAAGACAAAATATACGATAAGACCTTTCTCCCATTTTTTTTTTTCTCAGTTTTAAATGTCCACCTGGGTCTAGCTGATGGTAAAACAAAGCATCTTTTATTTTTCTGTTCATAAATAAGCATGATTATCTCTAACGTGCCACCTAGAAGCTTCTGGCCTTTTCTATAAAGTGTAATTTTTTACCTGTACTTTGAACAGAGTTCTTACCTTAAAGAAAGAAGTATGACGTGTCTTTTGGCTGTGTAAGTTATTTTTTCTTTTCTGCTTTTAAAAATGAGTCAAGTTTTATTTTTAATCAAGCTTTTATTACCTTTTTCCAAAAACAAGCAAAAAAAAATCCCCCTCCAACAAATCACATCCCATACTGCTGTATTTACACTGTAGACTTCTTAATCTCTTATGTAAATACACATATTCTGAAATAATCTGTCTTTAGAAAAGAATGCTATTTTTAGCATTCTGATGATGGATAAATTTTCCTTATCAATGTAATGCTAAGAGAAAAGAAAATCAATTTTCAGAGCTGTCAAATATCAAGATAAGCATACAGATTAAGTCTATTCAAATTACTTGAAACAAAAAGAAACTTCAAATGTTACAATAACTTAAGATAGTGTACTATACCACACACATAACACAGCCAAAACTGATTTTCTTCGATGGACATTAGTTATCACAATTGTTTTCCAAAACAGGAATAAAAATTTTTTTAAAAAGTTTCAAACATGGTATTTGGAATATTCACTTCTTCTTAGCAATTAGTTTATCTTCATAGTTGACTGGGATTATGCCACTGCATTCTTCTGTCTTTGACACGGGATGCTTTATAAAAGCACGTCTAATTACATCAATATCACGTCCTAAATGATCCATCATGGTCGATACAATCGAAGGTGGGGCCTCTAAGTCTATCAAAAAATACCTGCAATGAGAAACATACACACAATAAAAAAAATACCTGTACTGCAATAACTTTCATTCAAGTAACTTTTCTTTGGGATTTCTTAAATGAAACTTTCTAATTTGTTCTTACATTTTGGTACCAAAATTGTTTTAAGTAAAAGCTCAGTATTATCTTGATTTCAAATGAGAACAGTTCAACTGAAGCAGGCTCAGCCTGAACTTTTCTTTGTTGTACAGCAGTTCCCTCCCAAGGAGATTAAAGAGAGCTCACTCTTCTTGACCTGTTCCATTCATTTCCACACCTTGATCTGGATAGCCTTTAAAAAGAGGTAGGGTGGCACATTCATTTCAGTTAAAATTCAGTTACAATTCAGTTACAACATGCACTCTCTCTCTTCAAATTCACAGCATTGTTTCTCTGGGGAACAGATGCCAGTGTGAAACATCTCAAGCTTAAATATATACAGCCACATTTCTTCCTTTAAAGTTCTGCTTCGGAGCAGAATGGACATTTAAACAAAACAGCAAAAGAAACCCAAGGAGATGGACTTATCCCAAATCAGGAACATCTCTGATGTGAACATGTCTCAAATTTTCCATTTGAGGGAGGAAGCTGAAGCTGAGTACAGGCAATGCCCACTTGTGCAGTTGGCACTTGATGAGTGTACTGTCACGCTGACCTTGGGACTGGAAAGATCCAACTTCCACGCATGCATGGCACGCTTTAACACACTGCTCCAGCTGAGCAATTCACATCCACCACACAGCTATCTTTGTCATCTACAAAGAAAAAGCCAACTGCCTATCTGTGGAAAGGAGAATGTTTCTCCCCATATCTTAGGTCACTGAGATCACTTCTGCAATAAACTCCTTTGCTGAAGAACTGAACCTTCTTCATGAGCTCAACTGCAATTTTGCAAGAGGCTTTTAATACTCCAGTACACCCAAACAAGCAACAAGGTCTACTGCACTTCATGAGACCCATTTCAAACAAGGGACACAACTACACACTGCGCATTAACTTAATCTCAGATATGCAAATTCAGATCCCATCTCGTAACATGAGATGTACCTTAAATTAATAAGCAACATTATGTCTATTGTTCCTGCAAGTTATGAGTGATACAGTACCAGTCATCATAGTAATGTAAAAAATGAGCAAACTGTGTCACTGGCCATCCCTCCTCCCTTGAAATGCTGTGAATGAACCAGCATTGTCAATGGAACAGAATGCTTTTTCATCACTTTGTCTGCAGTTGGCACTGCACTAACTAGAGTATAGTAAAAGGACATCACAACTGTCTCAGAAATCCTACTGAAGAGAACTAACCACTCACCTTGTTTCCAAGACTAGTAGTAATTTAAAGACTAAAGGTACAGCATAGCACTTCCCACCTAGCTATTTCACCTTAATCTTTACTCATCCTCTCATTAAAGCTCCCGTTTCTTCCTAGTCCACTCAAGCATACTCCCCCATGAAGCATCAACATAACCTGAAAGTGATATCCCTTAAATTAAGTCATATTACCCAAGCAGGATCAAGCATCCCAGTTTGATTTAAAAACTGTACCTAACAGAGAGGAATTTCTTCTGCAAGAGGATGGATTCTTACTAAATCAACTACAGCATGAGTCCACCGTCAAGGTAATCTTGAATGGTAAGTCTCCAACACCAGAAGCTGAACTCCGAGTCTCAGCAGGAAATACAGGAGGATGGGGTCATGTACAACAGACACTCGTGTTCTTCATGCTGCACGGAGTTCAGTTTCACCCAACCAAATGTGTTGCATCAAAAATATCACACACAGAGCAGACCTGTTAGGCTAGAAATGACTAGCCTAAGTGTATGCTGGATTACTGCACAGGGGTGGAATCCACCTGTACAAAAGATAGCAAAGAAACTTCTCCTTAGCCAGACATCCTAACTCTGAAAATCTTAACAGCTACAATTTGGCTCTGAAGTCTTTTTCAGAAAAACCACACAGAAGCACTGAATTCTCGTATGTGAGGGGTCTGATGGAAAAAGTCTCCCTGCAGCCCATACCAAAGCAATGAGTCCTCCAGAAGAGATGCTCAGCTGGTGTGGGCTGTGGCCAACTGTCACAGAAGCTGAGGGACCAGTGCCAGGTCACATCAGTGGAGGTGCTCCTCTGACTGCAGCAGGGCTACTGAGAGCTACAGACATTACTTGCCGCAAGAAGGATTTGGAGGAACTCATGGGCTCAACCCTCCTTGCAAATCCTCACCAGCTTCAATGGGGAACAGGATTTGGCTTAATATATTTGGAAAATTGAACTACCTAGTTTTCTGGTCTCTAGAATTAAGAGATGCCAACCAGTTAAAGGTGTAGGGAGAGAAAAAAATTTTAAGCTTGGACAATTTGTTAGAATTACTGCACAGCAACATCTGAAGGATGCACAAAGGGAAAGTTGCATTTTCTGTTAAAGCCATTAAAAGCCACTGGTAAATTTAACAGATGACACTTAACTCTTCTTCTTGGGAAGGAACCGTCCAAATCCTCTCACAGCTGCAACTAACAGAAAAGAGGATGGGGGGAGAAATTCTAGCTGGTGATCCATCATCACCTTCATGCTCCTTTCCCTTAGCAAGAGCATTCATTCACATTGCAAATCGTGCTCTTTGCTGCACCACTTCAGTCCCACCATTTCTCCAGAATTTCATTTCATTTCTGCTTGCAAGTCGTATGCTGCTTCTCATTGTGTTCCTGAAACGGCAATAGGTTTGGGGTTTTTTTCTCCAAAGGCTGCATTGCAACTTTGTGCTTTCTCTCACATTAGCAAAGGGTGGAAATTTCCACTGACGCACTGTTGATAACTAAAGGCGAAGGGGGGGATGGGAGGATGAGCTGTTACAGCATATCTTTATGACTCCTCACAGAATAGGTATTTTATCTGAGGATACAAAACTGCAGTAACTGGGGACAATGCGAGTTTTTGAAAACAACCACCTCTCTTCAACATTAACAAGCAACGTTAACAAGCACCGACTGCCTTCCTGTGCCAAAAAAGAGAGAAGGAAAAGAGGGCCAGGGTAAAAAAAAAAAAAAAAAGTATTTCTTCATTAAAGAAAGACAAGAAACTAATAGCTACAAAAGCAATAACAAAATATAATTGACAATGCAATCCCTGAGGGGATCTGGAACCCCCTTCCCCTAAATATACACATTTAAATCAGCTGCCACGAGGCCGTGGAGTTTTTGTAACCCACCTTCCATGAGGCATGCAGCAACCTTAATTTCAGGCAGTGATCTATGACCCGATACACAATGCTGTAGCTACTGTTTGTGTAGTAAACAATACCAAATCCCAGGGAGACTTAAAGACAGGGAAAAATACAGGAATGCACGAGGGAAACCACCTCATTCTTGCAAGCAAAAATGCAAAAGCATTTAGGTTCTCTAGGAGTCAGACGAGTTAGCGGGGAGAAATGCAGGAAAATTCCACTGATTCACTACGAGACCAGAGTTATTTTTGTCATCCTGCTCAACTGTAAATAGGATGATTTAAATACAAGAGAGCACACTGAAACATACTAAAACAAGACATTCACTGAAAACAAAAAAAATCATATGAACTCAAATAAAGGAGAACATGTCTTTGCATATAAAAAAACCCCAAAAAACCAAACAAACAACAAAAACCAAGCCATGTTTCACTTATCCTTTTTAACATGCCTAAGCTAGAAATTGTTTGAACCTTGACTCCTATGGATACTCTAATATTTTGCCTTCAAATGGACAGTCTAGGACTTTGTAAAACCCTGAAAAGTACCTGGATCAAAACTCACTTTTAAACCCTCCTAGAATACGACTCTGTCAGCCTGTGAAGCTGAGGGAAAAGCACACATACAGTGGATTTGGAAGAGGCTGTGTGGTCCCGTGGTTGTGCCCAAAAAATGTCTGTATGCTTAAATTTCCCCTTTACATAGCGGCAGAAAGTCTATGCAAGCTTCCTCAGAGGGGAAGTGGAAGATACAAAGGAAAGAAAATGTTCTGACAAACAGGTAGAGGGGAAGCATGGAACAGGGAAACAGGAAAGTGCCTGGAGGAAAGCAAGCTGCGGCACTCGCGTGAGATATTTGTTCTCAATACGGTAATCTTACAGGAATGAAATTGTTTTGCTACCTGAATGATCACTTCATCTTTGGGACCATTGTGTTGCTCTGTAGAGAGATAGTTTGCTTTTTTTCTCAACTCTGGTGGTAGCTACCCTTCCTCAGCTACCCTTCCTCAGCAGGGCAGGCAGGCATGTCCATGCTCAGAAGGATTATCATTTTCTAGCTGGAAGGACTAGTGCACATGTTACTTTTAGACTTTACAAAACAGGTAGGGAACAGCTGGATGTCCCTTGAAAAATCACAAGGACAGCAACTGGAAGTACCAGATCAAAACCAAAAGCTGGTACCTTAGTAACTAGTCTGTGCCACAGTAATGACAAAAATAATCCATAATATACAAGTACTTTGGGGAAAAATACATTTTACCATCCACAGTCTTCAGAAATTTCATTTGCCAAATTCTACACATAGGCAACTGTTATTAGACTAATGAAAAAATGGAAAGACATTTTGCCACATTACAGAAAAATAAAAAAAAATACTGTAACACTACAAAAGAGAAAACAACCTGACAGATCTGGAGTATTTGAAAAGTCATGCTCACTGGGCAGGTTGATACAGCAAGTATCAGTCCTGCTTGTGTCACTTCTCTACCTTCTGAATAATTCACAGCCTAAAAACCACCAAAATGGTGACTGATTCCCATCCCACCAACCCACTACTTGAGAGCAGCCATCACATTTAATCATTGTGCTTGCACAAAGATGCTACAGAATTTAGTGCATCAGAAAACGATACTGGCGCCTCAACGTCACCAACTATTGCACCATGCCATTTCTTCTGAAAAGCACCAAAATTGCAAATTGCATTCCCACAGATAAAGTGAGGGGGAAAAAAAAAAAACATTTCAGGGTTCTCATACTTGAGGTATATGCACACTGACATGCATGTGCATGAGGACAGAAGCATTTTAAGGAAAAGTAATGGTTCAACTCATCAATGAAGAAAGCCCCATCTAGTGGAAGAAGACAATCAATTTAGCAGAAAATACTACAAATGTGCCTAATACTTAAATATTCAAACTGGTTTTGTTCTTAGCCAAGTGCATTACAAACCCAGAACTCCTTTTTCCTGAAACAGATCAAGATGTTCTAAAATCTGAACAGAAACAAAGGACACAGGTTGTGCATTAGCTACAAATTTAGTTTGGTGGTTATTAAGAAAGGAAAGCTTGCAACCTCTTTCATCTGTATTTCTTTGCAACCTCTTTCATCTGTTCTTCTTTCCTCTCTTTGGTCTTCAATAGCCACAAAAATCATCAAGAGAGTCTACCTGAGTGAAGCTAAACACATCAGTACCTTTATCTGCAGGATGAAGTCCTTCAACTGCAATAGCTTGTATTTTACTAGGGGGTGGGAAGAAGAGAAAGGTTATTAAAACTTGTAAACACTCCAGAACACAGTTCTGATGGGTAACTATTATTTTACTCTCACAAATAAATTAAATTGTATTCAGACAGCATGGGTTATTGGAAGACACTTCTGCATCTCTTGTCCACATGGAATACTATTCTGACATAAGCTGCTTGTTTAAAAGCAAGCTGTGTACGTACAGTTCCTGAGCTCGGCTGCTTTATGCAAAGAGGAAAGGTTTGCACACGGAACGTAATCTACACAGATATGTTTCCAAAATATTCAAATCTCTTAAACAACATGATGCTCAGTTACTGAAATACTCCTCTTAGTAACTATCTGTTTCTTGTGCGTTGGGCCACTGAGTCACCAAGAAATGGGAGAGTCATGCCTGCTTTCCTGAGCACACGTTTTGGCAAAGCAAAGTTACACCATGTGCCATGTAATGGAGGCAAAACACAAGGAGCTCCCACAGGAGGGCCAACCCTTTCAGACCCTAAACCACCCACAGGAGGTGGGAGTGATCTGTGGGAAGGCCAGGACAGCCTCCAAGCCTTCCCTGCCTTAGCAGAGGGGAAGCCAGTACTGAAGCTTGGTGCTCCCAGCTCCTGAGGAATCACAGCAGCACTGCAGAGCCTGGAGGCCAAGTTGAGCTCATCATGCTGCGTCCTTGGGAAAGGACCTCCTTGCCTCACCATGTTCTCCCATTACACAGCACAACTAAGGTTGCAACCTGGATTTTCTGACTCCTGATCCCATTAGATGCTGTTGGTATATACCCTGTGGTCCTCATTGGACCTTGGCAATCACCAAGGTCTCTGCACACCTCCTACAGAAAATTTCCCATGCACCTGTTAAGATAAGCTCCAAAATACAATTCAGCAAGAACAAAAGTAAGAACTGAGGAGTTCTGCTATTTCAGAGAACAAGTGGGCTGACAAGATAACTGTGAGTGAACAGCAAAACAAAAAGATTAAGAGACAAGCAAGCAAATAACAAAGGAAAATTGCCATCTTTTCAAAATCAAATTTGAAAGGGAAAAACCAGCAAAGAGAACACAGAAATCATTATGAATAATCAGAATTACATGTAGTTTAGCTGAAGAACTCACAAATAAATGAAATAATAAAAATGTGGGGAGAAAGGTCTAAAAACATTACTGGATTACTAGATTTAATAGGGGAAAGTACACACATACACAAAACAAAGTAGAAGGGAAAGGCCACAGTGCTCTACCTTTTTACAAAACCATACTAAATCTGAGCACTGACCAGGCTGATGTACATCATCTTTTCTACAACAAAGATAACAAAAATAAGAATGGAAGCAATATCTAAGGGGGAATAAAATCACTAACAACAAATCTAGTGGATAGCAAGATGCCCAGCATTCAGAAACCAGTTACACCTGGCCACTTCCTTCTCCCTAAAGTCCCTGTCATAGCTCCTTTTGGTTTAATCAATTCTTGGTCTGCAAAAAGTTCGAGCCATTACCTTCCCCCAAAGGAGGAATCTTATTTTTTTAAAGTTCTGGTCTGCAGCCACCCTTGTACCATCTCCTCTAAAGTAAAAATATCCTACATACCAACCATGTCCCTCAAACCACCCCCTTTATCTGATGCCCTGAAGCACCAAGTGTCACAAGCATATGATTAAGGCATAGCCTGGTAAGGCCAAAGAAAACAGGTATGCCACAAAGTGCAAACCCACAGACTGTGCTACTGAGATCTTTTTACAAGAGATCTTTTTACTGAGATCTATCATTTTACAAGCAGTTGCAATATTCTCCAGTTTAGCACTGACCAAATATGCAGCAATGGCTCTGCAGTGTCATCGCTCAGACCCAGTCTGGACCCTTTATTTGAAAGCTACTTTGAGGGATTCAATGCCTCTGTATCACCTTAAACAGACAACAAATCCTGAGTGTAACATTCCTTGAATTCAAATACAAATACACACCTTATTTAAATCAGTTTGCTTTTGTTTGTTCCAGAAATAAGAACCTCCTGACACATGTAATACAATATTAAAAAAATGCATCATGTTAAAAGCTATTTAAATACAACTCATTCAACATGATAAACAAGTAGTGGCTAGTAAAACAAACATTTGGCACAAATCTATTGCCTATTAGGAGATAAAGTTGTGAACCCTTATTTACATTCTTCCACTGTTTTTTCAGAGATATGGTGGTCATGGGCAAGTCACTCGGGCTCAGTGCCTCAACTAACCCACACTGGAACCAGTGTGTCCTCGTCACATTTTATTCATCTATAAAGTAAATAGTATTTGTTACAATTTTGTGAGATGCTACTTGAATCATGCTCTCAAATACTTTAAAAACAAAACATTTATATTCTACTACAGTAATGCATACTACAAATGTGAATTAGTAGCTAATTTAGTTTTAGTTTAAAAAATGAGAAAACCAGTGATTTAAAAGTTTGATTCTTCAGACATATCCACACAGTTCCTGAAACATACTATTTTCATAATTACTTAAATGCAAAAGCTGTCCAAAAAAAAAAAAAAAGGATGTTTTCTGCCAAGAGAGATGCATTTAAGAGAAAGACCTAAATTTGTTTTAACATACCCCCAATGCACATGCACCACCTGCTCAGTGAATGTAATTTCCTGAGAAGAAATAAGTCAATTATACATATGATCTGAGGTCTTCAAAGCTGCCTGGGAGAGTAAAACTGCTCATTCCAGTGACAGCTGTGGGCCACAATCCCCTATGGCAGGCTTTGAAAAATCTCAGCTTTACAAATCAATTGGCAGTAAAATTCCTATTCTCTGTAAAGTCTCCTGGATATTCTTAAATTTGCAATGTGCCTGTAATGCAATGTATCTGAGACAGATGATGCTGAAGCACTACAGAATTCAAAGGGGAAAAAGTGCTTTAATAGGAGACAACTATCCTTATTGACTTATGAATACATATTGACCCATGAATATGTATTTTCCAGTTTAATTCTTTACTGTTCCCTATAAAGACACTACCAAAACCTGCCTAAGCCCAGCAGTAGCTTTGCTGTGCACATTGCACTTGTGTGTCCTTTCACTGTCAGTTTTATGATCAGCTGTAGATAAAGACTTGGACTGGGGTTAAAAACTGGACTAGCTAAATGAAGAGAAGGTACAGCAGAAGCCTGTGAGAAGGATGACTACTGGGCATGCCACAGAGCACCTCTCAGCTGGCCTGTGAGTAGCTGGGGCTGCCCTACTGATGGCCCTCGGTTTGAGGTTAAGAGACACAGCCTGGGTGTGTTATAAGGGAGCAAAGCTGGGCCCACTACACTGGTGAGGAAGATTGTTTTGTTTTGTTTTACAGGCAAACGCCCCATGCAGGTGAGGGGCTTCCATGCAATTCTGAGGGACAAGAAGACTGTTCACGCAGCGCTCACTAGGACAAGAGCTGTCTCTAAGAGACACACTATTAAGCTGGGACCCATGCTACAACTCTTGCATTCCACCGATTTTCATACAGTTTGTTGCTACAAATATTGTATTCCACTAATTTTCATACAATTCACCATCCAGGAGGTCCAAGGAGATAAGAGATTCTGAGTACATCCTAAATCTCCAGCGATCTACATACCATTGGGAAATAAACTAGCTGAAGCTCTGCCAGGAAGCACAAAACTAAAACTAAACTAAAAATTTTAAAAAGCTAACAAAAAAAAAAAGCTTTGAAAGACTCAAGTCTCCCCACCACAGACACACAGCATCATTTGCACTCTCACAGAAGCCCTTTCAGGGCAAAAAACAGGACATGCAGAAAAAGCCCAGACTAAGGAAAAGGTGACACACTCCCTACTACTCAGTACACCACCCTACACCAACTTGCTAAGAAAGGGTACACAGACAGAATTAAAAATTGGCTGTGAAGGAGAAAACACCTTAGGATTTCTCTGTAAGTACAGGTGTATATTCAGCTTAGTGAGGTATCTTGAAAGGCCTTTTTTATCCTTTTTAACTTTGTCATGTTAAAAAAAGTTATTACTTTTTACAGATACTATCAAGTAGAACTGACTGATTTTATAAGGTGGATTAAGAACTGACTTTTCACTTCCTGTTCCTAGATTATGTTTAATATCCTGAGTAACTTATTTTCTAGACCATGTGAAATATTGGATGGTATACCAGCAATCCACCATGGCTGTACACTGAACTACAATCTCCCCAGCCAAAAGTAGAGAAATACCGTTCTCCCACACAACCAGGTACTGAAACTGCCTGCTACTTCCCCTTGTAATATCTCCTGTTCCTGAATTCAAGTTCTCCAATTAAAAGCACACAAAACAACTAGTTCCTGTAGTACCCTCTCTCAATCACTTCCTTTCAGGAATCCAAGCAATTTAGGGGAGGGTCATATTCAAATACAGAGGATCCAAAGCCAGGGCAAGCAGAATGACTGCTACATATTTAGAGAAATTTGAACTGGGAGATGGAAGAGGAACAGCGATGGTGACATTAATCTGATGGCTTCCTGCTCATGTTTCAAGACACAATCACAATTATATGCTACTAAAACCTTGCCTCATTCAGAATACAAAACATCTGCTCTGGAGATTCTGCAAAGGAGAGAGCTATAGTCTACAGATCCCCTTGTCCTGCTTATTAAGTAGGTAATCTGCTACAGTAAATGAGTTAAGGTAGTCACCCCAAGTCACCCCTGGGGAGATGATCCAAGAAGGGCTTCATAAAAGGCATACCTCTGGAGTCACCTTGCCTTCCCCAAGTGCCAGGAGAAGACAGTAGGTAGGCAGGTTGGCCAACCGTCCGATTACGCACAGTTGCATTACAGGGATTAGGAGGAGCACGTCGCTAATTGTTATTGTGATTACCACAGGCAGCCCCAGTGCAGTGCAGGTTGCTTAGCAACATTTCTCAGCCCTTGCAAGAGCCAGCATCCATTTCAGAGGTAGCCTCAAGGAGCAACAATAGGGCGGTGTAAGCAAGCAGGGGGTGCGATCCACAACACCTTCCTCCTGCACCGCGAGGGAAGCCCGACGTCCGAGATGTCAATTCACAGCTCCACTTACATTCATCATACTTCCCGGAAACCACACGGTCGTCTTTAACATCCTTAATAAAAATGGTATCAGAAAGGCAAGCAAGCCTCACAAGGTACACACAGTAAACAACATTTAATGCAGATGCACTACAGAAAAAGAATCAATCCAGCAATTGAGCAACCAGCAGACTAAGTACAACTTTTATCAGTAAACAGCCTGACTGGCTTGGACAACAGTTACGTAAAAATGACATAACAAAATAACATTGTGTATGTTGGGGAAAGCAGCTCTGCAGGCCTGGACACAGGCTACTTGTAACATGACAACTAAACACTAACAAAAAGCCAACACCACACAGAATAAAAGACACAAAACACTTGAAGCAGAACACACGCATGCACAAACAGTCCCACAACGCTTCACTGAGATCACAGACGTTACAGGTGTACTCCCAAAAAAGCACAAGGAAGACCAAACAGGAGAGTTACTTATGTACATTTTAAAGGAGCACTTAAAGGATTTTAAGGAAAAACGTATCATGCATACCCTCCTCTTCTGTGTCGCTCCTTGTGCTTGGAGATTTTGTAAGGTAGAGACCTTTCTCCCAGGTTTTCCAGGTTCCTCACAACAGCTCCTCTCTCCATAAGAGCCTCAACAGTGCGCTTCAGCACAGCTGCAGTCTCAGGCTTTAAAAGAAAAGAAAAAAAAAAGAGAAAGCAGGAAATGTACACAAATCTGGTTATTCTTATTATGTGATTAGAAGGGACACCTGTACTTGCAGGGCTCAGTGTGAGAAGAGATCATTCTGTAACCTCAGAGGGCAAAGTGGAAGCAGAAGCAGACCTCCTCCTAAGGAAGAAAATTTTTAAGAAAAAACAGCCAATTCCTCTGTGAATTATGGCAACAGCAAAGTTTCCACCAATTTCAAAGTCAGGTCCGAACAACAACAGGACAAAGGAAATAGTTAATGGAATCAACTCACCTGATATCACTTTGGCTGACCCTTGCCCAGGTATAAGTAAATATATGTGGCAAAAAGCAATTATGAACTAGCAACAGTTTTAAGGTCCCTGAACCATCAATGCTCATTAATACTGTTGACCACAACATTTAAAAGTGAACAGTGCGGGGGGAACACTAACCTGTGGTGTGCTACATAAACAACAATTAGCATCATGTTCATTTTATACTGTCACTTACTGCACATGCATAACAGTTGCCTAAATCACTGCACATCTCATTACTTTTGCATCCAAGCCTTTTTAAGAGTTGAGGAACTGATGTGCAGTAGTAATTCTAAGATGCAGAGATTTAACTCCCTAGAAAAACAAGTTTCAGGGACAAGCAGCCAAAAAAACAGTAGGTGAAACAGATGCAACATCTTCTTGCTCACTGCGTATCAGGGTTCTTTAGAGTGCTGAATAATTCTGGTAATGACACTCAACAATATCTATGAAAATGTTAATAGAGTACAAATTAGAATGTTTCAACAACTACAAACTTATATACTCTCAGCAACAAGAAGTATTTTAAGAAACAGATCTCCTACAGAGAAAGGAAACTAAATGGATGCCCAACTGAACACAAATCAAACTGTATAGCTTCCTCCTGCATCCCTTGCAACACTTCACATCAAGACATATGCCCAAGTCTACTTGTCCAGTGAGATGGCAAAAGCTGTAAATGGAAAAGTAAAGAAAGAGCTGATTTTCAGCTTTATTCAGATTTTGTTTTGTTAAATCAGACCATCATAACAATTTCACTGTCCTTTCTCAGACAGCAGAAAACTAGTGTAAGCCTTCAAACATCTTATGTGTAAGATGATGGAAAGTTAGTTTCCCAAGTCCAAGTAGAGATGTACACCCCAACTAAGAAAAAAGGAATGCTTAATGTCTGGATTCCTTAATGGAAATTGGTGGCAAAAGGTGGTACCAGAATCTCACAATGTGCAGTGCAGCCCATGCTGCAGCATGGCAAATTTCTCTCATTCTCTTGAGGATACAAGGTGATATGAAAGAGCCTCCAGTGCAGAGCAGAGATACTCAACATCTGATGTTTTGCAACACTGACTGCTCTTTGAAAGACCTGAAGTGCAGATGGCCCGAAACGTTTTCTTGTTTGCAAGGGCTAACTGCCCTGTGGCACTCAAGAGTCAATCTCAGGATCACACCTACTGCTCCTCACTATCAATCAGAAATTTTATCTCCCTCTCTCCAGATGCATAAACTGTTTGGGAAATTTATTTTCAACACAAAGAGCCTCAGCAGTTATAAGATCAACAAAAATGTCTGGACTTTTTTTTCAACATATGTTTAGATTGTGTTGTAAAACACTTAAGGGGACCAGACAAGTATGTTCACACGTGAAGGAATGTTTCTACCTTGCCAAAATTCTTCAACGCTTTAAAACTACTGCTTCTCACAACAGAGAAATACTACAGGTATCTCTTGTCACAGTGTGAAAAGTTAGGATGAAGCCAAAAACTAGGATAACAGTGCTGCTAGTGATATCCATAGTTTAATGCTGTAAGAATCATACCAGAAATCTGGCTTCAAGAAAGGAGAGGAAAACAAGAATAACTGAGCCTGTGAAGCAGGCACCAAGGTACGCATTACTATCTAGAAGGTTTTGCATTCTAAACAAGAATCTGACACCGACCATTAGGATTTTACTTACTCACACTAGTAAGGGAAATGAACAGTTTTTGGAGAGAAAGGGCAGCTAACCTAACAGCTTTAATATTTTGTGCACTGCAGCACACCTGTAGTGCTTCCAACCCTAGGCTTGAAAATGCACTCTTGGAAAGCAATAGGGTCTGCCATTCAAGTCTTCTCCCACCATGCCTGCTGTGTGTGGTTAGGTTGCTGAAGCTTCCACGGTGCTCTGACAATTATCACAGGAGAAATCTGTCAGTGAATAAAAATACTGTTAAGTTTACTGTTGCTACTTGTCTTCTATTTGCATAGAAATGCCGATCCATAAACAGAGCTCTGTTCAAAAGAGATCTTAATTGATTGAGACCTTTAGACAAACAGCTGTATGTCCAGCAGTGGAGTTGTCTGACATACCCTTCTCAACAGCCACGCAACTTTAAGTTAAATGTTACTGGGTAAGCTTACTCTTCTACATCCCTCATACCCTCAAACGACACATAAGCTTTTTGTCTCTTTTATACATGCCAACAGATCAGCACATTCCCTGAGCGGCTGCATGTCCAACATGATGTGCAGTTTCTAAACACAATGAAGCCTAAGATCAAGTCCCATGTATTTAAAAACAAAACAAAACAAAAAGAACAAGAAAAGAAAGCCACAGATTTCTACATTAAGGATTGTAAAATATTATGCGTTTTTGCAACCTCCCCACTTGTGGACATACTTTGAAAACATAAACTAATTGTTGGTTTTGAAAGCTTGTCACTGTAATCCCTCTCATTCTCCCTCTCCAAAAAAAATAATGGTTTATCATAGCTTGCCTAAAGCCATCAACCAAACTATATATAGGCTAGCCTTTGCTAACCATAATGTCCACAGACACAGGTTCCTTGGTTTGCCTCAGAGCCAGACCAGCTGAGGACATAGGAAATGGTACTGCCTGGCTCCCAACCCACGAGCCACAACATTTTTTCCTGAACAGCCAGCACTAACTCCAGTACCACAGATGTGGGGAAGCAAAGATAGGGGAGAAAAAAGGAGAAAATGGAAGCTGGTGCCAGGATATCCATGCTGGAGTGCAGGAAGCACAAGCAAGAGTGTGTAAGCCCTGGTATGTAATTCTAGCTCTGGTTCCCCCTCCTGTGTGCATAGTCAAGCCAGAGCCCTTTCAACTAGCTTCACCCTTAGTGAACTTGGTGAACTTTGTTAGTAAACTTGGTCCTCTCTCATTTAGCCATGAGTAGCTACCTTGTTCTCGGAAAGGTACAGCCCTATGGACCCAACTAAGCCACGTAAGAAAGAGGAGAGAGGTTATTGCAGACTGTCCAAGGGTTTTTTCTTGGAAAACTGCCCCTAGAAGGGGTAACTGAAGGACTGTTGTCTACAGATCAACATTCCCCACTCCTCTACCCCCACGTTTTTTAAACTTACAGCTGCCCAGAAGAAACACGTTAACTAGCACATCAACCCCGTATCTGCCAGGCAAAACAACCACAACAGAGGTACGTAACAAAATGTACTTTCTATGGATCGCTGGCTTTCCCCAGGGACAGGGACCACTGCAGCCACATTTACCAGGCAGTTGCACCAGCAGGGACACCCCACACTGCTGCCACTGATGTCGCAGCACATCCAGATCACTGGACACCTTTCCACAAAGAGTCCAGTTCAGTTTATTTAAAACTCCACTATTCCCATGAAGTTATACATAGCCGCAGGTGCCAGGCAAACCACGGCCAGATGTCATGCCCTAAGCACTTCCTCCATACCTCTGGCTTCTTCTCTTCTCCTCACCAGCCTTTCAGCTTAGCATAATCATCACCCAAGTGAGCAGAAAGCTGTTTAGTGCACAGCCTTCTTCAGCATCTCACCGGGCTGTGCAAATGGGGGTGCACCATCAACGACTGCCCAGAATCACAGCCACAAACGCACGGTAATAACCAGCAAGTACTGCAACACAGCACCAACCACTTCTTTTTGAGGGGAAGTTGTATACCAACAGCGTGAGTAAGAACTATAGCATGGTTTTTATCAGTCATACAAAGCTCACATGGCAACCAGCAAGTGTATTAAAAATAGGCAAACAGAAATAAAACAGGGAATACTCTGACGGCAAAGTATCTTCTGCTCTACTGGAGGCCAAAAAGACATGAGCTTGTCAGCCATGAAGCTGCAAAGAACAGCTGGGAGACAGACCAGAAACATGGCAAGGGCTTGAAATAAAGCTTTTGTAATGCTGATGTCTCCTGGAAAAAAAAAAAAAAAAAAAAAAAGGGAGCCACCCACCCAATCCTAAAGGGAAGGACAACACTGTGTCTGGAACCAGAGCCACGTGAAAGGACTCTGCGTCACTGCTCAATTTTCCATCTCGTTAGCTGGCCAGAGAGAGCTCAAGAGAGGACAGAACGTCAAAGGAACAGAAAAAAAAACAGACCTAGCTAAAAAAGAAGCCTTCTCAAGCCACCAAAGCTCCTCCAAAAAGTGTCTTTAGAGAGAGAAAAGGAAGCAGACACCAAATACTTCGTCTCACAGCTAGGACTGTACGCAAGTTCTTCTGGCCACTTACTCAGTTCAACAGGAAGCATTTAAAGTCAGTGGGCACTTCTCCTTAAATTATAAACAGAAAGAAATCCATCATAATTAGCTCAATTATGCCTTCAATGTAGTAACAGTAGGATAAAATTATGTCCTTTTTTTGGTTGTTAAACAGTTACAAAAGGTTGTTCTGAGATTATTTATTGAGGTGGAAATCAAAGAATGTAAAATTTATGTTTAGAAAAAAGCTTCAATTCAAAAGCAGCAAAACTAGGAGAAAAAACCAACTCCTTACTGTCATTTACTACATAATAAAACACTAGAAACTTATTAGTGAAAATGATAAAAAAACCACACATAAATTTGTGAACTAGCCAAGATCAACAACAATGGCATAAGAAAGAAGAGGAGCTTCGCAATGAGAAACAAGGGGAAGCTGGAAAGAGTAATTTAATTGTCACTTTCTGTTTTAGCACACAAGAAGATGCAGCAAACAGATGAAAAAATAATCAGCAGATTAAGAATGAACAGCAAAGAAAAAAATAGTGCTAATATTAGTAAAAACCTTAGCCAGACATACAACAGCTAGTGGCAGAGTTGTTCTTTATCTGCCTAGGGAACAAACTTGAACTCCTGGGGCAAGATGCAAAGCTGCAGTTACAATAACAGCATAAGCAACACAGAACAGTCGTCCTAAGTAAGGTACAAGCACTGAAGGATACGTACTAGTCAAAGAAGATCAAAATCAAGATAAAAGCGGTAGATCAAGCAAACAGAAGATGAGGGAGCCATGCTGCACCCCTGCTAAAAACGACCTGCACGTGACCAGTGAGTGCAATCAGGATGTCTGGAAACTGAGCAACAAAAAGGCGAGGACTCTGGATACCTGCCTGGAAGTTCAGACCCAGGCAGCGGTGGGGAGGGATCAGTCTAGGGAAAGCTGGACATAGGGCAGCACTGGGTAGGGACAGGGGTTTCTGTAACTACGACAGTACAATTTTCCCCAATATAGAATAAGGAGCAAATGGGAGAAACCCAGAACGTGATAACCATTTCGTATTTCCATCAAACACTGATGGAACAAGAAGGCGTGATACTATTCTAGAAACAGATTTGGCAAATAGCGAGAAAGTTATAGCAGGCAAGTCATCAAAAATAAGTTTGAGGGAGTGATCAAAATTGACTCAGTCTGGAATAAAAATAACACCACATCCTCAAAACAGATCTTTAATTAGCATTTTAATGGGATATAAGCTAAGGAACTAGCAACTTCACCTGATGCAAATATAAAGCCCGGGGGACTTAGATGCAGAGGAAGCAGCAACTTTCAAAGTCAAAGTGATGCTAGTATGTCTTCTGTTCCAAAATCCACCTTTCTTCTTCAAAGAACCTAAATTCCACAATATAACTTTTTTTTAACCTCAATATTTAAGATCAAAGAAATTATTAAAGAAACTGAACTAAAAACCAAGCAATACAAGTACCCTATAAAGATCAAGTCACAGTTAAATTAACGCATCAGTCTCAACACTGATCTGAATTTAATTCATTTTAGAGAGCTGATACTCTTGATAATTAACAAACAAAACAAAACAAACAAAAAAAACCCCACACCAAAACCTCTAAAAGGTGTCTTGTAAGTCTGAAGCAAACAGCAACCAAATCCTTCACAATTCAGGGACATTTCAAGGGTTTATTCCTAGAAACAGTAACAATTTGCCACAACTTAAAAATCAATTGAACACCTTCCTTAAAACTCCATTTAGAAACTTACCCTCTTATTCTCAACCACAATAAATTATAGTATGGGCTTCAGCATAACACTCCTGGTCAGCTAAGATCTACTTGTCAGAAACTTGCTAAGATCAAGCTTACCAGAAACTACAAGCTTTGTTACTCTCCTGACTTTTAGATATGAATACATTTAATCAAGTTTACTTTATATATTCACTAAGCTTAAATAATAAAAGGTGGAAAGGGGGGGGGAGGGGGGAGAACTCCAACAAACAAACAAACAACCACCCACCATGGAGGGAGTTATTTTCAAACACCTTTTCTCCCTGGCCTTTGAAATGCACACGCACACACACATACAATTCCTATTGTTTCCACGTTTGTTGTATTTAAGATGAAAAACAACAGTCATCCCAATGAAGAAAACAAAAGGTAACAGTAGAATTGGGAAAAAGGGGAAGGTGAGACGAAAAGAAGTGTTCTCCAGTCTTGTGATACAGAAGCTGGAACCACAGTCAAGAAACCAGTGTGTCTTTCACCACCTTCCCTACTTCATACTGGTTAAACCTCTTCCCCAGCACCTTGCGAGGTGATATACACAGTAGCAGGTTGATAATTCAGGTCATTGAGGCCCCTCCCCAAAGCACTGAGCGGTCAGTTTTAAGACTTTCCACACTTTGCCTTTGATTCTTCAAGCGTTTGGGCTGCAATTGCCTAACCTCACCAATTCACCTGCAGAAGACTCCAAGAAAAGCAAAATGTAAAGCCGGACTTAACTGCACAGCCTAGTCTAATCAAGATCTGCATCAAGTCAGCCTTAGACAAGTTTAAAAAAAGAAATCCTGTGCACAACAGTATTTTTAGGTGCATTCAGGATTTTAACAACCACAGAGAGCAGAAGTTTTACTCTTTTTTCCTCCCCATCTTCCAAGATCACAGCTGATTGTTAGTTTATTGCTTTCTTGAGAAAGCTGGTTATGCCTCCTCTGAATAAGAGGTCCTGTGGTGCAAATTTGCCCAGCAAAATGTCTAATGTGACATAATCCCTATGAAAACAGGCTATGGATGAAAAATAACGCATACAACCCAGCACCAGAATTAAGTTGGAATTTCAGTTTGGGAGCTTACTTCTCAAGAATATCACCTATACTATCAAATTTCTCAAGCCAAGAATAATTTTAAGTAAGAATTTTAATTCTGGGTAAGATCTCTATTCTCAAATAAGCTCTTTCTTTCAATCTCTTCCCTTTAACTCAGCCTTGTTTCCATCTCTGTACACTGCGTGCATGACTCCCCTTGTATTTTCTCTCATCAACTTATTTTAAGCTTTTCTATTCAACCACACGTTTAACACCAGCTTGGAAGACGTACAGACACTGACAGAAAGGGTCCAAAAGTGATGGCTGCTATTTCCAAGGCAAGGTGAAGCCCATCATCCCCTTGCCCCAAGTGTTTGAAAGGAAAAGGCTGCCTGAGCACAGGGCTAATCGCTCCTTCAGCTGCCTGGCACCTCCATTCACTAGCTTCTCTGCAGGTTGAGGGACACAAATCAAACCACCATCACACTGCTGCTACCATTTGCTTCCCTGGATGCTTCAGGGACAGTGCCAGCAGTATCATCAAGAAGGAGAAGGGCTTTGGTATGTTGGAAACATCACACAACATGACCAGAGCTCACAACCAAAGCCACCTCCTTGCTGGGGAGGTGGGATACTGGGCCTGGTACTTTTTGCCCCAGGGAATAGCTTGCTCATGGCACATGGGCAGGCAGCTCCAAATCCACAGAGATTCTTCCAGAGCAATTGCTCCAGGCACATTTCAAATCGGCTTTCACACCTCTGTAACTGGGGGAACCTGCACAGCAGCAAAGGAAACGGGCACTGAATGGCTTTCAAAAGACACACACTAGTTGGGTTAAGTTACAGCTGCAAAGGCCAATCACAGTTAATTTTTACATTCTCTGGGTTGGAGGCTTCCAACCTTGGAGTGAGTGCCTTTGGGCACCAGGATATATTCCAACCAAGCCCCCAACACTCCAGACCCAGGCTGTACCACTACCACTATCCAGACTAGTCTAAGCCACTGAAGAGGTCACTTCTATGAGAGAAATCTTTTAAGGACTAGAGAAACTGTTCCTAACAGGTAGCTGTTATATTATCATGGACATCCTTACTGCTGTAGAAGAACAAAGAATCAGGACTAAGAAAGAACTGAATGTGCCCAGTAAAAAAAATTTCCAAAGACTGTGTGAGGACCATAGCCGTAATTTTTAAATCCCCAGGCTTTTGTAGAAAAGTAGCTGTCCTTGGCTTTGAGCCAGAATAGCATTTAAGGCAGAAGTCACACTGCTTTGACCCACCAGAGCGCACAAGTGAAAGTAAACCTTGGCAATTCTTGCTCAAGTTCTCCTGTACATGATAGCGTATATACTAGGATACTCAAAGGTAACTTACAAAACTAGTTTCATGGTTCAGGTATGTATTAAAAATAGTTGCTGACAAATTAAAGGTTGTATCATGACCATGAAGACAATTTGTCACCTTATTCCTATCAGTCTATGAACACCTCAAAAAAAAAAAAAAAGAAAAAAGAAAAAAAGCAAATCACCAAGTACAAACCCGATTAAACACGCTTGTTAGGCAGGAAGAAAGCACAGAGCTGAAACCTCCTGGCTTGTTCACTCTCCTGGCATAGAAACATGCATGGGGCAAACTGGGACAGCCGCATCCAAGGAGAGAGAACTCACTTCAGAGCTAGCAGGCAAAGAGTACTCATTACCATCATCTCCTAGGTTTTTCCAGTGAACCCTCAAAATAAGTGCTGCTGCAGTATTTATTGAACCTGCCAACAACTTGCCTGGGCCAGGACTCCACACCCAAAGAAATATTAGTCTCAAAGATCAGTCAACTGGGAATTGACAGAGTCTTTACTAATTAATACAAATGGAACTAGCTGGTGATAGAAGAGGCTTCTTGAACATCTTTTTAAAATCAATTAAATGGAAAGCTGCCCACAGAATCACAGAATAGTAGAGGCTGGAAGGGACCTCTGGAGATCATCTAGTCCAACGCCCCTGACAAAGCAGGTACATCTAGAGCAGGCTGCACAGGATCACATCCAAGCAGGTTTTGAATATCTCCAGAGAAGGAGACTCCACACCCTCTCTAGGCAGCCTGTCCCAGTGCTCTGTCACCCTCAAAGTAAAGAAGTTTCTCGTCATCTTCAGATGGAACTTCCCATGTTCCAGTTAGTACCCGTTACCCCTTGTCCTGTCACCAAGCACCACTGAAAAGAATCAGGCCCCATGCTCTTGACACCCACCCTTCAGGTGTATACAAGCACTGAGAAGACCTCCTCTTAGCTTTCTCCAGGCTGAACACACCCAGTCTTTCCTCATAAGAAAGATGCTTCAGTCCCCTGATCAGCTTTGTAGCCCTCCACTGGACACTCTCCAGTAGTTACTTGTCTTCTTGAACTTTTTGCTCACTGAATAACCACCCAATAAACTAATTAGAAACCAATTAACAGCTAACAAATGAAAATACAGGAGAGTCCCACTCTCTCTTGGAAATCACAAATCCAAACCCAGTCTGCAAGAAACTCTGCTTATTTTTTAACTCCAAAAACCAATTTTTCCTCTCCAAAAATGTTTTTTTATCCATTCCTCCAACAAAAAAGAGCAAAGCTCACACTTTTCTTTTACAACACAGCAGCAAGAGACTATCAAGAAAAATTTTGATGAATGCAGCATTTCCTCTGCAGCTGAAAATCAGGGTTCAGCATCCTTCTCACTGCTTTTGTTAACATCCCATCTCTAAAAGAACATCTTAATCCCCAACCCACAGGTGATTAAACACCAGGCCTGCTCCCCTCCTTGCTGAACCACCATCACTGGACAACAAAGAAGTCATGATTCACACCATGATTTCCATGGCTATTAGTTCAAATACATCCCTATGGGGGACAGGGATGAGGGGGAGATGGAAGATCACGTTTGGTCTCTGCTTACACAACTGTGTTGATGCTTTAATCTTCTTCAAATAAAAATTGTGAGGAGGTATCCTTCCCTTCCCAAACAGTACTATCTAAGCACTGACTGCCACAAGCTGTAACTGCTTCCTACAAGGGAGAAGACAGCATCACACACCCCATTCTCAGAGCATGATTGCTAGGCACAGGCTCCTTGGAGGACTTGGGCACCGGGACTGATTTATAGATCACAACCAGAAGTAAACACAAGAGGCACTGAGACATCCAGGCTAGGGTAGTCCCAGAGGGATACTGAAGCACAACTGAAGGTATTTAAGGACACTCCAAAATAATAATTAAAAAAACCTGCAATTTTTACCTATATCCAACAAGGCTGCTCTGCTGAATGAGGGCTCACCCCATACTTAGTTTTGCACACAAGCTGCCCTTGAGCAGCCAGCCTAACCCTGCCAACACCCCAGCTTCAGGTCACGATGGAAAGATCAACCCAGCCCACCCCAGCCCCACCTCCCCGCAACACAGGTTGGCCTCAAGATTTTGCAGCCAAACTCTGCACCTGTATTTTGGATCCTTAAGTTCTTCTTCTAGTTTTAAAGAATCTAGTTTTGTTTGGGGTTTCCCCCCCCCCAACTTCTCTAACCAAACACCCACACCCTGCTTCAAGAGGTCTGCCTTTTCATAACGGGGAGAAATGGAAAGTATCTTCATAAAGAGAGATGCAAGGCTTACCATAAGAACACATATGACAATTAGGGACAGGTTCTCCAAAAATAGTTTCACAAATATCTATTCTGTTGGTTTTTGGTTTGGTTTTTTTCTCTATTTTTATTGAAACTTTGTACAGAAGTTTTAAACATTTCCATACAATACTTTTAGACAGGACAAAATGCCATGGTAAAGGAATGTAAACTGCAAGAAACACAGTCTGAAGTATCCAAGTACTCTCTAATAAGAGTTTTAGTTTGAGGACTAATGCAGTAGGCAAAATAATATGCATACAGTATACAAAGAACAGTATACACAGGGCCAGCAATGCTAACTATGAAAGTTTTGCATCAGATTTACTTCAAAGATTTATAGCAATATGATAATTCTATACACTAGACCAAAATTAATTTATCATACATCATTTCTATGACAAAAAGCTTGTCATTATTATGGACAGTAGCAACTTACAATATAATAAACTGTATTAATCTCATTAACACTTCTAAATCTATATTCCTACTACAATAATTTTTTTTCAGTATATTGTCTTATAAGATCTTAACAGACCTTTAAATAACACTTTACCAAAAGAGACCTGGATCCATTATAGTGATCTTATCTACATGCCCATTTGGCTTATTTAAAAAAAAAAAAAAAACAAAAAAAAACAACCAACAAAAAACCAAGGGACAAGAAAAAAAGGCAGGTTTCAAATGCTATATGGTATCATTTGGTCTTGGTCTGAAATGTATTTTAGTTGAATAGGTAAAAAAAAACAAAAAGGCAGTTCATTAACCAGTATTTTATATAAAATCTGCAGAAAAATACGACAGCAACAAAAAACCAAAAATACTTCACAGATATCTAAAAAAACATTATATCAGAGATACAAGGTAAAGCAGCATCACTTTGACACTGTGCTTTAAAAATAAGATGAATGAAGAGACTGCTTTAGTGATATTAGAAAATTTGCTTTCTTCTTGAAGAAGACTACTAACATTTTGCACAGCAACTATTTTTATAACCACCTCATTTAAAAACGTGTATTCATAGACACAGAGAATTGTCATATCATTACCATTTTTGCTCAAAGTGTCTGACTTTACACAGTGAAACTGATAATGCTAAGTGTCACCAGATGTCACTATACCATGATTTCAATATTAGAACAGAAGTGAAGCAAATGCCTTTAAACCAACACCATAAAAGAAATAGAAAGTGTTTTGTAAACAAAATAAACCACTTTGCAAAACAAGAGAGTTCAGAGATCTCACAGTGAAATCAGAAATCCTAATTATATATGTTTACATTCTAGGACTACTCTTTACCTCAGGCCAATTAAAGCACATTAAACCATTTAATTATATACAAACATTTTCTTAAAAAAAAATTAAAACATTGCACACAAGTCTGCTTTTTAACATCACATAACAAGGTTAGTTTTATTTTCAAAACAATTACATTTAAGGGCACAGAACATACAGAATACCAAATTAACAGATGAGTATTTTTGCTTTGCTATACATGCTAAATCCAAAGATTTCCTCAAGAAAGCTAGAGCTTAGCAACTTCCAGCTTCTTCCACATATCCTGTTTTCTGAAAGGGAGTATCTCCCAACACCTCCTTTATCTTAGGATTTAAAAAAATATATATATAAAAAAAATAAAGCTGTACGTTTAAAAGTTGGTAAGCATCTTCTGCTTTAAGTGCTTACACAGAGATCCTTGGATGGCTCTGCCCACTTCACTGTAACTTTGTGGGAAATCCTTTTCACTACTCAGTTACAGCACTCTCATGACTTGCATCAGAAGTCTCATGCTGGCCCTTCTGGGATTAGGGTGGAAAGGGGAACACAGAAGTGGAGAAGTAGAAAATACACAAGCAGTATACTGAAGGCCATTTCAATTTCTTACAATCTCTCACCGTTTCCTTTCAGGAAAGCTAACAAGAAAAAATACAAAAAAAACAAACAAAAACCCCTAAACTTTGGCAGAGAATAGTATCAAATAATTCATTTAAAAAAAAAATTAAATAAGAACAGTCTCCCAGAATGTACTATTAAACTCAAGAAGCCTCTTCCTTTTTTATTTTTTTCTCTTTTTTTTTTTTTTAAATAAAAGGCTTCTAACAAATTTCTGGGAGAAAATTCAAATATGTTAACAGAAAAATAAGTTAAGGGAAATAACAACAAAAAAAAAAGGTGTCATTCCACAATAAGTTTTTCAAAACTGCTGTTCAAAGCCCAAGGCAATAAATAAACCAATCGCTGCAAGACAGACGCACGTGTCCTCCTGGACCTACCCCTGCATGACTAGCCAGTCCCACTGAGGAAGAGGAGGCCAGGCACTGAAGTTTATGGAACTGATTGTCCATGATGGGAGACACTTTTTAGTTTTACTGGACCGGAAAGTTGGTCTTTAAACCAAAATGTATTAACCTGGGTTAACACCTCCTCCATGTAGATCATGATCAGAAGATTAGCAAAGGCATGTTTACGCTATAAGAAATCCGCAAACAGCTTCTTGTACCAAGGTCCGCAACACAGAGCAAGGTACTTGCTCACCAATAGACAGTTTGCTTGAAGCTTTATAATTATTTTTTTCCTCCTAATAAAGCCTTTTATTAAGTGGTTATATGCAAAGAACATTAGCAAGTTCTATAACCTCAAAGACACAAAAACAGAATACGACTGAAGAGGCCGGCATTAGGCAGAGAGTAGCATAGAAACACATTTTTAAATGACCGAAGAGAAAAAGCCCCGGAGAAATAATTTGCTTAAAAGCTTCTTCACAATAACAGGTCTAAAGATGGGGGGATACAAAATATTGAAGATCCTGACTGACTGCCAATTACCACTGTGATTAATGCAGCAACTTGTTAGTCTAGCATAAGTGAGAATACATTAACTGGGAGACGGAGGATCTCAGATTCAACAGTCAAAGGCTGCACCATACAAACCTGCAAAGGATTGTGACTCCCTACCACAGTCAAGGATAATTTCACCATAGATCTGACTGCAGTTACACCAAACAGGATACAGGCACCCTGTGTATTAACTCCTTAAACACTGTTCTGTTTAAACAGCAAATTACCTGGGTGAGGGGCAAAGAGAGGAAGAAAAATAAGCTGGGAAAAGCCTTTATAAGCAAACCACTCTTCAGGTGGCAACAAAAGCCATGCCTTCAGCTTCATAACCACATAAGGCACCCTGGGAAAGGAGCAAGCACAGATGAAGCAACGGCAGCCAAGCAGAAGGGTCCCTGAGCTAACCTGGCCTGGCAGGTTAGGTGGCAATGCATTTGTTAATACTGAGAGCAGGGAGGACTGGTCTGGGAAATCCAAGTACCAGCCACCGATGGAAAGACATGCCAAGGTACTGATACTGAGGGACAGTGCCTGGTACATGAGACTCTTTCCCTGTGCCAAACTAGGCATATTAGCCAGATCCCAGCCTTTTCAAGATACTGTTGGACTGAGACTTATCTTTACTTTCCAGAAGTTGTTATTTTTCATCCCACTAAGATCAAATTTTGCCCTAGATTACTTTATCCTTGCACAGAAGCAATTAATTATGTTTTCCATCTTTCTTACAGTACTGTCCTTCCCAACTCAGCCCATTAATGATGTAACTTGAGATGCCATTAACATATTTTACATACAATTTTACCATTAAAAATGATTTAAAATATTTCTCTGAACTAAGACAGCCACACAAACTGTAAGAAAATGTGTCTTGTCACACTGGTATAAACATCAGGACTCAGGTATGGTAACTCCCCCCTTCTACATACATTGCAACACCACTCCTACACTTATTACTGTATTTCCAGTTAAGAGTAGTCTACTTTCCAGCAGCAACAGCTACACAAAGTGGAGCATCTCAGCCTCTGTTTAAAGTCTCGGAATGAATGAGATTCAAATCATCTAAAAACAACACCAAAACAAACAAAAAACCCACAAAAATGAAAGATAAGTTTTATCTGAAAATATTTATTATACATCATAGTACTAAAAGCTATTTGGACGGCATGCAGCTTACAGCACCACTGTACTGGAAAGCAAAATTTCTCCAGCAGTCAAAGGCAGGAATAACCTAAATTTCATCTCTACCCATAGGAATTGGTTCTTGTTTATGTGCCAAGGAAACATTGCTGGACCCTGAATCAATGCTGTTGAACTTTCAGCATGGTCCCTCAGACCGTTTTTGGCCCAGCCGGTTCATGCTCTCCCAACCAAGTCCTGAGACAAGCTCAGGAGCAAAGCCAACTGGAGCAGTTATTTTCAGGAGCAGCCTGGATACGACTGCTCCATCCTGGAGGGTACAGGCATTTAATACTACGAAAGCAGCCACACACTGTCAGCTGGCCTCTGTGCCCAAAAACAGGTCCTGACTTGGTTTAGTGTTAGGGTGAGAGCACCCAGGTTGGCAACACGTTCTCCTCTTTTCCCAAGGGGAAAGTGGACTGAGCTCTGCAACCGTTCAAGTCCGCTGAGCTCTAACACCCTGCTGCACACACACGTCCTCCACACCTGGAAACTGTGCATCCCTGCCTCGGGCATCCATCCTTCGGGAGAAAAGAACCTCAGCATCTCAAGACCTACTGATCAGTGATCACCTGGGAAAAGTTTCACTCTTTTGGAAGAATCATAAGGGCAGACCTCAATTGCCGACACAGATAACGACTGCACGTGCTCCTTATCTCCTGACACAGAATCCCTCAGGAGTCACTCCTTTAAAAAGGAGGTTTGACAGGGCAAAAGGGAAGTGGGAGAAGACACGAGGCAAAAGGACTCTGGAAAATAAGGACCACTTCCACTGCCTTCCCCCACTTCCCTTTCCTCTTGTCTTCTTCCTACTTGTTTATCTCCCCTCACAAACTCAGTATGCAGCAATGGCAGGCAGGGCTGCACAGTATTTCCTTCTACACACACATGGCACAGGAAAAGTTCTTTTTCATTGTGCTTACCAAACTGAAGCCATGCAAAGTCTCACACTGCTCTTTTTGCTATGTGGTAGAACCAGTGCACAGATTTTTCTCTAAAAAGATGCTAAACCTAATTATGTTCTAAAAGTTTGGAGACTAAAGAGGCTGAATACGTACTCTTCTATTTCAATATATTACAAAATCCAAATAAAGATTATTTCTCTTTTTCCTTTTTGCCCCGTTGCCTCCATTGCCAGTATGTCGTGTCCATGAGTTTTGGTTTTGGTTGCAGTTTCTGGGGGGTTTTCCCCACCCTCCCTTTTCTATTTTTAAATACAGCAACTTTTCAGTGAGTTTACAGTGGATAAAAATCAAAAGACAAGAATGTTCTTCCTAAGATAAAAAAAAGACAGAAAGCTACTAACAGCTATCATGTTTTAAGTGCTACAAGATGAGACAAAATATATTTCTGTTGTTGCTGTAAGAGAAATGAGAAACTGAAAAACCAGTAGTGAGCAAAATTAAAAAGTGCTAAATTAGCCAAGGCAATATAGCTAGTTGCAAAGAATGACCACACAACGATGTGCATTGCAGCCCTAAATTTATATTAAAAAAGTGTCTTTCAACATAGCTTTAATAATTTAGACTTTACACATCAATAAGTGATTACTTGCTATCTTATAGAATCATAGAATGGTCTGGGTTGGAAGGGACCTTAAAGATCATCCAGTTCCAACCTCCCTGCCAGGAGCAGGGACCTTCCACTAGATCTTCACCTTACTGCTGATTGATCTCTGTAACTGCCTGACTTCAAACACAGCCACCTGCCTGCCTTTGGTATATTTATACATGTATACATGGAAAAAACAAAAGGTTAGTACTGCAAGTGGAAGAGAAAAAAAGAGACAAGGAAAAAAGGAAAAGACACCACACAACATGTTCTGCCTTCAGCAGAGATAGGACAACAAGTTTCAAATGGTCTCTAAATAGGCTAAAGTTGAGTTGATCTTACAATTATAGCGTAAACAATGCCTGGGTTGTGGTTATGTCATTTGAAAAGAAAAAAAAATAAAAATCAAACAAACAAAATCTCCAGAGACCTGTATCAACTTCTGTATGTTTAGCCATACCCTTAAAAGTTCACTATTCACTCACAAAGAGAAATAGACAAACATGAATATTCCAAGCGAACAAACACAGACCAGTCCAGTATTTAGTAATAGTTTAACTTTTGGAGACTCTTCCAGCATTTGTAAACAAACAGTCTCTTCCTCGACCTCCCGAACAGCTCTCTTGCTCATGTTTTTACTTTTAAAGCCACAGAACCAATCTATGAATTTCAAATGTCTCTCTCTATCATCAGACTCTTCCTCATGCTTTTTCTCCCCCATCAAAGCCGCTTGTCCATTCGAATAACAATCAACCGGTGTCTCAACTTCAGAGTGACTCACAGAAATCACCGGGTTGCTGTCATCTCTGCAAGTAACCAGAAGATTTATATCCTCCGGCTTAATATTTTTAATATTTTCTTCTGATTTGCCATTTGGAATGATATGGTTAGCGTTTTCATTGCACTTGAGGATGCTCTTTTCTTGAACTTTGTACAGCTCCGCTTTGGCAGCATTCTCTTTTACATTCCTGTTTTTCACGGCCCAGAAAGTGGTCGTCCGAACCTGCTCCTTCGTAGGCGGAGGGGTGAGGAGGCTCACTACAAAGGTCACAATCCCAGTGATCCAGAACAGAGCTGTTGCAACATACATGTAATGGATGTTTTTGATAAAGCTTGGCCTAGTATCCGGCTGGTTACACTCCGGAGCACGATAGATAAACGCCAGTATCAACCGTATCGCTCCAAGAACGAACCCGGCCATTCCGCCATAGAAAGCCCCCTGTTCATTGCAACGCTTCCAAAAGATCCCCATAAGAAACAGAGCTGCCACTGGTGGGGTCAAGTAGTCCGCTACCTCTTGAATATAGAGGTACATCTGACCACCTTGCATTTCTACAATTATTGGGACCCAGGCAATGCTTATAACTACCATGAAAGCAACAAAGACTCTTCCTACAATCATCAGTTCTCTAGAAGTTGCACTCTTCCGAATGAGTTTGTAGACATCAAGTGTGAATATGGTGCTGGCACTGTTGAATATCGAGTCCAAGTCACTCATCAGCGCAGCGATCATCACAGCCATCATCAGTCCCCGCAGACCAACCGGCACCAGTTTCATCACCAAACGTGGGTAGGCAATGTTAGAGCATCCAGCTCTGCTCCCGCAGACTTGAAAACAGTGTTCTGGATTGATGCAGGCAATGTCATCTGCAAACAGTATTCGTGAAATCATCCCTGGGACAACTATAATAAACATCGGCAGCAGCTTTAAGAAGCCTGCCATCAGAGTGGATCCTTTGGCATGAGCAATGTTTTTCGCAGCTAAAACTCTCTGAACTATGACTTGATCAGCACACCAGTACCAGACAGAAGCTGGGGTCTGTCCCAACAGAAATCCAGGCCAGGGAATATCTTCATCTGTTGGCTCACGCAACATTTTAAGAGCATCAGGCTTTGGGTTGACATTGCAGGAATTGGTATTGGAAATGTTGTAGGTTAACAAGATAGACGTAATATTTGGTGACGCTAACATGTACCTTCTTTTAACTTCTTCAAACCCACCAACCTCCGTAATACTTATGATCATAAGTGTGAGGGCACCAATAATCATAAGCAGAGCTTGAAGGGTGTCTGTGTAGATGACAGCCACAAGACCTCCAGTCACAGTCAACAGTGCAGTCATTCCAATAAGGAGGATAACTGACAAATAGAGGTTCCAACCTAGCGATTCTTGAATAAAAAGTGCCCCTGAATACAAGTCAACCGAGAGTTTGGTGAAGATATAAAGAATTAGAGACAGCGCTGCAAAATATATTTGAATTCTATGCCCTCCAAAACGCTTGGACAAGTATTCAGGCATGGTGTATACTCCCGACCGGATGTAGACTGGGACGAAGACCCATCCTAAAAGCTGCAAAAGCATTAAGGCGTTGAATTCCCATGCACCTACTGCAAATCCACTCGCCGCTCCAGATCCTGCGAGCCCAATGAAATGTTCACTTCCAATATTGCTCACAAATAAAGATGCACCAATAGCCACCCAGGTCATAGAACGCCCTGCCAAGAAGTAGCCACTTACGGTGCTCCGATTGTATTTCCACATGGCAAAAAAACCTATGCACATTACAAGCACGAAGTACAGTGCCACAATGGCAATGTCTGCTGTTTCCAAAGAAGCCCTCATTTTTGTAAACAAAACGACTTCACACAGCTGACGTCCACTTCTCGCCCCCCAGCAAAAGTCTTTTAAGCAACACGTGAACCAGTTAACATATATCAACACTGTGGATCAAATTCTTTGTCCCTTGGTTTGCTGTCCTGATGCTGGTGGTAGTGGTACATTTACTTTCTCCGCTTCTCAAATGGAAATTTGGAACTTAGCACGCACTTTTAATCCACATTCCACAAGAGCATCAGCCTTAACTCAGTTGATGTAGGAGAAATTCTTAGTTGCAGCTAAGTTTAGTGAGGCCTACTGTACCAACCCTGCAAGGCAGCAAAGACAAAAGACAAAGATTGAATTAGAGAAGAATTTCATGAAGTAATGAGAAAAAATTTGAAATCTCGTAAAACAATGACTGAACACCACAGATTTTTTTTTTCCCCCTTATACTTCCTGCTGTATTTACGCAATCCATAACACACACAATTAAATATCTGTAAAACTAAGTAGTAATGCCTTTTGTTAGTCAACTTTAACGTTTACAAGTACCTTAAGAGACGCAGCAATACTGGAGTATTAAATAACCTGAATCCCCCAGAACAAGGCAAGGAACAAAAATACATTTTATTTTTCTTTAGAGTCTGACAAGTCCATTTCTCAAGCCACTGAACAGGCCTTCCTTTTTCAAGCAATCCTAGAGGGTGTGGAGAAAGAAGCAACCGCTAAGGAGCATTAACCTTGCTAGTCGTTCCCTTAATTGCTCTAGCACTGCACTCCACAAATCTTGATAGATCCTGACATCACAAGCATGCACTCGAGACACCAGCTGGCTGCTACAGCTAAAATTCAAAGTGAAGTCACAACACTGTTGAGAAACAACTTAAATTTATGATCAGTTGGAGAACCAAGGTTATTCTGCAGGTTTTAGACAAGCTTGCACCTGTCTGGGGTACAGATCATCACATGGTTACGTTTTACTCTAAAAGCTCTTCATACATATCCCTACATAATCTAAGTAAAGAATAAAGTCCCATTCAACCAACTGACGAAGCAAAACTACACCTGACATCCATCCCCAGGGTATTTCTGTCTGCCATGTACATTTTGATACCCACACCCCTGTGGTTTCAGGATTTTTGGGAGCACTCTAAGCACACAAGGGAAAACCAGTTGGATTTTGGTAGCAGTCAGTTACTAGGATGCCAGGAAGCACTGTTCACAGCACCGTCCATTTGCATCCAAGCATGCAAAGAATCACATTACATCAGAGGCAGAAGGTTTTGAGGCAAAACACACCCTAACATTCTATTCCTGAACCCCAAATCACACCTAATTCTACCAAAGCATGTCAGGAAACAAGCACTCATTTAGGCAAGCAGGACCGAAGTGCTCAAAGAGGAGGGAAGGGGATAATAAAGAGACTTGCTGGCAGACAACTGGACAGGTGGGAAAGGAAAGGGCACTGAAGAGCTGCACACTGGCTCCCACCTCTGTCAGAGAGGTAGGATGCTTCTATCTCGTATTTAGGCCTTGGGAGGTATCGTTTACCTATATCTATTCAAAACCATTTAGTGGGTTTAGGGAGTGCTGGACATAAGATTCTTCTACTTCCTACACTGAACGGGGACAACAAGGGAAAAGAAGATCAAAGCAAAAAAAAAAAACAGTTTAGTCTAAAGATTAGAACACAATCTTTAGTATTCAAAATTACTACAGAAGACTAAGGAACAGGGTCTGACTCCATTCCTCTTTACCACCCACTAGTAAAGGTAACAGGCACAAAAAGCACTGGCTCTTTGTTCTGACCATAAGGTTTACCAGCCTTACAAGTATCAGCTTAAGGCATTCCCCTTTTCACTTCATCTGCAAAAGGGTTTTGGCACTATGCTGAAGCTCACATTTCCCTATTAATACATCTATGATTAATATGAACACCTAGATAACAGATTCTAGCATTTGGGTGGTTTCCTGTTTAGCAGCCCTGTAGCACATTCATTTTGTTTAAAAAAAAAATTCTCAGATCGTAACAAAAACTATAGTTAAGGTTGAAAACACACACACTCCCCCCTCTGACTTATTTTGTGCATTACTGAAGGCAGCAATGCTGCTGATGTCAGAACGTGCACTTCTCATTAAGGCAAATGTATTTTTAAAAACAGCAAGCCACAACTTCAGCCTTAAGGAGAAATTCACAACTGTGTTATTTGTACAAGCTGGCTGTTTTTCAAGAGTAGCTCAGAACCAAATAAAAAAAAAAATAAAAGATAATCAGGGTTCCCTACCACCACCACAAACCCACATGAGAATACAGATATTCTTCTGTCAGAGTTATAGCCAATAATGAGAGACTACAGAGACATGGCACAAAATGGACTGATTACAGTAGTGTGCTAAATTTATCATGCTCATAAGCCTCAAACCACAGATGTATTTTAAATTCTTCCACAGAAGAATTCACATGTATCCCCACTAACAAATGCAGAAGTCAAACAGTCTATTAGTTTAATCCAACACAAAATTATAAACACTTCGGATCATATGACGCCACCAGACACAAGTACTTTTGAGTAATACTTTCATGGTGTTGCGTCTTTTACTAAATTCAGCTAAATTTTCAATTGCAACTACATTATAATGTTTATACCAAAACTATAAATATTTTAAGGAAAGGGAAAGCAGATATTTTACTGAGACACAGTAAAAGGACTACTATACAGAAAATTAGAAAAATAGGCAAGCTAAAGAAATAGTAATAACCAGTAGTTTCCCTCTTCTATAGTCCTGCTCTGTCACCAAAAAAATGTCAGACTTGAACATTAGTTCATTTCCCAACATCTTCCCTGTAGGCTAAGCAATAACCTTGCAAAACTGTACTGTACAGTAACATGCATAAATCAAAAATATTTGTTAAAACTACATCTATTTGATACAAGGCACTCAGCTAATAGTATGACTATTACAAGCACTGTCAATCCCTCTGAAAAGTGTGTAAGTGGAAGATGCAGCTGCCCTTGAATAAATTGTGACATTTCTCAACTAGGATACTGGACAAACTACTATGGGCTCATTCTAACCAAGATAAACACCACATGAATTTTCTTGAGCATTTTCCACTGGAACAGCCAGACCATGCATTTGAAATAATCAGCCTACAGAGACCTGAACCATCACCTTTGTAATCAACATCTGAATTTTGTGAGGTTCAGCCTACTTGAGTAGGAAGGTGGAAAGTTTTCAGTAGCCGCTACAAATTTGCTGCACTGTCACTAAATTACTGTACTAAAGTAGCTTCTTGTACCAGTTTCTAATTAGACCTAATTCTAAAATAACCCTGGAAATTTTTTTCATTACAAAAATGAGACTCATCCCTCTGAACTTTCAGCAAGTTATGACCTCAAGTCTTAAGAAGGACTTTTGAGACGCCTCATGCGAGTTTAATCTTAAGTTATTAGAACAGCGTACATTGTGGCACTGACACAAAAAAAAGACAGAAAGACAGCACTGCTGCCAAGGACTGTGAATTTTTTTCCCCTAAGGCAGTTTTCAGTCTGGATCATATCAAAGACACAAAACAATGTGCTTCCCTCTTGTCTGAAGATAGAGGGCTACAGCTTTGGTGAAACAGTGCATATGCCTTTCCAACAGGCAGCCTGTCCTTTAAGGAAAAAAAGTCTCAAGCAATTGCCTGAAGAGATATGAGATAATATGAAGCAGATTTAGGGTGGGATTTTTTAAGAGAAATTTGTACCATTGTTTTAAAGGAAAACTTTCTCCACGGTGCCTTTCTAATAAGACAGGTCTTTAAATACGCTACAATCAAACTGCTCCAGCCCTGAAGGAGCTATTTGTTTTCTGCTCAGTCTACTTCTCCTCTCAGCAGTTAGAAGTTTCTCAGTTGACTTCCCTTTTCTCTTGAAGAGTTCATCCCAATGGCCAACGCTTTAAGGGTTAATTTGAGGATGCAGACACCCACACATCACACAGCATCCCAAATTAAGTATATATTTAAGTTTGTTCACAGACTTCAAAGTAGCTCTGTGGTTCTTAGAAACAATGTGGTTTTTCTTCACCTTCTTCAAGCAGGAGTAAATTAACTCATACCAGTAGCGTTTTATCTACTGAACAATTCACTTGCATGGAAGAAGTGTACCCAGATTGCCAGGCTCAACACCTAAACAAAAAATATTAACAATATCTCTCCCACAAAAAAAAGAAAAAAAAAAGAGCTTCATGCCTCGAGCAGGCCTGTACAACACTCAGTGCCTTGAGTGTGTTGTCTGGCCTGCTCAAGCTGCAGGCTACTTGCTGCGGACACACAAGTGAGTTCCTACCTGTCCACTGCTCCACAGTAAACACAAGGTTGTCTGAGGGAGTCTCAGAGAAAAAAAAAAAAAAACAGAAAAGAAGAAGGAGGAAAAAGCTTGGTTCCATTTATTGCAACACTCTAGAACACAAAAAAAGGAGCACAAATGTTCTTCATGGAACTACTGATATATATCTACTTATCCTTAAGTAGTACATGCCCTTGAGAAAGCAGGCACTACCCTTGCCAGCTGCTCAACAGAGCCCTAAGCAACCAGGACCACAGTTTCACGATTTTCCCTTGTAAACCAGGAGCTGGGGCAGAGGAGCCAGGCAGGAGTCCTACCTGAGACAAACACAGTTATATCATAGGAAGCAGGAAAGCTCAGAGGCAGAAGCTGACCTGTAGCATCTAACAAATAACTTGAGTTAAGGTCTGGTCTGGCATTCCCAGCAGCTCAACAGGCTGGACTAGAAAAGTACCACATTTACAAGTTACCTGAACCAGCAGTGACCTGACTAACCTGTGTGCCACACATGCTCTGCTGCCTCAAAGTGGTACTGCATCAACACTTCTGCTGGCCTTGAAGAACACAGGTGCCGCAGAGGCAACTCTATACATCATCACTACCATCCAAGTCCAATTTGAGGTGCAAGGCTCAAGTCAGTCACACAAAGGAGTTGCTCGAACACATTATGCACTTTTTTTGTCTGGGGTTTCAGGAACCGCTCCAGTTCTGGTCTTCATTTTACTGCAGCATCAGAAAAAGAAGCTTGCTCCGCCACACATTCTTCTCAATTCTTTTCTAGAGCACTGCTGAAGGAGACATGAAAGAAATAAGTAACCTGACAGCATGCAGCTCAGCAGAAGAAACTACACCACTGCGTTTGTGAGGTAGAAATGTAATGCTACTGGGGACCATTACAGAAGCAGGAACTGGAGTACTGTAAGGGCAACTAAAGCTGAAGGGCACCGAGACTGACAGTGTTAGAGCAGTAGAACAATGCAGTTGGTTTTGACCATTCTTCCTCCCCATCTCAAGAGTATACCTATGTGTGTCCCACCAAGGCACAAATTAAGGAGGGAAAGGAAAAAAGAGGCAGAAGAAAGAAGATGCACCTTTACTGCAGCGTTCATTCAGTACTTCTTAAACACAACAGAAGCCACAGTACTGTTGAACTGCAAAGCAAGAGGAAGATGGCCTATTTTCTGAAACCTCCATCACTAGCAGTGCCTCAGCAAGCCACTTCATGCCACTGCCTGTGGCATTCACGTTTGGATGGTTTCCTTCCCCATGAGTCAGTTCTCAGCAGTCCGTCAGGAACAGTGGATTTATCCGTTTCCACTGTTCTTCCAAAAACTCCAAACAACTAAAGGGGAAGCAGGAAGGCATTTAGCTGGGGCAGAAGAAAGAAGATAGACAGTTCCTTCTTTTTGGTTAAAATGAAGAGGTAACAGAAAGAAAGACCACCTTCTCCAAGCCTACCTAGACATACTATAGTCATTTTACTTGGGTCTTAAGAAATACTAGTCTATCAGCTTAAGCTGAAGTGACTTATTAATTTAAAGAAAATATGTAGGTAAGTACTTCCTTTTCCCTCTGTCAGCCCAAAGAATTGGCTTATTTTTACACCAGTGACAGATGTTATCTGAGTTCTGTGAAGAAAGCAGAAAGTACAGCTGTTGCTCACCAAGGAACTGAGCCACTCTTCCCCAGCAAATAAGCAGAAATATTCATGCCTCTGCCAGAACTCAAGTCCATGACTACTAGAGACTTAGATGCCCACAGACAGGTTGTCACTATACACAGCTCCATCCCTCAGCAAGAAACCCATGCTTTTCTTTGCAACTGCAGACCAACGACGTTCTTCCTTCTACACAGGAACTGGAAGCAGAAGAGGAAAGCGGGTACTGAGAATGCACATGGGCAACAGTAACTAAGGAAAGAGCGTAACAGGGCAAAGAGGGAAAGCAATCCATTTTAATTGAGGTAGGAAAAAATAGAAGATTCTGGCATCATGCAGCATCAGACAGAGTTTTCCCTGCCAGGTAAGTGTGTCACAATGTCAGCTGACATACTAAGTTGGAAGCTGCAGAGGGACACTGAGCCTGAGGACTCAAGTTCCTTCTTGTGGCAATCTAGAGTTCAGAAGTACATTTTCACAGCCACCTATATTAGTTTGATCAATTACTTCATCAGCAACAGCAAAAGAATGGGTAAAGCAAGCATAAAAATTTGATTTCTGTAGAGGATTTGGTACTACATAATCAAGTTTTCTGGACACATAGGACAATGTTATCACCCCATTAGAAGCAAGTCATCAAAAATTGTTGTAAAAAATCACTACCACTACTGAGGATGATCATTTTCTTTAGCTACAAGGTACAAAGATGCAATCTAGTTGTGGTGTTTATCACCACTCAGCACGAACTGATGTAACTGGTGTACTACTAGCCTAGAAAAATGTGACGGTTCACCACATTTGAAGAGGATTTTGGCTAGGAGAGTACAGACTTCAGGAGTTACTTGAGGAATGAGAAAGGAGTAGTGGAAGTGTCAGTCACCACGCAACTGGGCAGAATACTCTGAAGAAGTTCTTCACAGAATTTCTATGGAAAATAAAAAAAAAAATAAAACCAGACACTTTAAGCTTGTTTAGGACTTCCTCAATTTTCTACCACATTTATCGCTGCCCACAATCTTTCCAAGAACATAAAGCATCACAAGTTTCATTGAAAGGTGAGATAGAAGTTTCAGGGGCATACATAAGCATAGAATTTAAGTTTGAGGCCCTCCAAGCTTCCTAGTCTGCTGGGTGCTCTTGTAAGATTTCTGATCCTTCTCTGGGATTTTAAGACAACAAAATAAGGCTTAAATAGTTATCTTGGTTACAAAGCAACTACATAAACTTTATAATTACTTTTATTAAAAGTTACCTCTCTCCTGTGTCCATGCTCTGCATGTACTTTTGTTTTTAATTATTATTCCTTAGATGTTTGCATACTGAAGCACAAGGACTGGCTTGCAAGTGGACAAAACAGGATTAAAAAAAAAAAAGATGTGAGAAATAGCTGAAAACTCCCTCTGTAATTCCTCAATCATATTTCTAGGGTTCATGACCCTTCCTTTATGCCACCTGCTTCTTTCACTCCTTTCTCTTCACCAGGAGGGTTTTCTTTAGCATCCCATTTCCAGCACCTGTATTTGCACTAGTGCTCCTACAGTGCAAATCCTTCACTTACACACATCTTGTCTTACTTTCCATATTTTTACTTCCCATCTTTCCTGTTCCACTTTTACATAACTAGTTATATTTTGCCTATCTGTCTTCCCTTTTATTCCCCCCACCCCCACTTTCACCTTATCAGCTCTTCTTCAGAATGCATGCCAGAGATACTCCTGCTGGTTCACTGGGCAGGCGGTTTTGAAGGGAACAACCTGGTGCCTGCCCGGTGGTTCCTGCTGCACTTGGATAAGCAGCACAGAGGCTGGTATATGCAGCTCTATCAAGCAACTGCTTCCACATCAGCAACGCTTACGTTGCCACAGACTACCAGAGGAGGTCTGGGCAGCCATGGCTCAAAGAATTAGCAGCCTGCTCTGGCTGGAATCTGACAAAAAGCAAGGTAAGTTACTTGATCAATAATCAACAACCACCAAAGTAATTTTTGGGTGGAAATTGCCAGCGTTATGGCTCTGGTACAAGGGAACTAGGAAAAATCAGCTCCCGAGCAAACACGTAAAGAAAGCAAGAACTTTCATCATTACAAAATATGGTAGGTATGATGTACTAGAAGAAAGCAAACATTCACACACATTCATACTTGAATTAATTTAACAGCTTATTCTAAGTGACATAATGGTCATCTTTAAGAGTCAGTCCCTTTTGATGGTTTTTATAACACTGGAGAGCAATAATGCTGTTTTATCACAACAGGTTCTCCCTCCTTCTTTTTCAATAGTTAAAGGACAGACAACCTGCTCTCATGCTGAAGTTTACAAGCTGTTCACACACACAGTGCATCCACACACATACATACACACAGCAAACAAATAAGGAGAGATGTATAGCCAAGAGAGAAGAGCAAACTGCTAAGCAAGGTAACAGAGGCAAAGAGGAGAAGTCATATCTTAAAGGCTGAGCTGCCATTCCTGCCCACTGAAGTCTGCCAGTCCCAGCACGGACACAAGGGCTTGCCCACAGTTCTGCCTCAGTAACCAGGCTTGCAGCTCTACAGCTTAGGGAACAAGAGAGGGAGAGTTAAGCACAGCACCCCATTACATACACTCACTGCCAAACCACCACACTCACTCAAGCACATCGCCCGATACACTGCAGAAGCCGGTATAAACCAAGAGGCTTTCAAGTCCCTCATTCTTGTAATCAACTCAGTACTCACTTTGGACAATTCTGACAAACTCATCTAGCTAACAATTATCTGCTATAAAAAGGTTTAAACTATTTTGTAGAAGAGAATAATCCTCTACCTCCCCCCATACCCAAGTCTTAAGATTGAAAAGTGGCAAATGTCAGCCAAGAGGGTATCGTTCTCCAATGCTGTCTGTATCACACACTTCAAAATCCAGTTATTCTTATGGAAATGCTGAAGGCAAAAAACAAAAAGCTGACTCCCACAGGAGAGTCAATGCTAGATCTTGTGGTTTTCCAATCTTGCCTTTTAGCTCCAACTCTTTGGACTTCTTTCCAGTTCCACCCCTGACACAAGGGTCCTTCCCTACTAGGCATAATACTGTGAAGAGGAGCCTGTTTCAGCCTACTAAAAAAAGTAAAAAGGAAACAGAGGAAAACTTTTGTGTAATTTTAACCTGCTAAGTAGGGAACAGGGGCAGGCAGGTTCACCAGAAAGGAAAAAAAAAAAAAAAAACCAGCATCTGCCTGCTTACTGCCCTCTTCATTCGCCCCCTCTTCCTCCTAGCAACTAAGATCAAAAGCCCAATTGCTGCAGCTGCCTACACAGCAATTAAGTGTAATAGTCAAGATGTCAAGCAACACTACTGCCCATTACTTTGGCTTTCCTAAAATAGCTAATGATCCCCACAGCAGGTAGGGAATTTTTGAAACATGGCAACGTACTCCAAAAGCAACAAAAGATGCTGAAGACAAGTTATGTTGTGTGAACATGCCAGTCAAACTGAGAGCCCAGATTCACTGCAGTATTATGCAGGTGGGTGGAGGGCTCCGGACACTTGCCTAAACAAGGTAATTAGGTTTTAGACTACAACACATAGTACATATTTGTCCTTTGTTACAGGTGAAGTTGGGGAGAAGAGTACGCTGCTAACAAAGTATCGATATGCTTCCTCATTTTCAGTGAAATACTCTAACATGTTTTCAAACTGTGCGTGCACTTCAGTTCCAGTTACAAAGTTGTTTTGTTGAAGACGGGTGTCCCAGCTCGCAAGAGTCGAGCAGCAGCCAGACAGCAAGGGAATACTGCCACCTCCTCTGTCTGTCCTAGGCTCCCCGGCTGCCCGTTTTCCTTGGAGGGTGTCTCGCATTGCCGCCCTGTGGTCAGTCTGCAAAACAGCATCAGAGCAATAGGAAGCCATTTCCAGCTCTTCCTTCCCTTTCCCCCCCAACACACTTCCTTCCCCGGGCTCTCAAGGGAGTTTCGGCAGGAGGAGAAGGGTAGGAAGAGGAAGCCTCCCTGAAGAGCTCTCCTTTCTCCCGCAAGCAGCAACTCCTGCTAACTCACTAGTGGGTCACTCACTACCTGCTCCTGCCGAAGGTCCTGCTCTGCCATAATCCCCCCGCTGAAAGCTGACGATGACTCTCCTGGGAGAAAGTTAGAAATAATTAGAAATTTGTCTTTTGCTACGAATAGTGAAGTTTAGAGCATGAACAGCTGTGTCTTAGCTTTGCACCTCTACCTTCACCACAACTGTAGTCTCTGACTCAGGCTCTTGAGGGCAGGCAGCGTGTTATTTACATACATCTGTACGCTACTGATAACAAGTCTGCCACCCAACTCCCCAAGCTCACCTTCCTATTTGCATGTCGGAGAAAGCCACACACATGGGCAAAATTCATTATTTCCACCTTAAGTTCCAGTCACTTCACTGGCTTCACACCTTTCTTTTCCCAAAGCATCTCCCCCATATACTCACAAACAGAGGAACACGGCCCCTCACTGCAGCAACTCTTCAAATTCAGTGATACCAACAGAGAAGTACATTTTTTTTTTTATTTGGGGATGCTTTTGGAGTTTTTTATTATTGTTTTCCTAAGAGTCACTGACTGAGGTCTCTACTGATCAAAGACTCCGTCCACAGGCAATTTACAAATACCGTACTTCTAGTACACATCAATTACCTGATCGTACAGGTAATCCTACAGAACAGGACAGAGAATGGCTGCTCAGCTCTGACTTCAGAATAAAGTCATGAGCCCCTGTGAAAAGCACATACAGACAACTAGTGACAAAGTCTGAAAGTAAAAGTTCTTCCCCTTGCCCCCACCCCAGGCTCTTGGGTGTTGCATTTTTCAGACACAAAATGAAAGCTGAAGAGTCTCTGAGGAAGCCTGCCAAGAAGCAAGGGGACATGGGAGCATCAGGCAGGACGGAGGGGTCATGCTCACCCTGTACCCACGTCAAGGCTAGCTGGGTAGGGAGGAGACCAGCTGCACAACGGACTCCATGGTTCACAACAGAAGCCACATGCAAGAAAAGAATGAAGAGGGGCCCCCGATTTGAACACAAGCAGTGCTAGAGAACAGAGTTTAAAGCAACAAAAATGAATTCGAGGGATTTATTCTGCCTAGATCTATGAAAATGCCAAGGTAGCTATTAAAAGCAATTGTGGGTAGGGGAAACCCCACAGAATCACAGAGAGTGCCATGAAAATCTACAAGACTGTAGCTCTGAGGTTCGCACTCCAGCTGCCAGGGAGCTCACGGGAGTTAACGGCAGATCCAAAGCACAAGAAAGCACTTGCTGCTGATTTTTTTTTTGTTTTTTTTTTTTTTTTGCGAGGCAGGGGAGCCATCAGAGATGAGGAAGGATAGGAAGGATGTCACAGACACCAAGAGTCAGCACTTGCTCAAGCCTCAGACTGAAGAAGCAGGGGACTGATGTAGCAGGGCAGTGAACACCTGCCCACGGTGGCTTCATCAGGAAGCACTAGTGTTAGGAAGCAGTGTAATTTCCTCAGGACTGTATAGGGTCTCCAGCTCCTACAGGAAGGAGTAATATAGTCGCTTCATAATTTCAGACTGTTTCATTAGTCCCATATTCCAGTTTCCATGTTTCGACTAAGTTAGCATTACAGTTGAGATTATGCACTGCTACAGGGGGGATCAGAACAAGCCCTTTGCCAGGATGCAGCAGCACCACGTAGCATACAACCACCACAGAAATTTATTTTCAAGTGTTCTCACAACATAAGAAAGGCAGCAACAGCAAGACACTGGAACATAAAAAAGCACCTAGATCTGGTGTACTGTCAACAGCAACAAAAAGCCCCAGCATTTAGAGATAGACTCTCTAGAGTTACAACAAGTGTAGGTTAAAAACAGCAGTACACCTGAAGCAAAATTTAAACATTTTAATATAATCACAAAGCTAAAAAAAATCTTAATATACATCTATCAGAAAAGAATATACTCGAGAGTCAAACTTCAAAGAGGAAAAGGTTGCAATGTTAAAACCCAAGTGCATCAGTGCTCATTAGAAGTATCTTACAGCTCAAAGCTAATCCCTGTGTCTTTGTGCTCAGATCCTAGGAACCAAAGATCCTTTTGAGCACTCCATGGCATCCTTTCAGAGTACTCAGTTTATTTGTGTCTGAGGATTATGTCAGATTTGCTACACTTTCTGTCCTGCTCTGCATTTTTAGTGTCTGCACATCATAATGCATCTCCCAAATTAACAGCAGGTGTACAAAAAGCACCTCATCACTTTACCTATGGCTTAGACAGTGATGGGGAGAGGTGTGAGGGGAAAAAATAATTTAAAAAAATAAAAATCACATGTTGATAACCCAAGTTCAAAAGCAGCATGTTTTTGTCAGAGCAAATGCTGCTCCATGAGGTGGTGCAGCAGTGTCACCAGATATTTTTCCCCTGTTGCTGTATTTCTCCACTAGAGGACTCACCTGAGAAATCTACTACAGCTTCTGCAGTTAAACCAAGTTAAAAAAAAAAAGCCAACCCTGACATGTGGATGGTACATGTAAAATGAATGGAAATGTACTAGTATATGTAGCACACGTAACACATGAAGACATGCTCCCATAACTACAAAAGAAACACAGCAACACTACTTAGCTTCCTGCTATTCTATCACAAATACACACGTTCATTTCAATTAAGATTAAGTGTGAGAGCAAGCATGTCCACGCTGGGTCAGATCAGAAGGGTTACAGCCTAGCAGAAGTGCTGCTACATTCCAACACCAGCACTGCCTATTAAGCTGGAAAGCAGCAGATAAACAAAGGCTATAGAAGGTATTAGAGAAGGGGCAGTATCAGCTATTATTTTCCATATAAAGGGTCCCATCTACACAGAGATGTTTCTATTTTATTATTATTATTTTTGCACACAAGTACACACACCCCCCGCACTGATCCAGCTCCTGTAAAACAGAAAGAGCATCATATATATAACCTCACTCGCTCACACCACGGCTTATCATCATGCCACCAAAAAACAGCGGCAACGGATGGCCAGAGACCTTTCCCGTGGGCGATACGGCGAGCCCTATCAGCAGGGCTCAACTGGTGCGAGCAACGGCAGGGGAAAAAATTAATCCTTGAGACTTCCCCGGTAGAGAGGGGGGCTGGCAAGGCTGGGGGCTGGCACCCCGCGAGGGGAGGGGAGGTGTGCGGGAACCAGCCCTTGCGTTCCCCCACACCAAGGCTCCGCGCAAGGCCTCCCAGAAGCGAGGGGACCCAGCACGGGGCTGCTGCGACCTAGCGAGGCACCCAGCGAAGCCACCGCAGGTGCTGGGCAGGGGGTGCAGTGCACGGCAGTGGCAAGCGCTGGTGCTGCAGAGGAAGAGGGGGACGTGCTGGCACCTGTGTACAGGGGCAAGGAAAGAGCGAAGTTCACTTGCACCCGTCGAGGGGCGCGGGGGGAAGTGAGAGGGAGAAATGAATCTGTTCCGTTACGCGTGGGATCTGCTTACCTGCGGAGCAGCGGGGAGGGGGGGAAGGGGACTGCGGCTCTAGGGGAGCAGCAACTCAGCAAACTCTCCAAAGGAGCGGGGGGGCAAGGCAAAAAGAGGAAGGGGAGGGAGAGCAAAGAAAGACACAGAGCAGCCCGAAGCACGCTGCGCAACGCCGCTTCGGAGTGCGGCGGGGAGGGCAGGGCTCGCCCCGGGAAAGGGGCCGGGCCGCCCCATGCCCCACCGGGCGCCCGGGGCCGGGGCGTGCGGCTGCAACGGGGAGGCCAGCACGCGGCCCCGGTGTGAGGGGGCAACGAGGGGACGCTGGGGAAGGGGGGGGGGGGGGGGGGGGGGGCGGTCTGTCAGATCCCACCTGGCTCTCTCTCTCTCCCTCCCTCCCGGCTCCCCTCCCTCACTCACCCTCTGCATGGCTTTCAGGATCAAAGCCAGTTCATAGCGGGGCATCTTAGAGATGACTGTGGCGGGAGGAGCGGGGATACGGCGAGACAGAGGGTCGTGGGGATGAGGGGGCTGCGGCGACACCGGAGAGGGGGGGACCGGAGGAGGAAGGCGCGTCCCCAGCAGCAGGCGGTACTGGCAATGGCTCTTGCCCGCGCGGCTCCCAGGCTGCACAGACGCCCAGGCGGGCGGCGCGGCTTAAAGGGCGCCGGCAGCTGCGCAGGCTCCGCCGCACCGCCCCCTGCCCGCGCCAAGCACCGCCTCCACCGCGCACACGCCCGCCCGCCGGGGGGCCGCCGCCGCCCGCCCGCGGCTGCCCTGCCGCCCTGGCCTAGGGGGATAAGGGGCGGTGGGAGGGGGACACCCGCCGCGGCGAGCGGGCCCGAGTCGGGCGGGTCGAGGCGCGGCGCGGGCGCCACCTCCCCCCGCCCTCCTCCCTGCGGCGGCTTGGGGCCTGAGCCCGCCTTCCTCCTTCCCGCCGCGGCGGTGGCTGTGGCTGCTGCAGGGAGTGGAAATTTCCACTGTGTCCGCCCCCTCGCTCCCCCCTCAGCGCGCACACACACGGCCGAGACCGCACATGGTTGGGGGGGAGGACGGTGCCGGCGGCGGGGGAGGCCCTTGTGCCTGGCTCCCGGCCGCCGTCGCCCACGGCCGCGGCCCTGCGACCGCCGTCCCCGCACACCTGGGTGGGCTGGCAGCGGCGGCGGGCGGCGAGGCGAGTCAGGAGCGGCCCTGTGCGGGAGGGTGAAGCGAGGGTGCTGTGGCGGGCCGGCGCCGCGCGTGTGTGGCAGCCCCAGCTTTTCCAGAGCCTTCCGCATCCCGGCGCCTCGCCGCAGTGCCTGTCGCCCGCTGTCAGAAGTGCAGGTGGGCTGGGTGTAGGGACCTGAAGAGGGGCAGGGTCAAGACAAAACTGTGGCTGGAAGATGGCTGCTCTCGATGCCTGGGTGCTCCCGGTGAGGGAGCTTCTGGGCAAACGTTTCACGAGTGGCAGTGCTCAGCATGCACCCTTGGCATTGTACTCACAGGCAGCCGTCGAGGTCAGTGACGCAGATACCCTCCGTCAGGAGCACATCTGATGCTGGTGTCCAGCCATGGCTGTGCCCGAAGCCTAAAACCACCTGCATCCACCAAAGAGGAGCATTTGGAGAGCATGGTGGTACATCAGGCTTGTTTCCACAGTATTTCTTTCCTCCACAGCAAAGGCCTGTCCCTCTGAAGGTGCTCCCTTCCTTCACACACGTACCCCACAATGCCCAGCACACCGGCTGGCTTTTCAGAGAGCAAGCTCATGCCGGGTTTCTCCCCAAGGCTTTGAAGCCCTTATTGCTTGGTGCTTTCTGCTTTCAGAAAAGAGGGAGGCAGGGGATGAGAGAGTGGAGCCACCATGCCATGGCTCAAGGGAAGGCAGGGAAGAAGGCAGATCTCAAGGTTAAAAAACCTTAATGAAATACCTATCTATGAAATACCAGTCCCACCCCATCAAGAGAGGCCTCAGCATCTCCGTCTGGAAACCCCAACCATGCCCTTCCACATTAGCAAGCAGGGTTGCTTCCTTTTGCTCTGCTTGCATGGGACCAATACCAGAGTTGGTGAAATTAATCCCAGGTGCAGGTATTGCTAACTGAAAACTTCTCCCAGCGCTTTCCATCATGACTTGCAGCACAGCCAGCACTGGTAGTGCTGTGGGCCTTCCTCATCTTAAGCAGATGTGAGTTCTAGGTAGTCCCCTACAGGCACAAAAAAGCCTGTGTGGGTGCTCGGAGTTGTTTTGTGTACCTCTACGAGTTATCAGCTGTTCTGGATGAATTGCCTTTGCAGAAGTGTTTACACATATTCCCAAACTCCCAACCCCCCAGTGCTTAGGCGGTAATTGCCAGGCAGCTGACAGGTATAATTTACTGCCTATTGATGCTTACCACATACAAGCCCTCCTTGGGTTACTTTGCTTGCTTTTTTTTAATACGATATTGTCTGGCCTGAGCTTCTTCCTTGTTCTGAATAGGTACCCAGTCAGTTTCAGAGGAAATCCAAATAGTTTGTAAGTGATGGTCCCCAAGGGAGGTGAGAATGCCCAGGTATCCCTGCCATACACCCACAATCGGACAGCCATTCCCACCTTCCCAGTGCATCCTGCCAGTGGTGGCACACTCACACGTGAGCCACACTGTTCTCTTCCCACAACATGAAACCCCTGCACCCTGCTGCTCTACCAACACTCTCAAAACACTCCTCTGACAGAAAAAAGGAAATGCATTCAATCCCTGTTCCTGAAGTCTTTATCACACACAGAACTTTCTGCAAATCCCCAAGTCTACATACTGACATCGAGTGCCACTTTCAAATGCCAGTGTTTGATTCTCAGTTGGATATATGTTTGTATTCACCATTCATACTCACTTCTAACTACATTGCATGTGCAAGCCCCGCAGATACACATCTGCATGTGGCCAACAAACGCTCCCTCCTTTCTTTGTGAATCCCACCCACGCCCATGCTTCAACGCTGCATCTCAAGACCCTGCAAACATATAAGACTGAGTCCACTTGTATGTGTGCCTGGGGTTTGCTCATGCATGCAGAAACACTTGTGCACAAGAATGCTCCCAGATAGGCATTCCTATATATATTCACTGAACAAGACCTGTCTGCCTGAGGGTCTCATGCATATTAGCAACACAGATACAGTGACTTTATCTGTCTGTGTCTGAATGACACACGTGTGGGCGTCTGGTCTCATGCCTATGCGTAGCCATGCACACTCATGGACTGACCACTGCACACATCTGCGACATCCCGTATCTTTGTGGGAGTTCCTAATGCTTTCTGACTTTCTTGCTACTGATGTAGTGTGTCCACCAGGTATGAGCTACCTGGAATCTCACAAGTTAGTTTTTTCCTCAAAGCACTATCCACAAGTATCCAATGACTGTAAGAAACTCTAACAATATTTAAAAGCACACAGTTATAGAGGAAGGTCTGAAAAACATGTAGTGCCCATGCCCTAAGTGCTCAGTAAGGAAATATACACTCCCCTAATGCAGATTTATTTTTTTTAAGTAACAAGTGTAAACTTTTTACTTTTGAGAGGCTTGAGTCATGACTTTTTCATGCTGGAGGCTGGACGTGCTACAAAGGCAAACCATCCTCGCTGCATCTTAGCGTCTTTCCCATCCATCCCTATGCCAGAGAGCAGCACAGAGAGCACTAAAGAATAACATCACTCTTTGTAATAAAGCACAAGATAAAAATATGTCATCATGCATTCTATATGCATATGCAAATACAGACCCTATTCTGTGAAAAAGCTGTTGAAAATGTTTTAGGGAATTAAAAAATGTCATGCAATATCTCATAGACTCCTGACAAAGCAGCTAGTCCAGCATGGCAGGATTAAGGGGGAAAATGAAAGAAAAAATACTGCACTTATAAAACGTCAAAATTACCATTAATAGCCTCTCTAAGCACACCTATATTGCACTTTAGTGATCTCTCTCTTATGATGAAATATACCTCATTTTGAAACAAGTATTCTGTGCACCACAGAAAAGCCATTTCTCTCTTCTTAATAAAAGCTTTAATTCCTAGCTGTGTTACCTTGCAAAATATCAAACTACAGTCAACATTTCTGACAGGTTTAGGACTAGGATATTGGCTGTCTTGAACTTCAGATCAGGACAGATTTTCAGAGGTGTTAGTAGAAAACAGGAATTGCCTGTGGAAAATTACACTGCCAAGTGTGTCTGTGCTTGTGCTGGTGTTTGTCTCTAGACTATAGACAGGCATATAGATACAGATACAGATACATGCCTGTTCCCCCTAGTATTTACTCACCTTCTCAGTCAGCTCTGCAGCTGAGCACTATGTCTTTGAGGTAACAGCAGGTGAGCTAGGGAGTGCAAAGCCTGCATGGCAATACCTGCCTGGCTGTGCAGTCCTGGCAGCGGTTGTGGTTCAGACATACTCCAAAGAGGTGATGGGTGCAGCTGGGTCAGAACAGTGAAACATCAGAAGTCATCTGGTCCCAAGGGAGCAGATGAGTGAGCAAAGGTGAAGTGAAGGAGGTAGTATTAAGAGATGTGGCTGTTGTAAGCTTGTACATAGGGCTTCTGAAGTAGCTGGCTGGGAATATGGCTCTTAGACACGTGGACAGGGTTGCCTCTGGAGGAAGGATTGAAAGGAAACAGAGCTGAGAAAGGAAGGAAGAGTGGGACTGTCAGGGTAAAGTGTGGGCCAAAGAGACCAGAGCGGGGACAAGTGGGAAAGAATGTGGAGAAGATTGTGATGTGGTGCTCTCAAATGGGGGCTAGGATCTAATGAGAGGATGTAAAAGAGAGGGTAAGGGGAAAGGGAGAAGTAAGAATGGATGGAAAAAGACTAGGATGGGCAGTCTTGGAGAAGACTAGGACAGGGAAAGATGGAGTAGTAGGAAGTTGAATGGGCTGTGCAAGAAGAGAACAGGAAGAATCATGTATTTCAGGCCTTCTAATAAAATCACAGATCTCTGGATTCCCCACCCCCACTCACAACCTGCCACCAGTCCCCTTCTGTCAGCAAGTACCTGTGAATCCTCCAACAAAGTAAATTTGTCTAATATTCCTCCTGTCCACGCACAGATGACAACCCACTGCTCTTATCAGTTTCCCCATTAGCTCGGAGTGGCAGGGTGCTCTGCAGTAAAGCTAAAGGCTTCAGCCCTAATGACATTTACTACAAAATGATGCTTGCATGATGGAAGGGGGTTTGATTTTTTTTTTATTGTTTGCTTATTTAAAAGCTAGATAATTGCAAATATAAAATCTGCTTTAAATGAAGACTAGGTTGCAAAATCAATACTACATAATGAGGAGTGTTATTTTCTCCTTCCTCTCCTTTGCGTATGCATATGCAAAGTATATAATTGCACACTTTTCTTTCCATGAGATCTCCACCACATTTATTTTTCAGGGTGGAGCTGCTCTGGAGCTGTGTCAGAACTACATAGTGGAGGAGGCTGCTGTCTACAGGAGTTTTTCCACATTTATTTTAGCAAATGGAAGACGTGCAGTAAATGACAGTACAGGATTGTGTGAAAAAGGATGAGCTCTTGGTTAAAACAGCTGAGCTCTGCCTTAGGAATGGCTTCAATCCCTCCTTTGCCACATAATTCTTGTATGATGCTGGATAAGTCAGTTAAACCACACTTCTTGCAGGTGGCCACAAATTTCATGCTCCTAGTTTCTGGGTATCTGAATTGACATTTTGTGGTCTAATTTGCAGAAGTGCTGAATGATCCCAGATGAAACAATTCAATTGGTGCTAGACATACAAAGTGCTCTGAATGAAGAACATATTAAATTCTTGAAATATTAACTGTCCCAAACTGAGTAATCGGAATCTACAAACCCTTAAACTACAGATAATTCCAGCTCAAGACTATCCCAAAACTATCACACCCAAGATGTAACTAAGTGTATTTGTGGCTGATGATTCTCTTCTACAGAAAGGGGAGGAAGAGGCATCTTTCTGCTGTTCAGCCTGATACCCCAGGAGGTATCCTGCCCACCAAAAACCCAAATCCAGGATGTTGTGGTGAGGTTGCTGTGACTCATCTGGCCCTCTCACAGAGACCTTCTGCTGCTCCTTTGCATGTGTGTTAATGGTTCTGCCAGGTAGGACCATGGGCAAGTCAAATACAGCTGCATGGTGGTGGGAGTGACAGTGGAGGGGTCAGGGGCTCTGACAGGGTCCAGTCCTTCCAGGCAAAGGTACTGGCTCTGTCACACTGGAAATTAATGTGTGGCTGGGAAAGTGGAGCCACCAGGAGGGCTCAAGTGAGTTTTCAAGAACTGCTGAGTGCCAGCAGGGCCTAGGGAAAAACGTGGGGAGAGAGGGCTCAGCTGTGTAAGTAAGGGTTTAAACTAGGAGGTGGGAGGCCAGTGATTCGAGTCCAAAACTACCATGTAACAAATGGTAGTTGATGGCGAATACAAGATGATGAGGAAACACCTACAAATGCATGAGCAGACAGAGCAAGACCCTGGAAGAAGGCTGCAGAACCACAGCAGGGACACTGTCAGCTTCTCTGCCCCAGCCTACAGGCAGCAACTTGCTTAAGTCTCAGTAAGTGGCTCATTAGCCCTCTGGTGTGACCATACACTGCAACGAACTAAGGACAAGAATAAAAGCATAAAAGGAGCCTGTAAGAATAAAATCAGAAAGGTGGAGGCAAAAATGTCAATATAATTAGCAAAGGAAAGAGAGGGTAACAAGAAAGCTCTTCTATGCATTCGAAGCTAGAGCAAGACAATGGTAAAAAAATTACCTCCCCCTTTGACAAGGATGGAAAGCTAGTAAGAGGTGACAGAAAAAAACAAAGTGATTAATGTCTTTTTCCCCTCACTCCTCAGCAAAAAGAATTAACTATGATCAGTTGACTAACCGTTAATATCTAAGGCTAAATAACAGAAAGAACAGAATAGACTACTTTAGTAAGTTGGTTATTTTCCACTCAGCCAGACCTGACACAAACCAACTGAGAGCACATGGGAAACTGACTGAAGCAACCCTAGAGCCCCAAGGGATCCTTTCCCACAGCACCTGGGCAATGGTGATTGCAGTACCCGTTTTTAAAAAAGAAAAAAAATAGCTTTAGGAATATAGGCAGAGAAAACAGAGTAACTTTAATTGCTGGAGATATATTGAAAAAAATAAATTAAACAAAGTTTTCTTTTGTGTATGGGAAATAATTAAATGATAAGTAGAAGCCCAGAAAAATTTGCCAGGAACAAATCATGCCGAACCAAGCTAATTTCCTTCTCAAACAAGTAGCAGGTCTTATGGACAATAGATATTACATATCCTGACTTGAACAAGGCTTTCAACACAGTCTCTTGTGATTTCTTGTAAGTGAGCTAAAACGAAACTATTGTAAGCTGGACTCATAGCTGCTTGAAAAAAAAAATACTAGGAGATGAATTATTGTCAGTTCCTTGCTGAAGTGGAAGAATTATGGAAAGCAGTTCTGCAGATGCCTGTCCCGGGACTTGTACTGCTCACTATTTTCATTGTGTTTTGGAAGATGGCATATCAACTATGGCTACCAAATTTGTAGAGAAAGTTCTACAAGCACCTTGGCAGGATTAGCATCTTGATCAATTGAAAAAAAATGGTCTGAAAACAACAGGATTTGGTGCAGTAAGAGCAGGTGTATACTGTTACACTTAGGTAAGAATAAACACCCAAATGGAGAGCAGGCAGGAAGGCAAAAGACCTGCACAAAAATATCATGGAGATTTTAAAAGAGGTGAAGCTGACTGAGAATTAATAATGGTGTGGAAAAGCAAGTACTGTGCTGAAATGTACAAATTGGCTAGGTGAGATATGTGAAATCATTTTTCCAGTCCTACTCAGCACTGGTGAGTTCTCAAACTGGAAAATGGACTGATTCACTTTGGTCACTGAGCTCAAGAGAAGAATAGGCAATTAGGGAAAGTCCTGAGAGCAACAAAAAGTACTAAAAGTCTTAAAACACTGACTCTGGAGGGAAATCTCACAGAACTGGATTTGTTTAATCTAGAGAAAAGAGGACTGAGAAGAAACATGATAACAGTCTTCAAATATGTAAAAGGTAGCTGCTCAGTGGAAGGCAGAAGGTAACCCTCAATGCTTCAAGGGGAGCAGGGAGCTTAAATAGTATCTCGAGTTACAGTTTCTGTCATAGATAAGGAAAATCTTCCTAGCTAGGAGGCTCAGAAAGCCTTGTTGTCAGCGAACATCGTTGAGTCTTTAGCACTGATGCTTTTAAACACAGCTGAAAAAGGCATCATTTAGATTTTGCTGAGTGTGTTTGGGAAGGGGGTACTAGACCAAGGGCAACAGCTTGTGAGGCAAGTGTACATTATAACTTGCAGGCGTGTATTTGAAAGGCATACATAGCATCTGGCACTGGGAGTCATGGCATCATGAGTGTCGTCACTGAATGAAGAGTCTCTCAGCTCCCACTAAGTTCTTTCCAGGGCACGTAACGTCAAAGCAGGGAAAAATAAATCAGATCTAATATGCAAACTTTGAAAGGTTTCTGAGCCCTAGATAATTTATTGAGGACTCTTCCTACCTTCTGCAATTGTAAATAGACACAGGCTGTGCCAGAATGGCCAAATTACTGCTGCACTGGTTTCCTGTTACAGGTGAAAAGCAGATATTAAGCCTTCACCGGTAACTTACGCAAAAAAAAAAATCTAGCTACATTATGTGCATTTCTGGCAAAAGAAGCTTGAAATCCCATCACCTGGGAGACAACCAAGTACTAGCATTTCTCCTTTATGAGAGGACTGAAAGGTTTTGTAATGAACCTGAAAGACTGTTTTTGTTGCATTGCTTTGCAAACATTTGGGAGGCAACAGTCCTTGTCCTTTTCCTGGAGGCTTGCTGTTCTGAATAGCCAAGCCAAGAAAAGCGGTGTGAGAAGCAGCAAAGGTACAGAGGGGGAAATTATATGCACTGAGCTGCACAAAACATGTATGACATGAGTGGGGGTAAAACCCAGGTCTTGCTGGTGTTCACCCCAGTGCCATCCATCTTCTTGCAGTGCTGTCATACTGTAACAGTCTTGGTTTCAACAGCTAGGTTTCCTTTACAGAGAACTCGTGTGAAGGTTGCATTTTTTGTTGGCCATGACCGCAGACTGTGTACATTGCTGAGGCATCTTTCTAGTGCTGTGAAAGTGATAATGTAATTCTATGCAATTAAAATGATGCCTCCTACATGCATAAAGCCTCTCCCTAGCTTTACAGCTGTTTGCCATGTTCTCTGTGAGGGCAGTTGCTGATAATAAATTGTGTTGTGGAAATATAATAACATGAACAAGGAAATCTAAACTGATCCAATTGCTTAATCTAGTTTAAACCTACATTTTCTCAGAGGAATCCCTAACACAGATTAATTTAGAGAAGTGATGAGGTTTGATCCCATCACCCTTACAAATCGCACATGCAAAACCCATGCTATTATGTTGCTATTAATAGCGCTGACGTATATCATAATCTTGTAAATATATGAGAAAAGCAAAAAATTAACAAGCAAATATAATTCTCCGTTGTTTCAGTGGAGCCCACCTGTCTCCTGTTTCCCAGGGGAAGCCCTGCATCATGGCTCCAGATTATTCTCTTCCCAAACTCTAGTTTATTAAAGCAAAGAATGTTCAGTCAGACTTTGTCTCTGCCTGTCTTCCGGACACAATAACTTCTGCACCAGGTTATCATATACCCAGGTTTCTCTGGGCATTTATTCTTTTTCCATTCAAAAATTGTGTTGGGGCAGAAAATGCAGATTTCATACATTTCTTCAGAATTTTCAGTTGTCAGACAGTCTGACTGGAATTGTAACTCTGAGCATGGCTAATAGATGTCCGACTATCGTTGATTCACCTGTTGCACACTTGCAGATCACCTCTATGCTTCATGCACGGTGGGGCTGATGCTTGCAAGAAGCATGAGAGCTACTGTGCATATATTGTAGAGTTTATTATCACCTGTGCAGGACTTCTGATGCAACAGGAATGTTTGGGATTTACTATACCAACTATACCACCAAGCAGAGCAAGTCTAATGAATGAGATTTGGTGCACGTGTTATCCAGAACATGCACAAGTATTTTTGTTGAGAAATCCCCATGAAAAAAATAGCCTCTGTAGGTCTCTGGGGAGATATTAGAAATACTCAATAAACAAAAAAATAGTTAAGGCTAAAACCTAACTTACACCATGCTTTTTCAAAGGTGCAGGGGAAAGAGCAGGCGACAATCTATTGAAGAGAGAGAGCAATATTCAGGAGAAACAGTCAGTTTATGCCAAGTGTGTTTAGCCAGTGAGGAGGCAAATCTACCCGTCCCCAGGCTGCCTGCCTGGCAAATAAGCTAGCTGTGACATGTTTTACTCCCACTTTGAGAAGTGTTATATATCCCACATCATTCATTCCACAAGATTAAGGAATTCTGTCTTGGCATGACATAAAGAGTATTCGTCAGGCACCTTCTCTCTTTTTTTTCTCGTGCTACCAGCCAGAGGAAGCTTGTTGTGGGGAAGAAAGGCCTTGCTATTAGTCTTGGCTTCTTTATTATGGAGCGACAATTTATAATCGCCCATAACAAACAGGGTCCCATGTTTTTCCCAGTATTAACTTCAGTGAACAAAAGTTCACTGAAGTCATAGTGGAGTCATACTATAAAGGAATTTAGTCCTAGCGATATTATATTAAGAAAGCTATTCAGTGCATTGTGGATAATAATCAATTAAAGAATTGTAAATCTCTCAGATAATCAGTTATTCAATGTGCAACCTGCAGCAGACGCCTATACTGTTACAACCGGAAGCTTCAAGATCAAATTTTACAGATGACTAATGCAGTTGTTACTCAATTTCTACAATTAACATTTGTGCAAATTTATTGTCCTTTAGAAAGGTCAGGCTGCTTATAGGTGTTTAATGTTACTGTTACCATCTACCTGGGAAATTAGATCACCTGAGAATTACATAGGTTTTAAGAATTTAGTAATAATTTAATAATAACAGTTTAATTTAATTTAATGATAACAGTTTTTCCTAAAACTATCATGACATTTCTGGTAATTTGTATTTCTGTCTGGATGGGAATTCAGTAGTAAAATGTCTTTTTGATAGTGCTTCAGAACCCCACACAGCAACAAGACTTCCAAACTGAAAGTAAAAGGCCAGAACGTTTGTCTCATCTCCCCCAAGATCTGGAAGATTTGAGGGTTTGGAATAAAATTATAGATTCATGTCTGAGTCTCCCTTTATTTCCCACATGAGAAAAACTCAAGTGTTGGAAAAGTTATGAGACAGCCTGATGTACACTGCACTGGAATGACTTTGAGATCAATCACTTGGCTCTTCCCTTCTCAATAAATGCAGTCAATTGTGTCACGGCAAAATGCCGGATCGCTTGTAGAAGGTTAGCACCGGCTAAGGAAGCGCTGAACAGCTCAGTCTGAAATCAGGCAGGATCAGCACAGTCATGGTGGGCCAGGAAAAATGTTGTAAGAGGCTAGCAAGCACACCAGCTTCTGCCACTCTAATTTAAAGCACTGTCCCTTCATTTAGCAAGGAAGTATGAAGAGTCACTCCAGATTCCACAAGTAATGCTTTCTCCAAGCTTCAGCTCAGGAGCCATTCCACTTCCTCCTAATGGACGTACAAACGTTTTGACTCACCCACTTTCCTCTGCGCCGTTAGAACAATCTCACGTAGCACAATCAAGGGCAGAGAGTGAGGCTGCATCCTTGTCCAGCTTTGATCTTTCTGCACTTCTCAAGTCAGACAAGAAAAAGCATTGCCTCGGCAAAAACATTTAGCTGGCAATGTGCGCTTGCAGCCCAGAAGGCCAACCGTATCCTGGGCTGCATCCAGAGAAGCGTGGCCAGCAGGTCAAGGGAGGTGATTCTGCCCCTGTACTCTGCTCTCGTAAGGCCCCACCTGGAACACTGTGTCCAGTTCTGGAGCCCCCAACATAAGAAAGACATGGACCAGTTAGAACGAGTCCAGAGGAGGCCACGAGGATGACCCGAGGGCTGGAGCACCTCTCCTATGAGGACAGGCTGAGAGAGTTGGGGCTGTTCAGCCTGGAAAAGCGAAGGCTCCAGGGAGATCTTATAGTGGCCTTCCAGCACCTGAAGGGGCTACAAGAAAGCTGGGGAGGGACTTTTCATAAGGGCAGGCAGTGATAGAACAAGGAGAAATGGCTTTAAGCTGGAAGAGGATAGGTTTAGATTAGATATTAGGAAGAAATTCTTTCCTGTGAGGGTGGTGAGACACTGGCACAGGTTGCCCAGAGAAGCTGTGGCTGCTCCTCCCTGAAAGTGTTCAAGGCCAGGCTGGATGAGGCTTTGAGCAGCCTGGTCTAGTGGGGGTGTCCCTGTTCATGGCAGGGGGGCTGGAACTGGATGATCTTTAAGGTGCCTTCCAACTCTGATTGGAGAACTCATTCTATGATTCTATGAAAACATTTAGCTGAAGATCTCTAATGGGAAGCTATTTCTGGGTACAAAACTAGTGTATGGTCCCAAGGTCTTGCACTTGTAGGTGCCTAATAAAATGTGTAGACCACAGGGATGCAGTCTAGTGATAGACTACGATCATTCATGACTTTTAAGAACGAAGACTCCCGACATTTCTAAACCATTCACTCTTCCCTTCTTGCAGATTCAGCTCTGCCAAAACAACTCACCTAGATCTTACCAAAACCAGAGTTGTTCAGGTTTTTGTTTGTTTCCATCTATCACATTAATCAAGAAAACACTGTCAATGAGCTAGAAAAAAGCAGAAAAAAAATCTTATTAGAAATTAAATTATTACAAATGCTAAATCATCTCAGTGGATATTGGGGAAAACTACACTGGGAGAAAATCACAGTGTGGGAGATCTTCACAATACAAAGTACTGATACAGAAAAGGAGAGTAAGCCAATGTTCTCTCTGCCACTAGCGTAGATTGATTTGGAATGACTTGACATGCTCACCTAGATCCATTTCTTTCTTTAAAAAAAGTTAATTTCTTACTAAATTATTCCAGTGGAACTTTCCAGCTAAACAACAAGTATATAACACAATTATAATACCTCTAGTTTTGGTATCACTTTGTTTTCACCTGTCCAATTCAGCTACAAGTATAATTTAAATTCTTTTAAGACAAGGAACTAATTGATACAAGTTTATTCATTTTTTTCATGGAATGCAATATAATGAGTGCATATACTAAATAAGTAATCTGCTGTCTCACTTTTTATTATATTTTTAAAATGCAAGTAAAATATGGGATTCTCTGAAACGATTTATAGCAGGCGATACAACATATCTGCGTGGTAAATATATTCAGCTATATATCTAATTCCCAGCAAACAATATCAGTGCATGGACCTAGTGTATTTAGATCATGGGTATATTCAAACCAATCTACATTAAGAACTTAGTGGCTTTTGAAAAGCTAATGAAGCTTGTAGTAAATCCTCAGCATAATACACTGCAAGTTCCTCAGTGAATGACCAAACAGTACAAGTCTGTCTTAGTGACAATTACAGGCCAGTCCTGAATTCATGAGCATGAAACTTGCAATTAGTCTAAACTTTGAAATTGGATTCTACCATGAAAAAAAGGCCTGAAATAGGAATCAGGGCTTCCATATTTTTGTCCCAATGATTTCTGGGACAGATGCAGGAAAGGTGCTCCATCTAGAAGTGCAAGCATACTCTCACCTCCAGATCTGAAAAAACTATAGGCTCTGAGGATCAGCCCAGGGGTATTTTAATAGCATAAGCATCATTTCCAGTCATAATACTTGTTGGCTTTTTATGCCCTTAATGGCACCTTAGCTATCCCGTTGCCCTCAGTGAATTTGCAGAGAGTTAACTCAATGTAGTAGAGGAAACTGCTCTGTCTCAGCTGTAAGAGGGAAAAATCTCCAGCTCGTTCAGTCTTTTTTTTTATTCACGATGAAGTAACAAAGCAGAAGCCTTGGAAGAAAACACTGCAAGCAAGAATATCTGAATGTGTGAAAATGGAGGATCAGCTATTTCTTCCATACTTTGAATAAAAACTCTGAAACCTCTCTCAGGACTGCAACAAAACAAAAAAATACAGCCAACAGGTGGAAACAGTTTGCAGCATCATTTCTTACAGATACCAATCTGCGTCTAAAATCTCTAACTTCTTAGCTTTCGAGAAAATCAGTAGGATCTGCTTTCTACTGGCAGCCCTGCTGGGTCTGTTCTGCAATTTAACACACAATTTAACAACACAGCGAGCTTGGTAGGAGCAAGAGTATGTTGAACCTGAGTTACTAAGCACAGCAAGTTGGGGCAAGCACAGAGCCTGGCAGCAACGCACACAGCCCTCCCAAGTGTCTGTGTGCATGCACTGCTATGGTCCAGCAAGTGAGAATGAAACAAGACTGGATGAGGTACCACAGTGATCCTCAACAGGGCATTCCATTAAAATAAGGATTTGTCAGTCTTGCTTCAGCAGCTACCAGTGCCTGGGAAAGAATCCCACATTTTTTTAGTGGAAGGTGATCTAGCTGTCACGTTTACAGGGACTTGCAATGTGTGCAGGGCAACTACAGTATTGACAATGCTACCAAAACTGAGGTGAATCAGAAGAGAGCTTTGCTTTCAGAACTGTATATTGTATCAGCAAAATGCAAGGATCTGTGTACAGAAGTTAGGATTAGGTAAGCCACAGAACAATTTCTATAGCAAATGTGTGTGAAAAACAATATGCGGAAGGTACAGCAGAAGAGATGACAGTCGCAGGAAAGTAGGAAGTCAAATAGCCCCTTGCAGAGATGTTCTGAATGCTGATACACAAAAAAATTATTCTAGCAATTCCCATTTCCGCTGGTGAAATTAGATACAAAAAATGGACACCGTGAAACAATGAACTGTATCATTGCTTTATGAGATGTGGAATTGCCTGTATTGTGTAATAAGATGTTACAAGTCTGCAAAGCAGAACAACTTGTGCTATTCTCAGCAGAATAACTCCGGGCATAACAGCAACTCCTTTCCTTGGTTTTCAGCAGTGGAGCCTGCATAGTTCCCTCCCTGCACAAAATTGTGCAGAGGATATGATACAATCAGTAATTCTCAAGATCACTTCTTTCAGCTGGCGCTTCTTGAATGTGTCACATTCACAAGTTCTCATGGAAAACCTAGATTATGAGATAGAAGGTACCAAACACCTACCTCATGTTAATAGGGCAGTAATGCGCATAATTATACCCAGCACTTTACACCCTCTTCCCCTCCAATATTGGCAATGCAGCAGCTGACAATGTTGGCATGTTTCCACTGGCACCACCGACTACTCATGCTCAGCACTGTGCCAACATCCCCTGATATAAAATTAGAACAGTAAGACCACATCCTGCCTTCCTTTGTTTGCTCACCTATTTAGGCAGCAGTTTCAACTGAGCCTGAACCATCCACTCCTGTGTACACAGAGGGAACCGTGCACAAAGGAGCCGTGCTCTCCAGCACTCCCATGGCACGTTATGATAGCACAGATTGATACCAGTGGAGAGAACAACAGTGGTCACAGACCACTGCAGACACTGGTGCTGCTCCAGGCAGCAATCATACTAGGGATTTTCTTTGCTGACAGAAAGCCCCCTACAACACCCCCTGTCATTTCTCTGCTCATAGAGTATGCGTGACAGAGGCTAAAGTCTTGGCTGTAGACAACGATTAAATGACATGGCATTTCCACTTACCTGGGGTAGCCATACAATGATGTCTCAGTGGTTCCTTCAACTTCAGAAGATACGAATACTAGCAATCATCTTTACTGGCTATGATCATTTCCATGGCAATGCTGTTATTTGCCTAGTGCTTTGTGTGTGCCAGGCACTCTGTGAACAGGAAACAAGACAAAGCCCAAACTATTTACAGCTTGATGACCTGTGTCTGCAGCCTGTGGTCGGATTTCTACAGTAATTCCAAAGGCAGGCATGTGTGTGTACACACGTGTGCATGTTCATGGAGGAGTTGTGGGCTTGCTTAATTTTCAGCCAGATCAAATCCATGGTTTGGCTCAACAATCAGCCAAATAAATGCTAGGATCGGCAAGCGGAGATGGGAGGAATGAGCGTGTGGAGAAGAAGAGCAGCAGAGGCAAGGTGTGATCATGGTTTTGGTGGCAGCATTAGCATAAACTGTGGAACTGCAATACCAGCATCACTGTAATCTTGTCTTTTTGGTGGCTTGAATAGCTGTGCAACTGTGTTATGCCTGCTGCAAAGATGTGAGCAGGACACTTGTACAAGCATTACTGCAGGTGAGTGTGGGCTGCAGAACCAGGGTATGAATGCACAATACAACAACAAAAGAAGGGAGAAAAAAAAAGAAACAGAAGTTCAATTACCTGTAAGAAACAGCAGCTCTTCCCTGTGTAGCATCTGTGGTGGTTCTAGGCAGACACACTGGAAAGAGCAGTAAAAATCGCACTTAGAAATACATAGGAAGCGACAAGTGTCCTTTAGCAGAGTGGTGAGGCAAAATTTGCCTTTTTTAACCTTTAACTTCCTGGGCTCTAAGCATTTCTAAGTCCTGAAGCTGAACAAGCCCTGTATCAGTATGAAAATGCCAAAGAAATTGGAATGCTTTAAGTTTGCTTTCTTTCCTATATTTATTTTTTTAAAAAAGCTTTTACTACTTTGTAGTTCTACCAAAATGAGTAAATAACAATAATGAAATTGTTCCATATCATATAAGCAATGGACCCATATCTCACTTTTTTGTGGATCATTTATATCTATCTTTTCATTTGGCAAAGATAGCAACAGCTCTAGCTATACCTACAGATAAAATACAGATACCACACAGCAAATGACTGTCAGAGTTTTGAACTCAACCTGTTGAAGTTCTGATGGGTTTAATCCCAGTATTTTCCATAATGTCACCAACAACCACTGTTTATTATCCATAGTAGGGTGTTCCAGTTTAGACAGATTCTCTTTGGTTTCTCAAATTCAGCAGGCAATACACAATGTCTGTACCCTGAAAGAATCCAAGTAACAGCTAGAGTTTTTCATGTTGTGTCACATCCAAAGATTACTCCTTAGATAGATGATCGCTGAACAACGCACCTTTCCAGAAAATTGTATGCTTTCTAATACTAGGTCTTTGTCAACAGACCAGCTCAGCTGTTTTGCTATCATCTGGACTGCACATGAAAGAATGATCCATTTGTTTCTTGCTCTTCAGCTGCCCTTACAGACGACAAACAGGTTTCTGTACAGGACCGAGGAATAGAAGAAGGAGGACTAATACATAACGTGTAACTTGGCATTGCATGCTTTGAGAGTGGTGTTTGGAAACAAGGAGAAAGTGAAAAACAATATGTTCCGTGGAATTTTCCTTCATGTATATATTTTATCTGCAGCTGCAATGTACAGAGGCCAAGTTATTAGAGGTCAACTGGAAAAGAAGCAATAAAATGCCATTAACTTTAGCACTTTGGAAGTGAGGGATGGAAATGACCCATAAGACCTCTGCCAGAGCAAGATAGCTCCTTCCAGGACTGCGAGAAGTACACCACATAGGGAAGAGCAGGAAGCACATGCACCATACTTTAACCCCACCTTTCCACCTGCTTGTCCATCCCTGGGGCTTCACCCCTCTCCCCTCTCCCAGGCAGCACAGCGGGTGCTGCTCCGATCCCCTCACTGCCCACCTGCAAGCTGTGCCAGCACAGGAACCCAGCTGCTGGGGGGAAAAAGGGGAGTGGAGGGGGAAAGTGGGCCTTCAGAAACAGGCTGCGGAGTTTTCATAGGCACTTTTCAACAAACAAATGTTAGAATATGAGAGAGAGAATGAGAGGCTTTTCCTCACTGCATCTGGCTGAGAGATTTCATACAAAGAAAGCCTGCTACCAGTATATAGTCACCGTATTTCCATAAGCATTTGTCCTTCAGAAGTGGATTATACAACTTTTCTTATTACAGGAATGTGAAGAATAAAGATCCCAAATGCTCTGAGTAATTGTAATAAATGAGCCAGGAATCTGGGGAGATTTCCAAAATGCATTTTAATCCATAGTAGGCTGAAAGTTGTGCACTGTAAGCAATTTTCATTGTTAGATGGAAGTAAATATAAATTACTGAAGAATCAGAAAATCCTGTTTCAACCAGCAGCTCGCACAGTATTTCAGTCATATGCGTACAGTCTTTTGGAAGGAAGGAAGGCAAAAAATCTGTGATAAACTACCACTTAATGACACATTTTCAAAATCTAGATGTTGGTTTGCATATAGAAAAGCTTTTCCCACACCTTCTAAACTGCACAAATAGCTTTTCTATATGCAAACAAGCATCTGCAGTATGTACGCACCTATATCCAGGATGGTACATACACAGAAATAGATGTGAAAATCGACTTACAATTGTAGAGGCCAAGCTGAGGTCCCTTTTAAAGTTAGTTTTCAGATATTAATTTAAATATATAAAAGAGAAGAAATTGGGAGCTAATCTTTTTCCCCTCTCCCTTCTACTTATTTCAGACTTTCCCAACTGTGTCAGATATGAAAGGGTCTGAGGAGAAAGTATTATTGTAGCTACTACAGAGCCCAGGGTATGAGTCATATACCAGAGTGCCCGCTCCTGCCCCTGGACAGAGAGACTTGTAACAGAAAAGGCTTCGAGGAGGAGGGACAGCGCTTTAGCAGCCCCCAGCTACTGGGAGGCTGGAGGTGGAGCTGGCTGGTGATAACTGGATTAATTGTTTCCATCACATGGTTAATGACTCAGCATCATTATCCCAAAGTATTTATTTTTTCATCTCTACCAGCTCGTCCGGCACACTTGTGTGGAAAAGAATGGGGGTGCTGGGAGAGGGGAGGTAGTCATTAGGGTTTGTATACTTTTCTGAGTGAGCATCATGCATACTTTCCACTGCTGCTTTGCCATCTCTAGGGTTGGAACACTACAACTGTAACACCATCAGAGAGATTCCTACTGACCTGGATCAAGGCTCAGGCACCCTTCAGTCAATAAATACACCCTCCTCTTCCACAGCAGCAAGGAATTCTAACCCAGTAGCCTATGTGTACATGTATTGCTTCTATATGCACACATGTAGCTGGAAACCCATCACCTAGGTTGACAAAAGTGAGGGTGCAAAACAAACAGTGACTACCCTGTTCCTGCATTCTCCAAAATATCAGGAATTATCCTGCTCCACAATGCTGGCAACTGCTGAGTAGAAATGGCCGTGACAAGAGTGGGAGTAATCAGCGTATGTGCAGCATATACTGATAGGTAGCTGCTGCAGCCCTCGTTCCCTTTAGCTGGTTCCCAGAATAAGAAAGTGATAGTATGTGTAGGTTTATTTTAAGCAGGGCTAGAGCACACATATAGCTAGCTGGTACACAATCCCCTGCAAAGACTGCTTACTCGATGGGATGTATTATGTCACCATGGCCCTAAATACCTCTGCTTTGCAGACCAAATTCAACACATAACTTTTGAAAAACAGTGACACTTCCAGTATCTTTCTCTTGTCAGTGGAGTGGAAAAGTGTTAATGTGGATTTTGGTGCTTATCTGTATTTATTGCTAGTCCACTGGCTCTCTGTCACTAATGTTCATAAAGACACCCACAACAATGAACAGTGGAGCCTTGCTAATGCCTCCCACCAGCCACATGGCATGCAGAGCTTAAGGTTGGAAGGTCACATATTCCTTCCCTTTGTTTTTATTCCCCATTTGGGGAAGACCTACCACGCAAGGGCACTCAGTTGCCTGCACTGTTTGGACTGGAAGGCCTTTTTCCAGCAGGAGGTACACCCACTCCCTGGTCTTCAAAATTAAACCCAACCAGCAAAAAGGGAAGATGCAGAAAAGTATTTAAAATAGTTGATTGTTGTCATTGAAGTGTTAGGGACCATCCTGCCCCTGTGTCCTGCCCCAGTCAGCAAAGAGCAGAGAGACGGGGGACCCCAGTTCCTAAAGAGCAGTCACTGACGGCCAGTTTGTACCAGGCAGCCTGGTGCCGTGGGATGCTCCTTGCTCCTCTTTCCAGCACCAACTGATTGCACATTGTATCAGCAGCTGCTTTTGCTGCCGAGGACAATGCATGCATATGCTAACACAAGAAACAGCCCATGAGCTATTTTCTAGCTACTGAGAGCTACCTCAGTGTGCAGTCTGCTACATGAGCAATATCTTCTAGGGCTGAGAGCAGATTTGTTGGCTGGGCAGTCACACTGCCTGTAAGGTCACTACTTTATGCTGAGCTTTTCTACCATCTGTGCTTCTCTGCTCTCTTACTTAGGGGGGCAGCCAAAGGCAGAATCCAGCTCTTAAATTAGACCCCAAATGTTATATAAAACTTATTCATCCCAGATGGACTCAGTCTTAGAAGTCCCTGTTATAAAAGACCTGTTAAACAGTCAGTTTTACAAATGAAGACGAATCAGTGCCTCCCCATGTTATCTGTTGGTGTTTCTTATTCCCTGCTTCTAGGCATGTCCTGACTTAATAACTCAGGTACACATCCAAGGAGTCGGAAGAGCCCCTTTGAACTTACCAAATAGACTGTTACCCAGTAAGAAAATGCAGTTTGTGCTTCATTTAAATTTGCTGAAGTTTGACACTTTAAGTCACCTTGCACATCAAACAGAAACAGCCCAAAGAGACTAGAAAGACTATCAATCAGCCATATCATCTCCTGATGAGGGATGTTAATATTTGCAGTAATTTCCAGGAAGAAAAGCAAGATGGAAGCCAGCATTTTCCAAAGCAGCACCCATTCTGCTTGCTTTCAAGCAGGGTTCACTTGAGCCTGAATTTCTGCTGGGCAGCCACAAATTGCAGGTGGCACTCTGAGGACTTCTTTGGTCCAAAAATAAAATCCTAGGTATCTCAGTTTGATAGCTCAGAAATGAGTCATCCTAAACCACTTTTGAAGAGATGGCCCAAAGTCACTGTGCACTTGGGAAGTCTGAGAAACGCTAGGAGCAGAAATGTCACCTCTGAGTCCTGACCTGAAGGACAAGACTCGCATGCAGACCTGATGGCATAAAACACATTCGTGCTTCTTTATCATGAGCAAGATTACCAGCAGTTGTAGAAAAGATGTGCATAATGGCCATATCCTTGCTTTTACGGATAAAATCTTGTTAAGTGAAAAGAAGAACATATCAATTACATGAGCAAGTAATCCTTTAACCTGAAGTGTGTGAAAGATTAGCATTAAGGATTGCCATGGGCCATTTGCTGTAACCCTATCTAGACAACTTCCTGAAATAAAAGAACAAATTTCAGCTCCTAGGAAGAAGCCTTTAGGCATATGAGAATATAGCCAAAGAATAATTTACCATAAACCTGGGCTATGTGTAGTAATGAGACAAATCAGTTGTTTACTTGACTCAAGAAGAAGAGGTTCTGAAGGCAAAAAGTCTCCTAAAGTGCCTGCATTTGGCAAGTATAACCTCACTGAGGCACCTAAGATGGTGATTATTTCCTACTCTAAGCATAAAAAGCCACTGACATTTTACTGATAACTACATGATGGCTGTGGCTAAAAGATGCTTTTTAAATACTGAACACCTTACCTGGCAGCACCCTCTCTTGTCTTTTCAGAGAAGTAACCCTGGTCACAGTAAAATAAAGAAGAAGAAATTCACACATTAAAATTGCTTGAAAAAGGAATCCCAGGGCTGAAGCACACGCTAACAAACCCAGTGTACCCCAGTGAAGTGGGAAGCCTGCTAATAGCCTTCCAATGTCAGACACAACAGGTTGCTAATTTAACAAGCTTCACTAATACAGGATTTCTTGGCTGTTTCCCCCTTAAGTAGGCATTTTTGCCAGTTTTAGTTCCTCGCTAATTTTGATTCCTCACACTCATTTTTCTGAATTTTTCAACATGCTCATTTCCCACGTATTTATTTATTTGAGTGTAACAAATCCATCTTCACAGTATACATGATTCTTAATACACCCAGCATGGATTACAGGAGGTTAGCTCTCTGAATGCACAGGAACTAGGGGGCTCTAGAACATACCTTGGAAGTCACTGGCTACTATTTGAAGTGACTCTAGGTGCCACCTTGATGCCAGTGTGCCTTCTATAGAGTCAAGACTTCACCCTATGTGTTTTCAGAGAATCATAGTGACTTGGAAGAATCATCACTGCCCTGCAAGCCCATTCACGTTATGGTGTGAAAATGTGAGCAGAAAATAAGCCAGCTTCTCCACAGAGAGTGGTAAAACTTCCCATGAACTCAGCGAGACCATTTTGCCTCCTCTGCGTATTGAATCCACAATTTCCTGGTAATCTTGCTCTACGCTATCAGTGAGGCAGCGCTGCCTTGTCCCAGCCTCTCCACTGAGACAGCTAGCCAGCAGCTGGAACTGCCCACACCGCTTGCCTCTGACACTGGTTAGCAGGACCCTCAGCCTGGAGAGGCAGGAGCACAGATGCCCACAGCAGAAAGGCTGGCAGGGAGCGAGATTGGGACCCCGCTGCAGGAGAGGGGAAGTGGCCTTTGCGGAAGCAGGGTGAGGTATAAGGTGAAAGTGCAAAAGCAGGAGGTGGGAGGCTGGGACTTTCTGTTCCTCAGCCAGGTAAAGGGTTGGTTGAAACAGAGAAGAGGTAAGAGAGAGTTCAAGCTGGCCAGGAGCAAGAGGAGAGGGGGAACAGCAATGGGAGGCAGAAGTTAACCTAGTATTAACAGAATTTATTGAGATTGTTAATCTGTTCACCAGGTGATGGCAGGTTAGCCCATGTTCACTGCATGTAAGCACATGAAGTCTTGCAGACCACACACAACAGCACATGTGTTTTTTCCCTTGCACAGATAGGCTTAGCCCATGGACAAGTAGTGGGACTTCTTTTTTGTGAGTTCTGGGCCTTCCCTGCTCTGATCTAAGGGATCAGTGCCTATATCAGCTGTCCAAGCTGAGAGAGTGAGATTCATCTCCAGGTGAGCACGATCCAGGTATTCTGCAACAGGCAGACACCTAAGGGACACCAAAGTGTCACCAAGAAAGAGGTACCTGAAAAAGCTTTTGGCACCCAGGACTCTCTGAGTATCATACATAGCAGAAGACTCTCTCAACCGACCATGAAGATTCTGGAACGAAGGATAAGTGTCTGTCCTTCTAATGGATTGGAAGTTGGCAAGAGGTCTGTCATTTACTCACATAAGAATGAGGCCAAATTGATCTGTCTTTGCTTCAACAGTGTCCTTAATATTGTTGTTATGTCCTCTCCTTACCTCTGAGCTCCTCCATCATTCTGCTTCTCTCCTTTGGTAGCTCGCAGTTCTTGCAGACATGGTGTGATGAAGCATATGGGAAGGATGTGCCCTACCAACTGGATACAGGATTTGTTTAAATGAGATTTTCACGGAAAAGGTCCAGGGACCTGCTCAGATACACCTAAGCACACCCATGTTCTGCAGAGCCGTTTAGTGTTGGCAGCAAGGCAGTGAGGAGAGCCACATCACCCTCCAGAACTTTCCAAGAAGTGGAAGATCGCAGGGAGATCTCCCTGTAAAGAGGATCATGTCTCTGTTGGCAAACCTAACCACCACCACTCATTGTTATTGTGGCTGTGTTGGTAGCTGTAGCAGTGGACCAAAGGCAGATAGAACATTTAAAGACTTTGTCTTTTCCCTTTCCCTTTCCTTTCCTTTCCTTTCCTTTCCTTTCCTTTCCTTTCCTTTCCTTTCCTTTCCTTTCCTTTCCTTTCCTTTCCTTTCCTTTCCTTTCCTTTCCTTTCCTTTCCTTTCCTTTCCTTTCCTTTCCTTTCCTTTCCTTTCCTTTCCTTTCCTTTCCTTTCCTTTCCTTTCCTTTCCTTTCCTTTGTCACAACGATAAAACCCTTTGATGTCTCCTCACTCCCCCATTTCTAGCCCTGCCAGTAATGGCTATGGAACGGCAGGCAGAGTCCCTTGCTCCAGCTCTTCTCTCCTGTGGGAAAGCAGCTACTTTTTCTATCACAGAAAGTAAACCTTGGTTTTGAATAAGATGGGGAATAATGTATCAGCGAGTGCCCCTCCAGTAGATAGAGCAGAGGGGAACGCAGCTGCGGGGGCTATGCCTAACAGGGCATAGCTGGCTTGTAGGGATATAATCCTTTCCTGGGTTACTCTCTACTGAAATGGTTTTGTTTGTATCAAATGCTCATAAGCCAGGGGAGGAAGACCTGGGCTTGTAATCAGAGAGACCTCTGGTTCAGAGTCTAAAAACCCTCAAAGATGCCAGGGCTGGGAAGGAGGGTTTCATGGAAAGCGTCCTTTGGGATCTGCAGCTGTCTGGTGATCCTGAGCCTGGGCCTTCCCCATGGCTAGCGAGCGTGCTCGTGTTTAGTCAATAGTTTGCATTCACATCCAGGACAAGTGGAGTTCAAATTCTTCCCTACAGACTAATTAGGCAAAATATTTAGAAATGCTGTAATTCCATTCATGCTTTTGCCATAACATTTAGAGAAACAACAATGCTTTTCATATTCACTGATACCAAGAGCCTCTGACAGTGTCTACGCTGGAAAAACACATAATCCCCATAACGTACACACACTTATACCCAGGCTTTCCCAGCTTTTCTGGCAGAAATACCTGCTGCACCGATGCACGTGCACCTCAGCATCCAAAATTTGCTCATATGGGCACACCTGAGAAGCCTTTAATTGGATTCAGAAGGGCTTGCATCTGTTCAATAAAAGGGCAATATCATTTGCAGCAGTAACAGAAAGATAATCAGACAGGTTTATTCTCTGCCAAAATGGGGAATGTATATTTACAAAGCTTTTCGAGCTCCTTTGTTGTGCATTCTTTCCACACACCATTACAGAAAGATCATGTTAACAGCAGTGGCTGCTGCATGGTATCATATTGCCTTTTTATTTTTCCAAATAAATAAAAAAAAAGAAATAAAGAAAGAAAGAAAAGAAAGGAAATCCTAGAAATGTTAAACAAACTATTCTATTTTAATTAGGCTGTAACAAAACCATTAAAAACCTACTCATCTTTGGGGTGGGGGGAGGGGGGCAGTACAAATATTCTCCAGGTTTGGGGTTTTTTTTGGATTAGAACATGTCATGATGAAACCATCACTGCGTCATGATCAGCGTGCTTGAGAGTGCAGCCAGCCAGTTCCAAAAGGGTATAAAAGTTAATGCCCAAGAGTTTATAAAGTGACAGAGCCAATTCTACTACTGATTTATTGAAACTCAAATTGGAGCACTTAGATTTCATTTCTGCCAAATGATGTCGTTGGAATGCCTAGTTATTTTCTCATGCGAATAACTGAAAAAAAAAAAAGAGAAAAAAAGAGAAAAAAAAGGAAAAAAAAAAAGCTCTGGAACTCTTAAAATTAAAGGCCTTCTCTCTTTTTGTCAGGCTGCAACAAAACCAGCACATTTCCTGGTGCTTCTTTTTTTACCAGTGCTTTTGAAACCATTAAGGTGATGTTTGTTTGCTTTTTTTAACATAGATCCTGAATGGATCTTCTGGGCCCAGGTACATGAGCCAGCAATCCAGGGAGACGTGGGCTCCTCCTTTCTCCTACTCTACTCCTGTTCTCTGGTGTCTGCCTAATCCTGTAAACACCTTAAACAAGAGCTGGCTTCGGGTTCTACTATTTCTGCTATCAAGTGGGAAGGCATTTTATTTTTTTGAAATGAAAGAGCCAATTTATGCCCTTTTATGGACCATTTGAGAACTCACTGCAGTGGAAACTTTTCTGCAATAAAGGTTCCCTTGTTTATTATAAACCCCTTGTGTTGAAGGTTGCAGTACCGCCTCTGACACTTAGGGAGCATCCTCCAGGCTCTGCTAAGGAAATCAGACCTTCTCATTCCTTCTCCCCAGGATTCAATACGGATTTTCCAACGCTGGCTTTAGCCTGCCATCTACATATTACAAATCTAGTGAAAAATACTCCATCTAAAGCTAGTTTGTTCCACACGTGGCATGAAACAGTCTTCCTCAATATGAATAAGTGCATTTTTAAGAAGTAAACAATACCATGAGATCCAATACATTAAAACCCTTTTTATTTAAAATATGAAACTTCCTGTCACTCAAAGCTTGATCATGTTCAGTTGAGAACCACTTACCCCAGCCCAGTCCTGCTTATATGGTCCTTAACTTGTTCCCCAAAGCTCTGAGATAAGCCAAAAAAGCTATCATTAATAGAAGCAATTCTGCTCTGTTAAAGCCAGTTCCACCAGTACTGACGCTGCCGTAAAAAAGCAGTTTTTATACATAAATTCTTGTTACCTTTTCAGTTTTGAAACAGTATTCTTGTTTCCAATTTACAAAAAAGCTACCTTCACCACTGAGTGAAAGTCCTACCTGCCAACCAGGGAAAGAAGAAATTTAGCTAACAGGCTCCATCAGGGTTATAACAAAACTACAGAACTTGTTTGTATCTCCATTTAAAAAATGAATGAGAGGGGAAAAAGAGACAAAATATCTATCTATCTATCTATCTATCTATCTATCTATCTATCTATCTGCCTGTCTGTCTGTCTAGCTATCTAATTTTAAAACCTCAAATACTATTTGGTACAGCAGTGTGTGGTAGGTGTTACTTTTGAAATGGGAACATAAAATTTCAGTCAGTGATATTCTTTTGACAGTATTATTTAACCACAAATGACAGATAATAATCAACTGGAGGAGCTAAGGGTCTCTTAATACCACTAAGCTATGAAGTTATAGAAATGACAGCAAAATAATTACTGTTGTGCTTGTTGAGTCGTAGGAGCTAAGCTCCATGTTTCCATGGATATAGAGTTTCTGTTTTACCGTTTGGTCTTTTCCTATTTAAAGATCAATACTGTGCTAAGGAGAAAGCAGGATTCAATTCGACATTTATTTTGGTGTCAAAGTGCCAGGCAGCCTGAGCACGCATATACAACCTGAGTTCGATCCAGACCCCACCATTCACGTGGTGCAAAATAACTGAAAAAACATCTTAGCCACATGGCAGAAGAGCCCTGTCACATTCACAAACATTTTGTCCCTGATACTAAACCTCCAGGACATCTTTAGTCCACCTCCAAAACCATGATATGGCAAGAGATAGAGCTGGCTGGGCCAGGGCCCCTTGGCTTTTGTGACTTCCAAGAAGAGTGTGGACTTGTGCAGCATCAGCTGTATCTCTGAGTAGCTCTGTGATCACTGTTGAGTCAATCTTTTCCCTCTGGTGCACCTTCCTGCCTCCTCCTTTCCGCACATGCATATTCCCCATTGACATTCCACTCTGCCTTCATATCCATGTGGTCACACTAGTGCTCATGTGGCCATATGGTCACTAGCATGACCATGAGGATATCAAGGTGAAGGGGAACGTCAGTGGGAAATATGCATGGAGGAAGGTGGTTGCATGGACTGAGATCAGCATAAAATTGGTCACAGAGCAGTATCATGAATGCTTTAACTTACCTAACCAGCCCTAAAGATGGAGTTAAAGAAGAGCCCGATGTTCACTTCTCCATGCCTATCCCATACAGGGCTCGCAAAATGGAGAAGCTCATACCAGACAAGCAAATACCAAGCTATTGCTGGGTTATCAGTTCTAAGGCTTACAAAACCAGCTGGCATTGGGTCAACAAGGTTATTATTTATTAGTGTGTTTCACATTCAGAGCAATGCTCTGCTATTCAGTGTAGAGGTACCACCCCCACTAAGTCAACAGGATACAGGAGAACAATGTCTGTGCAAAACGATCGCACCTTAGAAATACATGTGCCACAGACTGAAGAGCTTCCAGGGCTGCAACTGTGACACCAGCAAAGGCAAACAAGTCAGGCAAGAGATAACAAGAAATCACCATGGAAGATGAAAATGGTGAGAATTTATGGAGCAGGTGGGTAAAACACACTTTCAGACCAGACATACGATCGACAGAAAATGGTAACAAAAGCTGTTTGACATTTAATGGTGCAATTTAACTTGGGTGGGGGCAGAGGGTAGCTCTAGCTCGCACATTTTTAACTGACCTAACTCCAGATTGTAGACAATGCCATTGGCATCTACTTGATGCCAGCATCTGTGAGCATGAAGAAGGATTGGGGTGTTTCCCAACACTTCCTGGCACCCACCTCCTGGCAGCCCAGGCTGTCTGTGTCCCTTCCTGGTCACTGCCCTTCGTGCAGCGCTGCCTTCCTTTCCCTGCTATGTTCCCGGACAGAGGGAGTCAGGAAAAACAGAAGCTTTGAAGGCAGTAAGTCAGCCAGCTGGACTGGAAGTCCTCACTAATAGTGGCGGTTTAGATGAAGGGGAGCTGGCAGAGGAGGATTAACATTATCAGTAGTCATCACTTAATCAAGGACATGAGACAGAGAGAGAGATGGTTTTAGCAGTGTGGAAGGGGCTGAACTTCAGCTGTTTAATAGAGGAAGGTCAGAAATACCATGCTCGGAAACTCTGCAGGTGGGGTGACTAGACAGAGGTATTGCCAGCCTAATTTGCCTCCCACTCTTGATCAGAATACACAAGCCTCTGGGTAGCAATGGTTTCACTTCAAGCTGCAATGCTCCTTTTTTTTTTAATCCCATTATCACCCATTCCTACATTTCTGAGCAATTCTCTGCTCAGGCTGAAGTTTCCCCACTTTGTCTGTGCATCAGAAAATATTTCATTGGACCCTTTCAGCTATGGATGAATTTTGCAAGAACAAATAATACATCTGCAAGACATGCGGGACCTGACAGCCCTTCCCATCTCCTCATCACACCAAGGAGCACAGCCCTTTGCAGAGGTCTTCAGCAAGGCTGAGCGCCTACATCTTCCCCCTCCCCTCATCTCAGTAGGATGTGCGTGGTGCTCAGGCACTTTGGAAAAATCAGGCTTTTTCCACAGAAATTAAGTCATCTCTTGGCTAAATCCTATCATGTGCTGTTCAGCAGATGTAGGGGGCCTCTTTTTCCAGCCCATGTAGCTGATCAGGTTCTATGCGCTCGAGAAAGCCCTAGCACAGAGGACCAGCTCACCATGTGGGCAAGCTCACACGAAAGGTTACCGCGGCATGTGGTTTTTCGGGGGGCGGCTAGTTTATTAGGCTTGCTAGCACGACAGCTGCCTTTGGAGGAAGGCCCGGGTGTGTTTTCGTTTCTAGAACATACTGCCTCAACCATCCTGAGGAATCTTGGTTTGGCCAGGGGAAGCCCTGCGACTCAAGGCCTTTCAGCAGCATTTCCTCCTCCCTAATTTGGGCAGGATTTAGCTCTGAAATAGCATGAGACCATTCTTCTTTTTTTTCTTTTTTCTTTTTTTTTTTTAAATAAGGTATAATTACATGCAGCACACAGACTCATGAATCAACCTGATTCTGTTGTGACAAGTTTAGCTCTGGGTGTGTGACCTGCCCTAGAAGATCACACAATTTTTCCTTCTTATCCCTTTTAATAGGAAAGTACTCTTGCCTGCCCTCTGTTTCTTCTTATTTAATCATCAACTATTAAAATGACATGGAGAATAACACCTCCATTTGCCCAAACTGTTCAGCCTGTCATTTGACATCTTTCTCTCGGGATCACAAAACAGTTTCCCTGTTTACTTTCCACTCTGGCACTCTGGACCTTCTGGTGCCTTCTTTGCTTCTTCCATTCCGTGCGTGTCTAACACCAACTTATCTACTGCTGCCCTGCTCTGGTGGAAAAAAAGAAAGGAAAAGAAGACAACTAAAGGCTGTATCAAAAGAGATTTCTGTGTAAAAACAGGGGGCTGAACAACTGTTTCTGTCTACAAATAATCTGACAAGGGGCAAGCAGACAGTACACTGACACCTGTGATCATTAGGTTGATCAATGTCCTTTTACATCCTTTGACTCCCTCCTTTCTTAGTACTCTTTCCCACCTGCTTTTTTGTCATATGAGTAGGTGGCCACCCTAAGGTCTTTGCAAAGGGGACTCTTTTTATTATTTGTGGCTGTGGTGGCCAGAGAAAGAGGATGCTTAAAATGTATGCAATAAATCACACTAATTTATATCAGCCTATGAGATGTTACATGCAGGTTAATTATCATTATATTCCAGATCTAAGATGCAACTCCACTCATAGGAATTCACCTCTCTAGTACTGATATATGCTGCACAATTTGGCATGCTATAATTGTCTTACGACCTTGTAAATCTCTTCTTTAAAGATCGATACAGTTCTTTTAAAAGATTCTATGAGAGCCAAAATAAACACTGCAAGCTACCAGCTATCTTCATCAGGCAGAATGAAAACCAGTCCCATCATCACAAATACTAAAAGATCAGATGGCAAAGGATGGAGAACTGTTGAAGAGAGAGTAATGGCATTTGAACAGCCCTGTCGGTGACCTTTACAGATCCTTGAAGCAAAACCACCAGCCTGGAGGATATGTAAAATGCTGCCAAGATGTACCTTGAAGAAAAAAGGCCACACTCCTGAAGTGAAGTGAAAGCAAGTGGGCTCCTTAAGCACTTTCCAAGGTGGAGCTGAAGTATGCCCTGCTGTCCCTGCTGGGCTGCAGCCTGTGCTACTCTGCTCCCTAGAAGCTGCAGAGGGTGGAAAATCACCAGGTCCGGAAGCTGTCCCACCATTGATTTATTCTGAGGCACTCATTATTGAGCTAATCTCTGCTCTACAAAGAGACTGTCAATAATGCCCTTGGAAACAGACCTCTGCCTCTGGAGCAGGCACAACCCTGCCCCTTCCCCAGGCAGCTGGGAAGCAGGCTTGGGACTGTCTCACCTCTGGTCACTGCAGACAGTCCCCTGTCTCACTGCCACCAAATGGGGCAGGGGTCTCACTCCCTCTCCTCTACTGCTTCCTCCTCTGCTCCAAACCCTGCCTTAGCCCTCACCTGAGCCCTTAACAAGCCAGTGTGGCTCACTGTGCCATCAGAAAAATCTTCCCTGGGTTTGTGACTCACTATTGCCTCTTGGTGAGGACAGGTGAACAGCCCTCACCAGCAGACCACATGATGGGAGCAGGGGAGAGGGAAAGGGCAGGCACAACTGCTGTGCCAGCCTGCTGGGAGTCAGCTGGCTCAGCCCGTCGTGATGAACAACACCCTCAGACCATGGATCAGGCCTGCCATGACAACCTCTTCATACGACTGCACCTCTCACACCTCCCTGGACTCTTGCTCCACCTTGCACCCCACCCTGCAATAGCAGGTCCTGTCAGTCCCACCATGGGCTTCCACCTTGGCCTCATAGGCACTGAGAAACCCTCCCCATTGTGCCAGTACCCAACCAGGCCCATAAAACCCACGTGGCTGTGCCCTTAAGGAGAGAGCATGACAAGGGGTTGGCATGCTGTGGGTCAGCACTTGGAGCTGGGGGCCTCCTTGTCTGCCCAGCTGGCAACTGGCTCCCACTGCCTGGTCTGTGGCCTGTCTTTGTGCCTTGACTTACTTTGTTCTGGCCACCAATATAAATGACAAATGGCTGCAGTAAATTTTCATCATTGCCCTCCTATTGCCTGTAGGTTGTTAATTGTACATGACTGAAGTTATAAATTGCCGCAATAAATTGTCATCATTGAGTTATCACCTTTGAATTGTTCATCAGTTAACAGCATCCAGAGGATAGCCACAGTGACAGGGAGCAGGTTTTATGAATCCTCTGTTTATGGCTGCAGAGCAGGCAGCATTTCCTCCACCACACACACAGGCGTATCTGCACACCAGGCCACCCAAGCCACTCCGTCAGGGACAACCAGAGGGAGGAGCGGCAGCAGTGCTACGCAGCAGGGGGAAAGGGCATGGCTGGACTGCACCTTTCCTTGCACCCCATTGACCAGGTGCCACCTCCAGATTGCAGGAGATCCTCTCTTGTTTCACAAGATCTGCTCGTGTTTAATGATCACACGGCTGCCGGACTAACAAAGATGGCCAGGCCTCGCCTCTCTGTTTGCCGCTGCCATAGCCAGCAGCCTTCTGCTCTCCAGACGAAGGAACTGTCTCCTGCCCAGGGAAGCACCGCTGGGTTTCCCCGTCGCGTGGAACAGAACGGCTGCCCTCTGGCAAGGGCTGAGCTTTAAAAATAATAGCTACACTACCGCAAACTGTCATGAGGCAAATAAACAAGTCATCCAGCTATCAAAAATTGTCAAGGAGCTAGTCTCCTGCTGCTTCTTCAGCACTGAAATAAAGTCCTGCTACTCTGGATTTATACCAGTTATTTTTGAGGCGAGTTTTAGCCTCAGGTTTCCAAATCCTTTTACTGAATTAAGGGAAGAATTCCTGTTTCCAAAGTTTCACATCAACATGACAACACTGGGGCAAACAAGAATAGTCTATTTAAAAGCAGGCAAACATTTTGCAGATGAAAGACAAACACCGTAGGTATTTATTAAGGCCCTAATCCAACCAAATCTCTAATCCACTTAGCAAAATAAAAGTGTCAAACAACCGTTTTCAAGATTCTCAAGAACTCCAAGGCATCTGAAATGCTTTACTTCATCTCCTCCTTCAAAGGTATCCCCTCAATGAAAACTTCTTGGGTTTTCTGGATGCTGCTGTGATGAAGGACCACAGGACCTTTTTGTGTTTTTGCACCATGACAGACTTCAGAGACCCTCTTTGCAGCCCTCTCACTGCATTGCTTTTTTCTTTCCCTCTCAAATCCAGGCTGGTCCTGAAAAACTGAAAAGTGGTTGGATTCAACAGCGTACTTTGGAGTACTCCTGCCTCAATTTTTTTTCCCCCATGGCTTTTCCATACAAAAGACCTGGAATTTGGTGGCTGAGAATGCCTAGATAACTTCTGTCCTAATGGAGGAGTGTTTTTGAAGGCTTCAGACATCACCACCACAAAGTATTTTTGCATGCAGGATGCTCCCTGCATACACACACCTGGAGATTCTTCTTCCTTTCCCTTTCTTCCTTGGGCTCTTTTTGCTACTGCTGTTACAGAGCTGCCACTCCTCTTCTGGGACAAAATGGCAGCTGATGTGGCTCAAGCATATGTGTTCCCATCTGACACTTTTTCACCCTAGGTCTAGCTTCCTCCAGGTGTCTTCAGTTCTGTCTCCTTCAGGCCGGGTCAGAGTGACTGTCATGAAATCCAAGTTCTATTTCTGCGACAAAACAAAAAAAGAATATTCCTCTGGTGCCTATTCTGAGAGCCTAGAGAACACTTCTCCTCAATATAGCTGGTATGGTAAAGGAGCTTATATACAATTCAAATTTTTTTTTTCATTCCAATGGCTTTCCTCCTAACAAATAATGAAATTTAAGTTTTAGGAGAAAAGCTGTTTGAAGAGCTGCCTAAAATATGAAGTTTTCCGGAATTGCCTTGTTTCCAAGAAGGAAAAGAACATTTGCCTGTTTTTAGATTAGCAGAGGAATAAATACAGATGATTAAATATATCATGAGTCTGAATTTATTTTTATTTTTCTGATGATCAAATGCTGTGCGACTGGCTTTGTTGTGCAAGGTTTTTCCCATTAGTTATTTTTAGGGGTTTTAGATTGTATTTTCCCCTAGCTGGTGACATAATGTCTTGTTAAGACAATTGACCCAGATAAGACTATGCCAACTTCATCAGAATTGGTCTTATGCATCTGGATTTTTGATATTTTGGTGGGTCACAGACCAATAGTCTCTGTGGCATGGAAAATATTTAATTTTTTTTTAGACTGCCAGCTTCAGCAAGACTCCTCCAAGTTGACACTAGTTAACAGTGACCTAATTCAAGCTTGATTGGACAAAGATGCCTGGCCCTAAGGGAAACAGTGCAAGGCAACCCACAAAATTCAAGGGTGAGGCAGAAAAGCCTTATCTTATGGGTCAGCAAGCAACCTCAGGGAATACTGCTGCTTCAGAATATCAACAGCTATCATTTGGGGAAAAGCAAGTCATTGCATCAACATTTTAAAAGCTCCTTCAGTAGCTGACTAATCAATCATCTTCCTTCTCCAGACTAAAAAAATCCCTCCTAGTGGAAAGCAGTATGCCAGCAAAACAGTGCCACATCTGCTCTGCACTTCCAGCCCCTACTACACAAGCGTGCAGAAGACTCTGAGAACTGAAGAGCTTGCACTGCCTTCGTATTTTTAGTATCTTCTGTCTTACTTTTCTGTTCCTTAGTCTGGTTTCCCAAGGGCACAAAGCTACAGCGATTACGTTGGTCACCCAACTATTAGTTCCCACAATATTATTGCAAACCAGTGGTCTATTTCTGCTAAATCTGTCTGAGAAGGGGAGGTTTCAAAGAGGTGAGAGGTGAGGTTTCTATTAGCCTGGCAAGGGAGAGGCATGGGACCAGTGTCCCCATGGGAAGGAGCAGGCAGAAGCCAGCACCTTGTGTATAGCAGAGGGTGCCGGCTGGCTGGCCAACATGCGGGCAGCAAACGGCGGGGCAGTCAGCACACCTGCAGCCAGCTGCTTGCTCAGCCAAACAGGAAGAGAATTTAGGAAACCCATGGTTGAGGAGAGAGAGGGCACAAACCCACAGGAAGCAAAGCTTCTTCCTTGGAGAACGACCGCTCTCATCTTTTGTTTTAACCAGTTGTGTGGGCAACCTAATCTCTTTCCTAATTTTTAGGGTGCAAAAGTAAAAATGGACCAGTGTGCTTGTCCTGCGGAAAACTACAGCACAGATTTTAAAAATACAATCTTCATCAAAACAAAGGGGCACTCAAAATAACCCTTTGAATTAAGTGCGAAACAACCAACAGATTCAGATCATTAATTTCAGTGTTCAATACAATAATGTAGGTGAGCTTTATAGAAAAATTTTGTATTCTGCCTTCTAGAGTTGAGCTCAGGATTGCTTAGAGCTGGCATTCACTTGGTGACTTAATTCTTACTCAGTATTAAGATTTATTTGCCTTTTATTTAATAAAGTATTTTAATCCTGGATCGGTGTAGTTTTACTAATAATTGCTTCATACTGATCATGTGTCTCTTGGATTTGTTTTTAAAAAGCATTTTAATAGTATTTCTAAAATAAAAGCTGGCATTGAGTCACTTTTATTTCAGTATGTAACACAGGTTCAGAATATTATAGGGCCTGCTATGGAGAATAGGTTTCCATCTGACTAGGTCTCTCTAGGGAACTAGGGGTTTTATACTGCTGTTATAAGTTGCTTCTACATTTAGAGTTGGCAGTAAATTTCTGGAAGCCCTGGTCCCCTTGCTCCTGCCACTGGCTCACTGGATGACTTGCATTGCTATCCAACCTCCACCTCCCCCTCCTCCCGGCCTTACTGCTCACCCCCAAAACCAGGCCGGTATCTAGTCATCACTGTATTTATGAGATTACATGATCATTCTTCAAGCAACGACCACAGTTAGAGGGAACACAAAGCCACTTTGGTCTTGACAAGCAACTACCCTTTTAACTTGATCACTGCAATTTAGTCCCAAACCAATGAAAGCTGTTGAACTCTTTGGCTTAAAATTTAGTTACAGAGCAAATCAGAGGAATCACAGAATGGTCAGGATTGGAAGGGACATTAAAGATCATCCAGTTCCAACCCCCTGTCATGAGCAGGGACACCTTCCACTAGACCAGGTTGCTCAAAGCCTCATCCAGCCTGGCCTTGAACACTTCCAGGGAGGGGGCATCCACAGCTTCTCTGGGCAACCTGTGCCAGTGTCTGACCACCCTCACAGTGAAGAATTTCTCCCTAATATCTAATCTAAACCTACCCTCTTCCAGTTTAGAGCCATTTCTCCTTGTTCTATCATTAACTGCCCTTATTAAAAGTCCCTCCCCAGCCTTCCTTTGGGCCCCTTCAGGTACTGGAAGGCTGCTATAAGATCTCCCCTAAGCCTTCTCTTCTCCAGGCTGAACAGCCCCAACTCTCTCAATCTGTCCTCATAGAGTTGGGGCTGAATTGTTATGTATTGAGTCTGCAGAATGCTGGCAAAACCCTTTCCAAACTTTCCAAATTCGTCCCTAGGTAAGTCCACTAAGAACTTGACTGGTGCAAGGGTACAATACACTCTGCCCTTTTACAAATTAATGCCAACGAGGTATTTGAAATCTGAACTACTTTTGGACCTTGCCAACGAAGAATCTGACTGTAGGCACTGAAGGAAATATGGGCAGGGCCAGAGTGTTGATGCAGGTAAGTTGCACATGCACAATTATTCTAGCAACCCTAATGTTTACTCTAGCAGAAGCAGTGTCTACAGGTATAAAATCCAACCTTCTTTTCTGCAGGAAAGTAATAAATAGCAATGAATGTAACCTAACTAACTCCCTGGATACCAACAGTCTCAAGAGATAACACTGTTCCTTACTGACCACTACAGCTAAGATTGAGATGTAGAGTACAACCCAAAACCCTCTGAGCCAGAGATGAAACATTCAAAATGAGAAAAGGTAAACTGCATAAGCAACCTATACACAAGACCTTTAATGAGAGCAAGTCAGTAGTGTTGCACTAATATCTACAGCTCAGTTCCAGCATGGTGGCACAGGCACATTTTGCAAGAAGCAGCTCTATTTATGCAACCGTGGTGATGAGCCTCCAGCTGACCATGAAAAGATCACCGTCACGGCACCTTGCTGGGTAAGGATGACTGTGCCACAGTGGGCATCTGCAGAGCTAGTATGACATGTGATTAGAAGCCTTTAAGGACCCCTTGCAACAGTATGGCAGCCAAAATGCTGCTGCAGAAGTTGACACATCATTTGCCTTAAGTGTTTTCCCTACTCACGTGTACGTTATTGCTGCTCTAAAGCCCTCTGCCCTGAACAGATACTCTGGCTTTAAATCATACAGGTTCAATTTCAGTAGCCTTCAACTTGACAATCTTGTTCCAAGTGTTTTTTATGATGGCTTATGTCAATCACTGGAGCCCAAAATCACAGATTAAAAACTAGCCCACCAAGGAAAAGCTGTTTCTGAGGATTCAGAACTCATTTTTTTCCTCAAGAGGATGCAATAACCAGAAGACCTTACTGACATTACTGACTAAACAATATAATGCTATCTTGAGCTGGTGGAGGGGTATGACATGAAAGGGGAAAACAATATGTTTATTTCAGTTCAATTCACTGCACCATTGTTTCTGTGCAGCTGAAGAAAAGAATATGAGAATTTTTCTAAATGCCTTGTTGGTATGTCATGAAAATAACTGAAGCTAAGTGCTTAGGAATGAGTCTAGGTTAAATACATGGACTATGTAGGAAATTTGTGTCTTCTTGAAAAAGACAAAAGCTCTAGAGCATCAAAAACATCCTTCAAACTCAAAACCAAGAAAAAACACTCTGAAGGCTCAGCAGCACTTTTCCAACATTATTTTCCAAGTTTTTTTCTATATTACAACTCTGTAGTGTGTTATCATTCCAGTAGTGTTAACCTTCATGCTAATACATCCTTTACATAACCATATGGAGAGCTGTTTATGGAGAGCTATTCCCAGGCACTAAGTGAGATACTTTCACCACAACAAGTGATTTTTGTCCTGCTATAACTGCACTTCCACTAATGACTATACCTTTATTACAGCAATACCAAACCATAAAAAAACTCACATGTCTAACTGAGACAGTTATATTGGCAAAAAAATGTAAACGTAGGCCAGTCCTTAGCAATGATAATGTTGAAACACTGGCAACTTTATGAACAGATGAATGCTCTGTTGAAAAAACTGTGACTAAGAAGACTGAAGATTCAGAGTATAGCTCAGTGGGATCTGGCTAGCACCCCATAAAACAACATCACACTTCTCTTATAAAAACTCTGCCACTAAAATACCACCCAAACATTAGAGTGTTTGGGAATGAGCAATAAAGGAATCAAACTGCTTCCCTCCTGCTGAATATAATCCTTCATCACTCACTCCCACCTCATTATCTCAGTCACTCATGGCCATGCACAAACTGCTCTATCTTGGACCACAGATAAGTCTTCCAATACCCTCCAGTTCATGGGAGATTATGTATTTGCTGTTCAGTCCTGCTGGTCCTCCACTTCCCATCACACCCAGGACCTCCTCCTCGAGTCCTCACTGTTCTCTCATCTGTGCTCTTTTTGCCTGCATGCTCTTCACAAATATCACCAGTACATGCATGCTCTCCCAGCAAACTCCTTCCATTTTCACCCTCCATCAAGGAACAATGCCTCGGCCCATACTGCCTGAGGTTCAACAGCTCTCACATTCTTTACCACCTTCAGGTTGCCCAAAGGTGTCTCTCCCTGATTCTCTACATTCCTCCCACTATGTCATGTTCCCACCGGGGTATTCAAGCCCATGCAAGGCCATGGGCTCCTCCCAGCCATTACTCCTGTCTGCAGTAAAGGATTCTGGGGCACTCACACATGTAGCAAAAGCTTTGCTTTGGGAGATATGACACATTTGCTGAAACATTAATGAAATGCTTAGAAACATAAAAGCATCTGCCAAACATTGATTAAAAATTTAACATAGCTGCTTATGAAAAACATAAATGCTTATTTGAGGCAATGCTATACGCTGTTAAGAAACGTCACCATGTCATTGACTGAGTTAACTTGCAAAGTCTTTTTTAAACAAGAGTTGTGGTAAGTCACTACCTCTTGCTTTAAATTAGGAAAACCTATTTTCTCTTTTACTTCAAAGCCTCTTTCTTATGTTTTTATATCCTGATGACAGGGAGGATATAAGTTACCTTTTACATGAGCTCCGCTAGGCCCGTTCCTGCATACCTGCTTATCTTAATGTGAGCAAATAAACTCCAAAGACAACACAGGTTTCACATGACCCAGGTTACTAACTCCAGAAAGCCACTGTTTCCAGGACTGAAACCACAGTATGAAGATTATTGCATAGTAAAACCATTTTAATATATGAGTACTAGCCCTTTAGATAATACTTTAAAATTACTCAGAAATAAGCCACAGTTACAATAAAAACTGACAGTATAAGATCAGGATAATCTACAGTTTACGTAGACTTTGTAGCCTCCAGTCAGCCTGAGCTCAGCCCAAGACAACACTAAGGACCCCAGGATTTACACACACATGTACACAGAGTTCCTCCAGATCTGCTGAATTTAATCCAGTCTTTCCAAAGCTCCCGTCTGTTACTTTATACACTCCCCAGTATGTTAAACAAAATCCTCTTCTCAGCATCATACCACATAGGCCATTAGTCTTTGCAACTCCTTGTAAGGAGTATGCAATTAAAACAATGTGGAGCTGATCAAAATTAGCACTGTCTGAAATGTCTCTCTCTTCCCCATGGGTTCTTGGCCAGTTGCTGCTTCCATCCCAATTCCCTGAGATCCTCTGCTCCTGGGCACAGCAGAGGGGCTACAAGGGGAGGAACAAAGGTGGCTCCAAGCCACTTTCGTGTCTTATAACCCATGCCAGGCCTGCTTATGCTGCGCTGGCTTGCAGGCAGCCCCCCAAGGGCCCTGGTGTCAGCTGAGAGCAACTGGTTGCAACACATTCGGGTTCCTCCCCGCCAGCTCCCCTTGGCTCCGCTCCTGTGCCAGGGGCTGCAGGAGGGAGGTAGCAGCGAATCCCTCCGCCAGCCCAGGGGCCTTCTCTGCTGGTGCCCTCACCCTGAAGGCTGAGAACAGCCAGGTTCCCTGCTCCTCCACTCACTGGCACCAGGCAGAGGGGCCAGCTCCTAGCAAAGGCTGTGGGCACTGCGTGGCTGGGAAGCGGAAAGGATGGAACATGGTAGTAAACCTTGTTTTCCAGGGAAATTTTCCTCTAAATACTCATCCAAGGCAGATAATTGTCCTGTTTCCATGACATAAACATCGCTGTCCCTTAACAGCACTTATAAACAGGACACATAGTATTGCAAAATTATTTCCAGGGCTAATAAAGTGGAGGAATCACCAGAGTGAGATAAGAGAAGCACTGTTAGTCTCACTGGTCCCCATATATAAGCCACTCAGTTGCTCCAGCATCACCTCCAAGTATAGCTTGGACTGAGCTAGAAGCCTTGTTCTCGCAAAGAACTTGAAACATTTTAAAATGTTGAAATATACAGTTTCTTCTCCCTGCCCTTTTCCTACCTTTGTTTGTTTGCTTGGTAATGATTACTTCAGCCATTTGCGTGGCAAAAAGTCACCAATTTGGCCTTTGAAAAAAATAAAACATTGTTTTGTTGGAAATCATAGGCTCTACCCTGCCTGCTCTAGCCTGGTGCTTGGAGATGCACCTTCAATTCCCTGTTCTGCCACAGACTGCCCACATCACTTTGTCCACATCATTTTTCTCTGTGTGTGGCAACAGAAGGGACGTGGTTGCATTTCCTCTGAGAAAAAAGAACATAAACCGAGAAAGAAAATCCAATAAAGCAAGCACGATATTCCAATACCTGAGACAGATAGAAATACATGTAAATGTAATGCGATCATTAATTTTCTAGTGACTGGATTAGCACTCTGAATAGGCAGTGATAACATTTGCTATAGCACCCCATTACCTGTATAATCAGTGCTGGCACAGGAGGATTACAAAGCCTGCAACCATGATTACAAAGACTCCTGATTTCTGGAAGCTTTAAATGTCACTGATAACACAAATCTTTGTTAAGCCTTTCTGGTTTATGTGGTGATGGTGTCAGTGGGGAGAGGAGGAGGGAGATGAGAAGCCAGAGCAGGGGAAACAGGGAGGATGTGAGTGGGGAGGTGGCAAAGTGTGTGTAAGTCTCCTTTCTCTGTTGGTACACAGCCCGATCAGAGTTCATTGGAATAAATGGAAAGACTCCCACTGATTTCAGCAGACTTTGGACACAGCACCAGAAGCTTCAAAATGTAAATAAACAGATATGGGTATGCACCTGACAGTGTAATTTCTCCTAAATAAAACCACTCCAGCATGAGAAGAGCCCCTTGAACACGTTTGTGGCAGGCAGGCTTGGGGAAGAAGAGCACGCCAGCCTGCTGCTTTGTGTCAGTAACAAAGGATCACCAGAGACACTGGGTCCCACAGCTCTGAACAGGAACATTGGCACTCAAGGATGCTGTGGCCTGTGCTCCCCTAAGCTGCCAGAGCTGTCACACACTCCCCAGAGGGATCTGGCTCTCCAGGAGGCATGTACCACCTGGATGTGGTCAGCAGCCTTAGCTCCTGCATAGCCTTCCTCCTGGCTGCTGCTGCTGAGCAGTCTGCCCACCGAATATCAGCACAGCCTTGAGCCAAGCAGAGAGGAAGCTCAGTAGATGGGCTGACTTGGCTCCAAGTTATCATAAGGTACCCAAAAAGGAGGAGGACTTACAACATGAACTGTTTCATCAGAGGAGGCCGGTGAAGGTGGGCCACAGACAGGGAAAGAGAGAATATAAGGGGAATACCAGGATCAGGCTGCAGTTTCCAATTCCTTCCCAGCTGTAAGAGCAGTCAATAGCACAGCCCCAGAATGCAGGCTGCTGCTGGAGGGCACTGTGATATGTCCTGCTGTTTCCTTTGAGCTAGGTCTAACTTTCACAAGGCCAAGCAAGAGGCAAATCAAGGAACTGAAATGTCTGAAAATTAGCCCTGTGAAGCAGCTGAGACAACCAAATACTGATCACAAAAATACTGGCACCACCATGGGGAATGGCAGCACAAACTGGCCAGGGTCAGGGCCTGGAGCAGAAGGTAAGTCCAGAGGGGGTGGCATTGTCCTTTCAGATGCAAGAACAGAAGTCAAGAGGCTGAGGATGGGAAAAGGTTTCTACAGCTGAACTCAAAGCATGTCCTCCAGATAGGGAACAGAGACAGAGGGAAATGAGTTTGATCCTGCTCCTGGTGAGACCAGTGGTAGTGGCACTGACTGCAGGAGCAGCAGGATGGGCTTCAGAGGGGACTGTCTAAGGACTTGTGCAGGACCTAGGAGCCTCAGGCAGAGAAGCCAGATGCCCAGGCTCCTACTCAGTGTAGCAACTAAATGCGTTCACCCAGAGTCCATGTTGTCCTTCTCAGAGCAAGTATGACTGAGAATTCAATTGCACTCCTTGACTACAAAGGATATTGTGAAATCAGTATCAACACACCTCATATTACATTTGTAGCTCCTCCAGCCATTTTGCATCCATGCCTCGTGACAAGTAAGCAGCAATGGAAACATTTTTAGAGGTCTTAGACTTTCTGTACAACTCTAGCTTCAATTGCATAATTTCTTTAGGAATTTTACACTTGTCTCAGTCAGTGCATTAACTCCAAATATTATAATAATGAGCAGAATATTCGCAGCAGGAAAATAGTTTTGACCTGGCATTAAAGACATAATGATTAATGTCCATATTTAGCTGTTCATAGTAAACATTTTTCCCCTACTTTCAGAACAGGAAAGCATTTCAACACATACCAGGATTCATTGTAACATCATTAATCATGATGAATTACCCCAGTACTCATGTGGATGCAAAATATAATTCCTTGGGAATTTCACTGTAGCTTAGCATTAATGTGTATTTACTCTATTACAAACTCCCATTCCCTTTCAATCCTTCTTTTTCACAGTTCCCCCAGGTTCTCTTGCGTAGTCACATACTGTAGCATTTCATTTATTTAATATTGCTTTATTTAAGTTTGTATTATTTGTTTGTTGTTCTTTGCTGCTTTCACCCACTCAACTATTCATTCATTCCTGTTAGAAATTAACAGGCTATGGCAAAAGCAACTTGTCCTCAGTGAGAGTCATAAATTCACCACGGCACTTCACTAAGGATTCGTGACAACAATACAACACCATAGTCCCCTCTCTCTTCCCCAGCTCCCCTACTCAGATTTTCAATCCTCAGTCCTGCAAGCCTATGTTGCATTTAAGCACCTAAAGTTTTCTGTCTCCAGCTGGTTCTTACGGGATCCTGCACTACAGGTTACAAATCTTTACAAACTATAGATCTTAAAAGTGAGGGAGTTCCACAGTCTGGGATCAAGTAACATCTCTTCTTCACTGGGAACAGTCACAACAACAGTGTCATTTTCTCCTTCTTCAGTTTTAATGGGGAAACCAGTATAAAAGCCCTTGGAATTTACAAAAAGCATGAGCCCTCTATAAATTTATGCTTAAACAAGCTGTCCTGAGGGCAACTACTGAAGTAATCTGGCTGGAAAGACCAAAGAGCAGATTTGTTTGAATTAGTGCAAGGAAAAAAGAAAGAAAATTTCCACTGCCCCAGAAAAGAGGACTGCAAATACATCCCAATGATTTGTCCTCCAATGATAACCATTACGTTTAACATGAAAAAAAAAAATCTTTATTCATAGCAGGTTTAGATAATATACCTCAAAATATTTCCCTGGTGCGTAGATGTGCATTTTGAACATCTGATTAAGACATTCTTAGCCACAGGCACTGGGTATTTTTCTTCATACGTCATCCTTTTTACGCAATTATATCGCGTGTTGTACATATTTGATGCATGGAATATTTATGTGAGAAAATGCTAGCAGAAACATAGGCTCTGCCATAACAGATGAGGCAGTTTGTCCATCAAGCCCCAACACCCAGCCGGCAAGAAAAACATTCCCTCTTGGTATAGTAGGAAAAAATTACCGTTCAAGAGAGGTCAGAACCAGAATTCTGGATCTGAAAACACTCAGATTTTGAGAAAAATAGGACCCATCTCCAAAGCACTAATTTGGAGTCCTTCTCAAAAGGCTCCAAATTCTAGTTTTAAGTCTCTCTACTGTAGTCCCTTAAATATCAGGAAAGACTGAATACAGATTCAGGAAACTACCTGAAGTTCAGCTTCTTGAAGCCCTTAATTAAATCACTGTATTAAAAAAATTAAATACAGAGAAGGAAAACATCACATGGGAAAACTCCACACATTTATTGTACAACCAGTGGTATGAACAAAGCCAGGTTTTCTGCAATTTGTTGCCCCTTACAAACCAACTCCATGTACCTTTCCCTATGAGACTGCTATCAAGCAAGAAACAGTACACAGTGCAGCTAGTCCAGGGCTACGTACGGGCTGATCAGCTTGCAAAACACCATCCCTATCAAACCAACAAACTAATGCCTGAATTCTGCCTGCCTGCCTGCCTGCCCCTCGGTGGTGATGTGGAGTTGACCTTCCCCCTCTCCAGATTCTGATTTTCATTCAACTGGTAGGAATTTAATATCTTTGAAAACCCATCCCCTCAATCTCACATAGCTGAAATTAGCCAAAAGGGTCCAAAGCGGTAGTGGGGGGAAGAGGAGATTGACTGGGAAAACACAAAACTCAGTTCCTTAGGAAACCAAGTTACAGCTGTTGAGGTGTCCCTTCTGACTCATAGAGGCGCTGGCTTAACCAGGGTGGGGCAAGGGGTCTTTCCCCTCACCTCTCTCTTCCTCGCACAGCCCTTTGTCTCCCTTGGCGCGTGACATTGCCGTGTGTCTGCACTGGCTGCCTTGTGAGATAAGGGCTTGTCTTCCCCAGCGTATATAAACTGCATCATCCGATGGCATTAGGTAGCTCCCTGCTATCAAACAGTAGATCTTCAGTTATCCATAAATCTTTGGTTACCACTTTCATTGCACAAAACAGTGAGTAATTACTTAAATTTACCTTATGACTCATTACAGATTAGTTCATTAAGTGAGTAACCCCTTCTCATTCATTATGATATATAAATTCACTCACATGAAGTGTTTCATTTTATCTGTATCCATCTTCTACTGCACACACATATTAATACTGTGATGGTTTTGGCTGGGATACAGTTAATTTTTTTCCATAGTAGCTGGTACGGGGCTGTGTTTTGGATTTGTGCTGAAAACAGTGTTGATAACACAGGGATGTTTTCGTTATCGCTGAGCAGCGCTTACACAGAGTCAAGGCCTTTTCTGCTTCTCACACCACCCCACCAGCGAGTAGGCTGGGGGTGCACAAGAAGTTGTGAGGGGACACAGCCAGGACAGCTGACCCCAAGTGACCAAAGGGATGTCCCACACCGTATGACGTCATGCTCAGCAATAAACCTAGGGGGAAGGCTGGCAGGGGGGCTGCTGCTCAGGGACTGGCTGGGCACCGGTCAGCTGGTGGTGAGCAATTGTTTTCATTTGCATCACTTGTCTTTCTTGGGTTTTATTTCCCCCTCTCTGTTATTTGCTTTTTCATTACAATTTACTACTACTATTATAATTGCTATTATTATTTTATTTCCATTATTAAACTGTTCTTACCTCAATCCATGAATTTTCTCACTTTTACCCTTCCAATTCTCTTCCCACATCACCCTGGAGCAGGGAGTGAGCAAGCAGCTGTGTGGTGCTTAGTTGCCATCTGGGATTAAACCATGACAAATACTTATTTATGTGATATAACTTGTGGCATTTATCTATATGTAACTTGTGAAATATCCAGTTGTGAGATACCACTGTGTGGCTCTGGAATTCACCATTTGCTGACAAGGACTGTATCACTTACTGCAAGGCACAGGGCTGGTAAATAAATCCTAACCGTTTGTCACCATGTCACAGGAGGGTTGAGGTTCGAAGGCACCTCTGGAGAGCATCTGGTCCAAACCCCCCTGCTCAAGCAGGCCCATCCACAGCTAGTTCCCCAGGACCATGTCCAGATGGCTTTTGAATATCTCCAAGGATGGAGACTCCACAACCTCTTCAACCTCTCTGGGCAATCTGTGCCAGTGCTCAGCCACCCTCACAATGGAAAAAGTGTTTCCTGATGTTCAGAGGGAACCTCCTGTGTTTCAGTTTGTGCCTATTGCCTCTGGTCCTGTCACTGGGCACCACTGAGAAGAGCCTGGCTCCATCCTCTTTGCACCCTCCCTTCAGGTATTTATATACATTGATGAGATCTCCCAGAGCCTTCTCTTCTCCAGGCTGAACAGTCCCAGCTCTCCCAGCCTTTCCTCATGGGAGAGATGCTCCAGGCCCTTCATCATCTTTGTGGCCTTTCACTGGGCTCCCTCCAGAGGAGCCCAGAACTGGACACAGTGCTCCAGGTGTGGCCTCACCAATGCTGAGTAAAGGGGAAGGATCACCTCCCTCAACCTGTTGGCAACACTCCTCCTCATGTAGCCCAGGATACCATTCACCTTCTTTGCTACAAGAGGACATCACTGGCTCATATTCAACTTACTGTCCACCAGAACCTCCAGCTCTTTTTTTCTGCCAGGCTGCTTTCCAGTCAGTCATTCCCCAACCCATACTGTTATGTGAGGTTATTCCTTTCCAGGTGCAGGACTTTGCACTTCACCTTTTTGAACTGCAAGAGGTTCTTGGCAGCCCATTTCGCCAGCCCAGGTCCCTCTGGATGGTAGTGTGACTCTGGCGTATCAGCGACTCCTCCTCGTTTTGTGTCATCTGCAAACTTTCTGAGCGCACACTCTACCCCACCATCCAGATCATTAATGAAGATGTTGAACACGACTGGACCTGGTATTGACCCCTGGTGTACACCACTAGTCTTTGGCCTTCAACTGGACTTTGCACCACTGATCACCACTCGCTGGGCCCAGCCATTCCCATCCACCTCATTCCGTGTCTACTCAGACAAGGGCTATATGAAGCAAGCTTTCTCTTCAGACTGGCAAATGCTCTAAGACATGGCAAAGGAAGCAAGATACTGACACTAGCCTTCAGACCTCCAAGGGAAGGTAAGTGGGGACACTCCCAGGTCCATTGGAAGAAGACAGAAACAGATAGTCAAGGCTTTCACAGTTGGGTGGGGTCCAAGCTACTTCAGACTGTCCAAAGTTAGAAAAAAGATGACTGAGATGAGCTGGACAGTGCTGAGAAGAAGCACAAAGCTGCAGCAGAAGGATCACGGGCATCCACAAGTAAAGAACTTATTCAGAAAACTGAAGCAGGTACAATATATTTTTTGCTTTTGATGTTTTATTTGGTGGGGGAAGGGGAGGGTTAGTCAGTCAGTGTATTTCCTGTGCTGTCAAAATAAAAATTAGGCCCTTTTAGAGTATGACTGAAGTCTGGTACCTCTAATACGTGCTGCACCTAACACATGAGTCTGAAAAACTACCCTGTAACCATAACACAGGTGCATTGCTGCTCGGGAGGAACATGTGTGTGTGTGGTACCAGGTATGGGAGGCATTGACACTAACTCTAGAAAGGGGTGAAAAAGAGGGAGCCTCCATGCTGAAAGTGGGCTAGAGGACTTAAGCCAAGGTGTTAATGATATTATGGGACACGGAGTGGAAGCAAATAGAAAGTATTTCACTCCCTTGACAATTCATTCTTGACTCAGTTAATTGTGTAAGAATGATTTATGATATTTAAAACTGGTCCAACCTTTGAAGTCCACTGGGGACGTATCAAGAAACACAGCTCAGATTGTAGGCTTCCTCTCTGGTCAAAACCAACAAGGCCAAGGCCCATCTCTGCTGTCATCGGACAACGGAAAGCCAAGAAGGCACGTGCCATGCCACTCTGCTAAACTTTGAGCTTCCACATCTCCAAATGAAGGGCATCACGAGGCCCCAGTCTGATATCACAATATTGACAGGAGGTGAACGTTCTCACAGCAACAGCTGCCAAAGGGCAAAGTCTTCCTCCTTAAAGATAACATCACCCAAAACAGGCCCACTTTTATTTTTTTAAATAGACTAACTAGGCATTGTATCTAGGTGGATCACACAGCTATTGTATGAGTCAGACCTTGAGATTTATTAAATTATTACTCCATTAAGACAAGCTGTCAATGAAGTCAGTGGGAGTTTAATCTGAAAGGGGAAGTAGGGAGTGGAACAAGGGAAACATTTACCCCCTGGCCATGTAGATCTTGTTTCAGCCTTATTATACAACTGCAAAGCACTTCAGGTGGTCCACAAGGCTGAAATGTGCTCTTCTTAACAGCAGTCCATTTCTGTGAACACAGGAGATCCTGCCAAATTCTGCACATGTTTTTATACATTTTAAATTTTACTCAGGAGTATTTCAAAACAATCAGGATCAAGTTTGAGACATACAATGATCTGGCCAAATGACAGCATTTTATATATGGACCTATTTTGGCACTGCTTGTTTGGCTCTAAAACATAGTTTAAATCCAAATCACCTTCAATCTTTAATTTTTTAAGTAATCATCTCTTGCATTTGTAAAACAATTATATCCTTTAAAAGGTCCACCTCTGCTTGCACAACAGTGGCTGGTTTTACTTTGCTACGAGAGGAAGAACTGACCTTAATGTTCCACTTGATCAAAAGTGATTGTGTTTTAAAGTAAGTTTTAAAGGTCAGATGAACTAAGAAGCTTCAAACAATTGCACAGGCAGCTGCCATAATAAATAGCTAACTCACTATATGCTTTCTCCCGTACACTATTAAACTGATCAAACTGGCAGGATGCTTATGAGCTACACCTCTTCAGTAACAGTGTTTAAAACAAGAAAACCCTGCGTAGTTTGGTTTGTACTATTCTTGTTTAATCTGGAGCAATCTTGTTTTAAAAATAATTGATCAGTGCCCAGCAAGATTTTGTGATTAAAACCAAACAAAACATGTTGGGTCAACTTTCCTCCTGATGTCATTTTACTCATTTCAATAAGACAACACTAGGAATGCCTATGATCTGTGCCACGTACTTGCCAACAAACTCTGATCAATGTACTACTAAGATAATAAAAACAATAACAAAAAAGCAGAGAGTGAAACTGGCTTCTTTCCTGCTCCCAGTGAAGGCAGAGTACAGACCTGACATTTGCTTGGAACAGCCAGCATAAATAACAGGAATATGAATCCTAATTAAACCAACCAATTGTTTCCTCTTTCATTCTTGTAGTTTGATGATATGAATGGCCACTTTTATCTTTGGTGCTTCTCAACAAAACATTCCCTTATTTTCACTTGAAAAGCAGTGTGAGCTGGATTGTACTGCCTCTCATCCATTTTACAGTGGTTGCAGTGAAATTATCCTGTACTTACACTATCAGAAATGTCAGATAGCAGTAAATCCCTAACTGTAAAAATACACGCTGATACTCATTCAATAGTGGATATGTACGAGCTAGTCACAGCTCATCTGGAGCACACACCAGTGTTACAAGCTGCGCTGCCAGCCTCCTCAGAAACCCTTTTCTGCTCCTCTGCCATCCCACCTAGTGTGAGGCACAGCAGAGCAATGACTGGGACATCACAGTCCATTCCTGAGTTCAAGCTCCCAGCTCTACTGCAGACTTTGGGCAAGACCTTTCTCTTGGTTCTCATCTTCCTTAAAACGTCCCCTACAAGTGCTTTGAGAGCGACAGCAGAAAGCCTTGATATAAGAAGAACTGTCTCAAACAAGTATTAATCTGAATAATTCAAACATCTACATTCACACACAGTCATAGCTGCTTTCAGAAAAGACAAGAACCACATAGACTTGAGCCAGCTGTGATTTGCTGACCTTGGAGGAGGAACTAAAGAGATTATCTGGTTTCTCTTGGCATTTATGAAAGACGTGTTATCATATATAAAAAGGGGAGGGAAGTGAAGCACTCATGTCATGATTAAAGGTTGACTAGGCTAAAACTCCATAGTTGATTTCAGTGTGATTCAAAGTGGCTCATCCATTTTGAAACACCCAAAGGTCTGTTGCATTGTCTTCCAGGAAACAAGGGACCAATTTTGATGCAAGGCATTTGTGGGAATTAAGGACCAACCAGGAGGAGCCAATAAACTAAGAAATGGTGGAAACTCATTAGTCCTGGTTAGTCATTACTTGCAGAACATTTCCTACACAAAGGCTGCTATTGCCATTGCAGTCTGAAAGCGAGAAGGATAAAGAAACAAATAAGTAAGAAAGATGAGGGGTGGGTTTTGAGGTGATGCCACTTCAGTTGGTGTTTACTTGGCCATCTCTGGACAAGCAGTGACCTGCAACCATTTGAACAACACTTCCTCTCTGAATGTTCAGGGCCAGGCTGGATGAGGCTTTGAGCAACCTGGTCTAGTGGAAGGTGTCCCTGCTCATGGCAGGAGGGTTGGAAAAGATGATCTTTAAGGTCCCTTCCAACCCAGACCTTTCTCTGATTCTGTGATTGTATGAATCCCTTGAACCATTTCTTACTGTTCTCTCTGTATTTCACACAAAGAGTAAATGGGCAGGAAAGTAACAGAGCTCCATTTTGAGGTATGTGTGGGTATGCATATAGAAATAAATAAGTAAATAAATAAACTTATATAAGTATAGGTATGTGTATATCTGTGTCTATATACATATGTGTGCATATACACACTTCAAAATATATATATGTATCTGTAGGTATATTAAGTATCAATGGCATACATAGGTATATATGCAACTCTCTTTAGAATAAACAGAAGACCACATCAAGCAACATCAAATTGTGCCAAAATCCAAATTCTACCAACAGGCACTGTGAAGTCTGCCACCTTGGTTCATCCTAACCATTCCGTGATCCTGTGGTTCAAATATTTCACACTGAAACCTACTTCTACCTAACCCCTATTTTCAAGATCTTCCTGTTTGTACCCCCAGAAAATTTCCAGTGGAGCTGCAAATCCCTCTGTAGTGATTCAATTCCCATGCCAGTGGGCTCCTCTTTCTTTAAATACCTTTCAATGACTTCACAGGAACAGTCACAGAGCAACAAGAAGCTCACAAGCTGCAGGTTGACAATTGCTGTGTGCATATATAGCTATTCAGTGGTGAATTTTTCACCTGTTTGTCACTCAGGCTCATGAGAAGATCCATACAGCCTTTTTGCTACGTGCACATCCACCTCAGGCTCCCATTCTTCCATCTGGAAAATCTTACCACAACAAGATCAGTGGTAAGATGCAGTGGTGGAACAGCTCTGGACTTCATGTAGGCACACAGATCAACCCTGCAGCCTAAGGACACTCTGGACTCATCACACAGTTACTGCACAGTCATTTTGCACACACACAGTGACCACCTCTATGGGGCTTGGGACATCTGCCCGGCAGCTGGAAGTTCAAGGCGGTTGCTTACCTTCTTCCTTTTGTGACAGCACAAAGATTCTGGGTGGAAGGAGGTACATCTGAACGTGTGACAAACCCGCTTTTGGGTGAGATGTTTTGCATGCAGAAACAGTGGCAGATTTTAACTGTGAGGTTTCTGTTGAAAATAAACAGATTATCTTAAAATCCTATCTAATTCTTAAAAAAAAAAAATCTGACCTATATTTCTTTGTTTTGACCACATGTTAGCAGCCGCTATTTAAACCTTTTTCTCTGTGTCACTTTACATCTAATTAGCACTTGAACCATTCCAATTGTTAACCATCATCACCACTCCAATATTTTCTACAATTCTGCAGCTGTAGAATTTGTCCACACAAAGTCTTTGAACGATGAAAGAAAAAGAAGAAAGAAACTCAGGGAATATTTTCTCCCTCCTAATAGTTAATTATAACTACAAATCTGAAATTTGCAAGCTTTCTTCTGTCGAGTGCGTCAAACACCAGCACCGCAAAATATTTAACAAGATTTGGATCCTGAAAAGATTTATTTCTAGCCTTAACTTTAAGCAAATAATTACTTGCATTCTTAAATCCAGAGTTAGTTTTGTGTGGAAAGAGGTGTCAGAATGCCAATACATATGGCCAGGGACATTTTAGCTGATTGAGAAATACATGTCTTTTTTCTTTTTTTTTCATTTTTTCCCCCTCCTGGAAACAGATATGTCCATTCTAGAACTTTCCCAAATTAACCCCGTTTAAATTTAAATACTGGAAAAATTTCTTCCAGAAATGGGGTCTTTATCTTCCTTCTTTGCATCAGAAGTTATTCCAAACTTCTGGCCAGCAATTTTACACGTTCTGTGTTGATTTTCCCTTGCTGGCACCTTCCGACAGAGCAGCAAAGCCCAGAGAAGGCTAGCAGAGCTCAAGGGTATTCACAGCATTTATTGCAACAGACACCCCCCTCAACGGGGACCCACACGGGAATGTTTAATCTGGGCAGTCAGAACAGGCCAGTTAAACATCAGCTGGAAGGAGCACTTGACAATATCCTGTGGAGAAGCAGCTGAGCACTGACAGGGGCTGATGAGCAAACAGATTTACCCAACCCCATTTCCTGAGACTTGCTCTTCAGAACTGTTCAGTAGATTACAATACGCAACTCATAAATGTTGTTTGCTTGTTTGTTTATGCCATCACAGTGGTTTGAAAGACATTTTAAAGATAAATTAAATGAGATTCCTCTGAAGAGGTCACTGTTCATCAAATACAAACTGAAGCTACAGGAGAAGATGAAAACACCTGGGAGGAAGGACTGAATGGCTGTGTGACAGTCAGATGCAATTAATACCTCTTGAAACTTGAAGACGAACAGGAGTCCCTCCGACCTGCAGGTAGAATTTAACGTGAATTTCAGTGGATGGTCAAGGCTGGAAACAGGACCACAAGGGTCATGAGGGGCAAGTCAATGTGACAAGAAGCCAGCAACAAATTTTAGGCTGTCTATGCAACAGGGAGACTGCGTAAGGAGTTGGAAATTCCTGTCCTCCTAACACCAACAAAGTGAACAGAGTTGCAGGAGAAGGACTGCTGTGTAAATTAAGCCATGGGTTAATTCTTCAAGCCCTTCTCCAATCTGAGAGCAGTGCAGCTCCAATGGTTGTTACCTGTGATTTTCATGGGGCACCTCAGCCCCATGAGTCCCACGTACCCCATGAGATCAGAATCAGACTCTCTGTTTCTGAACTAAAAAGCAAAAATCCCCACTGACTGCATAAGATATATCATGAGGATGCCCGGTTTGCTGGGGTAAGGAGCAGCAGGGCACGCTGAGCAAAGCACAGGTTTGCATCACTCTCATTGACACATTGTCAGCGACGGGTTCACGTTACACCTGAGCACGAATGTCACCACGCAGAACAACAGTGTCATATCAAAAGCTAGATCACATTACTCCCCCAGACTGAAACAACGGATTTATTGACAGAGAGTAAGCTGGCTGTGGTAGTGCTGCTATTACCCCTAACCAGCACAGCTACAGTCACGAATCAGGAAGATTTCTGTAACTGTTTTTCAATAACTGAGTTTTTCAGTGAATTCTTAGTTCATAGCAACAGCAGGGTTTTATAGTGTGAGATGGCAGCAACATTAACACGATTTTAAGGAACAAACAAAATGGCCCCAATATCTATAAACCAGAAATCAGCAGCCTCCCGTGTACTGGAAAAATATCCAGAAGGGTGTTACTGTCACTGATCCAGGACCAGGGCAAAAAAAATGCATGCTTAGATATTTCTGTAATGCATGTTCATCTTCCAAACCAGCTTTTAGGACTCTGGTATTAAAAATTACTGAATAAAGAAAGGAGTTATACTATTTTTATTTTGATTTTCCTCTCACTTAAAAAAGGAAAAATATCTTGACATGTCTACATCTACAAAAATCCTGATTTATTTTTCTTCTCTGCTTAGGAGTGCTTCTTCAAACCAAAAAAGCAAATGAACCCATAATTTCTTGACCATTTTTCAATTCACTGCAATTTGAAATATAAATAAATGTTTAAATAAAATTAAAAGTAAATATAAATGAAGGTAAATAGAAAAAAAAAACAAAATGTGAGTGCTTCTAGTAATATTTAAAATATAAATTTGCATACAAAGCCTTTGTGCATATATTTGTAAGCAAATCTGAGCTGGCTACTCTGAAACATCAAATCAAAAGTGCAAGGCAAAATGCAAGTAACATTTAAAATAATCATCAAAAGAATGTGATCACAGCAAAGTCACTTATATTATAGCTCTGACACAGTCAGATGGTGAAGGGAGGAAGTGTAGTTTGAGGAACAACAGCCTGAATTTTGCAAGAAGTCTGATGAGATGATCACGATGGTACAAATAGGTTTAACAAGCCTTTTAGTGCATCCGAATTACTGTATCCTCTTTATTAGAAGATCAGATATTCTTTTATCTAAGAACACCCATGACATTCAGTACTCAGGACCAACAGCACTGAGCTAAAGAACAAGAAAAGTGGTCTTTTTCCTTTTCATCTTCACTAGTTGGCTTGTGGCTTCTGCACTATACTCTGTATGTACACTTCCAGCCCTTCTCTAGGAGGTTTCTTAAAGGTGTTTCTATCCCGAATGCTATCCAGTGGTCACCACCTGCTTCCAGCCTATGAACAAATAGCAGGTGACCGTTTAACTTAAACCCTGGCCTAAAACACATGTGCAGAGGGGGTAAATGACCATGCCAGTCTCCTTCTTTCATTTATCCATTCTTAGGGGTTTGGCTCATAACTTTAACACTGTTTTTTAAAGTATCAGAGTCAGGGAGACCAATACTCCCACAAACACATACACATCCTATCTGATTGCCCTCATTTTTTAAGTGTTCTTTTTCCCTTCTTTTCCCAATTATATTAATTTCAAGAGTACTTCCAGGTAAAGTAAGTAACATGTAACTCTCTGACACACCATATTTTTGTCCATATCTATACAGAAGAGCTCTTCTGTTTGAACATAACCACATGTTGTCCCTTATCCACGCATACTAGACAGATATAAAGGAAAAGTTTTGCAAATAGCTTTTGGAGGAAACCAGCACTGGATTCAGTTCTTGTGGGTTTATCTCTGAAAAGTTTGTTCTCTTAGAGTTGCTTTTCAGATTACACTGACCTTGAGTCATTTGGAGAAAAAGAAGACTGTGACATCTCTTGTAGCACGAAACAAACAAACCAACCTTATTTCTTGCAAATAAATAGAAGGGAAAAAATGAAGCTGGGATGATCAGTTTAAGGAAGCAGAAGAGAAACGTTGCCTCTTCTTTAGAAAAATAATTGCAGTTTCCCAGTAACTACAGTAGAGTTTGTAGAAGCCTCCTCCCTTACTTTCTTACAGCAGATGCCTACAAAACCAGATTAATGGATCCTCTCTTCATGCCAGGTGGTAACGAAATGATGATACAATATTTCCAGCTCTCAACACAACCTCCAACTTGTAAAATGCTGAGGTGTGCCCATAAAACACAGACAAAAGTAGGCGGGGCTACTGCTTAATAGGAGTCATAATAATAAGATATTAATGATACCAAAAAATGAGTGGTATTTACCATGAAACTCACAGAGAGAAAAAGTCCTTTGGCTATTTTCCTTTCCAACTTCCTTAGAGATTAGCTTGTTTCTTTTTTTACTCCTGCCCAACATAACACTATTCTGCTTTCTGCGCAGACACTTGCATGTACCGTATTTGGCACTGTTTTGTGGTAAGGTGTAACTTATCTTTTAAATTTTGCTGTGATGAATCTCAGCCCTTCCTGAGGGATCTTAATTTGTATTAAAACTCCACAGAGGTCTTGCAGTAGGTATAAATGGCATTTACACTCAAAGCAATGTACCTTCCCGCTGCTGAAGTCCTCGTGTTGGCAGGAACCAGGCACGGCGCCCTGGGTGTCCTAGACCTGTGCTGGGACTGGCATTCCTCTGCCACTCACGGGGTGTCCTTCTGGAGCAATTCACACCTCTGCTTCAACAAAAAGAGAAAACCACTCCATGAGACATCAGTGAACACAGTTACAGGCCTTGTATTTTTTCACTTGGTCTTCATTTACCAAAAGTACAGCAGCTCCATCCATTGCCAAGTGATCACTGCTGAGAGGCTTTGTGAACTGATAGAAAGATTTGCAAATGTACGACGACATTGTGCAAATTTTTCGTACACCTTAACTTTACTGTGACTGCTGTCAATATTTGTTGAAGCATTTTATGGAAGAAATGTCTTGCTAAAAATCTAGCAATAGGACTGGGAAATAATTTGAATTAAAGTCCTTCAGGTTAAAAAAAATAAAAAATTATAAATACACTTTTTTATCTCGCTCAACAGAAACGGCTGCAAAACCAGGAGAGGCTTGTAGATGATACTTGTGCCTAAAGCACAGGTACAGGAGGGATGATATTTCACTTCTCTGTAGCAGAAGTTTTCACTCCAAAGTGCTTGGTACATATACTTCTCTCAGTGCAAATTCTCCCAAGATTAAATTGGCCTTATGTACAAAGAAGAATTGAGGAACCTGACAGAGGAGCTGAGCCTTGGGTCCTGAATTCACTTCTGTCTGCTGCGATACGGTGAAAAACGTGAAATGGAAGTTCTGTCGCTGTCTTTGTTCTGCTGTTGGACAAATGCCATCGAACGCCACAAGAACAGTTTCTGTATCACACTGCAGTCGCTGTACTCCTCCAGGATCTGTAGTGTGAAGACATACCAGTCTATTGTAGAAAAGCCTGATTCATCTGGTTCCACCATACAGCCCAAGATGCAATAAGGTGTGCCTAAAACAGGACGGGTTCAGCTAAAACTAAATCCCTGCTCTCTTCAAAAATAGTTGTTGGACAAAACACAGCTTTGCTGTGTCCATCAGTGCTGCCATATCTGCAAGAGAAAACAAAGGGTAATGCAGCTGTTCATCTCACAAACCGTTGTGCATTTTGACAGTGTGGTTTTCCCCTCTTGCTTCCCTCTTTGCTTGGCTCAAACAATGAGTCTGGCTGCTGATGTGCAGAAGGAAAACACAGTGTTGAGACACCAGAAACTATCTGCTGCCTTTTATCAGCTTTTTTGCATCCCTTTCTTCTTGCCACCTGCTAACAGTATCAGCAACAATATGTCCAAAAAATGAAGGCTTGAGGTGTGGAGATTTCAGAACTATTCAAATCCTGTCCTGTGCAGACCCTTTGCAGAGGCTTCTTTTGCCCTCGGACAAGACAGCTCCTAGTTCTGGGTCCGCACACCAGAAGCAAGCTGCAGATACCGTCTTCTCTGTAGTTCTAGGGACCAGGCTCTCTGTCCTTTGCCTTCTGTAACAAGGCCTCAGCTTCCTACAGAATAGGAATGGTTTTCTCTTTTGTGTGTGTGTGTGTGCATGCAACAGCTGGTGATGCAATCATTCTGAGGAGGGGGCTTGGCAGGCAGACTCCACTGAAATCACATTCATCAGTCTAAAAAACCACCACTGGTGTCCGGGATATGAACACTCATCCAACAATGCCGTGGCGTGGAGGAGCCTCAAAAACATCTCAGAATGTCGAGTAAACGTCCCTCCCTTTGTGTACACAGACACGTGGTCCTCACAACAGGATTTCTTATGCCAGTTAAAGAAAAATTGTGGGGGGATGTAGGTTACATGTATTATTCTGTCTGTCACACCACCTTCACTGCCTCGTTATTTATTTATTTACATTAAAGGCAAGGTGTATTCCATCACAGCCATGGCAAGTGTTTATATCTCCAGAATCATGCCCACATTTTACACACCAGCAGCTCAGCTCAGACTGGGGCTGCTCATGATTCCCCTTACAGTCAACAGGAGCTGCACATGTCCACCCAGGAGGAAGTGTCCCTCAACCTCCTGGTGCCAGGTCTGCTGGTGAGCAGAAAATTAATATTTTATAGCAGAGAAAAATAAGTGGAAGGAGCCCTGCTACACCATAGTAGTAGCCAGCACCATGCATGATGTATAGCATGCTGCCTAGCAATGTTGCTAAGCAACGCAGCACCATCCAAGAAAATCCTGCATTAGCTTGTAGTGGCTGGTGGGGTGGGTTAGACGTGACACTTTGCACACAGAGCTATGCGGAGAGAGGTGTGCTTTGCTCAGGACTGTTACAGCCGTCTCCAATTGCTAATACGTCTCCCCTATTATTCTCCCTGCACTGATCAACTACAGCACGATGCATCGTGTGCCGCAACAATTTTCTGCTGAAAAAAATACCTTCCCCCACCCCACCCCCCACGCTTCCTGTTTCTTAATGCTCTTCAAACCTGATTTAGAGAGTAGCGAGTAGTGGAATTTTACAGCTACATCCCATGATGCTCTTGCTCTCGCTCTCAATCCCATGGCCTGGCTCATACCTCAAACTAACCGTAAAGTCAGATCACAATGATGTGACTCACTATTATAACTAAAGATAGATCTTGTCAAAAGCAGTCATGAGCCCTGGATGCTAGAGGTTGTTTATCCAGTGTTGTGTTTTGGGGGGGGGTATTTTTCTTCTCCCTCCTGACTCCCTAACTTTTGACATTCAAAGGTCTATCCCACGTTAGTGAGTATTTGGGTGAGCAGGAAGGTATAGCACATGCTTTTGGTGATCTGGAGAAAACCACAGAGGTGCTGCACAGAGGTCGAGCTGCGGGTGTGAGTTCAGCCTCACACAGGTCCCAGGTCAGATCTTTGCAGTGGCACAGGCTGGGGACTCCCAAACACCGCAAGGGCACAGGGCAGGACAGCCACAGAGAGGAGGGAGAAACATTTCTTAGAAGGGTTTCTCCTAAGCCTAACAATACTGTTTACATAGCAGCTGTTTTCAAGTGTGAGCATTCACCTGGAGTGTTTAATACCCACGCAGAACAAAGCAGCACCAGTGCAGGAGACAAAGCGAAGCAGCCTAGACACCAGCTGAGACAAGAGGGGCTCTCGCCCCAAGAGCAGCAGCTCCTGCTAAGGCCACGGAATGGCTCAGCATCAGACAGGAGCAGGTAAGTGGCAGGACAGGGAAGACTTGCTCTGATGTTAACCAGCCCAGCCACCCCCTGTGGCAGTGACCGGGCAACGGGGATGTGGGGAATACAGGCTCTGGTGAAGCTCCATGGCCATAACAGCTCTGCAGGGGAAACACAGCTGGGACGTGGGAAGATACTGTCCTGAAGGAGAGCAGCTCCTGCTGGTGCGAGGCAATCTGAATTCCCCTCAGCTCAGGGAAGGGAGGATTGACTTGGATTACGCCATAAACACAGACACGGAAACTGGCAGGTGAGGGAGCTGGAGATAGCTTTGTTTGGAGGTATTGGATCCATTTCAGCCCTGTACAATTCCACTGGTGTCAAAGGCATGACATCAGGGATAAAACCAATCCATTATTTTTAACCTGGCCTTTTCCTTTTATGCCCTTCATTCAGGAAATCCCTATGCAAGTGCATGATTTTAGTCATGTGGATATTCTCACTGGAGGCAGTGTGACTGCTCGTGTACTTAAACACATGCACATACACATGCGGGACTGGAGCCTAAAACAGCATTGGAAAGAAAGAAGAAACAAAAGCAGTGTGGGAATACCTGAACAACAACATACCATGAGGGTCTGTGAAAGGTGTTTGCCCACTTGGGCAACAGTAATATTTCTGGCTACATTTCCCCTTTTAAGCTTGACAATTTCTCTGAGACCAGCAGCATCTTTAGCAAAGCATTTTAAGTATGACTGCTGTAAAGAGGAGGCAGTGGTGTGGAGAACAAAATACCCAAAGTGCTCCTGAAGTATTTAAAAAAAAAAATGAACAAAGAAGCTAGTTATGCAAATGTCCTTTGGGGACTGCAATCTAAGTCTGTGACTTTCACAACCTTGCCCTGATTCCCTCTCCTACACTTGCAGGGAAAACCCTAGAGGTCTTCACAGGAAGCCTCAACATACGTGTTTTCTGCATTGCTTCTGGCTTCACATTTCTGCTGTTCCTCAAAAATCATGACTTCCAAACACCAAGAATTATGATCTCTAACCAGCATCATATGTCAGCAATGCTCTACAGAAATCTTCCGAACAGCGACTCTCATGTACTTACATCTTACAGCAATCTAGAAGACAGACCAGGAAAACATCAACCAAAGAAATTTGATTGATGAATCCCCATTCAGTTCCTGTGTTACACTCACACTACTTTAAAAATCCCCGTTTGCAAAAGCACTGCTTTCACCACTTTACCAAGATGTTTTCCAAAAGGTCGTGTGCATATTCTAACATCTGGCTGCAAAATGAAATGTAATGACAAATCTTGACCTATCAGGTTTAAGCCTCCAACACGTGATCTGAACAAGGGTGACTTTCACAGATACCATACCGCAAGATAAGTGATTCAATGAAGTTCCCGAAATCAGCAGAGTTACTCTAGTTTGGAGCAGAGTAAATGAGATCAGGTTTGCCACAATAAAGGAATCCATAAAGGTTGTCTCATACATTGCAAAACAGGCTATTAAGAGTCAGAAGACTTGCTGAATTAATTTGCCATTACTATGGGGTAAGACCTACTAGAAATAGTTATGTCTATGACTCCTAGAATAGTCTTTAGTTTCTCATGCTCAACCAAATGAGGGAAAACACCATCTTTATTTTCTCAAGTGCCACCAAACTTCCCCTTACTTGCATGTGGACTGTTAAAATTTGCTAAGAAAGCAACCAGCTCAGTTTTGTCCCAACTTTCTGTTTCAGGTTTATGTATTTGCCATTCAAACGGGACAGGCAAATCCATGAAATTCATTTCACAGGACATTGAGCAAATGGAATGTGGAATAATGTTCTTTAGTTTCTGACATATGATCAAATGCAAGTTTGCTACAAGGAAAGAGAAGGAGACATGCAACAGCCTTGAAATGAATACAAACCTTGCCATGATAACCATAGTTAATACACAAATAGAGTTATATTAGTATTGGCTTCCCTCTTGTGGTAATGAGTAAGCTGTAGCCCTAATATGTATCTGCTGAGGCACCTGTCAAACACAAAATGCTGTGATATGCTCACTGGGCAAGATCCCTGCATTCAGGCACAAGACAGCTCATTTCAGTTCAAGGCAGATACAAAGATCTACATGTGGGGGGCGGATGGCAGGTTGGGGTCTCAGCCCTCTAGAAATACCTCTGACCTGAGTATTTTGGAGATGTACCCAGTGACTCAGGCCAGTGTCTGGTTCAAGTTTAGGCTAAATGAAAAGAGGTCTTCCACTTGAAGCTGCACTTACAGTCCTGGTTGAGGGGGTGGTTCATGTTCTAGATCTGTTCAGTCAATGGTCTCTGCTGATTCTGCCAGTTTAGCAGGCGTTTCTGTGACAGACCTCAAGAACACGGACCAACACCTCTAATTCACTGTGCATGTTGCCATTCTGACTCCAGAGGTGAGTGTAGGTCAGTATCTCATTTTCCACGGCAGTGACTTGAGGAGGCACGATGGTCTCCTCTCCTTTATTTTCTCCATAGCCACTTGCACATTCCTGTAATTTGACTGACATTTGTGAATTTACTTTTTTTTTTTTTTTAACAGCAGCATGTGTGAGAAGGTACCATTGCTATTAATAAAGTGTGTTTCATCAACAGAATTTAAAGCTGTTTATGAAGGATGTTGGTTTCACTCTTGCTTTTTTACAGATGGGGGAACTGAGGCGCAGAATAATTAGAAGCCAATCAGCAGGCCCAGTGGAGAGCTGAAAATAGATCCCAAATCTCCCAAGGCTCAGTGCATTGTAACTGCTCCTCTACCAATGTGTGAAATGGTAAAGCTCAGCTATTAGTATGACCTATACCACGGCATGACTACTACTCACATATTTTCCCAAATCAGTTCTTTTTACCACTGATATTTCATGGACAACCTCTAAAACAGTCAAATGTCCAAGTAAGCCCACATCACCTTAGTATAAAGCCTTGCAGATCAGTGCTTATTTCACCAACCTATAAAAATCACATCATAACTGACCCTTAAACTAATTTTTTCAGGTTTTCTAGAATATCTTAAAAGAGTGTAGATTTTTTTAAGTCTACACTTAAAAAAATGCAGATACTTTGCCAAGGAAGCTACAAGCACCTAGTTGTGGTTTTCTTCCCCTTTTACAAGTGGGATAGTATGGAAAATAAACTAGAACACCACGAGCACCCCAGAAGTGCACAACAAAAAATAATGATTGTGCACAAAAATAAAAATTGTGCACAACAAAATCATAATGATTAATCATTTTATCATATAACAATCTGAAACCTCCTTTGGAAGGCAGGAAGATGTAGGCATAGGTGCTTGGTTTTGCAAATATCCCTATGAAGAGCTTTCAGTAGTGTTCTGATGCTAAGGTCAGTGAGTTCAGTCACTTAATTTGATTAATATTGCTCCTGCTCCTATTCTGAATTCCCCTAACCATTTTTGTGGTTTTACAATCATTCTTTCCAGTTGGGAGGAAAAAAAAAAAAAGTGTTCTGTCCCCTGCCACTGAGTGAAAAACCCTTTTCTTAGTGGGAAAATGAGTCAGGTCTTCCCTAGGCAGCAAGATTTCAGAGGGTGGGTCACTCTGCCTGTAAAAGCTTAGTCCCCCAGGGAGCCAGCATGACAGAGCACTTGAACTTACCTGCCGGAGCGGAACTGCTTCTGGAGCAGAGGTATGGAAAACAACCAGGTGAATTAGATTCAGCAAGAGTACCAACTGTTCCTGCCGAAGATAAAGGGCAGCCTCTGGGAGACAGGGAAGGAAAAAAAAAAACAACAACAAACAAAAACCTTCCTTCAGCAGCTGCAGGAACAAAAACACAGGAGCAACAGGGAGGCGAGTTGGGTCACAGCTTTTCTGTGCCACATTCCTTGAGCCTAACTGGAGCACCATGAGAAGAAAACTCCTCCACTTCTTGTAAATAACATAAACTTTTTACAGAGGTCAGGAAACTATGCCCTGGCTCCTCTGGGACTCTCCCATGCTGAGGCTGGGAATCACAGGCTCAGCCAAAGGGAAACAGCCAGGTGCAATTACTGAGCAGCAGGTGCAGAACAGCATTCAAAAAAGGCTGAAAGCTCATGTTTCAGGTGAGGGAGAAAAGTATTCAGTGTTTTTAGGCTAGCTTAACAATTTGGGGTTATTAGTGTAATTACTACAGATTTTTATGGGTAGTGAGTTTGTTTTTTTTTTTTTTAATGGAGTTGGTCATAGTCTGATGGAAGGTAAGTTTGGCACGTTTTGTGGCACCAACCTGATATACTCTCATCACTGTGAGGACCTCAGATGTGTTGTTACAAACCTCATCTCCTTTTTACCCCTACATGCTGCAAGTTCTTTGTGGAATGGTCTAAGTCTTGCTACAAGTTTTATGACACCCCACGTAGCTGAGCCCTCATTGAAACACATCCTCACCACTACCACAGTTGAAGAATCATCACATTCTTTCTAGAGACATAAAAGTGCTGATTACAGTGAACTCTGTGGCTGTCATACCAGTGTGAAGGACATGTCTTCAATATAAGCACAAGGGTGTGTCTAAATGTATCTCAATTCAGACCAATTGTTTTTAAGGTTTCTCAAATAAAAGAAAAATAAAATATATGTTGCATGATTTCAGTTCTGGTCTGCCTCAGCTGGAGAAAAATGTTATAATACCACATTTACTAAGAATGAGTACTTTAAGCTTACAATCCTACAAGCACTAAAGTGGCAGACCCACAAGTGACTGTTCTTGCAGGTGTTTCTCATGGAAGAACTTGTAAATGTTCAAGTGCTCACTAACTGACCAAATTGAAACCAGGGACAGAGGTAAATGTCAAATGATGGAGGACTGGCAATATGGGGAGTTTAATTGCTTTGTAGGAGAAAAAACAACTCCTAAAGGGTTACCTAACTTACAAGGGGAAATGGCTTTAAACTGGAAGAGGGTGGGTTTAGATTAGACATTAGGAAGAAATTCTCTCCTGTGAGGGTGGTGAGACACTGGAACAGGTTGCCCAGAGCAGCTGTGGATGCCTCCTCCCTGGAAGTATTCAAGGCCAGGCTGGAGGAGGCTTTGGGCAACCTGGTCTAGTGGAAGGCGTCCCTGCTCATGGCAGGGGGGTTGGAATTAGATGGTCTTTAAGGTCCCTTCCAGCCCAAACCATTCTGTGATTCTGTGATTAAAAACTCCCATAAAATGATGATGGAGAAGTCTGTATTGTAACAGATATCCAAGTGCAAGAGCAGGCTTTATCAGGATTTAAATATTCCTTCCAGTATAAGGCATAAAGGTACAAACTGTTTATCACCTGTGGGATTTTACTTGTTTAAAATTAACCTGTGAGAGGCACTCTGATTTTAATTCTTGAAAGCACTATCAGGATTTGACCCAATCCCTAGTTCATCAAAGTACTCTCAGCTCTCAGTGATTTGACTGGCCTAAACAAGCCAGATTTTCTGTGTATTAAAATACTACAATATCATAGAATGTTTCAGAACTACACTAATAATATTTGGGATGTGGAACCCCACTTCAAATAAACCCATTCTCTCCACTATTCCAAAACTTCTGTACATGCACATTATCACAAAAAAAATAGACAAAATACAACTTTTGCTAAAGAAAAAAAGATTTTTCTACATTTTAGATATGCTTTGTTTAGTACTGTAGTTATTAAAATTATCAAGAAGCATGATGTTATGTCAGGCTCAAACCTGTCATGGACTATACCCTTGTCCTTGAATGCCACCACAGCAAATACAGCCAGCAATAGAAGAGGGCATTAAATTCCAATATCCAGAATAAAGCCTGTTGGTGCTACATCTCATTTCTGGTGGGACGGTAAACCAGCTCTTTTATTCAGACTGTATTTCCTAAAGAGCGTTATTCTAATTCTCCGGTTTTAACATAGCTGAAGCGATCGCTTCACTTTCACTCTGTAGCAACAGCAACATCTAGTGTTTCCAGTCTGCCCTGCAGACTTCATGCAGCATGCTTTTCATTAACGCCATGCTTTGTATTTCAATAGCACCGCCTATCTGATCTACTCACGCCACAGAAAATAATCACTCAAACTTTGTAACGGCTCTGTGAAGCAGGCAAGCGCTCCTCCACCTCTGATGGAAGAGATGGAAGAAGAATTAAGGAGAGAAAGAGTTTAACTGCTCAAGACAGTTCAGTAGCAGGCAGGACCTGAGTTGCTCAAGGTCATGCAGAGAGAATGATGGAGTCAGAGGTGACATTCAGATTGCCTGCTTTACCGGGAAGATTGTCTGTTTGTCCCAGGAGACATTTGGATCTAGTTTATCCGAGGGGAGGAAATACCTCATTGCGTTTCAGAGGTGGTTTCACTGAGTTGGAGGGCAGCAGCAATGTTTCTGAGGAAAGCACAGCTGACATCTTTTCTGCTGGAGAACTTGTGCAAGGCATGTTCTGGAGCATCTGAGCAGAGGAACGCATACAGGTGTGCCAGTTACAGGACCCTTACAGAAACGTGAGAAAGGGCTGTGGGTCACCACGCTGTGTTACAGCGATCACAAGGCCCCAGGTGTCCCCTGTGTCCTGGATTGCTCTTCCCATGCCGTGGCCCCTCCACCTGCAAAGCCACAACCACGCACAGGGCCAGCTGAGGGGCTGACTGTAACTCTGCATGCACAGGCCAGCCAGAGGCCGGGGTGAGGCCCGCGCGGGGAGCCACTGCCGCGGTCACTCTGTGCTCTCCGCACCGCCAGACTCTGCCTGGGGAAAGCCACCTTCGGCAGCAGGGTGCGGGAAGTGGTGACAAGGCGGTCATTGCACCCAGAGCTCCAGCCCCCGCAGGGCAGGGGTGCCACAGGGGACCCACTCTCGTTTCCCTCACCCGTGGGCCGAGCGCACGCCGCCCTGCCCACGCCAAGCAGCCGTTTCCCACGAGCGGCACACCCATGGCAGCAGCCCGCCGGCTCGCCGGGCGGATGGAGCACCTCAGCGCTCGGCTTTCGTCCCTAACTCCCGGGGGCCTGACGATAGTGCTCGGAGAGCGCCAGGGAACGAGACACCGGGCGGTGCGGGGGCGGGTGTGAGGGGAGGCTGGAGCCGCGCTCCCTGCCCGCCAGCAGGAACTACAGCCCCCAGCACCAGCGCGGTGGGAAGGGCTCGCCCTGAAGAACTGCCCTTCCCGGAAGGGGACGGCGGGTGGAGCGGGGCTGGGGGCGGTGGCGGCGCCTGCGCGGTGCCTGGCCTCGGGGAGCGGGCTCAGCGGTGACCTCGGCGGCGGCAGGGGAAGATGGCGGCCGTGGCGGGGCTCTCCCTCAAGGTGAAGCTGGGAAGGTGGCGGCACCGCGGCCCTCGCGGGGTGGGGGAGGGAAACGCCGTGTCGCGCGCCCTCGCCCACCTTCCCCGCTCGCGCGGGGGCTCGACATCCCCCCCGGTCCCCGAGGCGGGGGGGTCGCGGCGCGGGTGTCGCGGAGCGCGCGCTGACGCCGTCCGTGGTCCCCCCGCAGGTGCGGCAGCTGAGCACGTCGGCGGCGCGGCCGGTCTCCAGGCTGGTCAAGGTGAGGGGGGCGGGAGGGGGCTCCGCGGCGGCGCGGGCGGCCCGGTCAGTGGCGGGCAGCCGCCGGCTCCCCGGCTCGGGGCCGCTCTCAGCGCCCGCCCGCTCTCTCGCCCCCAGCCCCCCATCCAGGTGTACGGGCTGGAAGGGCGCTACGCCACCGCGCTGTACTCCGCCGCCAGCAAGCAGAAGAAGCTGGACCAGGTAGAGAAGGAGCTGGGCCGAGTGTCGGTAAGGAGTTCTCCAGCCCGCCTTTGCCTGAGGTGGCCCCGGGGTTTGGGAGCAGCGGGGATCGCCGGCTGCCGCGTGAGGAGGGAGGTGGGCCCGGCTCTTGCACACGGCGGGGCTCCCGCTTACAGCCGCCCCAGGGTTTCCTTGCTTGGAAGTGATACAGGAGGAGCGTCGGCTTTAGAAGAAACGCACGGTAAATGAGCTGCAGCCGGAGCTGCCATTTCACTCCCCATCCGCTTCAGACCTGTTCCTCCCTACTCAAGGAATGACGGTGTTGCCTGCTTTGGGTGGTCTGGTTAGGCCTTGTGATGCCTGGGGAACCCCTGGTCTTTACCGTGTTGTTTATTTATCCTCTCAGACTCTTTTGAAGGACCCCAAGCTATCCAGTGTTGTTTTGAACCCTCATACCAAGAGCTCAGTTAAACAAAAGGCTGTGAATGATGCCTTAGCAAAAGAGAAGATGTCACCGATTACTGTCAACCTAATGAGTGAGTAACCATTTGAATTCTGGAAAACATCTGAAGATACTTGTTTTTTACTGGTAGCTTACCAAATCTGCTTCTAGTGGGTGCTTTAAACCCTTTCAATGCATTTGCCTCTTCCAGATTTACTTGCTGAAAACGGTCGCTTGCGTTACACTCCAGACATTGTTTCTGCGTTTGGGAAGATCATGAGTGCATACCGAGGAGAAGTGCTGTGCACAGTCGTAACTGCACAGGTGAGTTAGGAAGCTCTAGATCAAACTTAGCAGGTAGCAGTCTAGAGGGGAACCTTCTTTAGCTTCATTTTACTCTCTGTAGTTTAAGTACTTGCTATATGAGTAGTGAGGAAATACTTCACTTCTACCATGATGAAAGTCTTTCTGCAAATGTTTTTTTGATATCCAACAATTATTGTTCAAAAATTAAATCTGTTTTTCTAACTTCAGCTTAACAGGTAACATCTTTCCTTCCTATTTGTGAACACAGTGGCTGATAAAAGTCAGCCTGGTCTGTAGATACAACTGCCCTTGTTCTTATTTCTGTTGGCAGGATTGTACAGATCAGGTCAGAACTAACAGATGAGCTACCAGCCAGAGCGAGACAGATGCCCAATAGGACTGAGAATGCCTGTGGTGCTTGGTGCTAAATAAAAAGAGACTGATCCACTTGAGATTAACTGGCTCCCTGTAGGCCATGAGCACAGATTGTCAGCCTTCAGGGACATGTGAACTCACAAGCCCATACAAACCTTTCCACAAATGTAAAGTTAGTTTCCTGCTGTTTGTTGTTGTTAGTTGCTTTTGGCTCTCAAACTGTTAGCTATTAAATAGAAATTATTTAAATTGCCAGTAACACAAAGCCACTACTCTTTGGTGATGTCCCTTTTGTTTCTATCATCTCAGTGCTATTGGAGCCACTTGTAGGGAAAGCAAGGACAGATCCACAGTGTCTCTCCCACAGGGATGCCGAGTTCTTCTGTGGTGATGGAGAGAGGTGTACTTGCCCAGAAGCGTTCTGCAAGCCTGCAGCAGGGCTGGGAGCTCACTGCCACTGTCCTCAGTCACTGCCCAGTGCTTTTGCATGAAACCGTGTTTCTTCTCAAGCTGATGCCCTTAATTGTTAGAAGCAGCAAAGTTAATCATTCCCTGTATACCCCAAACACTGCTGTGAGGCAGATCTTGAGATTTCCCATCGAGTCCTTACTTTAGCAAGTCTGCATTCCTGATGCATGCTGTCTGAAGAAGTCAGCATCAAACTTCTTCTGGGAATGTGTGCACAAATAATACAGTGTTTTGTGAAACTGCTGTTTCTGTGCTGTCCTTTGGTTATTCCTGTTCAAGAAGGCTGCTTCATCTGCCTTCCTGGTGGAAGTGTCTGTCTTTAGAAGAATCTGAATAGAAAATCTGGATTCTCGTTATATCACTTGTATATTTTTATGTCTGTTGTTTTCCTTCTGTTCGTATTTTTCAGCCCTTAGATGATGCCAGCCTTAATGAGCTAAAAAGTGCTCTGAATGGATTCTTGGCCAAGGGAGAGGTCTTGAAGCTAGAGACCAAGGTCTGGATTTTTCATTTGTAAATAAATTTCATCAAGTTCATGTTAAGCTGGGCTTCCTCTCTCTGATCTTTAAAGAAAAAAAACCAAAACAAAACAACATTTTACTGAAGCCAGTTGCTGTATTACATAGTTCCGTGCTTTCTTGTAGATCTGATACTTTTAATCATTAAAATCTTAACTTTGAAATACAGTGGCTGTCGAATTATCCCAAAAAAAGACTCTTAAAAGCTTTTTTTCTTTTTTTACTGATGTAAAAATTGTATACTAGGCTAACAAATTTTTGCTAATCAAGTTTCTGTTTAATATTTCTTCTTTAGACTGATCCGTCAATCCTTGGTGGCATGATTGTCAATATCGGGGAGAAGTACGTGGACATGTCAACAAGGTCAAAGATCCTGAAACTCACCAAAATCATGAGAGAGACTGTCTAGCAAGCTGTCCTCGTCATTCACAGTGAAACCTGTCAGATGGAACAATAAAATTATGTCTTCTTGAATAGATGGTGTAAAGTTATTTTGATTCAGAAACACAGCACTGAGGGAGAAATGAAGGTGATGAAGCTGCAGTGAGTTTCACTTAGTTCTCACTGAACGTTGCATGACACAGCTTGAAAATGTGGCTCACCCTTAATGCAGGTGAATGTTGCTCTGAAGGAAATGGAGAATAGTTCTCTAGGAGCTGATAATGATGCTGAGGTTCTGTCAGTCTTTGGAGAAAACTTTTGTGCAGGGTGTTGTCAAGATGGTGGAACAGACCTGCTGCTGCGTGTGCTGTTTCTGTGTGTGAAGGGTGCAAACACTGGGACTGCAACTGGGAGATTTTTTCTGAAGTGTGACAGTGGCTGTTAAACAGTCGTGTCATGGTGCATTCTCAGCAGCAAGCGCTGTATCAGGCCCAGTTTGCTTCCATGTCTGTATCACTGGAGAGAGTTTTGTATAGGCCTCAAACTAAAATTACCCTCTGAAAGCTTACTAGTGAGGGGCTGAGGTGTTTGTAAGTTAAAACTGCAAACAGCAATGTTTGGAACAGGACAGGGGTTTGCACTCGGGCAGTGTTCTCATGCCAGGCTGTGTGTGCTCCCCGTTAACCTTTGGACACAAGTTTCTAAGTATCTGGTTTCTGTCCTGTAGCTCTTTTCCATTCATTCTGCAGCAGGCCTGTGAAGGAGCGTGCGATGCCTGTTCTTGCTGTCGGTCCTTGGTCAAGAACTGACAGTTGGCTTAATTTTGGATAGATATCATTCCTGCAGTGTTGAGCTGATGGTCCCAGCTTCCTTCATTGCATTATTATTGAAACCTGTTAACCAGCCCCCCCTTCCCCCACCTTTTTTTTTTTTAGAGCACATTTTTAAGTAGTCCCTGCAGGGGAGAGACAGACCATAGCCCTGGGCTTTCTCTGGTCCTTCACTTGCCTACCAGGGCTGCCTGCCTGGAGAGGGTGGAGGGTAGGTACATGAGCTTCTCCTCAGCCCTCCAAAGGGCAGGGGAGGGCTGGGAAGGGAAATGCCCTGAGGTAGAATCAAGTGCTGGTTCTAGAGGTGGTGGAGCTTGTGCCCAGGAAGGGGAGGGAGAGCTGAAGCTTCCAGGGTCAGCGACGAGGGTGGGTGGCACTAGGGTCTCTCCAGGAGGCTCAGGCAGGGTAGAGGGGCTGCTGGAGGCCTGTAGCCCTGGCAGAGGGGCAGGCTGAGCAGGCCATGGGGCAGTGGGTGGCCCAAAGGGGCCTCCCACACTCAGCTTTCCACCCCTGGTGCTGCTCTGTAGCAGCAGAGGTGCATCAGGCTGCACCTGAGGTGATGGAGCTCTCAAGAGCTCAGCACTGCGCAGTGGGGATGTTGGCCCCTGCCCAGCTGGATTAACGTGTCCTGGACGAAGCTGCCCCAAACAGCTGGTGAGCTTCCTGATGTGTCCCATCACAGCCACCGCTGCAGCAGCTGTGACCCACAAACCTTCAGGGCACAGCACTGTCCCAATGTGCCAACCCAGCCCCAAAACAGCGGCAAAAGAAGGAACACATCCTTGCTGTGCGGGGTTGGGTTAGCGGGTGCTGAGACAGACAAAGGGACCTGCTGCTTCATGAGATACTGTGGGTATCGCCCTCAGGGCAGCTGGCCAAATTCAGTAATCATTAACAAAAACCAGGGGAGAGACCAGCATGGGGCTTCTGATAGTCTCGGGCAGCAGGGCCACAGGCAGTCACTGACAAGCTGGCAAGCTGGGGTTGGTGTGCCTGGCCACAGAGCAAGGCTGTGTAATGTAGCAATGCCCACAAACTAATGGCACCTGCCCATTGAGCAATTGTCTCCTTAGGCTTTATGCAGTGGGTGGTTTAATTGTTAATTTTTGATAATTTATTTTTGCTGTTTTATTACAGATTGGGTCAACTCTCAATTTTCAAATATGAAAAAAAATTGCAACAATGCATTACAGAGATGAAAAGTAACGTGACATTAAATACTGGTAAGTTATTTCCCTGCTGCTGAGCCTGTCACTTTGCTTATACACCTATGTAGTCGTTTTGTCAACAATACTAATGTGAAGATTTATTTATGTCTGACACCATATCACTCTTCTTTAGCACTTCTCAAGAATGTAACAGTACACAGTCAAACTTGTAAAAAAAAATTGATTTATTCTTGCATAATTTCACTTGCACAACTAAAGTCTCGTCTGCATCAAACAAATCACACAGCCTAAAATCTTATCGACAGTTTCTACCTCGGTGACTGCAGTGTGGGACGCTGCACAGTTCCTCAAACAGGGGAACACATTTTAAGGGCTTTTGCTTAATTGGACCCTGTCTGTCAATAGAATTATTTAACCAAGTGTGGCTGAGGAAACAACACATTCACAGCAACTGAAGTACAGTTGAAATTGTCTTAGGAGAAACAGTGGTGTCTGATTCTTAATTATTCATTATACCTATTAGGAATACTTTTTAAAAAAACAAAAGAAACCAACTTCACAGTATGAATGTTTTACTGTAGAATAGATGTGATGTAAATAAACAATAAATATTAATTCCATTTTCTATGGAGGGAAAAAAAGGTAACTTTTTCTCATATTGGCCAGATCTTAAGACATATACATAATCATTTTATAATGCCTTTGAAATTTTTAAGATCATAGGAATACTACAGCCAGTACAATACTTCCTTTTTTAAGAAAAACAAAAAGGAAACTAATTGATGCTATTTGTTTGGCAGCAAAAAGTGTGCTAAAAAGTAACACCACCTCCAGCAGGGAGGGCGATTCCACAATTCTAACTATTAACATTGAGAAAAGTACTATGGCTATCTTTTTTCTTTATTTTCCAACAGTTTACAAACACCAAGTAGAAAGTGCCCATTACACAGTCTGCAAAGGCTGCCACAATCTCAGTTCTTTTTCAGCAGCTTGAGGACTGGGTCCTCTGCCCAACCTTCCCTCTTCCTCCTGGCAAGAACGGGTTACACCAGGAGGCCCTGCCCATGGAGCAGCCACCACAGCTGGGAGGGATTTCCCTTCCAGTCCATCACCTGATGGACACCCACACACCCACGTTTTTTGGAGGGGATGGAGATCCTGCTGCTCACCAAGCTCTTAGTTTTTAGCTGTGCCCCTATTTTTTCCCTTTTCCCCCTCCTCCCCTGCATGCCAGCTCTCCCCTTTCACCTCTGTTCAAGAGCTGCTGCCTGGGGGTCCGATGGGGGTCTGGGACGAAGCACCAGCTCCTTTTCCTCGCATGACATGTTAAGATCCCAGAACCAACCTCAATCCAGGGTTAGTGAAATTCCTGCAGCTTTACAAGCAGCACAAGGAATTCACTTGGAGTCGCAGCAGAGCCTTTGACAACTGTATCAGGCAACTAGGCTCTAGTTTAATATATTCTTACTGCAGTTCTTTATTCTTTTAAATTAGGTCCTAAATATATTCTCCTATGTACAGAAAAATAATTTTCCAAGGACGGTCCTTATTTTAAAATATTTAAATGAACAAACAAAACTGGGTGCCTATAAATGCTTTTCTGTTCCATTTACTCAGTATTTGACAATGACAACGTAGCTCTGTTTCTATATTATATATACAAATAATCATATATATATATATAAAAGCATGTATTTAACTATAGATACATCGATATGCATGTAGGACAAGAGTGTTGGGGCTAAACAAATGCCAGGATACATATGGAATGTACATACAGAGCAAACCCCTCGAAGCTAAGGTGATTTAACCTGCTTCCCAGCTTTTCTGTGTTTCAAGGGTTTTGAATGCTGGATTTGAATAAACTGAAATATCACAGTGGCAAATGCAGCGGTTTGAAAGTAGATAGCACTGTTGCAGTAAAGGTCTGGACTTGTCCCATCTTAGTTTTGAAAATGTTTTTAATAATATTACAAAAACTGCATTAGCCACAATGTTTCCCTCCCCAGCCCTACTCGCGTGTAACAAAAAGTGATTTATTTATTTTTTTAAAGGGTAAAAAAATTGTAAAATTAACATTTAAAAACTTCCCTCATAAAAACTCATGTTAAGAAAAATATATAATAATTAAGTTAATCTAGAAAAAAGTTCTGTAATTTATCAGTCATTTGGCTTAGTGTCAGATCAGTGACCTGCTCTGTCTGCCAAGGTGCCCAAGTCAACTCACTGGCTGCGTGCAGCCTTGCAGGGCTCTCCAGACTGGCTTCCTACCCGCACTAGACTTGGCAGGGTACTTGGTATTTCCAGGGCCAAGGTCAGCCTAGTGGTTTTTTTAATTTTACAGTGCTTCCAAATGCATTGCAATCTGTAAGTATAAGAATTATTATTTGGTGAGTAAATAAAATTCTGATGAGTTTAGTGGCTTAAACCACTTTCTGGAAGAAAACAGATCCAGCTGCAAAGACTAAACTACTTCTGTATTTCATCTTTATCTTGACTTTTTGTTTGATGCTCTATCACAGTCTTCCAATCCTTACAGAGTTTGAACCGACTTCATAATATAGGCTCTAAATTAATGGAACCTTTTGAATTTCTCCATGAGTCTCCAGCAAAGCAGGTAGGCACCCAGCTGGCTTTAGGTGCACCTGAGCTGGGGCATGAATTAAAGTTAAGCATCTGCTGAAGAGCTTGGTTGAGCCAGGGGCTGGAGGGCTGCGGCAGAGATGGCAGCTGCCAGATGAGCTGTGAGGGAGAAGCCTAGGAAGGAGTCCCTAAACCAGCACTGTTTCACAGAGCCGAGCTGCAGGGGTTGGAGTTAAAGGGAAGGAGACAGCAATGCTTTCCAAAGGACTTAATTAATTAGAAGACAGAAGCACCAGTTTACTCACAAGACGTACACAGAAGAAGAACCCAGTGGGACCACAATGGAGCAAGGCAGTGAGATGAGGTGACATGCATTTTCCAGCCACCTCCTGCATTCATTCATGCAACGCAGCCAGCATTTAGCTTGGAGGGGGCCAACAGAACACTGGAACAGGTTGGCCAGAGAAGCTGTGGATGCTCCCTCCCTGGAAGTGTTGAAGGCCAGGCTGGATGAGGCTTTGAGCAACCTGGTCTAGTGGAAGGTGTCCCTGCTGATGGCAGGGGGGTTGGAACTGGATGATCTTTAATGTCCCTTCCAACCCTGACCATTCTGTGATTCTATGAACAGGTTGAGCAGGCAGGAAAAATCACGGAGAGAAAGGGTCTTGGGTGATCTCAAACATGATCCTCAACCCTACTGGCAGTGAACTGAACCGGAGGCTGCAGGCTGGCAGCATGGGCAGTGGGAATTCACAGGCTGGCCCTGAAGCAAAGGATGGCTCTGCACGGATGTGTGCTCAAGTGGCAGGCTGGACCCCTGAAGGGGGAGGGGTGAGCCTGCTCTGGACATAATGACTTCCAGCTGCATCTGACCAAGCAAAGAGGAAAATGAGCTCAGGTGGTTCCCCTGAGAGACATCTCTGAAGTGCTGACTCTTCTCCACAGGGAGAAAATGCTCTGGAGGCAGATTGACAAGACCAGGCTGATTCTTACTGCAATCAGAGCAAGTATGTAGAGGTCCTAAACACAGGTGAGAGTACAGACATCCACCCTGCTGATGTATGACAGCATCCCTGGCAAACATCTCATACAGCTATAGGCTGGGGAAACAAATCCTTTGAGAGACAGAAAACTGGCACGTTGATGCTGGTGCAGCCAATTCCCTGTATAGAAAGAGCATGTGCCCAAGTATCTCATGGATGTTTGTGAGAGCTGCCTGGATGGCACCTGGAAAGCAAAGAGCCTTACAGCAATGTTTATAAGCCCATGAAGTCCTTGTGAAAGCATCTCGAAACAACACAGTGCCTGAGCGCCTCAGAGGTATATCTCAGAAGGTAATTCCTGGAAAAGTAAGTATAAGGGCTGTTAAAAAACACTGAAACACTCCACTTCTATTAAAAAAGTGCATGCAAACTCCTGCATAAATACAGAGCTGCACTAAATCCAGTGTGGCTCTCCCAGGCTGAGGACAAACACATGGTTTGTTATTAATCTCTGTTATATTCTGGATGTTTGGGGTCCTGGATAATTGGAAGTTCTACTGTGAGATTGTGGATCTCATTTTAAACTAATCACCTCCCCCCTAAAGAAGAAAAGAGAACAAGATTCCTTTCCTTTCTCTGAGGTATCCTGCCCTGTCAGCAGCCACAACAACATTGACGTTCTGCCCATCCTCAGGTACCACCATCCTTCAAAAGTCACGCTCCTCACTTCTAAAAGTGGTGGTGTTCCCTTCCAGTTTCTGACCCATTAACTCAGTTCTACTACAAGACTTAAAGCCAAGAAAGGAAGAAGTTTGTTCCACTAGGAAAAAATACCAGTCTTCTTGTTAAAATGAATATCCATAAGGGAGGAAGGCAATTCCCAGAATTACAGCTTGGAAACCAAACCACCAGTGCAACTCTTTCCATTGCATGTTTTCTCACAGCTGAAGATTTTGCTCTCTCTTCTCTAAGGGCTTTTTTCTCCCAGTTCATCCAAAGCAAGACCACTGATTCAGTGAAGGCAGTGAATGCTTTAAAAAGTCACAGTATTATTTTTAGAAAAGCTTGATTGCCAGGCAAGGAGTTTGACATTGGCAGACTACTTCTATGCAAAACACGTTCTCCAAAAGAGTAGAGTCTGATAAAAGGTAGAAATTAAACCTCCTCTTGAGGGCCAGTCCCAGTGGCCCACGTACCAGTTCAATCCCACCAGTGCCTCACTGTAAGGATGAGTAACGGAGAGACCTTCTACTCGGCCTCTCCACAAGGATGAATTTTACCAAAGGAAATACGCACAGCCAGTCCCACAACTCCACAATGTACAGGTTTCCAACCTCTGCATTTTAGTGGGGATGTTTATCTGCTCAAATCTTCTCTGTCAATCCAAAATGTGATCAAGTATTATCTGGGCTTCGATTTTCTTGTGGCGGTTGTTTTGCATGACATTTGGAAAAACTCACACACATCTTGATGGGTCTGGAAAGGGACCTGTGAGCTAAGGTGTGCTAAGGTTTTACGAAGATATTCAGAGATCAATAACCAGCATCATCATGTTTGCATAACTCCTGTTGACATTAACAGGAATTAAACACTGCTGTGCACCAAGGGTAAGTGGGAAATCACAAGTGATGGTGGTTGGGAAGGTGCTCAGTTCTGTGACAATTCCCCAGCATGGTGCAGTCGTCCATGCCCGTGACAAGGGTCAGAATCTGAGAGGAGCCCTGCAGCTAAGGGTCCCCCACTTGCAACACCAACTGAGTCTCAGAGGAAGGTTTAGCTCCATGAGGCTCCTCTCAAAAACCTGACCAGGATTTCTGCATTACACCCACAGTCTTTTTTGTCCTGTTTGTCTATGTAGTTGTTACTGTAATTTGTGCTGGTGAAATGATAGCATAAAAAAGGGATGCTACTTTTTAAACACTGAAATGAATGTTCACCGTATGTACAGTTACTGAGTAAAATTAGGACAGCGATAAAAGGTTAGACAGTGACATTTAATGTTACTCCATTAATAGATTTTATCACTTTTTTTTTTTATCCTACCACAACAATGTGTATTTTCATATACATTATATTTAATAAAATGTATTGATATGGAATTAGGAAAGCATGGGTTTAGTACTATTTACATCTTTTAATTGAAACAATTTTCTTAACAACATTGAAAAATAGAAACTTAAATTCTCTTGATCGTGTTTTCAGCCAGTTAGTGGTAAACAAATGCATGCCTAGGAAGTTACACTCCCTCTAAAATGTGGTCAGTTGAAAGTTTCTAACTAAAGTGTGTATCTCTGTTTTGTTTCAAAAAATACATAAGTATGTCTGTCATTTCTGATACAAAATTCTACACTATCTTCAATAAATAAATAATAAAGCGATTCTGAAAAGTATGAAATGTAAACTTTGTTGTCCCTCCAACATACATCCTTTTTTTTTTTTTTTTTTTTCCCCATTGCTTGAAACATTACAGTGGTCTTGTAGGAAATTATAATACACAGACACTTCCCAGCACAGTTTACACTTATTACCATACTGTATCTACCTACCCGTTATGAATATATCCTAATTTCCTAATGGAAACCAATAAGACTTGTAGTGCTAGAGAACACCGCCTATACAGGACAGGTGGAAACCAGTACTGAAAGGACATGCAAGGAACACCAAAACCTAACAACAGGCTCCACAAGAACGTTCACATGCTAACAGAACAGGCTGACACCTCCCATTCGGAAATAAAAGTCCTTACAAAAATACCAGTGTATGCATGATAGGTCGTGAACAAAATGAATCCAAGCAGAACAAAGAGGAATTTTACTCTTAGGGGTCTCTCCTCTCTCGAGTCCAGACTCAGCAAAGCACTTACGCACGTGCTTAAGGGAAACAGGACGTAAGTGCACGCTGAAAGCTGGGTGCTTTGCCAAACAGGAAAAGTTTGCTGGGGGTGGGCCTTTCTCTCTGTATTCGTAGAGTTAAATGGATCTATAAGCCCTGGCATTCCCCTGGATGACAAGGCTTTTCCTTTGGGGTTACCCACTCTGCACCATCACAAGCACTCTGTTTCTGCTCACATCCAGAATCGCGGCCACCGAACCTGCCACCACCCTGGCTTGCCACAAACACCTTGGTGAGCTACAGGATGCTGCTGCCCTGAATTCAGTAACACGATGTCAAAGGCAGTTAGGCACAGTACAATTTAACAACTGGTCAAGACTGATTGCTTTGCAAACTAGACTCTGCAGGGTAGAAATTAGCTTCCCAAGTTAGTCCTGTGATTTTTTTTTTCCCCTGCTGCAGGTGACAGATCATCCCCCCGTGGTCACACAGTCAAGCAGCAGTAGTACAGCAGTATCCAAGTGGTATAGCACAACATTCAGCAGGGCTCAATGTTTAATCCTTCCAACATTTACAGTCCTATAGAAAACAGTAACTTCCAAAGGTACGGAGTGGGTGGACTCTTCTGAAGTGCAATTCATCTCTGTGCAGAAGGGCTGTACATAATGTATTTTCAGGGGCAATGTGAGTCATGAAGTGGTATGTTAATAGAATCTTCTGTGTTTATAGATATAGACTATTTATTTTCTAAGTCTTTTCAGTACCACCACGAAGATCTTGAAAGATCTTACCGTGTAACTGCTCCTTCCATTACACATCACTTTGCTGAGCAATAGGCACAGAATTCCTTCAGGGGGAAAAAACCCTGCAGAAAGCTTCCAAAACATACAAACATTGCCTTCTTCATATAAATTAAAGAGTAGGGTAACTGGAGCAAGCACAGCAACCTATGTGGTTTGCCAGCCTTTCAGACTGGAGCACAACAAACAACTAGGTTATTTTATAAACCCAGGAAACTAATGTCAAGTTCCACATAGAGAAAATGAGGGAGATCTCCTCACTAAATTGGGATTCATTTTTCAGTGAGAATTATCAAGGCACAAAGATGCTCCTGTTTGCTTTGATAACCCTCTTATGTGTGAAGGGCAAGTAGTAGTTTCATACCACACCAGTAAGGATTTTGTGACAGCTTCTGCAGACACCTATTGCAGTGAACTCAGACTGAAATAGAACATTGGTCCCTTTCCTTCTAAGGCTCATCGAACAATTGCAGGTCCAGTCGGACGACTATCTCTCCTGTTGGGACTTCATGCAGAAGCAGACACTTTGTAACTGGTCCCTTTGAACCCTGATCCTTCTTAATGTCTGCCACACGGATCTCTGTTCTGCCCAAAAAGTCTGAAATGCAAAAAGACAGCATGCTCAGAAATGACACAACTGTTTTAGGTTGCAATACAATGCTAACTTGCAGAAGGAACTAAGCTTCCATCTACGCACAACAAAAGGGGAAAACAAGTCTTCAGTCCAACTATATTTTTGCAGTTGAAGAAGGCCAAAGGCTGCCGGTCGGCATAGAAGAGGATTTTACCTGGATCATATTAGACAGCAGCAGCATTAAAAATAAATGGTCCCACGAGCAGAAAAACCCACTATGTAATTCAGAGCTGCCTTGCTTAAGTAGCTTATTTATTTTATGATATGTTAGAAAAAAGGCCAAAGGCTGCTCCACAGTTCAAACTGAGTGTGAAGCCCTCTGGAGACGACAGAGCCAAGGAGCACATCACACTAGCAATGAGGTCAATGGGCCAATTGGTGCTGGCCAGATGAATGACAGTCCTATCCAAATACTTCCTGAGTGATTATGACTCCAAAATACACTCTTCACTGCTCCATATGTCTACCCCAGGTTATTAAATAAGAATGAGTTATGAACCTTGTGTTCTTTTTTGCCACTGTAATTGCATATAGCAGGAATTTGAAGACATTGATCTTCCTCCTGCATTAATTGATCCATTTGCAAACAGCATCCAGAGTTTTTTGAAGACTTAGCAGGATTGCAAACCACACCTTAGCTGTTGTCAACTTGCACAAGAAAGGAAACCTAAAAAAACCTAAGAGACAGCTTGATTCTTATTGCACTGATACTGGCATGACTCTACTGGGGAGCAAGGGCAAGCAGGCTCCTAATATGGAAAGGGGTTCAATACTGGGGTTGGATCTAGATGATCTTTAAAGGTCCCTTCCAAAGCATTCTCTGATTCTATGACTGACCTCAGCAGGCACACATCTGTTCAGAATGGGAGATTTTAAAATACCCTTGGACGGGCAGCAGCCCCTTACGTACCATCTGGGGAGAACTGGTCCCTCTCAAACACCGTAATGCAGAGCACGTCCTGCTCGAGGTCTTTGATAAAAAATTGGCAGTTGGAGTTCCACTTGGGGTTGAGGGTGTCCTGTATCGTCTTGGTAATGTGGCACTGAGAGCCCATCGTGACCTCACAATATGGGTTACTCTTTCCTGGTAAGATGGGAACAAGCAGAAAAGAATAATTGCATTTTTAGGTGTGTGAACTTCCTCCTAAGTGTCCTTTTACTCCTACAGCCAACAACTGGGGAAAGACTGTGGCCTCACTGCCACTGTAATGAACAGAGACACAATTCTGCAAGGCACTGAGCACCTTCCACTCTTAATTTCAGGACTTTGTGGCTTATGATCTCTTACGGTATGGTTTATGTGGTGGAAACTAAGTCTGTCTGAAACAAATGCTTATGTGCAGTTGCCTGACTGCTACTGAACTGCACAAAATCACTTCCATGTATTTTATGTTCATTAAAATGGTTTCATTAAACACAACCATGCTTTGGACAGACCGTCCTTCCAAGTCAGTCTGACAAATCGGAATGTCTTCACAGAGCTCATTATGAAAACCCAAGGCACTTACCATGGGATCTGCAAGGTTTTAGTTCAATGCCTTCAACAATATTCACCATCAACCTCCCAATGCCTGTTGCCCTTTGTGAGCGAACTGTGGTGAAACAGAAGAGGAGAGAGAAAACTCATTAACCTATTTTCCTGCCCATGGACTTTTCCACAACAGATGAGACCCCCACCTCCCATGCTGTACCTAAGTAGGCTTTTTCCCTCTTCTTCTTTTCAGTCTCTATGTAAAGTTCTGAAGCAGCTTTGATCTTCTGAACCCAGGCAGTCCTTCAGAAGGAAAGGAAAAAAAAGTTGCAAAATACCATTTCCATTTTTCCTCCCTGGAGCACAGCAGACAAAAGTAAAGCTGTCCCTCCTTCCCAATCACTTGCCAGTCTAAGGCTCTGGCCTGTCACAGGCTCTGCTACACTGAAGCTGTCTGCCTGGAAGAGATCTCACTGGAAATCATAGCACCCGTGAAATAATCTAACTGTCCCAAGCTAGCAGATGCCACCACGCAAAGAAAGCTCAAAGAAATCACAAGCAGGAGGGACTTGGTGAGAAACCAAAAGGTACAGATAAGAGGTTTGTTTTCACCACACCTTTTGCTTTATTGTAATAAACTAACTTCTTGTAGCCAGTAGATACAAGACAGCTATGTTGCACAGGTGGCCACTTTTCTTGATCACTGAGGTTTCATATAAAAATCCTTCTAAGTCTCAGGACACATGAACCATAACTCAGGAAGTACACAAGTGATGAATGACCATGGTTCCCTATGGAGTCTTCTGGAAAATCATTTCATACTGAAGAGACTGAATGGAAAGACTGACAGAGAAAAAGTGTGGAAGAAGGGCTACCAAGGGACCTCAAGGGTTTAGAAGAATTGTTGTGACCTTCTTGTGTAATCTCATTTAGGTGTTCCCTGCTCTGGCAGGGGGGTTGGACTAGATGATCTTTCGAGGTCCCTTCCAATTCCCAACATTCTGTGATTCTGTGATTCTGTGTGTGACATGAGGGAGCCTGAGACCTGAGTCAAGGCAAAATGAGAGAATCTAGAAGTTGTGGATCCATTTCTGATCCCAAAATGAAGAGCTGCTGCTCTACAAGGTGTTGCATCTACTTACACTGACCTGGATTTGGTCTAAACACTCACCTATATTTTGTACAGAGAGATGCTCAAGAAAATAAAACACTTAAGGACAATTCTGTCTTCCAGCTCAGCCCTAAGTGGTAAATGGTAGCCTCAGAAGTAAACCGAGCCTTTGATCATAAAGGTCTTTTAAGATTAAATGGGAAAATTCAATTCCCACTCATTGATGCTAATGTTTTATTTCTGCTGCTCTTAATTAAAAGCAAGTGAAAGATGAAAACCCGGAGGTATCTCACCTAAAATGCTGCATTTATTTCATAAGTAATTCTAGCATAAAAGAAAATCAAAGGCTGTATCCCATATAAGTAAAGGCATTTGACTAGAGCTCCCAAACAGGGACAGCAGTTCGTGTGGGCTCCCTCTGTGGTGAATGGAGAGGCAGAGACCTCCAGAGGGCGTTCAGCCTGTGAGGATCTGGCTGCTCCCACTGATGGCTCAGCGCAGCACGCCAAAGCATCTCCCGAAGTTCCCCAAGCTCGGTAGGATGAATGTGGTGCAGAGTTTCGATGTTTCTCACTAGCATTGATGGGTATTGCTACAGTCCGATTTGTCCAACAGATCATAAGTTGAAAAGGTTGTGCCAATTTTCATCTCCCAGGGTCTAACCACAGCGCTCATTCATCCTGCGGCGCAGAGGGACAGACAGCTCCCCAAAGGACAAGTGTGATCTATAAAAGTACAATCTTTTGCAAAAAAAACCTATGTGTATAAATATTAATGAATAACACAGGCAGGCAGGGAGCAAAGGTGTTTTGTACATTTTTATGCATCAGAATTTTTAGGGGCCCTACATTTGCAAGCTGGCATAATGCCATGGCTTTACTACGGCGGGTTTTTTGGCTGGACTTTAAGCTTTTCCTTTTTAATAACAGTTAAGCTTGCCAGAGACAAAAATCACCAGGTGAGGTTTTGAGGCTGCCCTTCTTTTGACTGTTTTAGTCTGAACTAAACCAGGTTAAAACTAACTGGGTTTTGTTTGGTAGGTTTTTGCTACAAGTTCTAATCCTGACCTGTTCCTGAATCTCATTCAACATACAGCCATACAAATGCTTGCTCTGGCACAAACAGATGGATGTTAATAGAAGAAGACAGGGTTGCATCTTTTGGCCTCCTTGTGCTAACGTAACATGCTGCAAAAGGCGGCCTATATATCAGCCCTCCTACCCATTTCACTGTTGGTCTTACTAGAATTCAGGAAACATTATTTCTCCTTCCTTTTCATATATTGAGTATCACTGTATTCTCAAGCAGAAGGAATTCTCCAGTCTTCTAAGAGAAACTGCTTGGAGACTGCCATGCATGTGTACATCACAGACATTTGCACCAGACTGTTAAAATTCAGTATAAACACGGCCTCTGCAGGTACTTACCTTTCATTAATGCTTTCAGCCCGGAGTGTATAGACTCTGTCAATGTGGGAGATATGGAAGATGGGTTCATCTCCAGATGGGTCTGTGGGTAATTTTACTAGTACCTCATTTAGAAAAATGGGCTGTAAAACATTAGGCAAAGCTAGAGTTCTACTGCACAATATCTGAACAGATGCATTCAACACAGCAATTTACAACAGATTTATCTTCTGCCTGCAGTATCTTTCCCCTTCTGCCTGCCTCCCATCTTTCTTCAGATATGTCATTTTTTGAATTTTCTTATTATCAAAGACATAGGTGCCTCCAGAGTCTGAGGGACAATTCTCCTGAAGTAAGAAAGCAGCCTCATGAAGCACAGTAATCTCTCCTTTCCCAAAAAGAGCAGCAAACACTACTCTCCCCATCACGCCCTGGTACGTGTGACCTCTGTTGAAGAGCTTGTTTTAGCAAAACGTCAAAAGCATCTTTTCTTATCTCACTAAAGCAAACAACCAGTTTTCTCACCATCAGTCCCTGGAATCCCCAGCATATGCCAAAGCTTTCAGAACTCTTCCACATAAAGGCTATTGCCTGCTCATCCTGTAAGGGAGCTGCTGCCTGCTATACACACTGTGAGCATAGAACCATCTTAGTCGCCATTTAGGAGTGGTACTTACAGTTTTGTACATTTTGTATTGCAGATTAGATTTGGGGCTGAAGACCTTGTCTGTGCCAGAAGAGCCAAGAGGTTTTATGATCTGAGTCAGGAGGAGGAAATCGTTGAACAAAAAGCCATACAGTTCCTTGTTACTCTTGGCTTTATAGAGTTTCCCACTGTGCAGAAACTTGCGCGGTCCCAAGCAGTTTGTAACAGAATTAAATACGAGTTGCTGCGAAAAGTAGAAGAAGAACAACAACGCACTGTATAAAGTAAAACAATCGAGGTTCCCCTGAAAGAGATCAAATACAGTTTTGAGTCCTGACATTGGTTTCAATCTGTGTCACAGGGATGACGAGCGATGGCTCTGCCTGGTGCATGACAAGCAGTGCAAGTCTCAGGAAGGCTACATGAGAATTAACGTCCAGGCAGCCCATCGGTGGCAGGAGGCATGGCCTGAAGCCTGAACAGTCAGAGGGGAAGCCAAAGCGCTGGTGCCTCCTTTCCAGTTCATCTGCCACGCGCATGCATCTCTGCGAGTGCAACTGAGCTGATGATGACTTGTCCTGGATTAGCAGTAGTTATGCAAATAGCTTCTCCAAATGCTGAGCTTTCTTAAAAAAGGCCGGGATTTCTGAATTCTGTTTGAATTTCACCCATTAAAACATACCAAAGGAATTCCAGACAGCCTGCCTTTGTGTACCCATGATACCTGGAGTTAGAGGACAGCTGCTGACCAGAATTTAAGACTCATCTGGAGGTTGCTACCAGATGAGTAGAGGCTTGTCCTTCCCTAAAGTGTCATTTTCAGGTTTATTTTCACTAGGTGATGATATGGTTCTTGCCATCCCCATTGGCTGGGCAGGAAGATCTGGAGTGGCTCCTTTTACAGGTTAGGAACATCTCAGCCACAGAAGTGTGGGAAGGTCAGACCACTCCTTGCCACAGATTCAAGGCTGCTACTGGCATTACCGTGTCAGCAAGCAGCCAGCTTGTCTCTCAGGTAATATTTTTTATGTTCTAGAGCCAGACATCATGTACAGAAGATAAAGGCAGCCACTTTCCTTCAGGCAGTAGTTATAAAACACCTGAACATAACTTTGACCCTTCTGAAAATGTCATACCTGTCTTTCCCCTGAAACAGATTTCACAAGATGAAATGCAATGCTTTCCAGCTTACAAACCAAATAGTGTTTATTATTTTTTAATCTTCTAGAAGTGAAAAAACATACTTTGAAAATCAAGTTGTGCTCTGTCTACCTCTATTATCTTTACCAGTAATAGGGAAGCCATCAAAATATCCTCCATCCTTTTGCAGGACATACTGACACAACATTTTCATTATAGTTTCAGTAGAGAAACTTAGCATCTTACCTTAAAAAATAATATGTAATGGGAGGCAGTGATTCTCTCTGCAAAATCCTGAGAGAGACTTGATCAGTATTTGAGTTTTCAAAATGTATACAAAGTTTTATAACAAAAAAATATTTTCTGTGATGAGTTTTAAAGCACTCCAGGATGGTCAGGTATAGCTTCAGGATGAGATACAGCAGTACAATAACCACTGTACTATAAAGAGCTATGAAACCGGAAAGTTGTGGTCGCAAATTGCAGCACTGAACCTGGCACTAGTCCAGAGGCAGGCAACAAAAGCAGCATTTATCATCTAGAAGGCAATAACACGAGCAGCAAAAAGGATTACGTGCAGGAGTGAAAGGGAGCCAAAGAAAGACAAAAACAAAGGACTGAAGATTATATGACTTGATTAATGCCACTGTTTGTCCCCTGATGCAGTGCTGTCAGTGAGCCATGGCTTCTTCCCGATGGGTGGAGAAGTGTGCCCACATTTGCATTACTCTAGATAGCACTTTGTTTACCTCTGACAGGCCTTCACACTGAACATGAGCCTGGATCCACTCCAGCCTATCTGAATTTTCCTTCTCCCGCACTCCTTCATTTACTTGAGAGCATAATTCTTCTGCCTTCTCAAGAGCATGCTTCAAGTGACTGTGGTCTGGGTGGTTTTCAGGAGTGTTTTCTATTATCTACAGATAAATAAAGTACATTAGCCTTTTCTGTTATCTGCAGTTAAAATGTATTTATATTATCAACACTACGCTTCTGGTTTATTTCTTTATTTTCAACAGAGCCAGCCAGTATGTTCTGAATTTCTTTTCCTCCTTGGCAAACATGAAAAATGGGAGACAAACTCACAGTGTTTGTGAACAGCTGAAATGAATGCCTGCCTGCAGAGCCTTTGTATCAGTACACTGCTCACTCTCTGACATAAGTATGCACATTCCAGCCACCTACAGAAATGATGGATTAAGGAATCTCTTAAATGCCAACATCCAATTTATAATTCTTCCCTGTGAAGTATTGGGCCAAGTTCAATAGCATTATTCAGGATGGTAAGTGTTAGGCAACAAATGAAAGTTAGGAAAGGGTTGTAAGTTATTCATCAATATAAGCTGTGCAGTAAGGTAACTCGCAACAGTTTGTCATTCAGGGTTGCACACTGAATGTCATTTACCTGACCACAGGGAGGGAATGACTCTGTGGAAAAAGGCAAAGATGAGCATAAGATTGATCCATTACTCCTGTTATCTGAATTTTAAAGATTTCATTCAGCATTTACTGCCTTTTGGTTCTTTGTGTGCAAGTTTCACTTCTGTTTCTGATGGAAATACCGAGTCTTTGCTGAAGCCAAATGAGTTACCACAGTTGCTCTAGTGTGATCAAATATAAAAGGATACACCACGTTCCCGAGTACATCAGATATCTAACGGTGACAAAGCCTGACACAAATAGGGTAACTACCCTGTAATTAGGCTATGAGCAAAGCAGCATCAAAAACATCGTCTTTGCAAAAGAACGTACATTTTTAATTATTAGTGGGTATCTCGTTACCCGTTGCATAGGCTTTAGTAGAAAACTTGATAGCGGCATTCCTTTACAGCGAGGATCCATTGCTAACCTCTGAAACATTAGAGAGGTAAAATGGTGTTAGCCAGTTTGTTTAAAACCCTGCAAAATGAGTTCCTCCAAGAAAGAAAAAGGCAAGGCAACAAATTAACACCATGCCTCAGCTAAATCTGTTCTTAGATCACAATGTCAGCGCATAGAATTTCTTGTATTTTTTACAACATATTCTTCACCTGCCTTGTCTCTACAAGAAAACGACCTCTTTTTACTGCCCCAGAATTTCACAGCAAAACCATTATTAAACTAAGTATTTTATGGCTCTACAGTTGTTTGAAAAAATGTATTCCTTCAAAGAAATCAAGTACTCCTTCAGTGAGTGCTTAATTCTGAAGATTCTTCCTTCTAGCCCAACACAGAGCTATATTTTTGAGACTATATTTTGCAAATTAGCAAAACAACAATCTAAATTTACGGTGTACAAAATCCAAGGTGATTGCTTCTTTTCTTACTTTAACAAACTCCTTGAACTCAGGGACTTCATCTGTTTTCTGCTGGATGAGCGCTGCCCCATTGAGCTGGCAGCTGCAGAATCGAATGTAAGGCTGCATGTGTGGCAGCTGAGCTGTCAGTATGTCCCCAATCATCTTCACTGGCATCTTCTCTCCAGACATCTTCTTACGCACACGCAAAGCCCTGAACATGAAAAGGTCACGTGTGTTTTATAAGTAGACCACTAAAGAATGATTCCTCATTTACGAAATAAAGTTGTTGGATTCTTACTCATTATAGAAATAACGAGAACCCTGAATAATAAACAGATCAGCCACTAGATTTATTGCATTTTGTAAGAACACAACCATCAAGATTGCACCCTCAGCCAACAGCATTTTTCCCTCTTATGGTCACCGAACTGCTATTCGACATTAACTTAATGCAATGCCAGATCAAACACAATATGAAAAGGCATGTAATTTCCTTTTTTATTAGTTTAGAAAGAGAGTAACAGATATGCTGTTGAATGAGGGATGAAAACCTTACCACTACTTTAAGCTCATAGCTACTTCTAGTTTTTAGCCCAATTTCCTAAGAAAAGGAGGTTTACCTCATTCACATGCTATAAGCCTGCAATAACTAAAGGAATACATCAGCTAACCCGCAATAAGGGAGGCAGAGGTTGTTGTGCCTTGTTTTGCATGCACAGATAACAGGACTGGAACTGGGTATGGGCTGTGACAGAGACAGAGGAACTGAAAGTCTACAACAGGACTGCGGGCAGCCTTGGCAGCCACTGCTCTTCAGGAGAGGTTGATCTGGAGCACACGTACACCAAGAGCAAAGGAAGTGCAAACACTTAGTCAGCAAAGAACTGCTGGATTTTCTTCAACAGCAACAGTAAGTCATAGCAAACATTGTTAATATTTTGCTTTTTCCAACAAGGAAAAACGCACGGCCCTTTTAGTTACTGCTTGCATAAGTGGCGAGTAATTTCATGCAGCTAAAAGGAGAAGCTGGGGGAGAGGCCCATGATTTTGTTATCACTAAGTATGAGGGGGTGGGAAAAAAAAACAACAACTCACTTCAGTAGTTTTATATTGCACATAATCAGCTCCTTCCAATTAACAAAAATCATAGCAACTTCTTTTTCTGTTAGCAGCTCAGATTCCATTAGTGGTTTCTGGAAGATCTACAGATTCAGAAAATTAAGCCATTTAGAAAGTATATGTTAGGTATAATCAAAGTGACTAAGACTGATGGTGCTCACTCCCTTAGTCTGGAGGTGAGAAAACTTTACTTCAGAGTAGCACTTGACACTCAGCAGAACAGACTTCAAACGCGCACTGTGCTCTAGAGATCCATAGTGTTCCCTGATAAAAATGCTTGTGAGCAGCACACGGCTTTAAAAGAAAATACTCTAAATTTGTGTTGGTGGTGTTAATTATGACCTGGGTAATCTGTTTGAAACTTGGGAATTTTAGTCAGAGGTCTCCTGCAAAATATCCCAGGATCCCTTTGATAACACAACTTAAAATACATTTTACTTTGGACTCTCTTTTGTAAGTTCTGATTATCCCAGAGTGTCTAAGGTTTGCAAATCTTGACCCCTTTTTCAAAAAAGAGCTTTTCTTCTCTGTCAAAAGAATTGTCCATGTCAATTGCCTGTACGAATTCCCTTTTCTTCCATATAAGACATGTACCTTGTAACATTTAATGAAAATCACAGTAAGTGAAACTGAGTGCCACTGTGAATGTGGAAACTGGCACAAAGCACTTCAAGCTTTCAGAACTTACACATTCAAAATCAGGAGCAAAAAGAATTTACTAGAATGATACTTTAGACATCAGCGTTTTGGTGATGGTAACACAAGGGCTTAGCATTAGTTGCACCCACACCCGTACATGCATGCATATATATCCACACATATCTATAGATATAGAGAGATATATATGGAAATTTAATACAGATCACCCCTAGGAAGTCAAACACAGCAGTGATATAAAATGAGTTTGCACAGTGAAATTATTGATCCAATTTACTTTAAAAAGATGAATGATTAAAACGTGCTCCTAAAGCTGCTGTGCCTTCTCACCTCTGTGACCAACTGCAGATCATTTACGTAGTTTTCTTCCGTGACGATGAGCTCGTGGATGTATCCTTGCCTTTTTCTTTCAGTAGGTGTCAACATATCCAGAAGATGTAAGTCAGCACACCCTGGAAAACACAAAAGGATCCTAGATTTTACTTATGGTCATTTGCAAATTGATTCAGATTTGTAGTAGTTCAAATAATGCTCAGTGAACAGTAACTACTCCCTGTTCACTCAAGAGGTTATTATCCACATGTAATGGCACAACACTAACAATGCTTCAGCTCTTTGTGACTCAAAACATTGTATTTAACACCTTTTTTTGAAAAAAAAAAAAAAATCAAGGCCATTTCTAAGTGATAACCTCTGGTGGCAAGGCTTAAAAGTTCTCCTCACTGCCGCCTGCTATTTCCAACCTAACTCCGAACCTCACCGTCCCCTTTAGTTGTGTCATTCAACTGGAGCCACCCTGTAAAACAAATCCCCAAACCGATGGCTGTTAACAAAAAACAGGGCAAAGGCTTCCTCTGGTATTACTGCCACAGAAAACCTAGAGATACCCTAAAAAGGAACAGAGTTAGGGAAGTGCTACAGTGACCTTACTGCTCTGATGGACATGTCAGAATTTCAGCTTATTTGAATTCTAAATTTAAGATTAGTCTTTATCCTTCCAGTCAAAGTGGGCATCTTAATCAAGAAGGTCCTGCAGAGCTTATTTACTTCTTCCCACTTCAATTAAAAATTGCTTCTAAATTTTCGAAGGATTTGAGCCACATCCATTAATTTATAAGCCAAGCCAAAGGGGTTTATTATTGTATTCCTTTATCTTTAAAAGCATGTAAAAAATTTGTAGCTAAGAACTCATCTTCCATTAGTTTTGTCCTTTAGTTTTTGCAAACCACCTCCCTTGTGTTTATCCTGTGTAGGTGTTAAAAATTTTTTGTATAAATTCCAGAATCTCAAATTTTATTTTCTATTCTGAATTAGAACAGAAAATTTAATTGCATTTTTTTTGTGTAAGCCAGTATTTTGCAGCAGAGCTTAATTAAGCCCTTCTGAGTCTGGCAAGCAGAATGTTCTCTTACAGTTTCACTTTAAAACTATTTTAATTCCTTTTCTGCATAAAACAAAATACATTTCAAAAAGCAAAGGTGATTTCAAACAGGTTGAAAACATTTTAAAATGCACTATTTACAAATATTTCTACACAATCAAAATTCTTCAGTTTAATTATTTCCCTTACCCCTCAGCAAAGTATGGGCAAATACAGTATATTTCCCATTGAACTAGACTTCCTTATGGAAAAAGCTCTGACTGAAAAATATGCAAAGTGACCTCCACTTTAAGGGGTTTAAAATTATTTTGTTGGGTTTTTTTTACATTGTTCACCAGCATCAGTGACACCAACCTACTGAGAATGGACAGGGATGGTTTTAGATCAGATGTTCACATACGCTTTACAAAGTGAACCATTACTGTTCCTCAGCACATCACACCCTGGACAACTCCTTCAGTTCTCTGCATATAAAGTTGATACTTAGATAGTATTCACTGCATTTTTAGCTTCCTGAATGTAACTCAGAAGCTGATTCTGCACTGTGCCACTAGCAAGGTCCACATGTAGCACCATTAAGTTTTTCATGGACTATCTTCAACTGCTGCTTCAACTAATCTGTGCTCCTGAAAAGGTAATGATAAAGGTAATGATTGATTTGACTTAAAAACTAAAAAAAAGAAAAAAAAAAAAAGAAAAAAAAAGAAAAGTAGATACAGATAGTCAAGGTAGTTTCCTCTACAATTAAGAAGCTGAGAAAGATCAGATGGGACACATAGACTTATCGATAATGCTCCTTTGAGATACAGTACATTGCAGTCCTTTAGAAGATCCAGTTGAAACTTTGCTTGAAATAAAAAGTAGGTTTTGAGAATTATCAATTTTATGCCAAAATAATCAAAGCACTAGGCACATTTCAAAAGCCAAAAGTTTCATTTCTGTTCAATAAATGGCTGTTTTCAGAGCATTTTCTTAGTTGTCATGTAAATCGGAGGTCTAATGAACAGAGCTAGTTCTCCCCACGCACTGTCAGCTTCATTAAAAGTGAACAAACAAAAGTATTTTTCTCTAGAGACGGGGGAAGTTTCCCGTTCAAAGATGCTGATGACCTTGGTTTGAAGTGTGGTTTCCAACCACCAACCTCCTAGAGGAAGCATTTAACATTTTGAATCATAGTATATTTTAGCAGCTAGCTTGACAGCCAGCCAACTGGGATGTAAATGGTCTACTTTTGAACAGTAAACATTTGGGAAAACAGCCTGCTTCAATCTGAGCAGAACTTGTGGGAGACACTTTTCTGATATGGGAAAATAAAAAAATACAAAGATTTTTCTTGTCTTTGTGTTAAAAACATCAAAGAACTGGGTTCCTTTCCAAAAGAAATGTCAGGCCATAGGGCTCTAGCTAGTTTTTCAGGGATGCCAAAGTACTGTGCAAAGTATTTCTATGAACATCTGAATTCCACTTCCAGCTGTAATAATATCATTCATTAATTCAGTTCACCAAAAGAGACTCCTGCTAGGGGCTAGAAAGCACCCCTGGTATCAGACACATCCACTGACAGATAGGAAAGTACTGCTATGGGAAAATTATAGGACCTTACCTCCATATGGAACTGGTTAATGTTTCCAACTTAAAGCATACAGACAGTCCCTCGTGCACACAGCCATTCAGGTACTTAAAATTAGGCACTGGCATTTCTTTCCACTCTTTGAGTGCCCCACTATTTTATATTTTCTCTCCTGCTCTGAGAAAGTAGTGTTGGATGCCATCTGGAAGGTGCTGAATTCGAATCCTTAGCTACAATCTAGTAACCTCAGAAAAGCGTAGGGGCATTACAATAGCTAACTCTGTATGTTCAGAGCACAGCAAATGCACCAATTTTTGCCCTTTTTAATTGCATAACCACTAGGACCCCAAGCAGAGGCGTTGACACACACTCACCAGACTGGTTCCTCTGCCTGGACTTACAGAACCAACATACAGGCGCTGTAAGTAGGAATCTGTGCATTGACCTCCTATCACCACAGACCTATATGACTGAAGAGATTCTAGAAATGTAAAAAACTATTTTTAAAAATCATTGTAAAAAGCAAATGTGTCATTTTTTTTCCTTCCAAAGGTGGCCCTGAATATATTGGTCTTATAATTTAACCTCTAAGCTTGAAAGCAATGTACAAGAGATGCTACATCTTCATAGGGAGGGTTCTGCTGTGGAACTCGCAGATCTATGTACATGGGCACAACTTCTTCTAATTCAAGTAGGTTTTCTAAACAGTGTAACTTGCCAGATTTCACTGTAAACCTCATGTTGGCCCAGTCTATAATGACAAGATCACAGTAAACAGGAATCTGTTCTATTAGAGGGAACCAGAAGCAGTAAAAAAATTTCAGTTTTCCTCCCAAACTTTAAGCAGAGGCAAATAGCACACCATGATACCACTCCTTCCCTCAGACAACTCACAGCATTTCACCATTCAGTCTTATTCAGTCTTAGCTTTAGATGCAACCACCAATTTCCTGTAAATATCTTGTGGGATGGACCCTCCACTGAGAGACTATCTGAAGCTTTTGCTGAGGACTGCACAGAGTCTGGTGATCAAACAGATCTCTCCACCCCAGCCTTCTGTGATGCAAAATCCCGTTTCACAGCTATTTTTAACGATTTCAGTATGTTTTGAATTCCTCAACTAAACTAGTATGTCTATTAATCATTAGAGCAGAGTGTTTCCCTCTGGGACAGATGGAAGCAGGATCTAGAAACACGTCTGGAAAGTCCCACTTGCAAAATACTAAGCTTTACTTTGGTTTTGCCTAGACCAGTCACCACCAACACATGTGCCTCCTCCCCCTGTTCACATCAGTCAGCTCCACAGATTGCTATTGCCAGTCCACACAGGCCAAGCAACAGACTCAAAGATCTTTGGTAATTATTTCAATTTATTTATTTATTAAATTCTAGAACGTACCCAAGTGTTAAAGACAAGGTCTGTAGTCCTCAACAACATACACTTGTTATACACTACCACCATCTTCATTTGGCAATAGCAAAATTTTCCTTCAATGTTTTAGGTTAATACCTTATTTTCTATTGGAAAAAAAAAAAGTTTTTCTTTTCAAGCAAAGGAAGGAGGGGAAGACAACAGCTGAGACAGTTGGGTAGAAAACCTAAATCCTTTCAGAAAAAAACAGAACATGTCTACCACCGCCTTTCCAGAATCTCCCTGGTGAGAATAAAATCCTACATGTGAGGGTATGGATACATCTAAAAATACACATTGGCTGAGTTAACTGATTCCTGGACTTGTTTATCTTACATCAGGTAACTTTAAATCTCACCTGTGAATTATGATCCAGGACCTATCTAGAACCCCTGACCACCTACTGTACAGTAACAGCAAATCAGTCAAGAGCATCAGCCACAGATCTAAGCTGAAGGAACTGCACAGTCCAATTTTACACTGTCTTCCACAAAAATAAAGATGCTGTATAGGTATTTAACTTTGAGTCAGAAACGTTGTAACTAAATGTAGTATTCTAAAAGTTAAAATATATTTTTTTAATTTTTTTTTCCACTTTCTTGGGCAGATCTCCAGCCATCACCTTTCCTGGCTTCAAGTCTTCCCCACTCCAAAAAAAAATAATTGAAGTGAAAGAATCAAACCAGATTGATTTTAACATATGAAACAATTCAGCAGAGAAAACTGCACTTGGCAGAGATGAGCACGACAGAGAAAACATGAATCTGGTTTCAGCCATCTCAGCCGGAACACAGAAAACCTTTATCTGTGACGCCTGATTTGAGCCCAGTTGGGACCAGCACGCTGCCAGTGCTGGCACCAGTCCCCAGCTCTCCGCAGGTGGGTATCAGCTGAGCAGGCAGCACCAGAGCAGCACTCTGCAGGTGAAAGCTGGTCCCTGGACAGACCAAACGCAGAGGTCGGGAAGCGAACGGCACACACACGCACAGCGCTTCCTTCTCGCTGCCAGGGCCAGCAGCTGCCGAGGGGTCAGACTCAGAAAGGTAGGTGGGGCACAAAGAAACAAATGCCAAACTTGTCCTAAAAAATGGAGCCAAAATCTGCGATCAAGGAGCACCACAAGGCCACAGGGAATCCAGCACCTTCTAAAAGCTCTGTGTTCACTTGCTGTAGGACAACTACCTTGAGCATAGACATCTTTCCACCTTCAGACACAGCTGCCTTTTCCATTAAATGCTTAATTAAAAATATTCCACAAGATTAAACTTGTTCTAAAACTTGGCTTCTTACTCTGTGTTGCTCCACAGGATTAACAGAAGTCACAGGAGAGGTACAGGTTTTGATTCAAATTAGTTTCCAGTTCTGCGCAGACATTGCAACCTGAATTTTTGCGCTGAGGAGGAACACTACAGGGCTACATCTTGGGTTTTGGTTTCTTAAAGAAGTTTCCAAATTAAGGTGTATGGAAAGGGCAGGGGAACAAAACACCTATGAAACTTGCTGTAACAAGCTATAAAAATTTGTTGCATATATAAAACCCATATTTACACATACTATTGACGTTACCAGGTTACGCCAGATAGCTAAGATAACTCTCACCATTTCTCCTCACATGGACAATAACTCAAAATGAACCCTTATTCATGGTAAACTACTCCTTTGCAAGCTATCAAACAACAAGTATAAAAGCCCATAAAGTCTACATGTGGGAAATGAAGTCTTTGTGAATATAATTTACGTTTTTAACTGCATCCAGGACAACCTTCTGAACGCATTCTTTCAGGGTTGGGAATCAAAAGGTCACCTTAGCGCTCTCTATTTAGCTAAGTAGCAGCTTGTTATCCAGTTGTTTGTGTGCACTCACTTAGCTTGCAATTCAACTGATTAAATAATATTTGAGCTACATTGTCCCTGGACTTCCTGAACGTGTCTAAAAAAGAAGTTAAAAATAAGCCATTTGTTGTAATCAGAACAGGACTGCATATGAGGAGCTATTTAACTTCTTGTTAAATAGCTATTTAACTTCTTGTTAAATAGCTAGAGTCAATAATCACAAAGAACGAAAAAGAACTGCTTGAAAACCAGAGAACAAAACCAGAAGATGCAGTTATTTTGCTGCCTTCCGGGAGGGTTATGGTAATAGGCCATTTTAAAACATGTTCAATGAGCTCAAGGGAACTGAAAGAGATGCCACTGAAGCTCCAAAAAAATTGAGATTTAAATAAAACTGATTCTGAATATAAAGCAAAGTGTGCTTGATAAACTTACATGTTCGACTCCAAGTTGTCTTGGACAGACTTAAAGTATTAGAATGGATATTAACAAATCCCCTAAAAAAAATGTTCAGGGAAATTCTTCCTCAGCAGCTGAATACAGAGGAAATGCTTCTCAAGGTAAACAGAAGAACTGTGAACAAAAAATCCCACCAACACTTGAGTGGCCTCTAAATCCAGTCTCCTCTACATCCTTCAAGTGACAGCTCCTTTTCCTGAGCTCCTGTGCAAAGGGAAAAGGTACTTCACAAGTGAAAATTAATATAAAGAATGCATTTAATTGATTAGGCAGCAGTGAGACTGCTCTTTTTCTTAACGTTGACTTAAAAGACAAATAAAATCAAAAGTCATCTGAACGATTTCTTAAGTTTTGTCTATGATAATCTTGTTTCAGCCTTGACTGGGACAAGTGCTTGTTGGCTTTGCAGCCACAAATTCAAGGGCCGAAGGAACAAATGTGGGCACATTTCCATCACAGGAGGCTAGCGTTTTTAGGAAATAGCTTTGCTTGCTGCAGTCTGGATCTGCACCTTTGGGAGGGGACAGTGTGCCTTAGGAGGCTAAAGATCTTTTCAGATGAATGAGGAAGGAGAAGTAAGGGTCAAAACTGGGTTGAGACACAATCCTGATTTTTTTTTAATGGAAACAATCAATTTTCTTTATTAAAGAATTACTTTCATACTCCCTTTTTCATATAAGTAAATGAAAATCCAGACAGGTGAGAAACAGTAAGTGCTGTATCTTGTTCCCTACTACTCAAGGGAAACCACTGATTATGAGGAAGATGAAACACTACCATGCCAAGCTATAGTAGTACACTTAAGAACTTTAATAATTGAGTAAATAAACATTATAGGTATTTCAACAATGTATGTCAATATAAGCCACAATGGTTTGAATATCTTTCTCTAGGACATTTAAAATGTATTCTGAGGTTTTTGTGAGTTAACTATTCTCAACAACAGACTGACTGATAAAGCTGTTGCTCTGTTGAGTAATACACAGTACTCTTCTGCCTGAGGAGTCCTGGCAGAACATATGTGTGTGTGTGTGTGTGTGTGTCTGTCCAGAGGGATAACTTCAGGCTGGGCTTTTAATTTCAGTGGAAAACTGACCCCAAGAACTTTCAGAGCACTGTGATTTTGAAAATCTTGTATGAACCATCACTCTTAGCATTTTTAAGAGGCATCTTAGGAAACATGTAGCCTGCAGATTATTGTAATAGCTTTAATTTTCTTCTCACTTGAATTAATGAAAATGCCCCTGCATCTGAATCCCCCTATGTCCAAAGTATTATCAATATTTCAATATGTACAGAAAGTATGTTTCTGGCCTGAAGTTATAAAAATCAAAATGGCCCTTAGGACAAATGCTTTTAGTCAAGTTACAAATCTTTCCACACAACAGCTCATTATGGGAAAATAGAGATATCCTTTCATTAAAATAACATTTTAATACACAAAGTATTGAAATAGTGGAGTAAAATCTGACTACATTATTCTCAGTAAGCAAAACAAAGGGCATTGAAAATTACAAGTATTACATTCTGTTCAATTTCTGTCATATCAGGCAGCATTGGCTATGGTGGAGAAGAAAATGTTTGTTGTTTTTTTTTATGGCACAGAGGTAAATGAGAAATTTGTGCGTGTTAAATACTATCCTAAAAAGAAACAAAATCTGTGCAATTGTGCATGTTTTAAGACTAGAGCTTCTGACATAAAACACAGAGCCTAAGTCAATGTAAACCCATAATAAAGTAACAAAGTATTCTAAATTCATCTACCAGTATAATGTCAAAAAGTATCAACTGATTTGTAATACATAGAAAGCACTGAATAAAGAAAGGTGCAAAAGGTTGCAGATAATCACAATCAAGCTGAGTAATTATACTGAAATAATATTCAAAAAAAAACCAGACAAGTGTCATTCTGAAATTAAACAGGTGTGCTTCAGGCTACCCTGGTGGCAAATTTATTACATGCACTAATGCCACTTCGTGATTTCTGTGTGTACACAGCAACAAGACAACAAACACATTGTAGTCTATCTTTTATATGAAGAATTTAATTATCTATACATGTAACTAATTTTAAAGGCTGTATTACAGTTGTTAAAGCTGCAGGTTTTTATATATTTATATAATTTACATTCATATTGATGAAATACTGAAGTGCAATTGAATAAGGAGCTTCACTTGTTCTATGCACCGCATGATGGGTCAGAAGGAGGGAGATGGGATAGCATTAGAAATGCTACAACACTGCCAGCATGAAATTTAGAAATAGATGAAATACATAAACCAGTAATGGTAAAGTAATTAGTAGAACAGCTATATTGTGCTTGAGGCATTGGGAAGAGAAGGTTTCTGCACTGACAGCACCAGGCATTTCATCAAGAGCTTGTAACTAATGCTGGAAAGACAAACATGGCTTAGCTACAGCACAGCTACTACATAAACTTGACTGTAAGCTCCATTTAATATTAATTTGTATAAATTCCACAGTCTAGTTTAAAAAAATGTAAACATTGGAAATTAATTGCAGGGAGATATTTCTATACATTCTTTCTTGTCAGGAAAATTATTTGTTCAAAATGTGTTTTTCCGTAGTCATAAGAAAGTAAAAACGAGAAATCAAACTTCATGTAACCAAGATGAAAATAAAGAAGTTAATTCTCAAATCCCACATGAATGTAGCATTCTATTGATTTCCGATATGAATATGCAAAAAACCAAAACATCCGAGACAAACACGAACCAAGGTGTTTTCTAACTGTTTGCAGCTACAAGTAATGTGCAAAATAAAAGTAACATAACTGGGATAACAACACTGTGCGAGGTTAGTATCTCTTGCATTAGAAGGAAGTTAAATTCCTCTCTCCACAATGCATTACATGCGCAACAAGGAACACCTGATACATACAGTACAATGACTACAACAAAATACCTTATCTGTAATTGGGCACAGTTAGAGTTCCTTAAACTGATTTAACTCCTTCTGTTCTTTTGTAATTAAAAAAAAAAAAAAAGAAAATAAAAAAAAAGAAGACATATTGACAACACTGGACAAGTGAACAACAAAAAAGAAAGATACATAAAGTCTCAAATTTATGGACATTTGGAACAATTTTAATAGCACATGCAGCATTCCTTGATAGTGGGTCTTTTTGCACAAACAAAATTGCAATGAAGAAATTTAATTTATACTTTTACTTTAAAAGGCTAAAATACATATTTAAAAATAATTGTAAAACTACTGAAAGCACCTGTGCAAAGGTGGAAAAATTTAGTTTGGTAACTATGAAAGCCACAAAAGGACCCACTATCCTCTGATTTTTTTGTGTTTTTTTTGTTTCATTTTAATTTTGTGTCTGTATCTGTAGGTAATTAACTCAAACATTGTGATTACATGCAACTAATGTAAAATGAGGTAAACTGCTCTGCAGTGTGTTCTCTTCTACTCAGAAGGCAGTAGATGATCATGCTGGAAGCCACATGATCAAGGCTGCATCTCCCATCATCCCTCTGGGCAGTGATATGGGATAGTGGGTCTCTTTGAGGACTTTCAAGCCTGAGTGGGGGATGGACAACATATGATTCCTAGAAAAAGGAGGAAAACAACACATAAGCAAAACAAAACAATGAGCAAATTCAAGCTAGGAAAATGAGTCAGGCATGTAAACAGCATGGTGCAAAAATGATAAAGGGTAACATGCTACAAAGGGGATGGGAACTAAAAATAAAACAAACATAAAATAAGGTTTGCATTACAGAAGGTCTTCAAAGAGACTTTGACAAGTGCAGCAGTGGTGAAGCTTTGAGTTCTGCAAACCGCAGCAGAATCACAGCAATGCTGCATGTTTCATCTTAAAGTACTACACAAATAATCACAGCACGGCAGCAGAGAGGGTCACTTACATTGCTGGCTTGGGTCCATGTCTGTGGTCAGCTTCACATAGTTGGATGGAAAGAGACCCACTTGTCCATTCACCTCCCCTTTCCACCAGTCTGGGTCTTCCTTGTTAAGGACGTTTATAATCTGGCCTTTACTGAACGCTAGCTCATCGTCATTCTGTGCAGTGTAGTCGTACATGCCAATGACTTGGCACACTGGAAGATAAAGGAAGAGGTCTGTCGCACTGGTAACGGTTCAGAAACACATCAGGTATGCACAAACCAACTGCAAACGCCACAGAGGTCACAGTACCCTCCCAAGACACTACGCTGATCTGAACTGGTCCTGCCCCCCTCCTGTGCCCCTGCACTGGTGCTTAGCTGAGCCCTCAACAAATTGGCTCAAGGTGATTTAAAAAAGAAAACCCTTTGAGTTTCTTTGCAGCATTGCTCTCTCAGCCAGCTTACTGAGGGGTCAGGATCACACTAGGGAGGGCAGAGCACGGCAGTGCAAACCCACAACAGTGTAACCTGCCTGGAACTGTATCCAACATCTCTTTGCTTGGAAGTGATTGACAGTAGGAGAAGATTGGAAAAATTAAAACATTTAGCAAAAAGTCAAACACTTCAAGGATGTTAGCTTTCTACTGACATTTCTCTTCCACTTTATTTATATATATATAACTTTTTTTTTTCCCACAAAAGCACCAGATTTGTTGCACATTTATAAAAATAGCATTTTGCATCCTCACCAACCTGTTCTGAAAAGTATCCTTTCCAACAGAACTGGACAATGGACAGAAAAGTCTGGGAAACTTTTAAGTTCCACTACCTGAAGTCTGAAAAAAGCACTTTTCTAGTTAGCACTGGACAAGCTCAACACAGCTCTATAATTCAAGAGAAAGCCAATGGTGATATCCTTGTACCACCACTGAGGTGTGAGGAACACAGAGATCTTGGAAAGGATGAGGAACATGAAAAGGATCCCAGGCCATGTAGGCTGTCCTGCCAGCACCACAGCACTGCTTCCAGCAGCCGATTGTCTATTTTCTTACTGTGAAGCTCATCAAATCCGACTGGTTTTCAGAATACAGCCATTTCTGTTCAATTATAATAGACCAGTTTTCTTAATTCTCTAAAGCAGCAGGACTGTTTCTTTAAATTTATAATTTCCTTTATTTCTCTGATGTTTCTGTATGCCAAGTCATAGGGCTTCTAGTATTTTGTCTTGAGACACAAGCTTTCTATCTAATTAGCCTTGCTGCCAGGTTCTCTCCACTATATTAGCCCTACAATTTTCTTTTATTTTCACTCTTGTACTCAACTTATTTAAATTTGTTAAATAGCTCCTCTCTTTTTAAAAATTAATATTTCAGAAATTATTCAACTCCTTTTAGTTAATACATTGTGCCTGTTCACAAAGATCATAATCAAATAAACACAATTAACAGGACTGCCTATGTCTCAATACTGAGCGTTGTTACTTGCAAAAGGAAAAAAAAAAAAGAAAAAAATTAAAAAGGGGCACTCATTGTCATTTGTCCCACCTAACAGATCAACTAACCAAAATGTACACTTCACTGGCACAGTGGAGATAAACCAGCATCTCTAAAGGAACACATATTACAGTGCAATCCTGTTTTAGGCATTTTTGCATTTTTGTGCTAGCACAAGTTCAAATGTGTGAACACCACCAATGTTCACCTTTCACTTTAAAGACTCATGAATCTGTTTTACAGCATTCTTGTTACAGGTTTACACGTTACTACTAACATTAAGAACAATAAAAAGTTTAAGCTAGACCATACCTGAATACAATATGTACATTAACATATTTGTAACTCATCCTAGAGTTAATTTCTTTCAATAATTTTTCATTCACATCATTCTCTTCTACTTCAAAGGATTTTATGAAATTTGGTGCTGTCTAGGAGTACCATCAGAATATCGAAGTAGTCCAACGTGATCCCAAGAACCACCTTAAACTTGGGGAGGTAATTTAAGAGAATTCTTGAGGAGACAGGACTCTTCAATTGAACCTGAAGCAGTGACCTCATCTTCATCTTATTTACACTTGGTCACAAAGCTTGGCATACACCTTAGTCCTATACAGCAAGCTCTTACAGTAGTCCCAGCAAGAAAGTTCTTCACTTATTTTAAACTCCAAAAGCCATTGCTAACTACAGAAGCAAGCTATATCCTACCTTCCCTGAGCTCCAGTGCTTTTCAGCCATTTGCCTCCTTTTTCAAAAGATTGTCTATTGATTAATACCAGTCCTACTGCAACAGCAGAGGGAATCCAGGTTCTCAGACAACACTCACCATCAGTACAATCTATCACCTTGTCTTTCTTTAAACCAGTAGAATGGTTCAAACATGTTTCCCACTATTCCTCTATTGTGAACTTCCTTATGTCTGACTAGTTTCAAGTAGCAGCAACAGGTTTTTTAATTTCTCAGCACCAGGAAGGACATGTTCATTGCACAGGTTTAGAAGGCAGCATGTAACAAAGCAGTCAAAAATTAAGAAAACATCAAAGTATAAAGCAAAAGTGTCCATGCAACAGAATTTATTTTTTTAAGTTGTTAAAGTCATGCAGCTGGCATTACAGTATGGCAGATGGAGAGCATATACATCAAAATAAAATGACAAAAGAAACAGAGGTTTTGATGACACCAGTTTCTCATGGATCCCCTACCTTCAAAACCCAGACTGCAATGGCACACTCTCAGACCCTTCATAATGCACCACCTTGGGCATTATTCAGCCTTTGTGGAAGGTTTTCTTCAGGTTTGCCATGTCTTTTGCTATAGTAAGCCTGCCCACTAACATACTTCTGCTATCAAGATGCCTCTCAAGCATTAACCTCTTACATCAACCACCAAGTTAGGGAGGCAATCTATCATAATGGAAAGACAAAATTATTCTTCTTATCCTCCAAAATGAAAGGTCTATAACAAAGTTGAATTTGATAAAAATGAATGTCATTAAGATTTTGATGTCCTGTAGGCAATTTAAAAAGTGCCAAAAAGTTCATTCTGTAAAAGTTTTGTTAGCATGTGTGAAACGTCTCAGACCATCAAACCTGAAATAATAATAATAATTAAAAAATCCCATCATACTGCCTTGCAAAAGTATGTGTCTCAATGCTGAGTTACCATTTTAACTGTAGGACCCAAACTCGTGAGTCTTTAGAGAAGTCTGATTTTCTGCATCTTTATGACTACCATCAAAGTAGCCAATTAGCACCATCTATAGCATTTGCTATCAGCTTTCTCTGATATGGCACTTTTATTTATACCAACAACACATGAGACTAATACCCCAGTATTTTATTCTAGTTCCATAAATTGCCTGATAATCCTCCATACATATTTAAGGAGAAAATTATGTTCACTATCATTTTTCACTTAGAAAGATTTATTTCATTTTAATCACAGACAGTCAAAAATTGGCCTGGGGAAGCAGCAAGCTTTTGTCCCCTGTCACACCCAACTAAATCCAAACACGTGACAGACAACCACGTCAAGTCTTTTGGGTGGCTGATGGAAGAAAATACATCCATTCTACATGTTTTTGATTGACTTTTTAGTTAGCACTACACCAGCTCACAAACCCAAAACGGTTCAAGACTGAAATAGTTGGAAGGAATGAACTTGTTATTCTCAGTCTTCTGCTTGCCTTTATACCTTGCAGTAGACTGACAGGACTATTTGATATTGCCTGTGGTGGAGCTGTAACAATAGCTTTAAAAATACAATGATCTATTGCTCTTGTGTCCTTTCATAAACCTTAAAATAAGTAGCTATCTAGGACAAAAAAATACATCTTCACCTGAGTGGTTCTCTCACACTTGAAAGAGTTCTGAATGAGAGGAGCCTCAACTGCTAAGCCCATGGATTATCCTGAAACTTTAAAAACTCCTTTACTACAATCAATGCAAAGAAACAGGACTGATATTTTGAATGCTTTACTCCAAGATGTAATGTCATAGATGGCTTTTTAGCACTCTACAGTTCACACTTGAGGGACCATCACCATAAGCAGACAGGCCAATTGTATGTTTTTTCTCATTAAAAATAAAAAGAAGTTTTACCAAAGTGACTAATATAACAGATACTAAAAATCCTACTGAATGTCCATAATTATTTTTAGAAGTCCTATTGTAAATGACACACATTATAAAAGCAATTTTGTTAATGCAACCACATTGCTTACCTGAAGGTAATGCTGTTGATTTAGGTAGCTCGGTTGGTGTAGTTTTACTGGTACCAGGGCTCAGAAGTTTTACATAATTAGCAGGGAACCACCCTATCTGCCGTTTTTTCCCTCGTGCCTAGTAAAAAAACAATTCTTTTAAGAGGATTAAGCACATCAATAGAACCTTAGACAAGGTAATTTAGTCAATATTGTAACAACCTGCAGTCACACTGACTATTTTAGAATAAGAAAAACGCATTTTATAAGGAAAAAGTCAGCTATTTTTATGGCAATAATTTAATATTATGATACTTCTATTACATGAAGTAAGCTTTCATAATATACAAATGGTAGTTTATAATATCTAAACAGCAGTTATTCACTACTAATTTGAGTGATTTTTCACTTAACAGTGTTCCCACTTTGTGTGCTTTATAATTAATATTATAACCCTGATTATTCTGAAAGATTTCTCCTGATTCTGTTTAAACTATAACTCTAGAATATCAGGCAAGCTATTGCATAGAGGAGTGGCAGCATTAAAATGCTTTTTCATTGTGGAAATAATTGCATTTTAATAAATACCTATATTGTGATAATTTAAGTAGAGATTAAGAGTCCAAATTAACTCTTTTCTTTTAAAGAAACAGTATCTAAACTTTTTAATAGTCTCTTCTGCCCAAAAACCAGACAGAATATAAACATATGCCACATTAATCAAGTGCTAGAAGAACAGCAAAACATTATGGCAAGAAAAAAATGGGTAAAGTTTGGATTCAAATACAAAATCCCTAAGCCAGATCCCAATCAAACAAAAATTAAGATCTGGCAACTACAAATACACATGGATAGACACTGTCCAAATGATCCTAATTAACATATGCTAAGGTTTGGAAAAGAACACTGGATGTTCTCATACCTATCTAATCACAGAACATCTGTACAGAAACGTGGTGCACAGGTGTTAGTGTGCGTGTGGCCCACGTGCACGAGCTGAGAGAGCAGCAGGTTACCATACACCTGGCTTACAGCAGTGCTCTGCAGTTCATCATGCAGCTGCAATGAGTCACTGTCAGAGCCAGGACACTGGGGCAGAGGAACTGCAGGTCTGATCCAGTGTGACAAAGCCTGTGCCACCAAAGCAGGATAGGAATTTGACAGAAACTGCATTCTGTTATTTCACCAACTGCACTGTTCATTGCAAATAAAATCAGAAGAAAAATCCTTACTGTAAGAAAGGTTATTCTAAAACTCTGAATCAAATCTCAGCTTCTAAATCTATTAAATCTATGTTAAGAATTACTTTAACTATTGATTCTGGTTTTGCGTTGTTAGAATAAGGTTGGAATGTTTGCATTTTGGATTTTGCCTTTAAAAATAAAACAGATGTTAATTTTAGTGGAAAAAACAAAGAAATCTAACACATATACTATTCTTCAACTGCTTCCTTCCCTCTTTTTCTTTACTGAAAAATAAAATGCTTGATCTAAAGTGTATCTAGATCATTCATTTTAAGATATTCTGGAAGACTGCATTAAATCCAGCGATGTAATACTTAACACATTAGCCTTATCTTACCTTCATTCTGACCCCTAAGACAAGTATCATCAAAATTTACTTGAGGCTGAAACTGAACTGTACATATACCTCTAAAAGATCTTCCACTTTGAAATTAAATGCATAAAGAAAAGTTAATATCAGTGCCTTTATCCAAAACTTGTCATCATTTCACTACTTGGGGGGGAGTTGCTGCTTTAATTTTTAATCAATTCATTTCACCATACTGGTGCATTAGCCTTTGTGCTCACATAACAAAGGGGCAAGAGCTAGCATTACGGTGTAGGAACAGGAGAATGAAAAAAATAGGTAGAGGACTGCTAATGAAGAAAAAAACAACTTGTAAAACCATATGTAAGATCGTAAGGTATCCAAACTTACATATGAGTATTTCTAAAACCAAAAAATAATTTTTGATAAAACCTCACATTAGCTGCTAACTGGTAATTGTGATAGCTCTTGCCCAGTGAAGCTTATTTTCTATCTTAAAATACTTTTAATGTAAGACTCTTTAAAGCTGCAAGTTAACAACAACATAACGGTTAGTGAGAATGAAAGCCAAAGCAATCCTGGAAGATGATTTCTCTAAAACAGATGAAAAACTATCACCAGGAAAGGCAAAAAGGGCAGGTAGTAACATGTAAAAAATATTTGAGTTAGGTTGAGTATCTGCATTGCAAAAATAAATTAATTACATTCTTTCATGTAATATTCCCTGTTAAAAGAACCAAAGCCAAATAAAACCTCATTCAGTGGTACTGGAGGGGGCAGGGAAGGAAAAACTTCTTTACTGAAAATCATTGAGAATCAAATTTTCCAAACTGTTAAGTTCTGCTCTTAAAAAAATTGGTTAAAGTATTTTATTATATTTATTTTATTATATTTATTTTATTATATTTATCTTCTAATACAAGCTCTCTCCTATCCGATGCTTGCAACAGACACCATTCTTTTCACTCTTCTACATTAAATGGAGCTGTTGCTGAGATGAGGCCATTAGACTGGTATTCTACACTGTCACCTTCACTAAGCAACCTGAAGAAGTGGTGGCCATCTCACAAAAAGCACTGCTGTAAAATACTTCCCCATCTTTCAATAAAAGGGACAGCCAAACTTTTGGCTGAAACAATTTAGAAAGCTTCTTAGGAAGACATTCAGGACTGTGGACCCCAGTACTTCTTCCTCTTTCAGAGTGCAAGCAGGTATCAGCCGATCCAAATGCACGTGATAAGCACGGTTAGTATTGGAACGGGATGTACAGTTAACCCAACAATCCCACGCACTCCTGTTGCTTTCCCCACCACCTGGCATGACAACTGCTTCTTTGCTCACATGAAGAATACTGGACACAAGACCGGGAAGATTCAAAAGCAGCCAAAAAAACCCACCCTAAAATCCACCCGTTCTTACATCTGAAAGGCCTCCAGGAACAATGGCGGGGACAGCAGGTTGAGTCTAATTTATGAGATGGGCATCTTTGATTTACAATGAGGCACAACTGCTTCTTCCTGCTGTCCTCTAAAGTTATTTGGAACGTATGCATATTTTTGTAAAGGCATTTTTTCTGTAAGTGCTTAATTGCAGAACATTTTCAAAATTAATTCTCATTGATGCATTCATTATTTTGAACTATTAAAAAATTACAGATTTTTTTACATGGAATTTTATTTCAAAAAAAACAGTAACTAACTTGGAGCTCTCCTTCCCACCAGCCACCTGGATTCTTCTTTCTGATAAGAATCAGCTGACCAGGAGCAAGAGTAAGCTGTTCTGGACCCGTTGCTGTGTAAGAGGCAATAACTTGGGCAATTTCTGTTGAAGTGGAGGGGGAAAAAAAAAAAGTTAATTTGGAAAAACCTGAAAACCTGAATACATTCTATACAACATTAACTCTGTTATTATCACTGGCACAATATATCCATTTTGTATTTCTTTCCATAAAATTGTTATGTATTTATATAGTTCCACAAACCCATGGTAATTATAAAACAGACTAGAAATTCACAGCACTACACGTATGAAACAGAAGTGCAGTGGCTCTATGACTAGGATGTAAAAAAATATTTGAAATAGAGAAGAATAATGACCATCATTAGAGCTATATGGCTCTTAAAATCAAGTATCATAATACAGTTTTCCAATAAATACATTTTTGTAGCATCAGTTTGGACTGAGCTCCCTAAAAAGAGGAGATACATGTTGATGACAATATAACAAAGAAGTTGTAGCAACAGAGGTGCAAACTAATGAATGTTTGCAGAAAATTTCTCGCCACTAGACCACAACAAAGAATGTTTTCAAAACGTAACAAACAGGATTTATTTTGAAATCTTTATTCCATGAACATTAATACAAAACTGGCGCCTTACTTGATTGCCTACCAGTATGACTCAGACACAGAGCAACTGCGAGGTCACTTGTACCTCTCAGTTAAATTAGCCAAAGTAGGCAACACAGCTTACTCCATTTTACAGTGGTTGTGGAAAGACAGATGAAAACTTGGTCACCACAAAGTCTGGCAGGGTTAACCCATTTCTTGAACCAGTTTGAACTGACAGGACCTTAGAAGCAGCTGGGGGTATTTTGATGTCCCACTGACATATTTTAAGTCAGGTTTAGCATGTCATCAAACCATGTTTAGGGTGATGAAGAACATGTTTAAAGCCATGATAACTGGGAACCTTTTGGAAACAAAAGATGGTAGATTTGGGAACTTTTTAGCTTTCAGTAAGCTAAACCTTTTAGGCTGCTACATTTACAGTTTCTTTTTAGTCATGAATTAATGGAAATCTGTGGGGAATTCTTTTTTTTAGCCCTCATTTAGTTGTAAAGTGTCTCAGACATCCAAAGCAGCACAAAAGTAGTGTTGTTACTGTTGAAAACTTCACTTCAGGATCCTAGTATACAGTCACTCATCACTTAAGTATTCTGCTTAACAGAATGACCTAGGGGTTGGATTTTTTTTGGTTTGAGGTTTGTTTTCTTTTGGGGGGGGGGCAGGGAGTGGAACATGGGGAATTTGGTTTTTTGTTTTTATGAAAAACCTTTCCTGGGATACTAAATTCTTACCCTGTGTTGAAGACAAAGGAGGTTTTTACTTGGCAATGCATCAAATAAAATTGGGGACCATCAAACAGCCAGTGTGGGCACTGAATTTGACTGGTTATGGTCGTGGTTTAAGAATATCCTAGAACAAGCCCACAGCAGAGCAAGTAATACAAGATCACAGAAATGTGTCTCAATTGCTTCAGTGCAAAGACAGCCAGCTTAATTTAAGACTTCAGTAATTATCTGATCACAGATTAATATAATGTATGAGATTATAGCTTTTATTTTAAAATCTTGATAAAAAAATATTTTCACTTATGATTACTGTTTGTATGTATTTGCAACCTAGTCTATCCTGAAAAACTGTCACTATAAGACTAAGCAGAAAAAGCTCACACCTGCTGTCAGTATGTCCCTTTATAAAGCCCCAGAAAACAATGTGACAGTGAGTGTGAGGTGGATGAGCGCTCAACCCAAGAACAGCAAAAGGGACTGAGGCTGAAGGAAGCAAATACACAGAAGCAGTCTCCACCTTTCTCATGGGCAGCCATACTAAGAAAGGAACACAGTGCTGGGCACCATCCTACTTGGCCCTCTCTCTCAACAAGTGCCAAAATTCCTGTGGCCAAGAGAAACAGCAAAGGCACTCAGTAACAACACATCACCCACAGGCTGGGAAAGACAGGGGGAGTTTGCTGGTAAGGCAGAGAAAGGGAGCAATCACTGAAAAGGCAGTTGTAGGCAGAGGAAATCACAAAGCAAACTCCTCTGAAACAGAGGGAGGTTTTGTTACAGGGAAGAAACAATAAAATGATTTGAAGACTGCCAGGAAAACTATCAGATGGTTTACTTAAAATTTAGAAGAAAAGTGTGATCAGGAAAATAAAAAGTGGTCAGAGAAGCATTCAAGATGTAAATGAACAACATTAGGAGGATGAAGAAGCAGCGAGATGACAAACAATCTCAGGTCACTGAAAATTATGACACATGCAGATTTAACTACGGCAGAACCTCCCTCATGACAACTCAAAGAGTGTAGAGGCAGGTACTCAGAAGTGGAAACAAACCAGTGGTAGAAAAGCCAGTAGCTGAGCATTAGAAAGATGCTTTAAATCTGGATCTGGAATGTAAGACAGCACACAAAGTATGAAAGGAGAAAATAGAAGAAAGAATTTCTAAGTAAAATATAGTAGGTGATGATAGGAGAGCAGAAAGGTTTACAAAGAGAAAAGCCAGCAGCAGCACAGTCTGTACTGTATGAAGGCAAAGCAAGCAAGCTATTTGTCAGGAAACACATGGCTATACTGCTAGAAAGTCTGCAAGCTCCCTGCGTTTGCAGGTTTTTCCACATAATCACATTAATTCTTCCAACCTAGAACCATTCAGGAGGCAAAATGAACACAAGGAAACAAATTAACTGTGGGAGTTCGTAAAATTTCTTTATTTTTTAAATCGGGCGAAAATCTCTCTCACTGCCATGGCAATTATAATATTCAATGTATCATACTGAAAGAGCAAAAATCTTATACTTTGCATCTCTCAGAACAAGAAGTTTCCCATTGTTATCTACAAAAGGTGATCTACAAGGTGCCAGGTATCAGATACACTCACCAACAAGCAGCATAAAGAATTTTTACTGTGGACTGCATGTTAATTAAATTCAACATTCAGCTCTTGCATGTCACAGAGAAGCAGAAAGTTAGAGAAAACAACTCAGCAAAAAAGTTGAAAAAAAACAGAAATTGTTTTCCTTCCAGGAAGGACTTTTAAATTTTGATTTATTTAAGTATTAAATTACTGAGAAGAGATCCAATTCAATTACAGTCCAGGTCAAAAAATGCGGCGTCTACTAAAACAGGTACATTTAGAATAAAAAAATAAATGCCTTCTCACAGATATAATTGTCCTTATATTGCTGTTTAAATTTGCAGAGAGCAGGTTTTTTTCCTTTGCCCTCAACACACACTTACCAACACCCACCCACTCGTCCTGCTGCTTCTAGAATAAACAGGAATATTTCACCTCATTCATTAGCATTTCAGTTATATTGGCTGAGCAATTGCAATTTTGCTCACAGCAAAAATATCCATGAATCTCCTTGCTGAAAAATAGGCAGGATTGTTCCCAAACTGTTCTTAAATTCCAAAAGAGTCTGAACACACCTTTTGTCAACATCCTCCCAGCCTCTACTTCATTAAAAGTTCAAATACAGAAGAGCAGTGGTTATAAGGCTGGTACTCCAGGATGAAGTCTTGTCATTCACCATTCTCCCATGCATGAAAAAAGCACCCAGACCTATCAGCATCTTCTCACTATTCCTACGAGGTATCACTTCCAGGAGTTTTGCAGATCTCTATTCTTGTCTGCCTCCCTCTAGAACATCTATTAACACAATCATTTTTAATTGTGCAAATGAAAGTTAGAAAAGGCAGGAGTAGTTTACTTCCAAGCCCTTCTTTCCACAGATGGATCAGTAAAACTTTCCAAGAGGAGCCCATTAGTTACGTGTCAGAATAAAATAAGCCAAATGAAGTTGGGGTTGCTGCAATCTACTCTCCCCATCTCCTTTTACACAGTGAACCAGTTCAAGGAGACAAAGCAAAACCTCCTCCCCACAAAACAAAATATGCATATATGTGTGTGTATAGAAATAAGGCAAGAGTTGGTAGATCACATCCTTGAACCACTTCACTGTGCAACTGAACAAGGCTCACAGAAAAGGACAGAATAGAAGCATGGAACACCCCCTATTTAGTTTGGTTTAGCTCAATGCAAAGCCATCTTTTTGATATAAAAGCAGATAAATACACTGAAGGAAGAGAGAGATGTCTTCTGGAAAGTTTACACATGCCTGTCAGTGGCAGAGAATGCACTTTTCTAATGATCTTTGGAAATACAATGGCTGTATGGAAGGACAGCCCCCACCCACACCACGCCAGGAGTCAAGGGACGTCTTCCTAGTGAAAAAATAATCTGCAACATGGTCTTCTGCAATGTGACTAGGCCTGACAGGCAACAAGCTACAGCGCACGGATGCAAGGTGTGTGCTCTGGAAAATGAGGGGCAGGTACAAGAGCTCAGAGTCCACATATACCACAGTGAGTAGCATCTGGGCAACACGCTGTAAACTACACTGTAAGAACGTGTACTTCCATTTTCAGAGGCACGGGCAAAGTTGGGCTTTTTGTAGGCTTCCACTGTTCTGTTCAGCAATGTATCATGGAGTTTACATTCATTTTTGTGCAAGCAGGTTTTTATTCTCTAGCTACATGCTATTTAGTGATTGACATATGCCAGATAGAATGGCTGACAGATTATGTATTATTTTATTACAGACAATAGTTTTCATCAGTGCAAATCACTACAAAATGACCATGAGCAAACATAATTTATTTTATTGGAGAGAATGTTGTTGCCATTGAACTTAAGAACAGATATAAGGCGCTGTCACAATATATGACTCACCAGGTTTCTTCCCTAAGCTTCCCGTTTTTCCAGCTGCTCCAGGAGCCTTGAAATAGAAAGTAAGATGTAAGTATAGCACTCATATCGATTTCTCCAGTATATGAAAATGATTTACTATACTTCACTTCAACACACTAAACAAGGATGTAAGTAAAAAATCTCTCACAGGAAGATACTGTTCTTACAGAAACCCTTAATATTTGAGATAGCAATTAATATATAGGAATATATTAGCAGTGCACGAACGTGGATGACTACAATTACGTGTAGACATCTTTCCTGAACTCTTCTTCCTTTCATGGACTGCAAATACTAAAGTAAATCCAAATTACATAGCATTTGAATTGTAAATCTGCATACCTATAGAATGTGAATTCTGTCAAGTTGAGTTAAAACAACAGTAGTAATTTGCAACTCTACAAATAGCTGGATTGCATATATGCCTAAAAAACTAACTGGATGTAATTATTTCAATACTCTCCATACTATGGGTCTAAAATGTCTCATATGGCACATTAGCCTAGTCAGTGTAGTCACTGTATCTTTAAGATGAGTCATCTGGACTTTGTAGGTGGTGTGTGTTGCAGTAGTAAAAGCCTCCCTACCATTTTGCTGCCCACATAAGAGCATAGGACACTGAATAGCAAAGTGAGATCTATCTGTAGCTATTTCCTCTGAACCTAGATTAGGTGAGATGAAGGATAAACATCATCATCCAGGCCAAGAGATTTGCAAGAAAAGCCTTTGAACAGCCAGCAAGCAAAGAAATTAGTTCAGTTCAGTTATGTATAGGAAAACAATGATACTGAAAAAATAAATTTCACATGAAAAGCTTTCGTACTTTACAAACTTAAAAGTTCTCTTTCTGGAGAGAAAAACAAACACACAAACAAACAACATTCACCAAAACTTCTCCCTTGAGGCCACTGGTTATGAGGGAAGAGTTATCTTCATTATTTATTTTAATGCACTCACAAGTCTACTGATATAGATGTAATTGGAGTATTCAAAACCGTGTGTGTTCTCAACTCTCTCCATTGCACGCCCCCCTTCCTCAGACATCTTTCAACCCTTTTAGTCACCATCCCTTTCTAGGACAGCTTCCCTCTACCCCCTAAATAATTACTTCAGTTTCTTCCTTGTCTTACCTTCTGCAACAAAAAGGTTTGATACGGATTAGAGCAACATAACAAATCTAAACTGTACTTTGGTCAGAAGTGTTGAACAACCACAAATATCCTCTTGCAAGCAAGGCTCATAACACTCCCTCTTAAGTCCCCTCAACTTCTCCTTTAGTATCTCCCTTACAAACTTGGAGCCTATATCAAATGACCTGAAGGTTTTCACAGAATTCTAATTCCTCAATTTAAAAGAACAGTTTCCTCCTCAATATTCTCCATATTAACTTGATGCTTTTAAAGTTTGGGGATTCTGTCAGAAACTAATATATGGAACAACTGAAAAACCAGTTAAATGGTTGAGAGAACAGGGCCATTTAAAAAAATGTGCATTGGTTTTGAATGCCTCTATAAAATAGATTAGATAGAGCTTCAGCCTGTCTTGAAGATTACATAGGTGCTCTAAGACATCCACATTTTAAACATCTTTCAGAAAAGGTACTAAAGAAGCCTGCACTTTCAGACTGAACTATAGCACCTCACAAAGCTTTATTAGTCAAGCCAACATCATCTAATAACAGCAGAGAACCCAGCAGAATTGGCATTGCCTTCCTCACAAGCTGTAAGTGATATTGGAAGGTAAGAGTGGGAATGTGAAGAATTGCTTTTGTTTGTTTGGGTTTTTTTTAATTTGACACCAAAGCACCTTACATACAACTAGTATATCATGCCTCTCCTTGACATTTTGCAACTTAAATTTTGGGAAGGATTGTGGAAAGTGGATGCTTTAAGTTAAATGATACTTGGATTCCGCTGTCTCAGTGCTACTTTCTTGTCAATGTAAAAGACTGATTATAGTTACTTTCTACAAGGTCAGCAAATCTTCCCTTCTTCCCTATGTTCCTTTCTTTCGCTTCAGTTTTCCACCTTTCTCTACAACCACTGTGACCTATGTTAACAAAAAAAGTGAAATAGGAAAGCATCATGCAGAAATCAGATATAAAAACTAGGTTTAGGTCTGGGGACAAGGAGAAGATGGTCCAGACAAAGTGACTGCAAGTTCATTGACAGTCCCAAGTAGGAAAGATTAAAAGGTGTGGAACCAGAGGTGACAACTGGCACTGATATGGTAATATCAGGAATTAATTCTGCTTTGGAAAGTGTTTCTGGCAGCAGAACACCCTCCCCCCTCCTCATTAAAGGACAAGTGTTTGGACCTTCAGAGAACACACTCCTTCAAAATATCACTTAGTCAAATATCCACATTGCCAGACTAGGAGCATATGGATAGATAAAACAGGCTAAGACACTGTATCTTTACAGTTAACTGGTAAACATAGATTATTTTAAGAGAGAAGCTTGACCAGGCTGAGTCTGAATTCTGTTTGAGGATTCTCTGAATCTTTGGTAAAAAAAAAGAAGAAATACCTAGAGAAGTGCTGCAGTACTTCAATAAATAACTGAATTAATAAATAATGCATTTAAGATGGACCCAACTTGTGGTTCACTCAGTAAATGGAAAATTATTTTCTATTCTTTCTGTTATGAGAAACACAGTGGTGAGGACATACCTCATTCTATTTCCCTTTTGCACACCTGAGACACTAACTGCATTATTTTGTGACAAGCGATAGTCTCTTTAAATAATAAAGCAGAACCTGCTTTGTTAATTTAATAAGACAGCAGTAGACTTGCCAATTGTGTTGTACTGTAAAATCCTTAAAATCCAGATTAAATGCATTTAGACTGTTACTATTTTCAGAACATTTGTGCAAAGTTTCATAACTAGAGATGTCTAAATTTTCGTGTTTCAAAGTCCACTGTATAAGCACCATACCTTATGCAGAGGTAATTATCACCAGTCCCAAGAAAGGCAGGGTAGAATAGAAACCAGTTACGGATCTGTATTCATCTACCTCAGTCTAATGAAAACTCTTGGGAAAGGACCATGAACCAGTGTCGTAGTTTATTTGAAAAACAAAGACTTTCACTCCTAATGAAGTTGAAATTTTAAGGAACAGGAAATAGTTTACTTCAGCAACTTGAGGTGAATGGGTACCCCGGGACTAGGTACAGAAGAACAAATTAAAAAAAAAAATTATTCTGATGTATAAACCATTTATATTTCGAGGCTTATAACAATTTCTACACACTATTCTTGCTGCTGAAAGATCTTACTTTTTCTTTGAGCCTAAGTCAATAGTGCAGAACACATTAAATTAATTTACTCTTTTAGTAACATTTTCCACAACCAGCCAGCTGTCCAAGCACAGCGGCACATCTGAAGGTTAACCGACAGCCGCTGTTGTGAAATCCTTTGTAAAAGCTGGCTCTGTGAACAGGCCGAATAGCAAAACACTGTACGTGTAATGGCAATTATCCACTTGGAACAAGAAACGTCTCCTGCGGGGCATATGAATCACTTTATGAAAACAAGCATCCCGGATATCAAGATCTCTATGAGCTCTGTGCTTTTTCCTCCCTCTCTCATGAAGATTTTATCTGAAGATGTGATTTTTCACCAGCAAAAAGGGCAGTTGGAGCACTTTTTGATGAACTGCACGTAGCTGTTTCAGCCCCAGAGAAGTTGAGATCAGAGAAACATCAAATTGACCTCTCTAATAAAAATAGTTTTCAGAATTAAATGTCTATTTCTGAGTTCTCTACAAAGAAGATTTGCTGATATGTGTGCCTGTCACCAGACAAGACAAGCATCCAGTCCTTAAAGGCACAAAAAAGGCAGCTCTGCACATCTGAATATAAATTCCCAGGTTTTGAGACTAAATTATTTTAGGAATATCTTAAGGGAAAACAAAAACAGTTCCTTCACAAAAGTTCAAAGGAAACATCACATTAACTATCAAGAATGTACTGTTTTATTGAGGTGTTGAGAATATATTTAGCTGAGGTTAAGTAACTACTTCGTAACTATTACTATCTACCTGTGAAACGGGCCCCAGAGTTTTAGGAAGCTGACAGTGCAAGTTCCCACTCATCAACTACAATATCAACTTACAGGTAATATAGAGAGGCTTAGGGCACAGTTTCATGATCACAAGATATTCCACAGATTAGGCAATTATCTGTACACTTGTTCCTATACCTCCATCAGGCAAGCCACCATCTTTTTGATGCATGTGAAGAATTACTGGCATGGCTGAACTAAAATTCACGTCTTGAACTGCAAAAAGAAGTGCTTTCCTTAACCAGGTAGATTCCCTGATGCAGACCCACAAACACCCCTGCTGCCACAGCTGAAGGGAAGTTGCACCACTGCGAGGAGAATCAAGCTGCCAGACCTGGGGACAAAGAGTTCAGAATTTCTTGTCCGGACTCTTATTGAGCTCTCTTGTCAGGGTAAACCTCTACCCTGCCTAACACCACAACTTACTACTGTACAAAATTTACTCTAACTGTCAAAAAGACAAGCTAGCTTGCTGTGGTGGGCTCCATAGTGCCACAGCTACAATGCTTCTAGTAACTGAATTATTAAGTTCCTCCTCCTGATCCAACATTATCTGCTGCTCCACAGTCACTAGATTTGATGCAACTGAAAGGTAGGAATGAGCACAGGCGTATCCAAAACTATACACTAAGTGTAAGGTACGATGTTTTGCTTCTAAAATGAAGTATTTAACACAAAAGCCAGCTAAGAATGCACTTCAAAATGAGCTCAAGCTAGCCTAAGATGATGCTGAGGCAATCTCGCCTCCTTTACTACTCTCCTCCCACACTAATTCTGGTACTGACATTTTTCCCAACACTTTTTGAGCTGTTTCAGAGTACCATCGTAGAAGTATGTCCTACTTCTGCTAGACTAGTTTTCTGTTCTGCTTAGTGTCCTAAACTGGCTTATTAGCAGATCAGATGAAAGCCAGTGGCAGTAAAAGTGTGGCAGGTAAGATCATACCTACACCCACTTAGAATGAGTTCCATACAACCATTTTGCATCAGAAATAGTGTGGCCAGCAGGACCAGGAAAGATCGTCCCGCTGTACTCGGCACTGGTGGGGCCACACCTCGAGTACTGTGTTTGGTTTTGGGCCCTTCACTATAAGAAAGACATTGAGGCACTGGAGCGTATTCACAGAAGGACAACAAAGCTGGTGAAGGACACGGAGAACAAGTCTAAAGAGAAGAGGCTGAGGGAACTGGTGTTGTTTAGCCTGGAGAAAAGTAGGCTGAGGGGAGACTGTATTGCTCTCTACAACTACCTGAAAGGAGGGTGTAGTGAGGCGAGTGTTGGTTTCTTCTCCCGAGTAAGAAGTGACAGGACCAGAGGAAACAGCCTCAGGTTGTGTCAGGGGAGGTTTCCATTGGATATTAAGAAAAATTTCTTCACTGAAAGGGTTATCAAGCATTGGAACAGGCAGCCCAGGGAAGTGGTTGAGTGAGGGACATGGTTTAGTGGTGAAGTTGGCAGTGTTAGGCTTGTGGTTGGACTCAATGATCTTAAAGGTCTTTTCCAACAGAAACAATTCTCTGATTTTATGATTCTACACTATGAAACTACAGTCTCAATGTGCACAGAGAAGTGTACCTCACAACACGAGGAAACAACTAATCAAAATTTGGACAGGACTTCTCCAGTATAAGATTGATTAGTTTTCAAACTAATAGTGCTAGGGAAGGAAGAGAATTGATACATGATGCAAAATATAGATGAGAAAAGTTTCTAAAATGTTTCTGAGGGCAGTATTGCAATACTATTTCTCCCAAGAACTGCGATATTTAATATCATTAAATAAGATTTTTTTTTAATCTTGTCTCACAGGATGTTATTGAAATTTCTTTACTATCTAGAAATTTATTATATAAAGGCTTTCTACAGCTACGTATTTCACTGCAGGTTTTATTCTTCAGCTTTTCTATCAACAGAAATAATTTTAAGGAGCGACATTGCTCAAGCTCTATGCTGCAGACACAGGGTATTTTTTTTCAGTGTGTCACATACACACAGAATTCAAGACTTGTAGAAAAAGCCTTACCATTCAGATTTCTAAATACAGTAATTTGTACTTATTTATTTACTTTTAAAACTCCTACTATTCTTAAGAGACATAAACAAGAACTTCTCATCAAGAGATCAGTATTGTATTCAACTATAACTCTAAGCTAATTCCTACTAGTAGATGAATTATCCTCTCAGACAAGGAATATAAATAAAGAGAAAAAGGATCTAATGTGGCCATGTTCCATCAGACCATTCCAGGATAAAAATCAGATGAAACGGAACCACTATTATTCAGTCAAGAACTTTCAATTAAGTATAGTAGTTAGTTTTGTTGCAAAATTTGTTCCCCTCAGTTGCAAGAAAATGACAATGGGTAGAGAGGAAGATAAGACACTAAGATATTACTCTCTGTATCTTTTTTAAAAAATAATGTCAGTAAGATACAACTCAGTCATTAAAAACTTACCTGAGAAATAAATTAGTCATAGCTATTCCGATTTGTCTCTACAAAACTGTCAAGTTAACTAATAACATATGCAAGATTAATTTAAATATATGATCCATAAAGTTATTTACAACATTATGTTGTAAAATGCAACTATTACTGTTCTCCCTTTCCAATCTCACATTCAGTAAAACTGCAAAATATTTTTTCTTCCCTTATGATCCACTGACTTGTAACTATCACTACAACACTAAATAAAACATACCTCCCCCAGCTCAATTTTGTAACATTTCAATGTCTCTACCTCAGAATCTTTGAGTCTCACATAATTAGATGGGAAAACTCCTGATTTATCACCCAGTGTTCCTGTCCACCAGTCGCCATCTTTCTTTGTCACAAGAATCATATCACCTTGTTGAAAAGTTAGGTCTCCTTGTTCAGAACTCTCATAAGTATACATAGCAATATACTCTGTAAGAGGGAAATAAATACAGAACATGGGAAAACACTTGATAAACTGCTCAATCATCATTTGCAAAACCTAACTAATATAATGTAGTCTATCCATGGGCTAAATAGAAGACAAATTGATTAATTACCATTCATAGAAACCTCAGTATTTAATGCAGAACATGATATCTATCAGAACTAAATACAACCTATCAAAAGACTGCTTCTGGAGGATTTTTTTTTTTTTTTGTAAAATAAATTGCTAGTATAATTTCAATGTACGTAAATTATTAGTTTATATCAGAAAGTACTCTAAAAACATGTTTCCCAATGGTTTCTGTCTTGTGCTGATGATCAGAATTTTCAGTCTTGGAGACAGCAAGTCTCAGTATCCAAATATCTGTAGACAGTCTTCATTTTATATATGCTGTTTGGCTCTCATATACAATGAATTCTTTCATTACTTGAAGCTTTGCATGAAGGGTGCACATCTCATTGCATCTTACGCAACAGATGGTTGGGAAATGTTAAGACAAAGCCTGAATGTGTTCCATTTTGTTGAAACACAGTCAACTACTGAGTATTCAAGTGCAAAAACACTCAAGTAGACTGATGTTGAGAAATGCAGTGCATAATTCAATCACAGAACTACATGAAAAATTTTTACATAAATGATTACAAAGATTTTTCAGACAAATCAGTAACAGTTTCAATACAACTTGATACATTGTTATTTAACTGAGCATTGTCACACATTATAAAGGCACAAAACATATTTCTTAAGATTCCATCTTCTGCTTCTAGGATCAGCTAGATCACAATATTTCAGGAAGATTTTCATGCATATGTAACAAGAATGTTTGAGTATTCCACTGCAGCTGGCAATTGTTCTATCTGCCTGAACACTAAATCTGACCAAAAAGCTTAGCTCAGGGAAGTTCAGCAAGAATTCAAACCACAATTAGTATCCTTAATGAAAGCTAAGACATGGTTTGTCTAACAACTGCAGCTGAAGAACACACACATCTGTTTGCATGCGCATACACATGAACAGACACATTAAATATCGTAATATATGTTATACACATGGAATTTTTCTTCCTTTGAATATAACAGAAGATGCTAAACCCATGCTTTATAATTTCTTAAAAATACAGCTTTTTTTGAAATGTTTTACTTCAAAGTTTTGTTAATTTTTCATACAAACATATAACCTGAGATATCCCATACATCACAAAAAAGGCTTAGCATTTCTACATTGCTTTTCCTCAAATATATCTTGAGCAAGACTAGTTGTATTTTGAAATAACTGATTCTCTCACTGTCCTTGTTACATGGATCTTTACCATTCCCTCCTTTTTTTAATTTCTGTAGTGCTCATGTCAGTGGCACACTAAATATATAAGCAAAGAGTCTCTTTCACTTAAAATTGTATGTAGAATTGTAGTTAAAAAAACTAAGGTCTGCTGTAGAGATTATAAACAAATATTAATTTGTAACTTATTGTTAGACTCATTGATTTACTCTGATGGTGATCTAAATTAACCCAGCTGACTCTGCACTGAAGTGGATTAAGATTGCTTACACAGTTGGTTAACACAGCTGGGGTGGAGACATTAACCTCCAGCTGAAGGGCAGTAACAGCCAGGAATGCAAGTCTTTTATAACCGCCAGAGGCCTGGCAATTACCTGTCTGTGCCCCAGGTTCCATCTTTAAAAATGAAGGGTAGCCTTGACCATAAGGATCACAACATTCTATAACTGATTGCAATTTATTTAGTTAAGAACTTTAATGAAACACTGGAAATGAGTTTTTGGTGCAATTGAGATATTTATTAATAATTCCTGACATCATAAAGTATGTGTACAGATGTGCTTATTTGGCTCTCTACAAAAACCCTTTCCAGATTGGGAACCATTAAGAAAATATTTATTCAAGAAATAGTAAAAACTACAGAAGATATTTTAATGGTATGTGAAATTATTTCTTCTATATATACAACATATATATATTCTTACTGTAATGATTTTAAATCATTCTAGAGGCAAACTGATTTGCACTTCAATTTTAACAGGCCCGATCCTAAAACACAAAGATCTGATTCGAAGCTTGTTTCTGGCAACAGACTTATTCTATTTAATATAGTAAAATACCATTAATGCCATTCAGTTTGAAATGCTTACCTTCACCTGACATAGTTGCTTTTGTTGCTGGTGATGCTACTCTTTTCAGACTAGCGGGACTTTCTGAGGAACCAGAATCCATGCTTTAGAAGAAAATAACCGTTATTTAAGAAATTAAATCTCTTCAGAAACATTATTATCATATTTAAAAACTAAAAAATGCATATGCATCTGTAAGCAATTCCCTACATTTTAAAAGAAGAGACAATAAATGTGCAAATTAAAGTGCAATGGCCAGTCACGGTTATGTTTGGGTAACTGCCTTAAGAACACAAGTTTCTGCGCCTCCTCTTCCCCCTCAGGAAAAAAAAAATACCTAAAATCATTCTCATCTGTATTACTAATGTTAGTATTGCCTTCACATTACTCAGAACCAGATTTTGATTTTTTCATCCTCCAAGAGTAGTGATAAGTGATTAGTTTTGAGGTAGACCTTTTTATTTTGGGGAAAGATAAGCTACGACTTACATAGCTGTAATTCATAAAATCCAATACATTAATTTTTTTAGTTACACATCACATAAAATTAAGACTGTTCATTAAGATTTAGATCTTTTGTTAGTGACACATGACTCAAGGAGAACTGAGGTAAGTTTTCTTATTCCTCATATGAATTTCCAGGGCTGGAAGTTAAAACCCCTCAGAAGAAAGTCATATAAAAAAAGTATTTTCACAGAGTAGATCCTAAACTTTAAAACTCAAGTGTGCAACTCTTCTTATTCATTTAACTCTTACAGTATAGAAGTAAAGTATGGTAAAAGCAAATAAAATACCTTGTTGACTTTCTAATGGGGCCTGAAATAAGCTTCACATAAGATTTAGGAAACCACCCCTTTTGTCCTTGAACCTCTCCAAACCACCACATATCTTGCTGCTCCAAAACTGTGATGACATCATTTTTGTTGAAATTAAGGTGGTTGTCTTTTTTCGCTCTCCAAGGATACAAAGCCTGTGCTTGAAGCCCCTCCACTTTTTCACCCTAATATAATTTTTTAAAAAAAGATAAGTTAGTTATGCACCACCTTTCATAAAGAAAGCTGCTTAAGGAATTATATTCTTGTACTACTTATATAGCAGCAGTCTCTTCCTCAACTGCATAAAGCAAAGTATGTAAATTAAACTTTAAAACTAATACCAAAAACGTTTACAGTCCTCCTACATTTCTGTTGTTAACATGTAATCAATACAATGGAAGATTATCAGAGGTTTTGCTTAACAAGTTAAATAAAGTTTTACAAGTAAGATATACACATAATAAACCTTCATGAAGCTATTTTGGCAGGCCATAAAATAACCTTTATGGAAAATGATGCTTTGCTGCAAGTTATTCATTGTACATTCCAACTGGTTTTTTGCTCTAAGATACAAAGATATTTAGCTTTTTTCAGAATACATTAGCTTACAAGAACAGCATGATGTTCAGTTGAGGAAAAGGAAATGCCTCAACAGATGGACAGAATTCATCTGATGTGAAGCTTTGCCACTGCTATTCTACTTAACTACATAATCCACTTTGGAGTGAAGGTTATTGTCATGTGATTCAGGAAAGCCCCAAGGAACTGATCTAAAACTGGCATCTTGCCAAAACATTAAGACTGGACCACCAAAGCCTAAAGAAAAACCATCACAGAATAGCAGAACAGAAACCATGTCATGTTAAATTCTGCCACAGATTTTGCAAATGGATGTAAAGTACCTGTTCATCACTCCAAACTGAAACAGCTTACCTATCTGAGGGGACTGTTTTAATGCATGGTCTACATTCATACTTCACTTTCCAAACATTTCTGCTGTTTCAGAACACGTTTAATGAATATGCATGCTCACCTGACCCAGGACAGGAGAGGGGGATGATCCTGTAACAGTGGCAGGAGTGAAGGCTGATCGCTGCCGCAGCTGCCCCGCACTGGGAACAGTCAAAGATGGCTGAGCCGCCCAGGCATCCCAGTTGTCAGTCTCTGGTTTCTCACTAGTGTTTGTTGGCCATCTGAAAAAAAAAAAAAAGAGAATTACCTAATTCCTATCTTTTTCAACTGAATAAAAACACTCATGCAGGAAGATTGTCCAGAAAAAAACTTCTGCATTCTAGGTTAATTTATTTTAATTGAATGTTTCATGAGCATCACAACTCTCAAGTAGAAGTACTGCAACTAATCATAGGCTAACAATAAACTTATCTTAAAAAGGCATTCTCTAAATACAGTTGCTTGTCTTAGCTACTTAAGGCCAGCAGTTCTGCAATTTAGTTTCATTTCTTAGCTGTGCCCCAATACAACAGAAGTTCAGGTAGTGCAGTCTATATTACAGACAGTGGAAAGTGGTAAAAAAAACAAACCACACCACAAAAAAAAAACGCCACCTGCACATCACTGACCTCTCACATCCCTTTCCCTTATACATCATTTTGTTGCTTCTTTTTCAAATCCTTACCTTTTTTCTTTTGCTTAAAATTATTTCCTACTGACTTCTTTCAACTCTTTAGTTTTAGGCAACCTCTTATCCTTTTTATGTTATCTCTTGTCCTTTAAAATGCCGACTAAATCTCATAATCTCTGCCTCCAAATGCACACTTAGATGAACAAAATCCCCTGATCTCTAGGAGTGTAAACAAAGCACTAGTCTTAAACCCAAGCTTCCTTTGCCTGTTGCTTGTGCTATTAACTTGGAATAATCAATTGTTGTCCACCTAGATTGCAAGTGTCCAACGGCCACAACCATCCCTAACCCCTACACCATGTCAAGGCCAGTATTATTAGTACAAATGTGCCGAGACTCACTTTGTACTGAAACTGAATATTAATTTTTATGAAAAGCATGCATTATCGACAGAGAGTAGAAACAGCTTTGTCAAAAGTATTATTTATTCAAAACAATAAAATCCAGTATGAGCCAGACATCTCCAGGAAACTAAAGATTTAGTCTTACTCTCCTCCCTCAGAAAAATGACTGTAGTAAAACAGAAAAAAAGGTTACATAATTGGAAAAGCTGCTGTGACCTATTTGATGAAAATTTTGAAATAGAACATATTATGTACTGTAATATTTTAATTTAATATTTAAGATTTTAATTTACAAGTATGTATTACAAGATCCAAAGATAAGATAAGTACTTACCCAACCCCATTTACACAGGGTTGATAATACTGCACAGAGCATTGAGTTAACAAAACATTTAGGGAAGGGCACGTGTTCTACTTGCATCAGTCTTATTAATGTTGTGATAAGGAATTAATAAACCAACTTTTCATGTTAACTCTGTCATTATCACATTAAGCATAATCCAAGTTGGAACCCTTCAGTGAGGATTGGCATCAATTAATTTAAGAGAAGGAAGGTGAAGACTTTGGGATTTCCACCATGTTACCATCTTCACTTAGGAATGTTGCCTATTTGTGATGTGTCCTTCTGCACTGCTCAGGCATATATGATGGGAGCATGGTTAAAGTTTAATGAGGCTGTGATTTTAACTATTTACTACAGAAAAAATATTTTACTTTAAACAAGCTATTTTTATTTTGCAATCTTGATACCCTCTCTTAACTGCCACCACAGTCAAATTGATTAAAAAGGACTCCAACACATATAAGGTGATAATCACTACCCAAACATACGTTGAACTGAAGTCTGCCCAGTTATTGGTAGTTGTGGTACCCTCCGTAGAAGCTGGAGTTCCTAGCGACGTAGTGGATTCATGCATAGAAACTTTAGGAGCAGCAGGGGCCTCAACTGCTGGCTTTACAGAAGATGGAACTTCATTTTCAGGTATTTTCTCTGCATAGTTTGCAGGGAACCATCCAGTTTTCCCCTTCAGTTCTCCACCAAGCCACCCTGGTTCTCCAGTCTGGCTTTCATCCACCTGTAGATGCATTAAGGTAGGAAGTTAAGAAACATAACATAGAAACGGAACTTTTACTTTAAACAACCCATCTCATCCACAGTTACTAAGTTTCTCTAGTTGCAGAGACATGACACCTTCATTAGAAGTTCCATCTAGGTAGAACTTTGTTGTTATTATTGAATATACCTTTGGACAATTATGTTGATGGCTATTCCTTCTATGGTACATTAATAGAGAAGGGAATATTCTGCAAGGCAATACTGCTTTGCAATTCTTTTACATACCCCCACCCCCCTGGCCCCCAGCCACAATCAAAAGGATTTCCTGATGATGAGTTTAAAAAAAAATTAAAAAATCAGTCCTAATGCAGAAGCCAAACATGGTTTTTAAAACAGTCACTTGAAAGTCTGTCATGGTACAGCAGATTTGGGAAAAGCGAGTTCTAGAGAAATCCTTTAAATGTTGATATTTCTGGTTTAACTAACACAAACTGCAGTTTTTAACAAGTTTTCCTAGATTTTCTCTCACAGAAAATACAACAAAAAACCACAGCATATTAAAAACAACACCCATGAAACAATCCAAAACAAATCCACTAATGTATTTATACAAAACAATTACATATTTATACAAAACAACTCCATAGGAAGTTTTCATATGTGAATTTGTAGGCCTCTGTTCTTTCCCCTCACTCTGATATCTTTGCCAAGCCATAAAGGACTGGATGAAAAGGGGCTATTTTTGCAGCTGTATTTTAATTCACACTTATTGATTATTGTAATTGTGTTAAGCTATGATTTTGCAAATTTCACACTTTCCTGTTAACTTTTCTTAAACATTTCACACATTTATTTTCCAAGCTCTAGTGACAGACTCCTGTCTTAGTCTGCTATTTCAACAAAAGTGATCAGTTTAAATTCCAAGCTGCAGCTAACCATATTCAGCAAGAATCACAGAAGAAAAGTAATTCACTGTTGCTACCCTTGGAGAATTGATATGGTGGCTAAATACCTCCAAGGCAATGTCAGTTGCAGAAACTTTTTAGAAGAAAAAAGTCAATAATTGTATTCTGCAATGATTTTGGTAAATTGGGTGTTCTAGCTATGTAATCTCTTTGATAGGTCAAAAGAATTTCAGTTTTCAAGCAAACCATCACATATGAATATGTTGGCACCTTTGACATGTAAACAACACCCACTTTGTACCACAATCTGCTGTGTGTAGCTGCAGATTCCCCAGCAATAGTCAAGGCAGCAGTAAAACCAGGCCAGTAATAAAAAGTCAGGTGACCAATCCTAAATGGTACGTAGCTGGTTTTTGGCAAGAATTTCTCTCATCTGTTTAGGCCAGTAGCAATCAGTGTTTCAAAACACGTAAGAGTTTCAAACTACAGCGTAACTCAAGAGTTGACTGTGGCAGACAACAGTTCAGGAGTCAGAGATTCTTCAGTTTGTACTTCTAAACCACCTGGCATTATTTCCTAAAAATCCATTATCAGTGTGAGGGATTTGTTGGTAACAGAATGCTCCTTGAGCTAAGGAATAAGAAATAGTATCCTTTGCAGTCAAAGGAGTTTTCAGGATATGACATCATATGAAAAGAGCATACAGTACTGTCTCCAGCTAGATGCTTCTACAGTTGGAAACACACCTATGAATTCACTCTATCAATTTTAACAAAATATAACCTGATCAGCTACTTGTTTGGAGATTAAAAAAAAATAGTGGCAACAAAAATGGTGCAGTAGTACAAATTAGTCACGCTAGACTAAAGGTGGGACCATCATTCTTCTGTCTAGAAGTGACTGAAACCAAAGCAGCAAAGCTTCTGACTCTGATTGTCCCTGGATTAATCATTTGAGCTGCTGATAGATTGCTTTGCCTGAGGCCAGTTGTTGCCTCTGACTGCCTCCTATTGTAATTTGTATCCCACAACCCTCTTTTGGTGCAAAACAATCCATTATTTCTGTTTTTGTTGGGTCCATCTTCTGTCTCAGTCCCTATTAACTCAAAGCAAACCCAGAAATAAACAGACTACATGCTTGACCAGTTCAATGTGGTTTTACTGCTGTGCAGAGCAAAACTTCCACTGCAGCACTGAATAGGATTGTTAAAGCAGCGGTATGAGAGATGGAAGGTCACAGCAGAGGGTGAATCTTGGGAGAGAGGGAGAAATGGATTATGAGCACCTGACGCCAAGCTGAACGATCTAAACAGTAATAATAGTCACACATCGTTTCTACTCTCATCCAATCCGTCAAGGAGTAACTACAATCACTAACATACAAAAGAATGAGGACTGAAAAGCCAAAAATCTGTTATGGTGATGATCTAAAAAGGGCATCTTTGAAATGAATCACAATCACACAGAAACCGTTGTGATTTTTCAGAAAAAAATGTTTTGTACAAGCAGAGGGAAGAAAAACAAAAAAAAACTATCAAAGGGTTTCACCAATTTAATATCTTTAGAAGACAGTTTTAAGTTAAAACAATTCATAAACCAGCCTATTAGGGTAGTAAAATTTACACTTATTCAATCCAATTAAGTTTTCTATGTATAGTCATGAAAAGACACTTTGAAGGATAATTTTAACTCTGTAATTAATTTAAAAAATCTGGTTTCTCAGTGATTCATACAAAATACAATTTACATCTGGTTTTGTAGTACACTACTGGAATTTTAAATAAATTTCTTTGAACCTTTTTAAAATTCATTTGGTGTAATTTCCTTATATTTTTCACACTCATCCTCAAGTCCCTATGACAAACTATCCCAGATTATTTTTTTCCAAAGTACAACTGGACTTTAAATGTACACCTTAATAGTGAATTATAGTGTGTGTGGTTTTATTCTTATCTGTCAACCATACTTTAGGGCCCCAGCTTACAGCTACACAGGTTCCAGTGACTGATCACAAGTGACAGGACGGGACTAAGGACAACTCTACACAGCAAAAGCAATAGGTCAAGTTAGTATCTTTGTCAACAGAAATGCTGGCTTTGCAGTGGCCTATTCCACTTTAACCTGGCTGGTGTATCACCAGCTGTGTGCACGCACACACAAAGAGAAGCCCTGTTTTATGGCAGATATTCACCCTACATAGGAAGCCAAACCCTAATACTCTCACAAAAAGTACTTAATCAAAGCTAAACAGAGTACCATCGTCTGTTTTGTTCAACTATCTATCCATTAAATTACCATTTTAATTCTACTGCACTTGTAGGCTTTTGATCTGGATATTTTGAGACTACTGGAATTCCTGTTATAATGTTGAATATAAGCTCTGCAGGCCAGAGGCCACACGCTGACTACGCCTACACGGGATCTAACACAACAAGACTGTCTATGTGTCTAACACAGAGAACGTTCATTCTAACTCTCACAACCAACAACTAACAAAATGACAAAAAACTATCATTATGAAATTGCTTTAGACTTTCCATAGAAGCTTCATTATGAACTTCCTGTTTAACTTACATTCTCCTGCTATCAGAGCCACTACAGTTCAGTAATTCAATCATTCACCTGTATTTCACAGGATTAGGCTTAAATTTATTTAAATAAGCTGTATTATATAAAGTATTATCAGCAACAACAAAATCCATTCATTTATGTCAAGCCAGAGCCTTACAGCAGCAAATGCCAGCAGGACTTGCTCTGTAAGAGAGCTATCCAAAGGAAAAGATATCCATACATTGTATACATATATTCACACACATGATAGAAAGTTAACTTCTTGAACAGACAGAGCCCTGAAAGAGGCTTTCTTGGCTCAGAGTATTTCGTTCTAAGACAAAAGCTTGGTTAAGTTATAATTAGGATTATAAATCAGGAGCTAACAGTGAAAGAAATTTAAAGTACATAGGAAGGTAAGAAGCAGAGAAATCAGAAATCCAAGTTAGGAGAAAATAAATCCTATAATAATAAAAAAAAAATACAGCCCATGCCCCACACATTCTCTAAACCATTGCACAGTGCTACAGATAACTACGTGATCTGGAAAGTCAGGAAGAAGAAAGCTCTCCTGAAATTTGCAAATACTTTTCCTTTCAGAATAAACCCTTACTCTTCTCCGTCATTTCCACCAAGACAGGTCTCAAGATCCATGCACAGCACAAAAGTGCATTATACTGCTGTAAAGACTATTTACAAGCTATACATCTATTAAAGCCACAAGTCATTCTGACATAATGAATTCTGCAGTGCTCTTTACACCCAGGATTTGGGCCTGGTTCCCATGCGCGCAGTCAATGGATTTGGGCTTTCAGATGGATCCTTTGCTCACAGCAGTTACAGTTTGGGTGGTATCTTCTGTACAGCTATACAATTACAGGACATGACTGTACAAGCCTGCACATACAAAGCCATTTATAAGTGTTAAAACAGTGAAGCACTAAGTCTGTGCATATTAGAACACAGTTATTCTAACCACCACTTACTTTGTTGCACGCAGTAAACTCAGAACCATACAAGTCAGCTTAACTACAGAGTTACATTTATGTCATAAATTAGACACACTTTAACATGTAAGCTTGTAAATTATTATTTTCAAAAAAAATGTAATCAATTCAAACCTTTTAGAACCACAGGACATGACAAACACTTAAGGACAGAGAAGAGGCTAGGAGTCCAAACGCCCATTATCAAAAGTAAGTTGTGGTCCATTGCACTTAAATTACTTTTGACAATGTGAGCTAGTTTGTTAATTTTACCCTTGGTGAATTCAAAAACAAGTAAACTACATGGTAACAACATCTTTATTTGTGAAAATGAACAAACTGCATAGACTTCCTAACAGTCATATAGCACACTTACCCATTCCCTTTTAACCTCCATCAGGAAAGCAATGATTTAAAGCAAGGCAGAATTATAACACGTTTCACAAAAGTATCTTACTTATATTAGGTTTTCTAAGAGTAGCCCATTTAAGCAATTACTACAGAGCAGGAGATAAATCCCACAAGTATCACTCATCAGGTTTAATTATTGTCAAAAGTAAGTTAAATAAAGAAAATTGAGAGAAGTGACTCTACTTTTGTAGAGTAAGTTAAAGTCCAAAAGTAACATATAGAAAGACTCAGATTACCTCAAAGTCTCTATTTAAAACATGTGAAATACTCCTTAGAATCATATACTTTTGGCAAAAATGTTATTTCCTTGCACGTCTACCTGATAGTGAGCATTCTTCCTCAAGGAAAAAAAACAGTTTACTTATATGTCTAGGCTACAATCTATTTCCCAAGAAAGCAAGACACAGCATTTTTCAATAGTCTAAGGAGACCCCTGTACCTGTATCCTCTCTCATTTAACAGCTGACTGACCAATACTATTTCTTGATGCAGAATAAAACCACGTTGCACTGTTATTCAAACTGGCATTGAGCCTCTTCCTGACTCATTCAGTAGTGCTACTAAGCCAGGATTCACCTTTTATTTTCCAAAAGCAGATTCTAATACCATAAAGACTTCGGTGTGAAGCTGGATCAATTAAAAAAACCCAACCAAGTGAAAAAATAACCAAACCAAACAGGCCGAGAGACAAAAGCTCATCTTCCCAGAATACATGTTTTTTAAAAAAGTTACCATTACAACATATGACAGTCTATAAAGTGTATTTTTTCCAAATTCTATTCTTACTAAACTGTGCCAAACACAACAGCTCTTAAAATAAATTTTGTTAGGTAGAACACTATAATGGATATACTTTCCCACAATTAATGAGGTATCATTTAATAGTTACACTCGGAATTTTTATTATAAATAGACATATGCATGTTAAGACCGTACTAGTAATTTATTAATATTAATATACACATTTAACAACTTCAGGCATTAACAACAGAACTGTAATTTTAGAGATAATTATAGAAAAAAAATCAGAATATCGCTTTAACACAACAGTTATAGGCTGACCATATCCCCATATCTCATAATCTACTTTAAAAAAAGAAAGAAAATTACTCTTGTATCAACATGCCTGCTACCAAACTTTTAGGTTTTGAAGCTTTCATTTTTTATAAATGACATTTTATCTACTGTACATCCTCTTTAAAATAAATGTAAAAATATCTCATAAAAGAGTTAGTTAAAAAAATAATCAGAAGAAGTTATCATACAAACAATTACAAGTTACAACTGTATGAGATCACTGTGTCAAAAACTGTGACCAAAACAGGTGTATAAAAAATTTCCAGTACTACTGAAGAAGTATCACCACCATACAAAGACTATGTTAACATCTATGTGGTCATGACGGAAGTGTAGCTATCTTGTAGATAATTGCTTCACACAGTATCACACTGGACATCACACACTCTTAATAAAGGCAATTTTCAAAATTACTTTTTTTTTTACATTGCTCTTGTACTACTCTTATAAAAAGCTAAATTTATTATTAGCAACATACTTTATTTATCAAAGCTACTTTTTGATTCCACACATAATAGCCACTCTCTCAAGAGGAAATAACAGTAACTTTATTCCCTAAGTAGCTTGGAGGACAAGAAACCTCTCACTGAGCTAAATTCTGTGTAGGAACCTTTTCAAACACATTGACAGACACACACAGTTCAGCATACTAAAACGGATACGATCTACTCAAAGTTTATGTTTAAATTTTACACGTACAATGAACTGTAAGAAGCTATCCCTTATTATAATGGGGTTGCTATGTCTTATCACATCATTCTGGCATTCACTGAAATACTTCTCTCAAAGTCTGTAAAAAATCTTGCCATATATAATTTCAACCACACAAGTGCGAAAGCTCAAGTAATATCACAATCCCTTCTTACCATGACTATGTCGCCAGGCTGAATAGTGATTTCATCGTGGCTTCTTGATTCAAAAGGATACAGTGCTCTATAATACACTATTTTTACATCCTCCTGAGCAGAAATGGTTAGAGGAGCTTTCTCTGAGTAAAGGAAAAAACACACAGATACAAAGAAACAAACAAAAAAATCAAAACACATCATTTTTAAATATTTGAAAAATGAGGCGAAACTGGAGACAAAAATTATCAAACTTTACATTTTCTGTAGGAAGTATATTATCCCCCTTTTACACAAGGGGAAATACAAAAATGAATTCTTTAAAATATAATTTTCTTACTATTTTGTTTTCTAAACATCAGGTAAAATAGCACTATGTTTTAACTTTTATGATATATACAACTATTTTCATAGAAAGAATCATGTAAGATGAAACATATATGACTTCTCAAATGCTTCAATGATTTTGTAGGTTAAATCTGATCAGCCATAGGTTCAATTCGAACAGTCATGTTCTTGCATATACCAATGGTAACCTCAAATACTTTTAGAGCCTGCTTGTGTAGCAACTTCATTTGCAGCCTGACTATACTTCCAAGAAAGATGTTTCAAAATGTCCTAGTATATACAGATCGGCTGAAGAGAGGTCACTTACACATGGTGTTATTAAAAAATTACATGCTAAAGATGCATTATTAGAAAAAGAAGAATATAGAAAAACCCCAAAGATATAAGATAAATTGCCCTTGTATAATGCACTTCCTATTTTGCCTATTCAGTCACAAAGGTGCCCTCTGCTAATCTGCACAAGGAAAGCCAAGCAAGAGGACATATTAAATTAAGTAAATTCTAGATTTGGGCTAAAAGATAGAAGGTAATTTTCCTTTTATGCAATCCTTTGATTGAATATTTAAACAAATTTTACATTACCAATCAGTTAACTTGTGTACGTATCAAAACCACTTAAGGGGGAACGACGTGATTCCAAACACAGACAAAAATCGGGTTACAGTGCACTTTCAGCTGAAGATGATTGTGTTTATAGCAGAAAAAAGGGGATTGTATGTTAGACTACAAGTCATTTTTTCAGTAAACAACATGCACATAGAAGGGGGAAGAGGAAAAAGGATAATTAAATTACATATTGCTACTACACTAAAAAGTCCCAAGGCATATATTCCACACTAAAATAAGAACTGTAAATAAAAGTATAGAAATTATTTTTGACATCTTGCATCAAAATCTTACAACAAATTACAGCTAAAATTCTCTCTTCAGTTGGCACTATGAGTCTCATCAACTGTGCTCTACAGTCTGCTAAACACCATACTTTTAGGAAGAATGGTGAAGACTAGAAGAACAACTTTTTGGAGTCTAGAGCTCAATCCATAAATTATTTACTTTAATAAGACCAGTAATCCAATCTTGAAACATAATATTCTTCTGTATTAAACAGAAAGACAAAACAGAAAAGAATTGTTCAAAAGTCACGTGCAATGGCATTTCTTGATTTTTTTCCTCTACCTGCATTTGACCAAGGAGCCTGGACAGCTGGCTTGATTGGCTCTTGATGCGGTTGGAAAAGCTTACTCAGTTTCTCTTGCATTTCTGGTTTCCCCTTATCCTCACTTTCCTTTTTCTTGGTTATTTCTTCCCTTTTTTGCTTTTCATCTTCCTGAATCTTTTTTGGCCAATTAATTTCTTCTTCAGGTTGCACTCGATCAAGTCGCTGTTTATCCCGTTCCTGTATTCGCCTGTTGGACAATTAAGATGCTTTTTAAGCCAGTCGAACAAAAGACTATAAAATTTACTTGTCCTTTTGTATGATCTATAGTCTAAAGTGTACTCTTTATGGCTTTTGCGTACCCTGTAAGAACTGTTAATTTTATTTCGGTGAGTTATCAACCACTCCACAGCATCACCTTACACAATGACTCCTAGAGGGCAAAGGAGAAATACTCAAGACAGATTTGCTATAACTCTGTATATATTCATAAAGAGGGAGGAGTGACTCTCAGACTAGTGAAAGAACACTATTTCATGTCACCTACTACTAAGTGCAGGCCTCCATCACCTTGCGTTGTTTTGTCTTCTCATTTAAAACACCACCTTTAATATAATTTTTCGTCTTAATTCATGCATCAATTCTGTGCCTTTACAGTACAATTCCACAGAACTCTAAAAGAGGTACAGAGCAACCTGAGCATATGGAAATTATAAACTAGTTATGTTTTGGAGTTGAATGTAAGATAGGCATAAACATCCAACACTGTTGGCTTTTTTTTTGACAGAGTTCTTCAGAGATTTGTAAGTGCTAAAATTACCTTCTTTATTGAGATCATGATCTCCTCTACAATGACATGAAAATAAATATATTTACTTGTGTTTTTCTAACTATTGTAGGAAACTTTACACAGGTATCTTAGAACAGTCTCTTACTCAGCACACACTGCTCTGAAAATTATGAGCTTCCAGTATCTTACACTTTCTGTCCTACCTCTTCAACTCAACAACATCTGAGTCTCAACTTCGGAATTCAACAATATTTGAGTATTCTCTTTTCATAGTTTTCCTTGGGATTCATAAATCAATTGTTTGAAGTGATGAACCATATGGAGAAAGAAGAAAGAAAAAGAGAGAGAAGAAAGAGAGAAAAAAAAGTCCCTTGGCTGAAGAAACAAAACTCCTTAGCATCCAAGAACCTAGACATAAGCCTTCAGTTTCATGTAACTGTAAGGCTGCTTTTCAAAATCTCTTCCCAAGCAGTCTAATTCAAGCAATCTGAGTGTCCCATTATATCAGCATTGCAAGTAACCGTTCTCATTTGCCCCACAACTCCTTTTATTTAATCTAGGCCTGTAGATATCAGCTACAGCTAGCACCAGACATTTTCAATAATTAACTCCTACCATAAAGTCTTCCCTGAAACCAAATAAGCAGCAAATTATACACTTCAATTTTTATCTGCTCAGCACTGACTTTAGCTCTAAAATCCAGGAAGAAGTCAGGAATAGCAAACAGAACCAATTTGTTTGGTTATTTTCTCAAAGCCACAAACATCCCTAGGTAAGACTCAAAAAAGCCAAATCAGAAAAAAAACCAAAACAAACTCAGTAATCAGAAAATATGGCAATCTTGATCCTCCTGTTGAGGTGCAAGGAGTAACAGTATCTGCAAGCTTCATATAGCATTCTTGCAGAACTATTCAGAAAATTTCACATTCCCAACTGTGAAAGCTAACAAGTCCTTTCCCTCTGACAGAGGATAAGACAACAGAAGGAAATAATAAATATTCTCTGCTAGAAACAATGTGCACCAGTAACGGTGTAAAGGGCTAGAACAGATGCACAGTGTACTTTATTTTGTTCCATGACCTATTCCACTTCTATACTTTCTTCATACTTACCAAAATTAGTGACAAATGCATGACAACAAGCTGGTGATTACAGATTTGGTCTACTATATAGAATATATTTTATCCAAGGACAACACTGATTCCTAGCCAAAAACTATGTGAAAAAAAAATATAATTCCTTAAGGGGAAAAATCCATTTTTCAAACAGTACGTTAGCACCAGAGGTCAAAAATCTCATCTCTACCAACGTAAGCTTTGAGCTGACAAGAATATTTTCTGAGAGGTGTTAAGGTTCTCACCATCTGTTTAAGACAGCAGCTACTAACTTGCAAGCTCAAAAAAATCTTTGGTTCTCAACAAAATTGCTGATATTATTGCAATATTCCACATCATTATACCATGAGTAGAGGTTAAGACACTAGTGTGAAGGGTATCACTTCTTCGTCTATGAAATACTGCTACATTTTTCTGCCTTCAATGTCAAGTCATCTAACAAGTTAATGAATTCACTGTTCTGACAATCTCCTATTTTAATCATGGAATTTGTACTCCATGTGTTCATTTGCAAAGTATTCAGAGCCAATTACTCAGCAGTTTTGTTGCAACACTGAAGCTGCACCACACAGGCATACAGAGCTCAGCTTTCTTTTGACATGAGTGACGAGTTTAGTCAGATGGGGTTTAGATGGGAAATTGAGTTTTTAATTACATTTCTAGTAGAGTGATTAAGTCTTCCCATACTTATAAACCAAGTTTGCTCCAATTGCTTGAGTGAGAAGAGCAGACAAGAATGTCCTGGGGAGGGGGGAAGTGGGAAGTGATATTTCTTTTTTCCTTCCATAGAAGCTGCAAAATTTCCAATTTTCTTCTTTGATTGTTACAGAAACAAGTGTCATGAGTTGAATACAAGGAAGGGAATAAGGAGAGACAAGAGAAGCTAAAGAAATTCAAGTTTAAGTGCGAGCACCACAGCTTGGGGTTAGGAACAGAAAACTTGACATTCTGCCCTTTTCCTTACTTCAAGACTCCTGTTGTGTTAATTATTGTGGAATATGACCTCTAATCTGGGATTTACCTATACTTGCTTTTACTCAAGTTTCTTTTTTCTCCCACCAGCTGCATTATACCACTCAGGCAGCTCTTATACCAGACACCAATAGTAAACTCTATTCATTTCACTCAAATGTTGGGATTTTTTTTCCCCCTCTAAACTGTATATTACTCCCACAATCATAAGTCTATATGGAATTATCTTTAAGACAATTAACACTAATTAGTTATACCTGGTCTTCAAAAGGACCTCTACCATCCCCAAATACGTATGTCTGTATCTTTGTTTGCTCAATTAAGCTATGTGCACAATTCAGTGTATAATTGCCACCAAAAAATTGTTAGGATGGTTCTCAGTATAAAATTATTGTGGTTATCCATTAAGCCTAGGGTGCACATAATTATCATCTTAGATTATTCTTTCTTTCTTTGCTTTCACTAGAGCTATTAAAAGGCAGTATGCTTCAGTAATCGTTATGGGGCAGTATCTAGGTTATGAGTATAAATCATTTACTCATTTTGGTGTTTTTTGGAAATTAGTAAGACTGGCAGACTGCTCATTATCAGCTGTGCCAATTACAATTATTTAGAAGCTTGCATATTTGGGCAGCATGAAGTTGTGCATTACCAATAATGTCAGCATGCTCAACTAACATGAAAAGTCAAGACATGAAGTTTTCTATGGCATAAGTTTTTCCCTTTTTAAATCTGTTTTTTAAATTTACATTTTTCTGGAAGGAAGTGGAGCATTTTATACAACATTCCAAAACACAATAATTTTAGTGTTCCTATACTTCCAGTACCTTAGCAGACTTCTTGTTTTCAAGGAATGTTCCAATATAATTACTATATTTAGAGTAGCTGTTTCTTTGAATAAGCAAAGAAAAACAAAGCTGTTTTCTTAGAAAGTTTGCTATATCTGAAGTTGACTTTTAAGACTTTTAAAGGCATAGGGTTTATGTAAATTACTTAGGAACTATCTAAACTTAACTGCTTTCTATGTGTATGATTTCAATTTGAAGGCATGGTTTTCACTGACACCTTGTTCTGTTTTTGCCTGAAATGCAATAATTAACTTGACTCACCAAGTAGTGATACAGGCTATCAACTCAGTTTAGGTCACAGTCCATGAAATGCTATAGCAAATAATTTGGGAACTTTTGCTCCCAGGCCTTTATTTTCCTCTCTTGACCAGAATCTGTCTACATTAAGAGTACAAAAACCACGCAATTGCTAAAAGTTAAATCAAACAACTATTGATAAATATCAGAATAAAATTGGTTGATAGCCTATATGCCATTAATTTTACATAAATATATTAAAATTATATGTAGAAAATAAATTTCCAAGTGTGTTTATTTTCATATAAAACACAAAGCTAGTTATTTACACTGTTCAAGAACCTCTCTAGCTGTAGAAGTACACTACACATTTAAGTAACAGTGCTGAAATGTGTATGCATCACCGACAGTCAAGAGTTAGGCAGATGTAGAAGCTCATCTCCACAGCACACTTTTCATTCAAGGGTGAATCAAGAGATTCCCTGAGTTTTAAAAGGGATCACCTGCACTAAAATGAAACTTGCTCTACGCCTTGGGTATTCTTGCCATTTAGTGATATATTACTTGAGATCAGATTATGCTCCTGGGAATGTAAAGTTTATTTCACTTGTTTGCACTTTAACACCTCTACAGAAAGGGCTTAAATTACAACAGTTTGTTACCTTTGAGCTTCTTTCTGCTTTTCCAGTTCTACTGTCTTCTTTTCTTGTTCTTTCTGTTTTAGCTTCTCAGCTTCCAAGTTCTTTTGCTTTTGTAGTTGCTGTTTGTTATGTATTTCCCTCAGCTCCTAGAGAAAAAAATAAAATATGTGTAAACATATACTATGTGCATCCTAACTAATGGCCCCATACATTTAATTGTGAAACTTACAAATGGTTGGCTATCTCTGTTCAAACTTACAGTTTTCCTACTTTTATTCACAGAACCTGAGATGTTAAAGGGTTATGAAACAAGAAAGTCTTTTTTAAACAGGACTCTAAAAAGTTGACAGAAGTTTGACAAAGCCTAATCTGAAAAGTCACATGTTTTATTTTAAGTTGTTTGCAGGCTTGTTGAATTCATTTATTAATTCAATACAAAAATCTGCCTTCTGAGCTGCTCATAATAGCAACTGTTTCAGTCAATCAGTTTTATTTTGAACTTAGTGGTGTTTTACTAAAGAATCTTCAGGATTGTTTTGTACCCAGGAGATTGAATTCCTAAGCAATGTCTGTGGGATGAATCATGGCACAGAGAGTGTTCATCCATACAAGTCAGTTTTCCTCTAATAAACTGGAAAGACATTGCCTGAAACATTCAGAATATAAGTAATAATAAAATTATCATATTTTCCTCAAGATTTGTTTTCTGTATTAACATCTATTAACACAAATAAAAATTTTATCCAGAATCTCTTTGCATAACCTAGAATTCTATATTTGAAGTCCTCAGTATTACATGGAAAAAAAAGGATAACTTTACCTACGACAACTTAAATTTTCCCTTGAAAATAGTTCACTTAAAACATATCACTTTTTAAAATAAAAATATAGTACAGACAAAAATATGCAGAAAATGTTTGTAGCAGGAAACTGTTTCTAAATCTGTATCTTAATAATGTCTACCTTTATTGAATTAAGTTATGACTTCCATCATTGTGGTTTGTTTAGTTCTCGTATCCCTAAAAGCTTTATCTTAAATCATTCAGGGATGGAAACAGCTAATCTTGAAAGTACTTGGATAATTTTTCAGAAATCCACAATCTACAAATTAGCCAGATAAGGACTTCAAACAACTATCCTCACGTACTGACCAAAATGTAGAAAATTGCATAAGAGGGGGGAAAAAAAAAAAAAGTAAATATCAAGTGATTGAAAGGGCCAAAATAAAAAGTTTCATTAAGTTTATTTCACAACATTATTAGTAACTTCTTAGCTGTAGTTTCATACATTTTTAAAGTCAGTACTTGTTTATTTACTTTAGTTAATGAAAGTAATACATACATTAGTGCCGAACAACTGCATCCTGTGCAACATCAAGTTTTAAGACGTCAAAATAACTACATTAGGAAAAGGAGTAGCACGTGACCTTTGCAAGTTATTAAAAACACTTCTGATATATGGATGACAGTTTTAAAAAAAAAAAAAGTTAAGTTGGACCTCATGTCCTAGGTCTCAGTCTCATTTCATTAATGATCCCCAATTTTATATTCAATGAAAACTGAATTCAACATCATTAAAGAGATAATCACTTCTGACTTGATGATCTTAGGAGTCTTTTCCAAACAAAGCAATTCTATAATTCTATACAAGTTTTAATCAAAACTCTGCTAAGGCCATGAAACTCACTGAAATACGGAGACAATTTGGGCAATACCATAGTTTATGATCAACATTATTTTTCATAGTCACATTAAAGCTTAGTGGATAGTTAGGATCTAGAATAGATATTACAGAACGCAAAATAAACTACAATCTTGAAAAGTCATCAGAATTATTCAGGCAGGATATTGCCTTTGGGATAATTTTTAAACTCCGAATGCCCATGGTTATAAACATTCACACACAGCCTTATTTTGGACTAAGGCAAAGGGCTACTGAAATGGAAATACACTACCAATATTGAACATAATGGGGTTCTAGTAGCTGGCCCATAAAGAACAATGAGAAAATAAAAGGATCAGGAGACTGCAGTGAACACACAGCTGGTCAACTTCAGCTGGAGCTAGAAGTGGCCTTTGATCACCCTATGAATTTCTGAAGTGCTAACTAGAGTGAGCAATCATTTCCAATAACTGTATGTTATTAATTCAGCTTTTTTTATGTTGTTACACTTGTCATATAGAGGTTCAAAGGATTTGACTCTTGTTTCAAATTGACTTCTCTGGGGGAATCACAGTCCTCCTCTTCTCTACCTGATCACCTTAACCCTTATTTGTATCGAAAAATATGTACAAACGCAAAGGACAAATATACAACCATAAGAACTCTATCAGTAGAGTGATTTACAAACATTCATCTGAAAGGACACAGATTAGAAAATGGCACTGCTTTCAGTTTTCCATCTGGCCAACAGTATTAGCAATTTTTGTAGATTGCAGAAATCCATAAAATTAAATATCTATAAAACTCCTGAAGCTCAAAATACTACTTCTGTGAAGTAACATATATCTTGTCTAGTATTCATGATTGTTAACAAGCTGTTTCTCTTTTCTGGGTAAAGGGACTGCTCTCCAAAGCACAAGTTTCGGACTTCTACATTTAGTTCGGCTTTAGCACAGGCTTCCATTTAGAAATCCTCTGTTGTTCTACTTTCTGTAGCTTTCCTTCACATTCACATGCCCTCCTGTCACTTAACTTTGTATGCCAAGAAGCTCAAGATTCTGAGTTCTGGCTGATGAGAACTCTTCTTGCTATATAACAGAGACATCTGGGATAGCCACACATTTTTAATAAGGCAACACTGAAAATAACTTCTTGTTACTTGCAAAATTTTAAGCTATTTAGACAATGCTGTTTTCCAAGTTTGTTTTTTCTTCCCCTTTGCATCTTTATCCCAAACTCTGGTGTTTGAGCAGTTAAACAGAAATAATCACTAGACAAAAACTAAACTAAAATTCCTGAATAGTAGGAAGGCTATCATAGTTAAACAAAAAAGCCCAATAAATCTCAAAAGGTTTAAGTGAGACAACCTAGATGCAAGTATGAGCTTAGTTTACTTTAACAATACATTTGTAAACTAGAAAGAATGATTCAGTTCATCTGTATCTGCAGGATCAGGACGGATCTACCTCTAATTGGTATTTTCCCCCCTTCAGAAAAACTTCCTGAATTTGCAAATACATAAAAACAAGTTACAAGTTGCAAAACATCTGTTCACAAAACATTATTTACTTCTACTAATGTCCAACTACAAGGCTAGCCCAAACTTTGTATTTTAATTATAGTTTAGACATGTAAATTTATTTCACCACTAAACTTACAAGTGGATATATGCCACTTTTACTGTCAAACAGAAAACTGGGAAGTTGTAGCTACGAGCCATGCTTCCCTGTCTGAAGTAGTTTCTTATATTGAGTACATATAACAGGATAATTACCTGCTGAATCACAGCAGGTAAGTGCTACTGCCAACTCTGGTCCAAATAATTAAATTCTTTGTTTGCTTATTTTGTCATTTTATCTATATGCTTAGCTAAGCTACGATCTGAAGGGACATTTTAATAATTATTTAAGTCTTCTATAGACTTTTTAACATATTATTCCCTCCCAGCCAATGTGTTAGTTCACTATTTTGGGAAGAGATTTTTCTGCGACACAACTGTAATAGTTAAGAAAATCTAGCCTAGTTTATACTTCTAGCACTGGATGGAGTATTTTTGGAGATTAAAAAATGCAATATATATCCATCTTTGATTAGCTAGGAGGAAATAAAGATTTGATTGGTATCTCATGCAACAGATACAGTCTGTTGCTTTGCCAAGTTATCAGTGCAAGGATGGGGGAGAAAGAATCAGCATCGCCCACTGTTCTATAGGACACCAGTTGAACAAAATGATAGTAACACTTCAACAGTCAACAGAATGAAACATTTGCCAGCTGAATATTCAGCACAGTCCTACACTCATCTTTTAGAGACACAAGCAACTTAAAAGCTGTACATTTACAAATCATATATTGTAACTCCAAAGACATAACAATGCTTTGATTGTTTCTGGTATGCAGGACAAAGCATGTCTTACCTTAAAAGCAAAGAGAAATTGTTACCTTTCCACTTCATTCACAAATTGACTAACAAGTATAATTTTGAGATGTTACAATAGCCACATTTAGGTACCCACATAATATCAAGTATGAATTAAAATATGAGTTTCATACAGTAGAGTAATATTCACTATATACAGACAAGTCATATTGCCATGAAAACCTTAATGTTAGAAATGGAGTTGTTTAAGCCCAATTTTTGCCTTTTGAAAGAAAGACAACAGAACTTAGGATACTTCAGGGATTACAATACAAGGTTTCCATCAAATCTTCTCTCCTTGAGACAAACCAGAGCATTTGATCCCAGAGGAAAGAACCCTACAGTTCTGTGCTCACTGAGGCTTTCCCACAGCAAAACTCTTCAAACTTACTCTCCAGCTCCCAAATAGCCTGCATTGTCCTTGACAGAGAAAAGCCCTCCTTTCACCCCATATTTGTAGCTATGGGGGATTTAATAAAGGGAATGTATTGTCAACTTTCTCATATCTGGAATAACAAATTACAGTGCTGTGTAGGAATAGTTAACATAAAAATGTTTTCTTTTTAGAAATTCTGAACAGCATGACCAAAATAGGCAGATAACTTTAAATCCTGAAGTTTCAGATAAGCAAAAGACAAAAATAACTAAATAGTACCTTGCTCAGGTTGCAATTCAAGGCACACTCCTCACCTAGGCAGTAAGGATTAGATAAAGAATCAAATTATAAACTCTTCCTCTTTGGTTATGTTTTAGTGCTAGCACCTCTTATTAAACACTAACTTAGTTAAACACTGCACACTCATCTGTTTATGGTAAAGTGAAGCACATAACTGGAGGAGGTTCATCACTCAGATTGAGATAGTTGTGTACTGCCTGAGTATGGCATGGAGACCTTTAGAAAGTAGTCTAAGTAGTTGACGCAGCCCAGGAGAACTGCCAGGCACTGCAGCATTGCATCTTCCATTGCCACTGACTGGAAGAAAGAAATGCTCAAATGTAATCAGGCATTCATATGCAAGACTTGTCCAGTGCACACTGACTAGACAGGGACTGACAACAACTGGAACATGACACAAAATGTAAAACACTTTTAAGAAATTTATTCTACTTGTTCACCACTTTTTCCAGGCGCTGAGAATCCCTTCTCAGCAAGACTAACGTATTTCAGAAACACTAATTTAGTTGTCTTCTCCTATACAATAACACAGATAAGCTCTAAATATTTGATTCTTCTATGCTATATGAAAATATTATTTGGTCTTTGGAGACAATAATCATATTAAGAATTATTTTACTTGCTTTATTTGACAGCCCGTAATGACTGAGCTTTGTAAAATTTAAATGTAACTTCACACTAAATATAGAAAGAATTTGTAAAGGTAAATTATAGTCAGACTATACATATACAAACAGGAAACTTAACATAAAATCTTCTATTCTATAGAATTATTTTATAAAGTAGAGAAAACAAACAAGTGCCTAGTTACATTTTACTAATAAATGTATCAATTTTAATTATCAGATTTCTAGGCTAAAACTTTTAGAGAGTAATGGAAGTTAGACTCCTTCGACTATAATTCAGGACACAAAAGTGGCCCAACTTTCAACCTAGTTACAAACTCAGTCACTTTATAGCCAAATACAGCACACTCCACAGGACCATTATCTTCTCTGATAAAATGCCTCAATTCTGATTTAAAAGGGTATCTGACCAACTGCAGACTAAGGTACCTATTTCTCTGCCAAACACTTTCCTGAAACCATGTCGTTCTACCTAAAGATATTCAATAAAGATACCTGAAACTACCTGTTTTGAAATATTAATAATATTTTAGACTGCAGAAGGTTTTTGAAAAGGAATTAAATTCTACAAATATTTCTAACTCTCGAGATGTTAACTTGAAACAAAAGTAACTGAAGTACTTGAGCTCCAAGGCACTAATCAGAAGAAATTTAAAACAGCTGTTTTGGAGGGATGACAAAAGAAAGACCCATTGGAAAAAAATATTTATTTTATCTCCTTAGTCACTCATATATGCTATTAAGACATGAAGTAAAGATGAGGTAACTCAACACCTTTTTAAAGTACTCACTTACTGTGGAACATAAAAACTACAATAAGGCAAATGCAGTGCATTCCACTGTATACTACTATGGTGTTAGCTAGTTGACCTGTAATCTAAAATACATTGGAACATTAGGAAAGCCTTGTGGTCTCATCAATGAAAAGGCACACTAGATACTAGTTATATTGTTCATTTTATCTTGTGCTATCGTGGCATATTTCTGTAATCATTATCAGTAGATCAAGTGTAGCCTATTTCAAGAGAATGAATCAGAAATGGAGTTTTGCAAAATTTAAGGATATATTCACATAGGAGATAATACAATCAAAGTTCAGAGCCAGTAAGGAATAAATCTCAACAATTATGATAAAGGTTATAATTTAATGTTGCAGTCAACATTTCATCAAAAGTAGTTTGGTATATATCTTGTACTCAGAGAGCAATAGCTTATGTATTTTCAATTCTGGTTCTGTTTCTATTGAATTTAGCATTTTGACTAAGTAAAGACATGTATTACTCCCTCTCCCTGTAGGAAATAAGTGCAAAATGCGAGATGGTATAGATAGCCAAAGAGCACTTAGATAAGCCTTTTTTTCTGGGAGCTGTCAAACAGCACCACATCATTCTGCTTCTCGTCTAGAAGCTAGGTGTATTATAAAAGACAAGGCAAGGACCAGTGTTCCTCCACCACTTGTCAGAGAACCCAAGCTGCACAAGACAGTGCCAATTACGGTGCTGCCGTCCTAACAGCCACCTCAAACGTTGATCTCTCAGTATACTGAAGCACAAAGTATGAGTACATCATTATAAAAGAAGTCTATCAGTTTTACCCTACAAGATAGTTTAGAAACAGCCTTGGTTAAAAATTGAGTTTTTAATTATTTTATTTATTTAATTAAAAATACATTTTAAAAATAACATTTCTGTCATTCCCATCTTCACATATTTTCCCTTGGTTTACAAGATAATGAGCCTTTATTATATTTAGAGCTCAGACGTGGTGGAATTTTTTGATACGTTATTTGAAAAGTTTTTACATTTAAATGTGAGTGTTACACAGCTGACTGGTAACTATACAAATGGGAAAGTATCATAGCACCAAATGAGCTGAAGTATTTTTGTTAACTATGGAAGCTGTTGATTTGGCAATTATTTATAGGCCATTTTCTACCTACTTCAAATGTAACGGTCATCTTTCCAGTGGCAGCTCCTAAAAGCTGCCAGAGATTTTGATTGTTTAGGTAAAAGTATCTGAGAATGCAAGCTCCTAGACTACTTTGTTTTGACCTAAGAGATCAGTGTGTTCTGCCTTGGTTTAAGAACAGTACTTCCACTTCACACAAACCCTAATAAAGCTATGAGTCTCAGGAAAGTTTTCACTAGTTTTCTGCATAAAGTCTCATATGCAAGGCATTCTGAGAGCTCCTTCCACAAGAACAACAGCCATTAAATCACTGCTGCACACACAGTAACTTCTGAGAGGTTTCTCTGGCAATGGGCGTACAACAGCTATTCCATGCTGAATCCATGAAAAGGTCTATATGCCTTTGTGAACATTTAAACCTAGTAATAAAATCATCCAGGTCCCCAGAAATACATCTTGCACATCTAGTGAAACTACAAGAGGGAGAAGATGCAACTGTCTCTGAATCAAGCTCCCACCGCTCAGTTTCCACAGTACAACTGCCCCACTGCCTTGTTTTCACCTCTTAGTCACCTCTTCCAAGCAAGCAAAGAATGCTGCAGCAAGGCAAAAATAATCAATGTATGGCATCAAAAAGTGGTCTTCCTATCAAGCACTGCTTCTGTGCATTACAAAATGAAGAATACAATATCCGCAGGCTAGAGGAAGCTTGCTGAAGTCTTCTCAAAGAACTGTCTACATAACTAATCTTCAGCATGTAAAGTGATAACTCTAAATACTAAGATTTGAGCACAGAAATCAATTTTCCCATTAAACTGCAAAATAGTTTACAATTAGACAAGGCATTCTTGGATAGATGGCAGACATTCTGATAAACTAATGTCTTTGTTTAGTGTGCATTTTCAATTTTTAATTATCATTAGCTTGTTATTTGTTATGTCGAGTCCTTCAGTATTCAAAATTGTTTGTTTTGAGTTGGAGTTGGTTGGGGTTTTTTTGCTACTGTCACACTACTAAGATTATTAACCCCCTTTGCCCATTTATAAGCTGTTTAGGTCATTTATGATCAAACCAAATGAGGACACTGATTTTAGAATTAATATCCTTTGGTCATATTTATCTGTAAAACACTTCAAAAGGAAGTCTATTTAAAAAGGGAAAAAAAAAAATCACCCAAAAAGCATAACATGTTAAGATGTGTCCAAAAAGAATATGTAAAAAAAACCAAAAAAACAGACCATAAATTTGTTTGTCTAGTGTCTCTTATGACTCTGCAGAGATCCTCCCCTTTCTATTTCCCTGCCTAAGATCATGAGTCATCTGTGAATAGGCATTGAAACAGGTCTACAGCTTTTAATTTTTCCTGTAATTATTAATAACTTTAATATTTAAAAATATTTTTTTTGCTTAACTTTAAAAACTTCTTCCATATTAAAGTTTATCATAGTCAATCTAATTTCAAAACTACTACAGAAACATTAATGTATCTGTCATAGTGCTTTTCCTTCTATATACTTGTAGCACAATTTATTATACCTTGCAGGAAATTTAACATTTTTCTAGTCAGCTTTCAGGAGAAACCATCGGTTGAGTCAGCAGATCAAGTACTTGACATCAGAAAATTTTATGAGACATTGAAAAAGTCAATGCTATTACAATTTTCTCACTTAAAACTGATTTATAACTTCTGTCTAAAGAATAGTTCCTTTACTGACTTTTGCAATTACCGTAATTTTCTTGAGCAGAAATAAACAAAAATCACATAGTTTTAACAAAAGACTGATCAATAAAGCATGAAACCACAAACAACAGACAACTACATTCAGGAACAAGTATGAGCTTACGAACAGCAGATAACAATTCTGAGTGTCAGCAGAAAATCAAGTCTCTTTATTAAAGATTTCAATTTGAAGTACTGATTCCAGTAGATTTGCTGACCTACTAAAACTTCTTCGATGCAAAAGGGCAGAAACTGTCAATTTCATATTTGCAATCAGATCTGGAATCAGAGCTCCAATTTATTCTTAAATAGATCCTGGAGATTAAGTTGATTCAAACTCTGAGTTTATATGCTAAGTAGAATTTTCTTTTTTTTAAAAAGATTGAGAATATTCTCAAAACTGACATTCTAAATCAATCATTCTAGTTCACTATTTTTTTCCATAATCAAGTTAGAAAATAATTAACTGAACATTTAGAAGAAAGGGTTAAAAAGTCTACAATTACCTTCAGTTGATTATTGAAAATATCAATTTCCTGAAGTTTAGATCTGGTTTCTTTTTCTACTTCATCTAGCTGGTCTCGAAGCTGTTGACGTGCCAGTTCCTTGGCTTCTAAGGCTCTTTTGACAGTAAGAAGAGAATCTCCTATTTTTAAACATATTGTCAAATAAGTATTTTCTTACATGGAGAATTTTAGGTCATAGAAAACAACACTTTTCACCACGCATCTTACAACACAAAAAAATAAATTAAAGAGTACAGTGTGCAAGGCAGTGTCATTTCCTATACAAACTTGGACATGTGCAAAAATACACTTACTGTGCAAACTGTTCTGTTGAACTTGCTTTAGCTGGTCATTAAGCAATTGCTTTTCTGGAATCAACCTTCCAAGCATCTGCTGAGACTCCTGAATAGAGGACAACAAGGAAAGAGAAAACAAGAAGAGAAACAGACAAGGAGGTGACTGAAGGATGACCTTAGCCATAAAACATCTAATTTTCACTTCTTCTGAAATGACTCTACTTTTTCTTTTACTATACTATGTATTATTGCTATTATCCAACCATTATCTGTGTGGTACTACCACTCAGACATAGTTCTCTGCTGATACAAAAAAGTGAGCATACCAAATTTAAGCATATTACTTGATAATTGATTCTCATTGAATATGTTACTTGGTTTGTAGTTATTTGAAATCCAGGGCAAAAAGACAAGGACAGATTTCAGGAAGTGTTAAAACAAGCACTTACTGTTTACTTCTGATTTTAATAAGTTAATATTAACTTTTATTAGGAATAGAAAGACAAATATTTATAGCTTATTTAAAGAAGAAAAAAATAAAGGCTTTCACTTTAAAGCAATATATTATGGCCAAAAGCTACGCAATGCAAGCTCTGTCAGATGAGAATACTTGAGTCCTAAATCTCTTGATTTAGCACTCTTGAAAGAGGATTATGATCTCTCTCAGCTTCAACACACAGTCATAAGATTGTTACACTGATATATTACAGGAGACTCTGCAGATGAGAAATTTTTCCTTCAGTGGGTTTTATATCTATCTACCTACCTATCATATATAATCCTTGCTCTTTCGGGAGGATGAAGTGCTACCTCATACACCTTTCAGAACCCTTGATCTCCAACCTTAAGTTGTCAAAACATAGAAGCATGATGTGAAACAGCTTATTTTATAAAAGCTGCCTGAGTTTCAACATCAGACAAACTAATTTACTTTAGCAGTTGTCTTGAATTGCAAGCCTTTGAGGAATCAACGATCTGACAATTTCAATTTGTCATGAAGGATCGCAAATGACATAATACAGTCCTAAGAATAAATATCACCTAATTGCTTAACACCAGAGTGAGTCTCATGTAAAGTTTTTAGGTTTTATTCCAAGAACACAAGGTTGACCATACTGACACAATTTCATAGCTGTCCCACTTTACTCATGGCAGTCTTTGGGCCTCTGCAGCGTACAGCTCAGATCTAACGGTTATGCATGACTGCAGACTACTGCAATCTCTTTATGTTCCCAAAAACATACTTAAGATAGCACAGAGGAGTTAAGGACTTTATAAATTCACAAAGTATCAAAATTAAGATAAACTATGCATTTGACTATTAGGAGTTACACGTGTCCCTCACTGTTCAGTTGCATTGCCTGTAGCACCAGCAGATTTTTTTCTAGCCCTTTAAGGATATCATGAAGCCCAGATACTCCTATCATGGAACTATTATTCCCTACCAAGAAACTAATGAGAAACATATATAATGCAGCATTTTCCAAACCATCTGCCTGAGGCAGCCTGCATCCTTCCCAACAACCATTATTACCATGTGCTTAAACTACATGCAAAACACTGTCCTTTGTGTTCACACTTTCTCTTCCACCACACTCTCCCAACCAAATACCTACATGCCCCATGCTGTAGTCGGGATGAAAAATTTAAACAGTTTTATTAAATTATTAAAGCACACAGGCATTGTAGAAATGAAGTTTCCAAGTAGTATTATCTAAGAAAGGTGACATCTAGTAGACTAAATTGTATTGATGGATAAACTTTAAGGGAAAGAGGAAAATAAATCACCTTTCAAGACACAAGGGTATCAAAATTGTAGCATTCCAATTCCAGAACCATTTAGATAAGCCAAATAGCAGATTGGATGTCAAAATGAAATATGATTTACAGAAAAAAATATCATTCTTCAAGCACAAAAAGTAACACAGGACAATATTTCAGGGTGAAATGTAATGCTTAGTTGTTCATTTTTAAAGGCCAGAATAATTCCAAACTCCAGACTACTCAATCTTAATGAACAGAATAGTTTGTAGAGTATCTAAGGATGGAGAATGCCAAGGGATCATGAGGATCAAGTTCTGTTTCCTGAAATCACAAACAACCATATAATAACCATCTATTCCAAGACCATCCATCACATCTTTTTCACATCCTTTAGTTGTACTGAAGAAACAGGTGAAAGAAATTAACGGCATCGCTAAAGCTGAAGTTTCATGCAGCAAGAAATTTCCAAGAATTTACTAACGTCCCAAATAGCAGCAGAAGGCAAACAAAGCAATCAAAAACCAGTTCCTGTCAATCTAGTGAGAGAAAGTTCTCTTCTGATGCTAAGGAAGAGGACATATGAGAAACTGAGATACCACTATAAATCTTAAGTCTCTGCCACATACCCTGCCACATACCCTTGGCTTCAGAGCAAAGCTAAATTACTCAGGAGCCAAAGTGTTCATGCAGGAGGCAAATAATCCCTGCAGGTAACTAGCAGAAGCCCTGCAGACAGTACATGCACGATTCAAACGCACACAGTTACAGCGTTTGGAAGGTGAGATCTTTCCAAACATCCCCAGAAATACCACTCTACAAGATAACACAGATTCATATAACTAGCACAAATTTTCATCGCCCAGGATTAATTGTTACACAATTTCTTCCACAAGTTTAATCAAACTCTGTCTTGAAACTAATTAATAGGTTGAAGAATAATTAGTCCCTTGAATTGACTCATCATTCCATAGCAAATGTCAGATGTATTAAACGAAAATATTTCCAAGTGAAGATATATCATCCTACAAAGGTAACTGACAATACTGACTTTTTAATCTATTGGGATCAAATTCCTTTAAAAAAGCCACTTACTGCTTTACAAATTAGATAGTAAAATTTACAGGATATTTGAGAAGCTTTCCCCACCCCCCTCCAGGAAAAAGCTATCCATTCTTTCTTCACCTGAGAGAAGATAATACCATAAAGCCACAGCTACTGCTGTCAACTTAAAAAAAAAAACACAAAAAAACCCCCAAAAACCACAACACCTCAAAAACAAAAATCAAACAAGATTTTGGCCTCCAAGAAAGGCCAGTGTGATTTTCATTGCAGAAGAGCTCTTGCAGTCATTAGGACCAAAGCAATTTAGAAAGTGACTAGGCATTAACTCAGCTGCTGGATACATACCAACTAGTACCAATTACAGTGACCAGACACAGTTAAAAATCACTACAAATATAGTAGTGATTCCAAAACAAGAGTAAAATGTAGACAACCGCAAAATTCATTGTACTTTGAAAGGTGTTGACTTCATTTTCAGTTGCCAATACAGGAGCATTTTATTAAAGAAGGAAGAGTGGTTTCAAGCTTCATGATGGCAGTTGTTTATGTCACAAACATCCCTTAGTAGTATTTGTTTGCTATTGTTTGCATCAAGTGGACACAAACACTATGCAAGAGTGATCCCTAAATTATGCTCTTTATAAAAAGCTGCTGCCAAAAGAACGTTATCTTGTGAAAGGTGCAATGGTGTACACAGAACTTCAATAAAAGTGTAAGATGTTTTAAGACAGAAGAAAAACCCAACAACAACAAAAAAGACTCATACATAAAACAAAAAACCTGAACTTTCAAATTCTGGCTTTTTTCAGATGATTAAACTAAATTAATTATGTTTAGAAAGTTGAAATGGAACAGAAGGATTAGGTTTTACACCTAAGTTCTCATAACATAAGTGTGAGATGCTCTTTGTAGTGATAGAAAAGTACTGACAGGCCGCATTACTGGCCAAGAATTAATTTCAAGCAATATAAGATACTTAATAAGGAGAAAAATCCCTAAATCAAATACTACAACTCATCTAGAAACCTTTTCAAAGTGCAAAGAATATTCTTTCACTAAAAGCAGACATCAACTCAATTCCAACTTTAATTTGACAGAGAATTTTTGATAGAGAAGTAGGAAAGATGAATGCCAAGGCTAGACCAAGAACTAACTGGTTTAAATGATAGCTTCAATTTTGAAAGTTCATTATTTTATAATTAAAAGAAAAAAACATCATCAACAAGCCACTTCACTGAAGTCAGTTATTTCTTTCAGTACACAAACAGCAATCACTGCCAGCAAAAATACATGCCGTACAATTTCACTCTCCTCATCCCCCCCAAACCCTTTAGCATCTTCAGCCAAGCAATTTATTTACCGCTGCCCACAACAGGATTCCATGAGGATGAAGTGATAATCACACACACACCTTCAACTGTAGGAAGCAATTCCTAAATGTGTCTGAAGAACATTCATTTAAAAGAATGACAAATTATCTATCACAATTTCTTATGTACAAGGAACAACACAGCATATATTGTGGCAAGTTTGCTTAGGATATTGATGCAGTTGAGGATGTCAAAAGCAAGGCTAAGAACAAAAGTAGAGAATGCTTCCTCACCTGTAGCTGCTGTTGCAAATGAGTGATTTCTGCAATTCTCAGTTCTCTAGATTTATTTGTACTTTCAATTTCTTGTCTTTGGGTAGACAGCCGACATCTGATATCCTGAAGCTTTCCCTCCAACTGATTTTTTTTATCATTCTTTAGGAAAAAAAAAAAAAAAGAAAAATATCTCCCTTTTTTACCAGAATGGTTTGTCACACAAGTCAAGATATAAAAAGTACTTTTATTCCATATTTAAAAGTTGAAATTATAAAAAAATAAATATAGCCATATCAGAGTCACTACTGTGCTTGTGTGTTTTATCTAAAATGCGATCACTTACGAGAGCTTCCAGCTCAAATTCCAAGGTCTTCTTCTTTGCCTTCAGAACAACTATGTCCTCTTGTTCTTTGTTTCTTTGATTTAGTAGTTCTTGCCGACGATTGCGCTCCCACTCAAGTTGCCGTTGCCTTTCAAGTTCCCGTTTTGCAGCCTGCAGCATTTAAAAAAATAAAGATATGAAAGATTGTTTTGAGAAACTATTATAATAGCTTATATTCAGATTCGAATGTGTAGTTGAAATCTTAATGTAAACACACTGCTTAATTGGTTAAATGCTCACTTGAAAGCACTGGTGAAATGGGGCTTCACTGTATAGCAGTTAGGTGAGCAAACAGAGTATCACTCTGTTTCAAGCAGTTTCCCAAGATCCAATTTTCTGATTTAACAAGTTGTTTCATATTAAGACTTCAAGGACTCTCTAGGATAGCATCAAATCTCTTTCCAACTTCCAATACTAGATATTCTGTAGCTTTGCAGGGAATAAATGCTACTGCACTGACTGCCTTATTATTTGGCAATGTGAGAAAATAACCAGTGTGTGTTTTCTTTAGTAAATTAACTAATCACATGAAAATCATGAAAGCTGCCAATGCTCTTAAGTTTTTCTTCATTCATTCAAGCATCTCTTTATATCAAAGAAAATAATAATTATTATTATTTTTAAAGAAGTCCAAGGTTAGGAGCAGCTCATCCTAGACCTAAATCTCTCATCCATTAATTTCATATGAAAAATAAAGAAAGAGATAGCCAACTCTTTCCTTACCTTCAAAACCCCAGAAATTTAAGTTCATTCTTTAAATGTTTGCTTACTACAAATGATGGCAAAATATTTAATGTACACATTACATTTTGTTCTAATCAAACACAGCTGCCAGTGACATAACCACCTTCCTTCTATCCAGTTAGTTACCTCTCTTCTTTCTATTTCTTTCCTTCTTTCCTCTTCTCTCTGACGTTCCAATTCCCGTTGTTTTTCCAACTGTTTCTCTAGCTCCAGTTGTCTTTTACGTTCTTGCTCTTGTCGCTCACGTTCTTTCCTTTCCTGCTCTGCCCGTTCCAGCTGTGCCAGACGTTCTTGTTCTTTGCGCTGCTGTTCCAGGAGAGCCTGCCTCCGTTTTTCAAGTTCTAGATTGCCACGTTCAAAGTTCTCCCGTTTTTTATCTTCAAATGTCACTTCAGTGTGTGGAAATATGGAGTAAAGGAGAATTAAAGTCTGTCACTGACTTAAAAAAAAAAAAAAAATCCATATATGCTGAATCAAAGTGAAACAACCTTCCAACAGTACTAGATGTAGCTCTCAGCTACTGAGGTAATTCTAGGTTTTATCATTAATGTTTATATTGTAGATCCCCTTAAACCCACATCCTTAGGAAACCAAGGTGTGAATTTCAGTTCCTATTCCTCAGGTTTCAAGGTTTCTCCACAAAGCCCAACAAGTGGGTATAATTTAGAGAAACTATTCAACAGCTAGTCCTCTGTGAGGACACAGCATCTGGAGTTCCACTATACATTTGATAATAGCAGCAGTACAAGAACTGACACTTCAGTTACTACAAGGCAGAGAATTCAGCTGATGATGATATAAAAAAGCCATTATGCAAATAACCACAATGTATTTAAACTTGATACTCTCTTAAGATCACCTCATTACCGTCAGGAAAAAAAATGGTTTGCTTAATTTCTTCAGCAGTTGAACTCAGGAAGACTGGATTCCTGCAGATTCATACCCTCATCACTTGCTGTCCTAAAACAATGACCTCAGCTCCAGCACGGGTTCCCTAACATCCTTCAGCAATATCAGGGATTGTCCTTCTCCTGTTCCACATTCTGAGGCCCCTTCCTCACAGTTCCTCCAAATTATTCTTTCTGTTTCACCTTCTGTTTCTTTTCATACCCTATATATCTCATTCCCATACCCCACATTCTGTATTTCTCTCCCTGCATGCCCAACACGTACATTTTTGGCATGCAAGTCAAGAGATAGCACATATTTAGTTAACATTGTGCATGCACTGTTTGACACATTGGCCCGACATCTGCTGAAACAGTTTAATTCTTGCCTTTTTCTAAGTTTGGATCCCTTTCTCATCACCAATCACTATATTTCATAAAATATGAAAAAAATTAACTACTTTGATGTTTGTTAAGTTTGTTTAAAATTAGCCACTGGGTTCAAAGAATATTAAAATACAGACTGATAGACAGAGAATGCGATGATAAGCCGATAACCCCCACTGATTTAGAAAACCAAGCAAAAATAAATTTTAAAATTACCTCAAAAAAGTCAGTTAAAAGGAATACATAGAAGGGCAAAACATTCACAAGTAGCATGGACATTAAGATACCATGTTCAAGGCTCTGAAAACACATACCACTAAGAAGAAAAAAATGGGTTCTAAGATGGCTGCCCAACAAGCTAGTATAGTCACTCAGCAAAGTCAAGTCGGCTCCCAGAGATGATCAAACAAAGCACAGACAAAGTATGAAAATAGAGGAGAACAACTTCTAGCAAATTAAATAAGTAGCTATTGGCTTGTGCTACTATGCTTAAGGGAAAGCTTCTTAAAATCTAATAAAGCCAAAAATAACAACTCTTTCAAATGTCTCAAAAGAAAGAAAAAAACCCAACATCTAGCCAGATTCAGCAAAGCCAATGAAGACGCAAGATGACATTCACTATTATAAGTGATCTTTACAAAGGAAAATCTATACATCAAATATAGTAAAAGGCTTATACACTCTAGTTACTCTTTAACTGAAAACAGAAATGGCTCTAAAACAAAAATAAAACCAAAACCTGAAGAGTAACAGGTTGCCAAACCCAGACAATGTTAATCCATAGCTGAAATACAAAATTCATTAACTACTAGCTGTGCTGTGCAATCCATCCTTTAATCAACGTCAGTGCTGTAAGACTAGAAGATGACAAGTGCAACACCAGTCTTTAAGAAAAGACAGTATAATGATCCTGAAAGCTACAGACAAGTCCCATGCTGGACAAAGTACTAGAGGCTACAATAGACAGAAAGTTAGTATACACGACTAAACATGATACTATGGAAGAACCAATGAAGGAAAGAGCTGTCTCTCAAGTATAAAAGACTCAATTGCATCAATAAGCAAGTAAAAAAAGAAGATCAGGTCAACAGAAGATTACTTGGGTGATTTTGAAGTCTAATAAAGAAACTAAGCCAAGGCAGTGGTTGACCTTCCTGACACTGCAAACTGCATACCAAAATCCTCTCATTCCCAAGACTTAAGATTTAGGCTTCAAAGAGCCAATACGGGAGACTCATATCTCACCTGTGACCAAACGTTTCATTGTGAGACCTCAGTGAGGTCTGCTTCAGCAGCTCCTGCTATCTCCCTTCATCCTCCTAGAGCCAGGAATTACCCAGCAGACTACTTGCAGCAGTTAGGCATAAAATACAAACCAAAGACAAGAGTTGTATCTGAATTGCTCACGTGCAGATTCCCTGAACTAATCTGGTATGGAAAGAGACAGAAGGTCCTTGGGAACTAACAAACAGTTAAAAGATTAGAATTAAAGAGTGATATAAGTTATCAACTTTCACAATGACAGAAAAATTCTCAGCAGCCTCCTTCAAGGATCTTTACTAGCAATTGTGCTGTTCAGTGTGCAACAACAGTCTGGAAAAGACTGAGAAATAACAAGACAGCTTCTGGAGATGATGCCAGACAATCACAGTATTAAAATAAAAACCTGACCGTGAAGAGCTTTAGAAGAGTCTCACAAAACAGAGTGACCTGGCAATGAAGAAGCAGAGGAAATGCAAATGTTAATGAATACAGAGTAGTATGCATGGGCAATAAAAATGACCCGAACTAAACACACAGTCATGAGCTCTAAAATGATCTGAGGAAGATCTGAGGAAGGATGTTGGCATTACTATGGAAAGTCTTCTAAAACATCAACTGAGATCTAAGCTGTGATCAAAGAGGCAATATGGTGTTAGAAATCAATTGAAAAATTGAAAAATAATTTAGAACAAAACAGAAAAGCATTATTACAGCACTGTATAAATCTGTCATGTTGCTACATTTTCAACAGCATAACATTCTGGTTAACTTAGAATAAAACAGAGCAAAAGTAAGGGAAGTATAAAGAAGAGTTAGTGGATGATTAGAAGTATTAAGAACTTTCCTAACATTTAGCCATTTAGCATCTAGGAGGCCTTCTACCTTTCATTTCCTCCTCCCTTCTTCTTTTTCTTTTTCCTTTTTTTTTTTTTTTTTAATTTTCAGAGCTGCTAAAGCTTGTATAAAACCCATATTGTTACAGACTGCAATGAAACAGGCCTCTATGTATATTGTGGTCTTTTAAAGAGTACCTAAGCCAAACTTCTTTGCACCTAAGTCAGAAGATGGAGGCAGTAAAGCTTTCACTGCAGTCCTATAGCAGGGCAGCAAAGTGCTGCCTCTACTGAGAGTGTATAAGATCAGCAGCCTGAATGCTGTTCACAACTCCATTGTCACTAACACAAAGGATCATGCAACAGTCAGGAACTAGCTGGACCAAGCAATGTCTTGGTTATGCCTCTGACATGTCACAAACTGATCTATAAAGAAGGCATTTCTTAATAAGCTTTTATAACTCCACAGCATATAACCTAATAACACCTCTGATAACAACACACAATACACACCTATTTTTGCTTGCTCACCTGGTAATTTCTTTTCCAGTTGCTGCTGTTCTTCTTCTAATGCTGGTTCTTCTGGTAACCTTTGGTCTACAGGTACTGAACTTACAGCAGATATGCCACTACCAGAGCGTACTCTTCTGTCAATAAAACAATAATTCCAAGTTACTTAAAAGAAGCCATGTGTGCCAATTTAGTTATGATTTAATGATGAAATAATAAATTAAATGCAATGATGTAATATTTAATGATATTTAATGTTCCCTCAGTGTTGCCCAGAGGATTTTACTCAGTCATTGCCATTAAGATAACTGTATCCTCCAGAGTGCCAACAGCACACACTGGTGACCTGAGAAACCTAGTTCAAAGGTCACAGCACCATGCAACTCACAGATGTGTTCAACCCTGTCCCCAAGATCTCTTACTTGTGACCAGTCTGAAGTTGGGGAAATGCCAACTTAAACTACAGCAAAGTTATAAAGACAGAGGAAGAGTTCACTAAAAACAAGACCTTACATAGAATAAACAAAAAAATTGTAATCTTCAGGAGGATACTCAGAGAATATGAAGCTATGATTGTATGCAAACATTTCTTTCCATTGCTGGTACTGTTTTTCCATCCATTTCTCCATAAAAAAGTGAAACAGAACTAATACCTCACCGCTGCTATTCAGATACAACTGTATCAAAAGAGAGCTGAATTTGTTACAGTGTAAATTCATAGCACGTTCTGAATTCCAGTACATCCCATTTGCTCTTTAGACATACAAACTTGAATTGTAAACACTTTAAATAAAACATTGACCAAAACTGTATTCTTACAAGGAATTCTTGCTACTTCTAGCATCCAGTACTTGTAAGAAAATCAAAAAGCTAAACAGGCATTTCCCAACAGAAAGGCACTCTGTGCCATAGATGCAGTACAAAAAGGAGAGGGATTACTTTCAATTTCTTGTACTTTACACTCACGGGACAGCTTTCTCAAATGAAATAAAGATTGGGGAGCGAGATTCCAGAATTATAACCAGTTACCTAAATGAAGGTGGAATATACTCTGGTGGCAGTACAGGTGGCAGCGGCTGACCGGACATAGCTACATCAATTAAGTGCATAGCCAGAATAAACTCTTCGGCTGTGAGTTTTCCATCTTGATCAATATCGGAAAGATTCCTTTTTAAAGTAAAGGTACAAAGTAAGTAAATTATTAAATATTAAAAATCACTGTTAAAAAGTATAGGTTTAATGTATTCAGTTCCAAATTCATTAAATTTTTCACTATTTTTTTTTTTCCACACTACTTTGTTTCTTCAAAACAAATACAAAGGAAAAACCAAGCACTTCTCTATTTCCCAAATTTCTCATGCATGTCTGCCTTGAGACTATCCTTATAGACATGGCTTCTACTCCACCTGCCCTTCGAGCACTGCCTGTAGCATATGCTATGTAAGTAACTTTAATCAGTGGAGTTTTCTTCAACACCTTGTGAACATCCACTATACAGTATCATTTAGAAAAGAATCAGCTCAGAGGTTTGGTAGAACTTTTTGGTTTGGTCTCCTTCTTCTCTGGATGCTCCTATGTCACATTCCAGAGAACACATTTCCATTAAAATCAAAGCCATTATCATTCTACTCCTGGCAAGCACAAAAACATTTTAGCATTATGCACATATTAAAAATCATGGAGCAACGTCTCCGGATGGCCTAAAACCAGTGCTCCAACAGATGCACAAAATACTTTTACTCATATCAAGGTGGCATTGGACAAAATTTAACAGCCTGACAGCTTTGCTTCTCTAGAATGCTGACTCTAATCATACAGGAAAATCTCCCATGATACTGTGAAAATCAAAGGTAAGCAACTGATCCATAAAATCCATTCCTTATCTCAATAGACTTGGCAGTTTGAATGTCAAAAATCAAAACAGTTATCTTTAGAACTCCTGGAGTACGCTGACATCATTCCTCTGCCCACACAACCTACTTAAGTGCTGGCAACAAGCTGAGTATTTTTTGGTTAATCATCTGCTGGATTATTGCGTTGATTTTTTTTTCCCCTTATAGTAGCTTTATTAGCTCTCGAGAGAAGGAGAGAATGCTTTTTAAGATATAACAAAAACATCAGTGCTTAGCAAATAAAGCAAGAGCCATTGAACTGCCACAGTAGAATGATAACAGTTGACATCCTCATGCAGAAGTCAGATGGGTTAGCTAGTTGACAATGGTCTTCAAGCAAAGACTTATAAAGTATAGAATTTAATTAGAATTAGCTTGTAGGGGGCAACTGGAAATTTAAAATATACAGAAGCAATGAAGGCCATTTGAGAAGTCAAAGATAACCATAAATCAACCATAAACCAAGCACTACTCAAGTAACAAAGTAGAAACATTACACAGTACATAGGAAGCATGACCTTCCAAAGTATGAGGGAAGGGAGAGGCTAATCCATGTGACAATAAGAACACAATAAACTTCAGCAAACAAGAATCTGAAAGGAAAAAGGGAAGCCAAGACAAATCCTTTAAAATCCATAATTTCACACGTATGTAATTCCAGCCCCTTGGATATAAGCCCTTTGAAACTCACATAAAATGCAGAAAAGTCCTAAAGTATGGTTCTGGATTAAGCTTTGTCTCGTAATACCTGTGCAAATGTCGAAGTTTCACTAGTACTGTGTCACATATGGTCGGGGATGTGGAAGACATAGGAGGCTGCACATTTGTTATGCCTGAAAACCCCGTAATTGAAACCCAACTTACGAAACATCTATGTGCATAGTGTAAAAGATGCTCTTTTTTACTTTTGTGAAGTAGCATTAACATAAGCACAGCAGTGTAGGTTTTGTTTTATAAAGTTATACATTAAAAAGAGCAATGTATAATGATTTATCAGTGGAGGGAGATTGAAAAGGGAGAAAAAACACATGGTATTTAGTATAGACATTTGAATACAGTTTCCAGTTTGACAGAAATTGATAGATTTATTTTTACCATATTGTAGCCAGCTGAGCCTGGGGTAAACTTGACTGCATAAGAATAGTTCTTGCTTGTGGACCTAACAAAGTGAAACAAGGATTAACAAAGAAATAAGCAACTTTCTACTTTTCTTGCATTACTAAGTAGCTAATGCACAAGCAGAGCTTAGTTCTGACCAGGTAACCTTGAAGAGATGTTATCAGCATCAACAGGCTACATATATTGATATCCCTAGCCCCAAACCCTCCACCTCCAAAAGGAAAATATTAAAAAATACATAACCATTCCCTTCTCCACAATAATCACTCAGATTTTTTTTTTTTTTAAAAAGCTATGAAAGGCAAAGAGATGCTCCCAGAACTAGTAAAACTAAGCCACTGTACCATTCCAGTTTCTTTCTGAAACTGGGTAGGCACCCTCATCGGTGGAAGAACTGAACACTGTAAAAGGCTGCACAAGTTTTCACATAACCCATTGTACTCTTTTCCAAGAATCATTTCCCACTGCCAACCTACTTTGCAGAAAATAAAGGAAAGAAGGTAATAAAATGATCCCAGCTACAATAAATATTTGCTCCGAAACAAGATCATTAAGCAGTTGGGAGAATTGAATAGAAAAATATTGATGGTGACAGCAGAGAGTGAGTCTCTTACTACCTGAACAGCATTTTAAATGCTATTATTATTGGCCTTCTACAGTTCAAAAAAAAGGAGACAACAAAAACTACTTCAATACCTGTTAAGTGTCCACTCATTGTTTTATCATGGCTATTGAACAGCTGTCTGTACTTCAGTCTGGATGACTGAGGAACAGCCCACTCTGCCGCCGCCGCTGGAGACACACTAGAATTAGAAAAACGATAAAGGCGAGGGGGAAATATAATTTTAAATTTATTCACATGAAGCTAACAGGTACAAGTGCTGCACAGAGATCAAGTGTCATGCCTGAAATGATTCTTTTCACAAATATGCCCTTCTATTCCTGAAACCACAACAGCTTTGTCTTCTTGTTTGAAAACATTTATTATAATTCAGCGTCTTAGAAGATGTTTTTTGGTACAGTTGAATGACAGGCCTAAGAGTCTTGCATTTTTCTTTACTAGCTAGGAATTAACTGACTTAAACAGTTTAGAGGAGCTAAAAGCTTTTACCTAAGCATGTAACAGGAAATGCCTTACCACAGCCAGCAGAAGTAATACCAAATTTTACTCTGTCTTTAACTCTTTGTCTTAGCCAAATAATTCAGAACCTGATTAAGGAAAACAAATGTAAAATATGCTAAAAACACAGAAAAAAGTGTGAAAAAGCTACACTTGAAAGCAATCAAAGTTTTTTGTAATGGAACTCAACTGACAAATGCAATATTCCCAGCTCTAATTCATCTACATAATGTGTTGAGTGCTGTTATTTGTAGCTATAATTTCCCATGCCTGAAGGCTGACAAATCTTCATATCAAAAAACAATGAGCAGTTTTTTCTGTCTTTAGGCATATTCAAACTTCTTCCTTTTTTTGTTAAGGTTGAAGGGGAAAAGAATAAAGAAAAAGCAGTCAGATTAAATAAGCATTTGTACCAGCATAGCAAATTACTGGGAAAAAAAATGAACCAAAACCACCAAACCCCTTTTCCCTGGTCCACTGAGCAGATAGCATGGTAAAATCTTTAAAGTTGAGCTGAGAAGGATTATATGGGTACTCTTCTACTTGACCTCATATCCCATTCTCACATGACAAGACACAAAACAGCAAAGCAAAAACAAGCTGCATCTTAAATAATTAAAATAAGAACTGAAACTTAAAAAAAAAAAAAAAGCAGCTGACTATTTAAGTTTTATCCATGTGAATTCCTCCCTCACCAGTGTTGCTAGATTTGGACCTTCCACACATTAAGTCTACTTTTGTCCTGCACATGTATGTAATTTGATCTGTAAAGTAAGGTTACTGTACATTAAGTAATGAAACTCTCCTTCATGGATACTCAAATGGTAGTTTTGGAAGAAAAAATGCTGGAGGACAAAACAGTTCACTCATGTATGCCAAACACCATGTAGGCCAAGAGTTCACTACTGGTGACTCAGCAGAGTGATAAAAGCACTGCAAGTGGAATTTTGGATTTCACCCTTCTCAAAATTAAAAATATTTTTTAGTTAGGAAAAACACCCAAACTTCAACTTTACATTTCAATTTAATGGACTTAGCTCTCCTTCCTCCTCCCTTTCTGTAAGCTCTGCAAACCAATTACCTTGCTATCTGTTTTCTCCAAAATAAAACTTGAATACACACACCAGTTCATCACTCAGCATGGGCAGCAGTCTGTGAAGGAATATCCCCTTCAGTGCTGGCAGACATTTCAGAGTTACTGAAGTAACTGCAACTGAGCTAAGGAAGCTCCAAACCCCACCCAAGCAGATTCAGAGAACCATGCAATTTCACCTCAGAAAAGAAGTCATCTCACCTGAGGTTCAGGCCTCTGTTGGCAGTAAAAGTGACCAGCAAGATTTAGATACAGTTAACCCCAAATTATGACAGCCCCCTTATGGAACATCCAGAAGCCATTTCAGCTGAAGTTCCCTGAACTTCATTCGTTATAAATACTAAAAGTGTTGTTATAGACAAAGCAGGTAACTTCTTGTACTTCTGGAAATCATATCAGAGCACTATGTTCCTGACAGTACTAGATTTCAAAGAGAAAAATAACTATTTGTTTTGAAAGATTTTAAATCCTATTTGCCAATAATCAGTAGTGTCCCTTATCTAATACCAGGGCAGAAGAAAAAACTGCAGAAGAAAAATGAAAATAAAAATACATAACTAAACCCAATTCATTTGCTTCTTGTAAAAAAATCTGTAGTACAGACTTGTGAGAAAGTTTTGATTTATAAAGACTTTGGGAAATTACTATCTTACCTCCACTAATGAAGTTTTGTTTTGTTAGATACATTTCTTCAGACCATAGTAAAATACGTTTAGCCTGACCATAAACTTTCCTAGGCCTTGAAATAATCTAAAAGGCTTTCAGATTATTTTTTTCATGCAGAACTTGAAGAATATGTAATAAACAGTTATGTGAACTGCATTTAATATATGAGAACTATTAAATATTTTGCTTTTAAAAATGATCCTAGCATTGCTAATTTTAAAGATTATTACTTGTTATGTTTTCACACTAACAGGAGGAGTGCCTGTGTAGTACTACACAATGCAGATTATGTTTACAGCAGCAAATGCTATTTTAAAAATTAAGTTTTCAAAAGTTTGAAAACAGTGTCAACACACACTGTAATGGTTAATTATTATATTTCAATGATTCACTACTCATGGAGCATTCCTTGTAAAACCACAGCATACTGAGAAATCCTGAAGTATTATCTCAGCAGGAATTGATTTCTGCAAGTAAATATTATTTCAGAAAACAACTTTGCAAAAGAGAAGTAGTTTTTCTAGCTCTGGAGAAGCAGATACACACATACACTTATTCCATACCAACTTACCTAGCCACATCAAACGATTGTGCCTTTTGCAGTTTTGCATTTAGCTGCGATCCTGGACCAGATCTACTAAAGGAAGAACTCTTTGGTAATGTGGCTGTAAATAAGATAATACATGTCTTTATTAGTATTAGCATTTTAAACTGTAGAATTTCCATGACATTCATTTAGTTCCTAACATCAAATACAAGTCTTATGGTTTTTTTGATGGTATCCCTTTTAAAAATATTAAGATAAGTTAATCATATCTAACAAAATGTGTGGAAACACACAGGCACTTCTCTCATATCTTTTTAATCTTGCAGTTTTATGCAAACACTGTTGATATCAAATTAGATTGTGATTAATGTTAGAAATCATATGTATTCCAGTGTTTTAAAGTAATCCCAACAAACAGCAGCACTTCAATAGTTATAAACAGAGAAAGGAGAGGACCAATTTCTAGACAGCAGTTTATTGGCAAACTAGATTTATCACACTGCTGTTATAGCAGGGTTAATACCTTGCTTAACACGACTGACTGTTATAGTGTGGTATGTCCATGATTCTTCTTGTAACTTTTATACAAGTCTGCTTACCAATTACATTAGGCTAAACCAAAGTACAGTCCTTACCCAAAATCATTCTTTAAAGTAAGTAAGAATGGCTAACTCCATGTCTACTGTTCTTTGGATCCAAAGAAAATGGCAAAATAGTTTGTTAATAGCAAGAGAATAAACAGTCTCTGTATGTAGCATACCAGGATGAGCAAAAGCAGGCAGAGGCTGTATAACAGCAGGAGCTCCATTAGCCAGGGGAGGTACTGCTGCTGCAGGAACAGAAGATACTAACGGTGGAGACATTCCTACTACTGGAATAGATGCCATTGGCACTGGGGCAACAGTTGTAAGAGATGGCATGCTGGCAATGCCCCCAATACCTATGGGCAAGAAAAGCAGAATTTTTTTCTGATTTAGAGACTCCTTATACGATATAACAATTTAACTGCAGCCTGCAACCCAGCAGTAAAAGCAGAATTAAAGAGCAAACTGAAATGGAAACTTTCACACACTCCTTGAAAGAATTCTTACAGTCCACTGCACCATTAGTGTGGCAGGGGAACATAAAACAATGCAGAGGGAGCAACATACCACTTTATAATGTATGCATATAAGATCACGGTGGTTGCAACACTGACCCAAAAAGTCTATTAGCATTTGCTGAAGAAAAGAATTGTTTGCCTTGAACTAAATGAAGAGCAGCACTGTCAACTTCCAGTGAGTAATGAACCCAAAGCCTACATTTAGCCACAGCTGAAAAGAACAAGCTTCAGGATAACTGCTTGCAGCCTATTGTCAAGATGAAACAGTGCAAAGCTAATAGGGTAAAGCACAGTAATGAGGTATTTTAGGTGTAAGCACAGTTGCATGGATAACATGGAGGTTAAGGAGGTCCAGTCATGTCAATGGGAAGAATGAGGCTGTGTGTGAACAGCTGAGATCAAGTCTACATAGAATGAGGAAAAAAAGGAAACCACAGATTTTTCTGGTTTTCTTGGGGATTTGACTTTATTATGTTTTTTTCACTTAAACCAGTATTTTTTATGTTAAATTTCATAAATTCAAAAATAAACTGTTGTAAAACTTGTGGAACAACAACTGATCAAACAACATGGTTGCACACAGTTCAAACGCACTGTTCCCTTTTCTTAAGGACAGCAGTGATTCTCAGGCACCAACCAACTTGAGTCACAGCAATGACTAAAACAGAAAGGTAAAGAACCTCCCACTACAGCATACAGCAGATTATCAAGGTGTCAAACATGAGGTTCAGCTTCACTTTGTTATTTTCCTCTCACTATCCCATTTTCCCTACTCTTTTCCTTGAAAGGACGGTGACCTTGGCAGTACTGACCACGAGAACGGCACCAGCAGCTCTTTCAGCCAAGAGCAGTGCAGCACTGTCCATATCATAAAAGCAGAGAGGTACACTACTACCATAATTTGTAAAAAGGGAAGAAAAACATAGCTAATCTTGCCAAAGCTGAAGATCCTTTAATGAAAAATAGAGATAAATAACAATGGTTGAAATAAGAACTCCAGCACGTTGGAATGCACTAGCCCTGCTACCTGATCCATCTTTTTTCCCTGCAAACACTTTTGTTTGGTATTTACAGGGAGCAGTACAAGACCTGAAGCAAACAGGACCTCAGTTTATGTTATTCAATACGGTTGGGTGCCAAAAGCTCACTGAGATTTTTTTTGAAGCATGAGCATGCATGTGGAAGTACTTGGTTTTAAGTCCACATGCTTTTAGAAGTACTTTTTCCTTAAAGTTTCTTTTAGAAACTGTAAAACCATCAAATTCAACTTAGGTTGCTACAATACAAGCTAACAGAGAGGAAAACAAAGAGCTTACCAAATCCTGGTGCACTAGGCAGAGCAATAGGTGGCTGCTTCATGACAGGAGGCAGTGCAGATGGGAGTTGATAACCTTGTAGTTTTAATTTGATAAGTTTCATAGCTATTGAAAACTCCAGCTGATCCATCCTCCCATCATTGTTCATGTCAGCTAGAGCCCTACAAAATACATTATTTTCACAATTAGATTCTTAAATTCAGAATTTGAGGAACTGACCTAGGAGTGTGTACACACAAGCACATATATTCAAGACTAACTAATTTCCACTCAAAATAATTATGCCAGGCTAAAACTGGTCATGAAACAAGACACTGTTTAAACCAAGAGCTTCTTGATTTCCTTCTTGGAGCAATTAAGTTTTTTTAAAGTCGTTTTTCAACTCTTAGAGGAATTACAGTGAAGCACCTAAAGAAAAAGGATTAATGTAATTCTACAAAAACTTTGCAAAATCACACAAATGAAACTATATGGTACTACAAACAGCACCATAGAAATCAAATTACTTAGTCTGCAAATCTGTACTTCAGCTACACTTAAAACACTCTTTAAATCTGTGCACTTTAACTAAATGCCATTAGTGTACAAATGTGTTTTCAGTTAAACAATAGTACTCAAGATGAAACATTGAGCCTAGACCTTGATTAAGCTTTCATGTAAAGTAGTCTGACTTAAACAGTCTTCTTTTTGTTTCTTCATTTGATGGTTAAGAAAACCATGCTCAGCAGGGAATAGGGTTGGGAGGTTGAGGGGAGAGAAGCAGGAAGAAGAATGTGAGTTCCTGCAATTGCAAACCAAAAACCAGAGTAAATGCATATTAATAACATAATCAGTTGTAAACTTAGTTTTAAACATTATGCTTATTTTTTGCATTCATTTGAAGAACTAAGTACACATTTCAGTATTGGAATAATATATATTTTTAAGTTCATGTGTACAGTTGCATGTCACAAACACGACAACACAAAGGATCCAGGAAGTCTAGTTAAACTAGAGCTTTATTTCTAATCAAATCCCTGTCAAGGAAACTTCTATGCAAGTATGTGAATGAAAAGTTATAAAAAATTATTGCAATAAATTGACAATTATTTATAATTGATAATACGTAGACAGCCAGGTAAATCCAGTGGCAAAGCTTTAACAAAATGAAAACCCCAATCAAAAAACCCTAGGAAAACCCAACTAAAAAAAACGTAGGAAAACCCAACAAAGAGGTAGAACCCAGCAGGGGTTGTCACAGGTCAACTATAAATTTTAAACAGTTTTCCCTGGTTTAGATCACCAGTGGCATTTCCCCAAAAATGGAGACAATCCAACTGTTACCAATACTTATAAGCCTTTTCAGTGGTGTTGCTGTCCTAATCCACCAATTCTGATGTCACAAGGCTAAATAATACCACTGAAAATCTGACAATAATATTTAAAGAAGAAACAGAGTGTCTGGTAAGGAAACTGTAGACTGTGAGGTTTACAGTTAAAAAGAAAAGTATACATTGCACAACTCCCTGAAAGATACTGAATTACTGCATATAATTCATTAAAGAACAAGTTCTGTCTGTGAGAACATCTAGTATTTGTTGCCTGAAGCTTCATATCACAGAGTTTAATTTACACATACAATCTGCCTGCTCTTCAATTAACGTTAAACCTTCCTCTAATGCCACTACTGACAAGTCTTTGGAAGCCTAAATTTTGTCAAAACTGATTCTAGGATCCACAGAGCAAATGTGATTTGGATTCAAGTTTCAGTCATGATCGCTTAGTATGTGCCTCATTTAACAAATAATCAGTTAAAAAGATCCTACTGTAGTGGTCAGACTTCATATATGGTAGTCCAAGCAGCAGAAGAGGGAAGGCCAGCGAGGCAAACCTGGACCAAAAGAAGTACAAATCTGGAATGGGTATCTCCTCTTCCTTGCAGAGCACCACTGCTTTAGAGTCTCAGTTTCTGGTAACCCTTCCACAAAGAGCAAGCAACACACTGCTACTTCCTGATGTATTGGCAGGCTAAGTTCAAGTAGAAGACAATGTTTTTGTCTTCATACAACTTGCAGAGAAAAGTGGGAGAACCCTAGTGAAGGCAGAGAAGACTCTGTTCTCCGAGTGCTAAGCAACAGCAAGGATAGACTGCCTAGCTGTTAATCAAAAATGTGTATTTCAAAATGAGAGGTACAGTTACTTCTAGAAAATAGTTTAAAACACAGAGTTGGTTTCTCACATTTTGTTATTGAAGATATCCATGTTCCATTAATTCTGAAGTGCAATGGCTTTCTCTGCACAGAAAAATACTATGAGTTTATTAGCTTCCACCGTATCTTCCTGCTCGGTGGGGCGTACATACCACATGTCACTATATGCAAACCTGTGAACAGACTGCATGTGTGCGCTTTTCCTCCTGGACAATAAAATGGGTACAAACCTCAAAAGGATATGTTTGCATCCCTCTGAAGTTTTCTCCAGATCAGAAACGATTCTATAAATTTAAAATTCCTGTAAAAACCCCAAATTCATTTTGAAGGAATTCATAGTTTAGCTATAATAATTAAGAATATCTACTCTTACCTATTTTTCAACAATAGCATGGAAGTGTCCCACAACACTTTTTTGCTGCCCAAAATCATCACTTAGGCTTATAAGGAACACTATCACTCAGTACATTTTCATTTTTTATCTTCATACACGTTTTACTTTTTGCAACCAAAACAGTTTGTATAATGTCCACTAGTCATCACCTATAAACAACGATGATAGATTTCCAGACATCTCACTTGGGAGAAATACATGCTGCAAGTCTTACAAACGAGAAACATTAAAGAGGCAAAAGGTATTTAGAGTGTTAGAATGTCAGAAACTTAATGGCTAAGTGTATTTTCTGAAGTGCTCCCTTTTGTGGGTTTTGCACTAGAAAGTAAACCAACACACAGTGAATGAATACAGAAAGTAAGGAAGCCTCATTAGAAAATTAGAGTATTAAGAGTAATGGAAACCAGGAGCAGATAATTAGCTTCATTCAACTGATGCTTACAAGCAGACACCACACCTTTTTGAAGGCATTGAAAGAAAATTCAAAAACATACAAAAAGGAAAATGCATAGGGTTTTTAAAGAAAGTTTAGTTCAACACTTGCTTAGCCATTCTTCTGTCAGATGCCCAGTGGAAACGGGCAATAAAACCAGGCTTATATCGCGAGCGAGCTGAGGATGTGCATAGGAAAAAAACATAGAGAAATTCATCAGGATAAACATATTCTAAGAGATTTTTGACAGTAATCCAAGCTGTCAGTAGCCCTCCCAAAAACAACTTGTTCCCCAGCGTACAGAGGGGTCACCTCCATAGTGACCAACTGGCACTGACAGCTCAAATAAATAGTCACAATGTTGCTTATCTCTTTGCATTTAAGCAAAGCAATAACACAAGCTGTATTTAAAATAGTCTCACTTGTTCAACCTAAGTGGCTTCTACACCTGCAAATATTTGGATTTATAAAATTTAAGACTTTCTATTACTAAAACACAGGGAGAGTCCCTCAACCTGTCATATGCATGGCCATGAAAATGCAGTAAGAATAAATATCACACTGTAGGTGACCTTGATTCTCCAGGCACTATTTACAGAGTAAATACAGTACACAGTAAGTCTTTGCATTCTATATGAGAAAATATTAATTCTCCAGTAATAAGAAACTTTGATGTGCACCAGTCTCATTGCTTTCATTGAACTCCTATTCACATAATCACCAGTAGCTTTTAATTTAACGTCTGACCTTCTGTTCAACTACTTTACTCCATGTTAATGGCTTTGTTATTTAAATTAACAGTCCAAATTTCAGTAAGAAAAACTAAGTACATGCTACAGAATTTGTACACATTTTTACAGCATGCTAACAAAAATCAGATTTTGTCTGACAAAATCTTTAGTGCAAAAATAGGACAAATTTCCATTTCTAATTACTGATCTTAGTGTCATGCTGTTAGATTACAGTGCTACTTTTGAATAAACATCGCCTTAAAGGCAGCGAGTGGCTGACAGTGAATGCTACCTCATTTCACTATTCTGCTTCTAATGAAATTTGGAAGAATGTAGCATCCTTAAACTTGTTTCATTTAAGGTCTGGCCGGAACCAATGCAGAGCAGTAAATGTATTAAACATTGACGAAATATTTATCATATTTTATAGAACAGGCCTGTGTTTATAACAGGGGTTTTCTAATGAGAATAGATGCAGTGGGCTTCATCACAATGCTAGGTTTCAGGTGCTGACAAAATTCTTCCCCTACAGATCTCTTCCTCCTCCTTTCTCTCCTCTTCTGCAGAATGCAAAGACAACTTGATTATTTTTACATTTACGAGGTGCAGAAACTTTTTTTTCTGTCAAATATGCTTATGGTTAGCCTACAAAATATCTATCTCCATGAAAATAGCACAGAGTGTTAAAACAAGGACATCTCTTTGCAGTTCAAAAAATCTGGATTTATTTAGCTTTTTTTAGATTACACAATCCCATCCTGCATTATAAAATCCAGCCATAATGGAAAAAATTAGTCTTTAGCATCAGTCACTTAATCAGTGCACCTATAGTAAAAGTTACAACTCACAGGATCGCCACCCATCATCTTTCACTCCCACGCTCAGACACAAAATTAAGAAGGTTGTGAAGGAAGCATGTCAGAAATAGGTAAATCAACCAATGACTTTACTCTGTCCTGAAAAAAGTAACTTGCTCTAAATACACAAAAAACAGATGGCATTGATTATTTTAGTTCTCATTTATTTCCAGAGAGACAGGCTACACAGAAGATGCTTTTTGAGGCCACCATTCATAAGGGCTTTAGAAGAAAGCCAGATTATTGCCTACTTAAGAAGTTATCTTCCGAACCATTGCAGTCTCAATTCAAAGCCTACTTAGAGGCTTCTTAATAGATTACTATCTTGGCAGAGTCCAAAGCTTGTAAAGGATAGAACAGTAAAGAAGTTGTCATGACAGACCATAATAATCCCAGTAATATGCTCCAATGAGGTCCCAGAGACTTCTTTTTTCTTAAATGAATGATGAGTAGAAGGGACATAGGCTAAAATTTATGGAGTTACTATTTTTAGGGAACGTGAATTCTGGGGAAGCTTTGATTAATAGCTGAAATTAAAATAATATATATTCTTCAGAGTCATCTTAGAAAACAATTACACCAACTGCAGTATATTCTCAAAGCAGCTCTTGAGGCAGAAGATACTTAGACGGTACTTCAGTTAGCTAGCTAGCATTTCTTGAAGTTCTAGTGAAAATTATTTTTGAATGATTCAAAAATGGCAACTCAATTTTAATTAGAATTAAAATATAAGACAGAGAAAACCCTTATACTGCTCAATTATGCAAAAAAAAATTCTCTCACACGTGAGAATTCTTTTGGAAACTCAGAGAGAGAAAGGGCTTGCCTTTCCTGCAGAGAGCTCTGAAAGCAGTATAGCCAAAGACTCGTTGGGCCAATCCCATCTGCAGTCCCTTTCCCAGTTGTTTTCTATACAAGAACTTCCATAGCCAACAAAGCAGATGAAACTTTGTACTAGCATAAGCTTGTCTATATACAGCTGTAGGAAATCCTTTATGAAACAAATGCTAGGCTCCTATCTTGCAGACAGATTAATAGGATCAACTGTATTCAAAATAAGTAGCCTCATTAGGAATAGGGAAACATTTCCAAAACACATGCATACACTTCCACATTTCTAGGATCAGAAAATTAATCTGAGGAGTTTTACAAGTTGCTCTAACTCAGAAAAATAGCTTTCCTTCCTTAAAGACTGCTGTACCTCCCCTGCTCTCCCTCTAATAACCCAATGCTATCTTAAAAAAATAAAATCCATCTAATCAACAAATAAAGAATACTGATAGAAAAGAAGTTTTATGCAGCTTGTATCTCTCACAGAGATTCTGGGCTTATTACTCCAGAACTCCTCCCTCTATTAGAGTTGTCATGGATCTATCTCAATGTTAACAGAGATTTAGATAGACAACATTAGAATATTGCTGTTAATCCACAAAGCAAATGTGCCACTTTGAGATCTTATTCCTGGGAGCTAAGACAATAACTCACATTTTTCAATGCAGTCTTGAGCATATTGTGATGTCCTTTGCAGGCTGCAAAGGACTTCTTGCCACGGAACAACAGTCTAATTTCTACTGTTTCTGTGGGACAGCAGTAATCTGTGGTAGGTTACAAGCAAACATTCACTGATGGATCGAAACAGTTAAATCATTTGAGTTGTGGGAAAAGAAGTGGGGGGTTTCCTTTTTTTAAAAATTTTTTCCTCTTTTTAAGGGGTCTTACTACCACTATGCAACAGTTTTCCTACTTAGTTATTCTAATTCCAACTAGAAATACACACAGGTGATCTAGATTTTTACTTAAATATTGACTTCTCTTAATTCAGACATGATAAAAAAAGGAGACAGTGAGAAAAGGATGTTTACATGCTTTTTTATGATTTATAAAGGCAGCATGAATAAGTTTTAGTTCAGCTTTATTTAAAAAAATGTGCAAGTTCAGTTCTTGTCTCTATGACAACTACAGAACTAGTGGAATGATTCTCTCCCTCTCAAGAGGTTGAAAAACTGAATAATTCAGAGAGGAAGAGATTTTTAGTCAGACTATTTACAACTGTTTAGTTTTGTTAACACCTATTTAAAGCTAGTGCCTACAGAATATTTTTGGAGAAAGGATGTCTTCTTTTAAGACAAAACTTCTTTCCTTGTTTAATTCCAAAGAGACATTTGAACTTTCAATGAGTTTTCAACAAAGATAACCAGACCAGATATGAAATTTGTTAGATGAGGATAATTTGAAAAGAAAATAAGCTATTTATTTAAAAGCCATGTAAATATGCCCCCTCTTTTAGGCATGCATATTTCCAAAGCAATTGTTTTTCTGGCAAGAAAAGAATTCTCTTCTTTCTCCAGTTAGAGCAAGATTCTGCCTTTAGAAGTCCTTACTAGAACCAAAAGTTTTTATAACGGCAATAAACTACTCTCTCTTCCAAGCAGTTCGCAACCTAGGAAAAGTTGCTGCTTTTTCCCCAATCTAGAGTGAAAACCAGTACTGTTTTACTCTGTCTAGCACCAAAAAAAGTTTTCATTGTAATATAATTAATGTAAATCATGAAAAAATTCATGCAAGTTAGCATAGAATCATAGAATGTTGTGAGTTGGAAGGGACCCACAAGGACCATCAAGTCCAACTCTTGTCCCTGCATAGGACAGTTGGAAGATTCAGACCATGGATCTGAGGGCATTGTCCAAATGCTTTTTGAATATTGTCAGGCTTGGTGCCATGACCACCTCCCTGGGAGCCTGTTCCAGTGCTCTACCACCCTCTGGGTGAAGAACCTTTTCCTAATGTCCAACTTAAACCTCCACTGGCACATCTTCCTGCCATTTCCCCTGGTCCTATCTTTGGTCACCAGAGAGAAGGGACAAGCACTTCCCCCTCATCTTCCCCTTGTGAGGAAGTTACAGATTGTGATGAGATCTTCTCTCAGTCTTCTCCAGGCTGAACAAACCAAGCGACCTCAGCCTCTCCTCATACAGCTTCCCCTCTAAGCCCCTCACCAATTTAGTGGCCTCCTCTGGACACCCTCAGTAGCTTTAGATCCTTTTTATACTGTGGCACCCAAAACTGCACCTGGTACTTGAAGTGAGGCCACACCAGTGCAGAGTAGAGTGGGATGATCATCTCCCTCAACTGACTTGCAATGCAGTGCTTGATGCACCCCAGGATAGACTGATAGAACCCTGCAAGTCTGGCAGGGTCACATAATTTGGAGCAGAAACAATTGCAATCCTGCATGAAGAAACTGGAAGATCATAGAAATGTTTGTGATGTGTAATATACAGCAATGGAGATTCTGATCTGTCTAAACTCACTAAGGAATAATAAAAATTTCAAGCTTTCAAGCTCGTTCTGGTTTCACTAGAATAGAGTTAATTTCCTTCTTAGTAGCTACAAAGTACTGTGTTTTGGTTTCAGTATGAGATTTGTTATGAGAAGAATGTTGCTAACATACTACTGTTTTCAGTTGTTCCTGGAAGATTAAGGATGTTTCCAATCTCCCCTTGTTCTGCTAGTCTGCAGGTGCAAAGGACTGAGATGGGGGCAGCAGTAATTAGCAAAACCCAAAATGGGTGTTTGGATATGACAATTAGCTGTTCCATATCATATATCATCATGTTCAGTATATTAATGACTGGGAAGCTGGGGATCCTCTTGGGGATCACTCAGGCTTGCTCTGCCAGGATTGTGGTTTCAGTTTTGGGACTATTTCTGCTCCAGGATTGCTGGCTGGGGACAGGCTGAGCATTGGTCAGCAGGTGGTGAGCAACTGCACTGTGCACCCATTTGAATATTCTATTATTACTGTTATAATCATTATTATTTTAAGTTTTATTTTATTTTGATTATTAAACTGTTTTTATCTCAATCCATGAGTCTCCTTACCCTTACCCCTCCAATTCTTTCCCCTACTCCCTGGGAACAGGGGCAGAGTCAGCGAGCAGCTGTGTTTCCCTGCTAGCCAAGTGAAACCACCACAAAGCTGCATCTCAAACTACAATGTAAATAGCCTATGCCAGTCTTAATTTTTGTAAGAAAATTTTGCAAGTCTTACACAGGCTTTCCCATTGGAAGATTTACAATACTAATTACTGTGCTTAGCGATTGTATTAGTACAGCTTTAATAAAAGTTGAAAGCATTTAGTAATTTGAAGTGAGGGTTGCAAATCGCCAACTTAAAAAATGCCATTTGTAGGAAAACAACTACTTCCAATAACTGAACCAGTAACTTTAAAACTCAGCTAAAACATACTACAAGGCATATTTGCCTTACAGATTTTTGGAAAGCACACTGAACTAAATAGGTGATTTCAAACTCCAGAATGTGAAATATAATTACTACCCAAGTCTGTACCAGCAAATTTCACTCTGAGATGTAACTGCAATTCTCCCATATACTCACCATATCTGTGCTAACACCGGCTGAGGTAATCCAGATTGAAAAAAAAAGTTTCTAGCTTGATCACCTATAAAATAGGACATAATTTCAGAAAATGCTAAAAATACCTTTAAGAGGAAAGAGAAAATCATGAGTCAAAAATATCTAAAACAGAAGCAACAGTAAAACCATAAATACTTAACACTACGCATACATAACAGAGTATGAGATCCTATTTTGTCACTTGCAAACCTACCAGGTATTTCCAACAAGCACACACTGTTTAAGTTTGCAGCAGTCAGCACCACAGGAAGTCAACTGAGCAAAAACATTTAGGGCAATGGGAAATTAATGGTTCACAGTCCAGTCCCTAACCTGTGTTAATGGCTCTCTCTGCAGGAATCATATGCCTTGTGAGAACAAGAAATTTTTTTCTCCCACATAGAGTATGTATTAATACAAACTCTATTTTATATTTTTTGAAAATACAACGGCAGTCACCTAGCACAAACTAAATAAAGTGATCTTTACCCTGACGTGAACCTGATAAGCCACTATCAAAGAAGGTAACAGCATATTTCAAAGTCATTTTCCAACTATTAATTAGAAGGACAGAATTTGTAAAAAAATTACAAAGTGATTAGGCACTTGGGAATGTTGTGGAAAGTTGTAAACAGCTGTTGTAAAGCTGTTGTAAACAACTTTGCAGGAAATCTGTAAGGAGCCTAGAAATAGCATTAAATATCAAAGGAGGTGAACAGAAACAGTAGTATTTTGTACCATAAGTGTCACGTAACAGGAGCAGAAACAATCAAATAGTATACTTGGAGATATATATGGCTGTGATGAGATTCTCCTAAGAATCCAATTCTGATTTCACACTCTGGAAATCCTCTTGATGGATGAGACAGCAAGGAAGGTAAAAAACCTCTATAACTTTCATTTCAATTGAGCAGAGGTTACAGAGCACTCAAGAAAATTAAATTAAAATTAAACTAACAAAAATATAGGCATCCTATTGCCTTTAAAACCAAAGCAAATTAGTGGTGTTCAATAAAAATTGAGTAGGATCAGTGCAATTCCTTGGAGCTTTGCTTCCCACAATTTACATAAATTTTGCCATTTAGATTTTTTAAGAGGTCACCCACACAAATTTCATGTTTAAACAATCAGTTTCTGAAACGGATTTAAATTATATTGATACTTAAATTGATATTTATCTAAACAGACTTCCTAATCTATTAGTATGTTAGCATGGTGAGTTGACCCCTGGCAGAAACTAAGCACTCAGCTACTCACTCATTTCCCTCTCCCCAGCAGGATGTGGAAGAGAATAGGGAGAGCAAAAGTGATGAAACTCAGAAAACCCATTGGACATGATAAAGACAGTTTAGTAAGTGAAAGTGTGGAAAACAACCCCAAGTGATGCAAAGGTGATCACTCAACACCTCCCTAAAACTCAGTCTCCGAGTAATGGCTACGTTGGAAGACAAGAGCTGCCCTCCACCCTGCCCCAGGATTTTGCTGAGCATAGTGGTATAGGATAATCCTTTAGGCAGTTTGGGTCAGCTGTCCCTGCTGTGTCTCCTTCCCAACTTCTGGCCCACCCCCATCTCCTCGCTGGAGGGAGTGCAGAGCAAGAAAGAGTGAAAGTCTGGAGGCTTTGCAAGCTCTGTTCAGCACAGCCAAAACACTCATGTGTTATCAACACTGCCTTAGTCACAAATCCAAAATGCAGCACCTTACAGGCTGCTACAAAGAAAGTTAACTCCATCTGGGCCAGACAGCACACTGAGTGAAGTCACTGAGCGTATTCAAAGCACTATAAATATTACCAGGCATCATGGTGATTCCACGCCCCGAATTCTAACTCTACAGTTTGCATCAGCTGGCTCTATACAATATAACTGCTTTATAGAGCCACAGTTATAAATAATTTTAATCCTTCTTACAAAAAATAAAGTAGCATAAACCAGGTATATAGCTAGTAAATATTAGAAAAATATCAGAAAACATCAGAAAAGATGGGGTATATGTGGCAAGGCATATGAAAAATGGGATATAAAATGAGTAAGATCTGTTCAATTTTTTAAGTTCTTATGCTCAAATGTCTCTCAGGCAACTCTGTACATATTTAGACTCATTAGTTAAGATTTAATTAAATGGAATTAGAAGGAAAAACTATTTCATTACCAGTGATAAATCCAGCTGTTGGTTTCAGACTATGGAACTGTTGATCATGTTTAGCTCTCTCCTCCACAGTAATAGCCCAGATATCCAGGTTGCCTAGTTCAAAAGAAATGGAGAAATAAAATTAAGAAATGTTGTCTAAAAGCAACACTATTTTTATTTCTGAGTGTAATTATATCATATCATATTGGACCTCTGAAAACAACACACACATCCAAAGTCTATAGTTGAAAGCTCCATGAATCCTTAAATAGCCAGTTAGGACTTATGAACTTAACAGAACTAAGTGTTACCAAATCAAGAAGACTGCTGAGCACCGATTCACTTATCTGGCTCATACAAAAATGTAAGTTACAACCAGGCTACTCAAAGTGCAAGCAAACTTACAGATCGCCTACTGAAAGTCAACATCAGCAAGCTATAGGATATAATGCAGAAAGTTCGTAACACTAGATATTTAGGGGGTGGGAGGTCATTTGCCTCTAAGAGCACATACAGCTGAAAGGCAAGTTCTTTTAAATTAAAAGGTACTCAATCCGTTGTGTACTATGTGGTTTTGTACTATTATAAGAGAAGAACTCTCTTTACTTGTCTAGGAAAAGTTTGATTCAACCAGACAGTAAACATTTTTCATGGGCCACAATAGCACAGGAAAGTATGCTCCTCATTCTTCTGAGAATGAGAAATCTGAGTAAGAATATGTTACACAGACCAGGTCCTTCACACCACACAATCTGGAGGTGAATATTTAGTTTACGTTGTGATCTACTACCCTTCTACAGTGCCATGCTTCCACCATGCTCCCTCCAGTTCTACCTCAATTTTTGCAGCAGTTCCTCTCTTTTCTCTCCTCCTACAGACATTTCACTTTCATCCTTCAGATTATTTGTACTCAGAGCAAATGTATCTCAACTTCCACTTGAGACCTCCAATCAACTCTCTAGCACTGCTTTTCTTAACATTTTCTAACCAGTAAAAATCATGATTTCAACATCTTTAGAAGTACATTGCACTGGTGCACCCTCCTGTAACTCCTATTGTATAGGAATGTAATAATATGAAGGCACCTAAGTTAACAGAATCACTGTTTTATTGAAAATGAAGAGTAGATTAGGCATTCACTTTGTCCCAGCACTAAATTCTCAGAGATTAAATTTCAGGTAACAAGGTCCACAAATATTTACAGTAAGTATTTCAAGCTGCTTGCAGGCTGAGGCAGAATCAGATGCAGCAGTTATGAAGAACCCAAGAATTTCCTGCCTCCTGAATTTCTTCTATTTGAAATCTACTTTCATGTGGCAAAATGTACTTTGGAGAGAAAATTAAATAGACAAGGGGAAGAAAAATATTCCTTTAAATGGTAGATTTCATTAATGAAAAAAAAGCTATATTTTTGGTAAAAAATTATCACCTCAGTTCCAGGTGAAGCAGTCAGGCTAGTAACATGTAATTAAAAAACCCCAATGTTTTCAGATTAGTTCAAAAATCCCAGAATTTTATTGATTAAACACACAGAGCCACTGTAAATAGATTTCACAGCTATGCTCCCTCTGGGGTTGAAACAGGATTCTTCTTTGGATATGAACATCCCAAAACATAATAGTTCATGTAAGCAATTATCTCCCCCATCTTCTCATGAACTCCTGACAAGAGGAAAGGAACGGTGTTGATAAAGACTTTATGACCAACACGCAGACTAGTCTTGGGCCAACTAGGAGAAGAACAACACCTCCCTGTATTATAAACATGACTACTCCAGCCTAAGATCCTAAGGCTGGATGTGGTAGCTTACACAAACAGGGAGAATTTCTTTAATATGATGGGGGGGGGGGGCTGGAAATCAATAACAAACCAACATAAAATTTGCAATAACAAGCTGGCTTGCTCTCTCTCAGTTTGAAGTATGCATGACTCCAGTATCAAAGAAACACCAACAAAAAACCTCAAACCCTAAAAAACACAACAAAAAACCCCAACTCGTTCTATCTTTCTGCAAAGAAGGAAATAAAACCCAGAACTAAAAACTCATATGGCACAAGGTAACTAAAAATGTATTCCATTAACTATTTTAAAACAACTTTTGTTGATTTTTTTCTCTATAGTCCTTGTAACTAGTACAAATGAGTGTCAATATTTACTCTTCCATATGGAGATTTGGTTGGTATTGAACAGTAGGTCTCCTTTGTGGGACATGAGCATCAGGAGAATCGATGTTAAATCAAGCAAGCCTAGTAGCCTCTTCACTCAGAAAAGCATGAAGGCACCTCTGGCATCGCCTTGTTTTCATCTGTTCTTATTTGAGGAAACAATAAGACCTATGGGAGGACATGAAGCAGGACCTTACCCAGCACTGAGACACCATTCATGGCTTTGGACCCTGGATGCCAATACAGAGGTTGTGGGGCTTTTCAATATATTTGTATACAAAAGAGGCAGTCACCAAACCACAAAACTGACTCATAAGCAAGCTATTCTTGAATGCAGCAGCAAGCCCTCTGACCACGTTTTCTTTTACATGGCTTAGCAATCATCTCATCTGCAAAAGTGAAGCAGTGGGCTCTCATATATGAAATGGGCATTTTCTTCTCCTAGACAAATCAGCAGAAGGTCAAGCATACCACATTCTTCCCAACAATTACAAAAACCTTACCATGCCTATTTTTTTTAAATTAGTCATCCTTAAAATGAGCTGTATTCTAGAATATCAATGAGTCACCCCAATTTAAATACTGGGTGCTGTGCTCTTTCCACACCCATTTCCCAAGCTGACTTCAAAGATTCTTTAAAAAGAAAGGAAGTGAAACAAAAACATCTTTATTGGTATTCACAAGCAGAAGGGTACCAGATAATGCATATTTGGAATGAGGGCCCTCCCAGGATGGAGACTGCATAAATCTTCTCCTCTGCATCTTGTTCGGTGACTAAAGGTAACAGAAAATGCTGCATTCTCAAAAGAATGACACATTTCACTATAAAAATTGGAATTTTCTTCACACCATTTGTTTTCTCTTACAACAACCTTTCACTGTCATTCTTCTAAAAGGAGGTATGATGCTACTTGGCAGACTTGGTATAAATATCTTAACAAACTACCTTCACATCACAATAGAAATTAAAGATACTTCAGAAAATACATTAGCCATATGCTTATTTTAACTTCCTCTCTGTAGAGCAGTGAGAGAAGAAAAGTTGTTTAAGAAGAAATAGTTAATTCCTTCCTTCCTAAAGCCATGTACTAGAGTTAACAGGATCCTGGACAACAGATGCAAGAGCAAATGGTATCCTGGTTTTGCTAGGATAGAGTTAATTTTCTTCTTAGTAGTCAGAATAGCTGTGTTTTATTTTCAGTATGGGACTTGTTACGAGAGGAACGTTGATAAAAGTGCTGATGTCATTAGTTGCTGCTGGAGCTCAAGGCCACCAAGTTTGGCTGGTTCACAGCTGCATCAAGACTGGGAGGGAGAAGCACAGTGAATAGCAAAGCTCAGAACTGGCATCTGGATGTGCCAATGAGAAATTCCATATCATATCCCGTCATGTCAGTACATTAACCAGGGCTGACTGGAAGACGGGGAGATTCTCTCGGGGATCGCTCGGGCTCGCTCTTCCGGCGTTTCAGTTTTGGGACTGTCTCGGCTCCGGGGTCGCTGGCTGGCACTGGCTGGGCACTGGTCAGTGGGTGGTGAGCAACTGCACTGTGCATCACTCATTTGTATATTCTGTTATTACTGTTGTTATAATTTTATTTTAATTAGTAAATAGTTTTTATCTCAACCCATGAGTTTCCTTGCCCTTTTCCTTCCAACTCTCTCCCCTACTCCCTACAGGGGGGGAGGAGGGTGAGAGAGCAGGCTGTGTTTGGCTGCAAGGTGCAAGTCATAAGGGTGAATCCACCCAAACCACCACAAATGGTAACATATAAAGTTGAAAAAAGAAGGCTGCTATCCATCTGTAATGCTATGAGAATCCTCTGAAGATGGCAGAGGAGAATGCTTTGAAGACAAGATTTTTATTAAGAATGTCTGTACATGTTTAAATACGGTTGCATGCAAAGCACAGCCGTAACTCTAAAGAAAAGGAAATACCTCAGTTTGAACAAGCAGATTTCATTCATATGATGACTTCACTTAGACTGTGAAAATCATGGTGAAATGACTTTTTTTTTTACTCAACCTGAAGGGGTATCCTACATGAAACCATCCAGTAAGTTTACTGATCAAAGCTTTTGGTAGCCAGCTTCACTCGCAAACTGAGGAAGTCTGGCACCAAACAAGACTTAATTGCAGCTTCCAATCACACATTTGTTCCCGTTACCACGTGCAAAGAGATGCTGCTTCTGATACACTTCACGGACTTCTTCAGATTGGCAGAGACTGCATCCAATCAAGTGTGTTTAACTGAGTTTCTCTAACAACATTTTCTGATAACATGCATGTTTCCTGAAGTCTCCCACTGAAACACCAACACTAGATACAAATTTAGACTTCCATACATATTTATATACATACACACACACACACACTTTTTTGTGTAGGTATGTATGCATATGTATGTGTATATATGTATACACAAACATACATATACACACAACAAG